>CM061142.1:555212720-556592895 GCA_030789695.1 Scilla litardierei
TCTTCTGTTGTGTTTGTGTTGGTAGAGCTAGGCTTCGCCGCACAACAATTGGTATCAAAGATGTATGGTGTTGGAGATCAATGTAGAAGACGAAGATAAGTAGCGGTGGCGATGACGGTTCTCCAAAGGCGTCGACTTCTAGGTATTCTTCATCTTTTCTGACTATTGTAACTAACACAAAGATCGAAATTGAGAAGTTTGATAGAAAAATCAACTTCAGTATGTGGAGATGCGAAGTCATGGATATATTGAATCAACTTGGTCAAGATATCGCATTGGACGAGAAGCCGACGTGCATGTTCGACCAGGAGTGGAGAAATTTGAATCGAAGTGCATGTGGTACCATCCGCCTGTATTTGTCGAAGGAGAAGAAATACTCATATATAGAGGAGACAAGTGCAAGAAAGTTCTGGAAGAAGCTCGGCGACAAGTACATGAAGAAGAATATCCAAAACCAGCTACACTTAAAGAAGAAGCTTTTCGGTTTAAAGTTAGCCGAGTGGATTTCTATGAAGGAACACCTCGACTACTACAACAAGCTTCTTATCGACCTGAGGAACATCGACATGAAGGTTGACGATGAAGACAATGCGATGATTCTCCTCAACTCTCTACACATCGAGTATGAGTACTTGGTGTCGTTCTTACCTATGGTAAGGAATCGATCACATTTGAAGAGGTGTCCAACGCTCTGACGAGCAACGAGTTTAGGAAGAACGATGTGGACACCTACAGCCGAGCTTCGAGCGACGCTCTTACAGTCGTAAGGAGTCGTAGTGGTGAAAATGTGGAGATATGATGGGGTATTTCAGATCCAAGTCCAGAGACAAGACAAGAGGCCACCAACGCAAGGTGGAAAAGGACTAATGTGCTTTCTGTAAACAAAGAGGACATTGGGTCAGAGACTGCCTAAATGCGAAGAGGAAGCACGACGCAACTGACAACGTCGTCAAGGGCGTTGAGGTCGATGAGTATGTATTGCTCGATGCTTCGGAGGGCGTAACGTCAGATGGTTGGGTGCTCGACTCTGGTGCTCGTTTCATATGACGCCACATCGAGAGCACTTTACGACCTTCGCAAAATGTGGTAAGTGTACGGTCTTGCTGGACGATGACCGAGCCTGTAGCACAGCAGGCATCGAGACAGTGCGGATTGAGGATGGGCAACGGTGTTACACGAGAAATCAAGAAGGTGTGCTTTGTTTCCGACCTAAGGCGTAACCTCATATAGCTCGGCTCACTCGAATCCAAGGGATGTCGAGTGACCATGAAGAATGGAGCTCTGAGAGTGACCCGAGGAGTAATGACCGTGATGAAGGGGAAGCGCCAAGGCAACCTTTATTATTTGGATGGCTCGGTCGTAACTGGCACAGCGGCTCTGACTCGTGAGGCTAAGGAGGACGACTCAATGTTATGGCACATGCGACTGGATCACGTGGGCGAGAAAGCATTGCAGAAGCTTATCGTTGGGGGTCGTCTAAAAGGAGCCAAGACCGGGAAGATTGAGTTCTGCAAGCACTGTGTGTTTGGAAAATAGACACGTGCTTCATTTGGGACGGCCATCCACAATACGAAGGCAGCGCTCGACTATGTACACACCAACATATGGGGCCCGTCTAGGATGGCCTCATGGTGAGAGAAACACTATTGTGTGGCGTTCATCGACGATTTCTCACGCAGGGTGTGGGTGTTTCCGCTGAAGTCGAATGACCAAGTTCTTAGCACTTTTATGGAGTGGAAGAAGCTGGTCGAGACTTAGACTGGTCGGCGAATCAAGCGTCTGCGAAGTGACAACGGTGGGGAGTATAGGTCAGATCTCTTCGAGAAGTTCTGCAGATCGGAAGGGATTCAGAGACACTACACCGTTGTCAGTACGCCGCAACAGAATGAGGTAGCAGAGAGGATGAATCGGACTTTGCTGGAGAAAGTTTGATGCATGCTGTCAACTGCTGACCTATCGAATGAGTTTTGGGCAAAGGCCCTATCGTATGCGACCGATTTGGTCAATCGGCTACCATCTGCTGCATTGGAAGGAAGACCTTATTTGGAGGTATGGTCGGGAAAGCCAGTTTTCGACTATGGATCACTTCGAGTTTGGGGCTGTCCTATTTACTCCGTAAAGAAAGACAAACTCGATACTTGAGCCAAGAAAGCCATCTTCTTGGGCTTCTGCAGTGGTGTCAAGGGATACCGACTATGGTGTTCGACACATGGGAAGGTGATCTTGGGCAAAGATGTAACGTTTGATGAGTCGGTGTTACTGAAGAGGGAGAATGAGCCAAAAATGGAGGTCGAATAGACACAATTGAAGCAGGTTTTCGACAACGTGTCTGATACTCCACAACGGTCGATCGACGACTCAGATCGACCAACGCCAGATGTAGCAGAAGGCGGGTTCCAGGCCGTCGATGGTGAAGTTGGTGGCTCAAGCTCAGTTGGTAGAGATAGCTCGTCTCCAAGAGTCGTTCAGTCGAAGGATTCTATCGCAATGTCGAGGCAGATGCGTAAGATAAGAAAACTTGCGAGGTACTCAGAGTTGGTCTCATTTGCCTTTCACATAGTATATATCGATGTTCCCAACTCATTCGGTGAAGTGGAGCATTCCGAAAACCCGAAGCAGTGAAGAAGTGCGATGGACAAAGAGATGGAATCATTGACAAAGAACGACACATGGGATCTCGTGGAGCTTCCGAATGGCAAGAAGGCAATTGGGTATAAATGGGTCTCCACCAAGAAGTAATGGGTTGAATTAGGAGATGTTCGCTATAAAGCTCGCCTCGTAGCGAAGGGCTTCACACAAAGAGAAGGTATCGATTACAATGAAGTGTGTTCTCCTGTGGTGAAGCATTGCTCGATTCGGATCTTGTTGGCATTGGTTGCTCATTTTGACCTTAAACAGGTGCAGCTGGATGTCAAGACGGCATTTTTGCATGGAGAGCTCGAAGAGGAGATCTATATGGCTCAGCCCGATGGCTATGGGAGTGATGACGATCGTGCATGTCGATTAAGGAAAGTCACTATACGGATTGAAGCAATCACCACGACAGTTGTATAAGCGTTTTGAACGCTTTATGACAGATGATCAAGGGTATGTTCGCAGTCCCTATGATCATTGCGTGTTCTATCGGAAGTTGGTTGGCAGGTCCTTTTTCTACCTTCTACTTTATGTCGATGATATGCTCATTGCTTCATCGAATAAAGAGGAGATTTGGAGATTGAAGTCTTAATTGAGTTCTGCATTTGAGATGAAGGATCTGAGCGAGGTACGGAAGATTCTTGTGATGGAGATCACAAGAGATCAAAGTGGAGGCACTGTTCATCTTTCACAGAGTCGCTATTTGAAGTCTGTTATACAGAAGTTTGGATGTGAGAAGATGAAGACCATAGTTACTCCGCTAGCATCTCACTTCAAGCTCAGTGCCAAGCAGTATCCGAAGAACGAAGAGGAGAAGAAGCTCATGACAAGCGTATCGTATGCCAATGAGGTAGGGGCCTTGATGTATGCAACAGTATGTACTCGACCCGATCTATCACATGCAGTCAGCATGGTGAGTAGATACATGCACAACCTGGGAAGAGAGCACTGGCGAGCAGTGCAGTGAATCCTGCGCTACTTTAATGGCACAGTCCACAACCTAGGAAGAGAGCACTGACGAGCAGTGCAGTGAATCCTGCGTTACTTTAATGGCACAGTCGACGTCGGACTGACATACAGTCAAAGTGTTCATGGTCCGAACACTGTCAAGTATGTCGATTCTGACTATGCATGCGACTTGGATGGGAGGCGATCGATGACAGGTTATGTCTTCACCCTGTCTGGCGCTCCAATATGTTAGCAGTGTATCCTTCAGTCTACGGTAGCCTTGTCTACTACGGAGGCAGAGTATATGGTATTGACTGAAGCGGTTAAGCAGTCGATATGGCAAATGGGTCTGATGGATGATCTAGCAGTCTACCAAGAGAGGTACGATGTCCATTGTGATAGCCAGAGTGCAGTGCATTTGGCTAAGAATCAGGTCTTCCATGCTCGTACGAAGCATATCAACGTTAGATTCCACTTTGTCAGGACTATGTGAGAGAAGACGACGATGACATTAACTTGCTAAAGATCGGAACAAATGACAACCCGGCGGACATGTTGACAAAGTTTGTATCCGGAGTCAAGTTCAAGCATTGTTTGGACTTACTTAATGTGATTCCTCAAAGAAGTAGACGTCGGCCCCAGGAAGGGGCATTAAGGCTCGGTGGAGCCATTTGAGACTCGAGAGAGTCAGTCAGTCTCTGAAGGAGACAGTCGTAGCTCTGGCGAAGTGTAACGACTGGTTTTCATGTATCTGGATTTATTACATTATATTATATGTTTTGGTGGGTTTTCTCCGCATGTGTGATTTTCATCCCCGTAACTTTCACTTTCGATCGTATCGTCGTGTTTTCTAGCTTCTTTCTTAGAATCGTCGATTTTGGAGTAAGTCATTCGTGACGGGCTTCGTATCGGTCATATCTTATTGTTAGATCAAGCCTAGGAGTCTTAGGAATCGATCACGGAGCTCCGCGCTCCATATCGAAACTTTTGGTGCTCATTAGCCGGTGTAAGAAGGGGCACCGACCGACTAGATGACGATCCAGTCGGTCGGCAATCCTTCTTGAACCGACTAGTTGGCTTTCTAGATTTCTCAGGAGTTATTGTTTCTCGTTAGTCGGTCTAAGAACGTTGGTTGACCGACTAGGTTGCAAGCTAGTCGGTCGGCAATGCTTCTTTAACCGACTAACTCATTTACTAAATTTTGGTATCAGTATTGTTCATTCTTAGTCGGTCTAAGTTCATCTTTCGACCGACTAGTTGTTAAACTAGTCGGTTAAGTTTTGTACTCAGACCGACTAATTCTTAGTTCTTCTGTACAGTCGAGTTACTGTTTACCCTTAGTCGGTCTAAGAATGTTCATCGACCGACTAGATGTTAAACTAGTCGGTCAGTAATTGTTCTTTGACCGACTAAATCTAGATCCTATTTTTGTACAGGAGTTACTGTTTGGACTTAGTCGGTCTGCGTTGGTCAACCGACCGACTAGTTCCCAAACTAGTCGGTCAGTGGTTGCTCTTTGACCGACTAATCTGTGTCGAAACCCTAATTTCTGGGCAGCCGCCAGCCCATCCTATTTATACCACCTCCAAACGTTTTCTTCTTCTTCGTCACGACCTAAAACCCTAGTTTCTCACCCATTGAGCCCCCTTCTACCTCAAACCCTTATTCCTTCATCCTAAGCTCATCCCCCATCATCTAAACCCTCCCTTAACACATTCTACCTCTCATCTTCCTCAAATCTCCATCAAATCCCCAAAATCCCCCAAAACCCCTATTTCTCCAAACTTCTCCATCCACCTCCAGATCTGAACCCTAGGTTCTCCGGAGTGTTTCTTCCGCTTCCTCACGGTAATAAATCGATCTCTTGATGTTTTCATAACCCGTTATGTTTTTGTGAAACCCTAATGAAATTACTTGTTTTGATGATTGTTTCTCCATAACAGCGACTTCCCCGTAGATTAGCATCCGTGAGACCAACCTTCGTGATCGTCATCCCCGGTGCTAGGCAAGTGAAACTTGCCACTTAGAGTTTGGGCCATGTTTTAGGCCATTTGCTTGTTGTAGGCGTAAAAGAGACTAGGCGACGAAATGATACTCGCCTAGGCGCAAATTCCGGAACTAGCTTGACAACGAAGCTAGGACCGTCGTTTACCATGTTGCACAATTACCATGTCATGTTTAATTTTGATTATCGGTACGCGAATACATTGTCATCCATGCTATCCATGTTGTATGTTGCATTCGTAGCACACGCTACAATACTCGTGTTTCCTGACTCGTGTTCCAGAAGCGGGCCATGTGTTGGTTGATAGCCAACGCCCGACCTACTAGTTTCCGGCTAGGCACCCACTATACGTGGGCATAACCCTATGCCATACGTGTTAATCATACTTCCTGGCTCGTGTCCCAGAAGCGAGTATTCCGTGTTCGGGGGTAATGCCCTGGCTCGACACACGTGGGAGGGGTAGAGATAAACGGTCACTTGAGCTTAGGAGTTGGCCCGATCAGCCACTCTAGCCAACAGGCGGAATCTCTGTGCACGACGTGTTTACTTGACGTGATTTACTTGACTTGTACTTGAACACAGCCTGCGGGCAATAGGGCACTCGTTGAGTGATCCCTTGTACTCGTTACTTGACATTACATGTCACAACTACCACTAGTTACTTGCTACTTGCACTTCACTTGTTACTTTCATGCTTTACTTGCCATGCATCATACTGTAGGAAGATATGTGCCCATAAGGAAATTTATCTTGATTATACGTCTTGTTAATACCGTATATGGTACGTATTATTCTAAGTATAAAGTATTTGTATTAATATACTTAGATAATATCCATAGACTTATAGTTAGGTCCTTACATATCTAGATGAGATCTCGATTATGAGTAAGTAAGAGACCGAACAGAAACGTAGGTCTAAAACAGTTCGTGATCATAGATGTGTCGAGAACTGGATATCGACACATCGGATAGATCACTGTGTCTTCGTCTTACCTTCGGGTAATGATGATCTCATAGTCATTCGACTTGCTGAAGTCGGAGACGAGACACAGGTGCTCATTGGAGAATGAGTTCACTGAACGACCAAGTTAGAGTTATTAAATGGTTAACTTTAATGATCTGTCTTTAATAACTCTAGGGTGATGATAGGTTAGTTGATCCTTAAGACCTGAAGTCAACTGTATGAACCTGTGAACGGACGGTGTAGCTTAGACCCATGATCTAGCTTCGAGGACCAGTCCTGATGAAAGATCTTAGGTTGGGTTGCACCAGAAGCTCTCTAGGTGAGTAAGTGACTAAGATGGGATTCGTCACTTCCATTAAAGGGAAGTTAGTGTTATAGGCTCAGTACGGTCTTTATGTTAATCCTCGGCCGGGGTACGTTGCAAGTTGTACAACGTGTATACAATAAAGACCGCCGTATACTGACCAATGTTGTCTAATAGGGTTGACAGAAAACCATACCCTAGGCCAACATCAAACACAGTCTTGACGAAGGGATTTTAGCTAACGGAATTCATCTCTGACACAGCCAATGCAAACCCTATGACACTTTTGTCAAAGGGTCGATCACGTTATGATGACTCTGAAACAGGGACGACAGCTACTGCTCGTAGTGACCGTCGTCTAGGGGTTTTGAGCCCCAACCTGTAGTAAGGTCAGGCTGTAGGGTCTCACACCGAGTAGTATTCGTGTCTTAGTAATAGGAATATAGAATAGAGAGAAATGTCATTTGATGATATTCACAAGTTAAGTTGTGAAAGTTAGTCGCATTAGCAATAGGGACATAACGTTGCATTAGATGCTAACTAAACGTGTTGTAAATTAGTTACGACGAATTAAGTAGGAACAAACTTGTTGGAAAGGGTTACCTGGATGACGGGATCGTCCCGGTCTAAACACAGGTTCAAACCGTGTCCAAATCGGAGCTCAAACGAGCCCAGAAACGCAGAAAGAGTCCAAGGGGGAGTGGGTTAGACCCACTGGGCCAAAAGGCCCATGTGCAAAGGCAAACGGGCGTGACCCGCTGCAGCAGCGGGCATGGCCCGCTGTGTGCAGCGGGCGGGCACCCGCTGCACAGCGGGCGCGGCCCGCTGCTACAGCGGGCCAGCGCCCGCTGCAGCGGGCGGGCGGGCGGCCCGCCCTTGCCCCCCTTGGGCGGGCGCGCCCGCTAAGTCTAGCGGGCGCGCCCGCAACTTAAGTCAATTAGGGTTTTTTGAAACCCCTAATGACGGCTACGAATTTTGTGAGAATTGCTAAACTTTGAGCAATTGTTTGAGGGGTCAAACGAAGTCGAAATTCGTCACCGTCAGTTCCTACGCGTTCACCATTCCAAGCTTTTCTGATTGATAGCTTGTTTGGTGTCTGAAGTTTAGTATGTGAGGAGAATTAATTCGTTAAAGTTTGACTTTGAGAAAGGCTAACTTTAAAGTTGAAATTAAGCCAAATGGCTTAATTGAATTTTCTCTTCATGGGAATTGTCCCACATTGCCCGCAACGAGAAGTTGAGTGCTCACTCCCTATATAAATAGGGGTGCACTCTCCTCGTTGGAATACACACCAGTCAACGATCGGGTAGCTCCAAATTATTGAGCAAGCTCGGTCCGCGACTAAATCTCTCTATCTACTTTCCTATTCTCCGGAGTAGTCCTAGCACGACTACGAAGGGGGTTTGGATCTGATCCGGACGTCTAAGACGCGGGTTTCTTCTCAAGTGAAACTTTCTACCGCGTGTGATCGGCTCGGAGGCGAAAGCGGCTCGGGCGGATCGGTGCGAGGGTGCGAGGCGGCTCAGGGAGATCGGGTCAACGCGGCTCGGCTACGAGGAGCTTCTCAAGACGGTGCGGTACATCTTGCCTGCTCCAGGGCCAAGATTCCGGGTATGTGGTTAAGCATTTTAGTGTAGATTTTATTAGTCGCTTAGTGTAGATCCTTCTTGGAGTGGTCAGACCCACTCCAAGTCGGCATAGATCGGGCTGGGTTCTGGTTCCCCAGAGCCTAGTTAAATTGTTTAGCTAGTCTAGAAATTTTTGATTTCTGTTTTTCCGCTGCGCCTATGTGCCTCCGTGGTCCGTCCGACTTAGGACGGATACGGATCCGAGCTCTGGGGGTCCTCCAAAACCCCAACAGTGGTATCAGAGCCACGGTTATGCTATAGATCTACTATAGCGATTTTTAAAATCTTTAAAAATGCTTAGTTTTTCTCGTTCGAACTATTTTAGCTTTATGTTAATTTAGTTTCAAATTATTTTGTGTTTTTAAAAATCGTTTTTCAACACAAAATTTTGTTGGGACGATTTAAATTTTATGCGATGATTTTAAATTGTCTCAAATGTTTTAAAAGCTTTGTAAAATTTATTTCTATAAGATAAAATATTATTTTACAAGTATTTATATGTTTATGTAACTTTAGGGAAATTTTATTTTTGGAAATTTGATTTTCTTAAAATTACATAAAGATTAGAAATATTAGAAAACTTTATTTGAAAGCCTTTAAATATATTTCTAATGATTTTAAAAGTGTTTAAAATTGATTTAACGGATATGTAAACTTTAAGAAATATTTTTTTCATAAGATGAAATCTAAACATTTTTCTTTTATTTTACATAAATGTTTCTAAAATTTTTATGAGCTATTTTATTTTAGAAATAAGGTTAAAATTTTTTTTTTAAAGGCCTAGGTTTAAAATTATTAGATAATTTTGTACGACCTAATTTTATACGATAAAATTTTTAATGAAGGTTTTAAAATTTTAATCTTTAATTTTAAGTGTTAAAATTTAGATTTGCATGTTTTAAATATATAGATAATTTTAGAACTTGCAAATGCTCATGTATGTCACAAAATGAACATTTTATTTATGTTGATAAATTAGTTGCTTCATTTTAATGGACTTGTAAACCTTATTAGGTTAGCCATTAAATATTTAAAATTTTATGAGATGAAATTTTAATTAGTGACATGTTATGTTTGATAAAACAAAACAACATTGAACCTAATACCTGATTAGGGTAGTCCCTTTGTTTGTAAATCATTTCATTAAAATGTTTAAATAATGATTTTCACAAAAGACAAAATGTTGAATTGTTTTATTAAAATCCTAATAAGATTGGGGTAGTAAGTTGAACGAAGAACCTTATAGTTGATAAGGACTTAATAAAAGATGTTCAACCAATCTAAAAAAAATTTTGAATTTTTAGGATCCACTAGTTGATAAGGATTAACTAGTTCTTTTAATTAAAAGCCATTTAGTTGTTTGGAAAACATAAGATTGATGACAACTCCTTCAATGGATCATGATGTCGGTCAATGTGCTTGGCTAAAGTTTTTGGACCAACCTAGCTAGACTGGGTAACAAGTGGTCCTGGCTTAGTCAATTCCCTGGCCGCGTCCGCTGGACCGCAAGGAGTCGATTCATGACTATGTAAGTCCATCGACTATACCTAAGTCAATACGATAATAATCTTGTTCAAGATAAATCGTAGCCCTCCTTGTTTTAGGAGTTGGCAACTGTAAGAAACATGTTCCGGTTGTTGAGCTACACTCAAGCCGTGACATGTCAATCTTATAGAAACCGATTTCTTGATTGACATCTTAACCTGACTGAAACTGTTGTCTCATCCCTCGAGCTTCGGCGTAAGTCTAACCAAGAATGTAGTCTAAGACCTGACCCAAACCGGCGCGTCGTGCATACACCGAGCAAAGGGGCAAGTCAGGCTAGACACGAAAACAAGGGTCCGACTAGGCTAGCCATTGTGATCCGGTTGAGCACACTCATGATCACAAATGACTAGGGGTAAAAATCGATAGGGAATCATAGTAAATATGATTGACGACGAGTTCGTCTACCGACTGCAGAGTCGGACAACTTGTTGAGATACACTCAAGGTTGTCAGACTCAGGGTAGTCGGATCCCTCTCTCACAAATGTTATTTTATAATAAATTGGTTATTATTATGGCTTTAAATAAATTTAGTGGGAGAATATAGTTTTATTAAAACCATTAAAACTATACTACGAACATTTACTAACTATAGTATCTATAAAATACAGAATGGATTCGGGACTTAGATACATGGTTGAGAAGAACGTGCTGGATGGAACGAACTACAAAGACTGGCTTAGGAACATCAAGTTGGTCCTTTCCCTAGCCGGAATAGGATACGTACTGTTCGAGGACGCTCCAGATAAGCCCGATGAAGATTCGACCCACGAGGAAAAGGAAGCCTACAAATTGTACCAGAGGGATGCAGAGAAGGCCAGGTGCCTTACTCTGGCTTCGATGACCAACGAGTTGCAGAGGAAGCATGAACATATGGATGTTCAAAGCATGCTCCTCAACGCACAAGAGTTGTATGGCAAGCGATCAAGAGCTGCCAAGTTCGAGGCCACTAGCAACCTCTGGGGCACCAAGATGGGGACGGAACCCGTACAAGATCATGTTATCAAGATGATCGGGTACGTGGAGGACGCCGCCCAGTTAGGATTTGTCCTGGACAATGAGATGTCCACGGACATTATCCTAAAGTCTTTGACTCCCGATTTCAAGCCTTTTATAACTGGCTTTATAATGAACAGCCTTGAGACGGATCTTCCGGGTCTCCTCAATATGCTCCGGCAGTTTGAGGAGATTCATAAGAAGCCGGCTGCACTGGTTGTTGGCTCTGCTACTTCCGACCAGCCGAAAGGCAAAGGAAAGAAGAGACAGGTCCCACAACCTGCGAAGGCTAAGAATGGGAAGAAGAAGAACAAACGGGCCCCGTCGAAATCTGAGTGCTTCCATTGCCACAAGATTGGCCACTGGAAGAGGAACTGCAAGATCTATCTTGCAGAGAAGAAAAAGGGGCATACTGATGCCTCCACCTCAGGTACAAATTAAAATTCAATTAAATGCAATTATTTCCATTCATAAAGTATGAGATACTTATAGACATCTGTGTACTGTATACAGGTGGCTGATAAGAACTGGAGATTGGAGAAGTACGGAGATCGGTCGGCAATTAAAGCAACAGTTGCTGCTGGGACCGCTCAAAGACTTCTGGAGACGCTGATCGCGATGGAGATGATATTTTTCTTATTTGAATAAAATGTATCATCTTTAAGGATCGAAAACAATGAATGAGTGCTTTGCACTCAAGGTTTATTTTTGATAAACAAATTAAGGTTCCTTTTATGAACCCGTTGTTTTGGAATGGATGTCTCATTTGTTGCAATTGAGATTGAATTGGCTCAAATTCTGTGAATGTGGCTTTTCTGTGATGGTTGCGTATATTTTCGAATAATGGTGTATTGCTTCGATAATATTGATTTTGAAGCTGACTAAATGTCTGAAGTCAATCAGTAGTCAAGTATAAGTTCCAGGGGGCGTATAAATTGTGTGCAATCACAGTAAATACGCATATCAAGTTTAACTCGTGATTATCTGCATTTAGTTGTTAAAAGAGTTAATACTAAATGTGGTTAAAGGAATTAGTACAGTGTAGAACGTTTTGATTGAACGAGTCAATGTCAAGATTCCTTAAAACGATCTTGACTTGACTCATTCGTCAAACCGAATCTGACACTTGTACATTCCATCTAAGGCACTTACCAAAAGGTTATTTTTGCACATAAATCTAAATATGATTTAGTTATTATGTTGAAGTAATTTAACCAGGTAATTCTCAAAGTCAGTGGGAGCAAGTAAGTATACTTAGTTCCGTTTTTCCGGACTAAGTAAAAAGGATTTTTCACTTTAATGAATCTTCTATATAAATCATTAAGTCAAAATTGTTTTGATTTAATAGTATATATATAGAGACTTAGGGTGTCAAATATGTACTTGACATATTGACACAATAAAGTGGAGTAAGCTAGAACTGACTTACGGAAATGTTAGACCCTACATCTAAATCGTATAAGCTAACTGTTAGCTATACAAAGTTAGGAAAATTGATCCAGATCATTTTTCCAAAGGATCAACCCTGTGTGATCAAGAGATGTAATTTCAATCCATTAAAATTCGTTGTAGATACTTATTAGTAGAACCACTCTTAGGTTTGCCATATCAAATGTCAAAGTGACTGATATGCTATAACGGCATGAGATACCGAGATAAATAGCCTAAGTGCAAGTGGGAGATGTAGGAAGATATGTGCCCATAAGGCAATTTATCTTGATTATACGTCTTGTTAATACCGTATATGGTACGTATTATTCTAAGTATAAAGTATTTGTATTAATATACTTAGATAATATCCATAGACTTATAGTTAGGTCCTTACATATCTAGATGAGATCTCGATTATGAGTAAGTAAGAGACCGAACAGAAACGTAAGTCTAAAACAGTTCGTGATCATAGATGTGTCGAGAACTGGATATCGACACATCGGATAGATCACTGTGTCTTCGTCTTACCTTCGGGTAATGATGATCTCATAGTCATTCGACTTGCTGAAGTCGGAGACGAGACACAGGTGCTCATTGGAGAATGAGTTCACTGAACGACCAAGTTAGAGTTATTAAATGGTTAACTTTAATGATCTGTCTTTAATAACTCTAGGGTGATGATAGGTTAGTTGATCCTTAAGACCTGAAGTCAACTGTATGAACCTGTGAACGGACGGTGTAGCTTAGACCCATGATCTAGCTTCGAGGACCAGTCCTGATGAAAGATCTTAGGTTGGGTTGCACCAGAAGCTCTCTAGGTGAGTAAGTGACTAAGATGGGATTCGTCACTTCCATTAAAGGGAAGCTAGTGTTATAGGCTCAGTACGGTCTTTATGTTAATCCTCGGCCGGGGTACGTTGCAAGTTGTACAACGTGTATACAATAAAGACCGCCGTATACTGACCAATGTTGTCTAATAGGGTTGACAGAAAACCATACCCTAGGCCAACATCAAACACAGTCTTGACGAAGGGATTTTAGCTAACGGAATTCATCTCTGACACAGCCAATGCAAACCCTATGACACTTTTGTCAAAGGGTCGATCACGTTATGATGACTCTGAAACAGGGACGACAGCTACTGCTCGTAGTGACCGTCGTCTAGGGGTTTCGAGCCCCAACCTGTAGTAAGGTCAGGCTGTAGGGTCTCACACCGAGTAGTATTCGTGTCTTAGTAATAGGAATATAGAATAGAGAGAAATGTCATTTGATGATATTCACAAGTTAAGTTGTGAAAGTTAGTCGCATTAGCAATAGGGACATAACGTTGCATTAGATGCTAACTAAACGTGTTGTAAATTAGTTACGACGAATTAAGTAGGAACAAACTTGTTGGAAAGGGTTACCTGGATGACGGGATCGTCCCGGTCTAAACACAGGTTCAAACCGTGTCCAAATCGGAGCTCAAACGAGCCCAGAAACGCAGAAAGAGTCCAAGGGGGAGTGGGTTAGACCCACTGGGCCAAAAGGCCCATGTGCAAAGGCAAACGGGCGTGACCCGCTGCAGCAGCGGGCATGGCCCGCTGTGTGCAGCGGGCGGGCACCCGCTGCACAGCGGGCGTGGCCCGCTGCACAGCGGGCCAGCGCCCGCTGCAAGCGGGCGCGGCCCGCTGCTACAGCGGGCCCGCGCCCGCTGTTGCAGCGGGCGCAGCCCGCTGCTTGCAGCGGGCCAGCGCCCGCTGCAGCGGGCGGGCGGGCGGCCCGCCCTTGCCCCCCTTGGGCGGGCGCGCCCGCTAAGTCTAGCGGGCGCGCCCGCAACTTAAGTCAATTAGGGTTTTTTGAAACCCCTAATGACGGCTACGAATTTTGTGAGAATTGCTAAACTTTGAGCAATTGTTTGAGGGGTCAAACGAAGTCGAAATTCGTCACCGTCAGTTCCTACGCGTTCACCATTCCAAGCTTTTCTGATTGATAGCTTGTTTGGTGTCTGAAGTTTAGTATGTGAGGAGAATTAATTCGTTAAAGTTTGACTTTGAGAAAGGCTAACTTTAAAGTTGAAATTAAGCCAAATGGCTTAATTGAATTTTCTCTTCATGGGAATTGTCCCACATTGCCCGCAACGAGAAGTTGAGTGCTCACTCCCTATATAAATAGGGGTGCACTCTCCTCGTTGGAATACACACCAGTCAACGATCGGGTAGCTCCAAATTATTGAGCAAGCTCGGTCCGCGACTAAATCTCTCTATCTACTTTCCTATTCTCCGGAGTAGTCCTAGCACGACTACGAAGGGGGTTTGGATCTGATCCGGACGTCTAAGACGCGGGTTTCTTCTCAAGTGAAACTTTCTACCGCGTGTGATCGGCTCGGAGGCGAAAGCGGCTCGGGCGGATCGGTGCGAGGGTGCGAGGCGGCTCAGGGAGATCGGGTCAACGCGGCTCGGCTACGAGGAGCTTCTCAAGACGGTGCGGTACATCTTGCCTGCTCCAGGGCCAAGATTCCGGGTATGTGGTTAAGCATTTTAGTGTAGATTTTATTAGTCGCTTAGTGTAGATCCTTCTTGGAGTGGTCAGACCCACTCCAAGTCGGCATAGATCGGGCTGGGTTCTGGTTCCCCAGAGCCTAGTTAAATTGTTTAGCTAGTCTAGAAATTTTTGATTTCTGTTTTTCCGCTGCGCCTATGTGCCTCCGTGGTCCGTCCGACTTAGGACGGATACGGATCCGAGCTCTGGGGGTCCTCCAAAACCCCAACACATACTATAACTGCTAGGTTGCTAGTTTACCTTACTTTCAGTTTCCTTGCCCAAGTCTTTTAGACTTGCTGACATGTGCACATTTACTCTTTTGGGTGACACATGTTAGATCTCGAGCCTGAGTCCGTTGTTGAGGACGAGGTGTTTGTGGACGTCGTGCCTGAGCCTGTGTTTGGCGAGGAGTACGTGGACACTGGGGACCAGTCCTAGTGTCTCCGTTGTGCTTTCCTCTTTTGTTTTAGACAGCAGTTTTGTTATCGGTGCGTTGCACCTATACTCTGTTTACGTTTGTCTTTGTTGGCCTTGTTCTGGGCCTTTAGACTCTTTCTTTTAGCCTGGTGGCTTTTCTAAATGTTGAACTTAATTTTCTTGTTGGACAATTTATGAAATATGAGATTTTATTTCTGTCTCTCCTTGTGTTATTATTGTTGTTCCGTTGTGGTTACAGGGACCTGCTTATGTTTTATTGACGCTTATCGGGTTTGGGGCTTCACAGCTCCACTCTCGTGCGGACCTTTTCACGTCTCGCCTCCATTTTAGGGAAGCGGGGCGTGACAGGTTTTGTTGGTGGCCCATGCAGGTCCTTCTGTAACTGCGATTATCGGAATAGCGATAATAATATTAGAA
Organism: Scilla litardierei; assembly: GCA_030789695.1. Taxonomy (NCBI): domain Eukaryota; kingdom Viridiplantae; phylum Streptophyta; class Magnoliopsida; order Asparagales; family Asparagaceae; genus Scilla; species Scilla litardierei. The sequence continues at coordinate 555,228,555 of CM061142.1, forward strand.
TGTCCAATAAACTAAATTCAACGTCCGAGTCATATGCTATGAGTCTAATTGTTTCATTTTCTGTGTCACTAGATGGCAGGAAGACGAATCACCCGTGGTGGAGGTAGTGGTGCGCCCCCTCATGATGAGGAGCCTGAGCGGGAACCCACCAATGGGGAGATGATGTGGATGATGCTTCAGATGATGCAGGTGCAGCAAGGCGTGCTCCTGCAAGTCCAGAATGCTCCGGCTGGTCGTGCCCCTCGGGCGACTCCGGAGACCCCTCGCTCCGAGCCGGGAGCGAAGCAATTTCGGGAGCTGGGTCCCGCATATTTTGATGGTTCTGAGGGTCCTCTGGCTGCCGATGAATGGATTCGGAACATAGAGGATAATTTGAAGATGGCCAAGATCACCCCGGCTGGATGGGTTGATTTGGCGAAGCGGCAACTCAAGGATAATGCTCGGAACTGGTGGGATGCGGAAGAGAAGATGCTGGTGGAGCCGATAGCTTGGACTACCTTGTCCAGGTTTGATGAGGAGTTCTTTCCGAAGGCTGCTAAGAAGGAGATGCTGCAGCGTTTCATTGATCTGAAGCAAGGGAGCTTGACGGTGGACCAGTACCACCAAGAGTTCACTAGGCTGAGTCGGTTCGCACCGAAGATGGTGCAGGATGCTGATGAGAGGGCTCAGAGGTTCCTGCAGGGACTTGCTTTGGAGCTCCAGAGTTTTGTGTCTTCCTCCGATCTGGACTCTTATCAGAAGGTTCTGGTCGCTGCCAGGAGGCAGGAGCTGAACCTGAGTCAGAGGAGAGGACATGTTTCTGGTGTTGGGAAGAGGCCTATGGAGCAGGCCAGAGCGATGGTTAGGCCTGGTTTCAAGCCTTATCAGCCAGCTCAGTTCAAGAGGCCAGGAGGGCCTATTCTGAAGACTTGCCATTTCTGCGGTAGGACCGGACACGTCAAGGATCAGTTAGGAGATTCCTGGGCCAGTGTGTCGTCTGTGGGGATCCTACCCATGCCATGAAGGATTGTCCGAGGTCGAAGCAGCCTTGGAGGGCACCCGTCGCAGCACCGCCGTAGCAGCAGAGAGCCCCTGTGCCCGCTGGTCGTGGAGCAGCCCTTGTTCCACAGAGACGGGCCTTTCGGTAGGCTGTTCCGCCGAGATGGCAGGCCTTTCTGATGACTGAGGAGGAGAGCATGGCCGTGGACGAGGTTATTGCAGGTAACGCTCGTTCTAGCTATTTTCTTCCTTAGTTAGTTTGATTGTTGATTATGTTGGTTGCTTGCTCATGTTTGTTGCTAGAATAGGATTTGATTGTTAGACTGCTTGCTAGGTGTGGTTTTGGTTTGCACATTTCCTGCACGAGTCCTCTTTGACTCAGGTGCATCGATGTGCATTATTTCTCGGAGCTTCGTGGAGAAGCATTCCTTGTCGACATCCTCTCTTCCTAAGAGTTGGAATATCGTCACAGGGAACGGTGTGGTCTCGGTGCATCGTGGGTGCAATTCTTGCACGTTGGTGGTTTGTGGACGAGAGCTTTGTGCTGATTTCATTGTCCACGACATCATTAACTATGATGCGGTCCTTGGGATGGATTGGCTTGCGAGTCTCTATGCTACGATTGACTGTCGGAGGAAGAAGGTGGTGTTCGAGATTCCCGGACATCCAGTATTTGAGTTCAGTCGAGGTAGCAGATCGCTTGGTCCTGTCAGATTTCGGGCCAGACCGGTGGAGGTTGTGGCTATGCAGATGGAGCTGGAGAGGCCAGCTGTGGTGCGTGATTTCGATGATGTCTTCCCCGAGGAGATGTCTGGTTTGCCACCTGATCGAGCTTTAGAATTTTCTATCGATCTTGTTCCTGGAGCGCAGCCGATTTCGAAGGCGCCGTATCGTATGGCACCTGCAGAGTTGGAGGAGTTGCGGAAACAGTTGGATGAGCTTTTGCAGAAGGGTTATATCAATCCTAGTGTGTCTCCGTGGGGAGCACCGGTGTTGCTGGTAAAGAAGAATGATGGTTCGCGTCGCACGTGCGTGGACTATCGAGAGTTGAATGCGGTGACCATCAAGAATAAATACACGTTGCCTCGCATCGATGATATTTTTGATCAGCTTAGAGGTTCGAGGGTGTTTTCTAAATTGGATTTGAGGAGTGATTACCATCAGTTGAAGGTGAAGAAGGATGATGTTCCGAAGACAGCGTTCAGGACGAAGTATGGACACTATGAGTTTGTGGTTATGCCCTTCGGCGTAACTAACGCACCCGCAGTTTTCATGAATCTGAAGAACCTGATTTTCTACGACTTTTTGGATAAGTTAGTCGTTATCTTTATTTACGACATTCTGATATATTCGAAGTCGGAGGAAGAGCATGCATCGCACTTGAGGATGGTATTGGAGATTTTGAGGAAGCATCGTTGTATGCTAAGTTTTCGAAGTGCGAGTTTTGGCTGGACAGAGTCGCTTTTCTGGGGCATGTGGTGACTGGAGATGGTATTTCTGTGGATCCCGAGAAGATTAGGGCCATCAAAGAGTGGCCTGTCCCGTCGTCTGCGTCTGAGATTCGGAGTTTCCTTGGTTTGACGGGATATTATCGGCGTTTCATTAAGGAATTTTCCCGTATTGCTGAGCCGATGACCAGATTGACGCGGAAGGATGTTGCTTTTGTTTGGTCGGGTGAATATGAGGATTTGGTGATATTCTGAGAGAGCGTTTGACGACTGCCCTTGTTCTCGTTGTGCCTGATCGCAGCGGTGGATTTGAGATCTTTTGTGATGCTTCTGACAAGGGTCTCGGTTGTGTGTTGCATCAGCACGGGCATGTTGTGGCTTATGCGTCTCGTCAGCTCAAGGTTCATGAGAAGAATTACCCGACGCATGATTTGGAGTTGGCTGCCGTTGTGTTTGCGCTCAAGATTTGGAGGCACTTCCTGCTGAGTGAGAAAGTGAAGATTTTCACCGATCACAAAAGCTTGAAGTATACTTTTACTCAGAAGGAGCTCAACATGCGACAACGTCGATGGTTGGAGCTTATGGCGGATTATGAGATTGATTTACAGTATCACCCTGGCAAGGTGAATGTGGTTCCTGATGCGCTGAGTAGGCTTCCAGCGGTGATGATTTTGACCTCGCAGTGGAGATTGCAGTAGGATTTTTGCGAGTCTGTTGTTGAGATTGTTCTTCCTGGGGAGGCTTCATCGTTGATGTACATGCAGGTACAGTCAACGATCGTGGATCGGATTAAGGCTGGCCAGGCTGAGGATCCGAAGCTGGTGAAGATTCGGGAGCAGGTGGAAGCCGGTCTGCGGACCGACTTTTTGATTCATGAGGATGGCTCGCTGAGGTTTGGAGCCAGGTTGTGTGTGCCAGCTGGGGATATTAGAGAGGAGTTGATGGTGGAGGCACACAGTTCGACGTATTCTGTGCATCCTGGTGGCACCAAGATGTACCAGGATCTTCGTCTGAATTATTGGTGGCATGGTATGAAGAGGAGTGTGGCTCGGAGTGTAGCCAAGTGCTTGGTTTGCCAGCAAGTGAAGGCGGAGCATCAGCGTACGGCCGGGTTGCTACAACCGCTTCCGATTCCGGAGTGGAAGTGGCAACACATCACTATGGATTTCGTGACTGGACTGCCTCGGAGTCCGAAGCAGAATGACGAGATTTGGGTGATCGTAGATCGATTGACCAAATCCGCGTACTTTATTCCGTTCCGAGTGGGACAGTCCACTGAGGCGCTAGCGAGGAGATATATGGAGGTAAATTCTTTTACTCTCCGTTTTATTTCCTTTTCTTAGTTTAGATAGTGAGGTAACGTGAATCGTGCAAGAGATCGTGCGAATTCACGGACTCCCCGTGAGTATCGTGTCGGACAGAGACACGAGGTTCACATCTCAGTTCTGGCAGAGTTTGCAGAAGAGCTTGGATACGCGTCTGAGTTTCAGCACGGCGTACCATCCGCAGACGGATGGCCAGTCCGAGAGGACGATTCAGATTTTGGAAGACATGTTGAGGGCGTGCATGTTGGATTTCAAGGGTTCGTGGGAGGACCATCTACATCTGGTAGAGTTTTCTTACAACAACAGCTTCCAGGCGAGTATTGACATGACGCCTTTCGCCGCTCTTTATGGGAGGAAATGTCGATCGCCATTGAGTTGGGATGACGTTGGTGATCGGGAGCTGTTGGGACCTGAGATGATCGTGGAGGCCGTGGATATTGTCAGGAACATTCGGGAGAGGTTGAGGATTGCTCAGGACCGTTTTAAGCATTGGGCGGATGCTAAACGTTGTCCTTTGGAGTTTCAGCCTGGAGATCATGTGTTTCTGAAGATTTCCCCAAATCGTGGCGTGATTCGTTTTGGGAAGCGAGGGAAGTTGAGCCCGCGATACATTGGACCGTTTGACATTTTGGAGAGGGTTGGCGAGGTAGCTTACCGCTTAGCCTTGCCGCCATCTTTGGAGGGAGTTCACAATGTTTTCCATATATCGCAGCTTCGTCGATACATTAGCGATCCATCTCATGCTGTGGATTTCTCGGAGATTACCGTTCGCCCCGATATGACGTATGACCAGCATCCAGTGCAGATTCTGGACAGGCGTCAGAAGTCACTTCGGAACAAGGTTGTCAATCTTGTGAGGGTGATGTGGCGACACGGCTCGCCTGGAGAGTCTACTTGGGAGAATGAGGATGAGATGCGAGAGCGTTTCCCACTTTTGTTTCCGGACACGTGAGTGTTGGGAAATTCCGAGAACGGAATTTTTCTTAAGTTGGGGAGGATGTAACGACTGGTTTTCATGTATCTGGATTTATTACATTATATTATATGTTTTGGTGGGTTTTCTCCGCATGTGTGGTTTTCGTCCCCGTAACTTTCACTTTCGATCGTATCGTCGTGTTTTCTAGCTTCTTTCTTAGAATCATCGATTTTGGAGTAAGTCATTCGTGACGGGCTTCGTATCGGCCATATCTTATTGTTAAATCAAGCCTAGGAGTCTTAGGAATCGATCCCGGAGCTCCGCGCTCCATATCGGAACTTTTGGTGCTCATTAGCCGGTGTAAGAAGGGGCACCGACCGACTAGATGACGATCCAGTCGGTCGGCAATCCTTCTTGAACCGACTAGTTGGCTTTCTAGATTTCTCAGGAGTTACTGTTTCTCGTTAGTCGGTCTAAGAACGTTGGTTGACCGACTAGGTTGCAAACTAGTCGGTCGGCAATGCTTCTTTAACCGACTAACTCATTTACTAAATTTTGGTATCAGTACTGTTCATTCTTAGTCAGTCTAAGTTCATCTTTCGACCGACTAGTTGTTAAACTAGTCGATTAAGTTTTGTACTCAGACCGACTAATTCTTAGTTCTTCTGTACAGTCGAGTTACTGTTTACCCTTAGTCGGTCTAAGAATGTTCATCGACCGACTAGATGTTAAACTAGTCGGTCAGTAATTGTTCTTTGACCGACTAAATCTAGATCCTATTTTTGTACATGAGTTACTGTTTGGACTTAGTCGGTCTGCGTTGGTCAACCGACCGACTAGTTCCCAAACTAGTCGGTCAGTGGTTGCTCTTTGACCGACTAATCTGTGTCGAAACCCTAATTTCTGGGCAGCCGCCAGCCCATCCTATTTATACCCCCTCCAAACGTTTTCTTCTTCTTCCTCACGACCTAAAACCCTAGTTTCTCCCTCATTGAGCCCCCTTCTACCTCAAACCCTTATTCCTTCATCCTAAGCTCATCCCCCATCATCTAAACCCTCCCTCAACACATTCTACCTCTCATCTTCCTCAAATCTCCATCAAATCCCCAAAATCCCCCAAAAACCCTATTTCTCCAAACTTCTCCATCCACCTCCAGATCTGAACCCTAGGTTCTCCGGAGTGTTTCTTCCGCTTCCTCACGGTAATAAATCGATCTCTTGATGTTTTCATAACCCGTTATATTTTTGTGAAACCCTAATGAAATTACTTGTTTTGATGGTTGTTTCTCCATAACAGCGACTTCCCCGTAGATTAGCATCCGTGAGACCAACCTTCGTGATCGACATCCCCGGTGCTAGGTAAGTGAAACTTGCCACTTAGGGTTTGGGCCATGTTTTAGGCCATTTGCTTGTTGTAGGCGTAAAAGAGACTAGGCGACGAAATGATACTCGCCTAGGCGCAAATTCCGGAACTAGCTTGACAACAAAGCTAGGACCGTCGTTTACCATGTTGCACAATTACCATGTCATGTTTAATTTTGATTATCGGTACGTGAATACATTGTCATCCATGCTATCCATGTTGTATGTTGCATTCGTAGCACACGCTACAATACTCGTGTTTCCTGGCTCGTGTTCCAAAAGCGGGCCATGTGTTGGTTGATAGCCAACGCCCGACCTACTAGTTTCCGGCTAGGCACCCACTATACGTGGGCATAACCCTATTCCATACGTGTTAATCACACTTCCTGGCTCGTGTCCCAGAAGCGAGCATTCCGTGTTCGGGGGTAATGCCCTGGCTCGACACACGTGGGAGGGGTAGAGATAAACGGTCACTTGAGCTTAGGAGTTGGCCCGATCAGCCACTCTAGCCAACAGGCAGAATCTCTGTGCACGACGTGTTTACTTGACGTGATTTACTTGACTTGTACTTGAACACAGCCTGCGGGCAATAGGGCACTCGTTGAGTGATCCCTTGTACTCGTTACTTGACATTACATGTCACAACTACCACTAGTTACTTGCTACTTGCACTTCACTTGTTACTTTCATGCTTTACTTGCCATGCATCATACTATAACTGCTAGGTTGCTAGTTTACCTTACCTTCAGTTTCCTTGCCCAAGTCTTTTAGACTTGCTGACATGTGCACATTTACTCTTTTGGGTGACACATGTTAGATCTCGAGCCTGAGTCCGTTGTTGAGGACGAGGTGTTTGCGGACGCCGTGCCTGAGCCTGTGTTTGGCGAGGAGTACGTGGACACTGGGGACCAGTCCTAGTGTCTCCGTTGTGCTTTCCTCTTTTGTTTTAGACTGCAGTTTTGTTGTCGGTGCGTAGCACCTATACTCTGTTTACGTTTGTCTTTGTTGGCCTTGTTCTGGGCCTTTAGACTCTTTCTTTTAGCCTGGTGGCTTTTCTGGATGTTGAACTTAATTTTCTTGTTGGACAATTTATGAGATATGAGATTTTATTTCTGTCTCTCCTTGTGTTATTATTGTTGTTCCGTTGTGGTTACATGGACCTGCTTATGTTTTATTGACGCTTATTAGGTTTGGGGCTTCACAGCTCCACTCTCGTGCGGACCTTTTTACGTCTCGCCTCCATTTTAGGGAAGCGGGGCGTGACACGAAGCATTTGGTTCTTCGGAACAAAATGGGAGGAACATTTGATGCTCTACCAAGGTCAATGAAGGTCGTCTGTTAGAGGGAAGGCTCGAATCTCGCCAAGGTGGAGATTTGTGAAGCAGTTGGCTCGATTTGGTGCAATCGAAGCAGTTGTATGGCAGACGAGTTATCTTGTGCAGAGGTAACTCGTCTGCGCTCGGATTCGACCTATCTGACTCTACACAAGACAGATACGAGGAAGCTCGGCATGTGGCTTCTACAACGCATTTGGTCGTTCAGTCGTCAGTTCGAGTCTAAGTGTCGAACGCTTGGCATTGAGTCGATGGGTCGTAACGCGATTAGAGTCTGTGTTCGGTCGATCATTCGTATGAAGGCTCGAAGCACGAAAGCTCGTACGCGAGGCTCGGCACTTGGGTCGTTCGACACAGAAGGAAGGTCAACCGGTCGAAGATAGCCTATTGGGATGCGTCCCACTAGGAATCGGCAGAGGGGCCACTGGCTGCGGCGGTATTAATTGCGTAGAGCGGTAAATGGATTGGATGCCGTAATTTTTGGGACCCGTATCTTTAGGAAATCCTAGCCAATGATTACACCTATTGTAACCTAGGTTTATAAATAGGGGGTTTTAGGTTAGGGTTTGTGTGGAACACATTTGTATCCTCTGTGAGAGCCGCCATTTGTGAGAGCCAACTTTGAGAGATTGTATTGTGAGCTTTTAGAGAGATCTTCTGTGCTTCTTCTTCGTTGGATGAAAAGAAGATTTGTATTATTCTCTCCTTTCGTAATAAAGTTCATCGGTGTTCCCCTTGGCCGTCCACGGCCTAAAAGTAATCTTGTTTATGCTCCATTTATTTGTTGCTGATCTTTCGTCCTCAATCTCCACAATCATGTGTCTTTCGTTGTGTTTGTGTTGGTATAGCTAGACTTCGTCGCACAACAAATGGGTCACAAGGGTAACTCGGTCACAAGGGTGACCAATGTGTGAGACTCGGTCACAAGGGTGACCAATGTATGAGTCAATGTGTGAGTCACAAGGGTGACCATGTGAGACTATGTTTGAGGTGGAGATTATGAGATATCAAACATAGTCTCATATTGGCTAGCTAAGGGGCTATGAGGGAGTTTAAACATGGATTCGAATCTCCGTTGGTATGAGGCCTTTTGGAGAGAGCACAAGAGCATAGCCATGAGGGTTGCCTTGTGAAGGGCCCAAAGCGAACAATAGCATACCAATGTAGAGATCGAATCGACGCCTCCCGTATTTAACCCTAACAAGTGGTATGAGAGCCAGACCCCTGACTTAGCCGATGTGGAATGAATAACAGCGGAATGCAGAGGATGTAGGGTCGCAAGGGTGACTCGGTCACAAGGGTTACCATGTGAGACTATGTTTGAGGTAGAGATTGTGCGGTATCAAACATAGTCCCACATTGGCTAGACAAAGGGATATGGGGGAGTTTAAATATGGATTCGGATCTCCATTGGTATGAGGCCTTTTGGAGAGGGCCCAAGAGCGAAGTCGTGAGGGTGCCTTGTGAAGGGCCCAAAGCGGACAATATTATACCAATGTGGAGATTGAATCGGCGCCTCCCGTATTTAAACCCCAACAGGAGAATCCAAATCCATTTACATCCCTATTGGCAACTGGTTATATAGACTTTGGCGCAGTACTTCCATGCAAAAGTTGGAGTCGTGCTCTGTAGTAGGGGTGGCAATTTTCGGCCCGGCACGATATCCTGGCACGGGCCCGGCCCGATAAGAGCGTGCTTGGGCCAACAATTTTGGCCCGAAATCCTTATCGGACCGGGCCGGCCCGGCCCGGTTCATTTTCGGACCGGACCCGGACCAAGCTTTTCAGCCCATGGGCGGCACGGCACGGCACGAAAAGCATTTGATCGCCCCACTTCAATTTGACCACACACCAATCTAAAGCAGATTTCAGTAATATGCATTCATTTATGGTGTTGAGTCCAATGTCATGAATCTTATTAGATCAAGGTCCAAATATCATAAATTTTAACAACTTCCTGTCAGCGTCAACTTTGATGTCTTCAGATCTTGGGGGTCGATCTTAGTTTCCGAGAAGAGACAAAGAACCACCAAACATGTTACTTCATCTTGCCAAATAAATGAAAACTATGTAGGACACATCACCTTATGCAACCCACTCAATCCTCTTCTTTCGTGCTCCATTTCGATGCATCTTTAAGCATATGAAACAAGTTTGTGTTTAAAAATATGATAAAATATCGTCACAATACATAATTTATTCAACCCTATCGGACCGGGCCGGGCGGCCCGAATTTTTATCGGACCGTGCCCGGGCCTCTCTGAAATGGCCCGAAGTCTTATCTGGCCGGGCCGGCCCAGTCCTTTAAGAAAACCGGACCGGGCCGGCACGGCCCGATAAGACCAGGCCGGCCCGAATTGCCACCCCTACTCTGTAGCTAAAACTATTTTGAAGAGAAAAATAAAACTATTTTGAAGAGAAAAATATGAATGTTTTAATCTGTATAGCAGTTACAATACCATACTTCCTTGTATACATAGGTATGTCCTTGTTCTTTTTGGGTAATATCAATAGGTAGTTTATAGGTCGGTGCTTGTTCTTTTTGGATAATGCCCATGGATAGTATTCTTATATAGAAGGTTATTGTTGAGATGTAATATATGTTATGATGGGATGTTTTAGTAAAGTGGTTAAGAGGATTCATATATAACAACCAATATAGTACTATAAATGATAAATCATAAGAAAAAGAGGACTCAACTAACTCTCCCTAACATTTCCTCTAAAAATTTGTCTCTGTTTTTTCATGATATCCATATCCAAGTTTCTTCATGGTAAATTTTTAAAACTTTTACAGTTTGAATTTCATAATTTTTTAGGCTAGAGTATAAGTCTTGTCAATTGGAAAAACACAACTGAGTGTTTTATCAATCATAAGTTAATAATGTGCTCAGAAACCATTTGAGCTCGTCCATTCACATATATATGAACCGTGTCATGTTCAGTTTAGATCTGAATTTAGGTATTTTGTTACAATTGTGGATGATTTTTCATATTGAAAATAGGGTTAATAAAAACCAGATCTAAGGTGATCTAAAGTGTCTGCTATTTTAGAAGTTTATAAAATGAAATAAAAATCAGGTTGGAATTTCTGTTACAATTTTGTAAAATGATAATGCAAAAGAATATTTTAATAATCAGTTTACATCTTTTATATTGGAATTTAAAACTATTCATCAATCTGCATATGCACACACCCAATAAAATGGGATGACATGGCGTAAAAACAGACATCTCATAAAGCATGTATACTTCTTTTACATGTAAATGTTTCAAATATTTTATGGGCTGATGATGTTTTAGTTGCTCATCTTCTTATTAATCATATGCCATATACGGTGCTTCATGGTAAAATTCATTATCATATGCTTTATGAGACAGTTGTTTCCTGATTCACTTAAAATTTTCACGTGCTTGTTTCACATATAATTATGTCTTAATGATTCCAAACTTGGTCCATGTTTCTTAAAACATGTGTTTTTAACATACTCCCATACACAAAAACTTTGCAAGTGTTATTTTCCCATAATGAAACAATCTTTTGTGTCTGCTAAAGTTAAATTTGTCAAGCCTCAACCGTATTTCACCCCATCAAAAGACAATGACTAATCATTAAGCCCTAATATTGATTATAAGTATTTACTTTATCTGTAGCCATCAAGAAAATCTAATATTATGAAGGTGTGTCGATAGAAAAAACAACCAGAACTTAGATTTCAAGTCCCATCTCAGCTCCCAGTAATCATGCCTCCTCACATCAGGACCCTACAACATGTTCCTCCTCAGATCTTCTTGCAATCTTCACAAGTGAAGGTGAGTTGTTCTCTGATTTACATGTTCCAAATGCTTATACATAAGCTATTCATTTTTGCACAGCTTATCCTCTTTACAAATGTATCTTAAACCAATCATTCTAAACCATATATAACTTTTCTTTTCTTCATTGAATCGCACCAAACTTCCCAATCTATTGCAGAAACGTTATCGCATCCAGATGGCATGCCATAATGTGAGAAGAAATAAATGCTAAGTCTATCAGACAAGAAGATGGCTAATTGCAAATGTGTTTATACTGTAAAGTTGTATTCTTAGGGCTCCCCCTTGCTTGATTGAAGTTTGTGCTCATTGCTAAAGACTATTCACAAACTTATAATGTAGACTACAAAGGAGTTCTCTCCAGTTGCGAGGATAACCAGGTACGTTTATTGGTCTCTCTAGATGCCACTCATCATTGGCCTTTACATCTGTTAGATGCAAAAGAAAACATGTCTTACCTGTATTCTCAAAGAAAAAGCATACATTGAACAACCGTCGGGCTTTGTTCCTATGGGGTCAGAGGAAGTGTATAAATTGAAGAAATCGATGTATGATCTAAAGGAGTCATTAAAGACTTATTTTGGTTGCTTTACAGATTTCATGAGGTGATTTGACCTTAAACGATGCCATAATAATCGCTACATCTTCCATCAGATCTATCAAGAAAAGCGAATCCTTCTAAAGGTATATGTTGATAACATTATGATCACTAAGGATGATGATTCTAGGATGCAGTAGCTGAAGCAATTTACTTAGAAGTTTTAGATGAACGATCTTGAGCCTCACTGATATTTTCTTAGGATATAGGTGACAAGTTCAAAGAAAGGTATCTATTTATCTTAGCAAAAATATATAGTGATATTTATGTGTAGGACTATCACATTACTTATGGATCCAAACGTCAAACTTATACCAAATCAAGGAGAAAAATTGCATGATACAAGAGATTGATTGGAAAGCAGAACTCCCTTACAATGACATGTTCTGATATTACATTTTCAGTGAGTGTGCTGAGTTGGTTCATGTCTAATGTGAGTATTACTTATAGAAATGTTACGGTATGAGTCTTAATATACTTGACTTGAAGAATGCATCCGGTAGAGGTCGTTTATATTCCAATTGTGGACATTGTAGAGTTACAACTTTCTTGGATGCAGATTGGACTGATTCGTCCTTTGATTGACGATAGACTACTACCTAATGTGTCTTTATGGGAGGTAATTTGGTGCTTTAGAAAAACAAGAAACAACCAACCATTTCTCGATCCATACAGAATCAGAGTACAAAATCATGGTTAGCACCAACTGAGTTGTTATCTATTCAACAATTGCTTTTCGAGTTAAGATTTGTGACACCTACACATATGAGGTCATATTGTGATAACAAGGTGATATATACATCGCTAAAAATCTGATCTTTCATTAGAGTACCAAGCACGTCAAGATCGATTGTCACATAGTGATAGAGACAAAAAGGTGATGAGATGAATTGCATTAGTTTGCTAAACCAACTAGAAAATGTGCTTACCAAACCTATGAAAAAAGAGGGAATGAACTACATTTGTGACAAGCTGGATATGAATAGTAAATATGCATCAGCTTATAATATAGTGATGAGATATAATATATGGTACCTTAGGATGTTTTATGTAAAGAGGGTTACGAGTTTTATACAGAACTACTAATATAGTACTATAAATAATAGATACTGTGGAGAGAATTCAACTAACTGCCCCCAACATTTCTAAAATTGTCTCTAGTTTCTTTAATTATCTTATACATGCACACTTTACGATTAGAAACATTCTGTAACGACTTGATCCGACCCTCGAGGAGCCAATCAGGTGAAAGCATAAACTTGGATGAAACTGTCAATCTTTGTTACAAGTGATAACTAACCTTCTTGTTGAACTCAACACTAGCATAAGATTCTTTTTTCCTCGCTATGTTTTTAACTTTTAAATCCAACCCCTCTATATGAAACATTAAATTATTTTAGAGAGGAAACAAAAAACACTTAAGAGGTTACCTCACATTCTCAAAATTAGTTATAACATTGCATAATCCAGAAATTTATGAACAAAATGACTCTATCCTTAACACTCGTGTTTCCAACAAAAATAGATGCCTAGCACATGTTACCGTCACCTATGTAAGAGCTACATGTCTGACAGTTTGGATTTGCACTTCAAATCAAACCTTATCACTGATAAGGATTTGTGAAAAGAAAATTATCCACCATCTAGTTATAAAGGAAAAAATTGTTGAGACTTTCAATTACACAATAACTGATGACTTGCATAGAAATTATGTGACATTTGTTTTAATTGCATCATCTTTACTCTATGGGTTGGTCATAATTCACATGCTTAAGCATATCAAGTGCTAAGTGCATTAGCACGGCATAATTTGAAATGGTTTTCGTTCAACAAATAACAGAATTTATAAAGGTCCAAGTTTTAGATAAATTAATGATACTGAAATTCACCATAGATTAACTAGTCGTCAGCATGCCTTTCAGACAACAGGTCCAATACAAAATCCACAGTCCCAGCTCTCCCCTTAATCACTTTCACTTTTCTCCTCTTATCATCAAAAGACCCATCTTCAGACCATCCAACCATCCAACTTGAATGTTCTCAAGCAAATTGGAGGTTTTGTTTGAACTCATATAATGTCACGAAGTGTCACACCAATTTGATCTCATTTCAACCCTTTCATAACATTATCTAGCAAGCGGAAAATTTAACCACTTTTTAATCTAAAGGCGTTTCTTTTTCCCCAAAAGAACACAGATTATCCAGGTGGATCAATGTCAGCAGAGTCAACCCCCACACACAAAAATCACAAAATTCCCCACTATCAATCCAAGCAAAAAACAAGATTCGAAGTCAACAGCATACCAAACAGATCCTGCTCCCGTCGCTGCCAAATAGGAGCAGCTCCTTGGCGGAGTCGAGCGCAACCTTGAGCGGCGCAAGGGCCATCACTGCCTCATAGGAGCTCGGATCCTTGCCGTCCTTGATCTCCTCCAGCATCGGAAAAAGGAGCTTGATCCTTCTCGCGAGATTGCACAGCTGCTTCTTGTAGGGGTTTCTGTAATCTCCGATCGCCGATATCCCGTCGACCGCCTCCATCATCGTGTCCACCAGCGATCCGCACTCCTCGTCCTCCATCATGACAGAGAAATCTCAGCAGGTCCAAAGCTCAGAATCTCAAAGAATTTTAGAGAGAGAAAGTAATGGCGACTTTGATAAAACGAGGAAGGCGAGGGAGAAATTTAGCAGAGTAAATGAGGAATTTTTTGGACTCTTTATGCAAATACTTCATTTTGTTGAGGGCGGAGCGTGCAAATTTCGCCTTGTCGGCTTGGCTCCCTGGGGAAAAAGCCGCGGGGATAACGGGGTCCGTTTGCCACTGCCAGCTGCCGATCTATCGGATGACGAATCTCAAAGCGCGTCCTGGGATCCGACTTAACCGTCGGATTCGGACAGCCGGAGATGTACGGTTCACTGCGCGCAGTACAGTCAGCAATTTCTTATTACGGTAAGATTTCTATTTTTAAACAAAAAAAATAAAATTTCCTTTTTTTAATTGGATTGGTCCATTTTTAGACTAAGACATCTAGCGGGCCCCACATGTCTGTAGATGATTTGTCTGGTTTCTGGAAAGATAGTAATTAGCCCTAATATCTGATTAGGATGCATGGTCAAAACCGTAAATATTTTTTGAAAAAAATAAAAACGACAAATTTTCAAAATAAACTTAAAATTAAAAATAATTTTAAAAGTCAAACTTTAGTTATAAACCCCGATTAACTCCTCAATATGCATGTTAAATGGATGATTTCAAAACAGAAGAGGTTGACAACCCGTCCGTTTTGAGACATTTCTCTAGTATGAAATCGCCGTCTGTCAATCACGGCCATTTCGAATGTGGATAAATTGACATGTGTTGTTAAGTCCAGTCATTTCGAGTATGATAAATTGACTGTGTTGCCAATTCCGGTCGTTTTTAAGCGCTAATCTGCGAGCAAAATCTAGTGCATTGCACGTATAAGATAATCCATTGGTATTTGCACTATTTTGACACGGTATAAATTGTGAAACGTTACAGGATAGTGCACGGAAAATTCAACGCTTTATTTCGCGATGTAAGCTAATTTGGATTCAACTTAGCGACGCCAGGTGCTTATCCGAAAACATCAGGTTCAAATAGAATCGCATCTGCAGATGATTTGTGACAAGCAACTTGCTAATAAGATAGATATAAGATGATTCAATGGGCCAAAGCGGCAAGAATAGTGACACGAGGGATTAAATAATTATTTTGAATAGGTCTAGTAATTAGGAGTTTCACCATCAAGATTTCATTTTTCAAAAGAGTTGGTTTGTTAAAAAAAATTAGTGAACTTTGAAAGCACAATGCTTGGACTCGGACAAGTCTTGGACTTTTCGTTGCATTTTGATACTTGAATGAAAAGAGTCTAGCAGAAGATGCCAACGACGCCGGATCCAATGAGATGTCTTTGTCCAATATATTTAATATTTTAAGGTAAATTGCTGCAAATATGATCAGCCACACTCTCAAAGGCCCAATAGTTCATTAATATGCTAATGATGTGGGATTAATCCGAAGGTCACGTGGCTGTCACATGATATTTTCAAATCAAGCATGCGCAAAGCAACACATGTAATCCAATGGCTAAGCCGCCGCGCCGCAGCACGCCGCCGCAGGGCGAGGCGGCACATTGCATTGCTTGGTTGGAGACCACAAAGAAGTCACCGCATTGAGCAACAGCATTGGCACTGGCATTGCTCGTTGAGCCATCCTATAAAGAAAGCACATCAGCCCCACGAGTTCACCTGCTGCTGGGGACAAAAGAAGAAGTGAAACTGAGTCCACACACACACAAAGCAGTTGCTTCACCCTCTCAATTATCCAACCACAGTGCTGTTTCACAACAGTCCCTGTCCAGTTTCATGATGCAGAGAAGATAGAGCCCAACCTGGGATTCAGTGGATGATATTCAAGTTTCCTTCCTGCTACTTTCTGCGGTTAAGATCACAACCACTGAAATTTACTGCAGAAATAATTTTGATACGAGTTCATGCTCAAAAGTAGACGGGCACGATCTAAGATAGGGTCGCCTGCCTGCTCGATTTTTGCTCGTTTCTGATCAAAAATCAACTAACAATGACACGCTCCTCCTTGTAATATAACTAGAAATTATCCGTGCATTTTATACACGGAGAAAAAATAACACACCACAAACAAGGCACAGAGCAAAAATAACAACCCACGAATATGGCACAGTGCACACGTACAACCGAAAAGGAGCGAGAATTGTGGGTGTCGGTAGCGCCAGGGAGTAAACGGGAAGCAAGCACGTAAATAAAAGGCTAAAAGGTCCAAAATGCAAAAACTAAAGGTGGAAGGTTTTTTTCTTATAAGAGTGGGGGAGCATCCCCACTGTTGAGGGAACACTGCCACATGGAACAACCCCGTGGCAGGTCCCCCTCAAATGTAATAATGATAGATATCCAGCAGTAGATTTTTCCCAGCATTTTGAAACAGTCTTGGTATGAGTGTCAATGGCGTTTGCAAACAAGAGACCATTTTCCAAACAGTCATGGTATGAGTGTCAATGGCTTTTGCAAACAAGAGACCATTTTCCTCGCAACGCATCAATGTTTCCTTAGTGAGGATATCAATGAAAACCTGGCGAGTACAATGGTTTTGAGTTCCGAGATTGCTTGCAAATCCAATGAACTTGTGTCAATGCCGCAGGAATAGACCATGTTAGTAGCAGCATGAATCAGATTCACAACAGCAAATCGCCAATATGAAGACTGTAATTTATCGGCTTCAGAAAATCTCTAATGTTGCCAATGATACCCTTGTTATATGGATTTGAAAATCTAAGTTCTGAGTTCCCTGGGAAACAATGTATACCGAGAGACCGACGAACTGATGAGACAAAAATCCAGGCAGAAATTTATAGCTTTAAATTGATTCCAACAACGCACCTGTCTGCGGCTGGATGGCAAGCTGAAACTCAGGGTACCTCTTCCAATTAATCTGAATTATGACATGCATCGGGTATTATTACAGAAGCGGGATTGCTAGAAGTAACTAGCCGTCAGGAATAACTTACCCACTCATCAGTTTTAATGTTGGCACAAATGCAATATATATTCCATATCAGGAACGCCACCTAGTAAAAGAAGACAGGTTAGAATTTTCATAGGTATATGAATAGCATGATTGTGTTCTGAACACCTTAGAACACAAAATTTCTATAGGGAGGTCTATCAGAGCACCAAGATGGACAAACTAAATCATTACGCTGAGAAAAACTCAACACATATCAGATATAAAACATTTTAAAGCTGTTGCCCAAGAGTCCACTCGAAAAAAGTTATCATATGACAATAGGACCCAAGATAGAAGCATCTACGTCATCCTGAATCAAATCTTTAGGCAGCATAAACCTTGTCATGTCAAAGTCTCGCTAAAGGGTAGGGGACAGTACCTTTTATAATAATACATAAATGTTGACCATATGAGTAGAAATATGAAAGAATTATCCTTTAAGTATGACATATCCCACATCATTCTTTATTTCCATTGTCATTTGTCATTTTATTCTTTTTTTAATCTCATCTCCAACCTCACACATTTTGTTAACTGGCATGTGAGGTATAGCATACTTAACCTTAACATTGGTACAGCCTTTTCTTATCATAAAAAGGGTTTTCATGCAGCACAACGCTCAACCAGATCTCTAACTGGCTCTTAACTTAATATCGATCATATACAGTGCAAAATTCATAATCAATGAACTGTACACCAGACATGCGTGCAATGGATTCTAAATGAGCACGTGCCTGGTAGAAAATCCAACATCAACAGTGACGTAGTTTAATATCATGCAACCAATAAGTAACCATCCAAAACTATAATATAGCATGAGTGAAGAAGAGAACATGGCAGGCGGGGCGGAGGAATGGAATCGGCTGAATTATGTTTGCTTTTCCGCCTTGTAAACAGCTAAAGAGAGAACCAGATAACATTCCTAATATAGAGCTTGATCCAATAACTGATTGTTGCAAAGATTTGAAAAATTAAATAATTAAATATTATGAGCAAGTCTTCAGAGTCATGCCATGTTCAAGGCTATTGACAAGTATCCATTTATTATGTCAATTATGTACACAGAAATTTTCAAAAACGCTGACCAGATCTCAGATTATTGACTCTACTGACAAAAGCTTCAACGCACAGCTAAAAACGATGCGGATGAAATAAGCTACGCAGATCAAACCTGCCACAACAGTTGCAGAACTGTGAAGAGCAGCGTACTGATAACCAAATTGCCAGGAAGGTCATTCTGCAGAAGATATGGGATTTAGAATATCATTACAAACTCCAAACAACCCTTGAATGTTGGTACTTAATCCCAAACAAAGACAAAAATGGAAGCATAGAATGAACATCAAATAGAAAAGCACATGAAATCTTAATACCTGGCCAAATAGCTTGACTTAGAAGTGTAACTATGAGGTAAATAATTATAAATGTGATCAACTTATACCACAATAACAAAGTAACAACTAAATTGTTGCATAAAAGATATCATTTTCCCCCTTTCGATCTTACATTTGAGAAAATAAACTGGAGCACAAAAAAATACAATATTTACATGTGAGCTAACAATAAGCAAGTATTGACCTGTGTGCCGACAATAGACTACATAATAGGTTGCTAAGATATAAAAACATACGGGAATGGAGCAGTTCTTCATCGGTATTAGATGTGAATATATGGATAGTTCATCACCCCTCCACATATAGAATATGAACAATGCATGACCCTACTATGGCAAGGTCAGTTCATAGTACTCAAGGATCCCTACGGCAAACAAAACTACTCGAAGACGGGCATGCCCGTGCGCGCGTCTGGGGTTTTCCCTTCGCGCGCGGGGGGGGGGGGGGGGGGGGGGGGGGGGGGGGGGGGGTGTTGTGTGTGTGTGTGTGTGTGTGTTGTGAGTGAGTGTTTATGTTACTTGGCAAACATGAATTCCATGCCGACCAATTCATGATATTTAGTTACAAGTGACAAGGTATCATCTCACTTTGAAATAAATACAAATGATATGTTTCCAAATGCAAGCATTAAAGGTAACCTTAAAACAAGACATACCTTAAATCCTACTTCATGTGTCCTAAGGGAGTTTGCAATGTCTGTAGTTCAAAGAAATAACACAAAGTTAATGAATAATGTGAGACAAACTATGTAAACAATATTGAAAATCATGATCTAGCCTAATATCTTTAGTTTACAAAAACCAGGATACTTTGAACATATCAAGCTATAAGTTCCGACTAAACTGAGACCATAGCTAGAAAAAACGAAAGGGGAAAGAAGAGAACTGTGTTTTTTGTCTTTGTTAGAGTTTATTAGAATTAGAAAGGGTATATTTGTAATTTTATATTTTTTGATACACTCATATAGAGAAAGAGGATCACTCTCTGAGTTGAATTTTTCTGAATTATATTCTTTG
Organism: Scilla litardierei; assembly: GCA_030789695.1. Classification (NCBI taxonomy): domain Eukaryota; kingdom Viridiplantae; phylum Streptophyta; class Magnoliopsida; order Asparagales; family Asparagaceae; genus Scilla; species Scilla litardierei. The sequence goes on from CM061142.1 coordinate 555,248,298, forward strand.
CTCTATAAACATGGTACTAAAGCCAACAATAATCCTTTCTTTCTACTAAACCCAAAATTAATCTACGAATTTAATGTAGAAAAGCTGCCTAAGACACAAAAAAGGTGGAGAGTACAAGCGCCCACATGGGCTTGTACTCGTTGGGGCCCACCCCTTTGGATCAGGTGCCACCTGCTCTACATTAATCCCTTAATCTAATGCTAATTCAGATTCAACTTTAGCCCCAAAGCAGTGATACCATTGCCTCCTTCAACCCCTTATGCAACCGCCATCTGTTGTTATTGAGACTACCCTGACACCCTTCTCACTTCATCATCAGCTTCGTCCTTAGATCCCGACCCTGATTTCCTCAATCATGCCAAAAAAAGTCACAAGTGAACCCACTGCCTTCATAATCATCATTTCAACAGAACCAATCACTCCACACATCGACCCCAACCCGAATGGTCACATTTGCCCTAGTCGACAAGCTCAAAGCCTTCTTGTGCACTTGGAGCGCTCATTTTGCTCTTATGACCTTGCCGGAGCTGTGGACTTCCTCTTGAACCTTGACCACAGAATTCAATGCCTACTACGCTTTCTCAACTCAACCCATTACCATCAACTTCTCCAGCTACCATCCACATTTACAAGCAACACCATCATCCCCAACAACCACTTTTGTAGACCTAATTGGTGCTAACAATCGAATGTTATCACATGCGCTCTTCATTTCCTTCGTTGTTTTCCTCTTCCTCTCTTTTTTTCCATCTTCATCTTTAATGTAACTTTTTGTAAAAGAAAACTGCAATAAACAGACAATAGTAAAAATTGATTTATGCTTTCGTTAGTTGATAGTTGTCATCACTTGCTTGTCGGTCGTTGCCGTTAGTTATTTGTGATTAATTGGTTGTCATAGCTTATCGATCAGTTGATATTGTTTGTGATTGGTTGTCGGTTGGTAACCGTTGATCGAGGTGATTGGTTCGCTTTTTAAAGACTCATTGGTTGTCTCGTGATTGTTGTCATTTGTTAAAAGATTATGTTAGTATTGATATGAAGCATAGACGTGTTACTAGAAGTAACAAATGAGATCAGTTAGGTAGTTGTGATCTTACACCTAGTAATGATGGTTGTGATGCCTATCGTGAAAGATTTCATGGTAAAGATCGTAGTGGCTTACTATGTAAGTGAACTTGGAGTTGCGCATATTGTGCAAAGGTAATCACTTGTGATTATTGCTAAGTTTATTTAGACAACCTCCATGCATTTCCAGTTTGTTACTGTATATGACATGTTCTACAATTGGTCCTACATATCAACCACAAGTTATCGTAACCAAGGATGAACATTCTTAATTATTACAATATCAAGCTGCACAAAAGGTATCAACTCGCATTACACCTTTAGCGAAGACAGAGCCACTGGTGTTACACAGTTTTTCCTCTTCTCAGCATTAGGCTGTTGACTCTGTAACACCAATAACATGTCAAGTACACATAGCCTCTTCTTTCATGTGCATTATTCATCCTTGTTACCTCTGTTACCTAGGTTGATCAATCTTCTATCAAAATTAGTACAATAGAAGTAACACATTCTACGCTTTCTGTTTCTTTATCATTGGTTGTATATATTCCTTATTTTATACTTAATCTTATGTCTGTCTTACCAAAAATATTCAGTACTCATCTATCTTTTCTCCTATTTCTTGTATTTTTGTTGTTATTCAGGATTTGAAGTAAAAAAAGATGATTAACAAAGAAAATGAGTCTAATGGGCTCTACTACTTATATTCGTGTGTCGCCTACATTACATATTTAATACTGTCTAGGTCATCCCTTGTTAGAAAAGTTAAAAAATATTGCTCCCCACATTAAATCACTGGAAATATCTAAAGGAAGTTGTGTGAATATATGAAACATCATGGAGTAGTATTCCAAACTAGTGTGAATAAACAAACTTCGTGTCCATTTCTTTTAGTTCATTCAAACATTTTTGGTCCCTATCATGTTACTTTAAAATTGGATTTTAGGTATTTTGTCACAATTATAAACCTTTCGAGTAGTTTTGTATTTTTTTTCCAGATCTTTCTGTTTTGAAATTCAAACTAAATTTAATGTGATGTGAAATTCTTCGAAGTAACAATGCAAAAAAGTATTTTTCTCGATCTTTCAAATATTTTATGACTACACATGGAATTCTTCATCGATTGTCGTGTTCTTACACTTTACAACAAAATAGGACGGAATAACACAAAATATACTCATTTTAAAAGGCATTAGAACTTTGTTATTTCAAATAAATGTTTCCAAAAAAATTCATAAAAGATATGGTTCTCACATGTTATTTGATAAATGAATATCACCAAGTGCTCTTCGTGGTAAATATTACATTCTGTTCTTTTTCACATAAGAGTGTCTTTATGTTACCTTTCAAAAAAATTGGTTGCATACCTGAGTTCATGTACATGATCCTAAATTAGTAAATTTCTCGGGCCATTAAATGCATATTTTGAGGATATGCGCATAAATACAAGAGAAATAAGTGTTATAGCTTTACGCTTCATTTCTTTACTAGTGCATGCCACTTTCTTTAAGCATGTTCCTTATTTTTCATCTTCATATAGTTCATCGGATCTATTGAATTACTTACCCTGTTCTTATACATCTATCATAAATTTAACACATACGGTCTTCACAACCATCGTACTTTTCACAACCACTACAATTTTCACAATTATCAATCTTAATTTCAATTTAACTCTGTTACAACCTAAAGATCGTGATAGTCCGACCTTCCATCTCAGTCCGCCAAACACGTCGCTGGCTCGCCCCTCCTTTCCGAAGGACAGCTGGCCCAGCGATAGGGCACTCCTCGCCCAAACTTCGGAGGCCACTCGCCTGCTTTCCCGGGCCAGCGGGGCGCCTATCGACCTTAGAGTCCGATGTGACTGGGGAAAGGGCGCACTCCGCCTCGGCCAAGTGATAAGGACGCACTCAGCCATGATCCCAGCGGGTCGCGTGCCCGCCCACCACCAGTTCGCCAGGAACAGCGCGCAAGGAGTACGTCCGGATTGCTTGTCCTCCGTCCGGGGCGACCCAGCGATCCACCACTAGCCCCGTTCCTCGGAGGCGCTCCGGTGACTCTTTGGCACCTCGGACACAACAAACAACCTAGTACAAGGAAGCTACTGACACTTCCGCCGCTCGACAACCTGACAAAGTGCCCCTTGGCCGCTACGTCCCCTGACACGTAGTGCTTTCGGCCCTGACACCCTGACACCCTGACAAAAGCGCCCATGGCCGTTGCGTCGTCTGACAAAAGCATGGCTGACACCCCTGATCCTAACATCCTCATCCGAAGCTTCCGCTGACAGTGGAGCCAGCTCAGCACGTCGAGTCAGCACGCCAGGTCAGCCTTACCTAACCGCATCCATCAGGTATAAATACCTCTATGCCACCAACGTGGTGGGGGTTGGCAAAATCACTCTGAATCTCATTATTCACACACAAGAGCAAAGGTCTTCCATATCTTTGTTCTTCCACATCCGATAGCTCGTCACGTACGATCGACTCACCTCAGTCCAACCTACATGCCTGGCCCATGCTTTAAGTCCTATTACTAACTTAGGCATCGGAAAGGCTAAGGGTTGGACCCCAACCCGGCCTTTCTGACGAGCTGCTTCTTGTGCAGGTCAGCCCGCCGTCACAAACTGCGCCCCGCCCTTACCTCCGGCAGTGCGGTCGTAAGGCAGAGTCCTTGGGGGAATTGATTCCGTGGTCGGCCCTCGTAGTGTGCTCAGCCTCTCCCCTACACTAATCACCTGTCAAATTGCCTACCCTAATCCCGCTGTAAACATAACCATCGTGCCCTTGGTTCCCGATAATACAAATTCATTGTATGCGGGTTTTACCCCGCAACAATTGGTGCCGTCTGTGGGATCGAAGGGTCACACCCATGTCAGATCACATACCAATCAACCGAAATCCTGACCACGACAAGGGTCCTGTGGACCAAGAATCACACTCTCACCCAGCGACTCATGCGACTAATCCACCTCCCGAGGTGGAGTTCGAGACAGCCCAGGCCTCCACCCGTGCGGTTCAACAGAGCTTCGAGGCCTTCACCAAGATGATGGCAGGCTTCGCAGCGACCAGGACCGAAGCACCCATCGGCCCCTCTGAGCCCCCGAACGTGAGGCAAAATCTTCACCCTCAGTTCGACGAAGAAGTGGAGGACAATGGCTCGCCGAGGAGATAGCGGCCCAACAAAGGCTCTTGGAGGATGAGATGGAGGTCGCGCGGCCGCGAAGGCGCCAGGAAGAAGCGACTGCCACTTAGAGGCATCTAGATGAAGCGGCCGAGGCCGCCCGGCAAGCCCGCCTCGACGAAGAAGCCGCTCGTCGCCAGCTCCGCTTCATTATCGCAGAGCGTGAAAGGCTCTGATGGGAGAATGAGGCCAACCGGGAGATCCCGGAGATGTCGACATCGGGCCAGCGACGCATGAACGAGCGTAGCCCGCCGTTCGCCCGGTCCCCACCTCCGGGACGGAGCCCTCCGCGGCGACCACTTCGCCCCTCCCCGGGGCATGATGTCCGTCGGCAGCCAAGGCGGGACCGGAGCCAAACCCCAGAGGGGCGGAGGGGGCGCGCGCCTGAGCGCACCGCTTACCCCGAAGAGGCTACGCCGTTGGCGCGATGGATAATCTCGGCCCCGAGATCTGCGAGGTTCAAGGCCCCCCACCTGGCCCCCTACGGCGAGAAAGGTGACCCCCTCTCGCACGTTCAACAATACTGAGGGGCGATGAAGGCACATGATGTGGATGACGCATTCCTTTGCCGGCTTTTCTCACAGTCTGCGAGACACGGTGCTGGATTGGTCTACGACTTGCCCGCGAAATCCATCGAAAGCTTCGACGAGTTATCCCACAAATTCTGCCAGGAGTTCCGGGCCAGGCGCACAAAGAAGAAGCCCACGGACTACCTTTGCACAATAATCCAGATGAGCGGGAGACGATTGGGAAGTACCTGCGCCGCTTCCAGGACGAGAGGCGGAGCGTGGTGGCCTGCGGCGACGAAGTCCTCATGCTGGCCTTCAAAGCCGGGTTGAGGAACCGAAGCCTCCACAAATCGTTGCTCTGAGACCCGCCCGTCGACTACGACGCGCTAGTCGCGCAGGCGGAGAGGTACACATTGAGCGAGGAGGCTCTCGGTGCAAAGAAACAGGACGCCAAGGCAGAGACATCCCAGGTGAGCCTCGGCCCTATCCCAGGCCGAGACAAGAAGACAGGCCCCGAGGCTGCGACCAGCTGGCTCAGCCGAGACGCGACCCAGTGGGGCGTCGCCCGCAAGACCGCCCAGGCCCGGCGCGAGAGTTTGTCCCCGCCAGGGAACCGGCGTGGGGCGATCCCGAGGTTGGAAGGGCCCCTGCGGGCTCAATACACGCAGCTCAACGCCCCAATGATAGAGGTGTTGGCTGCGGCGACAAGGGTCGGGTTGCTGCCGGAGCCACCCAGAGAAATGAAGTCGGACCCGGCGAGGAGAGATGTCCGGAAGTAGGTATCACCGGGACCACGGTCATGACACTGACGATTGCTTTGTCCTCAAGAGGGAGATCGAGTGGTTGATCCAGGCGGGTCACCTTGGGGGCTTTGTGGAGGGCAGGATGCTGATCCGAGAAGAAAGGGCCCCGCGAGGAGCGCGGAGGCCGGACCCACCACCAGGCGATGAGCGGGAGCCATGCCCGCCCAGGCCGGTCATGCGCATAGATGTGCTATGCGGAGGGCCATCCTCGAGGGAGCGTCGTCGTCAAACAAGAAGGCGTACGTACGGTAGATGATGGCGACGGACCTCGGCGGCGATGCGAAGCGGAGAAGGGTGGCTCGACCTCCCATTACTTTCACCGATGAAGACCTGAAAGGAGTCGAGCTGCCACATGACGACGCCATCGTCATCGAGGCTCAGATTGGGACGGCCATCGTCAGCCGGCTCCTGATCGACACTGGAAGCTCTTGCGACATTTTGTTTATGTCGACGATTGAGAAGATGGGGCTGAAGCAGGCAGACCTGAGGCCTTGCACAGGGCTCATTGTCGGCTTCACCGGCCACTCGGTCCCCATAACGGGGGTGATCACCTTGCCGGTGTCGCTTGAAGAGGAACCGAGGGTCGTCACTCGCATGACACACGGTAGCGCCTCCAGCCAACATGGTGCACATCCTGAGTCCGATCCCGTTCGCCAAATGGGGCTCGACATCCTCGGACCATTTCCAAAGGCCTCCGGGGGGAAATACCTGGTCGTCGCCGTAGATTACTTCACTAAGTGGGTCGAGGCCGAACCTCTGGCGCGCATCGCATGGACGGACATGAAGGGCTTCATATCCGTGATCTGCCGCTTTGGAGTACCCCGCGCTATAGTGACGGACGATGGGAGGCAGTTCGACTGCTAGGGCTTCTGAGACTTCTGCTCGGGTTGGGGGATCAAGCTTCACTTCACTTCCGTCGCCCACCCTCAGTGCAATGGGATGGCGGAAGCCGCGAACAAATGCATATTGGGCCCCCTGAAGAAGAAGGTCGATGACACCCTCGACACTTAGGTAGACGAACTGTCGGGCATCCTCTGGTCGTATCGCATGACCCACAAAGCTGCGACGGAAGAGAGCCCGTTCATGCTGGCGTTTGGGTCGGAAGCGGTCATTCCCGTGGAGGTCGGAGAGGAAACTCTTCGGCTTCGGTACTTTGACGCGGATGTCAATGTGGAGGGTCTCGGCCTCAGTCTCGAGCTCGTCGACGAAGTAAGAGATCGAGCTCTGACGAACCTCATCCGGCACAGCCAAAGGATGGCCCGGCACTACAACTCCCGAGTGAAGAAGCGGAGCTTCAGGATCGGCGATTTGGTCCTCAGAGACGCCACCTTCAAGCCTGAGACCGCTCGTCGAAGGAAGTTGGCGGCAAAATGGGAGGGGCCCTACAAAATCGTTGATATCATCGGACTGGCCACATACATCTTGGCAACCCTGGAGGGAAGCGAACTGGCTCACCCATGGAATGCAGAACATCTGCTAAAATACTATCAGTAATTGTGAGTCTTTAATAAAATGCTTCCATTTCTGCACATTTTCAACTCTTGCCGTCTCCACTTGAAAATTTTCAGTTTAACACACGACTCCGTGGCGGGATCCGTCCTCGCCACCCAAACCGGAGAAGGGCACGTGCCGAGCTACGCGCTCGCTCCCCCCCTCAAGTAAAGACTCCGGGGCAAGCGTAAAGCGCTTCGCCACCCAAACTGGAGAAAAAAGGCACGGGCCGAGCTACGGCTCCCTCCCCCTACGAAGACCCCAGGGCAGGATCCGTCCTCGCCACCCAAACCGGAGAAGGGCACGGGCCGAGCTACGCGCTCGCTCCCCCTTCAAGTAAAGACTCTGGAGCAAACGTAACGCGCTTCGCCACCCAAACTGGAGAAAAAGGGCACGGGCCGAGCTACGGCTCCCTCCCCCCTACGAAGACTCCGGGGCAGGATCCGTCCTCGCCACCCAAACCGGAGAAGGGCACGGGCCGAGCTACGCGCTCGCTCCCCCCTCAAGTAAATACTCTGGGGCAAGCCTGACACGCTTCGCCATCCAAACTGGAGAAAAAGGGCACGGGCCGAGCTACGGCTCCCTCCCCCCCTCAAGTAAAGACTCCGGGGCAAGCCTAACACGTTTTGACACCCAAACTGGAGAAAAAGGGCACTGGCCGAGCTACGGCTCACTCCCCCCTGCGAAGACTCCGGGACAAGACCTGTCCTCGCCACCCAAACCGGAGAAGGGCACGGGCCGAGCTACGCGCTCGATCCCCCCTCAAGTAAAGACTCCGGGGCAGGATCCGTCCTCGCCACCCAAACCGGAGAAGGGCACGGGCCGAGCTACGCGCTCGCTCCCCCCTCAAGAAAAGACTCCGGGGCAGGCCTAACAAGCTTCGCCACCCAAACCGGAGGAAGAGGGTACGGGCCGAGCTACGCGCTCGCTTCCCCCCTCAAGTAAAGACTCCGGGGCAAGCCTAACACGCTTCGCCACCCAAACCGGAGAAGGACACGGGCCGAGCTACACGCTCGCTCCCCCCTCAAGTAAAGATTTCGGGGCAGGCCTAACAAGTTTCGCCACCCAAACCAGAGAAAAAGGGAACGGGTCGAGCTACGCGCTCGCTCCCCCCTCAAAAGGGCACGGGCCGAGCTACGCGCTCACCGTCCCCCGAACAGACCCATAAGCCTGGAAACACGAACCTAGGGAAAAGGCCAAGGGCGCGCGGACCGGGGCAGGCATCGCGCAGGACATGAACCGGTCAATGCAGAGTCCCAATAAAGCATACCCCAGATGCGACTCGTCAAAACGAAAGGACACCCAGGAAGCGCGCCATTAATAGCGGCACGCCGCCCAAGAGATGCATGCGGGTGATTCGCGTCTAACGCCACTTGGCAAAAGCGGCATCGAAGGGCGTGACTATGGCAAGCCAGCCAATGGTGCCAGCTCATCGCATTAACTTCGCGGGAACCGTTAGCTTTCACTGTCTATAAATACTACCCTCATTTCTCTGAGGGAAAGGAAAGAAGAATGGGAAAGCAAGCAAGCTTTAGCCAGCCCCCAGGATGGTCGAAAAGGGGGGAGATACGGCTACCGTCGATCTCTCATCGCCAACCCGGCACGTCCAGGTCAGATTTGCCTTCAGACACATCCTTAAAAACAGACCGCCGGCGGCCTTACCAGGGGAGAAGCCCCCGGTCGACGATGGACCACGCCTCTCCGATAGGCTATTCCTCTTACATACGGATCACCGATGGGCTATTCCTCTTACACGAGGGGCGTCTTGCCTTCCACTCATCGACTTTCCCTAGACAACTTGCGACAGGGGAACAAGAGTGCCTGCGGCGGACCGCCCCTCCCGACCAGCACCCGCTCCACGACGACTCCCGCCGACGGGAAAGGCAAAAGCCCACTGGGCATACCAGCCTCCAACGGCCCGCCCCTCCTCCCACTCCTCTATCTTCCCATGGAGGCGACGCCATCACCGCCACCTCGTGCTCCTCCCCTCCCAGGGTTTCCCTTCGAGTCAGGATCCCCAGAAGAGACCTTGCAACCCTTCAGCATAGAGGAGGTGAAAAGCAACACAACGAGCAATGGAAGAGAAGGAGGGCCACTCCGCAGACAGGAGTTCACTCATCCTGATGCAGTTTACAGCAAAGTGGAAGAACGCCTCAGCTCGTCCGCAGATAGAATCGCACTCCTTTAACCATCGTATTTGTCAATTTCTTGTAAAAGTTAATGAAAAGACTGTCTCAAATGAATTGCCAAATTCCATCTAAGTACGAGCTAACTTATGCATGATGTCCATCAGACTCCAGGGCGAGCTCACGAAGCTCCGCCACCCAAACTGGAGAGGAGACCAGACCGAGCTTCGCTCCCGCCCTTCGTCTCCAAAGACGACATGGCATGACTCACTGTAACTATACTTTTATTTAAGTTACACAAGGAAGACTTAGGCACGAGATTGCAAAAATTTCCATCTATATCTGAAGTCCAAACTTTACAATAATAGCCAGGGCCGACCTGACAAAACGAGGTCTCCCTCGGGCCGACCCCGCCGCTCCGTCTGAACAAAAAAGGGGGGAGGGACAAGACAAGACTATTCTCGTTTTCCGCCACTGCTAGGTGCGCTGTCCCTCTCGTTGACCTCCGGGGAGTCGGCCTCAATATCGACGGCCGCATCCTCGACGACCACATCCTCGTCACCCTCGCCTCCTCCTCACCCTCGGAGGTCCCCAGCGTGTCGAAGTCGACGTCGATCGGAGGGCAAAGGCTGGCCGCCCTTTCCTTCACCCGGCTCAGGCAGGCCTCCCAGTCCTTGGCCCAACCCTCCTCCAGACCCTCCGCTCGACCCTCTTCCCGGCCTTCAGCGCGACCTTGCACTATGCCGTCGCTTATCGCGTTCGTGAGGGCGAGGAGGACAGTCGACTTCTGATACGACCGGAACTCTTCGGTCTTCATGGTCAGCTCCTCTTTTGCGGTCTTCGCCTGGGCCGCCAGCTCGACCGCATGCGCCTTCTCCCGTTCAAGCGTGCTCTCCAGCTCCCCCACTCGATCGGCCGCGGAGGTGGCCTTCGTCTCATGATCCGCTAAGAGCGCCTTCAGGTGCTGGACCTCCGACCCCAGCTGGCCGCACCTATCCTTCTTCTTCGTCAGCTGCTCGTCGGCACTCTTGCGGAGTGCGGCAAGCTCGGTCGCCATTCTGGCAACAACGCCGTCAGCCTTGTTCAAGGCGGGCATGTGGCCCCTAGCGGCAAGCATCATAACTATGGCCTGCACGACAAACCAGAAGTATGTCAGATTGCTCCTTAACAAAAGCAACCAAGACACCTGACCCAGTCCGAGCCACATACCTGCACGCCATGCCACACTGTGGTGCCGCACAGCCCCTCATGACTGACGGCGGCCAAACTCTCGCTATCGCGGGACAGCAGGCAATTCTCCGCCAACCTCGCTGCCACCCCACCATCCTCGAAGACCGACTCATCGGCCCCTATCCGATAGGGCATCATGTGAAGGGCCTCCTGTGGATAAGCCTCGACTTCGGCTTTCTTGGCCTTGAAGTGGACGAGCGAGGCCTCGCAACTGGGGTGAGCCTGCCTTTCCAAGACGAACCGCGGACAATCGTAAGGCCAGCCATCAGTACCCGACGACCTGGGCCCGGGCCTGACCCACCAGAACTCTCGGGGCGACCCGGCGCCTGTGCCTGTTGAGCAGCAACTGTCGTCCTCGGGCTCGACAAGCGGACTTTGGGGTCCCCTACCCCAGATCCAGTCCGCCCCCCACCCTCACGCTCGAGGTCGATAACCAAATGGGGGGCGCCCTGGGCAGCCCTCTCCCCGGACCTACTAAGGCCCCTCTCCTTCTGAGGGTCAGGGGCAGCTGACCCAGCCTCTCCTGCGGCCGCGGACTGCTTCGCCCTCTTTGAGGACGCCTTCCCCCTCCTTAAGCCTTCCCCTCCGGCCTCTTCGCGGGGCCTCTTCGGGTTCGCCTTTCTCGCCTGCAGAGATGCCTGCTCCGCGGCCCGCTTCTTCAACTCTTCCAACGGAATGCTCATGGCGAGACCAACAGAAGGGGAAAAACTTAGAGTGAGCACTTTAGAAGCGGCAACCACAAAAGTTCGTATTACCTTCGGGCCAAATGTGCCGAGCTATCATGTCGGGGTCGGCAAGCATTCCATATTCCCGTCCCTCCTCCGGGATTGCCATCAAAGACCGGGCTACATCTTCCTCTTTGTCACTCAGCGTGACCCCTCCCTCGCCTCGGGATTCAACTCCTCCCAGTTCGATCTCAGCACCACGTCCGCGGGCACTAAGACGAACACATATTGTTTACTCCACCCTTTGATCTTGTCCGGCAAGCCTCTGATGAGGGGATGGCTTTTCTTTGCGAACAGGTAATAATAGGACCTCAGCCTCTTCACCGCGAAGAAATGACGAAAAAGGGACAGGGACGGGCAGACGCGATTCCTCATGCACAGAACCAGGAAGCCGATGATCACACTAATGGAGTTCGGCATCAACCGGAACAGTGGCAACTCCAGGAAATTCAAAATTTCTAGTACCAAGGGATGAGGGGGAAAGCGCAACCCCTGCTGGAAACAGGCCACGTACACCCCCACCTCGTAATCTCCCGCAAAACACACCCTCTAACGCGGTCGACTGACGAACGGAGTAGGGCGACCTAATATACGACGCGCTGATTTCAAAAACAGACGTCCTCAACACCGACATAACGCCCGAGATCTCGTCAGGCACCTTTCCAGCCTCCGCCACGGTAACGACGGTCGGAGTAGCGGGCTTTGAGTCCTAACTACGGGCCCTTTCCCCTTCCTCGGGTCCCTCGGGGCCTCCAAGGGCGAGCCCACTAATGGCTCGCCACCCGCGGTCCAACTCCGACTCTCCGGTAACTTTTCCCCAGTACTCGGCACCGTATCCACGCCGGAGCTCTCTTCCTCTACTTCCCCAACCTCATCTACCTCCCTCGACTCCGGCAAATAGATAGAAGACGATGAAGACATCGAGAAAGAAAAAATTTAATACATGTACGGTGTCGACGGCTCCAATGACGACGCTGGGACGGTGGACTTATCTCCAACGGCAACTTCGGCGAGAACTACACAGTCTCCGGCGATCGCAATCGCTTAGAGAATTTTGAAAGCGAGAAACCATCACTTGTTCCCACCCAGAGCTACTTATAAGACGCCCTGAACGATCGCAACCGTAGATATTCCGCCACGCGTCGCCGATCCGCGCCCCTTGGCACCTCGATTCACGCAGTCTGACGCTTCGACTGATAGCAGCTGTCGCATCTGCCACGCGTCATCCTCAAAGTGGTCGAGCCGCTTCGATTTCCATCCGCCGCCGATTCGAAAAGATTGCGCCAGTTTGCGCAGTGGGCACCGAGACGCTTCGACTTTCCCTTTTTTTGAGTCGAAATGATTACACCAAACCGAAATAATTTCACTCCCCCCTCTTTACTCGGGCCCAAGAAGGGCACCGCCACCATTAAGATGGCCCAAGAGACTGGGCGGCAAATGGTCGAGGACGGACTGCGGCGCCTACCATCCGCGAGCGTGCTGGGCAATACACCACACCTCGCCCCGACCCGATGGGCACCCCGGGTCGCCCTGAGGTCACCCTCATGCCCATGGCAAACATACCATGTCTCAACATCCTTCTCCCCACGGATTAGCACTCGCCGACAGAAGGATGTTGTGGGCAATTATACCCTCGGAAGAAAACAGTCCACACACCCAACGAGGAAGGATGGAAACCAACAATACTCACTTCATTTATTTAAATCAGGCTCAGCCAAATGGCCATTAACAGAACCCGTCAGGAATACAACATTACATCGGGCGCTGCCCGCCGTACAAAAATACAAAGTTCCCTACACTGAGCCCTCGGCTTCGTCGCCTCACCCCCGGCCGTCCCTTCTCGGTGCCGGCCGAGCCCTCATCTCCACCACCACCTGGCGAATTCCCGCCTCACTAGTCTCTTGCAGCAACGGAACGAGATGCTCGTCATGATAACGGCAGACGGCGGCTTCGATCACGCCTCGGTCAACCTCCCGTTTCTCCTCCAACTGTTTCTTGATGACGGCCTTTTCTTTCCTCTCCGCCTCGATGATCCTCTTCAGCTCAGTTATTTGCCCTGCCTGCACCTCGATGACCCGTTTCTTGCTAGCCATCTCCTCGGCATGCCTCGCCAGGAAATCGGCCCGCTTGCGCTCTTCCTCCAGGAGTTGACGCTCGAACCTAGCCTTCGTCGCATCGAAGTACGCGGTCTGCGTGTTCTCAAGGTCATTGGCCGTCACGACCCGCACCAGTTCCGCCTCCTCCCGCAGCTTTTCTCTGACTTCATTGAGATCGATCCTCGCCTTATCAAGAGCTGCCTTTGTGGCGGCCACCACAGTTTTGGCACTGCAGAGTCACCATAGCCGACACCATCTAAAAAAAGAAAAGATCCAACTCTTATCACAAGGGGTCGACGTTCTTTGCGACCGACACTCCGGCAGCCCTTGATACCGCCTCTGGCGAAAGCATTGTGTCTTCACCTGCGAGAGAGAGAAAGATCAGGGTAAGCCTATGTAAAGGCTCGCCAAACTCAAACTACCTTGGGGCCAAAAGTCCTGGGCGAGCCGATTGTCCTGCGTCAAGCTCGCCAGCCCGCGGTTCGCCTCGGGCAGCTTCGCCAAAATCTGTGCCTTTGCCATGTCTTCACCGGTTAGCTTCACCCTCTCATTCACTAGAGGGTTCAGCGCCCCCCACTTCGACATCAGCACCACGCCGACCGGCATCGTAACAAAGACGAACTCCTCCGTCCACCTACCAACATCGCCGGGTGTAACAACCCGCTCCCGGGGGCCCGTTACTTTTGGATATTTGCGCAGGTCCTGCAGTTAACCAGTGAAAACAAAATAGCCACGATGCAGAGATGTACAAAAATACCCAAATAGTGTCCAATTATTACATCCATACTGTACAGAAATGTTCCAACAGACGTACATGAAGGAAAGTAAATACAACTGAGAACAACTCTGAAAGCTGCGGACTCATGGTCAAATTCTGGCGCTATTAACTCTAGAGCATCTGCCTCCATATGTACGTCGTCTGCGGTGCCACAGAGATGGAACCGTAGGTAAGTCACAACAATTCTAGTAATAGAAACAAAGTAGTGCAAAAGTATGGAACAGATTATAGTAAACAAAAGATGGTCAGATAGGTACAAAAAGTAAAGTATGAGCTGACAGGTATGTAAGAGTGATAAGTAAAGTACTGGTAACTATTCAGATGTGGTATGTAATGCATAAAGTAAAGATGACTGTACAAGTGCAAAAGTAGCGACTGTGGCGTGGCATGTGGTAGTAACAATATTTTGACCAATGGAATGGCAATAGTAAGACAACCAGGTTAACAATGTTTTGACCAATGGGTTGACAATAGATCGATCTAGTAATACTTAAGAAAAGATGAGCGTCGTTTGGCTATCTAATAGTGTAGGCGGGCCTAATAATAAGAAGTCTAACTTAACTTCCAAATCAGCCAGTCAGTCAGGGCTTGAAGGCACATGTCACTTCAAAGACCGCAGGAACAAGTCCATTGGTTGACCAACCCCCTTCCCATTCCTTCCTAGACACTGATTTAGTCGTAATTCAAGACCGCTCATTATTAAACCGTTCTATCACGTTCGAGTAGTCTCGACTTAGTCTGTAGAATAGTAGTAGTCGTGACTGAAGTAATGGTATCAATCAATTATCAATTAGTGCAACATCAATCAAACTAGTGCATCAGTCTTAATGCCGCAAGGGCCCAATAGCGTGCTCCGTAAATGTGCTCCGTAAATGCCCGAAGGCCCAATAGTGTGTTCCGACAATACAAACAACTATGAGTACAATACAGAAATCAAACTAGTGCATCAGCCTTGGCTCGAGTGTACGATATGCAACCAGAAGTGCACCCATCCCACGGAGCAACTCGTGAGATATCTACCTACCATTCCTGCAGGGTGATGGTACAGCTTAACTAATAAGGGTGGACCCGGTCACTCCCGCACACTGCGTAGCTCAAGACTACCCCATATCCCGTGTATTATTATAGTCCAATGTTCACATCAGTGTTCGTATCAATATGGCCTCATGGGCCCGGTATCAATCAGCTAGTGCAACAGTCTTAGCTCGAGTGTACGATATGCAACCAGAAGTGCACCCATCCCACGGAGCAACTCGTGGAATATCTACCTACCATTCCTGCAGGGTGATGGTACAGCTTAACTAATAAGGGTGGACCCGGTCACTCCCGTACACTGCGTAGCTCAAGACTACCCCGTATCCCGTGTATTATCATAGCCCAATGTTCATATCAGTGTTCGTATCAATATGGACTCTTGGGCCCTGTATCAATCATCTAGTGCAACAGTCTTAGCTCGAGTGTACGATATGCAACCAGAAGTGCACCCATCCCACGGAGCAACTCGTGAGATATCTACCTACCATTCCCTACAGGGTGATGGTACAGCTTAACTAATAAGGGTGGACCCAGTCACTCCCGCACACTACGCAGCTCAAGACTACCCCATAACCCATGTTGTATCACATTTCACATTTATATCAGTATCCGTGTCTGTATCCATATCCGTATCCGTATGGCCTCATAGGCCCATCATTTCGTACATCCAACAATGTGTACAACAATACATCCATCAATGAGTACATCAAATACATTTATATGGTAGTTACTTGCTGAAAAGTCAAGGCAGAAGCCTCAACAGAGAATATCAGTCCTGAGCAATGCTTTGAAGTCCAACAACTATGATATTTAATCTCATAAAAGTGCACTGTCTCAATTTAGTCATTTGGTCATTCCACTATTGATTAGTCCTCAAGTTAATTAGGTCTCTAATCATTGGTTCAAGTCAATAACTTTTTTGAGACTAGTTGTTATGTCCTAAGTCCATACGAGTACACTATCCAGATTTCCAAAGTTAGAATTAGAGTGACTTACACTATTTGGGATCGTCGTGGCAAGACGATGTTGGAGCAATAGCTTATAAAGGAGCTGGTGCATGGGAATTGGTACCTGAAAACACAAGAAAACATTAGTTACGGATTACCCTATTTTCTACCTATTTAATCTTATCGTTTCGATTTTTATAATCGATTGAAACGTTGTCAAAAAGTGTTCTAAATTTTTCTATAGCCCAAATATAAGGAAAATAATTTTATGGTAGGAGGAAATATTTTTCTGAAGATTATACTAATTTTTATAATTTTTAAAAGCTTAAAATCAATTTAAAAACTAATTTTTAATTAAGTAACGTAATTATTCAATAATTTCTCCTGGATGCGATCTGCATCGAAAAGTTGCGAATGAACTGTCAAAATGGACGTCTCGGAGAGTACTTTAACATATATTTTTCTCACCTACTAGTGTACGTGAAAATATCAAGTTACGGATTTTTGAACGAAAATCACGTATTTAAATTTTAGGCTTAAAAATTAATTCTGAAAAAATTAAGCATCGTTTTGAGACGAAACTAGCGTCATTGGGTCCAGAATGTCATTTCTGATTTTCTAGAGTTGGCCTCATATTTTTCTGATGCCTATATTATTTATTATTAATTTTTGACCAATAAAACACATATTTTATAATTATCAAAATTCATTAAAATACGTTTATACGTATTTTTGTTTAAAACCCCCGTATATTTACCTACCCCCTATCTCCTTCGTTCACGTACTGCATGGGGCGGGCGCTCGAGCGTCGATGGAGCTCGGAGGCGGAAGCGGAGGGTGACGGCGGGGCGGTCTGCATCGGAGGGGGAGGTGGCGGTGACGGCGGAGCTGGGCGTCGCAGTCGAGGGCTGCTGAGAGCGGAGAGACGGGGTGTTCACGGCGGCGGAAGTGGAGGCACGGTGACGGCGAACTCGTGCGAGGCTGAGCGAGGGGAGGCAGGCAGCGCTTCGAGCGGTGAAGTCGACGTCGGGCTTTGGTCGATGCGGCAGCGGGATCCCCTCCGAGGGCGGAGGCGGAGCTCCGGCGGTAGCGTGGAGCTGTGGGGTTGCCTTGCGACGTTCGTGACGGCGAGTGGAGCCCGGTGACGCCGAGAGCTTCGGAGAGCGGCGAAGAGGCACGGTACGGCGGTGGGGCGTGCTGACGAAGCAGCGGGAGCTCCGGTGAGGTGGTTGGGGTTGGTTTCACCGTCGCTTCGAGGCGGAGGGTGCTCTGTTTTGAAGCGAAAACAGAGGAGGGGAGCTCGGAGGCGGCAGCGGCGTCGTGGGTGGTCGGTGGCGGCTTTCGTCGGCGGCGATAGGTGGGAGGTTGGCGTCGCTGCAGTGGTGAAGTGGGTCGACGAGGCAGGGCAGCGGACGGCGTGGGCGGAGCCTCGTCGGGGCTGTCCACGGCGGGGTGCTGCTGGCTGTTCGGAGTGAGGGGGTTGCCGTTCGTCGGAGAGGGTGAAGGCGGGGGAGGTTGGGCGAGGTTGAGGGAAGAAGAGAGAGAAAGAGAGGGTGGCTTGGGTGCGTGTGTTCGGGCTTAGGGTTACGGGGTGGGAGAGAAGGATTAGAGGGTATTTATAGTAATTAAGTTAGTAGTTAGGTTTAATTAGTCAAAGGTATTTAATACATTAGGTAGGTTATAAATGAGGTTAGGTTAATCTTTTGACTAGGCTAGGAAATGTCTAAACGTGTCTCTTCCCACGTTTTAGACATAATTAGGGTAATTTAATAGTCAATAAGGTTAATGTAATTAGTAATTAGCTAGGGTAATTCGTGACGGTAGCGGTATAAATTGTAACGAAATTACGATTTTGCCCCTACTAGCAAACGTGTCCGAAAAATTACGAAAACATACCCACGGTTTCGTATCGTCGCGAGGATCACGAATACGAGATACATTACAGGTTTTGGGCTATGGAAATATGAGTTTTAGGCCAAAACGTTTAGGAAGCGGGATCGCGGGTTCTCTACTGATTTGACTTCAGAAAATTACGAAATTAATGTGGGAAGCCCTAAATGATCATTGAATGTTACTGTAAAAGTTTGAAAGCGTTTTGAAGATGTTTGAATAGAAAATAAATTCATTAAGTCAAAACGGTAATAACTGAAAGTAAATTTTATCAGAAATGTTTTGAGTATTTGATGAAATCCGATCTTACTAAAATACTCCATGACTAGTCTGGTACTTCAAAATATTTTTTTATAAGAAATTTTTGAAATCAGCAAAACTCCTGACAAACCATTATAAAATAGTTTAAAAATTGAAAAATTGGTCAAATAGGTAAATAGTTTGTCTTGATGAAACAGGCCGTTACACCGGGTACCCCGACGATGAGCTCCCGCCCCCTCCTCGCGCAGACGCAGTGGTACATCTCCCTCTTCCGAACTACGAAGAAATGCTGGAATAACGCCAGGGACGGACTCAGGAAGCTGGCGAAGCATATGACAAGGAACCCTACTAGCAAGCCCCAGGAGCAGGACGCCAGGGCGAATATCGGCAACTCCAGGAAATTCAACAGGTAGAGGAGATAAAGATGGATCGGGAAGCGGAGCCCCAACTCGAAGGACCGAGCGTAAACCACAACTTCATTATCCCCATGCCAGCATACCCTTTCCTCCGGCCCAGGAACCCGCACTTCGCACGACAGACGCACGAACCGCACCCGAATCTCCCTAATGTTGATCCTGTCCAACCTACACCTGACGGCCTCAATCACCCTCGGCACGTCGGTGCGCCACGTCCTCCTTCCCTGAGGCCTCTGCACCCACCACCACCTTTCCTCTTCCATTGACTCCTCTGTCGCCACACCACTACCTCCCCCGAAGTCAAACTGATAAGCCATCGATCAAATGATCAAGAGTTTACCTAGCAGAGCAGCCGAACCAAGAGGACGATGGGAAGCGGATCTCCGGCGGGGGCAACGGCGACTACGTTACCGAGTGATGAACGGAAGCCGGAGAGCACGAAGAAGAATTGAAAGCGGAAGAAACTTTCCCCCGATCTCCTTCTCCCCATACTTATAGAGGACGACAGGCCATCCCGACCGTCGATGCGCAGCCACGCGGCGTCCATCGTAGCATCCCTGACGCCTCGACTGACGCGACAGTCACCTCAGCCACGGATCGCGAGTTCAATAGTGGAGGCGCTTCGATTTCCCCATTGCCCTTTCAAATCGCAATAATGGCCAACCTGGCGGGAAGTCCAAGACCAACGCCGCCGCTCCCGAGCACGGACCGAAGTCCGAGCCACCGTTTCTGAGTAAGGGGAGTGGTACGTCATCCGAGCTGAGCCGGGCTTCCTCCTCGAGCTCGAATGCCGAGGGCAATTGTTACGACCTTCCATCTCAGTCTGCCAAACATCTCGCCGTCTCACCCCTCCCCGAAGGACAGCTAGCCTAGCGACAGGGCGCTCCTCGCCCGAACTTCGGAGGTCGCTCGCCTGCTTTCCCGGGCCAGCGGAGCGCCTATCGACCTTAGAGCCCGATGTGCCTGGGGAGAGGGCGCACCCTGCCTCGGCCAAGTGATAAAGACGCACTCAGCCACGATCCCAGCGGGTCGCGTGCCCGCCCACCACCAGTTCGCCAGGAACAGCGCGCAAGGAGTACGTCCGGATTGCTTGTCCTCCGTCCGGGGCGACCCAGCGATCCACCGCTAGCCCCGTTCCTCAGAGACGCTCCGGCGACTCTTTGGCACCTCGGGCACGACAAACAACCTAGTACAAGTACGCTACTGACACTTCCGCCGCTCGACAACCTGACAAAGTGCCCCCTGGCCGCTGCGTCCCCTGACACTTAGTGCTTTCGGCCCTGACATCCTGACAAAAGCGCCCCTGGCCGTTGCTCCGTCTGACAAAAGCATGGCTGACACCCCTGATCCTGACATCCTCGTCCGAAGCTTCCGCTAACAGTAGAGCCAGCTCAGCCACGTCAGCCTTACCTAACCGCCTCCATCAGGTATAAATACCCCTCTGCCACCAACGTGGTGGGGGGTTGGCAAAATCACTCTGAATCTCATTATTCATACACAAGAGTAAAAGTCTTCCATATCTTTGTTCTTCCACATCCGATAGCTCGTCATGTGCGGTCGACTCACTCTCAGTCCGACCTGCGTGCCTGGCCCCCACTTTAAGTCCTATTACTAACTTAGGCATCAGAGAGGGTAAGGGTTGGACCCCAACCCGGCCTTTCTGACGAGATGCTCCTTGTGCAGGTCAGCCCGCCGTCACAAACTGCGCCCCGCCCTTACCTCTGGTAGTGCGGTTGTAAGGCAGAGTCCTTGGGGGAATTGATTCCGTGATCGGGTCTCGTAGTGTGCTCAGCCTCTCCCCTACACTAATCACCTGTCAAATTACCTACCCTAATCCCGCTGTAAACATAACCATCGTGCCATTGGTTCCCGATAATACAAATTCATTGTACGCGGGTTTTATCCCGCAACACTAATTTTTAAGAAGCAACAGATTTGACATGCACATCACATCAAGAAATAATAAACGAGCATGCACTTCACATCCCATTTCGAATTTATTTCCTACGATAATTTGTATGTCATATTCTTCCTTTATTGTTGCTTTTGATAATCTCTATACATAAGACTGACGCTTTATATTACCCTATGATGAGATGCTTTCTTTATACCATTTTGATACTTCGAAACTAGTTCATTTTTGCACTTGGCAAGCTTGTTGTTGGATGGCATTAGATTTATACCATCAAAGTTCGTCTTGATGACACACATGACATGCCTGAAAGAATTTAAAAGCTCCCCTAGTTGCTAAATGTTATAATAATATATATGGATTGGATTTTTCATAAATTTACTTCAATTGCTAAGATATCTTCAGTTCGTTTTCTTATATCATTAGTAATAGTGTTCCATTAGCTGTAACAGCAAGTTGCCATCTGATGAGGATCAAATCTATGTCAGAGCATACATTTCATATTAGTATTTGGATAATTAGTTTTTATTTTAATTTGAATTTTAACAGAAATATTAAGTTTTTTTGTTATCTTCCTATTTTAGATGCTATTTTCTTATTTTAATAGTTTTTTAGTCCTACATCGATTGCAAAATGATATTGAAAGTCTTGTAAGCCTATTTCAAGGCATTAGATTTATTTTCATTTTCATTAAATAGAATTTGAGAAATTTCATGGAAACAATATGTTTACCAAATTAAAATCCTTTGCTTTGGAGTGCAAAAATGGTCTTGGTTAACTGGTCATGAGGTTTGAAAAATCTCCTCATGTGAGGCATGTGAACCAGTGATCGTCAAATTTTCAAGATGCGAGTCTCGAAATTTTAGCAAATCCTTAAATTTTTCCTCAAATTCCCCCACCACAACCTCATTTTCTCTTTCATCCTGCATAATTTTGGTATTAGAACCAAATCCTGATCTTTTGTAAATTTTTCTGTGTTTTCTTCTTCTTCACTCGCTTTTTTTCTTTATTTTAGTTAGGTTTTAGATTTAAAAAGAAAAAAAGAATTAAAAAGAGAGGAAAAATTAGAAAAGAAATCAAAATAAAAAGGGCGAAAAGGGAGAAAAAATCAATCAAAAACAAAGAGAGAGAGAGAGAGAAAATTCAAAATTCAAAAAAACAATGTTAATCTTTTTTCCGCTCAAACCCTAACCCTAACCACCACCATCCTCGATGTCGTCACCCCGATCTTCATTGCCACCATCTTCAGATCCGAAAAACAATGATGCCGCCCTTGGTCATCGCCACAGTCATCTTGGATGACGAATTCGCCTCCCAATAATGACAAGCGACACTGAACTACCCAATAGCTTTGCCATCATTCAGTGCATCTGACGTCATAGCCTCGGTGAGAATCACCAACGAAATCGATCGCCAACGGATCATTCTGCTATAGTAACAACTCCAATAAATCGTTTTCGACATTGTGTTGTGTCGCTAAACCTAACCAATCCCAATCGCTGACATTGTTCCTCGACTCAACATGAAATCGAGGCGTAACTAGGGATGGGCATTGGTAAATCCAAATTATTTAGATAATCCGAATCCAAATCTGATTAAATTTGGATGTGAAAAAAATCGATTCCCGTTTCCGATGAATCGGATCGACTCCGATTTTGGAAGAGATACAGATCTGAACCCGATTCCGATTTGGTTGAGTGTGAGACTTCCTTGCTCGTTAGTCATTTTGTTTAACTAATCCCAAAAAGCTAATTTAAACCACTCTTTGTGCAAAGTTATGGCCAATGTGGGACTAAGCAAGCAACATCCCCACAACACTGATCATAGCGACGGAGGAGACGTGTAGGAGGCTTGAGGAGGAGATGGCCGGGGTGAGAGAAGAGGCCAAACGGCGATGGAGGTGGATGACAAGCGGATGATGCTGAGAATGGCAGAGACGATGGCAGAGTTGGAGGTGGTTTAGCCAAAGCGGTTTAAGGGGTTGAGGTCAAGGAAGGCAAAGGCGAGGTGATGGGTTAAGCCTCATGTTTAGTCCCACGTCGGTGAGAGTAGAGGAGTTATTACTGTGTAAATTAGTTTTGTAGCCTTAGCTCTACAAGAATTGCTCTACGAGAATTGAGCGAACGAAGTTTTGGAGGTGGAGGTTGGGCTTTTAATGATTCATTAATCTTGGCCTGGTTGTGGTCGGGCATTTACTGATGCATCGTTATTCCTTACATGCCTAGGAATACTATCGTGCAATATTTTTTTTGTTCAATTACGATTTTCGATTCCGATTCAAATCTGTTTACATTTTTTCACACGAAGCCGATTCCAAATCCGAATAGACTGAATATTCAAAATCAGAACCGGGTTTGGAACCAGGTCCAGAATCGGAGACGGGTTTTTTGCACACCCCTAGTCGTAACCAAGCCAACACTTCATCAACTCAGCCTAAGGAACCGAGTCGAAGTTCTACTTCGACCTGAATTGATTCAGTTGACTAAGCTGTTGACCAGTCAAGAGCTCAGACAAACCGTTAACCGAGCAGGATTCGAAGCCATGTTATAACGTGGCTTCATAATTTTCAGAGTTTTTAGATTTTCCGTATTGCTATGAAGCATATTTTGAGTGAATCTTGGTGATTTTTCAGCTATCTTTCGATATTTTCATGCTTGATTTTCAATCGTGATCATCTGGATCAAATCGCTACAACTTCTAAAGACCTTACATGGTGCATCAAAGCTATTTTTAAAGCAGCTAACTTTTAATCTGATCAAATCTAAAATTATAAAATTTCAAAACTTTTCTATTTAATTTTATTCGGCTTAGTTGATATCTTTGATAATTGCATAATTTTCTAATAATGATATGTGTGTAGCATTAGCATATTTAATATTGAGATTTAAACATGATGATTTTATTTTTGTTTATTTGTATAATTAATGCATGCATATAATTTGTATTTAGGATCTTACATCAACATTCATATGATTATTCGACATTGCATGCTATTACGTATTAACAAACCCTAAGATCAAATATAGAGTATAACTCAATTTAGAGGTTAGAACGTCAATTTAAAAAGATGTTCCTAAAACTTAAATCTGAAATAAAGCAAACAGGAGATCACCTAGAAGCCATATAAAGAGTTTACAAAAAACAAAACTTTAAGGATAAAAGCACAAAGCACATTTGACGATCAACCTTATAATAGATAATTAGAATTAAGAACAACAGAAATCAGAATGATAGAAGATAAGATGTAATTTTAAGGATAACTTCAGGTGGTATAACATCACATGCCGGATTAGGATAGATACTTTCACTTTTGATGAAATATATAACATCAAAGCTTCTCAGATTGTTTAGCAATAAAGAAACATTTCTTCAAATGATACCAGTTATCAAACTAACAAAAGATTCAACTTGTTAACGTAAAAGTTATTAGATCTAGATATTAATATAGAGCTAACAAAAGAGCACTTAAAACTTATGTAGACATTATTGAGATGAAAACCAAATTCAAAGAAAAATATCTACCTCCAATTTATAAATATCGCATCAAACAATAACTAAACGGCATGTCATACTAAATTTAATAACATATTTGTTATGAGTGAGCTATAAGATGATCTTCGATAAACCATTCCAGGTTTTGTTTTGTATTGAAAGCATACATTATGCATCAGATGCTTCCTTACAATGTAGATGATGTGCAACAAAATTCAATCTAACCTTAAATTTTAAATCTATGAGAGTTCATAGACATGAAGCTTATTTTTAAAGCCAGAGCGCAACTTAAGCGGCCAAATAACATGATTAAATCTGAAACTATTACCATTAAGGAGACAAGTAAAAAGGTTGAGATTGAAGAACCTTTACAATAAAAATCTAAAGGAATGTAATGTTTCAAATATCATAGTTTCGATCATTTTGCTAGTTAATACCCCAATATGAGCTTACTTATGTAAGATGTTAATGATGAGGATGGATTAATCGAGAAAGAATACATTCTATCTGAGTGTACTGGTGAGAAAGATAATCTAAATGAATCTAACACCTACTTGCATGTCATTAGGTATCTAGATACTACACCTAGGAGTGAGGAAGATTGATGAAAGATGAATATTTTCTTTACATATGTCAAAATTGGAGATATGGTTTTCCAATGATGGTTG
The DNA here is from genome assembly GCA_030789695.1 of Scilla litardierei. Lineage (NCBI taxonomy): Eukaryota > Viridiplantae > Streptophyta > Magnoliopsida > Asparagales > Asparagaceae > Scilla > Scilla litardierei. Next base: position 555,272,925 of record CM061142.1, read on the forward strand.
ACATTGGTAGTAGTTATACAAATTTAGTCGTAAAGTCAGCTACAGAGAATATGAGACTAAAAGCTGAACCTCACACATCCTTACAATATTACATAGGTCAATAATAACTCACATTCTGACCTTATCAAGTGCTTGTTCAATTTTCAAAGTATCAGGACTCATCTGTTGTGAAGTCGTACCAATAAATACCACACATATTCTGCTATGTAGGCTTTGGTTGTATGATTTAGATGTTGCATATTCTAGGATAGCCAACACATACATTTATATTTGAAAGAAAAAGAATTGTGTTGATACCTAGCTAACCCAAGAGCATAGCAAAAAATCAAAGGAATGAGTAAATCTGCAGTAAGCCAATAATTCGAATATGACATCCTGTGATTCCAAATTCATTAAAGTTAGACCATCATCTTATCCCTAGTACATGTCCTAAGCCTTTTGCATATCATTAGAGTAATTTGCATCCTGAGATTTATGAAAATCTTGCAATTAACAATAATACTCGCACGTCTGTTGCAAAATCAAATAGAAATTTAGAGAAATTTTCATTTATGGTTAACGAAATGATTAGAGTTTACGCAGAGAGGTTCATCTTAGAAACAATAAGGCTTTGCATGCATCATTCAGGTTCTCAAAGAACTCTCTCGAGTGATGATCCTAATGTGACTAAGTCAAATATTTCTCAAAAACTTGATAACAAATACTCTTCAGCAGCATTCATTATTCATCGCTCACATATGTCGTTATATAGCAAATTGTATTATTTCTACATAATTATGTTATGCATGTCGCCATTTATCAAGCGGTAAAATTCTTAGGCCAGAATGAATGAGGATCAAATCTACATCAAAATGCACTTTTCATATTAGTATTTGGGGTCTTTAGTTTTTGAGTTATTTTCATTTGAATTTTAGTAGAAAATTGAGTCTTTTTGTTATTTTTATTTTTTTTGTTATTTTCTTATTGTAGTAGCTTTTAGTTCCACGTCAGTTATGGAAGGATATTGCAAATCTTGTAAGTCTATTTAAAGGTCTTGGATTTACTTTATTTTTCATTAAATAAAATTTGAAAAAATTGATGTAATTTTTTTTTTGTAAAATTAAAACCCTTTGCATTAGAATGAGAAAGTAAGCTTTATTGCATGTGCATGAGATCCAAAATAAAATCTCCGTGTGCGGGACGTATGAGTCGATGATTGTCATATCTCTGAGGTGCAATGCCCGAAATTTTATCAAATTCCTAAATTTTTACACCAAATTCCCCACCATAACCCCCATTTCTCTTCCGTCCTGCGCCAATGTCAAAAATATATTTCTTGATAGTGATCTTTGTGAGGAAGTATATGTGAAGTAACCTCCAAAGTATGTTTCTCAAATGGCACAGACTGCCCCAAGCATTCTTCACAAGCATGGTTTAGCAAATTTAGCAATGTTATTGATCTTGAAATGCAGCGGTGTGTTGTAATCCTTTGATCTTATATCCGAAGGGCATCCGAATGTTGTATATCGTTATTCTTAGATGTGGATGATATACTGATTACCGGAGATGACAACAATAGTTTACACTAGCTACTCTTTTTGCAATTGAAGTTTCAAACAAAAGATTTAAGCCAACTACGATATTTCTTGGTAATTGAGGTTGCACAATCTCATTATGATATCTCCTAGTCCCAAAGGAAGTATGTGGCTAATTTGTTAGCAAGAAAGTTGGGTTTTAAATCAGGTTATTGGCCAATGCAAGTTTATAGAGTTTCTATGTATGTATAGAAGGTTGACGGGTAAGCTCAATTACATCATAATTACACATCTGGATATATCGTGTGTGGTGGGTGTTTGTTAAATTCTAAATGCTATGATGTTGTAATTCGTGTATTTTAATATTTGCAAAGTGCTTCAATACGAGGGTTGTTGTATTAAGATCATAAGAATATCCAAATTAAGTGTTACATTAATGCAGTTTGGGCAAGATGCCCGATCGACAAGTTCCCTCTGGAAACTATGTTTTTGTTAAAGAGAAATTGGTTCCTTTGAAAAGTAAAATGCAGCCAGTGTATTCCGATCAAGTGTAGAATTTGAATACAAAGCTATGACGAATGGCATATTTGAGTTAGCATAGTTAAAACATTTATTAAAATAGCTTTGTTTTTAGCATTCATAACATATGATTATAAGTGTAACATCTATTTGACATTGATGTTTTGCCATTGATGTTGTAAACAATCAAATATTTCATGAGTGGACAAAATATAAAAAGATTTATTGCCACTTGGTTCGAGAAAACATTTTGGAAGGGTAATTAAACTGACATATGCCATATCGGATGATTAGCTGGCTGACTTATTTACCAAAACAGTTAAGTAGTTTCAGGGTAAAGTATATGTGTACCATGCTTCAAGCAGATTATATGTGCACTCCAGCTTGAGAGGAGTGTAGGAGTTATATTAGAATTAGATTTGTAATTTAATATTTTCTGAATAATACACACAAGAGAGGGTCACTCTCTTGAGTTAAGGGTTTTTGGATAATATTCATTTCTCGATTAACAACATCTAATAGAAAGTGGAAAGCAGTAAATGAACTGCCAAAAAGGAGGGTATTGGAGAAGTTTTATTGATTTTTTTAATGAAGAATACACAATGTCTCTTATAGACCAACAGCTGGATTTGATATGACTGGTTAACAGGAAATGGGTCAATACTTCTTGACCTGACCTTGAACAAAAAAACAAGGCTGGATCCAGCGATATCTTAAGATCAATGTGAACCCTTGTGAAAATAAGTATTTCACTACAATTTCAAGAAGTTCTATAATTGCAAATAGAAATTCCTACAAAAGAAGACTAAATATCATTTGAACATTTATTATGAGAGGTTGAACGATCATTAGTATGCTTTTCATGACATACATTGAGTTGAAGACATTGTATAGGACGCCTCAGCAATGATGAATCCAACTAGAAGCATCATAAAGAGGCGCTGGTTCTTCTGACCTACAAAAAGTAAAGCTCGTGGTGGATTTTTACAGTAATAAAAATGGCATGTCACAAGGTAGAACAAACGAAAAGTTGTTAACAAGATAATTTCATATGCATATTATACATTAAAGAATGTAGAAAGTACCTATGCAATTTCCAAAAGCAGAACAATGGTGGTCGAATCCTCTTACACTGGTTTTACAAATCTTGCAATATCTAACCCTCGAAAATGATGAAAAGTTCTGAATAAGAAAAGATAAATCAAAGTCAACATCAATATTCTGCAAGAGAGAGAACATATGATAAGTAGACATAATAAACATAACAACATGTCCTAATAACTGAATATTAGCAAAGCATCACATCTATGTGTCCTCCACTATGTCTGTCAACCCTTAGGATTGTTGTTTGGTGGAAGGACTGTAAGTCCTAAATTGGATTACATATTAGCACTTAGTGACCAAGGTTGAAGGCTAAGGAGACCCTCCCTTGATGTGGCATCACGGAGTTTGTTCTATAATCAAGTTGGTCATGTGTCATTCCATCTTTGAATTCTTCTCAAACTGTTGACTTGTCTCAAGTATCTGCACACCTATGCTCTTCAGTTTTCAGCAAAATGGCATGCACATCTTTTGAGGTAAAATGCCTTGACGCATATTAGGATGTGCTCAGAAGCATGAGTATGATCCAACATGAGGCGCAAATTAATGTACACCACATGCCTTTTGCACCGTATACATGAGGCATGACATTCACTAACGGGTCCTTTTTGAAGCCCATTGGAAATTTATAACTGGATAAAGACCTAAGCAATTGATACTCAAAACAAAGAGTACAATGAATAATATTGGACTTATGCTAGAGTATATAGGTTCTCTCCAATTATGTCAACTTAAATTTTGTCATTTTATTGGCACTTTTGAACATTTACGCCTTCTACAAATAAATTAAAGGAAAATTCTTAGGCTTGCACAAGGGGCCTGATGTTTTTCCTAGCATCATCATCATTTAAACAACTGTATTTTTTGTGGGGGTGGAGGGGCGCGATCCTTCAGGATGCCCATCCTACATCTAACCCTTCATTTTTTTCTTACAAATGTCTCAAGTGCTGATGTTCAGATAGGGTAGTGGTCCAGTCATCTCAGAGCACACAAGAATAGCATGCAAAATGCCACAAAAGAGTCCTTTCTAATTTAAGGGGAAGAAAGCCTCATGTGCGATTATGAGCAACCAACGGTAAACAAGAAAGCCCGTCTTCCTTGAGCTGCCTCCTCAATTATTATATATCTTCATTGTACCGTACAGATATTCATGCAGCATGCCCACCTAAACAACTTGATAAATTTATGGAGCAAGACTCACAAGTATGAGACACTGGACCAATCTAGATTAACCTTTGGTTTCTGCATGTGGTACCGACTCTCGATGCGCACTTGAGACTTGTTATATGTGCTGATTCCATTTTAGTTCCCTACTCTTGCAGATCAAATCTTGTTTTACTGAATCACTTCCACTAACCCGGAGAACCCAAGCCATGCATACAAGTTGCAATTGTTAAGTAGCTCTTACATCACAAGGAATGGCTCTGGAGTAACTCAGTAGGTTTGACACCAGGAACAGATTATAAGGATAAAAATTACCAACAAAAGTCAGATATAATGTCAGTGTGAAATAAGGAACAAAAACATGAAGAACAAGATGAATCATATTTCATGTGAACAAGGGTGACCACCGGTCGGTTCCGTTCTGTTTTGCAAAGCTTTTGCAAAACCGAAGCTGAACGGGATATCATTCCAACCCGATCCGACCCGATCTGACCAAAATGGGATCAAGAACCGATTCAACCCGGATCCAAATGGTTTGATGCGGTTCGGTCATGCGAGTTCAGTTGACCCCCTATTCTATGGGCCACCTATAAATTTTTTTTTTTTTGGGGGGGGGGAGCTCAATTGTTTACCCAAATCATAACCAAATAAACAAAGAAAAAATAATTGCAGTGACGCAGGATGGAAGAGAAAGGGGGTTGTTGTGGGGGGGTTTGTGGGAAAATTTTAAGGATTTGATAAAATTTCGAAGATCACATCCCGAGATCTGACGTGAAGATTTTTCGGACCACATGCCTAGGCAACTAAGTCCACTCTCACACTCCAATATAAAAGATTTTTAATTTGGTAAAAAAATTTACATCAACTTTTCTTAAATTCTATATCAATAAAAATAAAATAAGTTTGAGGCTGATTATACAAACTTACAACTTAGACTCTCCAACCACATCTGATGTGGAACCAAGAATACTAAAATAAAAAATAGCAAAAGGACTCAAACTCCTACAAAATACTGAGAACTAAAAACTACAAGTTAAAAAAATTGAAATAAACTCATAAAATCTAAAACGACTCAACTTGAATATAAATTAGATTCTCATCATTCTTCTTATTTTTAGAACTTCACCACCTGATTAATGGCAATATAAATAGCATAATTGGGCAAAACAACACAATCAATTTCAATGAGGTATACGTGACGAATGAAGAATGAATGTTGCATATGAATATCTATCATCAATGTATCGTAAAATATTCGACTCAATCGCATCAGGATCATCCTTAATAGTTAATAGAGCAATCGAAAACATATATAATGCATGCAAAGCCTCCTCATTGGTTCAGGAATGAACGTCTTTGGAGAAGCTTTATTATCTCATTATTCATAATTGCAAGTTCCTACAAATTTTTATTTAATTCTACAACTTTATTATTATCATTATTTATTGCAAGAATTTTATTAATCTTGAGATGCAAAGCATTCAAATGATATGCAAAATGCTCAGAAAATGCACTATGAATAAAATCAAGACTTAACTCTAAGAATACATAATCATAAAATGATGTATTTGAGTTAGTGGCTTACCACAAATCAACCGATTCTTTTATTTTTTTAACTATGTTCTTGGGTCAGCTGGGAGTCAACATAATTTTCTTTTCTCTAAATATAAACATACATAATTCTCTTTCCTTCAAATATAAACAATAATATATTGTCTCTCCCAGAATGCGTAATATCTAAGCTATACAGCCAAGACATACCTTAAATACTATGTGTAGTAACCATTGGTGTGACATGACATCAGATGATGTCTTAGTAGCTTGAAAATTAAATAGGTGACAGAATGTGAGTTATCATCAATCTATGTAACGCTATAAGACTATGGATAATCTTCTGTATTTAGTATCATCTTTTTTCATAATGATTTGGTAACTAAATTTGTACACGTATCTCGTTGATCATCACTTTAAATGATTTATCTTTAGTTTTGACGTAGATAATAAAAACATTTATTCTTTATCAATCATCCTCACTCCTAATTATTGTAGCTAGACCTTAATAACATGCAAGCAGATGCTGGATTTAGAATATCATCTTCTGCACCAACATCCACAGGTAAGATATTCTTTCTCAATTAATGCATCCTCATTACTAACCTCTACTACAAATAAACTCATATTGGGGTACTAACTAGCAAAATAATCGAAACTATGATATTTGAAATATTGCACACTTTTAGATTTTTTATGTAAGTGTTCTTCAATCTTAGCCATTTTATTTGTCTACTTAACGGGAATAGTTTCAGGTTTAATTATACTACCATTTAACCGATTATGTTGCTCCCCAACTTTAAACGTATGCTTCCTATCAATTGGGGCTCTTATGGATTCTAAATTAAAGGCTATATTGAATGCTTGTACATTGTTTACATTGAGCAAGCATCTCATGTGTAATATCTGCTCTCAACCCAGAATAAAACCTAGCAAGAGTATATCGATGATTTTCTTGTAACTCACTTCTAACAAATGTCATTAAATTTAGTCATGTATTCTTTCACATATATAATTCCTTGAGGTGGGTCATTCAGTTATTCTAGGATGTGATCTCTATAAGTAAGAGGCAAATATTTTTCTGAGATTGATTTTCATCTCATTTTATATGTGTATAAGTCTTAGATGCACTCTCTTCTTGTCTCTCAATTGATATCCAGAAAATCTTGGCAAACCATATAAATTTTACCTCAGTAGATTGAACCTTTCGTTTATTTGATAATTAATATATTTGAAGAAATGTCATATCTCTACTAGCTAATTAAGAAGGTCTGAGTATAATATGTTCCATCGAAGATGAAAGCATCTATCCTAATCTAGTGTGTAATATTATCTCGCATGAAATTATCCTCAAAATTAGCATGGTATCCAATCATTCTAATTTCTATTGTTCCTATTCTAATCATTCTATTATCAGGTTCAGAATCAAATATGATTTGTGATGAATCTTCAGTGTTTTGTTCTTTTTTAACTTGTTATTTAAGGCTTTTAGTCGATCCCTAGTTCATTATATTTCAAATTTAAGTTATAAGAACATCTTTTGAAGTTAACTATCTAACCTCTAACCTCTGAATTGAGTTATCCTCTATATCTCCGTATCTGATCTTAGGGGTTTTGCCACTACGTAATAGCATGCAATGTCAAACAATCATGCAAATGCAAAATCTTAAATACAAACTATATGCATGCACTAATTATGCACATAAATAAAAAATGAAATCCAAGGGTTCAAATTTTTCTATGCTGAAAATGCAATCCTATATATGCTGATGCAACACACAGATCGAAACTAGAAAAATATGCAGTGATATCAATTAATATGTACAATGTTAAACAGAATTTTTTTTGTAATTTAACAATTATAGATTTTGATTAGATTAGAAGTTATTTGTAGTGAAGATCAGCTTTGATGCATCATATAAGGTTTCTACTGCTTGTATATATTTGACTCAGATTATCAGGTCTAAGAATTTAATAAAAAGATCAAAAAAAGCTAAGAAAATGTCAAAATACACTCAAAATACGATCAGATTATGCCTCGAAACTATAGCAAGTTCAGAAAATATGAGAAACAGAAAAAAATCCAAGCAAATGAGAGAAGTTGGCATTGTAGCTCTGGCGGCTCGACTCAACTGACAGCTGGGCTATACTGGCTCAATCGACTAGTGTCGGCTCGGTCCGCTCTGGTCAGCTCGGGTTAGCTCCGCTTCGGCTCGGTCTGCTCAGGCTGAGCCGATTAACAATGTCTGCTAAGCTGCAGCTAGATCAGCTCAGGTTGAGCTGAGAAACAGTATTAGCGGATTGGCTCAGTGTGGCGACACATCTCGACATCAAAAACGGCTCATTGGAGATGTTACTATAGAATAATGATGTCGATGACTATCTGATCGATTACCAGTATTCTAAATATCGGATATCGGTCGTGTATCGGCCTAGGAAATTTGATATCGGATTGCGGATATCGGGGATATTGACTAAATATCGGAGTGTCATATCAGATACTTAAAAATGATGACATATACAAACAATAGATGTGTCTAAGAAGATATAAACTATACTAACTCAAATAAACGTATGTTTTGGTTATACATCTCTCGTTAAACATGAATATCGGGGATATTGACCAAATATCGGAATCAAAGTGACATTCATATCGGAGGTTAATATTATGAAAAATAAAAGTATAGATGTGTCTAAGAATATATAAATTATAGAACTTAAATAAAAGTATGTTTCCAGTATACTTATCTCATTAAACTACTTACCCCATTAAACGTGAATACCAGCCATCCACTTGGTAGAATATTTCTTTAAGTGATCACAAACCAAGCGAGTTAAATACTTACAAAATATGATAATAAAATCAGTAGGCAACTAGGCATGCGTTAAAAATTATAAGCAATAAACATGAATAATTTAACATTTACGATATGAATCATATAATTAGGCCAAACCTGCTTCAATGACAAACCAATTCAAATTGTTCTATTAAAAAACAAACATCATATTAAAAGCAGAAGATAATATCAATCCATAGATTTAAAACATGTCCCAGTCTCTCAAATATCAAAGTCATCAATAATCATCTCCATGATCGGAATCATCATTGCCATCATCTAGCTCATCCTCCGATGATGATTCGAACTCGTCTTCTTCCATAGACGGTTCATTTCCTTTGAATGATGAAAATGCTCCTTTCTTTGTTATTCTATATGTCACCATTCTTGATCTCTTCTTCCTTTTAGGATTAGCTCACATAGCTTTGGCAACTTGTCTCCAAGTCAACTGCTCACCTGGAAACATCTCATCATCGCTATCAGAAACTGAAGCACCATCATTTTTTGATACCAACCAATCAGAGACCTTTTCATTATCATTATAGGCAGCCAAATGATCTCTATCTTTATTCTTATGCTTATTTTTCAACTCGGTATTGAACTTGACGAAGACTAAGTCACGTAGCTTGCTGTGACTTAGTCTATTTCTCTTCTTTGTACGAGTCTACAATAGATAAACAAATTATCATAAACTGACTATTTTTTCAATAAATTAAAAATTTTAGAATATAAATATATGATGAAAATATTATACTATTTATCATCTCAAATGTGCTCCACTTTCTTTCGCACCCAGAAGAGCTAGTTGCCAAATTCATGACCCTCAATGCCATTTGCTTCAATTCTGGAGCATCAGTCTCATAGAAACTCCACCATGTGACTGTCAAATTAACAAATATAAAAATCATCGCTTAACATGTGTTTATTTAAAAAATTGGTAAATAATGAAAATTATACCTAGGTTAATTTTTGGATTTTTTGCAGCATTCTTTGCAAAATCCCCGCCCAAATGAACCCTTTTGGTTTTGATAGAGGTAGTGCTGCTCTCCAATCTTCTCAATAATATCATGATCATTCACATACATGATATGCATGCACTCCACAAAACCATCAAAAATATTACCATTTTCAATAGATTCCTTATTAGGGTAATAGTAAAAAGGGTTCAAGTAATACATAGTCTTGTGCAAAGGCAACTTGAGCTTCTCATCCTATCTTTTATTTATTATCTTCCATATTGGAATATACCTATTCTCCTTATGGGCAAGGACCAATGCAATTTCAACCTTGATATCAACCAAATCAACATACACAAAGCCCATCAACGGGACTTTATCACCATCTACTCTCCTCAAAACTTTCACCAACGGAGAGAAAACCTTCAAGCCTGATCAACATTGTCCCAAAACTTGTTACTCAGAACAATCTCTTGAACCTACAAAGTAAGGATTAATAATTCAGTTATAATTAAAAAATTGATGAAATAATCTTATATGAATATAAATAAATTTTAATTATAATTACCTTCCTTCCTGCAGGCTTGCTGGAAAGGTCACACACTTCCCATTGTTCAAAACTAAACATCTGCTTCAATTCTTTTTTCTTATCCCTTAATGAACTCAAAGATAAGAATGCAGTGGCAAATCTAGTCGCGCCGGGCCTAACTATGTCTCGTTTTGTAAAATCTCTCATCAAGCTCAGAGTGATGGTGTGACTGTAAATGAAAATGGAGACATCTCTACCCATTGTAATGGCACTCCTGATCGGTTTGATTTTGGCGATGTCTACGAGCATCAAATTAACGGCGTGTGCAGCACAACTCATCCAAAAGATTCTTGGCCTCTTCACTGCCAGTATCTTTGTCACTGACATATTATTAGATGCATTGTATGTAATTATCTGAACAACATTATCCTCTCCCAGCTTCTCAATTGCCCTATCAACAAAAGCATGAATAAACGCCTCACTATGACGCTCAGCTGAAACATCCTCTGAATCAAAGAAAGTAATTCCTGCTGGGCAGTGCACCACTATGTTCATGATGCTCTGTTGCTTTCGATCAGACCACGCATCGGTCATAATGGAGCATCCATGAATGATACAGCTCTCTCTGAAAGATTTCAGTCTTTCATGTGTCTCCTCCACCTCCTTCTAAAGACATGTCTCCTAGCTCATAAGAGTGGGAGCCTCCAAGCCTGGCCCAAATTGACCGACTGCCTGTAACATTTGTTGAAATGATCCAAGTGTTGCAGCATTGAAAGAAATTCTAGCTTCGAAGAACCACCTCGCAATATATCGGATTATGTTCTCCCTTCTCTTCTTTCTCTCCTTCGAATCAAGTGTAGTCTGCTTTGTCTTTCCCATTGCAACATCCAAATCTGCTGGAGCTTGAGTGGTATACCTATCCATCGGCCATATCTTCTTAAATGAAGAAAAACACTCGATCGTGATGAAGACTCCTGGCATGTCCCACTCTCCTGTTACTCTTGGACATGTTCCTCTCCACCAATGTTAACGTCATCCATTAAAGCTTGCACCCCCGCCGCCTTGCGCTTCTTTTCCTAGTCAAGCTTGGCAAGAATTTCTAGCACTTTGCTCTTCACATCATCTGGGACACTACCGCATGGCCTCACATTTCCCCTTCTTCCCGCAAGATGCGCCTTGAACCGAGTAATTCCTCCATTAACAATTTGATTGCAATAGTTGCATTGGATCTTAGCCGTACTATGGCTATCCACTTGCTTTCCATATACCCAGCAAGGGTCCCCTTTTGGAACACTTTTGATAGAAGCTCCAGATGACGCCATCTTCACATGGCTAGAAAGCAGAAATCACATGCCTTAAATCATAATGTTAACAATTGTTGAAAAATGTTAATAAATAAAATAAAACAAGCCAATATTTACAAATAAGTAACAATTGAATATTGTCAAAAAAATAATGTAATATAAGGACCTATCTCTACATTGACCATGGATGTTTGGCCATTTGCATTCTTAATAGTCAATCATGTTACTCGTCAATGTATATTTTGTTGCGTATTGGACTTCTCCCTATTTGGTGTTAATGATGAGCAAACATAAATACTTGTGACTAATCACATATTTGTAGTTAATACATTGCCTAAGCATATCATGAAGATCAATTAGCAATGGATGTCACTGAAAAATCAATCAAAGCATGAAAAGTGAATTGGATGATTAAAAATGGTGATTGAATCTCCTAAAAGACTGCAAGCTCATACTTTGGATAGAAGATATGTTTCTACAAAATGTAATCTTTTATTCTCTGCTAGTATATAGCTTAGAAGTAGAACTATGTTGGAGCACACACATCTTCATTTCTGTCCTAGAAAATCATTAGATCACATTTCCTTAGACTCCAATTCACATTTCTCAAGCATGTGCATTTTAGGATTTCAACAGGCGACTGCTGAACGATTTACATGCGCTTGTCTCAAAACAGTCTACTGTGATTTGTTCTACAGTCGCCTGTTATGCACATACTTTATCAATTGATTTTTGGGCCTTTTAATTTTAACTCCTTCAGTCGACTGCTGAACCAAATACAGGCGCCTGTCCAAGCTACAGTCGCATGTGAGTTGTTAATCGGTCGTCTGTCTCTCTCCAGCCCAAAGGTCACTTTCTTTTTCTTTTGACCAGTTGACTGATGTTGGTTTCACAGTCGACTGTCTAAGGCACATTCGACTGTCAAAGCTTTAACAGTCGTCTGTCAATGATTCCTCTGCAGACTCTGCTCTCTGGAAAGTTACAAGTATCAGTGACAGTCGACTGATGTTGGTTTCACAGTCGACTGATGTTAGTACAGGCGCATGTGTGTTCCACATCAGTCGCCTGTCGTGTCTTCCCAAAACTTTCTGAGGTTTCTCAGCTTACCCATGTTGCTGCTGCTCCTCTTGTCGAGGATACTCCAGATGATCCAGAGGCCCAGGAGTTCCGACTTGAGTTGGTTACTCTCGTACACTCCTCAGCTGCTGATTTGGATTGACACTTCGCGGAGACTACTCACCGTTAGGCCTAGATTTATTTTGTTAGGGTTGAGAGTTTGAGTGCTTGTTTGTATTTTGATTTTTTTTTACTGATGGATGATGATACATGTATGATGATCATACTTTTGATGTACATGGAGTTGATGTTGAATTTTTGTACTCCTTGTATTTTTTGGTTATATGTGACAATGCTTTTACTTTATCATATGGTGCTTCACACTGTGTCTCATTTTTTATATTGATTGTGTGAACATTGTGAAATTGTCTCTTTGTATGCTCTATTATAAACATGATGTGATGTGAGACATTTTTCTCATTTTTTAATGCTGATATTGGATTCTCGTTCCTTTAATCAACTAAGATTTCTTTTGTTTATGAGTTTTTGGTGTATATATATATCAATGAGAAGCACATTCGTGATTATTTTTCTCCGATTATAGTTTGACATCACATTAGATATATATCCTATCTTTATACTCTCATGATTATTTTAGTACTTGTTTAGCACTATTGTTATTATTCTACTCCCACTTTTTGGATAATGTCATAGGGGAAGAAATAAACATATCATAATTATGTGCTAAGTAAATTCTAAACTTGAATCTAATACTGAAGTTGCCTTAGATACAGGAGGAGTAAGATATAATGAACTTGGATTATAAAATCCTAGATTTAAAGATTTAAAGATTTAGATTTTAAGAATTAAAATCATTTCATTCATACATATCTTACATGCTCGCTTCAATTGATCTATAGATGCCCTTATATATATTGACTAACTTGATTGGCATCTTTGTAGTGGGAGTAAGTTTTTCATTAAGCACAATTATTTATCTTTTGTTTTTGTTTGTTTATCATCATCAAAAAGTGAGAGAATATTGAGTATTGGACTTCTCCCTACTTGGTATTAATGATGAGCAAACATAAATACTTGTGACTAATCCCCTATTTGCAGTTAATCCATTGCCTAAGCATATCATGAAGATCAATTAGCAATAGATGTCACTCAAAGATCTATCAAAGCATGAAAAGTGGATTGGATGATTAAAGATGGTGATTGAAGCTCCTATAAGACTTCAAGCTCATACTTTGGATAGAAGAGATGTTTCTACAAAATGTAATCTTTTATTCTCTTCTACTATGTAGCTTAGGAGTAGAACTATGTTGGAGCACACACACATCTTCATTTCTGTCCTAGGAAATCATTAGATCACATTTCCTTAGACTCCAATTCGCATTTCTCAAGCATGTGCATTTTGGGATTTCAACAGGCGACTGTTGAACGATTTACAGGCGCTTGTCTCAAAACAGTTGACTGTGGTTTGTTCTACAGTCGCCTGTTATGCGCATACTTTATCAAGTGATTTGTGGGCCTTTTAGCTTTAACTCCTTCAGGTGACTGCTGTACAAAATACAGGCGCCTGTCCAAGCTACAGTTGCATGTGAGTTGTTAATCGATCGTTTGTCTCTCTCCAGCCCAAAGGTCACTTTCTTTTTCTTTTGACCAGTCGACTGATGTTGGTTTCACAGTCGCATGTCCAAGGCACAGTCGCATGTCAAAGCTTCAACAGTCGTCTGTCTATGATTCCTTTGCAGACTCTGCTCTCTGGAAAGTTACAAGTATTAGTGACATTCGACTGATGTTGGTTTCACAGTCGTCTGCCCATGGCACATGCGCATGTGTGTTCCACATCAGTCAACTGTCGTGTCTTCCCAAAACTTTCTGAGGTTTCTCAGCTTACCCATGTTGCGGCCAGTCGCCTGTAGAAGAATTTACAGTCGCATGTTAGTTTTACAGGCGCCTATCTTTTTTTCATCAGTCGACTATCCCACGTGGTAAGTTACCGTTTGAATTCTCACCTACCCTCTGACACAATACAGCAATCGACTGTGTTTTCTTCACCAGTCGACTGTCGACTGTGTAAATTCTATCCGTTGGCTTTTTCTCCACGGATTTCAAAGGGGTTTTTGGGGAATCTGTTTGGGGTTTTTGGGAAACCTATAAAGAGCTTCTATTGTTCCATTGAGGGGTTACTAATCTTCTTGATCATCTCTTGAAAACCCCTAGCTTTCAACTTCAAGTTTTTCAAAGCTCTCAAATTCAAAAGCCCAAGAATTCGAATCTCATTCTCTCTTGCTTTCCAACCTAGAATCAAAGTGAAATCCTCTAGGCATTTGGTGATGACAAGAGAAAGGGCTTTTCTCTCTTTTCGAAAGAGACTTCAACACACAACACACTTGCTCATTCAAGTTCTACTTCAAGGCATTGGTGAATGTAAGTGTTGCTATTTCATATCTTTCGATATTAGTTTAACTCTCGGTTTGTGAGAGTGGTTTGCTTGCTCCCAAGTTGTGGGAGTCAAGGACATCGATTGTGTTTCGATTTCACTTGTAGGGTTGCTACAAGTAGGTTTAAAGGAAACCTCAAGTTATGATTCTAACTTTAGTATCCGGTAGTATTCGGGTGGAAGGGACGTAGGATTACCGGGAACAAGTCGGGAGTTGACTTGGGTAATCCGAACCCTTGAAACATACTTTGTGTAAGCATTGTTTCAATTTGGGTTTATTAATAATTCCGCATTAATTGTTGGTTAGGAATTTAAATTGGTATAACTATCGTTTAAATTTTATAAACACTATTCACCCTCCTTTAGTGTTTCCCTCTTAGCCAGGGTCCTTACAATTGGTATCAGAGCGTTGATTTATAGCTATGGCATCCAACAACAACGTTTCTCCACCTCCTTCGTACAACAATCACGACCGTGATGGTATGTCTACCGTCTTCAAAGGACAATCAACGGTTCGTCCTCCGCGCTTCAATGGAACAAATTTCGGCTATTGGAAATGCCAGATGGAGACAATTCTTATGAGTGCTTCTCTTTGGAAAACCCTCCACAAAGAAAATGTTGAACCCTCCGACGAGGATTTTGACAAATGGACTCCCTCCGAGACGTCCGCCGAAGTGAACAACGCCAAGGCAATGAACGCTCTTCATTGTGCATTGGATCCGGATGAGTTCAATAAGATATGCACATGTAAGAGTGCATATCAAATATGGAACCATCTAGTCATTACCCACGAAGGAACGAACAAGGTAAAGTTGTCTAAATTATATGTTGCAATACAATACTTCGATATGTTTCATATGCAGGATAGTGAGAGCATTGCAACGATGTACGGACGTTTCACCGACATCACCAATGAGCTTGAAGCTCTTGGACAAGTCTACACCCAAGAAGAAAAGGTGAGAAAGATAGTCAAAGGAATGACCTCGAAATGGGAAAGAAAAGCAATCGCCATTGAGGAGGTCAATGACATGAAAAACTACACCATGGTGAATCTCATCGGTACTCTCATGTTTTACGAAGTAAGAAGGGAGAACCGACTGAAGATTAGAGCAATGATAAACCCAACGAATGCCAAGAAGAAAGCGTATGCATTCAAGGCTACTTCTTCATCCTCCGATAGTGAAGAATCGGAGAACGAAATGGACTTGGAAGAAATGGCACAAATGGCGAAGAGGTTCCAACGCTTCTTTCGTAAAGGTAAATTTCCTTCCAAAATAAATTTGATTCCACTAACAATACCACATCTCTTTGTTTTAAGTGTAACAAGCCGGGGCACATCAAGAAGGATTGCCCAATGCTTAGAAACAAAGAAAAGTGGAAAGCTCTGAAATACCCAAGTCCGACAAATACAAGGATATGAAGAAAGGACTTGTTGGGACGTTCGATGATTCAAGCGGAGATTCATCAAGTGAATCCGGTGATGAAAAGGATGAGAGTGCACATATGTGTTTCATGGCCCGAGAAGATCCACTCTCCGATGAGAGTGATAGTGACATCGATGAACCCGATGTAACCATGGATGAACTTCGTATTGCTAACGAAGAATTATTTTCTAAGTATCAATCTCTTATGCTTAGATATATTATTTTAAAGAAATCTAATGTTAGCAAATCATCCATGCCATGCATTATCAATAATGACACCATTGTTGATACACTTACACTTGAGAAAGCCACTTTGGTTTCTCAAAATGACATCTTGAGAAATGAGGTGAATTCCTCAAATCTCAACTAGATCAAACTTATCCTAAAGATAGTATTGATCTAGCTTCACATAACACACAATTGGGTATTGAGAATGATTCTCTTAAACCCAAGTGCACGAGCTCAAAACACGTGTGTCCACATTGGATACCAATATTTCTTCTTTTAAGTAGAAATATGAGCTCATGTCCTCCCAAGTTAAGAGATTTAACAAAGGGAACATGCAATTGGATGAATTGCTTGCAAACCAATTTCCGGCCACACATTGTGTTGGACTTGGTTATGTGGAAGCAAATGCATCCAAATCTCGCACCTCATATAGTGGTGTAACTATAGATTTTGTAAGGTCATCCTCCGGTGCATCCACAAGTGGTGTTAAAAACACTATTGGTAGCAAACCTATCAAGAAGGCCACCACTTCACAATCGCTTCCCTTTGGCAAGAAATCCACTAAGGGTGGAAACCAAAAGAAAGGTCATGCATATATGTACACCAACTCTCATTCACGTAGAAAATCTCCTACTTCACATGTGGACACTAATGACACTTTTTATGCTCCACACCCACGGACACGTGTAAACCCACACATGAGAAATACTCATGCACGTGCCCTTACACGTTCATATGTCATACACATCATTCTTCCGTGTATGCTCATCCACCTCATGTTATGCATGCTCCATATGTTGCATATAACATGCATGCTCTTAATTTTGCATACAGCCCATATATGTCCCATGCTTATCCACCTCCATCTTCATATGCTAGAACTCATGCTCCTAAGAAGCACGCATCACATATAACTCAACCAAATGTGCATGCAACTAGGAAAAGGACACCCAAAACATACACAATTTGGGGTCCTAAGATCACTAGCATAATTGATAGGAATGCTTATGTTGACTCCTATTTTAATGATGTAATAAATAGTGGTAATTATGTTGGGAAGCGAAAGTCCACTTGGATTTGGCTTCCAAAGGGCTAATACCCTTGGACCCAACAAAGCTTGGGTACCATGAGCTTATGATATATTATGTAGGTACCCAAGGAAAAGAAAGAGAGCAATAAAAGTTGTAGTTGTATTGGCTCTAAAAAGAAAGGATGGATACTCGATAGCGGTTGCTCCAAACACATGACGGGAGATCCCACATTGCTCTCTGGAGTGCTTAGCATCAATGATGGTGCGACGGTCACTTTTGGAGGTAATCAAAAGTGAACCATCATTGAAGTAGGCAAAGTCGGTAATCCTTCCAAACCACTTATTACAAATATCTATTTAGTTAGTGGTTTATGTCATAACCTTATCTACATTAGTCAATTTTGTGACAATGGTTACAAAGTTAACTTTGGAGATGGTAAGTGTAAAATTGTAGATATTGATTCACATATTTTATGTACTGGTATTAGGCATAAAACATTTATTATTTGAGATTGCCTAACCATAGAACTTTGCTTAGTTGCTAATACAAATGAACAACTATTATGGCATCGCCGTTATGGTCATATTCATTTTAAGCACTTATATAAGTTAGCTAAGCATAATCTAGTAAAAGGTTTTCTGAAAATTGTTTAGTAAGAAAAACTTTTGTGATTCTTATCAAAGAGGTAAACTAAGTAAATCATCTTTTAAACTTAAAGAAGGCATAACTTTTAAGAGGCCCCTAGAAGTACTTCATCTAGATTTATTTGGGCCAACTAGAACCGTCTCTTTAGGTAATGCTCATTATGGATTAGTTGTCGTTGATGACTTCTCTAGATTTACTTGGGTTTCATTTTTAATCAATAAGAATGAAGCTTTTGATGAGTTTACTATATTTGCAAAGAAAATTCAAAATTTCTTAGGATCCACCATTATCACTATTCGTAGTGATCATGGAGGAGAATTTTAGAATGAATCTTTCACCAAGTTTTGTGATGACAACGGAATTACTCACAATTTTTCTTTTCCTCGCGCACCACCACAAAATGGTGTTGTTGAGAGAAAGAATATGACCATAATAGAGTGTACCCGTACCATGCTCCATGATAGTCATCTTGGACTACAATTTTGGACGGATGCGGTGCACATGGCATGTTATGTGCTTAATAGGATCCTGGTGAGGCCCCAAACGAACAAAACTTGTTTTGAATTATTTTATGATAAAAAGCCGCAAGTTAACTATTTTCGTGTTTTTGGTTCAAAATGTTTTATAAAGAACACTTTTGGTAACTTGGATAAATTTGAGCCAAGATCCGATAAAGAAATTTTTGTTGGATATTCCACACGTAGCAAAGCCTACCGGATATACAACAAAACCTCTTCAACGATCGAGGAATCACTACACCTATCATTTTTTTTGAAGATTTTGATATTCCTCGTGTTGTTAATAGTGTAGATGTTTTATGTGATTCCATTAGTAATGTTAAAATTAATGATTCTATTATTGAGACTAACAATACTAATGAAATTGTTGAAGATGTTCCAAGTGATGCAGGGATTCCCAAAGCTTATCCAACCGTTCGTAATCAACCCACATGATCAAATTATTGGAGATATTGATGTGGGTGAACGAACAACATCAAGAATTGATGAATTCTCTCATTGTGCATTTGTATTTACTATTTACCATTGAGCTAAAGTACATCCAAGAAGCGTGTGAAGATAGCTTTTGGATAGTTGCAATGGAAGAAGAGCTCATGCAATTATAGAGAAATGAAGTTTGGGAGCTCGTTCCTCTTCCAAGTGGTCACCAAGTGATTGGGACCAAGTGGATTTTTAAGAACAAGACCGATGAGAACGAGGTCATCCCAAGGGATAAAGCAAGGTTAGTAGCTCAAGGCTATCGGCAAGAGGAATGTATTGATTTCGAAGAACCATTTGCCCCCTTAGCTAGATTAGAAGCTATTAGATTGCTTTTATCTTTTGCATCCCATAAAAATGTTAAATTATTTCAAATGGATGTTAAAAGTGCATTTTTAAATGGTATTGTTAATGAAGAAGTTTATGTTTCTCAACCATCCGGTTTCATTCATGAAAAATTTCTAAACCATGTTTTCAAACTTAAGAAAGTGTTAGATGTGTTGAGACAAGCTCCTAGAGCTTGGTATGATCGACTCAAAACCTTTATTTTGGATTTAGGTTTTAAAATGAGTGAAGTTTATTCACGCTTTTTATTGAAAATTATGAAAATGACATCCTGTTAATTCAAGTTTATGTAGACGATATAATATTTGGTTCTACTAACTTTAATCTTTGCCAAGAATTTTCTAAGTCTATGAAAGATGAATTCGAAATGAGCCATATGGGTGAGCTCAACTACTTCCTTGGACTACAAATTCGGTAAATGAAGGATGGATATTTCATACATCAAACAAAGTACACCAGGGAGCTTATCAAGCGATTCGGGATGGAATCGTCTTCAAGTAAACGGACTCACATGAGTACGACAACTCATCTACACAAGGATGAGAACGGGAAAGATTTAGACGTTCGTCTATATCGAGGTATGATCGGTAGCTTACTTTACTTAACCGCTAATAGGCCCGATATTATGTTCTCTGTATGTCTTTGTGCTAGATATCAAACAAGACCTAAGGCGTTACACTTGATTGCGGTTAAACAAACTTTTCGTTACCTCAACCATTCACTATATTATGGGTTACTTTACCCTAAGTCTAGCACATATGAGTTAATCTCATATAATGATGCCGACTTTGCCGGATGCAAATCCGATAGGAAGAGTACTAGTGGCACTTGCCATTTTATAGGAAATTCCCTAGTTCTTGGTTTTCCATGAAACAAAACTCAGTATCATTGTCCACGACTGAAGCGGAATATATTGCCCGCGGTCTTGCATGTGCACAAGTTCTTTGGATTAGACACACACTTAAAGACTATAGTGTAAATTGTGGTACTTGTCCTATCATGGTTGATAACCAAAGTGCAATTTGTCTTTCCAAGAATCCGGTACATCACTACCGTACCAAACACATAGATGTGAGACACCACTTTATTAATGATCATGTAGCTAAGGACATCATCTTAGAGTACAGTGAAACCCAAAAACAAATCGCCGACATCTTCACTAAACCTCTTAAAGAAGATTCATTTGTGAGGTTGCATGGAGAATTAGGGTTTATGTGTAAATCTGAATTATAAGAGTTCATTCTTTCATGTTATATCATTCTTGAACTCATATCATCATTTTACTTCTCTTGTTTTGATAAGCTATATGTTTCTCATATATTTTTTAGGAGATGTGTTTGAGATTTTGATGATTTCGATTGTTTGGATTAATATACGTGATTTGTGCGTTAATCTATAATATTTTGATATTGATTTCTTGATTAGAGTTTTGTTAGAGTATATGTCCTAGGGTGAGTTGTCTCAATCCTCTGGATTTCAGCCTCTCTATATACTTTTGGAACAGAACAGACGACTGTCATTCCTTCGACAGTCGCCTGCCCAACTCAATTTTTCCTACTACAGACTGAATTTTTCGCACAGGCGACTGATGAACATTTTCCAGTCGACTGTCTCTGCGACAGGCGACTGCAAGTTGGTCATCAGGCGCATGTCCTAATATTGAGATGTCTCTGTTTTTTCAACATATTTCTTGCTCTGTCAGACGACTGTTGCAAAAATTACAGTCGACTGTCTCTCCGACAGGCGACTGTGAGTTACTCAACAGGCGACTGTCTGTCAACCCAAGCCTTGGTTGAGCCTCTTCAGAAGCGTCTGTGTAGACTCATTGGTGTTCGCATCAATGAGCCTATCACTGAGGCTGAGTCTACTCGTGTGGCTACTGACACCCACCCCGAAACTATTCCTGCTTCAACCCAAGGCCAAAATCCTTCCAGGCCTCCTCCTGCATATCCTCGTGGTCCCATTTGCCGAGACGATGGTTGTCTGGTAAAATTGCATGCTAGCTTGGGATCAAGCTCCTTCGTGAGCGATTCATTGTATTTCAGGCCTTCACTGCTGAGAGACTATCCGAGACTCTCACGTCGACCCATTTGGGTGATCTGTTTCGTTTCTCTCATGTCGACTCCCCTCATGCATATCCATTCTATGTCAAGCTATTTTATGCCAACCGCATTCGCGGTGAGTATGCTGACACGGGTGAGATTGACACAGTTGTTCAGGGGACCCGTATCAAGCTTGACCACTCTCCTAGGAACCATTCTTAGGATTCCTTCTACTGGCTCCTTACCCGCTGATATCTCACTCTCAGACGTTGCAAATCTTGATCAAACTGTCGTTCAGGACATGTTCTCTGTGATCCCTGCATATCTCTCTTCTGGCGTCAGGGCTTCCATGTTTTCTGCTAGAGGTTGGGCTGTTCACCTAGTGGTGAAGTCCAACATCTTGCCGAAATATGGCTCCTCTGATCAGCCTTCTCAGGAGATTCTCCGCTGCATGTAAGCCATTTTCTTTGGTATGTCTGTGAACTTGGTCGGAGTCCTCCTTGATCGGATGGACAATATCGAGTTCACTTCTGCCTCCTCTCACATTCTATATGGAGGACTCCTCACTTTAGTCTTTCGTCATTTCAGGATCGATCTGACTACATACGAGCCCATGCCCCTTGGCCCTCTTCTCGATGCTTCTGCTAAGTCGAAGTCCTCTTCGGCTCTGCAGACGGCATTAAAGAAGCAATCTTCTTCAGCTCTGTCTTCATCCACCGTTCCACCTTCTGATCAGCTCTCTTCCTCTGCTACACCTTCTCGTGATCTATTGGACGAGAAGGTGTCTGGTATATATGAGTTGTTCCAACTGTTGTTCCAGCATCGGGGCATTCCTTTCCCTGATCATCTCAGATCTTTTGTACCATCTCATTAGCCTTCTCAGCCTCCTTCAGTCATCACTGAGCTTTCTGAGCATCTTGTTGACACTGCTCCTGAGCCGGTTGCTTCTCCGGCTCCTCAGGATGTCTCCACTGATGTTGCTGCTGCTCCTCTTGCCGAGGATACTCCAGATGATCCAGAGGCCCAGGAGTTCCGAGTTGAGTTGGTTACTCCCGTACGCTCCTCAGCTGCTGATTTGGATTGACACTTCGCGGAGACTACTCACCGTTAGGCCTAGATTTATTTTGTTTGGGTTGAGAGTTTGAGTGCTTGTTTGTATTTTGATTTTTTTTACTGATGGATGATGATACATGAATGATGATCATACTTTTGATGTACATGGAGTTGATGTTGTATTGTTGTACTCCTTGTATTTTTTGGTTATATATGACACTGCTTTTACTTTATCATATGGTGCTTCACACTGTGTCTCATTTTTTATATTGATTGTGTGAACATTGTGAAATTGTCTCTTTGTATGCTCTATTATAAACATGATGTGATGTGAGACGTTTCTCTCATATTTTTAATGCTGATATTGGATTCTCGTTCCTTTAATCAACTAAGATTTCTTTTGTTTATGAGTTTTTGGTATATATATCAATGAGATGCACCTTCATGATTATTTTTCTCCGATTATAGTTTGGCATCACATTAGATATATATCCTATCTTTAGGCTCTCATGATTGTTTTAGTACTTATTTAGCAACTATTGTTGTTATTCTACTCCCACTTGTTGGATAATGTCATAGGGGAAGAGAAATAAACATATCATAATTATGTGCTAAGTAAATTCTAAACTTGAACCTAAGATTGAAGTTGCCTTAGATTTAGGGGGAGTAAGATATAATGAACTTGGATTATAAAATCCTAGATTTAAAGATTTAGATTTCAAGAATTAAAATCATTTCATTCATACATATCTTACATGCTCGCTTCAATTGATCTATAGATGCACTTATATACATTGACTAACTTGATTGGCATCTTTGTAGTGGGAGTAAGTTTTTCATTAAGCACAATTATTTATCTTTTGCTTTTGTTTGTTTGTCATCATCAAAAAGTGAGAGAATGTTGAGTATTAGACTTCTCCCTACTTGGTATTAATGATGAGCAAACATAAATACATGTGACTAATCCCATATTTGCAGTTAATGCATTGCCTAAGCATATCATGAAGATCAATTAGCAATGGATGTCACTCAAAAATCAATCAAAGCATGAAAAGTGAATTGGATGATTAAAGATGGTGATTGAAGATCCTAGAAGACTTCAAGCTCATACTTTGGATAGAAGAGATGTTTCTACAAAATGTAATCTTTTATTCTCTTCTACTATGTAGCTTAGAAGTAGAACTATGTTAGAGCACACACACATCTTCATTTCTGTCCTAGGAAATCATTAGATCACATTTCCTTAGACTCCAATTCACATTTCTCGAGCATGTGTAATTTGGGATTTCAACAGGCGACTGCTGAACGATTTACAGGTGCTTGTCTCAAAACAGTTGACTGTGATTTGTTCTACAGTCGCCTGTTATACACATACTTTATCAAGTGATTTTTAGGCCTTTTAGCTTTAACTCCTGCAGGTGACTGATGTACAAAATACAGGCGCCCAGTTGCATGTGAGTTGTTAATCAGTCGTCTGTCTCTCTCCAGCCCAAAGGTCACTTTCTTTTTCTTTTGACCAGTCGACTGATGTTGGTTTCACAGTCGCCTGTCCAAGGCACAGTCGCCTGTCCAAGCTTCAACAGTCGTCTGTCTATGATTCCTCTGCAGACTCTGCTCTCTGAAAAGTTACAAGTATTAGTGACAGTCGACTGATGTTGGTTTCACAGTCGACTGATGTTGGCACATGGGCCTGTGCGTTCCACATCAGTCGCCTGTCGTGTCTTTCCAAAACTTTCTGAGGTTTCTCAGCTTACCTATGTTGCGGCCAGTCGCCTATAAAAAGATTTACAGTCGCCTGTTAGTTTTACAGACGCCTATTTTTTTCATCAGTCAACTGTCCTACGTGGTAAGTTACCGTTTGAATTCTCACCTACCCTCTGACACGTGCAGCAGTCGACTGTGTTTTCTTCACCAGTCGACTGTCGACTGTGTAAATTCTATCTGTTGGCCTTTTTCTCCACGGATTTCAAAGGGGTTTTTGGAGATTCTGTTTTGGGTTTTTGGAAAACCTATAAAGAGCTTCTATTGTTCCATTGAGGGGTTACTCATCTTCTTAATCATCTCCTAAAACCCCCTAGCTTTCAACTTCAAGTTTTTCAAAGCTCTCAAATTCAAAAGCCCAAGAATTCGAATCTCATTCTCTCTTACTCTCTAACCTAAAATCAAAGTGATATCCTCTAGGCATTTGGTGATGACAAGAGAAAGGGCTTTTCTCTCTTTTTGAAAGAGACTTCAACACACAACACACTTGCTCCTTCAAGTTCTACTTCAAGGCATAGATGAATGTAAGTATTGTTATTTCATTATTTCATATCTTTCGATATTAGTTTAACTCTAGGTTTGTGAGGGTGGTTTGCTTGCTCCCAAGTTGTGGGAGTCAAGGACATCGATTGTGTTTTGATTTCACTTGTATGGTTGCTACAAGTGTGTTTAAAGGAAACCTCAAGTTAGGGTTCTAACTTGAGTATCCGGGTGGAATGGACGTAGGATTACCGGGAACAAGTCGGGAGTTGACTTGGGTAATCCGAACCCTTGAAACATACTTTGTGTTAGCATTGTTTCAATTTGGGTTTATTTATAATTCCTCATTAATTGTTGGTTAGGAATTTAAATTGATATAACTATCGTTTAAATTTTATAAACACTACTCAACCCCCCTTCTAGTGTTTTCCTCATAGGCAGGGTCCTTACATATTTCACATCATGTCAATACTACATTTAAATTTATTAATTTAATAACTAATTTTGTGTTCTCTTTGATTTTTTTGCAGGCTTGAAGCAACAATACTTTTAATTGTAGCAAGAAGAGCTGATAATCGTGCAAAAGAATTGGCAAATAGCAAATCAAGAGCATCAAAAAAAATCAAGAGCGACAAATAAATCAAGAGCATCTTACCTTTTACCACTACAATCAAAAAATATAAAGTTTAATGGAAGTTTATTCATATATATGTATACGTATTGATTTGTATGCACAGCATCATATATGCAGTATGTTATCAATGTATAATTAGTAATTTAGAATGTAAATGTAAATATCATGCCAATGTAACAGAACCATAGAATCGGAATCTGTGATCAAACCAAAAAGGACAAGGAATGCTTTTGCCACTGAACTATGATGGCACCATGTATTTTTATGCGAATATGATGGATCATAGATGTCGTATTTTCCATATTGAAGGAAATACTAACTAGGAACATTTGCCTAGTTAAACAGTGAAACACATTTCTAAAAGTGTAAAATATTATGGAGAGTCTGATTAAAACCTTTGAGATTACTGGTCTCCGGTCCTTTAAATTCCCTGCACTCGCTTACAAACCTAAAATAAACCTGAAATAAAACACTTTTTAAGTGAGAGTCCCATGTATTTAATATTAACTTCCAACAAAAGCCATCCTATTCTTTGGAGAAGCTCACCTGAAATAAAACACTTTTTAAGTGAGAGTCCCATGTATTTAATATTAACTTCCAACAAAAGCCCTCCTATTCTCTGGAGAAGCTCTTTGTGTGCACTTTTTCATAACCATTTAACCACTTTAATTGTCGTGATGAAAGATTGAAAAAAATACTAATCACTAAAAAACTGGAAAAAAAATACTTACCTCGAATCACAGGCTCACAATCGGATGGGACTGAAAAAATTGGGATTTTGATCCAACTTCCACGATAAAACCAAGAACTGAGAAAAAAATTGAAGCATTTTAAAAATTAAAAAAACAACAGCCAAAAAAACTTAAAACAGATAAAGAAATTGGAAAAACTGAAAAAAATGAAAAAAAACTCCCCTTAAACAACGACGACGACCGAACTCCGACTGAGTGGCGACCAACCTGCGAATGAGCAGTGACCGAGTTGCGAATGAACGACAAACGAACGACAAACGAACGACGACGACTGAGCTCCGACTGAATGGCGACCAACTTGCGAACGAGCGGTGAACGAGCGACGAAGGAGTGGCGATTGATCGGAGAACGAACGGAAAATGAATGGCAAACGAACGGCAACGATCAGCAAACGAGTTTTATCGCGTCACCAACAGGGAACAGAACGGTCGCAAGGAATTTTAGGGTTTTTTTGGGTTTTCCCCCTAAACCCCCTACGGCTTGTATATATTTTAAATGAGTACGGTACGTGTTTTCGATCCGAACCGCTGTTTTCGACCCATTAACCAAAAAATCAAAAAGGCCGATATTGGCCGATATTTTGTGACGCAATATCGGTCGGTATTGCGGCCCGATACCAATATTGCGCCGATATGACCCCTCAAAATCGGAAAACGATATAATCTTGACAATATTGTATCGGCCTATTGGTTTTTCCGCAATATCGACCGATATAGCGGATATCGGACCGATATTTAGAACACAGTCGATTATGCCATCAATTCACGATGACAATAAGCGCAAGGGCTTTGCCCTAAGATGGTGAATCTCCTGGGTTAGTCAGTGGGGATATTAATGTCAGAGACAGTAGCGACTTCCTTGTACGTAAAGGAAATCGTCAATGGCCGTGATTGGAGGCGACAATATGTTGTTGGAGCATTGTAGACAATAGCAGCGACGTCCGTAAGAGATGGCGATGGTGGCGTGGATCGGTGGGCACCGGTGGTTGGGTTTAGATTTTAAGGGGAATAAGATGATCATTAAAATCTCTTTTTTTTCTTTTCTTTTCTCGTCTCTTATTATGTTTGATTGATTTTTTGCTCTTTTTCACTCTTTTATTTTGATTTTTTTCCTCTTTTTTGATTCTTTTTATCAATTTTCTTTTTTAATCTAAAACCTACCTAAAAGAAAAAAGTAAATGATGATGAAAAGAAAAAAGATTAGATTTGACTACAATACTAAACATGACGCAGCAGAAGAGAAAGATGGTTGAGTGGGGATTTAGGGAAAAATCTCTGGGGATTTAATAAAATTCCAAGTCTCGCACCCCGAAAATCTAATTATCAACAACTCATGAGCCTCACAGAGAGATTTTTCTGACCTCACACCGGCAACCAAGCACACCCTTGCACTCCAATAAAAAAGATTTTTCATTTGATAAATAAAAAGTTTACACTAATTTTTCTCAAATTATATTCAATAAAAATAAAATAAGTTTGAGGCATTTATATAGGCATACAACTTGACACATCTCCTAACACATCCGATATGTGACTAAAAATATTAAACTAAGAAAATAATTAAAAGACTCAAACTCCTACAAAATAATCAACTAAAATTTATACAAGACTGAAATAAAATTTAAAAAATACTCAACTCAAATCCAA
This sequence comes from Scilla litardierei, assembly GCA_030789695.1. NCBI lineage: Eukaryota > Viridiplantae > Streptophyta > Magnoliopsida > Asparagales > Asparagaceae > Scilla > Scilla litardierei. The sequence goes on from CM061142.1 coordinate 555,300,944, forward strand.
ATTAGATCCTCACCATCCAACCAACGAGTAAAACTAAACTTAGGTTTGAAAATTCATGCTCCAGTAGTTTTAAAGATAAAATCCAAATCAATTTAAAATACCTAATTTATATTTAAAAAAGCAAATAATATTCAATGATTCAAGCAAACCCATTACAATTCATGAGTCATCTTAGAATAAAATAGAAAAACATCTTTTAAAGCATTGACTGTATTTAAGGAAAAGAAAATAGAGAGGCATACCTCAAGATTAAAATAACTCATTCATCTTTGAAATAATCAAGAAATATTAAGGTTCGGACGTGGCTATTACAGCTTATGGCACTGATAGTAACAGCTGATGTTGCCTCTATCACTAGCAACAAATAGAACAAAGACTGATGATAAAAAGAAAGAAATTGTGAAAGATGCAGAGAATAGATAGATTAAGATAGAATTGAAAGGATAAATATGCACACATATAATATATGAAAAAAAGATAACGGCGGTTGTTCTTGTGTGATCTAAGGCATCGTAACGGTAGTTGTTCTCTCTCGATATAAGGCATCATGCTCTAGCTCACCAACTGCACCCTCTTACGCAGCTATTGTCAAGCCACCTAACCTCTTATTGGAAGAACCGCGAAGGCGAGATATGAGCGGAGATATTGTGCGAATCGAAGATGCTGGGTACAGATCAGAGCAGACTGTAAGGAGAGGTTGGGTCTAAAACAATGGCTATGGGGGCTATTGGCGACCTTGCAAAAGGATCTGGGATTGTCGAGGGTGATGACAGCCTCTAATCAAGAGGTGTTGAGGTGAAGGAATCATCAAAGGTAATGCATGTCTCTGCAATGACTAGCTTTGGATCTGGCAACGCATCGAGTCCTTAAACGCCACATGAACCAAATCCTTTTGATCTTTTCGGTGATGAAACAGTGATGGCGGATGTGGGTTGGATTATGGTTAGGAAACATCGTCCGACGATGAGCAATGGTCGAGTGCCAAACTTGGTGGCATGCTCTAGTTTGGGGGCCAATAACGACTCCATGGCAATGGAACAGATGGATTGATGATGAAAAACTTAGGTGCATGAAAGGGCTAAGAGGGTGGCGATGACGTCACATCCACAAGTCAGCCGACATCTGGGGCATCCAGCGTATGGAAGAATGGATCGAGCTACTCCAATCTTAACATCCTCTAGTTACCCCTAAGGCCTAAACTCATGTATGAAAACTATGGTACCTAGCACTCAACATGACTCATATGCTTTTAAATTTACTTTGAGATCCGGCCCACAGACTTGGAACGATGTGCTTTGTTGGCCATAACAAAGGTGATAATTCCATACATGACTACATAAAGCTTATAAAGGATGCCGAAAGTCAATTGTATACTTAGATTACAAAGGAGGAAATTGATTGTAATGTTGTTCACCGAAAAGACACCACAGTTAGCTATATATTATGTGATAGGCTACTATTTTTTCATCGTACCGCTTGTATTACTCGTCTATAGAAACCATGTAGCACTCTTGATGTATATTCTCAAAAAATGTATATTAACTTGGTTGAAGACGGTATAGAATGCTGCAAAATGTGTTGTGTAATGGTCATCTGATTGTTCTTCATAAATGGAGTGATGATACTAATATGGGATGAGATCTACTTACCTTTGTTCTAGTTTCGGTGAGATTACCAACGCTCCATCTCAAATTGTGATCCAGTAAGATCAAAGTAAACATGCAAGTTTGGTTGGTAAACCATTGTATATGGATAGAACTAGTACCATGAGAAGCGATTGGTTTATGTCAGTTGCTTTGCTTTGCTGAGATTACTCTAGTCATCAATTGCCTCAAATGGTGTTCTAGAGATTGACAGTGGTGATCGGTATGGAAGTGGGTATGGAGTATGAATGATCCCCGGCTCTATGCTTGCCCTCCTGTTTTGGCCATGTTGATTCACAATGCCTTATAATTCTAATATGGAAGCCATACCCAAACCCCCTAGGCGACTGAAGTGTTCTTTGCGACTATCAAGACTTTAGGTAACATTGATACATCTCCCCATACAAATGATTTCATTATTGATGATACAAATATTCATGTCTATACGACTTATATTTCTGATAATGCAAATCATACTACTGCTCTATCTAATGATGCAAACCTTACTACGGCTACTATGTTTGTTGATAGATCAACTTGTCATGATGCTACGGATGCTATATCAATTGATAAGTCAACTCATTAAAATGAGTGCATGTCCTCTAGAACTGGCACTCCATCGGTTATTTTTACCACTTTTAGCCGTCCAACGGCTGTGTTGCATGCTATTGCTACCCCTTCTGTACCATCAACTATTTGTCCCAATAATACAACCGAGCTTATTCTTATAGATACTGTTGAGTGGAAATTAAAGGCCAATCATGTTATCAAAATAAGGTCTTCTAAAGTGTTACAAGGTAAAAAAACAAAGAAAGCTATTCCTTTGTCTAACCATCAGAGGAATTTACAAAAAATGAAGTGTGCTCTGATATGATGACGTGTTTATCGTTGCATGGAATGTGTGAGGGCTTAACCTTTGAGTGTGGCATCAGGATGTTCATAGTCAACTATAATTGCATTCTATGTCACTAGTTGGATTGTTGGAAATTAAAATCAAAGAATCTCATGCAGATCGAGTATTGTCTTGCTTCCATGATACTAGTCTTATCTACACAACTATGATGTTTCAGACAATGAATAAATTTTAAGTATTACGGGATCGCAACATTTGGCACGCTTCTCTATACTTCAAGCTAGCTTATTTATTACAATATCAGATGCTAACAAGGATGGGTTTGTTTGTATTCAATTATTTGTATATGGTGCCAATCAGGCCTTTATCTATTCAGACATATGTTCACCACTTTTGCATGCCAATACTTCTCACGGACAAATATCTTGGGCGGTGCTAGTTTACTTTAACACGATTCGGTTCACCAATGAACAGATTAGGGGTCGGCAGGTTTCCACTTCTATCCTTATCCCATAAACAGATGTATTGATGACTGCAAACTTTCTGAACTTAAATGTGTAGGTTAGTGCTCGGAGATAGAACAATCGTCCCCTAGGTGCACATCCCATTTTAGCTCGTTTGGACCGGTACTCTGCAATATTCATTGGCTCGAGTTGCTGACGTCCTACTATCTATACCCTCCCCAATCTATTAGTGATCCCTCCCCGATTCTCATCCAACTGGGTGCTACTATCAATTTAGGGTCTAAACCATTCAGATCCTTCAGCTATTAGCTTCGGTTTCCTTTGTTAACTGACATTCTTCGTGAAGTATGATCATATCCCTTACATGGAGTCCCTCAATACCAGGCTGTATATAAGCTGAAGATGCTAAAACTCAAACTTAGGACTTGGGTACATGACTTGATTAATGATCCAGCTTCACATATAATGAGCATTAAATGGAAGCAAGTTGAGATAACAACAAATGATCAATCATACATCGACTCAGCTACAAGTAATCACTTTGAGCTAGGTAAGCTCTGAACGTTATCATTGGTTGAGCTAGAGGAAGCAAAATGGCATCAGCCAAGCTGTATATCCTGGGTTAACTGAAGGGTGATAAGAATACATCTTTCTTGTTCCATGCTACTAAATCCAGGTATTCCAAAAACTGATTGACTCGTATATTTTCGACTGATGGCATTTGTATATATCATAGTATAGACATTTGTATATTAGCTCCAGCTTCTATAATGATCTTTTTAATAAGACTTATTACTGAAATGTCTTTCCGTATCTATTTGTTAAACGATGACTAGTGGATGCAACTGCACAGTGACTTATTTGCAATATGTCAACACAAGAAATAAAGGATGTGTTGTTTCAATTAAGTTTTTTGAAAAAACACCAAGACCAAATGGCTATAATGCTCTTTTCTATCCGGAAATTTAGGATCCGATTGGATCTGATGTTGTAAATGCATTGAAATTTTTCTATTAAATGAGAAGAGCCACACATTCATGTCTTATTCCAAGACATCTACATCTTCTACTCTGAATGATTTCAAACCGATTATCGGCTGCCATGTTATCTACAAATTCATCTATAAAGCTCTCTGCAATCGACTTAATCGGCTGCCATGTTATCTACAAATTCATCTATAAAGCTCTCTGCAATCGACTTCAGTAAGCTATCTCTGAGCATATCTTCCTTAATCAATCAGCATTCCTAAAATGTTGACACAATAGTGTTACTCATTGCCAACATATAAATTTATCAAGAACTTCAATAAACCACTCAGCAACTATGTCTCAAGGTGAACCTACGTAAGGCATTTGATACTGTTAACAGAGAGTTCATATATTTTCACATGCACCTTATGAGGTTTTCCGCCTTTATAGATTAATTGGATTACAGAGTATCTCCAGACCCGCATATTCTATTTCCATTAATGGCTCTCCGTCTGGGTTCTTCACTAGTAATCGAGGTAATATGCAGAGGGACCACTTATCCCATTACCTGTTTGCGCTCGTAATGGAGTATTTCTTGATCATGCGGGATTTGACACTGATGAAGAGGTCGATTTGACCCATGAAGCAGTGGCTCAGTCTGACTCCCATGATTTCGTAATTTTCTACCATGTAGACTTAAAATCCGCTAAGATGCTACATCATCTCTTTGATTCTATGGCAAACAATACAGGTCTATGCATTAATACGGAAAAAAGTAAGCTATTCTGTAACAATGTGTTCAAATCCACAAGAACTTGCTACTATCTTAGAGGTGCCATTAAGCATGCTCCCCATTAGATATCTGGGACAACACTTTCTATATCTTAACAAAAAGTAAAGACAGTTCTCCCTATTAATTATAAATGTAGAGGGTATCTGGACGATTGGGCAACACATCATTTGTCGATGGCAGAAAGGGCAGAGCTTATTCGTACAATTATTCATAAGGTGATTTCCTACTGAAGCCTCTCTTTCAAATTACCACATTCTACCAATCGAATTATTAAGCAGCTATGCACCTCTTTCCTCCAGAACAATAAACTCACAGTTCGGAGTTGGAATAGCATTTATCATCCGTGGCAAGAAGGTGGCTTGACATTCGCAAACATTCATATGTTAACAAAGCAACATGCATGCAACCTTTTGGCGACTTATGCATTGAGATTCTTTGTGGGCTAATTTCAAGCATGCACTTGCATATAGGATGGTACATTATTATCCTTGTTTGCAACCTCATTACACTCTGGCATTTAGAATTCTTGTAGCCTCTAGGGATTTCATAGCTCCATTATGTAAGGTAGATTCTAACTCAGTTCCACCATCCTTAGCTTGGAAGCAATCATCCACCTTCTCCTTGAGCTCGGCTTGGGACATTGCCTGCATTTCTTCACCAATCGTACCTAATTATAGAGTGGTTTGATTTGCAACTTGTTACCCTAAGATGTTCGTCTCTTTTGTCTGAGCACTAAATACTAGGCTTCTTATGATTATTGGCTGAAACGTAACTTATATGTTAGTAGCAGTAACTGTGTCCTCAGCTTTTTCAGAGTCTGTTAAGCATCTTTTCTTTCGATGTTCAAACAATGCATATTTCGGCTGAAGTTAGATTTACCTGTACCTATTGGTTCCTTGACAGATCACCAAAGGTGATGTTGATTCAAAATAGTCAAAATTGCTAGAATTGCTCTTTTAACCATTTGATTAGTTGTTTGGCATGCATGGCATGAAAGAAACAGTCGAATATTCATAAATATTGCCAAGCACAAGATCTTACTTTTTCGTAACATGTATGAGTATATATGAGTGACCAGTGCTTCAATTAGGTAGCAAGAGGGAGCACAACTTTCATGTTGCTTTAAACAAGTGGTCTTAATGTGTTTTACTTTGTTTAAATTTGTACTCAGAATTCTTTATCTATTTAACTCGGGTCTAGGCTAGTTGAGGGTGATGATGCCAATCTCTGTTACCATCTCGACGTCCAAGTAACGAGTTGGAATTTATCTAGAATTTCTAAGAGTGTATATTGTAATTATATTTGAATAAATAGAATATATTTATTATTTTTCAATATATATAGAACTATAACCAAGAGGGCGGGAGGGCAAAAGAAAAGATATTGATGAGAAATTAGAGAGGGTGTGGAGAGAAGTTAGGTGGTGGATGGAAATTAGGTTATGGTTTGTTTCATATGTATGTAAGTACATGCATACATATATGCATACATGCATATCCATCCCTCTATACAACACATAGAATATATACATGGAAAAAGGGGATCTAAGGTGCCTCCTTAGATGAAAATCTAAGGAGGCGCCCCCATTTCCCCCCGTCTCCTACAATTTTTTTGCAAATATTTTTTCATGTGGTTGTTGTTCACATCATGGATGATCAACATACCAAATTTCAAGGGATTCCAATACTTTTTGAGCCACCATCTACCCCTTACAACTTCAACGGTCTGAAAATATGCTGAAAACCCCACGAAGTTGCAAGGGGTAGATGGGGGCTCAAAAAGTATTGGCATCCCTTGAAATTTGGTATGTTGATCATCCATGAGGTGAACAACATACCCATGAAAAAAATTCAAAAAAAATGTGTGAGATGTGGGGAAATGGGGCGCCTCCTTAGATTGAATCTAAGTAAGCACCTTAGGATCCCTTTACCATATATACATATATGTATGTATGTATATACGCATGTATACATATGAATTCATATATATATGATTTAATGTAGAAAAACTGCCACCTGATCCAATGGATCAGGTGGCAAGACACAAAAAAGTGGAAAGTACAAGCCCCCACATGGGCTTGTACTCGTGGGGCCCCATCTTTTTGTGTCTTGCACCTGATCTATGGATCAGGTGACACCTATTCTACATTAATCTCATATATATAATAATATGTATCATATGACATATGTGAGATTTCTCTCATATACGATGATTGGTGCATTCTCCTCTACGTAACCCCTTATATAATGTGGGTCAAAAAGTACACTCTATGTAACCCCTTATATTATGTGGATGAGAATGTGGAACACCATCATATATGATAGAGATCTCTCATATGTCATATGATATACATTATTCTCACACAAATATATATACTAGAAATAACACGTGCACACAGTGCACGGCGCCAAAAAAACACCCACGGAAAAGATGTGTTGCACGCATGAAACCGAGCGAGAAGTGTGTCGGCATCGTCGGGGGTAAAAGGGGGGAAATCAGGGGTTAAAGTGCAAAAAACCTTGGAGAGCAAAGTGCAACAATTCCAATGGCAACCCCGTAAATATGTGGAAGGTGATGGGCATTTTGGTTAGATGAAGAATCAATGGCAAGTTTGCAAATAATGGGAATTGGGGGCATGAAACCCAACTCCACAAAGCCACATCCCAAAGCAAGCACTCCCTCACACCCATAAGGGGGACCTACCCTGCTTAGGTGGCACAACCTAAGCCAATACTTTGTCCTACTGGGTTTGTCCTAGTAGGACCAGTGTTCTAAATATCGGACGGATATCCGATAGATCGGCTGTAATATCGGTTTTATCACTAAGCCGATATTATATATGCTTATATATTGCGGTTTCCGATATTTGGAGAAATATCCACGTAATATCGGGTTGCAGCCGATATTGCGGTCAATATATCCCTCTTGAAATATCGGTCGCAATTTACAGTTTTAAAAAATAAAATTAGCGGGTCGGTCTATTTAAAAAGTGGATCCAACTCGAGTCACCCGACCCAATCATTTACTTAAAACAACAAGAGGCATCAGGATTTTGAGAAATATCACTGCTTTGCCCTAATTCTAATCACGACGCTCTGCTCCTTCTGACGCTCCGCTCCTCCCGACGCCTCGCCCAGCTCCGTCTGGTGAAAATTTTCGGCGATAATCGATTGAGTTTTTATACTTTATATTTTATTAGACACATCTATATGCTTTATTTAACATCAATTATTAGCCTCTGATATGACACTCCGATATTTAGTCAATAAATCAGATATTCATATTTAATGAGAAAAGTATAACCAAAACATACTTTTATTTGAGTTAATATTGTATATATCTTCCTAGATACATCTATGCTTGCATATGTAATCGTTTTTAAGCCTCTGATATGACACTCTGATATTTAGTCAATATCCCCGATATCCGCAATCCGATATCAAATTTTCTAGGCCGACACGCGACCGATATCGGATATTTAGAACATTGAGGAGGACAAACATCACATCAAAGCCCTAAAATGTATGTATGTATAAAGTTGAACTCTAAATTTCTGTTTATTCTTTAAATGGAAACTTAACATCTTAATATAAAAATTGTCAACCCAAATTAAAAATCCATTATGTTATTTGTGATTTAGCTTATTTCAACCACCTATAAAAAAATTTCAAATGATTTAGATGTTTTATCAATGCATCAAAAACGTAATAAATTGATTACTTTTCATAAAATTCTAAAATGTTGATTTTGTTACCATTTTATTTATGAGTAAAACACATCCAAATCATTTGAAATTTTATTTGTAGATTGTTTAAATGGTCTTGATCACATTCAATTGAATGAATTTTTAATTGGATTCATAATTTTTATATTTAAGGTGTTAGGTTCTCATTTAGAAAATAAACGAAAAATTTTGTAATCCAACTAATATAAATACTTGAGAATAATGGATATGTGATATCAGCGTAGAAAATTTCATACACTGACATCATAAAAACATAGTATCCCGTATTTTTTTGAAATTTTTATTAGGTTATTGTATATATTCTAAAATCCCAAGACCTCAATTATGGATGAATCCTAGAGTGATTTGACCCTCGATCCGCCTTTATATAAAGTTCTATTGTTCTAAAATCATTAAATTTGCAATCATCGAATTGAGGATGAAATAGAATTGTATTCAATTGATTTTTAATATGTTGATCATCCATGATGTGTATAACAAATTTGAAAAAATAATAATAAATGAAAAAATATCGTGTATATGTTCGTCAACGTGGGAAGTTTTCTCGAGCTGACATTACATATACATTATTCTCTATACATGCATATATGTGTATAATGGATATATACAATCAACGGAAGAAATTGCATGTTGTAATAGCATAAATCTATAATGTTCTTAATGTTTTTTTTTTCAATTTTTAGTTATTTAGGAGTGATCAACATACAGAAACATCAACACATCAAAACTCAAGTGAACCCAAGCCTATTTGAGCATCAAAAGGACTGTTACAAAAATTCTATTGTTAAAAAATCCTTAGATTTGCTACCATCCAACTGAGGTTCAAACAAGCTTGGGTTCACTTGATTTTGGGTTTTGGGGTGTTAGTGTGTGTAGATCACTCCTAAGGAATCAAAAATTGAAAACAAAATTAAGAACCTTATGAATTTGAGCTATGCATCGTAGAAAATTTCTTGCGTTGATAACTCATATCTATTGTTCTTTATAAATGTGAATGTACACATATACATGCATGTGGACATATACATACACATATACGTATTTGCACATACACATGTATATGTACCTATATACGCGCGCGCGCATGTGTGCGCATACACGTGTGTATGTAATCGGTTCGGTTCGGTTTTGGTCAGGTCAAAAGGCCCGAGACGATAGCCGATTTGAACCGACTTTTTTTACCCATATCTGACTAACCGAATGGAATTTAAAGATATTTCATACGCTAATAGCATAAATTCATAATGTTCTTAATGGTTTTTCAATTTTTAATTATTTAGGAGTGATCAACATACAGAAATCAGCATACCAAAACTCAAGTGAACCCAAGCCTATTTAAGCATCGATCGGATTGTTACAAAAAATTCTATTGTAAAAAATCATTGGAATTGCAACCATCCAATTGAGGTTAAAATGAGCTTAGGTTCATTTGATTTTTTTGTGTTATGAGGTTTTAGTGTGTGTAGATCACTCATAAAAAATCAAAAATTGAAAACAAAATTAAGAACCCTATGAATTTGAGCTGTATCGTAGAAAATTTCTTGTGATGATAACTCATATCTATTGTTCTTTCTACATATGTATGTGTATGTACACACATACATGCATGTGGACATAAACATACATACATACATATGTACATATACACATACGCATGCATACATATGTGTGTGAGTGCACAGACATATATGTATATGTAATAGGTTCGGTTCGGTTTAGGTCAGGTCAAAAGTCCTTAAATGATAACGGATTTCAACTGACTTTTTTACCCATATCCAACTGACGGAGATGGAATTTAATTCGAAACCCAAACTAAACCTATCGAGTTGGTTTGGAATTTCAACCAGTTAGTTTTTTTTTCAGAATTTTTGTTCACCCTTACATGTGTAACTATAGGAAGGAAAGACACTTTATGCTTTTTAGCAAAGACCATATCATCAAACCATACCCGTGTCAGACATGTCACGCACATGATTGGAATGGACACTTCCATGACATTCATCCTCAAACATGTGCACATGTGCCTCACACTCAGAAAATGGATGCTCAGATATTGTCTCAATTTAAGACACTTGCCAAACACTTCATGGATATGTCTTACATTGCTCGCATGATTCTTTTTTGACATTACATATTGAGATGTCTATTTTACTTTCATTTATGTATTTCAGCTCATTCTTTAAAAAAAATAGCCATCAAAATATTGAATTGTATGGAAATTCGATATGCTTAGATATGTTTCAATATAAGAACTGAAATAGCTTTGGCTACTTAAAAAAAGTTTTCGAGGAATAGATTGGTAATGGGTATAGCATTTGCTTATATATGTTTTGAGTATATAGTATTTGTTGTTCTTACCAAATTTATTTCATAAACAAATACTATATAGACAAATTTTCATTTTGATTGGCCAATCAATCTCATAGGCAAATACTAGACAAACAAATTTTCATTTCTCTGACCTCGAGATTGCCCTCAGGAATACCACTACAGTCATGGACGGATGAAGAAGAATCATATGCAACTATTCCAGGGTCACCAGAGAGAATCCTGCAAGCAAAGACTTTATTTTAGTAATAAAATGGCATTTGCTAGTTGATGATCACTGACAATGATAATCAGAATGAGGGTATGCTCTCAAAAATATTAAAACCGAAAAATCTGCAAGCAAAAACATGAGTTTATTAATTAATTTATAAACTGTCTATTGGTAATCATTAAGGGATAATGCTTGGAAAGAGGCATGCACAGCATACGGTTTCTTTAATAAAATTTTAAAAAGATGTCAGTTTCATTCTTAAGCAAGATACCGCTTTCTTTTATCTTTTCCATCTCGTTTTCTATTCCCTGTTTATAGAAAACCCTTGAATGTGCTCAGATGTATTGCAGGAGGATGAAATCATAAGGGAATATTTGAGCTTATCTATAAACATTAAACATACTGTTGATAGTTAAAAAAATGAAGGTGCAAAGCTTCATCAGCAAGCAAAGTACCACTTTCTTTTTTTCCCAATCTCATTTCGTATACCGTATTTACAGAAAGGACTTCGATTGTGCTAAGAATATAAGATTGACTATAGCGGGATGAAACCATAAAGGCAAGTGTGTACCAAACTACCCGTGTACATTATGTAAGCTTGTTGGGCAGCTGCACCATACCAGACCGCAAAACTTTTTAGTATTCTGGCATTACAACAATAAAAGACTTGATATTGGCAAGTGATTAATCCAGTTAATATTTTCCCGGAAGCATCCCATATCTGCCATAAAAATTGGTGGCAACTTTTTTTAAAAAATCATTGTGATTGCTGTCATTAGAAAAAATAACCCCAATCAAGTACATTCATAAATGAAGCCTCACTCTAATCGAGGCATCAAAATGTATTAGATGTTTAAAAAGAGATACATCGTAATATTAAAGGCATTACAAGAACAGAATTCTTAACATAAATGGCATATATGCATAAGAATCACACCCAAAAAGACTCTCCTGAAAGTTACAAGAAGCAGCCAATCGTAATTCTACCCAACAAAGATTGTGAGGTGCATCTTTTGTAATGTAGAAGCAGATATAAAGCATATCTCACCTATAAAGACCAAATAGAAGTAGAGCACATTCGGCATTGATTATAGCATCCAATAGCGATGGAATGGCTGGAAAACAAAGAAAAAAAGAGAAGTGCCATGTAAAACGAGTGCAAAAGAAGAAAAGGGGGACTATATAAAACAAGTGCAGCAGAGAGGTCTGAAACAATAAGCAATGAATGATGGATAGCAGATGTATAGCAGACCTTCTTTATATGTTTAACATAATACAATCTACAAATACTGTTAAAATAAAATGTAGATTACTATAGGCAGCCCCAGAGTAACTGTAAAAGTAGAATAAATGACTAAATGGTATTCTTTAATCAATGAATATAACATAACATATTTACTTAAGTATTAAAGGTATTCTTCGAACAAACAACTATATTATTGAGACCGCAACCATAAGGCACCCCGGACCATGGCAGTTCCAACTATAAGCAACTAAATTCTTGGGAAATTATCAAATCATTATATAATGATATGAGTTGTGGCTTGAATTGGTGGTCCCAGATCCTCTCGGATTCATCTAATGTTTTGTGTATCACAGCTCAAGTGATATAGCCACATGCATCGGTGCTACATTCAGGCCCCCAGCTATATAAAGATACATGATCCTTCTACAGACAAGGCACTAGAGATGCAAATGGGAAAAGAAAATAACAGCACAGAAGTTAGGTAACTTATTAAATAGGAGAAAATACCAAACTAAGAAGCCACATTGAAAAAGTACTCGAGTTGTAACCCAAATATATTGGTTCAACCATACAACAAAATTACTAAGGGTATATAGTTAATTTGAGTCAAGTTTACGTCCCCCAACCAAAGTCATCACACATTACAGCTATGAACTCTAAACACAGTCCAAAATGAGAACAATATGACACAGGTGTGTGTGTTGTTCTTCATAATATATGTAAAATTGACTCACATGAGTATATTATTACGCCATTATCTATGTATGAAAAATATACTGTATGTTACTGTGTGAAAGATGCAAAAAAAACTTGGTGTGAAATTTTTTTTTCGTTTTCCTGGTTTTTTTAAAAAAAATTCGTGATGTTTAATATATACTTATATATACCCCAATGTGAACTCCAGATGGATTTTGACCCTCGATCAAGCATTTACACAGTTAACGATTTCAGAACAATTAAAACCTAGTATCAATCCAATCGAGGGGTTAATTTGGGAAACTTTTTTGATTTTTGGTTTGTGAGGATATTAATATGTATAAATCTCATCCACCAGTTTAGATCTTTAAAATCCCTCAAATACTTTTCTCACAATCTTTGCATGGGGAGCTTTTTGCATAGTAACATTTTCCTTTATACAAACAAAAATATCAATTAGTTATTGTCAAACGAGGCATAGCATACTTCGTCTTGTGCATATTTAAGGTAAATAACTGTAAACGCATTTGCAAGTGTGGACACGGATAGACATACATGTCATGTCTGGGCGTGTCAGACACGCCCAGTATCCATTGTATCATAGTTTAGTAGTCCTAATAGCAGACCTTACATTTGGCTCATCTTCACATCGCTAGTCTAATGGCATGTGCATGCTTGGTGGTAATATACCACCTAAACGACCCATGAACCTAACTCAAAGGGTCCACATGCCCAACCATTGAACATGAGTAATATTTACCCTACACTTTCTCTACCTTGAGTAATATTACTCATCTCTAATATTCTAACTTACGTATTGCTGAAGTGAGATGCTCACCTGAAGTGAGATGCTAACCTGGATTCGACTTGTTAACGTTCATTTTAGATGTGGTGCTTAGATTACAAGACTTTTCAAACTAAGGCCAAACTTAGCCTACTCAAATCCTTCAGCCACTATCTTTGATGTCGTTTGTGGGAAACATAGACGCAATCATAAACATCATTTGAAATGCTAAGAATCAAGACTCATAACAGTGGGAAAGGTTATGCTATTCATGAGCCTACATGACATCAACCAAGTAGTCAATAAGATCACACACATCAACCGCCTCCACATCCCCTTCCCCTATCCTACCATCGCCTCCACCTAGCTAGATGGTGACATAGGCATTTAATGCCTTACATGCATAAATGGCAACCATATAGGCACAACTTAATCATTTATTACAGCAGCGAGCACAACATATCCCTAAACAAAAGAAGTGCTCGCATTATGCCTATCATACCCAGAAAACCAATCTCAACAACCCCCTCAAGCACCTCCAAGTAACCAACCACAATCCAATATAGCTAGTGAGAACATTAAGGAGCTAACCGAGACGAAACCAAGAGAAGTTTTTGTTTCAGCCAAAACGGCAACGTTTCGTGCGAATCCCAAGAAGTAAAAAATGAATGATGAGAGAGAAGAGGAAGAACAAGAAATGATGATGATGATGATTCAAACCAACAAAAAATCAAAAAAGAAAAAGAAAAAGAAGAGAAAGAGGACATACTCGGGCGTCACCTCCCGCCGCGGTAGTCGCCTCCCGCCGCGACAGCCGCCTCCCTCTGATTTCCCGTCAATGACCAACCGAGGAGGATGAAAAGCCATTGTCGTCTCATGAGGACATTAAGGAGGATGAGGTGCCAACCTTAATTCCGCTGTAAGAGTAGAGCTGCTAATCACATTCCACATTTATCGTTCCTAGTTCCTAGTAAAACACCTGTTTACAAGTTTGCCAACACAACATTTATTTACAAGTTTGCCACTATCTGTATTTAATTGAAGTGTATATTCCAATATTTACAAGTTTGCCGCTGCTACATTACTTGTTGTGAAGACTTTTGTTGTGAATCCTCTCAAAGAACACTTATTTACACGTTTGCCACTGCTAAACAATATTTATTCACATTACACAAACTAATTAATTATTGATTAAAAATGTACATGTTGTGACTAGAAAATATGTAATTTGAGTCTCCATTAAACGAAACGAACGAAATGAAACAGACAAAACAAAACTACCAACACATGCGAAACCGAAACCTAAATTTTCGAAAGAATGAAACCAAAACCGAAATTGAGACCTCAAACCTTAGCCAAAACCATTGAGTTTCGATCGTTTCATACCGGTTTAAAATGGGTCTGATACAAAACATGACCGAAACTTGGTTTCGCAATGAAACGGAAAAAGCTACAGAAAAATCAAAGGAGCAGTAAAAATAGGAAAAAAGGCAGAATAAAAAAGGAAATAGAAAAAAGGAAGAAGATGAAGAAGCAACAAAAATTACTTGGCCTTGATCTCACCTCGATCTCTCAAATACGATTTTGTATTCATCCCACATCGCATCCTCAATCCCGCATTAAATCCAATGACACTCCGATCCAAAAACAAAAAAGTAAAAAAAATAGGTTATGAGAAAGTGAACCCAAAAAAGAAAAAAGAAGATTCAGAAGAAGAGGAGATAAAACAGCGACTTACCTTTGTGCCGCCGATGATTAACGGAAAAGAACAAAGAAGAAGAACGATGGATCGCTCTCCCGCCGCCTCCAAAAATCAAGAGGGCTCGCTCTCCCGCTGCCTCCAAAAATTGAGAAATACAAGCTCCAAAAATTATTGATCCCTTCGTTTATTTACAAGAACGAGCTCCAAAAACAAAACACTGGAAGAGCCAAAAGCGTTCTGATAGTCAAATTACACATTTTGCTAAACATGTTACATTTATTTACACGTTTACCATTCTCTTTTATATCGTTTAACCAAATGGAATGACAAACTTATAAATAAATATAAATTATTTATCAAAATATGTAATTTGACTAGCTGCACTACCACAATTGTGTTATCATTCACCTTACACATCTTGCTAAACATGTTGCATTTATTTACATGGTTGCCATTATCTTTTAGCAATGTACGAAAGGGAATGGTAAACTTGTAAAAAAGTGTAATATGTTTACAAAATGTGTAATGTGAATAGCAACACTTTTCTAAATTATAGAATACATGTATTTTTAATTTTTAATAGTATTATACATTTAATACTTTAGTTGCTATTTGATATTAATAATACAAATTTAATAGTATTTGATAGTGTAAGTTTAATGCTTTATTTTTTTAAGTATTTATAGTTTTAGATTACGTGTCACTTAGTTTACTTTATTAATTTAGATGTTCAAGCATTTGATTAGTATTTGTAATGTTTAGAAACTATCGAAACTGTCGATACAAACGAAACAAAACTCCAAAACCATCGAAACAAGCGAAACCTGACCGAAACCTAAAAACCTAAAATTCCTAAAAGACCGAAACCGAGAACTCTAACCTTGTTCATGATAACCATTAAGATACCTCTCGTCAAATCATATGTGCAACCACCCTCATGTGGAGGTCGCTCTACAAAGCTGAGTCAAAGCTACTCAAAGCTAAAATTGATGAAGAAAAAGGGGGAAATGAAAAAAGACGTGAGATCTCCACATTTATATCATCCATTCATCCCATACACATTTATCAAACACATTTTGAGATGATAAAAATTAAAAAAATTCTTTTATATCATCCATTCATCCCATACACATTTCTCGTGGTGGCTAATTGGTTATTATATTTTCATTAAGGATTCACATGAAAAGAAGGAATAGACTAAATATTGATAAATTGAAAGACTTAGTCTATGTCAAAGTCAATGCGCAACTGAAAGAAAAATTTGAGAGCTGAAACATTGATATCATATCTGCTCGTTCCATTACGGAGGGCAAGGTGACCAAGTGCATGGCTCAAAAATCAGTTGATGTTTCTATTGTTTCAAATGATGATGAAGTCTTTCCTAAAGAAGGTTGACCTGGAGGCAAGTTAAAGAAGCAATGGGGGTGTTCTAACTTCAAGAGCTAATAAAAGATTGAAGACTTTAAAGAAAAGAAAAGTCATCACATCGTCATCAAGGGGAATGGGAAGAAGCAAATGCTTGGGTATAAGAAAGCTTCATGTTCTGATTCATGGATCTCAAATTCATCTTCTTCAAATAAAACCTCATCAAACGCGGAATATGCTGAAACATTCATCCAAGAGACGTGTGAAGAATGAGCATGATAAATAATATGGGATAAGTCACTCTTTCGGATACTCTTTTATTTCATTTTCTATTCATGTATTATGACATACTTATGTTAGTGATATCTGTTACTTAATGCATTTATCGTAACTTTATATGATCCTATTGATGTCATTTTGGTAATATGAACAAACATAGATATTTATGATATTATTATAATATATTTATATTGTCTAATATGGGCAACCTGATATTGACATGTATCCCCGATTTATCACCCAATATCTGATGGCATATATAAAAATTAGCAATCTAATACGATACCGATATCAGATATTTAAAACATTGATAACAGATGCAACGTCTGCATATAACATGATATTAAAACAAGCGTCCCTCATTGCACTAAAGGCAATCATTACCAGGCTGTGCTCCCAACAACAAATGGATCAGATAGAGCAAGCGAGAATGATGTGACAAAAAATGCTACCCAACATCAATGAATAAAACTCAGAAAGCATAGGGCTTCATCGGTGAATTCCCTTAAGGTGAAAACCGACTTTTAGGAACAGATGGTAGCGTGTCAACAGAGGTGGTCATCAAAATCCAGTTGCATGAAGGCAGCACCTCAAAACGAAACAAGTGGGAACATTCCTTTCCGTCGCCTGATGAGAAGAATTACTAAGCTTCTTCTGAAGTTGTGTTTGCTTCATCACCAGCTGGCATGCCATATTGTCCTATCTATAGCTCAACGTGCCCTGAATATAGATCACACTTGCCACTAAATTAAGCAAAAGAGAAGAAACATGAGAATGAAAAGGCGACAAGCTGCAAACAAGTTCAAAAGTTGCGTGCGCCAGGGTTCATTAGGGTGGTGGAATATCTCAAATGGCTGTCGAACATAGTAATGGTTTCAAAGTCAAATGGAAAGTGAAGAATGTATATCGACTTCAACTTGAATAAAGTTTATTCTAAAGATTCTTTCCCCTACCCATGATTAATCAAGTGGTGGGTGGCTCTTCAAGACATAAGATGCTGAGCTTTATGAATGCATTCTCTGGCTATAATCAGATAAAGATCACGTCATCAGATGAAGAAAAGATATCTTTCATGACAGGATTAGACACATATTGCTACAATATAATGCCTTTCGATTTGGAGAATGCAAGAGCAACATTTCAAAGACTCATGATGAAAATCTACAAACTTCAGTTTGGAAGAAATGTTAAGGTATACATTGACACCATATTGGTCAAATCAAAGAAGGCTGTCACACATATCGATAACTTAAAAGAAACATTTTAGGTACTCGAAAAGAAAATACCTGATGAAGTTGAATAAAGAGGATTTGGAGTCACCTTAGGAAAAAAAAATTTTGTTCCATGTTACTCCCGTGGAATCGAAGCTAACCCAAAAAGGTAGGCATCATTATAAATCTTGCTACGGTAAGGCCTTTGGTAATAGAAGAAAGAGTTTAGGTACTCAGAAAACACCAGAGTAAGGCATAAGCGGCAGCCATTAAGTTGCCCAAATCATCACTGGAAGGCGATGCAGAGGGTACTACTGGCCTTCAATCTTAACAGATGCAAAGAAGTAATGCATGTAAGTGTGATACATGCCAACAATATGCTGAGGCAACCGACATTAAAGATGACACCAATTTCTACTCCAATTTCGCTTGTTCACAAAGACAGAGTCAAGTGGGCGCAATGCAATACAATTGCCCCCACTGGTTTATAGAAATAGAAGGCATGTGTTTTTGGAGTCTCAACGGCAATTAATTGTTTGCTCCTATTATTTTCCGAATTAATTATCATAGTGGGTCTTGCAGAAAGGATGATCAAGATTAAGAATGATAAAAATTATCATCTGATACGGAAGTTAGCATTGATTTACTAGTTACAACTACTTGAGCGATCATTTTTAGCAATGAATATCATAAAAAGTCAACTTCAAAATCGTATGGGAGATCTGAATGACAACTTGATCACATTCATTGAAAAAGATGTATTTGATACCAATGATAATGTAGTCATCAAGCGTTTTCAAAGCTTGAAAACGTGTCGATATGTGTTGTAAGTTTGTTTTTATATTAATGAGAAACCTATGATTTTTACAATTGTACTCTTCTTTTTAGAAAGAAAAAAATTTCTTATTATCTCTCGCCCTCACTATCAAAAAATTCTGGTTCTGCCACTACTTGTACAATGAGGAATGGCTTTGTTGGGTCTTTTCTCACCTGCCTCATATCAAAGAAAGCATCGCATCATCATGTTATATTACTTCATTAAGTGGGTAGAGTACAAAGTCCTAGTTGGCATCAGGGAGAGAAATATTGAAGACTTTATATGGAAAAATGTTACTCGTTGATTCATGATACCAAAGGCAATCATTACTTTGACATTCAGGTTTTTGGTTCTGTCAGTCCTGTAACAACCTGCAAATCGACCTCTGGTAATCTACTGTGGGTACTCACTGGCTAAAGTTACAAATAGAACCATACTAAATGTTTGCTAAAGAAAGTAAATGACAAAGCTGGTAACTGGGTTAAAGAACTACCAAGCAACATAGGTTGGAAAGTTAGTTGATGTCTACTTTGGGAGTACCCGACCTAGCAATTATTCTTCAACGAGATTTAACATTCTATCCTCGTCTTCAACTTCGAAGTCCAATGACACAATGAATATTATAGGGAGAACGATGAGAAGATGTGTACCTAGAATTATATAGGAATTGATCTAGTTCGAATCAGGGTGATACCATTATCACAGTATCACTCTCAATTCTCATGCTAGTTGGCCACTATTTGTGCCAGTTGAGGCAAAATCATTCTTCAAATGAATACAAAAGTCAAATTAGTTATCCAGCTAGTTTGAGCTTCAACCATGTTCACCTACATTACACCATTATTAGCACAACTCTGATCGAAATTTTAAAGTCATTTAAATGAACTCTAAATTCAACTAGGCATCTATAATTTTAAACTGATTGTAAAATAAAATAAATACCTTCGCGAACTAATGCAATGTACACTCCCCACAGGAATAGCAAATGAAAAACAACCATGGCCGGAGCGGACTGCGAAACGCCCAGCACCCGCCTCAAAAATCTACCAAATCCTACAGTTGCCACAAGAACTAAAGCTGCAAGAAAAAACAAAAACCGACACATAAGAAATAAAACTCCCAACAACAGAAACAAAAAAAGTACCAAAATGATGAGAAAAAACCTGAAATTGGAAGCATCCCGACTAGGGAAAGCCAGGGCAACAGCCGAGGGACCATCGCAAGCGAGAACTGAGACAGAAGGAAGAGAACTAAAGAAACGACAGAAGCCGAGAGGATCTCCGGCGGAGACCTCCTCCTCCGATGAACCCCTAACCCTACCATTATTCAATCCTACTAAACTGCAACTCCAATCGACGATCTACAACAGAAAAAAATCTAATCTTGCTGAGTCTTTGCGGGCCCGGCGGCCGGCCGTTCGACAGGAGGCAGAGTCTGAAACGAAACAAAAAGAGGAAAATTTTGATATGGTTAGGGTTTGGCATTTCGTCGAGCAGAAGATTGGGCGGGTTTAGAGACTGACGAGGTCGGGCTTGTAGATGCTGTGGACGACCGAGGCGCCGCCAAGGAGGGAGACAACGACGACGACGATGGACCAACCGAGCGACGGAGTTCCGGTGGGCGGTCGGCCTCCTCCAAATTTTTTAGCAGCAGCGGTCATTGCTTTCTGGTCCTCGGCGCTGAGCGCAAGCTAGCAGAAGCCGAGGGACAGACAGATCATATTAAATATTTAATATTGTTTTGCGTTAACGCCCTTGTCACTGCATAAATTTGGGACCTGTACTTATTGTGAATTACAAATTGGCATGCCTTAGGGAGTTGCCAAACACACACCAAATTGCTCAATACACGTCCCTTTTATTAACAAATTCAAAAAACATTTTACCCCCTCCATCGCCGTCGCCTCTGTCACGAGTTGCCTCCGTCACCTATCTTCCTCTTCCTTCCATCTACTTTTCCACATCCCTCCAAAGTGACGATGGGATCAAATAGGATGGATGTGAAACTGGGGCGAATCGACAATGGGCTCCTACGTGGTCCATCTTCATCTTTTTTTTACCCTTCAAAAAAAACATATACAATTAAGATCAATGATGATGATGATGATGATGATGTGGTGGCGGGGCTCCCTCATTCTCTTGTCGCGGCCTCCCCCGTCGTCGATGTATCAGCATGCTAATGATGAGGATGCTAGCGACAGCGGCGACGGCTAAGCATGTGGGTTTTTCATAATGAAAGAGGGTGAGAGAAAATAGGGGGTATTTTGGAAGGAAATTGCTATTAGTACAAACCTGATTGTTGAGTTCACACACTGCTTATTTACAAATTTGCCATTAAAAATCTTTTGCTGAGTTCACAGATCACTTATTTACAAGTTTGTCATTAATTATTTTCCGACGTGCAAGGGCTTGGGAGGGCGCCGGCGCCGGCCATGATCAGACACTGGCCTCGCCTCGCGATTCGTCTCAAGATCCGACGATGATCCCACGGCTAGCGGAAGCCCATGTCGTCGTTCGAAGCTTCCAGAAGGTATCTGAGATCCAGTTGACGAGGCTCGTCGACCTCTTGCTCCTCCGTCACCGGAGCGGCGATCTCATCTACCAGGTTCTTGATGACATCGTCGATGTCGTCGACGGTCGAATCACGGCCGGTGTCGTCGTCGTCGTCAATTCGTCTGCGGGAAACATCCATCGCTGGCCAATTCGTTGTCATCATCCTCGCTATTAACGGACGGTGGCGTTGTGACAGGGGTCGATGGTGAGGGGGACGGGGACAGGGACGGTGATGGTAAGGGCTTCTGCCAGTCGCCGGATCATCATCAGATCTCGAGACGAAACGCGAGGCGATGCCAGTGTCGGATCACGGCCGACGTCGTCGCCATCCCCCTCGCAGCCCTCGCCCGTCGGAAAAACAATGGAAAACTTATAAATAAGTGGTTCGTGAACTCCACGAAAGATTTTTTTAATGGCAAACTTGTAAATAAGTGGTATGTGAACTCAACAATTAGGTTTGTGCTAATAGCAATTCCCATTTTGGAAATATTGATCTGTGTAAAGGGAAAAATGTTAAGAGATATTAGGAGAAGAGTAAAATGATCTCTCATTAGGAGTAGCCATGGCACAAGCCATGGCTACTCCTTATATTCATGAGAAGAGGTTTTTAGGAGTCCAAGTGACTCCTGACTAACTTAGTGGGGAATAATGGTGAGAGGAAGAGGGGAGGGAGGCTAAAAGCCTCCCTCAACTCACAACACTCCCGCTCATCTCTCCATTACCTTGGCTTAAGCATATGAATACTTCAGAATTCATTATGCTAATGAGGTGGATACTTCTGGATTCAGAGCCACTGTGATTGCCTCGTTAAAACCTTAGCTGTGGAAAACCCAGTGGGAAAAACCAGCAGCTAAAGGGAAAAGAGTACAACTATCGAGGGACTCCCCCTGATCTGTACAAGCTTCAGGCTTGCAGATTTCCTATGTATCTATACAATCATCTCCTATTTGTCTATACATCCATCATGTTCTGTAAGCAAATACAGTCTTCACTCATCTATACAAGTTTCACTCATTTAGCGGCTATTGGAAAGTAGTGGCGCTCTGGAGTGGAATGCTCTTCGAAGTTGGTAGATGACTCCACTAAAGTATTCTTTGAATCGGTCTTCAGTGTGCCTGCAAGGTACTGCTGGACCTGGCTGAGCGTTTTCAATACTTGCTTCTTGGATGATGAGCTTCTCAGAAGATGTAGACATTGGAGGATGATGTGTAGATATTTAGGAGGTGGCCGGCCTTTTGTGTTTTAGTCATCGCGATGATCTTTAAGCCTGCATATGCGATATATATTCCTTGACCCTTGGAAGTTGCGCAGAAGCAGCTTATCCTTGGTCTAGTGGTGCTCTCCAGGACAACACTGTATCTGGTTAACAACTTTACTGCAGACGTTCTATCAAAGACGCGTGCAGTTGGCCAGATAAAGAATGTAACAAGTACACTAGAGCTAGGCTCTTCGGGACCTAGGATGTCCTCCCCTTCTTCCAGTTACTGGAAGGTGTCATAAATAAGCATCCATTTTTAATAGGTTGCCAATGGACATCATTCTTCATAAACTCCATGTGTATGAAGAATATTACAGGGTTCCACCACGAAGGTGTTTAATATGTAAGCCGAGACAATACCTTGTTATGACTAGGTATTTCATTTCCAAGGTATGCTTAAAGCTATCAGATATCTCAATGGTCTCTGCAGGAGATCCTACTAGCTTTAAGTCGTCCATATGTACGGCGAATATCACAAATTCTGTCAACGATCTTTCGAAAAAGATACACTGGCAGAATACTGCTTAAGATCAACTAATGATCTTTGTAGCCTTTATGGAGAAGACGTTTCTACGTCTCTCTTTCATCTATGGGGGTAGAGTATACCCTTATGGAAGTTTTATATAGATCTCTATATCTATATTGCCGTATATGTATGCAGTCACAACGTCCATGAGCTGCATTTATTGGCTTTTTCAGAGAAGTTTAGGCTTAGTAGGAAAATGATCACATTTCCTTCATTTTAATTTCTTATGAAATCCAACTTATATTCCACAGGTTTTACACATTCAGGTGTATGGACTACTGGTCCAAAGATTTTGCTTTTCAAGAGTGAGTCCAGCTCTACTCTTATTGCCTCGTCCCACTTTGGCCAATCTATGCGTTCATGCTATAGAAAAGTGGGTTGACGTCATCGTCGTATTCAGCGACGTGAACGGCAATAGGGAAAACAAAACCGTCGTCGACAACTGTGCTATTTCTGTCTAGTACCTATCCAGTACGTACGTAATATAATGATTTTTCTCCTGTTGTTTCCTCTGCAGGGGAAATTAGGATGGGAGATGTTACTTGTCTGAGCTCAGCATCCTGTGGATGGATCATTTTAATATATCCAGGAATCTTCCTCTTTCGAGGAAAGTTTTATATTTTTAACCTGGCGTGCGTCCTCTTTTCAATTAAGGTACAACCAATTCTGCTGCCGGTGGATTGCATCCATCTTTGGCAATGTCAATACTAGCTGGCGTGTTGGCAGCAGGGACGTGTGATCGAACAATCTTTTGGTTGTCCGTAAATTTATCCGGTAATTGATGTACTTTAGTCTGAATAAGAAGGATCTTATGGATCTCATCTTCACACAGAAAAAGTATGCTGATCATAACGAGATTAGGACTTTTATGTCCCATTATATGGTCTCAGAAGCTTCAGGCTTCTTTAGACTACGTGCCTATTTCAATGAGACTTTGCTCATCAAATTCACATTTATCAAGACTTGGAGGTAAACCATAAGCAAGCGGCATCAGCAATAAGATATGACCACAAGCGGGCCGTATCGTGATAAGCGATGCGGAATGCAGTGTGATGGTCCCTAAATATCAACAGGCAACTGGGATTTAACAATGGACGTGAAATCCATTGGAGTCTCTTTACCAGAGACCCTGATAACCCATTCTGAGTATGAACATGCTACAGGATGTTCAATTTCAATGCCAGTTGCTTGGCGGAAGTCTTCAAAGATATGTGTAGTGAATTCACCCACATTATAAGCTTTGAGAAAGCTATGTTGCGAGTGAATATAAATGCACATAAGACCATCTAGTAGATGCATCAGTCAGTACAATGAAGTATCGAAAATGGGCCACTTGTGGGGTGAATAGGCCCGCAAAGGTCACCATGTATTCTCTCAATGAAGCCATGAGACTCTCATCCCACTTTCAGGAGGAAAGGTCTCTCTAAAAGTATGCCCTTATGACAAATGAAAACTCAATCTTTTGAAGAATCTTCAGGTTCTCCAATGGATTCATTTGATGATACGTCCATCATCGCTGATCCAGGATGACCAAGTCCATTTTGCCAGAGTTAAAAACTATGGCAATGAAAGACACTTCTGGTGCTCAGTCAAGTTGGCTTTCTATATGATGAATATCTGTAATTATAGGGGCCCGACGGGGGTCCAATGAAATCGTAAGTAGATGGTCTTCTGGCCATGCTCTTGACGAGTTACATATTGATATTCAATATTTATTATCCACAGTTTTCAAGTTATGTTCGTTTAGACGAAATATCTTTGAAACGTGAAAAATTCCTATATGTTTAAGAGGAGAAGTTTGCATCTTATAGTCTCGTTGTATGTGGGAGCAATATTAATGCTACACCAGTGCAACGAGGCACTGTCCACAATATTACATACTTCATCTATAAGCAAAACGAAATTTTATTTAAGTAAATGTAAAATGACATTCAAATAAAAGTTCGTACAAAAAGCAAGATGGCTACATGTAATTTTAAATGCATAGATATAGATATGGCTCAATCGAGCAGGTCGTCATTCTAGAAGTCTTTTGCAGTGGAAATCGTTGGCGGCTGGATAGCCGTCAAGTTTGTTTCAGGAAGAGACTTCTGGCTCGCCTGATATAGTTCTTGGAGGTGGCGAGGAGTGCGGCAGTTTCTGGACCAATGTCCAGTCATGCCACATCTATGGCATTTAACCTCCCAGTTCTTCTTAGGAATTGACACTTGATCAGTGTTCTTACGATTCCATGTGAAGTTTCTCTTTCCTTTTTGGTGTTGGTCTGGGGTGAAGCTCCTTGTGCTTGCTTCATTACAGATTTCCCTTTGTTATATTTTGCATTCTTCTTGTTTTTCCTCTTCTGGGGAGAAACATGATGGGCTTCAGGGATAGGAGCAGTACCAGCAGGACGCAAATTATGAGTGGCAAGCAGTAAATCTCTATTCTGCTCTGCCCTAAGGAGGCAATAGATCAAATAAGAGAACTTCGTGAAGTTGCGTTCACGATACTGCTGCATGAGGATTGCATCTTTCTCGTGAAACGAGGTAAATGTCTTTTCCAACATGCGTTGCTCTGTCACTTCTTCACCGCACAACTTCAGGCGTGAGGTGATATTATGAAGTGCAGAGTTATACTCAGAGACGGACTTATAGTCCTGAAGTCTGAGGTTTTCCCACTTATAATTGGCACGCGGTAATATTACATCAATTTGATATTTACACCGTGCCTCCAGCGCTGTCCACAGCTCCATTGGGTCCTCTACCGTTAGGTATTCGGCCTTTAAGGTCCGATCGATATGTTTCCTAATGTAGATAATGGCTTTCACCTTTTCCACATCGGAGACAGTGGTAGGAGTGCTGCTAGACGATTGGTCCGCTTCTGGGGCCTTACTAGCAGAAGCATCGGCCGCTGCTGGGGCCGATGAAGGTGCCAAAATAGAGCCAAGGAGGGCCATCGAACGCACGTGGAACTTCAGGTCCACTCGCCAACTAAGGTAATTTTTCCCTGCAGCATTAAGGACCTCGAAATCGACGCTTGCCAATTTTTGCCATTTATCTATGTAATTTAAAACAAGCATGAATTAATTAAAATTGAAATTCATGCATAAAAAATAAAATAAGTAAAATGTGGGGATCAGCCAGATACCCAAAAACGTACAAAGTCCAAAGTCCGATATACAGTTCATAAAGAAAAGAAAAATACAAGTTGGAAACCCAGAATGGGTCCCTATATTTTCCTAATTTCGCCTCCGTCTTCATTGGTCGGTACACCGGTCTTTGGCATAAATACATTTTAATCCTCACTTACAAATTCTCTCAAAAGAAAATAAAAGTGCAAGGAATATAAAAGGTATCAAACTGGCCGATCCCAAAATCACATTTTAACTTATATTAACATCCACGCAGTTTATAATATGCTTCAGGCACAAAAAAAACAACCACGCATGTATATAACACAGGCATATATAATAAGGAAAAATAGACTATAAAATATAATAATCTCTCGGATCACGGGGAGACGTCATACACCGTTAGGTTAGTTTACTAACGGCAGAGCGGTCGCAGGATCCTTAAGATAATTATATTTTGAAAAAATCCTAATATTCCATAATTTAATAATAATGCAATAGTGTTATAATTTTAGCAATATGAACAAACTGGGCGTCAGGCCCATAACAAAAAATTAAAATTAATATTTTGATTGGGGCTGCAGGCCCATAAGTAAAATATTAATCATTTTAATAAGCAAATTTATTAACTTGGATTCTAGCCCAATAAGCCAAATTAAATTATTATTAATATTTGGGCTTCAGGCACATTTGCAAAATTTTAATTAACGTATTAAGTTTGCAATTGGATTAACTAGGCTTCTGGCCCAATTTAGAAGTCAAAATTAATTATTAATCTGAATGGGGCTGCGAGCCCATAAAACTTATTTTCATTGTTATAAACTGGGCTTCAGCCCCAATAAACAGGCCATCTAATTTATTAAATCTAAACTAACATATCCAAAGTGCAGCACTTGACAAATTTATTTAAAAAGATACTTTTGAGGCAGCATAGAGCAAAACAACTCATGTAGAAGCTAAGACAAAATACATTGGATGTGTATTAACTCAAGGAATCCAATTTGACAAGTGATAACTCATTCAATTTTACGCAGCACACCTCACGAAATAGAGTACCAAAACATTAAATCGCAAACGGAATGCAAACTGATGATTGAAGATAACCAGGGAAAAATCTTTGAGGTTTATTATGACATAAACAAGGGTAAGATCTGATTGATAACAAATGACAGTTACTTAAGATACATGCAATGATGTTCAATGAAGCAACAGAGAAGCATTTTGTATCCGGTCCCTCTCCAATTTTCACCCAATAAACTGCGAACGGAGAAGAGACAAATCCCCCTGTTTCGGGGTAGCCGAAAGGGTTTTGGGGGGTTTTTTTATTTTATATATATATATATTTAATTTTGATGTTTATCAAGAGGTTGAAAGTTTATACAATCCCCAAGAAAAGCTATGTAAAATCATAGCTAATAATGTTGTGGAAATATCTACGGGATCGAAAAAGTTACCTCTAGATCAAAGATCTAGGGACGACCGTAAAAACAGAAGAAAAATCCACGCTCCTAATACGCCAAAAAGGATCGCCGCAACAATAGATTCCTTCGCGCGTTTAGGGGTTTGATTTTTGGAAGGAGACGAGAAGAAAAGCTCAAAAAGAGAAGAGCGGAAGTGCTGATAACGTGTTAAGAGATATTAGGAGAAGAGTAAAATGATCTCTCATTAGGAGTAGCCATGTCACAAGCCATGGCTCTCAATATATTCATGAGAAGAGGGTTTTAGGAGTCCAAGGGACTCCCGACTAGCTTAGTGGGGAGTAATGGTGAGAGGAAGAGGGGAGGGAGGCTAAAAGCCTCCCTCAACTCACAACAAAAAATGAGTTTTAAAGACACTAGATGTGTGTGGAAAGTGCTGTGTGGGTAAAGCAATTAAGGTCTGTGTGTATAGAAATTCCCCATGCCTTATGTGCCAATATGAATTACCCACACTGTATCCAATTTTGTTATTTGTTTTCTCAATCCAAATATTTGTATCTGATATCCACTTAAAATGTGCACATGGACATGGCAATGATTAAAAGGTAATACTGGTTCAAATACATGTCTGTATACCTATATTTGTCTAATTACACATATATTTTTTTATTTTTTGATACATCGGAAACAGGAATTGAACCCTCGACCTCTAACATGGGAGGAATAGCAAATACCACTAAGCCAACTGAAACAGTTTAACAACACATATATTCAATCGTATCAATGATTGCATCATTTGATATCTTTGTTAGGAAAAAGTTAAACACACGTGAATTTACACAGTTTTTATTATTTACTCGTAAAAATATCAAATTTAGCATACAATGTAAGTCTTCTCTAAATTTTCATCAAATCTGACTAATATCCATTAAATATCTAATATAATTCCAAAATTGATATCCAAGTGATATAATTTTGAGACAAGAGGAGCTAATAGGAAACAAATAGGAATATGATATTAGTTTCAATGCTTATTGTTTATGGGTGTTTTCTCACCGCTCATATTGTTGGATGATTCTTGTGATGGTACGGCTGCAGTAGTTGGCGTATGATGAAGTTGACAACTGAATCGATACTGGGCAAGCTGTTATTTCAGCCAAGTCCGAGCTATTTGTGAGCTTTTTTCAGCTTCTTGCAACACGAAGAGCTCGTTAGAGAGGGTTGGATCTGGGGCCCAACGTAATCCCCTCCGATGCTTAAGTCAGATATTGACTCAAAGGATGTTTGTGGTAACTATGGCCGATCTGTTGTGAGACCAACTGATAGTTATTGAGCCGACCTATGAAGGAAATGTAGAATTTTAGGTAGAGCAGATATTAGTATAGGAGTACCTGAATATTTTGGTTCTCAAAAATTGTCCCAAAATTGTCATTTCTCCTATTGTATGAGATGTAAGGACCGAGTATGCCTTGCAATAATAACAACAAACACTCTAGAGGGGGGTGAATAGAGTAATGTCAATAATTTTGTAACTAAAAATTAAACTTGCAAATGCGGAATTATAGTGCAAAAGGAATTTAAACAGCACAATCAAGCAAACTCTAACACACAGATTTTACCCTGATTCCTCAACTTGAGTACATCAAGCCACACCAAATATTCACTATAATCCTACACAAGGAAATGAATACAATCTCATATATAGATACCTCAAACAGAGGATTTATTCTCTCTCACAGAAAGAACCTAACACTCACACAGACAATACTCAACCAACCATACACAAGGGTTAACCTCTCACAAAGACAGGAATTAGCTCTCACAAAGAGAGCTAGGGTTTCACTTTCACAAAGATTAAATAAACATTCTTAACTATGCCTTGAGATGAACTTAATCGATATGAAAAAGAAGACATGGAAGAGGATATCCAAGTGTTGAGATTGGCTTGATTGCACTTGGATGATTTCCCTTAAGCTAGCTTTAATGCATGATGAGATTAGAGCTCTAAAGATGGAAAAGGGAGATTAGGAGTGGCTTAATGAATCTCTAAGATATTCAATGTTAACCAAGTTGATCCAAGAAATTCTAAATGAACTAATCCATCTCATATATATATAGGAAGCCATTAAACCCTCATAAATCCCAAGCTAAAAGCCAAATGAGCAAATTTGCAACGACTCTATTCTGAGATTTTATGGCATCGACAGGCGACTGTATAAGGATCGACAGTCAACTAATCAACGACTAGAAAATTCACAACGGCTATAATCTGAGCCAAGACATGCGACTGTAGGAGACTACATAGGCGCATGTACAATGTGCAGACGCCTGAAAGACTTCGTCATGCGACTATCACATGGAATGGAATTGAGTTGAGAAAATGCAACTTTGTGCATTCAGATGACTGAAGAACAAAGTCCATGCGTCTGACGGAAGACATGTGCTTGTAAAATAGACTTCAGTCGCCTGCACCAAAAGCTCAAGAAAAGAGTCAAGAATGATTGACTTGAGCTCTACACAACAGTCGCCTGTAGAAGGCTGGGCCAGGCGCCTGGTGATCACCAGTCGCATGTCCTGCCTTCAGCAGTCGGCTGTTGGAAAGCCAGAGACTCCAATTGGAGTTCATGGTATGATGAACCTATTGGGTTGTATTTTATGATAATCATAAGGCTCACTAAGATGGTTAATGCATATTATTGAGTCATTGGACCGGCATTCGAGATAACTCGGTCGACAAATGACTAAGGCCCACCGGGCCCGCCAAAGAAGCCCGACGTCGATTTAGTCAAAGCCCAAATGGCCAGTCGACCGTTGGGTCCGCCTCACTCGAAAGTGGGATTAAAGGCGAACTCGAAAATCTTAGGGACGTGTGCAACATTTATTCCTATTAACGGGGGAAGATCATGGCCCCATTATGGATGGCCGTTATCTCCCCAACATCTCCAAAGGGACCCTAAACGTCTATAAATAGAGGAAAGGGTCCCAGCTCCAAGGTATGAGGTCTAAGACATAGAACTCTATTTTCTCAGCTTACATTTCTTATATTCGAGATTACACCGCCAGTCTAGAGACGAACCTCCGTAGGTCGATCTCAGTTGCACCAAGCTCCATCTCTTCCTTAAGTTCCCTACTAACATAAGCATCGGAGGGGATTTGGGTCGGAACCCAGATCCGACCCTTTACGAGTCCTTGTGGTGCAGATCGACGGTCGATATCCAACACCAAAGGTCGACGTCAAGCTCCCCAACCTCAAACGATGGACACAACGGCAGTCCGAAGGTTGGTCAAAGGTCGTATCATCTCCACTTACCATCACTCGACCCTGGTTGTAACGGCCTGATTTCGTCATACACATATTTCCGTATCAAAGACGATTTCAATCAGATTCAAAATGAGTAAATGATTTTTTTATATTTTGTTCGTAACTCAAATCAGAAAATGGACTTCGTATTCGTGATCGTCACGATGATACGAACGCGGGGCCATTTTTTCATAATTTTCGGAGACATTCCTATAAAATAATATTTAATAATGAAACAATAATTAAATATTAAAATAAAATGAGTCAGCCACGTGAAAACGTGGGAGCTCCGTTTCAAAACATCTCACCCATTTTTCAAAGTTTCTTACCTAACTTAATTAAGATGAACGACTAAATATTTATTAACCCTTTGACTAATCCTAAACCTAACCTAATTAATTTCCTTTGACGATTTGGAAATTTGATTTCTGCAAACTTCTTCTTAAGGCAACCCACCGTATTCACCTCCTGCAAGAAACCCATCAACATATCCCAAATTCTGTTTTCATCAATCCAAAATCCTACATCGGATTTCTCAAAGCCAAGAACAAATTTCTCAAAACAAAATTCATCTTCCACAACCCAAATCAGAAACCATCGACACCAAAACCAATCTGAAATTATTTCAAGAACCAGAGGAAATCTGAAAATAATTTCAAAATCAAAACCCCAATCTGAAATTTCAACTTCAGATTCAAAATTTCTTCCCCAAACCCCAAATCTGAAAACACAGGAAGAATCAAAATCAAACCCATTCAAAACTTCCATATTCTTCCTCCACCTCTTCCCTTTGTCTTCTTCCTCTTCCCTCCCTTGGCCGAACCCCACTCCTCACAGCCGCCACCGTCCACCTCCTACGCGCCGCCGCCGTCCAGCAACTGGAGCCGACGCTGCCGGCCGCCTGGGACCCGCAGCAGCCGCCGCCAGTCAGAAGCCGCCGCCGACCGTGAGCTCCTCCTCCTCGTGCCCACGCGATGTAAGCCCTCTCCTTCCTTCCATCGTTTTGGTTTGCTGCCATTGAAATGATATCATACAAAAAAACACAAAAGGATGAATGAAGAGGAAGACAGAGAAGGACAGTAGGGAGAAGAGAAAGAGACGAAGAGGAGAGAGGGGCAGTTGAGAAAGGGTAAGAAGAGTTATAAATGTTATAGGTTAATAATTAATTATAAGGTTAGATTATTATAGCTTATTAGTTAGTCAAGTTAATAAGGTTAATAAGTTAGGTTATGTCCTATATTAAAAAGGTGTTAGGTTAATATTAGTTGTTATTAATATTCAAGTTAAAATTTTTATGGTTCAAGTTGTTAATGGATATATATTAGTTAAATTTCATTTCTGTTATTAAAAGACCAAGATGCTAGTAAGTTATTAGTTAATAATTAGTTACCGAAAAATCATTAGGTTTGTATTACCATGAGGTTAATAGAAGTGCATGCTATGTTCATAATAAATGCTAGAACCTGTAAATAGTCCGTTAATATTAGTTAATGAAATAAATGATATTGGTTTGTAAAATGTTTCTATAGCATATAACTATCAGCCTGATATCACAAATCTAAATGACGCAGATAAATTGCGCCTCTTGTTACGATCACCTGGACACCCAACATCACCCCGAGGCAAGTATTTATTGTATTTGAATTTGAGACAACTGCCAAAAACTAACACAATCATCATTTTAATATGCTCATATTTTATCTGTTGTAGCTGACTAAAACGGACTTTTCATGTTAATGAACCCTTGATAAAAAAACAATTTTCTCTGCATATTATCAATTGAACCAAAATGGGACATAGGGTAGGACACAACCCTCAAAATAATGAGAACCCATCGATTACAGATGGAAAGGAAACTAGTCGGTGACTGGTTATGACACTTGGGTGGGGTTGGTCCTTAGTAGTAGGGTTCGTAGATGTAGCTTGACCACCTTACGGCTCCCTCCACAACCACACCAATGGAGGCAAGCAAGAAGGCGTCACGGTAAACCCCCGATGATAGGGTGCATCAAGTACATACTACCAACCCGGACAGGGACTTATCACGAGCACAATAAATGAAACATACAACAGTTTTACTTCTTGAACTGCAATTTCATATATGTTATGTTTCTCTTTCTGCACTTATCATTTATAAAATGTGTACTAACGCTCTTTTGTTCTTGCAAGCTGTTCTTAATTCTTTTACTTTAAATATCTTACTGAGCTTCTCGTTGACATATATTTCATGTGTTTGTGAAATATATGTTAGGTTCAGAGACTGATTACTTTACAGACCCCGCTTTTGAGGATCCTACCGTAGAGGTGGACCCCACTGATCATAGTTATGAGGACGCTGAGATCCTCCCTGCTGAAGACTAGAAAATTGTTGCAGTCTTTATCTATTTAGTTATATTTGTTATTTTCAGGTGTGTTTGCTTTCAGCAGATTGTACGGCCATGCTATGCCTAATGTCACTTTGTGTACTTTGCTAAAAAAACGCTGGAATAAATTTGTAATAAATATTTGTGCTGTTTCTGAGAAATTCGCGTACAGGGACCTGCTTATTAAATAACGCTTATTGTGCTTAATTCAAGGAAGGAAGAAAAAAAGTTCTCTTTCCTTGCTTTAAGCACAAGCGGACCCGCTCACGTTCTCGCTCTCGTACATGGGAAGCGGGGCGTGACAGGTTTTAGTGGTGGCCCATGCAGGTCCTCTTCTCCTCCTTTTGCACTAAGCGAGACCCTTCAGAAACAGTATAGATATTATTACTAACCAGCTCATTTAAATAAACTTGTACACACATGTTTACCTTTTCTGTTTACAACATGGCAGGAAGGCATAACACTCGCAATGGGAATGGAGTCAATGGGAACGGTAATCCTGACTTCAATGAACTCCTAGGTGTTATGAGAGGCATACTGGAGATCCAGCAACAGCTGATTCAGCAAGGACGACAAGCTGCGCCACCTGCACCACCGCCTCCTCCTCAAGCTACTCCCGGAGTCAAGCAATTTCAGGAACTAAACCCGAAGAGCTTCTCAGGAATAGAAGGGCTGATAGTAGCTGAAGAATGGGCTAGGAGTACGGAAGACGATCTGAGTCTTTCCAGTATTGATCAAGCTAGATGGGTTGAAGTCGCCAAGCAACTGACGGGCAATACACGAAACTGGTGGGACAGGGAAGAAGCCCGTCTGGTTAAGCCCATCAACTGGGCCATATTTCGAGAGCGTTTCAATGCTCAATATTTTCCTCGAGCAACTAAGAGGGAACTGCATCAACGCTTTGTCAATTTGAAGCAATGCAATCGGACAGTTGATGAATACGAGGCGAAATTCTCTATGCTCAGTTGATTTGCTCCACACCTGGTGGAGGATCCCGAAGACTGCGTGAATCAATTTCTCCAGGGGCTGGACCTGGATATTCAGGGTTCGATGTCTACGACAAACCCAACCACACTTCAGGGAGTGTTGGACGCTGCCAGGGATTTTGAGTGTGTTCAGAAACGTAAGAAGGCGCTTCAGATCGGATGAAGCAGACGTCCACCGTAGCCACCCAGGGGCAATTTCAGGCCTACTCAGACTGTTCAATTCAAGAGGCCTGCTGCTCCTGTCAACAATCGACCTCAGATGGTCTGCTTGCAGTCCTCAGATGGTCTGCTTTCACTGCAAGCGGACTGGACATCTCAAGAAGGACAACATAGAGCTGCTGAACCAATGCTTGATATGCGGATCATCTGTACATGCCACCAGAGACGGCCCTCGCCGCACCGATAATCCAATGACTGTTGGACCTTCTGGACCTGTTCAGCGTGGAGCTCCAGGACCGAATCAGGGCGGACCACATCGGGTTCCACAGCAGAAAGCTTATGATCAGGCAAGGCAGAACCAGCCAAAGCGACAGGCATTTACCATGACTGCCACTGAGGCCGAGACTGATGAACAAGTGATCTCATGTATTACCTAGACTATTCTTTTATATGCTTATGATATGTTTATATATGTGTGTTTGATATATTTGCCCTTAGCTAAGGTGTTTCCCTACATTCTAGGTGTTATCTTAGTAGCCTCTCATCCGGCTCTATCCCTATTTGATTCTGGAGCCTCTCACTGCTTCATATCCCGAGGATTTGTAGAGAAAAATTCTATTCGTATTGACCCTCTACCAAATTGCTGGAACATCACTACCGGGAGTGGAGTAGTGAAAACTTCTAGTGGATGTCGATCTTGCCCTATAGTGATCTGTGGGCACGAGTTGTTTGCAGATTTTATGATAGTCGATATGCCAAACTTCGATGCAATATTCGGCATGGAATGGTTAGGAAATTTCTACGCTACCATCGATTGTCACAAGAAGAAGGTAGTTGTAACGGCCGCTTTCCGACTGTTCGTATTTTCTATGTGTACGACTCTTATCGTGTGTGTGTATTTTATCTGGCCTCTTCTTGGATCCGGACTATACAATGTGATATGTCGTTGTGACCGTATGGAAGAGTAGTTATTTGTGGGATTTTTAGTGAACGTCATTTCACAGGTCGTTCTCCCACTAATCAGCCTTGATTGGAGAGACGTCGTAACTTAGACTTCGACGTTTGACTTTTTTATTTTTAGATCCATTTTCCGTTAATCTAGTGTGCGATCGAACCCCATAATCTCGACCCTCTCGGAGGCGCGATCACCCCGATATCTTCTTTGTAATTTTAGGACGTCGATGGATCTACCTGCAACTATACCTCTTGTTTTATTAATAAATAAAAAAAACAATTGTTAACTTGTATTACAATGGTGGGCTCTGTACGTTGTCTTCCCTAAGCAAATTGTTATGCTTACCAAATTATCTTGAAACCTTAACACCTTAACTCATATTAGTAGTTTTATTATACAATTCGTTAGTTGTTTCAAATGTTGAAACGTTCATGCTAACAACTTATCTTAAAACAAATCCTAACCTATTTTCCCTTAAATCCCAACAACCAAGGGTCTCCCCACGTGTTGTCAACACTCTCCTTCTCTCTTTATTATAATAACCTAGGTTTTCTTTGTTTCTTTCGGAAAACAGCCGCCACTCCCAAGACACCCACACATCCGACCTTACCCATCGTCACCGGCCTTCCTCAGGGCTCCGACCACCACCCCGACTTAGACCAAGTCTCTTCGCGTCCTCGACAATCCCCATCAGAACACGTAACTCACAAACAATGCCCACAACTGCTGGAAAACGCCCCGGCTGTCGCTGCTCTTCACGCGTGCGCGTCTGCCCTTCTCCCCGCGACCACCACCCGCCACTTCTCACGCCGGCCTTTCCTCAGAGTTCCGGCCATCCACCACCCCTCTCCTCTACTCTCTCTCACCCTCAAACACCCCTAAAACCCCCAAGAAAGAGCAGCCCAGGCCGAAATTCACAAATCTGTGCACTTTGCCGGAAAACGGCCGCCGCCGCCGCTCCGGCGACTCACTCCGACGAAATCCACCACCGTCGGACTCTTATCGAACCCCCCGATCATCTCCAACTCCTCTTACCTTCTTCCCTCATCTCTATCCCCCTCAAAACGTTTTCAAACACAACCCAAACGACAGTTTTACAGATCTGCGCCACCTCCGGGAAAACTCACGCCCACCGGCCATCCGGCCACCTATGACGACCACCCTACCGCCGTTGGATTCCTATCAAAACCCCCTCCTAATTGCAACTTCCCTCACGCTCATAGCCCACCTGTAGCTCCCGAAATCCTCGACGGAACACGCCGTATCGGCTGTTTTTCACAGAACTGGAAGCTGAATTTCGCCGCCCGCACATGGCCACCTCCGACCACCCCCGGTGACAACTCCACTGCCGTTGGCTTCATCTTGAAGTCCTTTACCCACTGCAACTTCCCGTTTCTGCTGTTCTTCTCTGAAATTTCACTGAGACGCACGACAACGGACGTAGCGCGAATCTGTCCTCCCCGGCTTCTCACGGCCGCCCACCGCCGTGCGCTTGTGCCGTCGGCCATCCACCGGGCCGAGCATCTTTTTTTGGTCCCACTTCATCTACCAACAACCCCCTTGGACTCTCGGAGTTCACGTGCATTGCCGCACACACGTACTTTTAGCCGACGTCGCTGTTATCGTGAAGAACCGTTGCGCTACTCGCAACGGGAGGAGGATCGCTGATCAGCTCGCTGATTTCACGCCGCCACCCCACTGTCCAGAGGTACCTCGCTGCGCTACTCGCGGCCGAGGAGTTCCAGACGACGTCGACGTTTCACCGTTCAGACCCGACTTCCGCTTGTTGGACGACATCACGAGGTTAGTTTCCCTAACGAGTAGTAAAACCCACACCGTAGCTAACTAAAACCTAAACTAAAATTGGTCAACTTGAACTAAATTTATTTTCAGCATCTGTAAAACGTTGCCCACCGTAGGAAAGATCGACGATCGGACAATTTTTCTGTGCACATAGGGTAGAAGTCGATCTAGGTTGAACGAAACACCAAAAAAAATGTGATTGCTGACGAATAGGATAGTCCCGATAACCTAGACACGAACCCTAATAGGAATTACTAAAAACAAGACCTGACACTGTCGACGTGACACTATTTCAGACGGACTACCGCTGACGAGACGCTTGGACGAGACGCTTCGGGAGGACGACACACTCGCCACCGCAGGCAAGTGTATCCACTTGCAC
This sequence comes from Scilla litardierei, assembly GCA_030789695.1. Lineage (NCBI taxonomy): Eukaryota > Viridiplantae > Streptophyta > Magnoliopsida > Asparagales > Asparagaceae > Scilla > Scilla litardierei. The sequence continues at coordinate 555,338,861 of CM061142.1, forward strand.
TTTTGGCCGTGCTTAGGCCTTAGTTTTGGTTAGAAATGTTAACTGTGAACAAAGAGAACCTGACGTGAAATGATAGCGTCCGGGACGCCCCTTGACGACTCAGACTTGACGACGAAGTTTGAGCCCAACAACAACAACTTTTGACATCGTAGGACTATCTTTTGTGTGTGTGCGCGTGTGGACACCCTAGAATAACCTTTCCTGTCTTGTCACGTCCTGTCCCGTCTTGCACAGCCCAGAGGGCAATAGGACACTCTTCGAGTGATCCCTTGTCTTGATACACAGCCCAGAGGGCAATAGGGCACTCACCGAGTGATCCCTTGTCTTGATACACAGCCCAGAGGGCAATAGGGCACTCTCTGAGTGATCCCTTGTCTTGATACAGAGCCCAGAGGGCAATAGGGCACTCTCCGAGTGATCCCTTGTCTTGATACACAGCCCAGAGGGCAATAGGGCACTCTCCGAGTGATCCATTGTCTTGATACACAGCCCAGAGGGCAATAGGGCACTCGCCAAGCTAGAGCGAGTGATCCCTTGTCATGTCATGTCTTGAATACTTGGGGTTGGGGTACGGTTGAGCGTGTGCACGGTAAGAGGCTCTGATCCCCCTCGAACCGTAAGGCGTGAACCCTTTCATGTCACACTTGTCTTGTCTTGTCCCGCCATGTTCCGATTTGTCTTGACACCTGTTAGGCTAGTCCCGTAGTTGGTAGCACACGCTACGACTACTACTTGTCACGTTTTACTTTCCTGCTGCGGTTACTTTCTTTTGTTCCTCTGTTATAACCTCAGCATGCTAATCAACCAGTAAACCATTGTTAAATAGATGGTACACTTGTAGTTTGGTCTGTCCCTTTTTGTAGACCTTACCTGACGTACAGTTCCTTCTTTTGGTGCTGTACGTCAGGTGTTGAGCCAGAGTTCGTGGACGCGGCAGACTTACCGGAGTACGTGGAGCCCGAGGACGTCACCATAGAGTACGTGCTGACGAGGACCAGACCTTGAGGACTTTTCGGTCGCCACCTTCAGAGGTTACTACTTTTAGTTCGCTCTTTCGATAGTTTGTAGCAATGCTTAGGCTTTCCTCTCTTTAGACTTCTGTACTCGCTGGATATTAAATTATGTTAATGAATGCAACCTTCCTTCTGTACTTTCTGTTGTTTCGAACTTTATAAATGCAAGAACCTGAAAATTTTAAAATGGTACCCCTACAGACTCTTATTGGGTCTGAGCTTCTCAGCTCCGGCCTAAGCGGGCCTTGTCACGCTTCGCCTCCGTATTTTTGGGAAGCGGGGCGTGACAGGTTTTAGTGCGCCTGTTGCGGCCAGCGGGCGTTGCCCGTTTGCCTTTGCACATGGGCCTTTTGGCCCAGTGGGTCTAACCCACTTCCCCTTGATCTCTTTCTGCGTTTCTGGGCTCGTTTGAGCTCCGATTTGGACACGGTTTAACCTGTGTTTAGACTGGGACGATCCCGTCATCCAGGTAACCCTTTCCAACAAGTTTGTTCCTACTAAATTCGTCGTAACTAATTTACAACACGTTTAGTTAAAGTTAGCATCTAATGCAACGTTATGTCCCTATTGCTATTGCGACTAACTTTCACAACTTAACTTGTGAATATCATCAAATGACATTTCTCTCTATTCTATATTCCTATTACTAAGACACGAGTACTACTCGGTGTGAGACCCTACAGCCTGACCTTACTACAGGTTGGGGCTCGAAACCCCTAGACGACAGTCACTACGAGCAGTAGCTGTCGTCCCTGTTTCAGAGTCATCATAACGTGATCGACCCTTTGACAAAAGTATCATAGGGTTTGCATTGGCTGTGTCAGTGATGAATTCCGTTAGCTAAAATCCCTTCGTCAAGACTGTGTTTGATGTTGGCCTAGGGTATGGTTTTCTGTCAACCCTATTAGACAACATTGGTCAGTATACGGCGGTCTTTATTGTATACACGTTGTACAACTTGCAACGTACCCCGGTCGAGGATTAACATAAAGACCGTACTGAGCCTATAACACTAACTTCCCTTTAATGGAAGTGACGAATCCCATCTTAGTCACTTACTCACCTAGAGAGCTTCTGGTGCAACCCAACCTAAGATCTTTCATCAGGACTGGTCCTCGAAGCTAGATCATGGGTCTAAGCTACACCGTCCATTCACAGGTTTATACAGATGACTTCAGGTCTTAAGGATCAACTAACCTATCATCACTCTAGAGTTATTAAAGACAGTTCATTAAAGTTAACCATTTAATAACTCTAACTTGGTCGTTCAGTGAACTCATTCTCTAATGAGCACCTGTGTCTCGTCTCCGACTTCAGCAAGTCGAATGACTATGAGATCATCATTACCCGAAGGTAAGACGAAGACACAGTGATCTATCCGATGTGTCGATATCCAGTTCTCGACACATCTATGATCACGAACCGTTTTAGACTTACGTTTCTATTCGGTCTCTTACTTACTCATAATCGAGATCTCATCTAGATATGTAAGGACCTAACTCTAAGTCTATGGATATTATCTAAGTATATTAATACAAATGATTTATACTTAGAATAATACGTACCATATACGGTATGAACAAGATGTATAATCAAGATAAATTGCCTTATGGGCACATATCTTCCTACATCTCCCACTTGCACTTAGGCTATTTATCTCGGTATCTCATGCCGTTATAGCATATCAGTCACTTTGACATTTGATATGGCAAACCTAAGAATGGTTTTACTAATAAGTATCTACAACGAATTTTAATGGATTGAAATTACATCTCTTGATCACACATGGTTGATCCTTTGGAAAAATGATCTGGATCAATTTTCCTAACTTCGTATAGCTAACAGTCAGCGTATACGATTTAGATGTGGGGTCTAACATTTCCGTAAGTCAGTTTTAGCACACTTCACTTTATTGTGTCAATATGTCAAGTACATATTTGACACCCTAAGTCTATATATATATATGATTAAATCAAAACAATTTTGACTTAATGATTTATATAGAAGATTCATTAAAGTGAAAAATCCTTTTTACTTAGTCCGGAAAAACGGAACTAAGTATACTTACTTGCTCCCACTGACTTTGAGAATTACCTGGTTAAATTACTTCAACATAATAACTAAATCATATTTAGATTTATGTGCAAAAATAACCTTTTGGTAAGTGCCTTAGATGGAATGTACAAGTGTCAGATTCGGTTTGACGAATGAGTCAAGTCAAGATCGTTTTAAGGAATCTTGACATTGACTCGTTCAATCAAAACGTTCTATACTGTACTAATTCCTTTAACCACATTTAGTATTAACTCTTTTAATGACTAAATGCAGATAATCACGAGTTAATCTTGATATGCGTATTATTGTGATTGCACACAATTTATACGCCCCCTGGAACCTATACTTAACTACTGATTGACTTCAGACATTTAGTCAGCTTCAAAATCAATATTATCGAAGCTATACACCATTATTCGAAAATATACGCAACCATCACAGAAAAGCCACATCCACAGAATTTTAAGCCAATTCAATTTCAGTTGCAACAAACGAGACATCCATTCCAAAACAACGGGTTCATAAAAGGAACCTTAATTTGTTTATCAAAAATAAACCTTGAGTGCAAAGCACTCATTCATTGTTTTCGATCCTTAAAGATGATACATTTTATTCAAATAAGAAAAATATCATCTCCATCACGATCATCGTCTCCAGAAGTCTTTGAGCGGTCCCAGCAGCAACTGTTGCTTTGATTGCCGACCGATCTCCGTACTTCTCCAATCTCCAGTTCTTATCAGCCACCTGTATACAGTACACAGATGTCTATAAGTTTCTCATACTATATGAATGGAAATAATTGCATTCAATTGAATTTTAATTTGTACCTGAGGTAGAGGCATCAGTATGCCCCTTCTTCTTCTCTGCAAGATAGATTTTGCTGTTCCTCTTCCAGTGGCCAATCTTGTGGCAATGGAAGCACTCAGATTTCGACGGGGCCCCTTTGTTCTTCTTCTTCCCATTCTTAGCCTTCGCAGGTTGTGGGACCTGCCTCTTCTTCCCTTTGCCTTTCGGCTGGTCGGAAGTAGCAGAGCCAACAACCAGTGCAGTCGGCTTCTTATGAATCTCCTCAAACTGCCGGAGCATATTGAGGAGACCCGGAAGATCCGTCTCAAGGCTGTTCATTATAAAGCCAGTTATAAAAGGCTTGAAATCGGGAGTCAAAGACTTTAGGATAATGTCCGTGGACATCTCATTGTCCAGGATAAATCCTAACTGGGCGGCGTCCTCTACGTACCCGATCATCTTGATAACATGATCCTGTACGGGTTCCGTCCCCATCTTGGTGCCCCACAGGTTGCTAGTGGCCTCTAACTTGGCAGCTCTTGATCGCTTGCCATACAACTCTTGTGCGTTGAGGAGCATGCTTTGAACATCCATATGTTCATGCTTCCTCTGCAACTCGTTGGTCATCGAAGCCAGAGTAAGGCACCTGGCCTTCTCTGCATCCCTCTGGTACAATTTGTAGGCTTCCTTTTCCTCGTGGGTCGAATCTTCATCGGGCTTATCTGGAGCGTCCTCGAACAGTACGTATCCTATTCCGGCTAGGGAAAGGACCAACTTGATGTTCCTAAGCCAGTCTTTGTAGTTCGTTCCATCCAGCACGTTCTTCTCAACCATGTATCTAAGTCCCGAATCCATTCTGTATTTTATACATACTTTAGTTAGTATATGTTCGTAGTATAGTTTTAATGGTTTTAATAAAACTATATTCTCCCACTAAATTTATTAAAAGCCATAATAATAAACAATTTATTATAAAATAACATTTGTGAGAGAGGGATCCGACTACCCTGAGTCTGACAACCTTGAGTGTATCTCAACAAATTGTCCGACTCTGCAGTATGTAGACGAACTCGTCGTCAATCATATTTACTATGATTCCCTATCGATTTTACCCCTAGTCATTTGTGATCATGAGTGTGCTCAACCGGATCACAATGGCTAGCCTAATCGGACCCTTGTTTTCGTGTCTAGCCTGACTTGCCCCTTTGCTCGGTGTATGCACGACGCGCCGGTTTGGGTCAGGTCTTAGACTACATTCTTGGTTAGACCTACGCCGAAGCTCGAGGGATGAGACGACGGTTTCAGTCAGGTTAAGATGTCAATCAAGAAATCGGTTTCTATAAGATTGACATGTCACGGCTTGAGTGTAGCTCAACAACCGGGACATGTTTCTTACAGTTGCCAACTCCTAAAACAAGGAGGGCTACGATTTATCTTGAACAAGATTATTATCGTATTGACTTAGGTATTGTCGATGGACTTACATAGTCATGAATCGACTCCTTGCGGTCTAGCGGATGCGGCCAGGGAATTGACTAAGCCAGGACCACTTGTTACCCAGTCTAGCTAGGTTGGTCCAAAAACTTTAGCCAAGCACATTGACCGACATCATGATCCATTGAAGGAGTTGTCATCAATCTTATGTTTTCCAAACAACTAAATGGCTTTTAATTAAAAGAACTAGTTAATCCTTATCAACTAGTGGATCCTAAAATTCAAAATTTTCAGATTGGTTGAACATCTTTTATTAAGTCCTTATCAACTATAAGGTTCTACGTTCAACTTACTACCCCAATCTTATTAGGATTTTAATAAAACAATTCAACATTATTGTCTTTTGTGAAAATCATTATTTAAACATTTTAATGAAATGATTTACAAACAAAGGGACTACCCTAATCAGGTATTAGGTTCAATGTTGTTTTGTTTTATCAAACATAACATGTCACTATCATGTTTTAATGGCTAACCTAACAAGGTTTGTGAATACATTATACAACATGAAATGAAGCAACTAACTTTATCGGCATAAAAGAAAGTTTCATTTTTAGTGACATATAAAAGGTATTTGCAAGTTTAAGAATTATCTATATAATACAAACATGCAAATCTAAATTTTAACACTTAAAATTAAAGATTAAAATTTTTAAAGTTTTCATAAAAAATTTTATCGCATAAAACTAGGTCGTACAAAATTATCTAATAATTTTAAACCTAGGCCTTTAAAAAAAAATTTTAACCTTATTTCTAAAATTAAAATATCACATAAAAATTTTAGAAACATCTATGTAGTAAAAGAAATTAATTTATATTACATCTCATGAAATAAAATTATTTCTATTATTTACATATTTAAAACAATTTTAAAACTCTTTTAAAATCTTTTAGAAATTCTTTTTAGAAGCTTTCAAACAAAGTTTAAAGATTTCTAACTTTTATGTAACTAAAGAAAAATTCTTAAATTTCAAAAATAAAATTTTTCTAAAGTTTACATAAACTTTAAACACCCTTTAAAAATTTTTAATGTCTCATAAAAATTTACAAAGTATTTAAAACATAGTAGACTACTTTTAGATTTATCGCATAAAAATAATTGTCCCAAAATTAAAACAAATTTCCGTGTTGCAAAATTAATATTTTTTGAAACACAAAATTATTATCAAAACCAAAAAAAAAAATTTTGAACATGCAAGCTAAGCATTTTTAATAATTTAAAAAATCGCTATAGTAGATTTATAGCATAACCGTGGCTCTGATACCACTGTTGGGATTTTGGCGGACCCCCAGAGCTCGGATCCGTATCCGTCCTAATTCGGACGGACTACGGAGGCACAAAAGCGCAGCGGAAAAACAGAAATCAAAATTTCTACACTAGCTAAACTATTTAGCTAGGCTCTGGAGAGCCAGAACCCAGCCCGATCTATGCCGACTTGGAGTGGGTCTGACCACCCCAAGAAGGATCTACACTAAAGCGACTAATTAAAGTTACGCTAAAACGCTTAACCACATACCCGGAATCTTGGCCCTGGAGCAGGCAAGATGTACCGCACCGTCTTGTGAAGCTCCTCGTAGCCGAGCCGCGTTGACCCGATCTCCCTGAGCCGCCTCGCACCCTCGCACCGATCCGCCCGAGCCGCTTTCGCCTCCGAGCCGATCACACGCGGTAGAAAGTTTCACTTGAGAAGAAACCCGTGTCTTAGACGTCCGGATCAGATCCAAACCCCTTTCGTAGTCGTGCTAGGACTACTCCAGAGAATAGGAAACTAGAGAGAGAGATTTAGTCGCGGACCGAGCTTGCTCAATAATTTGGAGCTACCCGATCGTTGACTGGTGTGTTTTTCAACGAGGAGAGTGCACCCCTATTTATATAGGGAGTGAGCACTCACCCTCTCATTGCGGGCAATGTGGGACAATTCCCATGAAGAGAAAAACAATTAAGCCATTTGCCTTAATTTTAATTTTAAAGTTAGCCTTTCACAAAGTCAAACTTTAACGAATTAATTCTCCTCACATACTAAACTTCAGACACCAAACAAGCTATCAATCAGAAGAGCTTGGAATGGTGAACGCATAGGAACTGACGGTGACGAATTTCGACTTCGTTTGACCCCTCAAACAATTGCTCAAAGTTTAGCAACTATCACAAAATTCGTAGCCGTCATTAGGGTTTTCAAAAACCCTAATTGACTTAAGTTGCGGGCGCGCCCGCTAGACTTAGCGGGCGCGCCCGCCCAAGGGGAGAAGGGCGGGCCGCCCGCCCGCTGCCAGCGGGCCACGCCCGCTGCACACAGCGGGCCACGCCCGCTGCACGCAGCGGGCCGCGCCCGCTTGCAGCGGGCGTGCGCCTGTTGCGGCCAGCGGGCGTTGCCCGTTTGCCTTTGCACATGGGCCTTTTGGCCCAGTGGGTCTAACCCACTTCCCCTTGATCTCTTTCTGCGTTTCTGGGCTCGTTTGAGCTCCGATTTGGACACGGTGTGAACCTGTGTTTAGACCGGGACGATCCCGTCATCCAGGTAACCCTTTCCAACAAGTTTGTTCCTACTAAATTCGTCGTAACTAATTTACAACACGTTTAGTTAAAGTTAGCATCTAATGCAACGTTATGTCCCTATTGCTATTGCGACTAACTTTCACAACTTAACTTGTGAATATCATCAAATGACATTTCTCTCTATTCTATATTCCTATTACTAAGACACGAGTACTACTCGGTGTGAGACCCTACAGCCTGACCTTACTACAGGTTGGGGCTTGAAACCCCTAGATGACGGTCACTACGAGCAGTAGCTGTCGTCCCTGTTTCAGAGTCATCATAACGTGATCGACCCTTTGACAAAAGTATCATAGGGTTTGCATTGGCTGTGTCAGTGATGAATTCCGTTAGCTAAAATCCCTTCGTCAAGACTGTGTTTGATGTTGGCCTAGGGTATGGTTTTCTGTCAACCCTATTAGACAACATTGGTCAGTATACGGCGGTCTTTATTGTATACACGTTGTACAACTTGCAACGTACCCCGGCCGAGGATTAACATAAAGACCGTACTGAGCCTATAACACTAACTTCCCTTTAATGGAAGTGACGAATCCCATCTTAGTCACTTACTCACCTAGAGAGCTTCTGGTGCAACCCAACCTAAGATCTTTCATCAGGACTGGTCCTCGAAGCTAGATCATGGGTCTAAGCTACACCGTCCGTTCACAGGTTTATACAGATGACTTCAGGTCTTAAGGATCAACTAACCTATCATCACTCTAGAGTTATTAAAGACAGTTCATTAAAGTTAACCATTTAATAACTCTAACTTGGTCGTTCAGTGAACTCATTCTCTAATGAGCACCTGTGTCTCGTCTCCGACTTCAGCAAGTCGAATGACTATGAGATCATCATTACCCGAAGGTAAGACGAAGACACAGTGATCTATCCGATGTGTCGATATCCAGTTCTCGACACATCTATGATCACGAACCGTTTTAGACTTACGTTTCTATTCGGTCTCTTACTTACTCATAATCGAGATCTCATCTAGATATGTAAGGACCTAACTCTAAGTCTATGGATATTATCTAAGTATATTAATACAAATGATTTATACTTAGAATAATACGTACCATATACGGTATGAACAAGACGTATAATCAAGATAAATTGCCTTATGGGCACATATTTTCCTACAGTCCCGCCATGTTCCGATTTGTCTTGACACCTGTTAGGCTAGTCCCGTAGTTGGTAGCACACGCTACGACTACTACTTGTCATGTTTTACTTTCCTGCCGCGGTTACTTTCTTTTGTTCCTCTGTTATAACCTCAGCATGCTAATCAACTAGTAAACCATTGTTAAATAGACGGTACACTTGCAGTTTGGTCTGACCCTTTTTGTAGACCTTACCTGACGTACAGTTCCTTCTTTTGGTGCTGTACGTCAGGTGTTGAGCCAGAGTTCGTGGACGCGGCAGACTTACCGGAGTACGTGGAGCCCGAGGACGTCACCATAGAGTACGTGCTGACGAGGACCAGACCTTGAGGACTTTTCGGTTGCCACCTTCAGAGGTTACTACTTTTAGTTCGCTCTTTCGATAGTTTGTAGCCATGCTTAGGCTTTCCTCTCTATAGACTTCTGTACTCGCTGGATATTAAATTATGTTAATGAATGCAACCTTCCTTCTGTACTTTCTGTTGTTTCGAACTTTATAAATGCAAGAACCTGAAAATTTTAAAATGGTACCCCTACAGACTCTTATTGGGTCCGAGCTTCTCAGCTCCGGCCTAAGCGGGCCTTGTCACGCTTCGCCTCCGTATTTTTGGGAAGCGGGGCGTGACAGTAGTGTTCGAAATCCTTGATTATCCGGTGTTTGAATTCGCAAGTGGAGACCGTTCACTTGGACCTATCAAGTTTCGGGCCAAGCCGAACGAAATGATCATTGCATCAATGCAAGTCGAGCCTGAGAAGCCTAGAGTGGTTCGAGATTTTGAGGATGTATTCCCTGAAGATATTTTAGGATTACCACCTGATCGAGCTTTGGAATTCACAACCGACCTTCTGCCGAACACTCAACCAATTTCGAAGGCACCTTATCGTATGGCTCCTGTTGAGCTGGAAGAACTTCGGAAACAACTCGACGACCTATTGCAGAAAGGATTGATACATCCCAGCGTATCTCCTTGGGGTGCACCAGCTCTTTTGGTCAAGAAGAAGGATGGATCAAGAAGGATGTGTGTGGATTATCGAGAACTGAATAAGGTAACCATAAAGAACAAGTACCCGCTTCCACGCATTGACGACATTTTCGATCAACTCGGCGGATCGCGAGTATTCTCTAAACTGGATCTCCGAAGTGGTTATCATCAAGTGAAGGTTAGAAGTGAAGATATTCTGAAGACTGCATTCCGGACCAAGTATGGGCACTATGAATTCGTAGTCATGCCATTCGGTGTGACTAACGCCCCAGCAGTATTCATGAATCTTATGAACTTGATCTTCTATGAGTTCTTGGATAAGTTCGTTGTGATCTTCATCGATGACATCTTGGTCTACTCAAAGACTGAAGAAGAGCATGCCAAGCATCTGCGGATTGTATTGCAGACCTTGCAACATCATCGGTTATATGCCAAGTACAACAAGTGTGAATTTTAGCTAGACCGAATTGCATTCCTCGGGCATGTGGTATCGGGCGACGGTATCTCTGTCGACCCGGAGAAAGTTACCTCAGTCAGGAATTGGCAGACTCCTAGATCGGCATCAGATATCAGAAGTTTCCTTGGATTGGCGGGTTATTTCCGTCGATTCATCAAGGACATTTCAAAGATTGCTGAACCTATGACTCGTCTGACGAGGAAGGATATCAAGTTCATCTGGTCTGAGGCATGTGAGAAAACATTTGAAGAATTGAAGGCGAAGCTGAAAACTGCACCAGTTCTGGCTATACCAGACATGACTGGAGGATTTGAAGTGTACTGTGACGCATCTGGCAAGGGTCTCGGATGCGTACTACATCAACATAGTCATGTTGTAGCATATGCTTCCCGACAACTGAAGACTCATGAGAAGAATTATCCAACTCATGATCTGGAGTTAGCTGCAGTTATATTTGCTCTAAAGATTTGGAGACATTTCCTATTGGGCGAGCAAGTCAAGATCTTCACCGACCAAAAAAGTTTGAAATACATGTTCACCCAGAAGGAGCTCAATATGAGACAACGCAGATGGTTAGAGCTTATGGCTGATTATGATATTGATCTTCAATATCATCCCGGAAAGGTGAATGTGGTACCAGATGCATTGAGTCGATTACCAGCGATTATGACTCTCACAGCTCAATGGAGACTTTAGCAAGCAATGAGAGAATTGGAGATTGAAGTTATTTTGCCCGGGACTTCAGCAACATGGATGAATATGCAAATCCAGTCTACTATCATGGATCGGATTAAAGCTGCTCAGTCTGGAGATGCAAAGTTATAGAAGATCAAAGCGCAAGTGGAATCGGGTCTTCGAACGGATTTTCTTATCCACGAAGACGAGTCTTTGAGATATGGCAGCAGAATCTGTGTACCTTCAGGCGATATCTGAGAAGAGCTCATGAAAGAAGCACATAGCTCTCCATACTCTATTCATCCTGGTGGAACTAAGATGTACACGGATCTTCTTCTGAATTTTTGGTGGCATGGAATGAAGAGGAGCGTAGCTCGCAGTGTAGCTAAGTGCCTTGTGTGTCAGCAGGTGAAGGCCGAACATCATCGCACTGCAGGATTACTTCAACCTCTGCCTATTCTGGAATGGAAGTGGCAGCACATCACTATGGATTTCGTGACTGAACTACCTCGGAGTACTAAGCAGAATGATGCGATTGGGTGATCGTCGACCGATTAACCAAATCAGCACATTTCATACCCTTCCGAGTGGGACAATCTACGGAAATACTTGCTAAGAAGTACATGGAGGTAATAATTTATCATATACCTTTAAAACTTCTTCCTAGTATACATTGTGATGTAATCGATAATCGTGCAGGAAATTGTTTGACTGCATGGAGTTCCAGTGAGCATTGTCTCTGATCGGGACACTAGATTTACATCTCAATTTTGGAAGAGTCTGCAATCCAATTTGGGTACTAGTCTTAGTTTCAGCACTGCATATCACCCGCATACAGATGGCCAATCAGAGCGTACCATCCAGATTTTGGAAGATATATTACGAGCTTGTATGCTGGATTTCAAGGGCTCGTGGGAAGATCATCTTCACCTGGTAGAGTTTGCCTACAACAATAGCTACCAAGCCAGCATTGGCATGGCCCCATTTGCAGCACTTTATGGGAGAAAATGTCGTTCCCCATTGAGTTGGGATGACATTGGCGATCGAGAAGTTTTGGGTCCTGAAATGATCGTAGAGGCCGTTGACGTAGTGCGAACTATCAGAGACAAACTTCGTATTGCACAAGACCGATACAAGCAATGGGCTGACACGAAGAGTTGTCATCTAGAGTTTCAACCTGGGGATCATGTATTCCTAAAGATATCTCCTAATCGGGGACTGATAAGATTTGGAAGAAGAGAAAAGCTCACTCCGAGATTCATTGGACCCTTCGATGTATTGGAACGGGTTGGAGATATAGCCCATCGTCTGGCGTTACCACCTTCACTGGAGGGAGTACATGATGTGTTTCATGTCTCCCAGCTACGTCGTTATATCAGTGATCCTGCTCATGTAGTTGACCACTCAGAGATCACAGTGCGACCTGTTGGATCTGGATCTAAGCCTGAGGGGGGGGGGGGGGGGAATAGGCTTATAAAAATTCTCATGCAACCCACTAGAAATCACACGCAGTTATAATCACAGGCAGGGTAAACAATAATCAACCACAGATACACAGCAGATTTTACCCTGGTTCGGTCGCACCCACGACCTACTCCAGCCCCAAAAGTAATACTAGATTGTTAAAGTTAACTGGTACAACATGTAGCTAGAGCACCAACCCTACACTCACCTGGCCCTCAGTACTTGCCCTCACCAAAGTGCCCAAACAATAACAATACTAGTAAAGCTCTCTCTTGGCTAGTCCCAACTAGCCAAGTCCCTAAACAAATAATAAAATAGTTTCACAGAGATCACAACACCAAATCACAAATAAAATAAAGTTTGGAGTTTAGAATTGCTCAGTCATGACGGTGTTGATGTCTCTGTCAATCAGCGCGAGGTCAGATCAATCTGACAAGTAGTAGTCCAACGAAGCTTGGGTCCCTCTCTGAAGTTGCAGCAAGGAAGTTGGAAACTTGCGGCTGGAAGTTCAATTGTTGCAGCATGGAAGTCTGAAGCAAGTTACGACAGGCTTCACGTTTTGAGGCAATCAAATCTCGGATGCACCAATCTGAGAGCCAAGCAGGTCACGGCCTCTTTGGTTCTTGAAGCAAGGGTGCGGCTTTGTGCGTGAGGAGATGAAATCAACAAAATCAGCTTGATATTGCTTTGCACATGGGATTCAAATCCTTTGGCTCTTGGAGAGATTAATGGAACCCTTTTGTCAAAATGTGCGGCTGGAGAGGGGATCAAAAAATTGTTTCTCCTTGGGCTCTTGGAGAACTGCACTTTGTAGAGATCTGCTGCTCTTGGAGATTTCCAACGAACCAAAAAAAACGCCCTGGGGATTAAAAGTTCGGCTCTTTAGGTTTTTTTTGAGGAGATTGAATAGTGCGGCTCTTGGGGATTTCGATGGGATATTGCAACTGCCCCTTGGAATATTTCAAAGCACCATGAGAAAACAATTCGGCAGGGCTTGGGGGTTTTCAAGAGCTCTTTGTGATTATGCCATGGAGAGTGCGGCTGTGTAAATATTTGATTGGCTCTTCAACAACAATAAATTGCGGCTCCCCTCTCTTGTGAATTTATTTTTGGCAGCTTTGGGTTTTGTTTCATCCAAAATAAATGCGGCTAGGGTTTTTCTTTTAGGTTTTCGAAAGGGAACAAAAATTCGGCCTGGGAAAATTCGGCTCTTGGGACAAACAGTGCGAATCTTGAATGATTAGCTGGCTATTGCTCCTTTGCACATTGATTAAGTCTCTCCGTGAATTAATCACACATTTGTCATTCCCGAAACACTTAACACACACGTTAAAACGTTCACACACGTTTGTTATCATCAAACACGAAGTTCATAGATCGTTGCTACCAACAATCTCCCCCTTTTGATGATGACAAACTAAGTATAAGATTTGAGCAATGAAATTCCAAATAGTGTGTGTGATAGTGTGGCAATAGTGGGTGACATGCAATGAGATGAAATGATGTGCGAACAATGATGTATAAAGTATATCAATAAGCATGCTCCCCCTACTTTTGTGCTTCTCCAATATTCATTAATGCTCCCCCTTAATCAAACAATCATATATTTGTGAGCATTACAAGTACCAATACCAAATACCAAGCACACCAAGTAAATACCCAAATCTTTCCAAATTTTTCTCCTCCTTTGTTATCATCAAAAGTCACACCACGAAGTCAAAATCATATATTATGCAAAAAGAGAGTATTATTAACCATCACCAACAATTGCATGCATACAATCATAGAATAATCAAGTCAAAATCCAATGAAATTAAACAACTAAGACTTCAACACCAAGGTGTACGTGTGCTGATTAAAATTGAAGCACATAGGAAGAATCATTTAAGAAATTCAACCAAAACCAATCCACATTTTCCATGAAACATTCTATTACCTAGGATTGATTTTCCCCACCTCATTAAGAATGAGTTCAAGGTACCACACTCCAAAACATAGCCTATAAGGACTCTTAGATGTGGAGGTGGCATTGCTTGACGAGTAAATACACCAACGCTAAAGTTTACCCATAAAGCTTATGTTGGATACTCGTGGGTAATACTGTTGCCAAGGATTGTATCCATTTTTCATACGGAGCAATTAACCTTCTTTTTCATTTTTATACTTGTTGTATCAATCTTTTAATGCTCAATTTTTATCCATGGCAAGGTATATCATATCCCTTAGATTTTCAGTTAAGTTTTCCTCCTACATTCACATTTCCAATTTCATAAACAATATCTCCAAATGTGCAACAATAATAATACATGTGGGAGTGAAATAGGAGGTGTAGAAATCAAGTTATTTTCTAACATTGAATATGTTATGAATATTTAGAAAGATGAACATGCGCATGTAGCAGAGGAAATAATACAACAATTTCTACACAAATATAAAAATCATTCATGAATCCATTTTTAATGAATCAAAGAGACAGATACACAATTAAGCACCATTTTTTTTTCATTTTTTGTTGTTTTTTGTTGTTTTTGCATGAGGTACTAAAGCAAACATGAGATGCAATCACACAAATAAAAAAATCATGCACACATAACAATGCAACTACTAGCACATACACAAAAAATTCAAGCACACAAGAAAGCATGAAATCTCGTTCTAAGTTTTATCAATAAAAGAGGAACGAGTGCGTATACCTGTCGTAGGTTCACCTATAATCAAGTCTGATGGGTGGTTTGGATTGAACCTCAGCTCTCCTCTGGTAACTGCTACTTCTTGTATTTCTCCCGTGCCAGTTTCAGTTTCCTCTTGTCTTTCAGATTGCTCCTCATTATTCCTTGGAAAGCATTGTTGTTCTTCATTTTCCTCTTCTTCGTTATTCCTGCAAACCAAAGGAAGTATATCAGATTTATCAAATTTAACATGTATGGATTCAATAATAGTGAGAGTGCGTTTATTATATATCCTCTATGCTCTACTCCTTACTGAATAGCCCACGAACACTCCTTCATCTGATTTGGATTCGAATGTGCCACGTTGATCTCCTGTATTTAATATATAGCACCTGCATCCAAAAACTCTAAAGTAAGAAATATTCGGAGTATTGCCATGCCATAGTTCATAAGAGGTTTTATTTAATAAAGGTCGAAGCATAACTCTATTGCATATATGGCATGCCGTATTAATGGCCTCAGCCCAAAAAGACATAGGCACACTATATTCATTAAGCATACTCCTAGCCATCTCTTTTAGTGTACGATTCTTTCTTTCGACCACCCCATTTTGTTGTGGTGTTCTAGGAAAAGAGAATTCATGTAAGATTCCTTTTTCAATACAAAAATTTTCAAACATAGCATTTTCAAACTCACCTCCATGATCACTTCTAATTTTTATAATGGAAGAATTTTTCTCATTAGAAACTTGTATGTAAAAGTTTTGAAAATTATTAAATGAGTCTGATTTGTTGGCTAGGAAGTAAACCCATGTATGTCTAGAGAAATCATCAACCAATACTAAACAATACTTTTTACCTCCTAGGCTAGCAATGTCTGTGGGACCAAATAAATCCATGTGCACCAATTCCAATATGCGTGTGGTGGCAACTTCATTAATGCTGGAGAAAGTAGATCTAGTGTGCTTACCTTTTGTGCATGCCACGCACAACTTACCATTCTCATATGTCTGATGCGGTAGTCCTCTTACCAAATTCTTGTTTTCCAGCTTCTTTATCAATCCCATGCTTGCATGTGCTAATCGTCTATGCCATAGTGTGGCCTCTTCTTCACCTACAAGCAAGCATTTAGAAACAGTTAGTTCTTCAATCATAAGAGTATACACATTATTCTTTCTATTTGCAGTAATATTAATGTCACCTGTGGAGCTATCAATGATTTTACAAAATTTTGCATCAAATTCAACTTTCATACCTTTGTCGCACAGATGACTGATAGAAATGAGGTTATACTTCAACTTTTCAACCAATAGGACATCTGTAAGCTGAAAGGTGTCGTTACCTACAACACCTTTACCAATTACCTTGCATTTTCCATTGTCCCCCCTAAAGTAACACTTTCTTCTTCATGCTTTGCAAGGCTAAGGAACCTTTCTCTTTCACCTGTCATGTGTCTTGAGCAGCCAGAGTCTATGTACCACTCACACTTTTGTCCCTTAGCCGTGCCATGTACCTACGCATAAGAAGAGCATGATATGTGTGACTTAGGAATCCAAATAGGTCCACTAGTGTTAGTCACTTAATTTTTTGGAACCCAAATTTGCTTAAATTTGATGTTGGTATTCCTATACTTGCAATTATAATAAGCATGACCAACACCACCACATGTATAACATTTAGCAAACATGCTTCTTCATACACCAGTTTCTTTTTGATTCTTTCTATTAATTCTAGGCCTCTCATCAATTTTATTTCCATATCCCAAACCACGCCTGTTATTTCCTTGTATCTGATTACCTAGAATAATATCTAATGAATGCTTTCCAACACCAATTTTTTTAATAGACAATTCAAGATCAGATATTTTAGACTTTAAAAACATGTTCTCATTAACAAGCATGGTACATTTACTAATGAAGGCCTTCTTGTTCTCTTCCTCACTCTTTTTCAGATTAGCCATCTTCTTTTCTAGCTCTTTATTTTCATTTATTAGCATGCAAATCTTCTCATTTAGCGATTCATTTTCAACTTCTAGCTTAATCATATTTAGTTTAAACATGCTAATAGTTCAGACACTCAGTTTCATTAGGTATACAAGATTTTCCCTTTTTCAAAGAGCTAATAGTAGAATCACATGCAACAAGCTTCTCTTTAAT
Source organism: Scilla litardierei (assembly GCA_030789695.1). Classification (NCBI taxonomy): domain Eukaryota; kingdom Viridiplantae; phylum Streptophyta; class Magnoliopsida; order Asparagales; family Asparagaceae; genus Scilla; species Scilla litardierei. Next base: position 555,356,311 of record CM061142.1, read on the forward strand.
TTCATCAACTTCTAATGACATATTATAATTGTCTTGTTGCAATTCAAAATTAGCATTTTTAAATTTCTCTACATGGGATTCAAGTAACTCAACAGTTGATTCCAACCTTTCAATTTCATTTTGTATTTCTTTAAAAGTAGTCACAAGTTGAGCTTTAGTTAAAGATTTTACCTCATCTAGTTGTCCCATCAGGCAAAGAGAGGAGTGTGCAACTTCCTCTTGAGATTCATTCTCGCTGTCCATATCCCATGTGAGCATCAAAGATTTCCCCTTTTGCTCCGCAGCGTTGTTCTTTCCTTGAGGGCATTGCTTCATAAAGTGTCCCTGCTTTTTGCATTTAAAGCATATAACTGGATCCGTAGTAGTCTGCTCAAAAGATTTATTATTAGAATTAAATTTAGAGCGATTAAACCTTTTCAGCATCTCTGATCTCCCGTTGCCAGTTCTGATATATTTCTTGAAGTTTCTCACCAAAAAGGCCCCCTCTTCATCTCCATCTTCATCCTCCTTAGCCTGAAGTTCTATTGCCTTTGAAGTCTTCATTTCATCATTCTCTCTCAGTTCAATGCTCTGCAGCTCCAGCTCGTGGAACATCAGGTTTCCTATCAGATCCTCCACTTTCATCTGCGATAAATCCCTTGCTTCCTGAATAGCTGTAATTTTAGGGCGGAAGGAGCTAGGCAGCGCTCTCAAGATCTTTCTGATTTGTTCTAGGCTTGAGTATGGCTTTCCAAGAGAAGTGGATTTGTAGACGATGTCTGTGAACCTCGCAAACATCTCTTTGATTGACTCTGATGGAAGCATGCGGAAGCTTTCATATTCAGTACTGAGCATCGCAAGTCTGGACTCCTTAACCTGCGATGTACCCTCATGAGTCACCTCCAGAGTATGCCAAATTTCCTGTGCAGTTTGACATTGAGATATACGGTTAAACTCAGCTTTATCTAAAGCACAAATCAATGCATTCATAGCTTTATTATTCAATGAAAAACGCTTCTTATCAAAGTCATCCCACTTATCTTCTGGTTTTATCATTTCATTATTAGCAACATAAATGGTGGGAGGTTTATAGCCTTTTTCTACAATGCTCCATACATCATAATCAACAGCAGCTAAATAAATCCTCATCCTAGTTTTGCAATATGTAAAATCAACACCGTTAAACTTAAGGGGACGAGAAATAGACTGACCCTCAGCAAAAACAGAATCAGACATATTCATAGACATGATCAACTAGGCTAGATCCTCTAAACTGGCTCTGATACCACTTGTTGGATCTGGATCTAAGCCTAGAGAGGGGGGGGGGGGTGAATAGGCTTATAAAAATTCTCGGGCAACCCACGAGAAATCACACGCAGTTATAATCACAGGCAGGGTAAACAATAATCAACCACAGATACACAGCAGATTTTACCCTGGTTCGGTCGCACCCACGACCTACTCCAGCCCCAAAACCAATACTAGATTGTTAAAGTTAACCGGTACAACCTGTAGCTAGAGCACCAACCCTACACTCACCTGGCTTTCAGTACCTGCACTCACCAAAGTGCCCAAACAATAACAATACTAGTAAAGATCTCTCTTGGCTAGTCCCAACTAGCCAAGTCCCCAAACAAATAATAAAATAGTTTCACAGAGATCACAACACCAAATCACAAATAAAATAAAGTTTGGAGTTTAGAATTGCTCAGTCGTAACGGTGTTGATGTCTCTGTCAATCAGCGCGAGGTCAGATCAATCTGACAAGTAGTAGTCCAACGAAGCTTGGGTCCCTCTCTGAAGTTGCAGCAAGGAAGTTGGCAACTTGCGGCTGGAAGTTCAATTGTTGCAGCATGGAAGTCTGAAGCAAGTTACGACAGGCTTCACGTTTTGAGGCAATCAAATCTCGGATGCACCAATCTGAGAGCCAAGCAGGTCACGGCCTCTTTGGTTCTTGAAGCAAGGGTGCGACTCTGTGCGTGAGGAGATGAAATCAACAAAATCAGCTTGATATTGCTTTGCACATGGGATTCAAATCCTTTGGCTCTTGGAGAGATTAGTGGAACCCTTTTGTCAAAATGTGCGGCTGGAGAGGGGATCAAAAAATTGTTTCTCCTTGGGCTCTTGGAGAACTGCACTTTGTAGAGATCTGCTGCTCTTGGAGATTTCCAACGAACCAAAAAAAAAACGCCCCGGGGATTAAAAGTTCGGCTCTTTAGGGTTTTTTGAGGAGATTGAATAGTGCGGCTCTTGGGGATTTCGATGGGATATTGCAACTGCCCCTTGGAATATTTCAAAGCACCATGAGAAAACAATTTGGCAGGGCTTGGGGGGTTTCAAGAGCTCTTTGTGATTATGCCATGGAGAGTGCGTTTGTGTAAATATTTGATTGGCTCTTCAACAACAATAAATTGCGGCTCCCCTCTCTTGTGAATTTATTTTTGGCAGCTTTGGGTTTTGTTTCATCCAAAATAAATGCGGCTAGGGTTTTTCTTTTAGGTTTTCAAAAGGGAACAAAAATTCGGCCTGGGAAAATTCGGCTCTTGGGACAAACAGTGCGAATCTTGAATGATTAGCTGGCTATTTCTCCTTTGCACATTGATCAAGTCTCTCCGTGAATTAATCACACATTTGTCATTCCTGAAACACTTAACACACATGTTAAAACGTTCACACACGTTTGTTATCATCAAACACGAAGTTCATAGATCGTTGCTACCAACACGACCAGATCTTACCTACGAGCAGCAGCCAGTACAGATTCTGGATCGACGTCAAAAGACTCTTAGGAATAGAGTCGTTAACCTCGTGAGAGTGATGTGGCCCCGCTTCCCAAAAAACACGGAGGCGAAGCGTGACAAAGGCCCGCTTAGGCCGGGGCTGAGAGCCCAGACCTAATAAGCGTCTGTAGTATTCCATAGCGAAAGTACAGGTCCATGCATGTTAGTACGAAATAACAAAAGTACTGAAAAGAACATTTCATTTTATTCCAAAATTTATCATCAAAGTACTGAGAGTCTAAAAATGCCGGAAACGGCTACAACTGCTGAAAGGAAACTAATGGTGCAAGCACCCAATCTAGACGAGAAAGTAAGAGTGCAACGCACCCAACCAAACTGAGATGAAAAACATTGGATCAGCAACGAGGGGTCTCTAGCTCTGGTCGTCCTCTGGATCGTACACCGGGTCAATGTCCTCCGGCTCCACGTCTACTGGCAAGTCCGCCTCGTCGACGTACTCTGGCTCCACACCTGACGTACATCACCAAAAGAAGGAAACTGTACGTCAGGCAAAGTCTACACAAACCGTCAGACTCTACTGCAAGTGTATCAACTATTATCAATGATTTACTGGTTGATTTAGCATGCTGGGGTTATAACTGAGTAACAAAGAAGTAGCGTAGCAGGAAAAGTAAAACGTAGCAAGCAGTAGTCGTAGCGTGTGCTACCGACTACGGGACTAACCTACAGGTGTCAAGACAAGACAGGACGGGACTGGACAAGACAAGACAAAACAAGACAAGTGAGACACGAAAGGGTTCACGCCTTACGGTTCGAGGGCGGCCAGACCCTCTCCCCGTGCGCATGCTCAACCCTACCCTAACCCAGAGACTCAGGACAAGAAGTACAGAGATCACTTCCGCTAGGGAAGCACCTGAAACGCCCATAGGCTTTTTGGTATCGCAGAGATCACTTCCGCTCGGGAAGCATCTGAAACGCCCGTAGGCTTTTTGTGTCACGGAGATCACTTCTGCTTGGGAAGCATCTGAAACGCCCGAAGGCTTTTTGTGTCACAGAGATCACTTCCGCTTGGGAAGCATCTGAAACGCCCGTAGGCTTTTGTATCACGGAGATCACTTTCGCTTGGGAAGCATCTGAAACGCCCGTAGGCTTTTTGTGTAATAGGACATGACACGACCAGTGTAGGGAGTTGTTATTCTAGGGTGTCCACACGCACGCACACGCAAGATAATCCTATGATGTCAAAGTTGTTGTTGTCAGGCTCAGACTTCATCGTCAAGTCTGAGCCGTCCAGGGCGTCCCGGACGCTATCATTTCACGTCCGGTTCTCAGCACTCACAGTCTAACAGTTCTACAAACTAAGACTAAGGCACGGTTAAAAATGCAAGTGGGTACACTTGCCTGAAATGGCGAGTGCGTCGTCTGTCCGGGGCGTCTCGTCCAGTCGTCGCGTCCGCGGTAGTCCGTCTGAAAAGAATCACGGCGACGGGGTCAACTCGCGATTTTCATCAAATCCTATTTAGGTTCATTTCTAGGTTAGGCGTGGCTATCCTAACTGTCATAAGTCAGCAGTGTCCATTCAGCCTATCCGACGATTCTATCCTATGTGCACAGTTCAAAAAGTCCGATCGTCGATTCTATTGTTCACAACATTTTAAAGGAGCAGAAAATAAATTTAATGAGTTTAGTTACCGATTTTAGTTAGGTTTCCAGTTCTGCTACGATGGGGGTTGTGCTACGAGTTTCGGAAACCAACCTCTTCCGGAGTCTGGGGTAGAGCGGACGTAGAGTCTGGACGGTAGAATATCTGCGTCGCCTACGGTGTCTCGGCTACGGGTAGCGTAGCGAGACTCGTTCTGGTAGTGAACTGGAAGTACGACAACGAGCGGGGATGGCGGACAGCGATCAAAAGGCAAAACAGCGAGTGGGGGATGTCAGGAAGGTGTTCACGGTGTCGGAACTCGGACTGTGATCAAATAGAGGGAACCATGCAACGGAAAGCGTTGTAGGGCTGCCGGTAGGGCCGTACAAAGGGTACATCAGTAAAGAGGGGTCGTGGCGGCGGTTCTCCGGCGTCGCGGGGCAGCGCGGGGAGTTGTACGGTGCTGGAAACGGTTTTGCGGCAGCGGGGAAACAGCCGGCGGTGCTGTGGGGGGTCTGAGGCGGAGAGACGTCCGCGGGGAGGCGCGTCGGCGGGGTCGGGGCCGGCGATCGGGACTGGCGCTGTCGTGGGTGAGGGGAGCCGGCGTTGGGGCTCTGTGGCGACGACTGCGAGGGAAAACGCGACGGCTGGGTGAGATCACGCGGCGGCGCGCGCTGGGCTTCGCGGCGAGGGGCGCAGCGGCGCCTGCGAGCGAAATAGCGCGGCGGCGGCGGGCGGTGCACGTTGCAGGCGGTCGCGGGGGCAGCGGCACGGCGGCGGGGAGATCCGGCTGCGGCGGCGTGAGATCGGAGAGAGGACGAGAGGGATCTGAGGTGAGAGGGAGGTTTTGGGTCGGCGGCGCGACGAACGGCCGCGCCGTGGGAGAGAGAGGGTAGAGGGTCGGGGGAAAATTTTTTGGGAGTGGCGGCTGCTGCGTTTTAGAGTTAGGGTTAGGGTTAATTTTAGGGTTAGGATTATTAATAAGAGTTTTTATTGATATACGACCCTAGGATTAATAGGAGAAAGGGGGAGATTGAGTGTCAAAGGGGTGTACATACTGGGGTAAGTCTAGGGGGATTTAGTGAAACAGTTTAGGAAAAAGATTAAGACAGATTTAGTAGAGATTTGGCCAGATTTGGCTATAATTCGAAATTTGAACTGGATGGGCAAATCAACGGTCCAGATTAATCCGAGCGATAACTCTCAATCCGGGCGTCAGAAAAATAATCTGAAAATACCGGAGCGATCGTGGAGACGAGACGCACAGATCTACGGAGCCTGATCGTGCGTAACGCCTACCAAAAATTTACATAAAATTCGGGACGGCGCTACGAGGCAAATGACTAAAACGCCATCATCTTTCCAAGTCGTTTTGCAAGAAAACGAACTGTAAAATACTCTCCCAAAAGGTACCATAAAAATTCTACACGTATAAACGATCACAACGGCACAACACATCGCATAGATTAGAAATCAAAAGCAGCCAAGAAAAATACGTGCACGCTAAAGCACGTGCACGCAGAATATCTATAAGGTCGGAAAGCGACCGTTACATTCTACCCCACTAAAATAAAGATTCCGACCTCGGAATCGACAACACTAATCAGCAAACAAAAATGGGAAACGCTCCCTCATCTCCTCCTCACGCTCCCAAGTGGACTCTCCAGGTGATCCGTGACGCCACATCACTCTCACCAGGTCGACTATCTTATTCCTCAACTGCTTCTGTCGACGGTCCAAAATCTGCACAGGCTGTTGGTCATAAGTCAGGTCCGGGCGAACTGTAATCTCTGAGAAGTCAACCGTGTGCGATGGATCACTGACGTACCGACGTAGCTGAGATACGTGGAAAACATCGTGAACTCCCTCTAAAGAGGGTGGCAGAGCAAGGCGGTAGGCCACTGCTCCCACACGCTCTAGCACATCAAAAGGCCCAATATATCTCGGACTCAGCTTTCCCTTCTTCCCGAAACGAATAACTCCGCGGTTCGGAGAAATCTTCAGGAAGACGTGATCTCCAGGCTGAAACTCCAAAGGTCTCCTCTTGGCATCAGCCCAATGCTTGAAGCGATCCTGTGCAACTCTGAGCTTCTCCCTGATGTCCCTCACGACATCCACAGCTTCCACTATCAACTCTGGACCTAACAGCTCCCGATCTCCGATGTCATCCCAGCTCAGTGGCGATCGACATTTCCTTCCATATAGGGCAGCAAACGGTGCCATGCCAATGCTCGCCTGGTAGCTGTTGTTATATGAAAACTCCACCAAGTGGAGATGGTCCTCCCAAGAACCCTTCAAATCGAGCATACAAGCTCGCAGCATATCCTCCAGGATCTGAATAGTCCTCTCGGACTGGCCGTCGGTCTGCGGGTGGTACGCCGTGCTGAAGCTCAGACTCGTACCCAAATTCTCTTGCAGACTCTTCCAGAACTGAGATGTGAACCTCGTATCTCTGTCAGATACGATGCTCACAGGGACTCCATGTAAGCGTACAATCTCCTGCACGTACACGGTCTACATTACAACTAATTCAAGAGGAAAAATTTGAAAGAGAAGTAAGTAAAGAAATTTTACCTCCAGATATTTCCTCGCTAAGGCTTCCGTAGACTGGCCCACTCGGAAAGGGATAAAGTGTGCAGACTTGGTCAATTGATCCACGATTACCCAAACTTCGTCATTCTGCCTCGGGGTCCGAGGTAAACCAGTCACGAAGTCCATCGTAATATGCTGCCACTTCCACTCCGGAATAGGAAGCGGTTGCAGCAATCCGGCAGTACGATGGTGCTCAGCCTTCACCTGTTGGCATATCAGACACTTGGCAACGCTCCGTGCCATGCTCCGCTTCATGCCAATCCACCAATAATTCAGACGGAGGTCCTTATACATCTTGGTGCCTCCAGGATGTAGAATATGGCGAGCTATGAGCCTCGCTCAACAGCTCCTCACGAACATCACCCACAGGTACACAGAGTCTACTGCCGTACCGCAGTGAACCATCCTCATGAATCACGAACTCCGTCCGAAGTCCAGCTTCAACCTGCCTCCTGATCCTCTGCAGCTTCGGATCTCCTGCCTGTGCTGCCTTGATCCGATCCACGATCGTGGACTGAATCTGCAAATTCATGAAGGAATGAACCACCCCAGGTAGGACAACCTCCAAATCCATCTCCCTCAGCTTCTGCTGAATCCTCCATTCGGCAGTATGCATCATCGCAGTAGGGAGTCTACTCAAGGCATCAGGCACTACGTTCACCTTCCCCGGATGATACTGCAAATCTATCTCATAGTCAGCCATGAGCTCCAACCATCGTCTCTGACGTATGTTGAGCTCCTTCTGCGTAAAGATGTACTTCAAGCTCTTGTGATCGGTGAAAATCTTCACACTCTCACCTAGCAAGAAGTGTCTCCAAATCTTTAGTGCAAAGATTACTGCTGCCAACTCCAGATCGTGTGTCGGGTAATTCTTCTCGTGAGTCCTCAACTGACGAGAATCATACGTGACCACGTGGCCATGCTGATGCAAGACGCATCCCATGCCCTTCCCTGACGCATCACAATAAACTTCGTAGCCTCCGCTCCGATCCGGTACTGCCAACACCGGTGCTGTGGTCAACCTCGCCTTCAAGATACTGAAGGCCTCCTCACAAGCATCTGACCAAAGAAACACTACATCCTTCCTCGTCAGCTTCGTCATCGGCTCTGCAATCTTCGAGAAATCCTTGATGAACCGCCGATAATAGCCTGCTAAACCAAGGAAGCTCCTGATGTCCGACACTGACTGCGGAGTCGGCCAATCTCTGACTGCTCTGACCTTCTCCGGATCTACAGATATGCCATCACCGGACACCACGTGTCCCAGAAATGCGACTCTGTCCAGCCAGAACTCGCACTTGCTATACTTGGCATAAAGCTTGTGTCACCTCAGCGTCTCCAGCACTGTCCTCAAATGACAGCTGTGCTCTTCCTCAGACTTCGAATAAATCAAGATGTCATCAATGAAAATGACGACAAACTTATCCAGGAAATCATAGAATATCAAGTTCATCAAATTCATGAACACACCTGGAGCATTGGTCACGCCAAACGGCATGACCACGAACTCATAATGCCCGTACTTCGTCCGGAATGCTGTCTTCTGAACATCATCCTTCTTCACCCTCAACTGGTGGTATCCACTCCTCAAGTCCAACTTCGAGAAGACTCTCGAACCTCTAAGTTGGTCAAAGATATCGTCGATGCGTGGCAGCGGATACTTATTCTTCACGGTGACAGCATTCAGTCCTCGATAGTCCACGCACATCCTGCAGGACCCATCCTTCTTCTTCACGAGCAAAACTGGTGCACCCCACGGTGACACACTAGGGTGGATAAAGCCCTTCTGCAGCAACTCATCTAACTGCTTCCGCAGCTCCTCGAGCTCGGCGGGAGCCATACGGTATGGCGCCTTCGATATCGGTTGCGCTCCCGGCATAAGATCAATACCAAACTCTAAAGCTCTGTCGGATGGCAAACCTGAGATATCCTCCGAAAAGACGTCTTCGAAGTCTCGGACGACTGTTGGTCGCTCGATCTCCATCTCCATCTGCATAGCCACAACAATCGACACCACCGGCGTGGCCCGATATCTGATGGGTCCAAGCGACTCATCTCTGCTGCGGAACTCGAACTCTGGATGGCCTGGAATCCGGAACACCACTCTCTTGCTGTGACAGTCGATCGAGGCGTGGAAATCTCCCAACCAATCGATGCCAAGAACGACATCGAAGTGTGGCAGGTCGTGAACAATGAAATCTGCGAAGAGCTCGTGTCCACTGACCACCAAAGAAATTGATCGACATCCCAAGTTTACTGTCACCACCCCGTTCCCTGTGGTGATGTCCCAACACTTAGGAAGTGTATGGGTGGGAATAGAGTGTCTTGTTACAAAACTCCGGGATAAAATGCACATGGATGCACCGGAGTCGAACAAGGCCAAGGCCGGGTGAGAAGACATTAGAATGGTGCCTACGATATAAAGAAACTACGGTCAAACCAAACTACTCTAACAAACAAGTCAAACAGGCAAGGCTAACAAATAAGAGCTAAACTATGAAATGAAAAGACTAGAATCAAAGAGTTACCTGAAATAACTCCATCCAGCTCCTCGGTTTCCAACGCCGTCATGGTGTAAGCCGGCCTCTAGGGCTGCGCTGCTCTCTGAAACACCTGCCTCTGTGGTGCCAAGGGTGGTCCACGGACAGCAGGTCCTCGCTGGACTGGAGCAGGCACTCTCATCTGTAGCGGGGCTGGCGCTCCAACTACAGCGTGGCGACCTCTCGGACAATCCTTAGCTGCATGCGACGCATCTCCACAGACCAAGCACAATCCCAGCTTCCTCCTACAATCCTTCTGAACGTGTCCTGGCTTCCCGCAATAATGACACAGTCCCTTGCTCTGGCTCTGAATGGGTGCTCCAGGCCTCTTGAAAGGCACTGTCTGAACTGGCCTCATCACCGGCCTAGCAGGTGGCTGGTACTGCTCCATCGGACGCTTCCCTCTATCCGCTGGAGGGTCAGGTAGAAGAGCTATGATCTCGTGGTTCTTCACAGCATCCCAGCACCTCTCTCATAGTCGTGAAGCCTGCCGAAGACATAGAGGCCTGGATCTTCGGGTGCAGTCCCTGTCGGAAGCGATCAGCTCGCTTCTCCTCCTTCTTCACCATATGCGGAGCAAAGCGACTCAGCATCTCAAACTCCGCCTCATACTCCTCGACGGTCATGTTCCCCTGCTTCCGATCTATAAATCTGCTCAGCAGCTCCCTCCTAGTAGTCTTGGTGAAGTACTTCATCCTGAACATAGACCTGAAGGTCTTCCAATCCACTGGCTTCTCCAGACGCCTCTTCTCAAGGCGCCACCAGTTCCTCGCATTCTCCATCAGCTGCATCTTCGCGATCTAAACGCGGGTATCATCTGGAATCTTTACAGCAACTAGCTTCTCTTCTGTGCTCTGGATCCACTCATCAGCAGCAAGGGGTCCCTCTCTTCCCGAAAATGTCTTCGGCTGGAGCTCATTGAACTGCTTCACTCCTGGAGCAGCTCGTGGGGCAGGCGGAGGTGGTGGTGGGGCAACTGGAACAGCCTGGGCAGCACGCTGGGACTGCTGAACTAACTGATGCTGAACCTCCAGCATCTCTCTCATCACGCCCAGAAACTGGCGGAACTCTCCGCCCTGATCCTCCAGAACTCCATCTCCCAAGCTCCCCGATCGGGTAACACGTCGTCCTGCCATCCTATTGACAGAAAGACACAGATCAGACTCGTACAATTACCAGATGATATTAAAATGAAATTTAATACTTCAATTATTCCGTACTCGCAGGAGAGGGGACCTGCATGGGCCACCACTAAAACCTGTCACGCCCCGCTTCCCAAAAACACGGAGGCGAAGCGTGACAAAGGCCCGCTTAGGCCGGGGCTGAGAGCCCAGACCCAATAAGCGTCTGTAGTATTCCATAGCGAAAGTACAGGTCCCTGCATGTTAGTACGAAATAACAAAAGTACTGAAAAGAACATTTCATTTTATTCCAAAATTTATCATCAAAGTACTGAGAGTTTAAAAATGCCGGAAACGGCTACAACTGCTGAAAGGAAACTAATGGTGCAAGCACCCAACCTAGACGAGAAAGTAAGAGTGCAACGCACCCAACCAGACTGAGATGAAAAACACTGGATCAGCAACGAGGGGTCTCTAGCTCTGGTCGTCCTCTGGATCGTACACCGGGTCAACGTCCTCCGGCTCCACGTCTACTGGCAAGTCCGCCTCGTCGACGTACTCTGGCTCCACACCTGACGTACATCACCAAAAGAAGGAAACTGTACGTCAGGCAAAGTCTACACAAACCGTCAGACTCTACTGCAAGTGTATCAACTATTATCAATGATTTACTGGTTGATTTAGCATGCTGGGGTTATAACTGAGTAACAAAGAAGTAGCGTAGCAGGAAAAGTAAAACGTAGCAAGCAGTAGTCGTAGCGTGTGCTACCGACTACGGGACTAACCTACAGGTGTCAAGACAAGACAGGACGGGACTGGACAAGACAAGACAAAACAAGACAAGTGAGACACGAAAGGGTTCACGCCTTACGGTTCGAGGGCAACCAGACCCTCTCCCCGTGTGCACGCTCAACCCTACCCCAACCCAGAGACTCAGGACAAGAAGTACAGAGATCACTTCCGCTAGGGAAGCACCTGAAACGCCCGTAGGCTTTTTGGTATCGCAGAGATCACTTCCGCTCGGGAAGCATCTGAAACGCCCGTAGGCTTTTTGTGTCACGGAGATCACTTCTGCTTGGGAAGCATCTGAAACGCCCGAAGGCTTTTTGTGTCACAGAGATCACTTCCGCTTGGGAAGCATCTGAAACGCCCGTAGGCTTTTATATCACGGAGATCACTTCCGCTTGGGAAGCATCTGAAACGTCCGTAGGCTTTTTGTGTAACAGGACATGACACGACCAGTGTAGGGAGTTGTTATTCTAGGGTGTCCACACGCACGCACACACAAGATAATCCTATGATGTCAAAGTTGTTGTTGTCAGGCTCAGACTTCGTCGTCAAGTCTGAGCCGTCAAGGGCGTCCCGGACGCTATCATTTCACGTCCGGTTCTCAGCACTCACAGTCTAACAGTTCTACAAACTAAGACTAAGGCACGGTCAAAAACGCAAGTGGGTACACTTGCCTGAAATGGCGAGTGCGTCGTCTGTCCGGGGCGTCTCGTCCAGTCGTCGCGTCCGCGGTAGTCCGTCTGAAAAGAATCACGACGACGGGGTCAACTCTCGATTTTCATCAAATCCTATTTAGGTTCATTTCTAGGTTAGGCGTGGCTACCCTAACTATCACAAGTCAGCAGTGTCCGTTCAGCATATCCGACGATTCTATCCTATGTGCACAGTTCAAAAAGTCCGATCGTCGATTCTATTGTTCACAACATTTTAAAGGAGCAGAAAATAAATTTAATGAGTTTAGTTGCCGATTTTAGTTAGGTTTCCAGTTCAACTACGATGGGGGTTGTGCTACGAGTTTCGGAAACCAACCTCTTCCGGAGTCTGGGGTAGAGCGGACGTAGAGTCTGGACGGTAGAATATCTGCGTCGCCTACGGTGTCTCGGCTACGAGTAGCGTAGCGAGACTCGTTCTGGTAGTGAACTGGAAGTACGACAACAAGCGGGGATGGCGGACAGCGATCAAAAGGCAAAACAACGAGTGGGGGATGTCGGGAAGGTGTTCACGGTGTCGGAACTCGGACTGCGATCAAAGAGAGGGAGCCGTGCAACGGAAAGCGTCGTAGGGCTACCGGTAGGGCCGTACAAAGGGTACATCAGTCAAGAGGGGTCGTGGCGGCGGTCCTCTGGCGTCGCGGGGCAGCGCGGGGAGTTGTGCGGCGCTGGAAACGGTTTTGCGGCAGCGGGGAAACAGCCGGCGGCGTTGTGGGGGGTCTGAGGCGGAGAGATGGCCGCGGGGAGGCACGGCGGCGGGGTCGGGGCCGGCGATCGGGACTTGCGCTGTCGTGGGTGAGGGGAGCCGGCGTCGGGGCTCTGTGGCAGCGGCTGCGAGGGAAAACGCGACGGCGGGGCGAGATCACGTGGCGGCGCGCGTTGGGCTTCGCGGCGAGGGGCGCAGCGGCGCCTGCGAGCGAAATAGTGCGGCGGCGGCGGGCGGCGCCTGCTGCAGGCGGTCGCGGGGCAGAGGCGCAGCGGCGGGGAGATCCAGCTACGGCGGCGTGAGATCGGAGAGAGGGCGAGAGGGATCTGAGGTGAGAGGGAGGTTTTGGGTCGGCGGCGTGACGAACGGCCGCGCGGTGGGAGAGAGAGGGTAGAGGGTCGGGGGAAATTTTTTTGGGGGTGGCGGCTGCTGCGTTTTAGAGTTAGGGTTAGGGTTAATTTTAGGGTTAGGATTATTAATAAGAGTTTTTATTGATATCTGACCCTAGGATTAATAGGAGAAAGGGGGAGATTGAGTGTCAAAGGGTTGTACATACTGGGGTAAGTCTAGGGGGATTTAGTGAAACAGTTTAGGAAAAAGATTAAGACAGATTTAGTAGAGATTTGGCCAGATTTGGCTATAATTCGAAATTTGAACTGGATGGGCAAATCAACGGTCCAGATTAATCCGAGCGATAACTCTCAATCCGGGCGTCAGAAAAATAATCTGAAAATACCGGAGCGATCGTGGAGACGAGACGCACAGATCTACGGAGCCTGATCGTGCGTAACGCCTACCAAAAATTTACGTAAAATTCGGGACGGCGCTACGAGTCAAATGACTAAAACACCATCATCTTTCCAAGTCGTTTTGCAAGAAAACGAACTGTAAAATACTCTCCCAAAAGTTACCATAAAAATTCTACACGTCTAAACGATCACAACGGCACAACACATCGCATAGATTAGAAATCAAAAGCAGCCAAGAAAAATACGTGCACGCTAAAGCACGTGCACGTAGAATATCTATAAGGTCGGAAAGCGACCGTTACATCTTACCTACGAGCAGCAGCCATTACAGATTCTGGATCGACGTCAGAAGACTCTTAGGAATAGAGTCGTTAACCTCGTGAGAGTGATGTGGCGTCATGACTCACCTGGAGAATCTACATGGGAGCGGGAAGACGATATGCAAGAACGTTACCCTTATTTATTCAGCTAGTAAGGTGAAGTTAATAGTAAGTATTCTTAACCAAAATCTCTTGTTTTCTTGAATGCTATGATATCACGTTATATATTTCATGCTATTTACAACTTAGTTTACTAGGTCGTTTTGTCCAAATTCCGAGGACGGAATTTTTATAAGGATGGTAGAATGTAACGGCCTGATTTCGTCATAAACGTATTTCCGTATCAAAGACGATTTCAATCGGATTCAAAATGAGTAAATGATTTTTTTTAATATTTTGTTCGTAACTCAAATCAGAAAACAGACTTCGTATTCGTGATTGTCACGATGATACGAACGCGGGGCCATTTTTTCGTAAATTTCGGAGACATTCCTATAAAATAATATTTAATAATGAAACAATAATTTAATATTAAAATAAAATGAGTCAGCCACGTGAAAACGTGGGAGCTCCGTTTCAAAACATCTCACCCATTTTTCAAAGTTTCTTACCTAACTTAATTAAGATGAACGACTAAATATTTATTAACCCTTTGACTAATCCTAAACCTAACCTAATTAATTTCCTTTGACGATTTGGAAATTTGATTTCTGCAAACTTCTTCTTAAGGCAACCCACCGTATTCACCTCCTGTAAGAAACCCATCAACATATCCCAAATTCTGTTTTCATCAATCCAAAATCCTACATCGGATTTCTCAAAGCCAAGAACAAATTTCTCAAAACAAAATTCATCTTCCACAACCCAAATCAGAAACCATCGACACCAAAACTAATTTGAAATTATTTCAAGAACCAGAGGAAATCTGAAAATAATTTCAGAATCAAAACCCCAATCTGAAATTTCAACTTCAGATTCAAAATTTCTTCCCCAAACCCCAAATCTGAAAACACAGGAAGAATCAAAATCAAACCCATTCAAAACTTCCATCTTCTTCCTCCACCTCTTCCCTTCATCTTCTTCCTCTTCCCTCCATTGGCCGAACCCCACTCCTCACAGCCACCGTCGTCCACCTCCTACGTGCCGCCGCCGTCCAGCAGCTGGAGCCGCCGCCGGCCGCCTAGGACCCGCCACCACCGTCGCCAGTCAGAAGCCGCCGCCGGCCGTGAGCTCCTCCTCCTCGTGCCCACGTGTTGTAAGCCCTCTCCTTCCTTCCATCGTTTTGGTTTGCTGCCATTGAAATGATATCAAACAAAAAAACACAAAAGGATGAATGAAGAGGAAGACAGAGAACGACAGTAGGGAGAAGAGAAAGAGACGAAGAGGAGAGAGGGGCAGTTGAGAAAGGGTAAGAAGAGTTATAAATGTTATAGGTTAATAATTAATTATAAGGTTAGATTATTATAGCTTATTAGTTAGTCAAGTTAATAAGGTTAATAAGTTAGGTTATGTCCTATATTAAAAAGGTGTTAGGTTAATATTAGTTGTTATTAATATTCAAGTTAAAATTTTTATGGTTCAGGTTGTTAATGGATATGTATTAGTTAAATTTCATTACTGTTATTAAAATACCAAGATGCTAGTAAGTTATTAGTTAATAATTAGTTACCGAAAAATCATTAGGTTTGTATTACCATGAGGTTAATAGAAGTACATGCTATGTTCATAATAAATGCTAGAACCTGTAAATAGTCCGTTAATATTAGTTAGTGAAATAAATGATATTAGTTTGTAAAATGTTTCTATAGCATATAACTATCAGCCTGATATCACAAATCTAAATGACGCAGATAAATCGCGCCTCTTGTTACGATCACCTGGACACCCAACATCACCCCGATGCAAGTAATTATTGTATTTGAATTTGAGACAACTGCCAAAAACTAACATAATTATCATTTTAATATGCTCATATTTTATCTGCTGTAGCTGACTAAAACGGACTTTTCATGTTAATGAACCCTTGATAAAAGAACAATTTTCTCTGCATATTATCAATTGAACCAAAACGGGACAGAGGGTAGGACACAACCCTCAAAATAATGAGAACCCATTGATTACAGATGGAAAGGAAACTAGTCGGTGACTGGTTTGACACTTGGGTGGGGTTGGTCCTTAGTAGTAAGGTTCGTAGATGTAGCTTGACCACCTTACGGCTCCCTCCATAACCACACCAATGGAGGCAAGCAAAAAGGCGTCACGGTAAACCCCCGATGATAGGGTGCATCAAGTACATACTACCAACCCGGACAGGGATTTATCATGAGCACAATAAATGAAACATACAACAGTTTTACTACTTGAACTGCAATTTCATATATGTTATGTTTCTCTTTCTGCACTTATCATTTATAAAATGTGTACTAACGCTCTTTTGTACTTGCAAGCTGTTCTTAATTCTTTTACTTTAAATATCTTGCAGAGCTTCTCGCTGACATATATTTCATGTGTTTGTGAAATATATGTTAGGTTCAGAGGCTAATTACTTTACAGACCCCGCTTTTGAGGATCCTACCGTAGAGGTGGACCCCGCTGATCATAGTTACGAGGACGCTGAGATCCTCCCTGCTGAAGACTAGAAAATTGTTGCAGTCTTTATCTATTTAGTTATATTTGTTATTTTCAGGTGTGGTTGCTTTCAGCAGATTGTACGACCATGCTAGGCCTAATGTCACTTTGTGTACTTTGCTAAAAAAATGCTGGAATAAATTTGTAATAAATATTTGTGCTGTTTCTGAGAAATTCGCGTGCATGGACCTGCTTATTAAATAACGCTTATTGTGCTTAAGTCAAGGAAGGAAGAAAAAAAGTTCTCTTTCCTTGATTTAAGCACAAGCGGACCCGCTCACGTTCTCGCTCCCGTACATGGGAAGCGGGGCGTGACACTGGTTCCTCCAACCAATGGTCCCACTCCAACTGCTGACGAGGCTCCGACTCAGCATCTCGAGTCTACGTCAGCCTGACAACTGTCTTGGTCAATTTTGGCCTTAACACATATGCATGAATGAGTTAACCATCTATCAAGACATTACAAAATCTTAGACTCAAAAAGAGAAATGCAAGTAATAGAAATTACTTGGATTACATTTTGCATCTCCTAGAGTCTAAGGCTTCAAGCTCTTGATGCCTTGATGATCTCGATCATCTTCCAAGCTTTGGCACCTCTTGATGAGCTTCCCTTCATTAAGATACAAGCTTTGGCAATGCTCCCCTTGATGTCCATCCTTGTACCAAGCTATTAGTCTCCAGAAATGATATTCTTCAATTGATTAAACATGAGACTAAAACATGAGAGTCATTAGCAACAACATAATATTGTGATCATCATCAAAACAATATTGGTCTAAAACACCAATACCTAACAATCTCCCCCTTTTAATGATAACACACATTATGTAAAACATAAAGAAATAAAGCACAATGCTAATGAGCTCCCCATACTTATATGCACCAATTGAACACATTTAACCAATTGCAAATAAACTAAGATTATATAAATAATCTAAGTATGATCAATAGTGACATATAGTAGGCATGGATTACATAAAACAATTGTAATAAATAACACTCTCCACATGTATGAGAATACCTCTCCCCATAAATGCATATGTATGATTTACATAATCCATATCCCTCTTCCCTGTGTCATTGTCAAAAAGGTGGACATCAAACATACAAGAATTAACTCTTGTCATTGACTCCCTTTATAAAAATGTGACAACTAAATCAAGAGATTAAGAGGTGTATGATACCTAATTTTAAATTTAAAGTGGGTATCAATCACTATTCCATGCTCCCCCTAGATCAAAGAAAGGGTCAAATTGTTGACTTCTATGGATCTAATACCAATTGTAAATGAAAGGAAATCTTTACTAATTGAAATAATAATACTTATAGCCATGTGCCTAAATTGTATCATTGCATTGATATGAAAGAAAATCAAGCAACAATGATACAAATGATATTACGAAGACAAAATTTAACATGAAACATGTTTGCAACATCAATGGGTTGAAATTGAGATAACAATAACCAATTGTAAAAAGTCATCTCATAAATAACCAAACATGAAAGTTAAAATATGTTTTAAGATAATTTTAAACATACATAACATATTAACTCCCCCATTGTATTACATATGAATCAATAAATACATGTATGACAATGAATTCCCTTAAGTCTCATTCTCATGAAAAATAATTTGAAAGACTTTTCAAAATAATGAAAAACCACACACAAACAATGTGTATGCTTAAGAATAAAAATTAAAGCAAAATACCCATGCAATATGCATATGTGTGAGAAACCTAAACATTAGGGAACCAAACCCAAGAGGAGTTTGATTTCCTAATGTAATCACCCCAATCAATATGCAAGAGTGCACAAAATATAAGCACAAGTCATATTTATGGATGTTATGCATAAATAGTACTAAAATATAATAAAGCATACAAAGCATAAGGTACATTTATACATAACACATTTCTCTCCCCCATTGGCATAACAAAAATGAACCATGATGGGTAATAGAAATAACCACAACATATACACAAATAAAATGAGAATGATATTCAATGTGACATATGAATGGAAAACTAATGCTAGCAAGCAAAAATATCATACTCCCCCATACATATACAATACATGCAAAAATGGGAGTAAGAAACACACTCACATAATATGGGTACAAAATGTAGTCATACAAGTGTGGAACCCAAGCAATGAATAACAAAGTGAGCGAGCTAGCAAGATGGAAACCAAACAATAGAGGAGTTTGGTTTCCGTATATAGTCATATGAAAATATAACATGACGTACATATGATTCTATATACACATTCCTATCAAGCCTATAAACATTCTTAGGAATACACAAAGAAAGTGATTAGGGATTCTTAAGAAGAGGTTTAGATAAGGAATGAGTAGGAGGAGAGGTTGCACGCTTATGAGGTGGAACATAAACATTGGCGTGCCACTTGTGTGAAACATGCAACTTAGCATTAGGAACATTCACACAAGCATTTCGACCATGCATAGGAACAAATGTAGTATGCAAAGGATTGACATTAATTCTAGCATGCAAGCAATGTAAATTATTCATATGTGTAGAATTATAATGCATATTAACATATGAAGAAGCATTCACACCAATTTTTTTGAATGGGATTCTTATGCAATGAAGTATACATATATGCATGATTCTTCTTTGGCTTAGTAATCGACTTTGATATTTGGCCAAAAGAAGACTTGATTCTGACATACCTCTTAGAAAGATCCCCCCACAAAATTTGTTTTGGGTGCTTCTAGAGATAGAGCTTGGTTTGGTTACCTTCAAAGTTGAAGCTCCCAAAGCCATGTCCTTACTCAAGTTGAGACTCTCACGGTGAGTGGACAAAAGCTCACATTTCTTCAAAAGAGAAGAAATGTCGTCATCCTTAGTGGATAGACGTGAGCTAAGCTCAAGACATTGAGATTTGAGAGCCATTGTCTCGTTTCTCAAGGTATCACAATCGAAAATGTAAGTACGTTTGCATGAAGCATTTTCTTCACGTAACTCACGAATTTGAGAAAGAAAAATTTCTTTCTCGGCATGCAAGGAATCAATCATAGCAATATGAGAAGCATGCAAAGAAGTGCAATCATGAGATTTATCATGTAAAGTATGTGCACTATGTTGGATCTAGATCTAAGCCTAGAAGGGGGTGAATAGGCTAATAAAAATATTCGTGCACACACACGAAATCACTGGCAGTTATACTGCACAAATAATAATATGCATGGTAATAAAAACAATCACAAAATGCACATCAGATTTACCCTGGTTTGTTCGCCCCAACGACCTACTTCAGCCCCAAAGCAGATACTAGCATTAATATGTTACTGGATACAACTACAATGAGCTGTGAGCCCCAACTCAACTCTCACCTAGTTCGTACCGCACTCCCCAAAGTGCTAAACACTATCAATCTAGTAAATGCTCTCTGTTGACAAGCCCCAACTCGACAAGACCCTCTTGTCTAGCCCTAACTAAACAAGACCCCAAAATAATGAATAAAGTAACCTACAAAGATCAACACACTAATACACGAATATAAATAAATATAGAGTTCAGAAGAGATCAGTTCATGAGGTGTCGTCGTCTCTGTCGATCAGCGCATGGTTAGAACTAGTCTGACAAGATGTAGTCGTCTCTCCCAAGTCGTGCACCCCCAAGATGTTGCGACAATGTGTAGGACCACATTGAAGCTTGCGACAATGGATGAGAGGGAGCTTTTGAAGACCTGTGCAATGGAGGAAGGCTTCTTGCTAGCTTACTTGCGCAATGGATGGTTGAAGAGGCTTCCAACTTACGGCTATGTGTGAGATGAACTCCTTTGCTTTGAAACTTGGGGCCTAGATGTTCCCCTGTGGTAGGTTGCGGCCTTGAGGATGTTTGCTTGGATATCTTGCACAATGAAGAGGATTGAGCACTTGAAGTTACGGCCTTGGCAATGGAGAACCCCTTTGAGATGCTTGCGACAATGAAGAGGATGAGGACCATTTGGTGTTGCAACAATGGGTAGCTTCAAGGCTTGTGCAATGGAGAAGAATCTTGTAAGATTGGGCAATGGAGTTTGAAGCTTCAATGTGTTGCTTGCGTAATGAAGATGGTTCCTTAAAGCTTGTTGCGCAAGGATGAAATTGGGACTTGGAACTTGTGCACTTAAGGAGGGAGAGGATGATGTATGGCCGTAACTTTTGATTTTGGGGCTTGGTGTTTCTTTCGTGGAGCCTATCGTTTTTCTCTCCTTTGGATGTGGGTTTATATAGGTGAAGAGGGGATCAATTAGAATCAAACAGAATACCATAATTGAAGGAGATTGAATGGAATCCTAACTTGAATAGGATTTGAAATCATCATATGGAAGATCTCTCTAATCACAATAGGACATGGAGTTTGAATTTGGATTGCTATAGGATTTGAATTTGAATGGCAATGTGATTTGAATTGAATCTTATTTAGGATCTCATTTAATCACAAATTGATTTGCATGCGATTTGGTTCAATCACTTTTGATATGAATGAGATCTCTCAATATCTCTTCATATTTGACCAAGGCCAAATTGCAAATAAATTGCAATTTCTCCATCACTTTGACCAAGTCTCTCTTTGAATATTTGCATGCTTGCCACTCCTGAAAACACTTAGCACACACATAAAATCGTTCACACACGTTTGTTATCATCAAACACGAAGTCATCTATCGTTGTATCCAACTACATGTTGTATCCAACAATCTCCCCCCTTTTGATGATGACAACCCAATATAAGATTGGAGCAAATAACGATTCATATAATATCATCGCGACATATGTGTGAAGTGTGATGATGGAGAAAGTATGCAACAATTTAACAATGATGTTCAAGCATTCAAACATGTATGCATGCTCCCCCTATATTAATGCTTCCCCTTTATTCATGCTCCCCCTTGAACACATATTCATTAAGCACAGTATGCATTAAGCACATTATTCAACCAAATCTTCTCAATTATTCTCCCCCTTTTGTTATCATCAAAAGTGTACTTACGAAGTCAATGTCATGTCACATGCAAAAAGAGAGTATTATAAACTATAGCAAACACTTGCATGTAGTCATTCTTAGAATAAACAAGTTAAATCCAATGAAAATTATAACAAAGACGTCTACACCATCGTGTAAGTGTGATGATAAAAAATTGAAGTACACAAGGAGAACTTTTAAGAAATTCAATCAAAACCAATCCTCTTTTCCATGTAACATAATATCATCTAGGATTGATTTTCCACATCTCATTAAAAATGAATTCAAGTTACCACATCCAAAACATAGCCTATGAGAACTCTTAGATGTGATGTGGCATTGCTTGACGAGTATAATACCAACACTAAAGTTTACTCTTAAAGCTTATGTTGGATACTCGTGGTTAGTATCGGGCGGCCATGGATCGTATCCATTTTTTCATACGGAGCTCTCTTCTTTCCTTTTCATATATATATATAAATAATGATATATATATATATATATATATATATATATATATATATATATATATATATATATATATATATATATATATATATATTAAAAAATATGGTGAGCGGCGATCCCAGAGAGGGCGTTTTGCGGGCGGCGGCTATCCCTTCGTCTGAGGGTTCCGGCGGCTCTGTGGGCGTTCTACAAGGTGATCTCGGAGAGGGCATACTGAAGAAGCCGGTGCTTCCCTCTTCTGAGGGTTTGGGGGGCCCTGGTGTCAGCGATCCAGGTGGTGGCGATCAAGGTGGATCTAGAGGCGGCAGCAAGGTGTCGGGTCCGGTGGGTTATGGCGATCAAAGTGGATCTGGCGGCAACAATGTTTCGGATCTGGGCGTTCATGGCGATCAAAGTGGATCTGGCGGCAACAATGTTTCGGATCTGGGCGTTCATGGCGATCAAGGTGGATCTGGCGGCAGCAAGGGTTCGGGTCCCGGAGATATTGGCTATCATGGTGGCTCTGGCGGTGGCAGCAAGGGTTCGAGTCCAGGCGTTCATTGCGACCTAGGTGGATATGGCGGCGGCAAAAAGGGTTCATCTGGTGAGTGCGGCAGCATCAAGTCTTCAAGCGGGGGAGGATTACCTAAGAGCGACTCTGGTGGCGAGGAGAATACAGCCTTAGAGAAGGGTGCCAATGTAAATCATTCTTTCAATGACAAAGGTAAGGGTATTGACACGGGTTGGCAGACTGTGCATGCGAAGAGGAGAGCGGCCAGGTCTAATGTCCCTCTTCAAGATGCTACCAGAGGGGGAAGAAGATCAGGTCGTCTTAATCCAGGTTACGTGGGCTCTAACGTATACAATAATCACAGAATTGTAAGAGGAAGTAGCAAAGCTCCAGAACAAAGGAATCAACAATCTGTAGCTCACAACCATAAGGTGTTTGGTAAAATTCCTGAAAGGCAGATGTCTACTTTTAGTATTAACCCTGAGTGGGGGAAGAAATCATGGTTAGATGTGTGCTCTCAAAGGCGAAAATATGATGATCCTCTTGTAATGACACTGATCCCTCCTGCGGGTGATGAGAATGGTGTAGCTAAGGTGAAGATCACTAATTCTCAATTGGAAGGGGGAATAGCTCGTTGGAAGAACTCACTTGTGGGATATGTCTTAGGGGATATCCCGTACTATGGACAAATTAAGGCGTGGACTGATCGGCTATGGAAGATAAAGGGCAGCCTCCAAATTTATAGCAAAGAGAATGGTTTCTTCTACTTCTGTTTTGAAAAGGAGGAAGATTGCGAAGGTATACTGCATGGGGGCCCATGGTTGTTTGATGGGCGCCTTGTTGTGCTTCAGCGTTGGAGCCCGTTAGTCAAACATGACCGTGACTTCCTCACTGCAGTCCCGGTATGGATACAACTCCATAATCTACCCCTTCACATGTGGTCTAAGGACATTTTAAATAGAGTGGCGAGTGGAGTTGGCAAACCAATTTGCCTAGATCGCAGCACTGCTAACTTGAGTAGAATAATGTATGCAAGGTGTTTGGTTGAGGTAGAAGCAACTAAACCATTGGCTAGAAATGTTCTTGTGGAATTGGATGATGGATCAACTGTTTTGGTCACTGTCAAATATGAAGGCGAACCTCCCCGTTGTACATCATGCTCAAGCTTTGGTCATTTGAACTCTCATTGTTCAATAAAAGCAAAGGAGAAAGAGCACTCTTCAATCCAAAAATCAATTCCTGAATTTCAATTACCTCCTACTGCTCCTATTACAGGGGAGAGCTCAGGTACTAGTACCATTCAGAATGCCCCTAATGAGGGGGTTCATGTGGATGAAGTAATGAAGAAGGGTGTTAACAGGGCTGAGGGTTCTTGCAGCAAGATTAATCATACTAGTGCTGAGGTGATTCATGTGGATGAAGTGGTAAAGATGGGAGTAAACATGGCAGAGGGTTCTTGCAGCAAGAGTATTAATACTCGTGCTGAGCAGCAATCTAATGTTCAAAATGTGGAGGCCGGATCTTCTAATAATATGGACTTCCTGGGCTCACCTTTAAGCATTGAAGGTGTGGACCCAATCACTACGCTGCCAGTGCAAAATCCGGAAGTATATTTGGAGGCCACGGGTCCAGGTAATGCGCATATTCCACCTGAAAATACAGGCGCCACTACATCCATGCAAGGTCCTCAACTTGAGCTTCCTTCTACTTGGACAATTCCTGTCCCGGAATGGGCGACAGAGCAGGAGGCCCTGAAAGCAACAGCTACTAAACGGAAGAATAAATCGGTTCCAAGCTCCCCTAAGTCTGCTAGGCAAAGCAGTCGTATTGCAGGTAGTGCTTGCCCCTTTCCCCTCTAAATTATATGTCTATATTCTTATGGAACACTAGGGGTCTAAACAACCCCATTCGTCGTGCTGATTTGCGGCTGAGATTGCGAAACATTAAGCCTACTATTGTGTGCTTGTTTGAAACTAAAGTGGAGATGCAGAATGCAGACAGAATCTCTAAATGTTTTGGTAATGATTGGCTAAGTTACGATAACAGGGCTACTTGCAAGGGTGGCCGAATTATCATTTTCTACAATAGCAAGTGTTGGAAATTTGTTCCTCTTTCTGTGTCTGAACAACATATCTCTTGTACCATTACCAATTTGGGGGATTCATCATGGTACTTTCAGCAATTTACGGGTACAATGTGGCAAACTCTAGATTAGCTCTTTGGGAACAGATGGTAAAATATTCTACTGTTGTTCAGGCTATGCCGTGGTTAGTTGGAGGTGACTTCAACTGTATTCGAAGTTCAAATGAGAAAGTTGGAGGACGGTTGGTGGATTCATCTACTATGGATGCTTTTAATGATGCTATTTGCAGATGCAGTTTAACTGATTTGAAGAGTAAAGGGAGTTTATTTTCCTGGAATAACAGATGAACTGGAGCTGATCGGATTGTGGCCCGTTTAGATCGTTCTCTTGGAAATCCTGCCTATCTCCAATTGCTCCCAAATTCTTACTGTGAATACTATGATTCGGGCACAAGTGACCACTATCCGATGACGGTATATCTTCTCCCACAAATTATTCAAGCACCGAAACCATTCCGATTTTTTAACTCGTGGGCATGTCTTCCTGGGTTTAATGATTTAATCAATGAAAGGTGGAAGGTCTATATTGTTGGTTCACCAATGAAGAGACTGGTTGATAAGTTGAAATTGCTGAAGATTGAACTAAGACGATGGTCTATTGTTCAGAGGGCTGGAGTCAATGTTAATGTATGTCGAAAAAGGCTAGAGGATCTTCATAATGATCCAAGATTGAATACTGACATCTGTATCCAATCTTTAGAGAAAATTGCGGCAAACAATCTGGCTCTTGCTTTGGATTTGGAGGAATCAGATTTGAGGCAGAAAAGCAGACAAAATTGGATTTCACTGGGGGACAGGAACTCAAAATTCTTTTACAATGCTATGAAAACCCGACTCACTCACAATAGCCTTAGTCACCTTGTTTCGCCTGATGGAAGTGGGAATGTTGAAATTATTGCTTTAAGGAAAAAGGCTCCTGAATTCTTCCAATCTTTGTACAATCAAAGTAATTATAATGTGACCTTTCCCCCTCTAATTCCGAAAAGAAAACTTTCTTTGGAAGCCTCTTTTTGGATGGACAGAAATATTACTGCTGAGGAGATTAAATGTGCTACTTTCCAATTGGGAAAGGATAAGGCCCCGGGACCAGACGGATTCAATGCCTTCTTTTATCAGAATTGTTGGGGTACTATTGGTGAGGATGTAATTGCAGCTATATCATCCTTCTTCCAATCTGGTCATATGCTTAATCAAATAAATCATACTTTTCTTACACTTATCCCCAAAAATGCTAAGGCAACGGAGTTGGGAGATTACAGGCCTATCTCTTGTTGTAATGTTATCTACAAAATTATCAGCAAAGTACTATGCAGCAGGCTGAAGATGGCGATCAGTGAATTAATCTCTCCTAATCAGGCAGCTTTCTTAAAAGACAGGTTACTTGCTGACTGTACTCTCATTGCACATGAGCAAATCAGAGATTTTAGTAACCCCATGGGAGCAAGGGCTTGCATTAAATTGGACATCCGAAAGGCGTTTGACAGTGTCAATAGAAATTTTGTCGTGTACATTCTTCGACAAATGGGGTTCAGGTCAAGATTTATTAATTGGGTCTCTAGTTGCATTAACACCCCGACTTTTTCTGTTTTAATTGAAGGGTCACCAGAAGGGTATTTCCATTCTACAAGGGGCTTACGGCAAGGGGATCCGCTCTCTCCCTACCTATTTGTGCTGGTTATGGAAGCTTTTTCTTTACTAATGGCTAAAGCGGAATCTCTTCATTCTATTCAGCCGATGAGGCGATCAGGTGCTATTTCCCATCTCCTGTTTGCTGATGACCTTTTGGTGTTTTGTCGAGCAAATGCTAAGTCTTTCAGGGGAATTCTGGATCTTCTCCATACTTTCAATCAGTACACTGGACTTCAGGTTAATCTTGATAAGAGCACGTCGATTTTTAGCAAAGGAACAAGGAATCCCAGGGGCTTAGCGGATATGCTTGGAATCAAAATTGTCACTACTCTTGCTACCTATTTGGGGCTTCCCCTATCCTCTAAGTATCCAAAAGCTTCTATGTTTGGGCGGTTGATTGATACGTGCAAAAAAAGACTGCAGGGCTAGTCTTCCTCTCTATTGTCCATTTCAGGCAGGATTGAATTAGTCCGTACTGTTATCTTTGGAATGGTGAGTTTCTGGATGCAAGCATACTACCTCCCTAACACTGTTATTCGGGCTATTAATTCAGCATGTAGGAGATTTATTTGGGGAAAAGTTCATAGTTGGGCCTGGAAGGATCTTTGTGTTCCAAAGAATGAAGGTGGAGTAGGCCTTCGAATGCTTAAAGATCTTAATTCTGCTTCTGGCGTCCGTCTTATCTGGCGTTACTTATCCACTAATGGATTATGGTCTAAATTCATGCGCAAAAATCATGGAGCGGTGACTGGTTTCTATTCTGCTGTATCAAGACCTACTCAATCTGGCACATGGAAATTTCTACTTAGACATAGACCTATATCTCAGAAGCTAATCAAATGAGTGGTAATGGATGGCGCAACGACTTTGTAACGGCCGCTTTCCGACCGTTCGTATTTCCTGCGTGCACGTGCTTAGTCGTGCACGTATTTCTTTCGGCTATCTCCGAGCTCCGGCATATGCGATGTGTTATGCCGTTGCGATCGTTTTCGGGCGTTGGATTTTATAGTAATTTTTGGGAACGTTCTTTCACGGCTCGTTTTCTCGCAAAACGACTTTGAAATGATAGGGGCGTTTTAGTCAATTGGCTCAAAACGCCGCTTCCAATTTTACAAAAATTTTTGGTAGGCGTTACGCACGATCGGGCTCCGTAGATCTGTGCGTCTCGTCTCCGTAATCGCCCCGGTATTTTCGGATTATTTTTCCGACGCCCGGTTTGAGAAATATCGCGCGGATAATTCTCGACCGTCGATTTCCCGATCAATTCAAATTCGAATTGTTGCCAGATCTGATAATATCTGATTATTAATTTGTTTTAACCTTTCCTAAACTACTTCGCTAACCACCTCTAGTCTTACACCAATTTGCACACTCATCCATCCCTATACCCTAACCCACTTAACCTAAAAATCATATAGTTATATATCAAAAAAATTGATTATTAAAAACCCTACATCATTTCTTTATTCCCTTCACGTGACAAAGCCAACCTAGGGTTAGAAAATTGTTTCTCAGCCGCCATCGCAATACCCCCAAGCCATTACTCCTCCCCTCGTTCTCGACCCTGTCGCCGGCCGTACTCGACACCCCGACGGCCGCCCCGACCCCCGGTGGTCGACTGTCGCCCCCGCGACTCTCCTCTGACCAACCGCGACCGGCCACACCACCCTGACGCCCGACACCACCGCTCGGGCTGTGCTCTCACTTGCGCCGCCGCAACTTCAGCAGAAACCGCCCGCTCGACCGCCGCCGATCAACTCCGACGGCCTCCCCCGACTCCCTCTCTCGCCTGCGACCCCGTACGCCGCCGCTCGCCGCCGCTAAAGCCGCAGATCCGCCGGAAAACGCACGTAGCAGCAGCAGCAGCCTGCAACGGCCGCCGCCGCCGCTGCTGCCGTCGCCACAGCCCCTACCCACCGCCGTGGATCCCTCTCTGCCCCCTCTCGCCATCGACTGCGACCCCAGGCCGCATACCCTCTGAAAACAGCGTGCTTGCTCGCTGTTTTGCGTGTTGACGTCGTTCCGACGCGTCGCTGTGATCTCGCCGTTGTCTCTCGCTGTGGGAGTCATCCGACTGCCTCCTGCATCCTCTAGGGGCGTCTTCCAACGTCACGAGCATCACTTACGACTCTCAACATCGTAGGCGTAGCGTTCGACGAACCGTTCGCCCCGAGTTGTTGTTACGGTTTCCCGGAATCCGTAGAACGCCTCCCCGACGCTCCTGCTCGCTGCCCAGCCCCTAGCTCGCTGTCCGTACTCTTTGTCCACTACCAAAGCATGTCTGGCTACGCTGCCCGTAGCCGAGACGCCGCTAGAAGACGATCCGTAGCCGTGCCCATCAGATCAGTCGCCGTTCAGACTTTACTTCCCGTTCGCGCCAAGCCCAGGAGAGGTTAGTTCCCGAAACTCGTAGCGAAACCCACACTGTAGCAAACTGAACCCTAACTAAAAACAGACCACTGTAACTAAATTTATTTTCTGCACCTTTAAAACGTTGTGAAACAGTAGACTCGACGACTGGACTTTTGAACTGTGCACATAGGATAGAATCGTCGAATAGGACTGAACATCAAAATTGTGACCTTGACAATTAGGGTAGTCCCGACAAACTAGAAATGAACCTAAATAGGATTTACTGAAAACGCGACTGACTCCGTCGCCGTGACCTGTTTCAGACGGACGACCGCAGACGCGACGCCTGGACGAGACGCCCCGGACGGATGACACACTCGCCACCACAGGCAAGTGTACTCACTTGCTCTTTCGGCCGTGCCTAGGCCTTAGACTGTTAGAACTATTAAACTGTGAACAAAGAGAACCGGACGTGAAATGATAGCGTCCGGGATGACCCCTGACGGCTCAGACTTGACGACGAAGTCTGAGCCTGACAACAACAACTTTTGATGCTGTAGGACTATCATGTGTGTGCGTGTGTGTGGACACCCCAGAATAACCTTTCCTGTCTTGTCACGTCATGTCCCGTTTTGCACAGCTTGCGGGCAATATGGCACTCTCTGAGTGATCCCTTGTACAGATACACAGCCTGTGGGCAATGAGACGCTCACCTAGCAGAGTGAGTGATCCTTGTTACGGAACACCTATGGGAAGCTCGGCACCCACCTAGTAGAGTGAGTGTCCCAGCAGACCGAGAGGATATAGACGCTCACCTAGCAGAGTGAGTGGTCCTATGCAGTTGTACAGTTTCACCTACGAGACGTTCATCGCTCACCTAGCAGAGTGAGCGATACGCTACTGACCGTGGGGATAGAGGCACTCAACTAGCAGAGTGAGTAGCCCTATTTTGTCTTGTCCTGAGTTCTGGGGTTTGGGGTAGGGTTGAGCGTGTGCAGGGCAAGAGGGTCTGATCCCCCTCGAACCGTAAGGCGTGAACCCTTCATGTCACAATTGTCTTGTCTTGTCTTGTCCTGTCCTGTCACGTTTCGTCTTGTCATGTCTTGTCTTGACACCGGTTAGGCTAGTCCCGTAGTTGGTGGCACACGCTACGACTACTGCTTGTCCCGTTTTACTTTCCTGCTGCGTTTACTTCCTGTTGTCACTCTGTTATAACCTCAGCATGCTAATCAACCAGTAAACCATTGTTAATAGTTCGGTACACTTGCAGTAGAGTCTGACCTCTTTTGTAGACTTTACCTGACGTACAGTTCCCTTCTTTTGGTGCTGTACGTCAGGTGTGGAGCCAGAGTACACAGAGCCAGAGGACGCAGACCCAGAGTACGTGCCCGAGGAGGACCAGAGCTAGGGATCTTCACGTTGCTGATTCAGAGGTTTCACTGCAGATTAGTTGGGTTCGTAGCACCGTTTACTTTCTCTTTAGGTTGGGTGCTTGCACCATTAGTTTACTCCAGTTGTTTTGTAGCCGTGTTGGCTTTTGTTTAGACTCTTTGTACTTTTCTGGATATCTGTGGAATAAAATGAATGCATCTCTTTTAGTACTTTTATTGTTCCGTACTAACCTGCAGGGACCTGTTCCTTCGTCTTGGAGTACCACACAGACGCTTATTGGGTCCGAGCTTCATAGCTCCGGCCTAAGCGGGCCTTGTCACGTTTCGCTTCTGTCGTTTTGGGAAGCGGGGCGTGACAGGTTTTAGTGGTGGCCCATGCAGGTCCTTTTCTGCAAAAGTTCGGAACGATAGAAGTATTAACATTCATCCTTTCCATTCAGGAATGTGTATGAGTCTAAGTTGTGTGTTTTTTTTCCTATCGTTAGGATGGTAAGAGGACGTGGAGCTCGAGACGGACCTTCATCTGACGGGACCATGGATGGACGAAGTGGCGAGTTCCGACAATTTCTGGGTGTGATGAGAGAGATGCTGGACGTGCATCATCAGTTGGTTCAGCAGTCCCAGCGTGCTGCCCAGACTCCCCCGGTTGCACCATCACCTCCGCCTGCCCCACGAGCTGCTCCATGAGTGAAGCAGTTCAACGAGCTCCAGCCGAGGACATTTTCGGGGAAAGAAGGACCCCTAGCTGCTGACGAGTGGGTCCAGAGCACGGAGGAGAAGCTAGTTGCTGTGAAGATTCCTGATGATACCCGAGTGGAGATAGCAAAGATGCA
Source organism: Scilla litardierei (assembly GCA_030789695.1). Lineage (NCBI taxonomy): Eukaryota > Viridiplantae > Streptophyta > Magnoliopsida > Asparagales > Asparagaceae > Scilla > Scilla litardierei. Next base: position 555,387,106 of record CM061142.1, read on the forward strand.
GCTGACGGAGAATGCGAGGAATTGGTGGCGCATCGAGGAGAGGCGTCTTGAGAAGCCAGTGGGATGGAAGACCTTCAGGTCTATGTTCAAGGATAAGTATTTCACCAAGTCTGCTAGGAGGGAGCTGCTGAGCAAGTTTATAGACCTGAAGCAGGGGGATATGACCGTCGAGGAGTATGAAGCTGAGTTCGAGATGTTGAGCCGTTTTGCCCCACACATAGTGAAGAAGGAGGAGAAGCGAGCTGATCGCTTTCGTCAGGGACTGCGCCCGAAGATTCAGGCTTCTATGTCTTCGGCAGGTTTCAAGACTATGAGGGAAGTGCTAGATGCTGCGAAGAATCATGAGCTTATTTCGCTCCTACCTGACCCCCCAGCTGATAAGGGGAAGCGTCCTATGGAGCAGTACCGACCACCTGCTAGGCCGGTGATGAGGCCAGTCCAGACAGTGCCATTCAAGAGGCCTGGAGGACCTGCATAACATCAGATGAGGGGCCCATGCTTTTTCTGCGGCAAGCCAGGACATCAGCAAAACACTTGCAGAAGGAAGCTGGGTTTGTGTCTGGCATGTGGAGCTGCCACACACGCCTTTATAGATTGCCCGAGGTATCGCCATACTGAGGGCGGAGCACCTGCCCCTACACAGAGAGGAGCTGTTGTCCGTGGAGCATGTCATGACGACAGCGGATGACGTCGTTGCAGGTAACTCCATAGTTTTAATCTTTCATATTATAGTTTAGCTTATATTTTTGGCTGCTTATGTATGTTTCAAAACTTTTGTTCCCTTCAAATCAAACCTTTAAAGTTTTTTGAAATTAGCTCACAAGATCACAAATCAATTACCCTCCCTCATCCTTTACCACAACTCCACACTTTTTCCAAATGTCTTAAAATATGTCTTTGGCCTTAAGTTTGCTTTCTCTTCTCCTCTTTCTCCCTTAGAAATGTTATGTTTATTGTTATGATATTATTGGGACTAGGTATTATTGTTATAGGATTTTGATGCAGGTAGGCTCAGGGAGAGATGAGATTTGTTATATCACTGATTAACGATTTTGGAACAATATGATATTGGAATAGATTTCTTCGGACGAAAAGAAGGAGCTGTCCAGGACTTATTTACAATACCGATGTGAGGCGGACTCAATGGAGAATTCTGATTGAATAAGACTATATGCGTGAAGATGAGAACTTATCAGATTTGGGACTTAGACGTGTGGTAGATAGGAGTAACTGCGGAGAATAGTATTAGTTAGGGTGATCATGAGATTGAGTAGAGCTTTATTAGCATTGAGACTGATTGATGAATTGACGTGAGAAGATTTTGAGAATAACACGACGTGTTGAGATAAATGGATGGTTAGGTAGTCGGACTTAATAATGGTTGGGATTAGTTATAGCGAGTAGGATGAGGTGTGATTCTGATAGTTCGATTATTTGGCGGACAAATTCATGGGAAGATATGATAAGGAATGTATTAAAGACACAGAAATTATTGATTTGTGAAAGGTGTTAAAAGATAGACAAAGTTTTTATCTTGGATTGGTGATTGACTAGGACATCTTTTTAGCGATTGCTTTATGTTGGGAAAAGATTTAGAAATTTAGAAGATATTAATGAGCGATGATGATGTTTAGTGGAGTGGTACGATATCAGAAGTGATTATTATTTTTATGAGAATTTGGAGTTGGAAATTGGAACTGTAGTGGTGGAACTATATTATTAGGAGGTGAGTTTAGTCGTGGCCTTGCCCAGAGAAAAGATGAATTAGGAGGGATTATTGAGGAACGTTTGTTCGAAGTTATAAGATTAACGATCTATATGGGTAGTTATGAGAGTTTTGGGTATAAGGTTATGTAGATGTTATTATTGTTAGTATGAGTGATTCTGAGGGCGGAATCATTTCCAAGGTGGGTAGAATGTAACGGCCGCTTTCCGACCGTTCGTATTTCCTGCGTGCACGTGCTTAGTCGTGCACGTATTTCTTTCGGCTATCTCCGAGCTCCGGCATATGCGATGTGTTATGTCGTTGCGATCGTTTTCGGGCGTTGGATTTTATAGTAATTTTTGGGAACGTTCTTTCACGGCTCGTTTTCTCGCAAAACGACTTTGAAATGATAGGGGCGTTTTAGTCAATTGGCTCAAAACGCCGCTTCCAATTTTACAAAAATTTTTGGTAGGTGTTACGCACGATCGGGCTCCGTAGATCTGTGCGTCTCGTCTCCGTAATCGCCCCGGTATTTTCGGATTATTTTTCCGACGCCCGGTTTGAGAAATATCGCGCGGATAATTCTCGACCGTCGATTTCCCGATCAATTCAAATTCGAATTGTTGCCAGATCTGATAATATCTGATTATTTATTTGTTTTAACCTTTCCTAAACTACTTCGCTAACCACCTCTAGTCTTACACCAATTTGCACACTCATCCATCCCTATACCCTAACCCACTTAACCTAAAAATCATATAGTTATATATCAAAAAAATTGATTATTAAAAACCCTACATCATTTCTCTATTCCCTTCACGTGACAAAGCCAACCTAGGGTTAGAAAATTGTTTCTCAGCCGCCATCGCAATACCCCCAAGCCATTACTCCTCCCCTCGTTCTCGACCCTGTCGCCGGCCGTACTCGACACCCCGACGGCCGCCCCGACCCCCGGTGGTCGACTGTCGCCCCCGCGACTCTCCTCCGACCAACCGCGACCGGCCACGCCGCCCCGACGCCCGACACCACCGCTCGGGCTGTGCTCTCACTTGCGCCGTCGCAACTTCAGCGGAAACCGCCCGCTCGACCGCCGCCGATCAACTCCGACGGCCTCCCCCGACTCCCTCTCTCGCCTGCGACCCCGTACGCCGCCGCTCGCCGCCGCTAAAGCCGTAGATCCGCCGGAAAACGCGCGCAGCAGCAGCAGCAGCCTGCAACGGCCGCCGCCGCCGCTGCCGCCGCAGCCGCAGCCCCTACCCGCCGCCGTGGATCCCTCTCTGCCCCCTCTCGCCATCGACTGCGACCCCAGGCCGCATACCATCTGAAAACAGTGTGCTTGCTCGCTGTTTTGCGTGTTGACGTCGTTCCGACGCGTCGCTGCGATCTCGTCGTTGTCTCTCGCTGTGGGAGTCATCCGACTGCCTCCTGCATCCTCTTGGGGCGTCTTCCAACGTCACGAGCATCACTTACGACTCTCAACGTCGTAGGCGTAGCGTTCGACGAACCGTTCGCCCCGAGTTGTTGTTACGGTTTCCCGGAATCCGTAGAACGCCTCCCCGACGCTCCTGCTCGCTGCCCAGCCCCTAGCTCGCTGTCCGTACTCTTTGTCCACTACCAGAGCATGTCTGGCTACGCTGCCCGTAGCCGAGACGCCGCTAGAAGACGATCCGTAGCCGTGCCCATCAGATCAGTCGCCGTTCAGACTCTACTTCCCGTTCGCGCCAAGCCCAGGATAGGTTAGTTCCCGAAACTCGTAGCGAAACCCACACTGTAGCAAACTGAACCCTAACTAAAAACGGACCACTGTAACTAAATTTATTTTCTGCACCTTTAAAACGTTGTGAAACAGTAGACTCGACGACTGGACTTTTGAACTGTGCACATAGTATAGAATCATCGAATAGGACTGAACATCAAAATTGTGACCTTGACAATTAGGGTAGTCCCGACAACCTAGAAATGAACCTAAATAGGATTTACTGAAAACGCGACCTGACTCCGTCGTCGTGACCTGTTTCAGACGGACGACCGCAGACGCGACGCCTGGACGAAACGCCCCGGACGGACGACACACTCGCCACCACAGGCAAGTGTACTCACTTGCTCTTTCGGCCGTGCCTAGGCCTTAGACTGTTAGAACTATTAAACTATGAACAAAGAGAACCGGACGTGAAATGATAGCGTCTGAGACGACCCCTGACGGCTCAGACTTGACGACGAAGTCTGAGCCTGACAACAACAACTTTTGATGCTGTAGGACTATCATGTGTGTGTGTGTGTGTGGACACCCTAGAATAACCTTTCCTGTCTTGTCACGTCATGTCCCGTTTTGCACAGCTTGCGGGCAATAGGGCACTCTCTGAGTGATCCCTTGTACAGATACACAGCCTGTGGGCAATGAGACGCTCACCTAGCAGAGTGAGTGATCTTTGTTACGGAACACCTACGGGAAGCTCGGCACCCACCTAGTAGAGTGAGTGTCCCAGCAGACCGAGAGGATAGAGACGCTCACCTAGCAGAGTGAGTGGTCCTATGCAGTTGTACGGTTTCACCTACGAGGCGTTCATCGCTCACTTAGCAGAGTGAGCGATACGCTACCGACCGTGGGGATAGAGGCACTCAACTAGCAGAGTGAGTGGCCCTATTTTGTCTTGTCCTGAGTTCTGGGGTTTGGGGTAGGGTTGAGCGTGCGCACGGCAAGAGGGTCTGATCCCCCTCGAACCGTAAGGCGTGAACCCTTCATGTCACAATTGTCTTGTCTTGTCTTGTCCTGTCCTGTCACGTTTCGTCTTGTCATGTCTTGTCTTGACACCGGTTAGGCTAGTCCCGTAGTTGGTGGCACACGCTATGACTACTGCTTGTCCCGTTTTACTTTCCTGCTGCGTTTACTTCCTGTTGTCACTCTGTTATAACCTCAGCATGCTAATCAACCAGTAAAACATTGTTAATAGTTTGGTACATTTGCAGTAGAGTCTGACCTATTTTGTAGACTTTACCTGACGTACAGTTCCCTTCTTTTGGTGCTGTACGTCAGGTGTGGAGCCAGAGTACACAGAGCCGGAGGACGCAGACCCAGAGTACGTGCCCGAGGAGGACCAGAGCTAGGGATCTTCACGTTGCTGATTCAGAGGTTTCACTGCAGATTAGTTGGGTGCGTAGCACCGTTTACTTTCTGTTTAGGTTGGGTGCTTACACCATTAGTTTACTCCAGTTGTTTTGTAGCCGTGTTGGCTTTTGTTTAGACTCTCTGTACTTTTCTGGATATCTGTGGAATAAAATGAATGCATCTCTTTTAGTACTTTTGTTGTTCCGTACAAACCTGCAGGGACCTGTTCCTTCGTCTTGGAGTACCACACAGACACTTATTGGGTCCGAGCTTCATAGCTCCGGCCTAAGCGGGCCTTGTCACGTTTCGCTTATGTCGTTTTGGGAAGCGGGGCGTGACAGACTTCGTTTTGGTATGACAACTGGCACCCTATAGGACCCCTATTCAACCACTATGATCCTCCTTTAGGTTCGGAACAAGCATTAGTCCGGGATTATTGGGCACATGACGGGTGGAGTAATAGCCGTGATATTTTGCCTCTTATGCCCATTCTTGCGCCAATTAAACTTACTGCAGGGTCCAATGTATGGCGTTGGGCGGCTGGTCCAAGGTTTAGCTTGCGCACAGCTTGGGAAGGTGCCCGTACTCCTGGTGCTACATTTCCATATTACAGGTTAATTTGGCATGGCCAGCATGTCCCGAAAATGGCCTTGACTTTGCTAAGGGCCTTTCGTAATAAGCTGCCAACCAAAGATCTTATGTTGAAATGGAATCAATCGATGGATGGTAGCTGTGTTTTATGTAATTTGGCGGCCCCAGAAAGTTGCAAACATCTGTTTTTTGAGTGTAGCTATAGTAAATATATTCTTACTAGAAGCTTGCTCAAACTTGGGTATTCTGGACCAGTCCCGGAATCTATTGGAGAGGTTGGTGATTTGTTTCTCTCATTGTATCAAAAACATGATTGCGTGGGGGTACTAGCGAAAACTGCACTCGCAACTATGGTGTGGCACCTATGGAAGCAACGCAATATGAGGGTTTTTGAAGGTAAAGTGGTAGGGAAAGTGGATCTTTTCGAGGAGATATCATCAGATGTTCGGATCATTCTTTGCAATGTTGAAGGAGACTTCCCATCTTCTGATAATCCGTTTACTAATTGGGGATTCCTTGATAATGGTTAATATGTACATTACTTTTTTGTCTATGTTTATGTTTGGGACTAGTTACTGCTTAATGGATTGTAGGCTGTAGAGGGTGACGGCGCTTGTGCCCTATCCCCTCTCTCCATACTATCCTTTGAGTTCGTTCTGGTTTGTATATTTGTACATTCTTCTGAGTTCAATAAAGTAGTTTACCTGTCAAAATATATATATATGTATGTATGTATAAAAATGGCGATCTTGGGAGACGACGACTCTGGCGATCCCGGGGGAAATATTGGCGAATCAAGCAATGAGATCCAAGAAGGGCTTTCGAACAGATCTGATCCAAAGGATTCGTCTGCGGATCTAGGGCTCAAGCTACCATCAGGCGCAGGCATCGTCGCGGAGGTAAAGGGCACGGAGTTTAAAGGGGGTCTTCATTCAGGTGAGGGTGTTAATGGCGCGGGGGTTGTACCAGGCCTTATTCAAAATCGAGATGGTGTTAGGCAGCATCAATTGGAGGACATCGGTGGCGGCTGGCAAATTGTGAGGAAGAAGGGTGTGCATTCTAAAGGTAGTGTTCCCAATTTGAAGAGGTGGATGCCATCAAATGCCATGAAGCCACCACCCAGAACATCCAGATTCGCTCCACCTCAAAAGACCGGATTGGCAACGGGTACCAAAATGCCTGCTAGAACTGGATTGGCAAGCCATGGGCGTAACATGTATGATAAAATGCCTGTTAGAACTGCAGCTCATATCAATGTGGACGCAACGGGTACCAAAAGATCATGGATTGATGTTTGTGCTAACCGACGCACTTATGGCACGGCGTTGGGCATGACACATGTCCCCCCTAAGGTTCGGGAGGATGGCTCTGTTTGTGCCAAATTTCCAACTGAGCTTGTTCAACGTGGAGCAGATAACTGGAAGAATACTATTGTGGGATACGTACTGGGGGATATACCTTTCTATGGTCAAATGGTGGCTTGGATGGAGAGATTGTGGAAGCCTAAGAAGAGGGTTCAAATCTATAGCAAGGAGAACGGTTTTTTTTACTTCAGATTCGAATCTCAGGAGGAATGCAATAGGATCTTGACTGGAGGTCCTTGGTTATTTAATGGACGACTGGTGGTGCTCAAGAGATGGAGCCTAGATATGAGGCATGATCGCGATATACTTACTTCAATCCCAATTTAGGTTCAATTACATGGCATTCCCCTGTACATGTGGAATCTAGAAAGTCTAAATATCATTTCATCGGTCCTAGGTACTCCTATATGCCTTGACCGCTCAACTGCCTATTTAGAGAGAATCTCCTACGCACGATGCCTGATAGAGGTAGATGCCTCAGCCCCCCTAGTTTCATCCTTTGAAGTTAAGATGGATGATGGTTCTATAGTCACTATTGATACAAAGTTTGAAGGAGAACCTCCCTGATGTAGCCGTTGTGTCTGTTTTGGACACACGGATGAGCAGTGCCCCAACAAGAGTAAGCTCCCTTCAATCCATGACAGCCCAATAGAGCACAAGGGGGATGTTGACAACTCTGTGATTATGCAAAATGAGATACTAGACATGGATGGAGGCATAAATGCCAATCTAAACAAAGGAGACTTCACTATTACTGAACAATGCCCTGTCAGTTCACCTATTCTGATGGAGACCTGTGAACGCCCTGCTACTATTGACCTACATTCTACGGTTCCAGGTACTTTAAATAGGGAGGCTTCTAGTGGGGAAAATAGAAAGCATGATGATCTTCCTGTATGCCAATCGCCAGCTATTTCTAATGAATTGTCTGGAGGGGAAAATAGAGAGCCTGGTGAGCTAACTGGAGGGGGTCCTGCTGTTGATAATGGACCTACCAAGGATACTTCGATCTCTATTGCTGGGAGTCACCTTGACCATGTGCTTCTTCAGCATGTTCAGCCATGTGCGGATGCTGTAGGATCAGCTGTCGGTCTGTCCAAGGGGGCTATGCAAAGCAATCTGGAGATATCAATCTCTCCTGAGCAGCACAATCCGAGGACAGGTCATATGCCTGAGATCAAAGCCGGTAATGATAGCCTACCAAGGATATCAAACTCTCCTGAGCAACACAATCCGAGGACAGGTCATATGACAGATGGTAATGATTCAGAGATTGATAGAATGCCTGAGGGTAAGACAATTGAAAATCCTGATTGGGAAACGGAGGTGGAAGCTCAGCTTCGGCTCAAAGCTGAGATCAAAGCCGGTAAAAAGAAAATTATTCCTAACTCTTCAACTGTGTGCAGGAGGAGCGCTAGAACTCAGATGATGCTAAATGGCGGCGGACAAGGTCGCCAACAACCAAACAATGATCAATGACAATCTTTATTTGGAACACAAGGGGACTCAATAATCAGGTTCGGCGGAAGGACCTGCGGAATAGACTTAATTCAATAAATCCGTCTGCAATAATTCTATAGGAGACTAAGGTCAAGGATCATTCAATTAGAAATAAATCGGTTATCCCAAAGGGGTGGCCATCCATCGATAATTCTGACTGTGCGCCTGGAGGGCGTATCATTATGGGGTTCAACCCGGCTATTTGGAAGTTCACTACTTTATCACACTCGGCTCAGCACATTACTGTTACTTGTTCTAATGTGGGAGGGTTTTCCTGTGTTATCACGGGGGTTTATGGGCGTAACACTATGGTGGAAAGGAAAGAGCTGTGGAAGAGCATGGAGGATGACATTGCTCTAGTTGGTAATTCTGCTTGGCTAGTAGGGGGCGACTTTAACAGTGTCCTTTTCTCTAAGGACAAGATTGGTGGTAGAAAGCTGGAGGAGTCCATGATCCAAGATTTCAGTGATTGTATCAGCAGATGTTCACTTCAGGAGCTGAAATCCACTGGAAATAAATTAAGCTGGTGTAACAACCGTATTGGCAAGGAGCGTATATCGGCTCAACTTGATCGTGTTTTTTGCAATTCTACCTGGGTTCATATGCTGCCAGAGACTTTTACTGAATATCTGGAACCTATAACAAGTGATCATTCTCCTATGGTGGTGAATCTTCACACCCAGGTACTCTCTGCCCCTAAGCCGTTCAAGTTTTTTAATTATTGGATTCATTGCCCAGGGTATAAAGATACTATTGATACCTGTTGGATCGGAGATGGGAATGGAACCCCTATGTATAAACTGACACAAAAGCTAAAGAAGTTGAAGCTTGCACTCCGTGCTTGGGCTAGCGACTATCATGCGTCAAACATGGTGAAGAAATGCAGGAAGCAACTGGAGGATATTCGTAGTAACCCTTGCCTCCACTTTTCCATTACTCTACAGCACAAAGAACAGTTCCTCCTGAAGGAGTTAATTAAAGCTATGAAGCTCGAAGAGGGGATGTTTCGTCAGAAGAGTAGGCAGGACTGGCTTACGCTTGGGGATAATAATACCAAGTTTTTCTACACTGCTATGAAGGCTAGGATCTGCCGCAACAATCTAAGCCATCTTATTGACAACAAGGGGTCCAGAAATATGGTGTATGAAGATTTGAAGAAGGATGCTCCCACATTCTACAAAGAATTATATAATCAGAGCCATTACCAAACCTCCTTTCTGAAACTTGTCCCTAAGCGTATTTTAACTGAGGGTTCCTCCATATGGCTGAGCAGGAGAATTTCAGATGAGGAGATTAAAACAGCTGTATTTCAAATTGGGCCTGATAAATCCCCAGGGCCTGATGGATTTAACGGGTTTTTCTACCAACACAATTGGGCTCTTATTGGTGATGAGGTATCTTCTGCCATTAAATCTTTTTTTAGATCTGGCTCCCTGCTTAGACACGTCAATCACACCTTCCTGACTCTTATCCCCAAGAATGCCAACACATCAAATCTGGGGGATTATAGGCCTATTGCCTGTTGCAATGTACTTTACAAGATCATCAGCAAAATTATTTGCAACAGGATTAAATTGGTAATTCATGAGCTTATTTCCCCTAACCAAGCTGCCTTTCTTAAAGGGAGACTCTTATCAGATTGTTCCTTGCTTGCACATGAACAAATCAGAGACTTTAGCAATCCGATGGGAAGAAGAGCCTGCCTTAAATTAGACTTGAGAAAGGCTTTCGACAGTGTCAATCGGGATTTCATATTCTACTTCTTGCGGCAATTGGGATTTCCTGAAATCTTTGTAGGTTGGATCAAAGAATGCATTTCAACGCCAACCTTCTCTATCATGATTAATGGCGCTCCTCACGGTTACTTCAATGGAAATAGAGGTATCCGCCAAGGTGACCCACTATCACCTTATTTATTTGTAATTACCATGGAAGCATTTTCCCTCCTTATTTCTATTAATATGGGAAATATACAACCAATGCGGCGAACCGGATCCATCTCTCACCTTCTGTTTGCTGATGATTTATTGTTGTTCTGTCGCACAAACAAAAATTCATTCTTGGGCGTAAGAGATCTGTTGAACGATTTTTATCAGTATACTGGGCTTCAGGTTAATTGGAACAAAAGTGCGGGCCTGTTCAGCAAGGGGGCCACTAATAAAAATGTGTTGGCTGATCTGCTGGGGATCAAGATTGCCACAACAATTTCAACCTATCTTGGATTGTCGCTATCCTCTAAATATCCCAAGACAACTAACTTCGGCAATTTGGTAGACAAGTGCAGGAAGAGGATGTCGGGCTGGAGTTCGTCCTTTCTGTCTGTGGCGGGGAGAATTGAGCTGGTTAGGACGGTCATTTATGGGATCGTTGCATTTTGGATGCACGCTTACCATATCCCTTTCAAAATTATTAGGACCATCTCTTCATTGTGTCGTCGATTCATTTTGGGATCATCAAAATCTTGGGCTTGGGCTGACATTTGCAAACCAAAAGAGGAAGGAGGTGTCGGAATCAGACTGTTGGAAGATTTAAATGCTGCTGCGGGTTTGAAACTAACTTGGAGGTACCTCACTTCAGATAGTATTTGGGCCAAGCATATGGGGGCGTTGTATGGATCTGATGCTGGGTTCTATGCGGCTAAAGGGCTAGTCACACATTCAGGTACATGGAAAAGACTGCTCAATACAAGGCCAATATCACATAAACTTATTCGCAGGACTGTGCGTAATGGGCAAGGGACTCTCTTCTGGCAAGATCCATGGCTAGCAGGCGGGCCCTTATGCACTCGATTTGCTATTCCCGCAGGACATGAGCGGTAGACTGTAAGCTCATATTGGGTGAATGACGCGTGGAGCACGGAAGAAGCTATTCGGCCTGTGCGGCACTTGTTGCAGCAACACAAGTTGAGGCCTGGAGCTGACGGCTGGGATTGGATTCCTGGAGAAAATTTCAGCTTCAAGCAGGCGTGGGAGGGGGTACGACAGTGTGGTAACCAATTTCCCTTCCACAAGCTAGTATGGTATAAAAATCACTCTCCAAAAATGTCTCTTACTATTCTTCGTGCTTTCCAAAATAAATTGCTAACGAAGGATATGATTAGTAGATGGGGGATAAATACTTCAGTTGAGTGCGTTTTGTGCGAGGATGGCAAGGAGGAAAATATAGAACACCTATTTTTTGAATGTAGCTTCTCTAACTACATTCTTCGGAGGGCATTGCTGAAACTCAATATTTCCTCTGTTATTGGCCCTGGGTTAAATGAGATTGGTAAGTTCTACCTTGTCCGATTTGGAGGGAATAACTCCATGGACATACTGGCTAAAACTACCCTTGCATCTTCTGTTTGGCACATTTGGAAAGAAAGAAACCGACGAATCTTCGAAGGCGAGAGGAGAAACAAGATCGTTCTATTTGATGCGATTGCTACAGATGTCAAGGGATTGTTGCATGATCTAGAACCAGCTTCACGGGAGGAAGAAGTGGCTTTCGCCAACTGGGAATTCAGGGACTTGGGTTGAGTGTGTAGATTTCCTTTTTGCTTTGTATATATTTCTGCTTTGTATAGCGACATTTAGGAGGTGGGATTGATAGTGGAGAGTGACGGCGCTTGTGCCCTATCCTCTCTCTATTGAAACCACATGCCTAGATGAGATATTGTTGTATTTGTGTACACTTATTCAATAAAGAAACACGCTAACCTTCCAAAAAAATGTATGTATGTATACATATGTATGTATACATACATACATACATATGTATGTATGTATGTATACATATGTATGTATACATACATACATACATATGTATGTATGTATATATACATATGTATATATTACATTTGACAGAGTTTTTTGAATCCTAGGGCTGACTAGGACAAGCTGACTAGGACAAGTGAGGGGGATAAAAAGTGGCTGAGATTTAATCTTGGATGATGAACGGTTGGGATTAAAAATTAAGATGAATGGTTTGTATTTTTGAGTTTGTGTGGGGCCCATTTCTTTTCGTAACTTGCCATTTGACTTGGGAAAGCAAGTCTGCTTTTGGGGGAGAGCAAGAGGCTTTTTTTGGGATAGCAACAACCATTTGATTCTAAGATCTTTTCCAAGACAGCAACAGACATTTAATTGCAGGAGAGAGATGAAGAGAGATATGGCATAGGCTCATCCATTGTTTGGTGGAACTCAAATTTTGAGGGAACTAAAATGTTTGGTGGAACTCCAATTTTTGGTGAACTAAATTCTCTGGTAGAACCAAATTTTGGGGTAACAAAAACTGTTGGTAGAATTAAATAACAACTATTGCACTTTAATAAATTTTTTTCGTGTGAAACTAAATTCTCTGAAAAACTAAATTTTGGGATGAACTAAAATTTTTTGAACTCGAAAATTTCGCTGGGAGAACCCTACAATTTTGGAGATGAACTAAATTTGGATGGGACTAAATTTGTTGAGGAACTAAGATTTTTGTTATTAACTTAATTCCTTGGGATGAGCAAAATTCTTGAGGAACTAAGCTTTTGACATGGGAATATCTTAAATGAATCGTGCCCTACGGGCACGGGTTATGACTAGTATATACATATGTATATATGTATACATACATACATATGTATACATACATACATACATACATACATATATTATATGTATGTATGTATACACACACACACACACACATATATATATATATATGTATGTATGTATGTGTGGTGCCCTAGGAAGCCACTGCACATGTACTAGAGGGGGGGGGGGGGGGTGAATAGTACTTTTAAATAATAGGGAGAGTTATTCCTAATTATCGTGCAATTAACAAACAACGATGCGGAATAATACAACAATCAAGAAATAATACAAACGCAAACTCAATGGTTTAATGGGTTCGGATCCACCCAAGTCTCCCCGACTTGTTCCCGGTGATCCTACGGCCCAACCACCCGGATCCCTTCCAGATACTTGAGTTAGAAACCCTAACTCAAGATTTCCAATATGACCACTTGCGAAAACCTCACAAGTGCAATCGACCTACAATCGATGACCGTGAATCCCACAACCCGGGATCACGCAAAACCTCTCACAACCGAGAGTATACAATTCAAATATAACTGAAATGAAATGCTTACCAACAAAATACCTATGCCTTGAGATTTCTTACCAAATTAGGGCAAAGAGGATTTTGATGGAGGAAGAGTCACCAAACCCTAGCTTCAAGAAGATGACCAGCAATGGAAGTCTAGGGATGATATGGATGACCTAGAATCAAGCCATTGGCTTGGAAGGCTCACAACCAATGAATCTCTCTTGAGGAATAAGAGTGAGGGAGAGATTCTTGAGAATGGGAGAGCTTGAAGATGAGATTTGAAAGCTTCTCTTTGAATCAAATAGCACTCTGGAAATAGCAGCCCTTCGATCCTATGAAATAACCCCTTCAGGTATTTAAAGGATCAAGGGAAAGGAGATAGAGAAACGTCGCTTTCAAAACTCCAACGGATCTAAATCTGAAGCAGCCTAGTCGGTCAAAGAACAACCACTGACCGACTAGTTCATCAACTAGTCGGTCGGTGAAACAACATGAACCGACTAAGAGGTGAACAGTGAACAGATTGAATTTCAGACCTAGAAATCTAGTCGGTCCAAGAAGACTGTCTGACCGACTAGTTTCACAACTAGTCGGTCGGTCAGTGAACTTAGACCGACTAAGAGTCAAAAACAATTAGTCTGAATACAAATTGAATTAGTCGGTCCAAGAACAAATGTTGACCGACTAGATTATCAACTAGTTGGTCACCAAACGTTCTTAGACCGACTAACGATAAACAGTAGCTCAGGAGAAAATTAGCATGTACAGTAAAGCTCAACTAGTCGGTCAAAGAAGCATCACTGACCGACTAGTTCACAAACTAGTCGGTCGGAGAGTCAACGTAGACCGACTAACTGTAAACAGTACTGAACAGGAAATTAAGGAAACAAACTAGTCGGTCCAAGAAGCTTTTCCGACCAACTAGATCACCATCTAGTCGGTCAGTTCTTCTTCTTGAACCAACTAACATGCACAAGAAGTCCGAATCGAAGCGCGATGCTTCGAGGAAGTTAGAATGGACTTCTACTAAGATCCTAGAGCTAAGATAGGAGCGAAATGAAGATAGAAATGTAAGAATTACTCAAGGCTTAACATTCTATAGATCGGAACTAAAAGACTATAAGATAAACCTTAACGATCCGTCTTCAAAGCTTCAATCTTCATTCTCGACTTCAAAGAAGGTACAACAGCTTCAACGAAGCTTTAGGCATGCGATCACGCGCTTTGAGAAGTCTTGAGACGTCGCTTTGGATGTTCACATGAATTTGGCGACGATCTCCATTACTGCGCTCACAAATTGTTAGTTCATGATATATTTATGTTTGCTCATCATCCAAAACCAAATCCGGGGAGTCCAATACTCAACATTCTCCCCCTTTTTGGTGATGACAAACCAACATATATAATAATAAAAAATAATGAACTAAATGGAATATACTTACTCCCCCTGCATTGATGACACATTAGTTCCATATGAAATATTAAGCACATACATCAAGCAGACGAGGAATATAAAAATTCAAATCCAATATTCCATTTTTATATCTTAACTCCCCCTAAATCTAACATATCAAATTAGATTCATGGTAAATTATCATTTAGCACATGCCATTATTATGCCATTATGCCATTATTCTATCTCTCCCCCTTTGGCATAATCCAAAAAGAGCGGGAGGAAGCCTAATGACAATAAATTATGGCCAAATAATTCATTAAGCAAGGGAGTCTAAGAATACGACCACGTTTCATATGACACCAAAATAAAATTCGAATAAAATCAAAGCGTGTCAATGAGACCGTAGTCAAAAATCGAAAACTTAAATTATCAAAATATCAAATGTAAATTCACTTATTGTTGAAATGAATTTACTCTCCAATATCAACATTTATAGCTATTTTAGTGCATGTAAAACAATTCTATGTTTTCATACAACTAAAGCTATTGAATCAAAATAAATCGTCGAGCGACGAAATCAATATCAGAGACATACATAAAATGTGCACAAAGGAATGAACCATCAGAAGAGTGGTGCACATCATAGAATATCAAATGTCACAATATCGATCGAAAATGAACATAAAGTAAAAGCACATCAAAACTAAGTGAAGAGTGCGATGAGAAGTGACAAGGTGATAAAAGTAATACGAAAATCATCATAATAACTTTTAAAACATGTCATGCCAAAAATAGATATGAATTTCAAAGCATTTATGGCATTCACAATTCTATCATGCTAGGAGAAACAAAATGATACCAATGTAAAGAAATAGATTCTAACCAAGCATGCATTCAACCCTCATGGATACCAAATGAAATATCATACTTACAACATTAAGCTCCCCCTACATTGGTGCATTACCTAAGCACCATCAACTCCGTTTGAATGAAAGTCTTCGCAAATCAAGGAGTTGGTAGGGTTGGTATCCCACGGTGGATTGAACCTAGAAAACTTCATTTTGGTATCCAAAAACCCTTTTGGATCCAATGGGTTAGACAACAAATTTGAAATACGAAATTAAAATAATTGTAACCCATGAGTTAATGTAATCAAAATCAATATTATAATCAAATGCCTTGGTACCCATAACATGATCATAAACTCATGGTACCAAGCATTGAAGAGTTAAAGGAACTAACCCTTCGGAAACCAAGTCCAAGAGGAACTTGACTTTCCAACATAATCATTAATATAGGATTGCACATAGGATTGCACATAAACATTAATATAGGATTGCACATAAACATTCATATTCAAAATAACATCATTAATATAGGATTGCACATAAACATTCATATCATGATTGTTAGTGTTCTTGGGACCCCAAATAGTGTAGATTTTGGGAATCCTCTTCCTAGTGGTTACATGCACAAAAGGTTGATTTCTATGTGGTGCATGTGGCCTAGGAGCATGAGATCTAGCAATAGCATTATGATGAGCATGAGATCCATGATGTGGTGTAGCATACATACGTGGATAAGCATGAGGATGATTATGAGAGAAGGCATTCACATGTGGATTAGATGTGTGAACATAAGCATTAGGATGTGCATGAGCATGATTACGTGCATGTGGGTGCGGAGCATAAAAATCATTATTTGCATGCACCGGTGGAGTAGGACGTGTGTTCCTACGTGGCATAGCATGTGAGTACAAAAATGCATGACCCCTCTTTGGAGGTCCACCCAAAGTGGGTTTCTTTCCAATCGGGGGTGTGTACGAAGTGGAAGCACTATTGGTAGGAGAACTACCAATGGGGAGTTTTCTCCCACTCGTTGAGGCGTCGGAAGTAGGCCTAACAAAGGTTGTAGGCGATTTGGATGAGTCTCCCCTCTTATACCCCAAGCCAATGTGGTGTTTGGCCGGAAGTAAGTCATTTAGGATATTATCCAAATGGCCCTTACCTTTATTGAAATCATTGATACGGCCTAACGTGCACTCATACTTCTCTTTGAGAGAATGCAAAGAATCATCCAAAGTGGATACTTGCGATGTGAGTGCATAAACACGTGATTTGAGATTCTTATTCTCAATACTCAAAGTTGAGTTTTGAGACGTCAAATCCGCTATCACATGTTCATCCGAATCCTCAACAAGAACATGCTCAAGTTGAGATTTGAGGGACTTCACCTCATTTCTCAACAAGCCATTATGAGTAAGCAAACTTGCTTTCTCATTGGCGAGAGTCTCAACAATGGTGTCATTGTTGGTGATGGTAGACTTAGGAGAGGTTTGGAGCCCAACAAGTTCATCTTTGGTCTTATTATATCTATCTACTAATTTAGTAAATTTAGACCAAATTTCTTGGTTTGCTAACCTCATTTCATCAATAGTAGGTTCTCCGCTTTCATCCTCGCTACCATCCTCGCTTTCATCCTCGCTATCATCGAATGAGGACTTTCGATCTTTTGCCTCATTAGCCATGAAGCAAAGTTTTGCTTTCTCCACATGTCCAACATCTGACTCTCCACTCGAGGAATCCTCCTCGGAGTCAGTGAATGTGCCAACAAGTCCTTTCTTGTACTTTCTTGACTTGTCGTACTTCGATGCTTTCCCCTTTTCCTTGTGTTTGTAGAGAGGACAATCCGGTTTGATGTGTCCTGGCTTGTTGCATTTATAACACATGGGAGTAGAAGCATTAGTCGAACTAACTTTAGATTTATTCGAGGATATACCTTCTCGGAGGAATCGATCGAACTTCCTTGCCATACGGGCAATGGATTCCATGTCCAATTCGTCTTCTGATTCTTCATCATCGGTAGATGGAGCGGCCTTGAAGGCAATCGACTTTTTCTTTGGCTCATCTTGCTTCAAGTACGCTTTCATCTTTTCCTTCATTTGGATCTTACTATCCTTGCGTACCTCGTAAGACAACAAGGTACCCATTAGTTGTGTGACGGTATATTTATTCATGTCGTTACCTTCCTCGATGGCAAAGGTACGCTTTTCCCAATATGATGGAAGACCGTCGATAATCTTCGCGACTTTCTCCTTTTGGGTATAGACCTTCCCAAGAGCTTCCAAGTCGTTTGATATATCCACGAAGCGAGTGTAATATTCCTTCATGGTTTCGCCCTGCTCCATATGAAACAACTCAAATTCTTTATTAGCAACGACGAGTTTAGAATCTTTTACCGTACTCGATCCTTCGTGCAATATGAGGAGTTGGTTCCATATTTGATATGCACTCTTACATGTGCATATCTTGTTGAAGTCCTCGGGCTCCAACGCACAATTCAAGGCATTCATTGCCTTGGCATTGGCTACTTCCGCGGCGACCTCCGCGGGAGTCCACTTCGCGAAATCTTCTTCGGAAGGCTCGACATACTCCGTCATGGTGGCTCTCCATAGTGAAGCGCTCCGGAGGAAAATTTGCATCCGGCATTTCCAGTACCCATAGTTGGTACCGTTGAAGTGTGGAGGCCTGACTGAGGATAGTCCTTCCATAACTGAAGAAGCTCCATCGCGGTTCTTGAAGACGTTGTAGTCGTTGTTCGTCATAGCTTTGAACTTTGGCTATGCGTAGCTTTGAACTTGGCTCTGATACCAATTGTGGTGACCTAGGAAGCCACTGCACATGCACTAGAGGGGGGGGGGGGGGTGAATAGTACTTTTAAATAATAGGGAGATTTATTCCTAATTATCGTGCAATTAACAAACAACGATGCGGAATAATACAACAATCAAGAAATAATACAAACGCAAACTCAATGGTTTAATGGGTTCGGATCCACCCAAGTCTCCCCGACTTGTTCCCGGTGATCCTACGTCCCAACCACCCGGATCCCTTCCGGATACTTGAGTTAGAAACCCTAACTCAAGATTTCCAATATGACCACTTGCGAAAACCTCACAAGTGCAATCGACCTACAATTGATGACCGTGAATCCCACAACCCGGGATCACGCAAAACCTCTCACAACCTAGAGTATACAATTCAAATATAAATGAAATGAAATGCTTACCAACAAAATACCTATGCCTTGAGATTTCTTACCAAATTAGGGCAAAGAGGATTTTGATGGAGGAAGAGTCACCAAACCCTAGCTTCAAGAAGATGACTAGCAATGGAAGCCTAGGGATAAGATGGATGACCTAGAATCAAGCCATTGGCTTGGAAGGCTCACAACCAATGAATCTCTCTTGAGGAATAAGAGTGAGGGAGAGATTCTTGAGAATGGGAGAGCTTGAAGATGAGATTTGAAAGCTTCTCTTTGAATCAAATAGCACTCTAGAAATAGCAGCCCTTCGATCCTATGAAATAACCCCTTCAGGTATTTAAAGGATCAAGGGAAAGGAGAGAGAGAGAGAAACGTCGCTTTCAAAACTCCAACGGATCTAAATCTGAAGCAGCCTAGTCGGTCAAAGAACAACCACTGACCGACTAGTTCATCAACTAGTCAGTCGGTGAAACAACATGAACCGACTAAGAGGTGAACAGTGAACAGATTGAATTTCAGACCTAGAAATCTAGTCGGTCCAAGAAGACTGTCTGACCGACTAGTTTCACAACTAGTCGGTCGGTCAGTGAACTTAGACCGACTAAGAGTCAAAAACAATTAGTCTGAATACAAATTGAATTAGTCGGTCCAAGAACAAATGTTGACCGACTAGATTATTAACTAGTCGGTCACCAAACGTTCTTAGACCAACTAACGATAAACAGTAGCTTAGGAGAAAATTAGCATGTACAGTAAAGCTCAACTAGTCGGTCAAAGAAGCATCACTGACCGACTAGTTCACAAACTAGTCAGTCGGAGAGTCAACGTAGACCGACTAACTGTAAACAGTACTGAACAGGAAATTAAGGAAACAAACTAGTCGGTCCAAGAAGCTTTGCCGACCGACTAGATCACCATCTAGTCGGTCAGTTCTTCTTCTTGAACCAACTAACATGCACAAGAAGTCCGAATCGAAGCGCGATGCTTCGAGGAAGTTAGAATGGACTTCTACTAAGATCCTAGAGCTAAGATAGGAGCGAAATGAAGATAGAAATGTAAGAATTACTCAAGGCTTAACATTCTATAGATCGGAACTAAAAGACTATAAGATAAACCTTAACGATCCGTCTTCAAAGCTTCAATCTTCATTCTCGACTTCAAAGAAGGTACAACAGCTTCAACGAAGCTGTAGGCATGCGATCACGCGCTTTGAGAAGTCTTGAGACGTCGCTTTGGATGTTCACATGAATTTGGCGACGATCTCCATTACTGCGCTCACAAATTGTTAGTTCATGATATATTTATGTTTGCTCATCATCCAAAACCAAATCCGGGGAGTCCAATACTCAACAGTATGTATGTATGTATATATGTATAATGGCTATCATACGCCATATGAGAGCCTCTCTCATATGCCCTCTCACATAAAGCACCCAAGCACATGGGCTTGTACTTGGTTGTACTTTGGTGCTTTATGTGAGAGGACGTATGAGAGAGGCTCTCATATGTCGTATGATAGCCATTATTCTCATATATATATGTGTGTGTGAGATTTAATGTAGAAAAGCTGCCACTTGATCCAATGGATCAAGTGCCACCTGTTCTATATTAAATCCCATATATATATATATTTGAAAAGTAAGCGGGTCTTTATTATTGAATGTACACAAATTACATCATATAGCTATGTAGTCGGGAGTGTCTAAAGAGGGAGGATAGGGCACACGCGCCGTCACTCCCTACTTGAGATACCCCAGCCTACAATGAACTATAAATTATACAAGCAAAACAACCAAAAGGAAACAAACAAGCCTGATTCAACCCTTGTCTCTGAACTCCCAATTTGATAACGCCTCAGCCTCCTCATTATCCGCTGGGTCTTGGTCTCGTATTGCTAGTCTGATATCAGCCGCAATCCCCTCAAACAGGATAGTTTTACTTTTCTTTTTGTCATCAAAAATTCTCATGTTCCGTTCACGCCAAATGTGCCAAACAATGGCTGCAAGGGTTGTTTTTGCTAAAAAACCGAGGGTGTTCTTTTTGCTGAACTGAGCAAGGAAGTGTTTCCCTACTTCAGCAAGACTTGGTTCTATCTGAATTTTGACCCCCAACTTCAGGAGCGCCCGTTGTAAAATGTATTTGGAGTAGTTGCATTCGAAAAATAAGTGGCCCACACTCTCTGTGATGCTGCCATCACATAACACACAGCTTATCGGGGTGTTCAGACCCCATTTGCTCATCATATCCCTGGTGAGTAATTTCCCTCTAAAAGCTCTCAGCAAAGTTAATGACATCTTAGGTATATGGTTGTTGTACCAGACAAGGTTGTGAAAGAGGAACGGTATACCTTGTTTGCGGACTCCTTCCCATGCCTGGCTGAACTTGAAGCCCTCATCTATCTGGCCGAATTGACCATCTCCTGTAGCCTGATGTTGAGGGCCATCCCCAGCCGAATTAGAGTCTCCAGGTCCCGCCTGTAGACCTGAAGAAGCTTTCGTAGCAGCAGAAGATGCCCCCGGCCTTGGAGCAGAAAATGCCCCTGCAGATGCATCCGTAACCACAGCAAAAAAAGCCCCTGGCCTTGGAGCAGCTCCTGAAGCCGTGGATGCCCTGTGCTGATCGACTGCAGGCTGGTAATTTGCAAAAGTGTTGCTCTGTCCCGCAGCCGCGTGAAGTTGTCTTTGTTCCGGAGCCCATGCCCAGAAGTCAGCGCCAGGCCTCAAGCCGATATTTTTGAGTAATGGTAATATCTGGATGATCTCAGGATCATCAATCCACGTGCTTCTATTCCAATACTCACTGACTTTCTTAAGGGATGATGCATACGGGACGTCAAATAATGCATTTAGCGGGCCGCATTCTAGCCAGTTGTCGTGCCAGAATAAAGTTGTGCATCCATCTTTAACCCTCCTCTTTATCAGTTTTTGTGATATGCTTCTACAAGCAAGCATTCGCTTCCATGTACCAGATTGCAATACAGACCCCTTAGCCACATAGAACCCCCCGCACTCCGCATACTTAAGTCTCATTTGCTTTGCCCAAAGGGTATTGGAGGTGAGGAATCTCCATGTTAGTCCGATACCTGCCGCAACATTAAGATCTTCAAAAAGCCTGATGCCTACACCTCCTTCAGTTTTTGGGGTGCAAACATCCTCCCAAGCCCACACTCGAGAAGTACCCCAGATGAACAGCCTGCAAGCGGCGGATATGGTCCTCAGAATGGAAAGGGGAATATGGAACGCCTGCATCCAGAAGGCGACCATACTATAGATTACCGTTTTAACGAGCTCAATTTGCCCCGCAATTGACAACATAGAAGAGGACCATCCCATCAGGCGCTTCTTACACTTATCAACAAGCTTGCTGTACATAGGGGATTTGGGGTATTTAGACGATAAGGGCAATCCCAGGTAGGTGGAGATGGTGGATGCGAGCTTGATACCCAAACATTCCGCTAAGCCTGACTTCTTCTTAGTGCCCTTGCTAAATAAGGCAGTGCTCTTATCCCAGTTTACATGTAGGCCTGTATATTTAGAGAACTCACCTAGGAGATCCTTGATTCCCAGAAAGGATTTCTTATTTGCCCGACAAAACAGCAGGAGGTTGTCTGCGAAGAGAAGATGGGAGATGGTGCCTGTGCACCGCATCGGCTGAATGGTGCCTCTTGCTAGTGCTTTCGCAATCAAAATAGAGAATGCTTCCATTACTATAACAAACAAATAGGGGGAAAGAGGGTCCCCTTGTCGAATACCCCTGTTACCTCCAAAGCACCCAACAGGAGTTCCATTTACCATGACAGAGAAAGTGGCCGTAGATATACATTCTCTTATCCATTCTATAAAAATATTTGGGAATCCCATCTGGCTGAGGAAATAGTAAATAAATTCCCGGTTTATGCTATCGAAGGCTTTCTTCAGATCCAGTTTTAAACAGGCCCTCCCTCCCATAGGGTTACTGTAGTCTCTGATCTGCTCGTGGGCAATGAGTGTGGAGTCAGAAAGAAGGCGCCCTTTAAGGAACGCCGCTTGATTAGGGGATATAAGCTCATGAATGACCTCCTTGATTCTATTGCAAATGATTTTGCTGATTATTTTATAGGCAACATTACAGCAGGCAATGGGCCTATAGTCGCCCAGGTTCGATGCATTTGAATTTTTGGGGACTAAAGTTATATTGGTGTGGTTCACTTGCCTCAGAAGTTTACCAGACCTGAAAAATGACCTCACCGCATTTGAAACATCTTCTCCAATTAGGTGCCAACTGTACTGGAAAAAGAAGTCATTGAACCCATCTGGTCCCGGTGCTTTGTCTGCCCCTATCTGGAAGGCCGCATCTTTGATCTCTTCCTTAGAAATCCTTCTTATCAGCCAAGTAGAAGCCTCGATAGTTAGAATACGCTTTGGAGTGAGTGCAGGGAAAGTAGTCTTATAGTGATTCTGGGTATATAAGTCTTCATAAAAGGCAGGGGCTTGATTCTTAAGATCCTCATAGGATCTGTTCTGGAGGCCGGCGGCATTTACCAAGTGGCTCAAGTTGTTGCGGCTCTCCCTGGCCTTCATAGCATTGTAGAAAAATTTTGTGTTTCTATCCCCCAAAGACAACCAGTCCTGCCGACTCTTTTGACGATACATCTCCTCTTCCAGCCCCATAGCTTTTGCCAAAGCCTTCATAGCAAATAGTTCCACGGCATGTAAACTGGGGTTTGAGTGCAAATCCGGGGAGGCTCTTATAGCTTCAAGGTCTTTGCGGCAAGAATTCACAGCAGCAGTGGCGTTAAAATCAAGAGCCCATTTACGCAAAATGGGCTTGAGCCTCTTCAGTTTTGGGCCAGCCGAAACATAGGGGTACCCACAACATCGCCACCCCAGCTATCTTCCACGAGCTTAAAGAAACCTAGGCATTTGGTCCAATAATTGTAAAACTTGAAAGGCTTAGGGGATGAGGGTACCTGAGGGTGTAGATAAACAACCATTGGGGAGTGGTCACTCGTGTTAGGATCCAAGTATTCAAAATAAGAATCCGAGAGCAAGTTGATCCAATCCGCATTTGAAAACACACGGTTAAGCTGGGCCGCAATGCGACAGTCACCTACTTGATTATTGCACCAGCTTAGTATGTCACCCGTACTTTTAAGCTCCTGGAGGAGGCATTTTTTGATGCATTCAGTGTAATCTTCTACCATCTTTTCATCGAGCTTCCTGCCACCCACCTTATCTTTCGAGAAAAGAACACTATTGAAATCTCCACCCACCAACCAAGCCGTACCCCTAACATTAGTAGCATCAGCCTCCAGCTTAGACCAAAGCTCCTTCCTCTCCCCAATGGTGTTGCGAGCATACACCCCAGTAATAGCACAAGAGAATCCCCCTTTATTAGCACACCTCACGGTAATGTGCTGGCCAGAGCAGGAGACAATAGTAGGGTTCCAAACAGTAGGGTCAAAACCCATCAGTATCCTCCCTCCCGCTACGAGGTCAAAATTATCTATAGAAACCCAAGATTTAGGAAGTATTGATTTATTACCACTGAAAGAAGACTTGAGTTTGGTCTCTAATAGAATCACAGCAGATGGTTTTATTTTCTTTATTCTTTCCCGCAGGTCACGACGACGAATCTGGTTATTGAGGCCTCTTGCATTCCAAAGAAGAACAGTCATTGGTAATTGGTATGTTGTTTTGGCTGGCGTGAACAAAAGATTGCACGTGCTAACTCCCAAGTGTAGGAGGTCGCCAAGTAGTAAATATCCTAGTGAGCCTAGGGTCGAACACGGGGACAACTTGCTTACAATCAACAGTGATCACAATTAGCCTAAACGGTGTGAGAAATACCACCCTTTTGGGGTGAGGATTGGTTGATGAGATTTTTAGAACACCCTACCGTTAAGCATGCAAACAACGAAATATGTAGGATATCAAACAAAGATGAGAAATGTGAGTGTTCATGGTTTCATGGTGTAGTCGGGCTTCAAACTTCATTTCGAATCACTACGATCCCTCATCCGGCTAAGGAGAGAGTGATCGGATAGTTTGGCATTTCATCGAACACGTTAGGTGCGAAAAGATAGTGAATGAAACATTGAGAAAATTTTACAATAAACACAATAGAGAGGGTCCACTAGGATGAACCTCTCTTTGGATTTCCCAATAGGGTTCCAATTGAACAAGACTAACTCAACATTTCATTCACATATGAGAGTTAAAATTCAAGCTAGAAATGAAATTTGTAAGCCCAACATACAACCATCCACCATAAACACACACAATAAGACTAGCCACTCATGGTAAACAAAATCACCATTTTTGATTTCAAAGTTAACATCCAAATGTTTTTACAATGAACAAAATTCAACAAGAGAAATTGAGAAATAAAAGCTAAAGCACAAGAGAACCCCCTTTTTTATCTTCTCCTTTGATCTTCTCTCTTGATCTTCACTCCTTCTCCAAGATTTTCCAAGCCCTAGAAATTTCTCCTTGAAAAAGAATCCCCCAAGGCAAGCCCTAAAAAAAACTGCTCCAAAAAAAAACTAACTCCCAAAAACGTGTTCAGCCCAAGAAAAAAACAGAACACAATTAAAACTAGGTCCACGCTCATTTCTGTGTTTTTTTGTTAGCCCATGCAAATTCTGGGCCAAAAAATAATATTTTTCCAACCTGGGGGCGGGATTAAATTTTCCCGGCCCCCCCAGCCAGCGCAGCGCCCTGCGCTTTTAATCAAACGAGATTTTTGGGGGGGCGCGGGCCCCCCTTCTCCGAGAAAACGCCTGGCGGGCCGGCCCGCTGGGCGAAAATGTTTTATTAATTTTTTTTATAAAACAAATTGCGGCCCGCTCAGAAGCGGGCCGCGGGCCTCAAGGCCCAATAAGGCTTTTTTCCTTTTAGTATTTCACAGAAATTCCCAGAAAATCCATTTTAACTCCAATAATTCACCAAAAATAGCCCCAAGCACCAGAAAATTCTGGAAAAATTCCAGAAAATTTGGAAAATTTCCAGGAGTACCTGAAAAATAAGAGGATCTAAAATTAGTCCATAGAAATCGTATTTTATGTATAAAAATAGATTAAGCGTTAATAATCCACAATTTCACTAAAACGTACGTATCAATGCCAAAATTAATACGAAATAAACATAAAATACCCAGAAATGGGGGGAAAATAAGCAATTTTTACCCCGAATCACACCCCCAACTAGCTATTTGCTAGTCCCTAGCAAATCAAGCGATACATTCGGATTAAAATGGAAACGTGCATCAAACTCACAAAATTCTCATGGCATATTCCAAAAGTTATTTCCAAGTGATTTCAAAGTCAATATAACCAATGTATGAAAGTACATAACGAATGACACACTCTTTTATCCAATTCAAAGAAAAGTGAGGCAATAAGCCCGTATCACATGTGTCGGGATATCACGATGTCAAAAATGCTAATCTTCAAGGAAATGGCCAATACAAAAGAAATTTTTCTCTAAGTTGTGGGGGAATGAGATTTGCAAAATTCATGTATGTTATTCACTCAATTATTCATACTTTTTTTTCATCATTTTTCTTTTTTTTACTTTCTTTTTTTATGTTTTTGTGCACTCCCCTAAATCTTCTCTTTCGTGTCCTCCCCAATGTTTCGTGGGGCACCGACTACTTGACAAGACTAGAAGAACGATGCACATTTTCTTTTCTATTTTTTTGTTGTTTTGTTGTTTTTATTATTTGCATACACGCGATAACGCAATATAGGCAAAAAGGTGAAATGATTTCTAAATCTCGTTATTTGGCGTCCTCCCCAATGTTTCGTGGGGCACCGGCTACTAAACTTGATTAGAAAGGCAATTCACTTATATTACTCTCATTCTCATTCACGAATTAGCAATTCATCCACCCACTCCTAAGAGGAAAACAATGCATAACAAATTGGCCATCTCCTATCCAATCAAACCTACATTGTTCATCCCAACATGAAATTTCTTACACCACACTTTTCCCAAATTGTTTCAAATAGAGCATCATGACATATGAAATAGTCTCATTCATGGTATATTAGCATTTGAAATCAACTTGGAAAAGAAATTAAAGCACGCCAATCAAAAATTCATGAGTTGACACCAAAATAGGATTTAAATCCAAATGTATGCATTAAGATGTAGCATGTAAGGGATCAAGCACAAAGCTAGCAAATGAGCAAGGATAGTCGATGTTAAGCTCGCAAGATATTGGAGATGACAAAATGGATGTCTCCACAAATGAGCAAAATTTATTTATTTTTTGTTTTTTTTGTTTTTTTTGAAAACAACTAACTAAACATCCTAAACATCCTAAAACAACCTACAACCTCCCCCAACTAAATATATGCATTGTCCTCAATGGATGAAAGGGTAGTAGAAGCAAAAGTTGGAACAAACACACCTATTTAGTCGTCGCCCGAAGGCGGGTCCGCAAGCTCCTCGGTGTTTCGCTCCTTAGCCCACGAATCAAAATAAGGCTTCAAACGTTGTCCATTGACCTTGAACTCGCTCCCATCTTTTTTGTTCACCAAGGTCACCGCTCCATGATTGTAGACATGTTTTACCACGAACGGTCCGGACCATCTAGATCTCAACTTTCCCGAAAAGATATGGAGCCGGGAGTTGTATAATAGCATGCTTTGGCCCGGGAAAAATTCCCTCCTCAAAATCATTTTGTCAGGCTCAAATTTCATGCGCTCCTTGGCTAATTTGGCATTGTCATATGCATCCCGCCGTAACTCCTCCAATTCACAAATCTGTAATTTACGAAAATTATTGGATGAGTCACAAATAGAATTAAATTGTTTAATTGCCCACAATGATTTGTGCTCTAACTCCACGGACAAATGGCAATGTTTTCCATAAACAATCCTACACGGCGACATTCCTAAAATAGTTTTGTAAGCGGTCCGATATGCCCAAAGTGTTTCCGGCAATCGGACACTCCAATCCTTCCGTGTAGGATTCACCGTTTTTTGTAGGATGTTTTTTATTTCTTTATTAGCCAATTCCGCTTGGCCATTGGTTTGGGGGTGGTAAGGTGTGGAAATTTTGTGTGTGACCCCAAACCTCTTCATCAAGTTAGAGAATGGTTTATTGCAAAAATGAGATCCACCATCGCTAATAATAGCTTTAGGAATTCCAAAACGTGCAAAAATATTTTCTTTGAGAAATTTTAGCACGGTAGCACCCTCATTATTCCTACATGCAATGGCCTCCACCCATTTGGATACGTAATCAACGACCACTAAGATATATGTGTACCCAAATGAAATGGAGAATGGCCCCATAAAATCTATGCCCCAACAATCAAAAATTTCAATTTCTAAGATCGGATTTAAGGGCATCATGTTTCTTTTTGTTATCCCCCTAACTTTTGACATGGCACACAAGATTTACAATATGTGTATGTGTCCTTAAACATGGTGGGCCAATAAAATCCATATTGCAAAATTTTGGCCACCGTTTTATGTGCGGAAAAATGTCCCCCACATGCACCACAATGACAAAAATGTAATACACTAGCAAACTCGTCATTTGGCACACACTTCCTAACAATTTGGTCGGAACAATATTTATACAAGTATGGATCATCGAAAAAGAATGATTTTACCTCATGTTTAAATCTTCTTATATCCTGAATCGACCAAAAGTGAGGAACCTTACCGGAAACCAAGTAGTTTGCAATATCGGCGTACCACGGCAAGGAAGACACGACGAAAAGTTGTTCATCCGGAAATGCATCATGAATTGGTGCGGTGGCGGGCTCGTTCCCGAAGGTAAGGCGTGACAAATGATCCGCCACCAAGTTTTCCACGCCCTTCTTATCCTTAATCACGACGTGGAATTCCTGCAAAGGTAAAATCCATCTAATAAGCCTTGGTTTTGCATCTTTCTTTGAAAGCAAATATTTTAGGGCCGCATGATCCGTAAAAATGAGAATAGGTGACCCTAAGATGTAACTCCTAAATTTCTCCAAAGCAAACACTACGGCGAGCAATTCTTTCTCCGTTGTTGTGTAGTTCTTTTGGGCTTCATTGAGAGTTTTGCTCACGTAGTAAATCACACATGGTACTTTCTCCCTCTTTTGACCAAGCACCGCTCCCACAGCAATATCACTTGCATCACACATAATCTCGAATGGGAGGCTCCAATCCGGCACCTGCAAAATGGGAGAAGTAGTTAATGCGCATTTTAATAATTCAAATGAAGATTGACACTCACGTGTCCAAATAAATTCTGCATCAAGAGTTAGCAAATGGCAAAGGGGTCGGGAGATGGCACTAAAATCCTTGATGAAACGACGATAGAACCCCGCATGCCCAAGAAAAGATCGCACATCCCTCACGGTTTTTGGAGCTGGTAGCTTTTCAATTATCTCAACTTTGGCTCGGTCTACCTCCATTCCTCGCTTTGAGACTTTATGGCCAAGAACCATCCCCTCCGTAGCCATGAAGTGGCATTTCTCCCAATTTAGGAGGAGGTTCTTCTCAATGCATCTACTCAAAACCAAAGAAAGGTTAGACAAACAACTTTCAAATGAAAATCCAAAAACCGAAAAGTCATCCATAAAAATCTCCACAATTTCAACCATATCACTAAAAATGCTTAGAACGCATCGTTGAAATGTGGCGGGTGCATTACACAACCCGAAGGGCATCCTACGAAAAGCAAATGTGCCGAAGGGACAAGTGAAAGTGGTTTTCTCTTGGTCCTCCGGGGCAATTTCTATTTGATAATAGCCCGAATACCCGTCCAAAAAGCAATAAAATTCATGGCCCGCAACCCTTTCTACAATTTGGTCAAGGAATGACAAAGGAAAATGGTCCTTGCGGGTCATGGCATTAAGTTTCCGGTAATCTACACACATACGCCAACCGGTGGTGGTTCGCGTAGGAATCAATTCATCATTCTTGTCCCTAATGATGGTGATTCCGGACTTTTTGGGCACTATTTGGATGGGACTCACCCACCTACTATCCGAAATCGGGTAAATGATACCCGCATCCAACAATTTTAAAAGTTCATTTTTTACAACCTCCTTCAACGTCGGGTTAAGCCGACGTTGCAACTCTCTCGAGGGTTTTGAATCCTCTTCCAAATAAATGTGATGTGAGCACACTAAAGGGCTAATTCCCGTGATATCCGCTAGTGTCCAACCTATAGCCTTTTTGTGTGTTCTCAACACATCCAACAAATCGTGTTCTTGCTTAGGTGTGAGGTTAGAATTTATTACCACCGGGAATGTCTCACCCTCTCCAAGGTATGCATACTTCAAATATTCCGGAAGTGGCTTTAGATCCAATTTGGGATGCTCCGAAGATGATGGCATTTGAGGTGGGGAGTCCGTAGGCAATGTCTCGAATCTCGGAACCCATTTGGTGCTTGGTCCCGCATGTGTCTCCTGCACAAGAAAAGATTCATCAATATGCTCACAAAAAGAGTCAAGAAAAACTAAAGCATTATCAAATTCGGAACCAAAATGATCTTCAACACATGAGTCTATAGGTTCCGAAGCCAAAAAGTCAACCATGTTAACTTCATCGTATTCCCCTTCTCGGGGTGGCAATTTGCATGCATGGAATATATTGTGTTCAAGAGTCATGTTGCCAAAAGAAATTTTTAATTGGCCACTCCTATAATTTATCAAGGCGTTGCAAGTGGCCAAAAATGGTCTTCCTAGGATTATCGGGGTGGGATTCCCCGATGTGGGTCCTTGAATGTCAAGTACAATGAAGTCAACGGGGTAATAAAATTTGTCCACTTGGACAAGCACATCTTCCACACAACCCCGTGAAATCTTCACACTCCTATCCGCTAGTTGTAAAACAACCGGCGTGCTTTTTAATTCACCCAATCCTAGTTGAATTAAGACCGGGTAAGGCAATATGTTAACACTCGACCCCAAATCCAAAAGTGCTTGACCTATCCTCTTTGTGCCTATGGTGCATTCAATTGTAGGGGATCCTGGGTCTCTACATTTTTGGGGAGTGTTGTGTTGCACAATGGAGCTCACTTGCTCCGTTAAGAAAGCCTTTTTCTTCACATTCAAATTCCTCTTAACCGTGCACAAATCTTTAAGAAACTTAGCATACGTTGGAATTTGATTAATAGCATCAAGTAAAGGGATATTAATTTGACATCGTTGAAAAATCTCCCTGATTTCCGCTTGATACTTGTCCTTGGATGGCGGGGCGAGCCTTTGAGGGAAAGGTACCGGAGTGGAATAAGGCGCTGGCTCATTGGATGGATTCTTTATTGTTGGGCCTTCACCTTGCTCCTCCTCTAGCACCAAGTTCGGTATTTGTTCCTTCTCTCCCACTTCCTCCACTTGTGGATCTTTAGGTGGCTCCACATTTTCAAAATTTTTTCCACTTCTCAATGTCGTCACCGCTTGGCATTGCTTCATTGAACCCCCCCGTTGACGAAGAAGAGTTCATATTGGGGTTGGGCAATGGTTGGGATGGAAGCTTCCCCTTCTCTAGACTTGCGGTCAACTTCGCCAAGTGCTCCGCCATTTGTTGATTTTGAGTTTGTTGGAGTTGTTGGAATTGTTGGAATTGTTGGAATTGTTGGCTTTGAGCTTGTTGCACTTGGATGAGTTGTTGCAAAGTCTCATTCATGGAGTTCATTTGGGTCTCACTCCCTTCCTCTCTCTTTCTTTGGAAACCGCCTCCTTGGTAATTGTTGTTGAAAGGAGGAGCCTTGTACGGTTGATGAGTTTGTTGTGGTGGCCCTTGATGTTGCGGTTGTTGAGGCCTCCAACTCAAGTTGGGATGATTCTTCCAACTTTGGTTATATGTGTTGGAGTTGAAGTTTTGTCCAAACACTTGATTTGCCTCCGCGTTAGGCTCTCTCAAAACCTCCTTCAATGTGGGAATGGTGGGGCAATTTGATGTATCGTGCCCCGTAGTCTCGCAAATAGCACAACTCTTCTCCATGGCTACACTCTTCACCGCCCTCAACTCCATGGCTTGGATCTTCTTTTGCATAGCTTCTAACCGGGCTTCCATAGCATCATCGGTCTTCAAGGTGTGTAAGCCACCATGAGTTGGTTGTGATGAAGATGAGTCGCCTCTATCAAACTCTGAAGTTGTGTCCCATGTTTGAGCATTCTCCGCCACCATCTCCAAATAATCCCACGCTTCATCCGGTTCCTTATCAAAAAACTCCCCGTTGCACATTGTTTCCAAAAATTGCTTTGATGTCGGTAAGAGTCTTTCGTAGAAGAACCCGATGACACGGCATTTCTCAAATCCGTGGTGAGGACACGAGAGTAGAAGTTCCTTTAGCCTTTCCCAAGTTTGGTAGAATGTCTCATTGTTGCGTTGGGCAAAGCTCATGATTTGCTTCTTCAATCCCTGTGTCCTGTGCAAGGGAAAAAATTTCTTTAGAAACTCGGCTTGAAATTGCAACCATGAAGTAATTGAGCGCGGTGGTAAAGCATTAAGCCAATTCTTGGCTTTATCTTTGAGAGAAAACGGAAATAATTTCAAGTATATCGTGTCGGCGCTCGTTTTCCCATCAAAACATGTGGAACATACATCTTCAAACTCCTTTATGTGAAGATATGGGTTTTCCCTCTCCAACCCATGGAAAGTGGGTAGGAGTTGAATTACCCCGGGTTTAAAATTAAAGGAGTTCGCATCCGTAGGTAACACAAAGCATGAAGCCGAACTAGATCTGGTGGGTCTCAAAAGATCCCTTAAAGACCTAGGGACATCGGCTTGAGAATTGGTGTCATGGTTACTAGTATTATCATTGTTCATGTTTTCTTCCTCCATGACGTGTGTGCGCGTTAGTCTATGTGTTCGAGGTGTTCAAAGCTACATAAACTAACCAAGCAAGCGATGGTATGTAAAACGAAAATAAACAAAGTGAAATTTATATACGATTATGTACGAAAAGATGATATAGTCACTGTTACGCCTATTTGGCCGAGGCCCGAAAGACACGAGCCCAGAAACCCGACCGTCGGTCAAGAGCCCATCTGCACACTCAGGCCCACTCGATCAGGCCCTATGGGGGACCCCCCCAAATGTCGATCCGACCCGGCCCCGGCAACACACTGGTCACTCACCCACTCCTGCGATAACCGCTCCCTCGATCCCGCTACCACTTAATGGCAGTTATAGGGAGATGCTGGCATGGCGCAGGGATCGGCAACGGGGGGGGGGGGGGGGGATTGAGGGGGCATGATTGAGGGCGGACGAGCGACGTGGGTCGGGGGCAATCACGGCGGAGGTCTATAAAGGGGCTATGAGGACGACAGGACAGAGGACCGCATCTCAGGTATCCAAAACCTAAGGTACTCCATCAACGACCTAGTTCCCCCATTTCTCCTCCTTCCTCCCCCGCTCGCGCCGTGAGACGCCGTAACGATCTCCTCTCGAGTCGTACCGTCTCCGCCGGGCCTCCTCTTTCAGATCACTGTCTGACTTAGGCATCGGAGGGGTTTTGGCTGGAACCAAGGTCCGGCCCCCCTGACGAGTGTTCTCGTCTACGCAGGAGGATATCCAAGCCACGGGCCGAGGCTTCCCCTCTGCCCCTCGCCGACCACGCTACCAGCTGGACGATCGAGGCTTCCCCTCGTCGTCTGACCGCCAAGGCCGAGCACAACCGACCGAGGCCGAGCGTCTCAACCCAGGCCGAGACTTCCCCTCGCCCTACCGACGACCGAGGACCCCAATTCGACCCAGTCGACGCGCTCCACGTCGTCTGCAGATCCGACTCGAGCCTCGTCTGCACCAACTCGACTCACCCGAGGGACCCAAGCGGGCCCCTTGACCACATTGACCAGGTTGTCCACGGTCAACGCTTTTGTAGTGAGAAAACACTCTGAAACATCTGGCGCCGTCTGTGGGAACGACAAATTGTCCCACGAAGAAGCAAACCACACCCGCAATGGCACGAGCCAGCAACAGAAGGAAGCGCATGCCCCCCATCCCG
This sequence comes from Scilla litardierei, assembly GCA_030789695.1. Taxonomy (NCBI): domain Eukaryota; kingdom Viridiplantae; phylum Streptophyta; class Magnoliopsida; order Asparagales; family Asparagaceae; genus Scilla; species Scilla litardierei. The sequence continues at coordinate 555,420,830 of CM061142.1, forward strand.
GAGGAGGGGAATGGGGCATCCAACGGCAACCTCGAAGGCACGCCCGTCAACAATCACCCCGCCCCCACAACTGAAGAGATTGGCGGGTCAGAATTGGCCACACAGGGACAACTCCGTGTCCTGGCCCAGGAGACAAACGCGAACATCCAGACGCTGGTCGCGGCGGTTCAGCAGCTCGTCAGCACCACGCCGGCTAACGGAGGAGCATTGGGCGACGACCATCGTTGGGCAGGGGGTCCCCTGCTCTTACGGTCTGCTGTGGTCGATGACCACGGGAACCAAGGACCGAACGCGGAGCGTCGGTTCACGTTGTCTGGCTCCCGCCAGGCGAGATCACGCGCCTCCTCCCCTCGTCGTGAAAGGAGCCGAAGAGAAACTGAAGGCACGGGGGACGAGTTGGTGACCGCGTCATCTCATCGACCACGGTCACCCCACCGCAGGAGAGGCAATCGACACCACTCGAGAGACCGATCGCGGCGGAGCAGGAGCTCCCGCCGGAGGAGCCGGGAACGCCGGGTCAGCCCGACCCCCAGTGTGGCGAGGGCCGTGGAGCCAGCCCCGCCGGCGCTTGTACCCCCTCCACCACCGAACGAACCGGAGGCAGACGGGTGTCGAACCCCCGGAGGCATCCACGGAGACCGATGTCCCCTATCACGGAGGATAACCGACGCGCGGGTCCCCTCTCGATTCAAGATCCCGGCGCTGGGGAAATACGACGGGATAGGGGACCCGGGAAACCACGTAATGGACTACGAGGGGGACATGTCCTTCCAGGGAGCCGACGATGACCTACTCTGCCGAGGCTTCTATTCTACTCTCAGGGGAGCAGCAAGGACCTGGTACCGCAGCCTACCCAGCCGCTCCATCGACAGCTTCGAGGAACTCACACAACTGTTCTGCAAACAGTTCATGGCGGGGAGGAAAATAAAGCCTGATGCTGAACATCTGTTCAAAATAGTGCAGGGCCCAGCCGAGCCGCTCCGACAGTTTGTAACGACCACTTTTCGTCGTGCGTTGTTCGTGCACGTGCTTTTGGCTGTGCACGTGTTTGTTTTAGACTTTATTTGTTTGTGAACACTTTCGTGTGATATGCCGTTGTGAACGTCTCTGAGAGTATTAAATAGTGGCACTAATTTGGAACGACGTTCCTCGAGTCGTTTTTCCACAATTTAATCTTATTCGATGAGACGTGGCGATTCTCACTTTTGACGGGAGACGTTTCTATTTTTGGTTTCGTCGTCCGACGTCGAAATTGAGAACCGTCTTCTTAGTTAGCTCACATTCGTCGTCACGATCACCCCGATATTTATTTTATAATTTTTGGAGTTTATTTGACCACTTTTAGATTTTTAACAAGGTTTATAATATTTTTAATAATTTATTTTTATATTATTTTCGGCCAAATAAAATTTATTTGAGTTTAAAACGTTTTAAAGAATTTTTGAGCCAATTTCCAGCTCATTTGGACCAAGTCAAAGTCTTGGGTGAGATGGAGTTGGTTAGATTTGAATTTTAAATTATTTTAAACTCCTAATCTCATTAGGATTAGCCCTAGACCTAGTCAACCCCTCTACACTATATAAACAACCCCTAGGAAGACCTATTTTCGCAAGAAAATAACCCTAGCCACTTCCAAAACCCAAATTTGACGTTGCGACGAATCGTCGCAACGTTGCGACAAGCTGTTGCCGCACGACCGAAGAAACGAGGCCGTTTTCCCCGCTCCGACCGATGCTTCCGCCCGCACCAAGCCCCTCCCGCACCCGCTGCACAGCCGCCCGCTCCGTTCGACCGCACCGACCGAGAGAGGCTCTCGGTCAGACCGAGAGCTCCGCCCGCTTCCGTTCTGCTCAACCGCTCGCACCCAACCCCGCTTCGTCCCCCGCTCAGCGTCGTGTCTGACCGAGGCGCATCCCCGCACCAACCGCTGCTCCGCAACGTTGCAACCGTTGCAACGTTGCAGCACCCAAGCCCCCGCATCCAAGGCGCCCGACCGACCGCTCCCTCCGCACCGACCGAGAGCACCAAGGCCCGCACCGCACCCGCAGCTGCACAAGCCCGTTCCCCCGCACCGACCGAGCCAAGCCCCCGCATTTGGCTGAGTACGACCGAGAGCAAACGTCGCAACCCCGCACCCGTCGCACCGCTTGCCACCGTGGGCCCCCCAAGTTCTCCAGAGGTATTGTGGGTCCCCCAAAGGTCCCTAGGACTACCGTGGGCCCCACCTAGGTGCTTGCTCTTCGAGGATTCGTCGCGTACGACGTTGCGACACGTCGTAGCCCGTCATCGCACGTGCTAGCTTTGGAATCTGGAACCGTTGCTCCGGTTGATGCTCTGAACTTTCCAGCGAGGAAACTATATTGGAATCAGGACTTGGAGCGCGTTCTCTTATTCCAACCCCCGGCGTCGCTACCCGACGCCGGTGTAGCTTTCGCGTCGTGTTGAGGTTACGTTTTGCACCCCTAGGACCCCCAACCCAATTGCATGCTAATCAAGACTAAAATTGATGTTTTTAAAGTATTTTAAATGTTTTAAATCCACTAATCAAGATTAATAATATGGACTTTAGGCCGGTGGACTTGTGCACGTAGATAATTGTGATTTTTGGACTCATTGGACGGTGTGCTCAGACGTCGTACTTGCAGGCAAGTGAAACTTGCCAACTCTTGTGTAGGGCCATGTTTTTAGGCCACTTTCTTGTTCCTAGCATAAAAGAGACTAGTCAGTGAAATGATAGCTGGCTAGACGCCTACTTGATCTAGTTTGACAACGAAACTAGATCCGTCACCTAATTGATCTAGCTTGACAACGAAGCTAGATCTAACCCTTTAAACTTGTTGTTCATGCATACTAAACTGTCACGTTTACTTTCCTTACCGGTACGCACTTTTAACTGCCATGCATTGCATTTTACATGTCATCCAAATTGATTGTTGCATCGTAGCACATGCTACAATACTTGTCCTCGTACTACTTGTCCGGCTAGGTGCACCCCTATGCCATACTTGTTAAAAACACTTCCTGGTTCGTGATCCAGAAGCGAGCATTACCGTTCGGGGGTAAGGCCCTGGCTCGACACACGTGGAGGGGTAGGGATAAACGTTCGCTTGAGCTTAGGAGTGGCCTGATCAGCCCTCTAGCCAAAAGACGGAATCTCTGTGCACGAGGTGCTTACTTTTCTTGTCTTGTACTTGTCTTGTGAATGATTCATGTAATACTTGCTATCCATGCCATGTTTAAATGACATGCTCGTACTTTACTTTACTTTACCTGTTGCACTCATACTTTAACTGCCATGTCATTGCATCATGCTAGAACTGCTAGGTTGCTTTACTTTTACCTACTTTCAGTTTCCTTGCACAAGTCTCTTGTAGACTTGTTGACATGTGCCCCTTGCTCTTTTGGGTGTCACATGTTAGACCTAAGCCAGAGACCGTTGCTGAGTACGTGAGGTTTTGCTGACGCTGAGTCTGAGTCCATGATTGCCCAGGAGGATTTTGGTGGACACCGGTGACCATGCTTTGAGTCTTTGTTGAGCTTTATGTTGTTTTAGGCCTTTTGTTAGCTGTTGGTGCGTAGCACCGTTGTTTGTACTTTGTACTTCTGTTGGCCATGTTTGGGCCTTTTCTTTTAGCCTGGTGGCTTTTCTGCGATGTTGGAAACTTATTTTATGGATATTCTGAGATGTCTCTTTTGTCTCATTTCATTATTATTATCTTTGTTTCGTTTGCGTTGCAAGGACCTGCAGTTTTAAATTTAACCGACGCTTATCGGACTTGCAGCTTTGTAGCTTCAAGTCTGAGCGGACCTTCTCACGCTTCGCCTCCACATTTTTGGGAAGCGGGGTGTGACAGGTTTTGTTGGTGGCCCATGCAGGTCCGGTCTTGCAATTGCGAATTAACGAAACAACGATAATAACGGAATGTCCATTAAATAAATTGCAACATTCGAGTCATAAGCCCTGAGTCTAGTCGTTTTCTTACGACACTAGGTGGTAAGAAGACTTAGTTAGACGTCTGTGCTTGCTATTTAGAGGCCCCTGATTGATAGTTAGACCTCCCTGATAGCAATTGATCGTCGTAGGAGTTACCTTGGTGGTTATTGCCTAACCCTGACCATACTAGACCTCTAAAATTTCCTTTAGTCGTTCGCCTGGGTTCATCGATTTCGGACCAAGCTGAACGCATTTATTTACAGTCTAACCTTTAGAAGTCTTAGCGCTTAGTTTTTTTTAAATCTTTAGTTGGTCGACCGTAGGAGTTCCCCGTAGACTCTTCTGAGTCATATCCTAGGCGTACGAATGTTTTGATCATCCGACCAATTTCCTTGCCTCGATTCACGAGATCGCCTCGTGACGATCGTCGTCCATTTTTGAACCTCTCCATTACGAACCTTGAAACTCTTGAAAGCATTCTTGACCCCCTCCTTTCCGAAGTTTAACCTTGTCCCAAATTTTAATGCATACATACTTATACTTCACCCTCCTTCGTTGATTTAAAATTTTAAAAAACTTTTGTCGGAAATTTTGAACTCTAGCTTATAATATTTTTCAGCCTATATTTTTCGTACTTATGTAAATGTGTCGTTCCTTCATATATTAATTTTATTCTGAACCGTATTTTTATTTTGCTCAGTTCGATTTATAATTTTCACTCCTATTTATGCCATTTGAATAATACACCGTGTTTACTTTTAATATACTTTTCAAGTCACATGGAATTTCAGATTTCAGCAAGTTGGTTTTTGCTCGTCGTTCTCACTATTTCAGATTTTTGCAAAATTACTATTTTCATAACCTCTTCCTGCTTTAGACCCTCCCTGATTTGATTTTAAGGATTTGCTATTCGATCCTGACAATTCTTATGCTAAGTTACTACTATTTTCTTTCCGCTCACCATACACGCTTTTAGAAAAATTTCTAAACCAAATTGAATTTCAACTATTTTTATAACCGCGCCAGACTTGTTGTGCTCGTATATTAAGAACCTTGTGTAAATCAGTTTTACATTTTTTTTGGCAAACCTTGGTTTTCTAAAAGTAGTTTCAAATTGATTATCTTCAATTTTCCATAGCCCAAAGTTTTGAAAGCATTTAACCTGATTTTAAATTCTTCTGTTGCTTGATTCCATTCTTTGACTTTCAAAAACTTTTGACAACATTATATTAAATTACTGACGGATATAATTTTCTAAACCATGTCCTTAATATTCGCGTAAATGATTTTACTTCCTTTTAAAATTTTTAAAACCAATAGACCATTTTCTCTTATTATGAATAATCGACTCAAATTTGTTTTGAACAACTCGTTTTATCGACCTCCAATATTTCTTTTCGGACTAGGATTTCAACTTTTGAAGAACGACAGTTTTCAAAATCCACGTATTTTAGCTTATGCTATTTATCCTATTTGCTTTTCTGTACCCTATTCAAGCATCACTACACCTCCTTTTCCCTCAACCTAAACATCACCATTGAGCCAATGTTCGTCTAACCAAGCTGTCTCCTTGTATTCGTCCTATCTGAACTCGTGCTTATCGATCCTTCCCTCGTCACGCTCTCGACCCCTCTTTATTGTTTAGACCTTAGGGTCCGTCAATGTCTGTGTCAACCCTTAATTGTTAGTAGGCCCTTGGACCTTGTGAGGTAGTCGTAGTGCACGTACCTAAGTTGTGTACGTGGGCTTGAATGAGTATACCCCCATAGTATATTGATGTTTGCATATTGTGTGATATATATATACTCGGAGTTATTCGTGATAGTATGAAGTTGTGTGATAGCAGTTATAGATTTGGGTGTGGTTAGCTATACCATAATAGGGATGCTTGTGTATATTTGAATTAGCGTTGGAATATCTAATGGAGTGTATGTAGTTGGTGATACTTATAATGGTTGAAATAAAATGATTGGTAAAGCTATGTGTGTGCTAGGTGTGATAATAATAAGTGTATGTATAGTTAAGTAAGTAGGCCTATTGAGTGACCCATATGTTAGTACGTGTGAGTATGTGATCGTACGTAGATATGAAATGTGCTTATTTGTAGGTAGTTATGTTTTGTTGCCTGAGTATATATGTGATATACATATGGTAATAGGATTATAATTTTGATTGGTATTGCTTGCTTTTACGGGATGTTGCATGCATGCATACCGTGAGGTATACACGACTATTGCCCATCTTAACTATGTATGTATAGGTATTGGTATACTATTATAGGTAGTAGGCCATGGTATGAATATGTACATTACTTATGTGTGACTATACGGTGAATGTTTGTACTAGGGAGAGTATTATAAATATGTGGGTGCTGATGTCTGTAATGTTAATAGTATGGTATATAAATTGATTTAACTATGTGAGTATTGCCTGACTAAATATTAAGTGTGATTGATTTATGGTATGCATATGGTTGTATTGGTAGACATATATATAAATATTGGAGTGATATTGGTATATGTATGAATGCCGTGTTACGTATATAGAATATCCTGATGTGTGTATTGAGTCTCACTCAAGCTTGAGTGGGTAAACTCTAAGTATATGGAATGAATGTTTGTAGTTGAATATAGCGATGTTGATGTATGTATAGGGATAGGAGTGTTTGTGCCTGGTTGTGTTACGCACGCGATTGTGGGTCGCTACACCAGTATATAGTTATAGGAGTTGGTCTTGTGGTATAGTTAATTACTAAGGACTTGCTCGTGTGAACGTATGTGTACTAGCTAGAACTAAGTGTGTATGTGTGCTAGTTATATAATGGTATGATTGGCGTATGAAAATGGAACGTTAGCGTGTATGGGTGTTCACCATGCACGGGTAAGTATGTGCTTAGTTATAGGTATGGATGACTATGGTATATGTGGCGTGTCGTAAATACAGTTATAGGACCGTACGTGATGTGAATATATGGTGAACTATTTGCATGTATTCGAATGACTATATATCGTGAAATTTTAGTAGTGGTGAATGTATATTAGATATAGTGAACTTGACTTAATTATGGTATGGTGTGGCTACTTATGTTGATGAGCTTAGTATTGAATGTATACTAGGAAGTATTAGAGGGTAGTATACCCTAGTTGTTTGTGCATAGGTAGCTATCTATACGTAGAGCAATGCTTGTATTTGCTAAGTGTGAAACTATCTTTATATGAGTATCTGAAATATTGTTTTGTGTTTAGGTAAGTAGTAGTTATATAAGGGATGTATGTTTATATACATGATTGAAATACATGTATGAAGTTGACTGACTATAATAAGTATAAGTATATGACGTACGTGAATGTATATATATATATACTTGTTGGTAGTATCAATGTTTGACTATCTAGTGCATATATAAGCACTTGTAATGACTATACCTGGTTGAATTATTATATGACTTGATTGGGGTAGTTACTAGAGCGACTAGATATATTAGAAAGTCCGAGGACGGACTTTATTCTAAGGTGGGGAGGATGTAACGACCACTTTTCGTCGTGCGTTGTTCGTGCACGTGCTTTTGGCCGTGCACGTGTTTGTTTTAGACTTTATTTGTTTGTGAACACTTTCGTGTGATATGCCGTTGTGAACGTCTCTGAGAGTATTAAATAGTGGCACTAATTTGGAACGACGTTCCTCGAGTCGTTTTTCCACAATTTAATCTTATTCGATGAGACGTGGCGATTCTCACTTTTGACGGGAGACGTTTCTATTTTTGGTTTCGTCGTCCGACGTCGAAATTGAGAATCGTCTTCTTAGTTAGCTCACATTCGTCGTCACGATCACCCCGATATTTATTTTATAATTTTTGGAGTTTATTTGACCACTTTTAGATTTTTAACAAGGTTTATAATATTTTTAATAATTTATTTTTATATTATTTTCGGCCAAATAAAATTTATTTGAGTTTAAAACTTTTTAAAGAATTTTTGAGCCAATTTCCAGCTCATTTTGACCAAGTCAAAGCCTTGGGTGAGATGGAGTTGGTTAGATTTGAATTTTAAATTATTTTAAACTCCTAATCTCATTAGGATTAGCCCTAGACCTAGTCAACCCCTCTACACTATATAAACAACCCCTAGGAAGACCTATTTTCGCAAGAAAATAACCCTAGCCACTTCCAAAACCCAAATTTGACGTTGCGACGAATCGTCGCAACGTTGCGACAAGCTGTTGCCGCACGACCGAAGAAACGAGGCCGTTTTCCCCGCTCCGACCGATGCTTCCGCCCGCACCAAGCCCCGCCCGCACCCGCTGCACAGCCGCCCGCTCCGTTCGACCACACCGACCGAGAGAGGCTCTCGGTCAGACCGAGAGCTCCGCCCGCTTCCGTTCCGCTCAGCCGCTCGCACCCAACCCCGCTTCGTCCCCCGCTCAGCGCCGTGTCTGACCGAGGCGCATCCCCGCACCAACCGCTGCTCCGCAACGTTGCAACCGTTGCAACGTTGCAGCACCCAAGCCCCCGTATCCAAGGCGCCCAACCGACCGCTCCCTCCGCACCGACCGAGAGCACCAAGGCCCGCACCGCACCCGCAGCTGCACAAGCCCGTTCCCCCGCACCGACCGAGCCAAGCCCCCGCATTTGGCTGAGTACGACCGAGAGCAAACGTCGCAACCCCGCACCCGTCGCACCGCTTGCCACCGTGGGCCCCCCAAGTTCTCCAGAGGTATTGTGGGTCCCCCAAAGGTCCCTAGGACTACCGTGGGCCCCACCTAGGTGCTTGCTCTTCGAGGATTCGTCGCGTACGACGTTGCGACACGTCGTAGCCCGTCGTCGCACGTGTTAGCTTTGGAATCTGGAACCGTTGCTCCGGTTGATGCTCTGAACTTTCCAGCGAGGAAACTATATTGGAATCAGGACTTGGAGCGCGTTCTCTTATTCCAACCCCCGGCGTCGCTACCCGACGCCGGTGTAGCTTTCGCGTCGTGTTGAGGTTACGTTTTGCACCCCTAGGACCCCCAACCCAATTGCATGCTAATCAAGACTAAAATTGATGTTTTTAAAGTATTTTAAATGTTTTAAATCCACTAATCAAGATTAATAATATGGACTTTAGGCCGGTGGACTTGTGCACGTAGATAATTGTGATTTTTGGACTCATTGGACGGTGTGCTCAGACGTCGTACTTGCAGGCAAGTGAAACTTGCCAACTCTTGTGTAGGGCCATGTTTTAGGCCACTTTCTTGTTCCTAGCGTAAAAGAGACTAGTCAGTGAAATGATAGCTGGCTAGACGCCTACTTGATCTAGTTTGACAACGAAACTAGATCCGTCACCTAATTGATCTAGCTTGACAACGAAGCTAGATCTAACCCTTTAAACTTGTTGTTCATGCATACTAAACTGTCACGTTTACTTTCCTTACCGGTACGCACTTTTAACTGCCATGCATTGCATTTTACATGTCATCCAAATTGATTGTTGCATCGTAGCACACGCTACAATACTTGTCCTCGTACTACTTGTCCGGCTAGGTGCACCCCTATGCCATACTTGTTAAAAACACTTCCTGGCTCGTGATCCAGAAGCGAGCATTACCGTTCGGGGGTAAGGCCCTGGCTCGACACACGTGGAGGGGTAGGGATAAACGTTCGCTTGAGCTTAGGAGTGGCCTGATCAGCCCTCTAGCCAAAAGACGGAATCTCTGTGCACGAGGTGCTTACTTTTCTTGTCTTGTACTTGTCTTGTGAATGATTCATGTAATACTTGCTATCCATGCCATGTTTAAATGACATGCTCGTACTTTACTTTACTTTACTTGTTGCACTCATACTTTAACTGCCATGTCATTGCATCATGCTAGAACTGCTAGGTTGCTTTACTTTTACCTACTTTCAGTTTCCTTGCACAAGTCTCTTGTAGACTTGCTGACATGTGCCCCTTGCTCTTTTGGGTGTCACATGTTAGACCTGAGCCAGAGACCGTTGCTGAGTACGTGAGGTTTTGCTGACACTGAGTCTGAGTCCATGATTGCCCAGGAGGATTTTGGTGGACACCGGTGACCATGCTTTGAGTCTTTGTTGAGCTTTATGTTGTTTTAGGCCTTTTGTTAGCTGTTGGTGCGTAGCACCGTTGTTTGTACTTTGTACTTCTGTTGGCCATGTTTAGGCCTTTTCTTTTAGCCTGGTGGCTTTTCTGCGATGTTGGAAACTTATTTTATGGATATTCTGAGATGTCTCTTTTGTCTCATTTCATTATTATTATCTTTGTTTCGTTTGCGTTGCAAGGACCTGCAGTTTTAAATTTGACCGACGCTTATCGGACTTGCAGCTTTGTAGCTTCAAGTCTAAGCGGACCTTCTCACGCTTTGCCTCCACATTTTTGGGAAGCGGTGCATGACACAGTTCATGCGCCGCTTCAACGCGGAAAGGCTGAACGTGAACAGCCCTCCCGACCTGGTGGTCCAAACAGCCCTTAAGAAAGGGCTGCGCCATAGAGGCCTTAAGAAGTCTTTGCACAACGACCCACCGAAGGACCTCCCCGGGATCATGGCGAGGGCCGAGCTCTTCATGTTAACCGAGGAGGCCTTGGCCGTAGATGCGGGAAAAGCCACTCGAGGGACCAAGCGTGGCGACAACGGGCGAAGCAGCCCCGAGGGGTACCGGACCAAGAAGAGGCCGAGAAACAGGCAGCGGGCAGAGGGTACAAGGGACGCCACCCCAGACGCCGTCCTCGCTCAAGTACGGAAGGAAGAGCGCGCCGACCACCCCCCACCGAAAGCAAAGAGAGGGGGGAAGAATGGGGAGAAGTACTGCAAGTACCACAAGGATAACAGCCACGACACCGAAGACTGCTGGCACTTGAAGAAGGACATTGAGAAGCTGATGAGTCGGGGGCACGTCAGGAGCTTAGCCGACGAGCTGGCTCATGGGGAAGGGACCTCCATGCAGCCGGACAAGGGGAAGAAGATCAACACCGTCCAAGGACCCCTCCGCATCATAGAGTGAGCGGGCGAGCTCTCTCCCCCAGTCGTGGCCTGGTCCGAGGGGATTATCTAGGTTTACATCCCTCTGTCTAGCTTTATTCCCTGTTTCCTTTCCTCCAAATGTATCAGTCCGACAGGACTCTTAAGAGTACAATTGCATTCCCTTATGTCTTTTCTTAAATCCTCGACGGAATTGACGTTTCACTAATGGTGCAAAAGAATGAAGACCGCCGCCTCACTGGAGGGGGAAGGGGAGCATTACCCTCGCCAACCGACTCATGCGCTCGGAAGCCTGGGGGCAATTCTCCCAGCCAGCGCGGACGCCGACCGGTCCTAAGCCGAGGAGCTTTGCCCTTGCCGACCGACTCCTGCGCTCATAAGTCTGGGGGCAATTCCCCAGCCAGCGCGGACACCGACCGGTCATAAGCCGAGGAGCTTTGCCCTCACCGACCGACTCCAGCGCTCATAAGTCTGGGGGCATTTCCCCCAGCAAGCACGGACGCCGACCGGTCCTAAGCCGAGGAGCTTTGCCCTCGCCGACCGACTCCTGCACTCATAAGTCTGGGGGCAGTTCCCCCAGCAGGCACGAACGCCGACCCGTCCTAAGCCGCAGAGCTTTGCCCTCGCCGACCGACTCCTGCGCTCATAAGTCTGGGGGCAGTTCCCCCAGCAGGCACGGACGACGACCGGTCCTAAGCCGTGGAGCTTTGCCCTCGCCGACCGACTCCTGCGCTCATAAGTCTGGGGGCAATTCCCCCAGCCAGCGCGGACGTCATCCAGTCCTAGGCCAAGAGCAAGGCAGCAACGCAAAATACACGAGAAGTCCGAGTAAGTCAATTTCGTTTATAACAGTTAACCAGGGTACAAAAATGTGTCTTATTCACAGGGAATCGAAGCGAAGAAACCTCTCCACAAATAATCCACTCTCGACGAACGACAAAGTTCACCACCTACAGAAACTAGGTCGACACCGACAGAGCAAAATTCGTTGACAAAAGACCCAAAGTTGTCAGCCCAAGCGAACAGCCATGCAACCAGCAATTATTGGCTCCGGAGCCAGTAGCGAAGCCGAAGGAGATAGCAGGGGCAGGGATCCATTTCAAGTAGACTGGCCCAAAGCGAAGCGGATGCTAAAAAATTTGAGGATAAGGCCAGGAGGGATGGCTTAGGGAGCCCGGGCTCGAGAGGACACATCCTCGAGCACTTCGCCCTGCTCGGAGCGAGGGGGATCGACAAGCGGGGGAGCCTGCCGAACGCGCTCCGCACAATCCCGGAAGGAAGACCGGACGACTTCGACAATCCAAGGGGCGATGAGGTCTTCATACGTACCGAAGGCCTCCCTAAGAACCTCGAGGATCTTCTTCCCCAGGGTCCCGACGACACCCCTCTCCACCTCCTCCGCAAGCCGCACCACCTGACGCCGATCCAATAGTTCCCTCTGAAGCTCCTCCCTCTCCAGGCGGAACGACTCAGCCGCGTCCTCAGCCGACTGCTGAGCGTCCTCCAACTTTCCCTGGAGGTCACCCACTCGCCCCTCCAGCTCGGCCACACGGAGCTTGAGATGACGAGACTCCATCTGAGCCTCCGTCATAGCTACCTCCGCCGCCCTGGCCCGCTCGTGGGCCTTCATGGAGGACTCCTCCAGCTCCCTCAAGAGGACGGCTCGGCACTGCAACTCCACGGCGAGCGCTGAACCCTGGAAGACGAGACATGGGCTAAGAAGAGGATAAAGGGAAGGAGAGGACAGCAAGATAACCGAACCCGTTGAAGGATCCAGACCAAGGAATCTGACATCTTGTCGGCAGGGATCTTCTTGAGGAGGCTGCGGTCCCGAGGAGGGACGGAGACTTCAGCAACCTGCTGGGCCAAGGCTCGGTCGACAAACATCGAACTCCCAGGGACGACATCGAGGGAAGCCAAATTGCTCGCCAACAGGGCTCCGATCCCCGGTGATATGGGCGAGGACGCTGCGAGGGGGGTGGTTGTCGAGGCTACCGGAAGATCCCCGGTGGTCGCCGCAGGGAGCACGGAACCCGCCGGACTGGAGGGATCTGCGTCCTCCTTCCTCTTCTTTCCTCCGTGAGGCTCCGAGGGTGCCGGAGGGGAGCGCTTCCGCCCCGCACCATCCCCACACCCGGGAACCAGAGGGGGCACGCCAAGGGCAGAAAGGACTGCACCAGACCCGTCGTTACCCCCCGCCTCTTGGGCTGGCGGGGCGGGTCCGGCCGTTGTGACCCCCCCTGGGAAGGGGATCGCCAGAAGAAGAGGTGGGAGGCGCGCCCACCACCTTACCCACGGAGGGCTCGGCTCGGCGCACTTCCTCCTCAACGATCCGCCGAGGCGCCCTTCCAGAGGTACTACCTCGGCTCCGAGCGGCTCCGCGACGAATCAGCTCATCGACGTCACGGACGAACTCGCGGCCAGCCATCCCTGCGAGGGAAACCAAAATCAGGATGAGTCACAGGGCGATTCGAGACTGAAAAAGCGACCTACCCGGAGACCACAAGACGGCCTTCAAGAGTAGGTCGTCCAACAAAGACCAGATGAACTTCGATTCCAAGGGGAGGGTTGACAGCAGCGCGGCGTCTGCCTGATCAACGTCAGAGAGGGCTAGCGGCAGGCGAGGCTGGACAGACCCGCCCCAACTTGTCAAAATCTGGGCGTCCTCCAGGAAGATCACAAAGACATAATCCGAACTCCAATCCCCTGACCAGCGGGGTAGCCCGGTCAGGCACTCCCTCCTCGAGCGAGCTCGGAGTTGTAGCCATGACCCCGGGCCGACCGTCTGGATCTGATAAAAGTGGAAGAGAAGGGGGAGAGACGGCTCCAGACCGCGGGTACAGCAGAGCGTCGCGAAGCCCGTCAGAACCGCAATCGAACAAGGGGTGAACTGGCAAAGGGGCACCATGAGATATTCCATGACCTGGATGAAGAAGGGATTGAGCGGGAAGCGAAGACCCAGGCGGAACATCTCGACGTAGACGCCGACCTCATTGCTCCTCGGAAGGCAAATCCGCTCGTTGGCGAATGGAACTCGGACATCGTACGGGAAGCAGTGATACCTTTCTCGGATCTCCGTGACCACTGAAGGAGGGGTCCCCGACGGCGTTCGGAGGACAACCGGGGGCACGTTAAGCCGCACGGCGGCCGACGCCACATCATCACAGGCGAAGTCTGGGAAAAGCTTCCCTTTCCCCTTATCTCGGAGGGGACGACTCCCAGCGGAGGAACCTGATCCCCCTAGCCGGGGCTCGCCTCGCCTGGACTCCGGAGGATCCCTCGCCCCTTGGCCAGAACTGCCTATCCTAAGAGCAGCCATAATACGAGGGCGAGAAAGGAATTACCTTTTAACTAGTTTGGAGGAGACAAGGAAGCGAAGGCAACGGGAAACTCCGAGTTGCGGAAAGCCTAGAACAATGGGAAGAGCAAGAAAGAAGTGGAGATCAACGCGGCTGGGGATCTTATATACCGGACACAGGGGCGAATTCGAAGCGTCTGACAAGAACGCGTGGCAGGCCTCGAAGAACCGGCGGCGTTTCGAAATCGGTGCCAAGGGAAATCCAATCGATCCGCCTCATCATGACCTACATTTATGACCATGCCTCGACTAAAGCGCCACTCGGAACCCCAGGATGCACAGCGGTCGAACCGAGCTAGCCAAGGCCGATCGACCCCACCGAGGGCGGCTCACGAACCCCTCGGCTTCTCAACTTAAGACGACCCCGCGAGCGGTGGGGATAAGCTTGCAGCTACACATGGCAGCATCAGAGGACCGACGGCGCTTCGGAGCCCGCGCCTTAAAAGTATCGAACGGGCCAACTCATGATGACGACTAATAAATGAGTCGGCATCGACTGGCGAGCCTGTCAAAGTCGGCGGAAGTCACATCGGCCGAGCCAAACCGGCCGAAGCCGATCGACCCGACCGATGGGGGCAATTGTTACGCCTATTTGGCCGAGGCCCGAAAGACACGCGCCCAGAAACCCGACCGCCGGTCAAGAGCCCATCTGCGCACTCAGGCCCACTCGATCAGGCCCTATGGGGGACCCCCCAAATGTCGATCCGACCCGGCCCCGGCAACACACTGGTCACTCACCCACTCCTGCGATAACCGCTCCCTCGATCCCGCTACCACTTAATGGCAGTTATGGGGAGATGCTGGCATGGCACAGGGAGCGGCGACGTGGGGGGGGATTGAGGGGGCACGATTGAGGGCGGACGAGCGACGTGGGTCGGGGGCAATCATGGCGGAGGTCTATAAAGGGGCTAGGAGGACGACAGGACAGAGGACCGCATATCAGGTTTCCAAAACCTAAGGTACTCCATCAACGACCTAGTTCCCCCATTTCTCCTCCTTCCTCCCCCGCTCGTGCCGTGAGACGCCGTAACGATCTCCTCTCGAGTCGTACCGTCTCCGCCGGGCCTCCTCTTTCAGATCACTGTCTGACTTAGGCATCGGAGGGGTTTTGGCCGGAACCAAGGTCCGGCCCCCCTGACGAGTGTTCTCGTCTACGCAGGAGGATATCCAATCCACGGGCCGAGGCTTCCCCTCTGCCCCTCGCCGACCACGCTACCAGCTGGACGATCGAGGCTTCCCCTCGTCGTCCGACCGCCAAGGCCGAGCACAACCGACCGAGGCCGAGCGTCTCAACCCAGGCCGAGGCTTCCCCTTGCCCTACCGACGACCGAGGACCCCAATTCGACCCAGCCGATGTGCTCCACATCGTCTGCAGATCCGACTCGAGCCTCGTCTGCACCAACTCGACTCACCCGAGGGACCCAAGCAGGCCCCTTGACCACGTTGACCGAGTTTTCCACGGTCAACGCTTTTGTAGTGAGAAAACACTCTGAAACAGTCACAAAGCAAAGCTAAACGTAATGTAATTGTCGATGGTAAAACCGTTGTACCCGGCAACGGCGCCAAAAACTTGGCGTGAACAAAAGATTGCACGTGCTAACTCCCAAGTGTAGGAGGTCGCCAAGTAGTAAATATCCTAGTGAGCCTAGGGTCGAACATGGGGATAACTTGCTTACAATCAACAGTGATCACAATTAGCCTAAACGGTGTGAGAAATACCACCCTTTTGGGGTGAGGATTGGTTGATGAGATTTTTAGAACACCCTACCGTTAAGCATGCAAACAACGAAATATGTAGGATAGCAAACAAAGATGAGAAATGTGAGTGTTCATGGTTTCATGGTGTAGTCGGGCTTCAAACTTCATTTCGAATCACTACGATCCCTCATCCGGCTAAGGAGAGAGTGATCGGATAGTTTGGCATTTCATCGAACACGTTGGGTGCGAAAAGATAGTGAATGAAACATTGAGAAAATTTTACAATAAACACAATAGAGAGGGTCCACTAGGATGAACCTCTCTTTGGATTTTCCAATAGGGTTCCAATTGAACAAGACTAACTCAACATTTCATTCACATATGAGAGTTAAAATTCAAGCTAGAAATGAAATTTGTAAGCCCAACATACAACCATCAACCATAAACACACACAATAAGACTAGCCACTCATGGTAAACAAAATCACCATTTTTGATTTCAAAGTTAACATCCAAATGTTTTTACAATGAACAAAATTCAACAAGAGAAATTGAGAAATAAAAGCTAAAGCACAAGAGAACCCCCTTTTTTTATCTTCTCCTTTGATCTTCTCTCTTGATCTTCACTCCTTCTCCAAGATTTTCCAAGCCCTAGAAATTTCTCCTTGAAAAAAAATCCCCCAAGGCAAGCCCTAAAAAAAACTGCTCCAAAAAAAACTAACTCCCAAAAACGTGTTCAGCCCAAGAAAAAAACAGAACACAATTAAAACCAGGTCCACGCTCATTTCTGTGTTTTTTTGTTAGCCCAGGCAAATTCTGGGCCAAAAAATAATATTTTTCCAACCTGAGGACGGGATTAAATTTTCTCAGCCCCCCCAGCCAGCGCAGCGCCCTGCGCTTTTAATCAAACGAGATTTTTGGGGGGGCGCGGCCCCCCCCTTCTCCGAGAAAACGCCAGGCGGGCCGGCCCGCTGGGCGAAAATGTTTTATTAATTTTTTTTATAAAACAAATTGCGGCCCGCTCAGAAGCGGGCCACGGGCCTCAAGGCCCAATAAGGCTTTTTTCCTTTTAGTATTTCACAGAAATTCCTAGAAAATCCATTTTAACTCCAATAATTCACCAAAAATAGCCCCAAGCACCAGAAAATTCTGGAAAAATTCCAGAAAATCTGGAAAATTTCCAGGAGTACCTGAAAAATAAGAGGAGCTAAAATTAGTCCATAGAAATCGTATTTTATGTATAAAAATAGATTAAGCGTTAATAATCCACAATTTCACTAAAACGTACGTATCAATGCCAAAATTAATACGAAATAAACATAAAATACCCAGAAATGGGGGGAAAATAAGCAATTTTTAACCCGAATCATTGGCCCACCCCCCCTGATCCTGGAGCTTTTCCTGGTCTGAGTCTCTACCTGGGAATTTGCCTTTGCAATCGATGCCTCTGCCCGTTGTTGCAATAGTAGTTGTTCCTCAATCGCCCATCTTGGGTTCTCAATAGCCAATTCCTTAGGCAATACATCAATCTCATCCAAGTGGTTGTCATCAAGCAGTGAGGGTAGGACATTCTCTGGCGTAGAATTCACATCAGTCACGGTGTTACTCACTGCCCGAGCATTCCTTGTAGGGTCAACAATTTGACCTCCGGTAAAAGGGTCTGTGGCTCCCTGGATCCCAGGATGGGATGAGTTAATCACGCAGCCTGTAATACCCTGAAGCCCGGGTTGCATTTCCTCAGCAAGTCCTGGAGCAAGCCCCTCAGTGATGTGCGCCACTTCCAAAGAATCCTGATTTCCAGCTCGACAAGCCCGCGGACTCAGCCCGCCTGCGGCAACATCGTTGCTAGCCTTTGGTATTTCTCGATCATCACCAACATCGTTGTTAGCCCGCGGTATTTCTCGATCAATAGCAACATCCGGGTTCTCCCCCCTGTTTCCCTTAGGACTCCTATTCTCCAGCGCTACAGGCACAATGTTAGATCCCATCCCAACTTCGATTACTGATTGGTGTGTGACATCCTTTCCTCCACCCGTAAGGACACCATCAGAATTCAAGTCATCCGCTGCTAATTTGGCGCCTTTATCTTTACCTTTATTAGGCTCATTTTGGAATGAAGGGAGCTTGGTCAAATCCGGGCACTACTTATCAGAGTGACCAAAACAAATGCAATGAGTACACCTGGGTGGTTCTCCTTCAACTTTATCACCAATTGAGATTGTAGGCCCGTCCTCAGTACACACCATAACTGATTGGGGAATAGGTTTCTTGGCATGGATTTCGACAAGGCAGCGAGCATAAGACAAACGCTCCTTCTTTGCAGGTAGCTTATCCAAGCAAATTGGCTTCCCGAGCACAGAAGCAATATCGTTCATAATCTCCAGGGTCCACATGCCCAATGGAACCCCATGCAGCTGTACCCAGACAGGGACCGATGAGAGAATGTCGCGCTCGTGTTTGAGGGTGGAATTCCATCGTTGCAACACAACTAGCCTTCCATCAAACATCCAGGGTCCCCCCGTGAAGGATCCTATCACACTCGGCTCCATCTTCAAATTTGAAACAAAAGAAACCGTTATCCCTGCTGTATATTTTCACCCCTTTCTTTAGATTCCAGAGTCTATCAACCCACGAACGGATCTGACTATAGAAAGGAATGTCTCCCAACACATACCCAACGAGGGAGAACTTCCATTGATCAGCACCAGCAGCCAGAGCCGTTCTAGATACCATTGCAATTTCTATTCCATCTTCTTGGACCTTTGGGGGAACAAAGGTCATCCCAACGTCCGCATCATACTTCCTTATGTTGGTGCAAACATCAGCCCATGTCTGCTTCAAGACCTTTGTATCAATCTTAATCTCAGCATTAGGTCGGTGCAGCATTCTATCAAGCACCCTAGGTGCGTAGGGTTTATCCCACTTGCGAAGGACCCCCTTGCCTCTAGGGTACTGATTTTTAGCATACAAGTCCCCACCTTTAGATGGGCCAAGACCCACGCTTTGATTAACCCCTCCGCCACCGGTGGATTTGTCAGCAATTCGACCCCTTTTGCGCCTGTCAACAACCCTCCACCCTTCTGATATACTCGCATCGTCAGATCTGCCAGCATCGCCATGTTTAGGAATCTGTCCCGCACCTCACCCCAAAGAGGCAGCCTCGCCATTGGTGGCCGAGATTTCGATGCCGCCCGATGTTGCCGTGATTACCTTCGGGTCACCCGTAGTCACCTTCGCTGCATTGGCTTTGTCCAATGAAATAGATCCACCGTCCAAAGCGTGTTCGCTGTCGATTACAGTAGATCCGTCGCTGGGTTGGCCGCCTCCCGGATCGCCCCAGGTCGCCTCTCCGAAGTTTACGGGAATCATTTTCCCCCCCATATATATATATATATATATATATATATATATATATATATATATATATATATATATATATATATATATTTAATATAGAAAATCTGCCACCTGATCGGATCAGGTGGCAAGACACAAAAAAGGTGGAGAGTACAAGCCCTCACATGGGCTTGTACTCGGGGGCCCACCCCTTTGTGTCTTGCACCTAATCCTTTGGATCAGATGCCACCTGCTCTACATTAATTCATATATATATATATATATATATATATATATATATATATATATATATATATATATATATATATATATATGACATGAAGAATTTGAATCTTATCCTACTAGGACAAGATGAGTAGGACAAGTTTTTGATGACTAGGACAAAGGTTTGAACAAATGGCTGATGACTAGGACATAGGGGATGTTGGTTGTTTGAATTTTAATCAAAAAGTCCACTTCTGTTTTTTGTTGTGTACTCACAACGTTGGGGAGAAGTCTGCTTTGGGGGGAAATTAACTTTTGATTTTTTTGCAGTGTACTCAAAATGTTGGGGGACAGTCACATTTTGGGGGGAAATTCAATTTTTGGTGGGAAACTCATCTGTTGGGTGGGAAATTCAAGTTTTGGCAGCACCCTTCTCACAATAAATTGGTTTGAATTATCATGCCTTCAGAATTTTTGCAGTGGTTTTCAAATCGAGGGCGCCACAACAATTTCGCAGTTGAGATCGAAGCTGTATCTGGTGAGAATTACGTGCAGCCTCCCCCTCGCAAAACATAAGCTTTCCATGGAAACCCCAGCACTCTTCAGAGCCCCATCAGGTAATTTAATTTTGATTCCTTGAGATTAAATTGAATTTTTTTGCTTTTAGATTCTTACTTGCTTTTCAGTACAGCTATCTATTAGATGTGCATCTTCGATTTAACTTCATACTACAAAATTTTCTCAGCTTGTAGATCACACTCTCTGCCATACTACAAATTTTTTTCAAGCCGCAGATCACATACTTCATACTGCAAATTTAAACTATGTTTTTGTGATTTTTTTTCAAGCCAGCAAATTTTTTCGTACTACAAATTTTTTCTCATCACACTCTATCATACTGCAAATTTTAACTTCAGGCCGCAGATCACACTCTCTCAGCTTGCAGAAATCTTCCTCATCACACTCTTCTCTCAGGTAATTTAAACTATGTTTTTTTGATTTTTTTTCAAGCCTGAACAATGACATGTTTTATTTTATCATTTGGGTTTTATTTCAGGTTCCCTCAATAGCAATTTTTAAACCTAACCTCTATGTTTTTTGAGTTTTTCTTATTTGGGTTTACTCCTCTGCAACACATCATTCCCTCAACATAACATCTCTTTTGTTTTATTATTTTCAGCCCTGAACATCAAAAGCAAGGTTTGTTAACTTTGGGACTATTTGCATCTTTAATAGTTAAAAAACTTTGTTGTCTGTTTAACAAATATGTTAACAAACACATTTTTAACAGGATATATGTATTAACAGGATATATTTGTTAACATCAAAAGCCAAGTTCTGCACCAAAGCCAGGTTTTTCACCAAAGCCAGGTAAAACTTTAATTTGGTGTTTGTTAACATCAAAAATCAGGTTTGTTAACAAATTAATGTTTAAAAAACTTTTGCTTTTTTAGTTGTCTATTTATTTTGGTTTTTGTTTAACTTTGTTGATCAGTACACTTTTTTAGTCCTGTCTTTTTAAATTATGTATGTATGGAGAAATAATCTACAACATTATGATTTGTTTACAGGATATATATTCCACAAACTTAATCTACAAAATATTTTAACAGGATAAATTCATTTTTTAACAAGCACATTGTTAACAGAATATATTTGTTAACATGATATATTGAGTGGTTGTAATCAATGGCAGAATAGATTGCCTACAATATTCAGAACATCCAGACCTTTCATTTTTGATCAAGCATTTAGGTGTACAGCAAGGAATTGTGATCAAGCATTTGGGTGTACTGTAAGGAAAAATAATCCATGTCCACAACTTTCATATTCGTTCTTGCTGCCATACCTTTCATTTTTCCATTGAAAATCAGTAGCATATAAACTTGAAACTTGGTGCTAACTCCTACCTGAGGTCAATTTGCTTGGACTTGGATGTCTGAATCTTACACTGCCATTAAGGTGAATCAACCTCTGTAAGAGAGTAGAACACATTAGTCTCATGGTTTGGACAGAAAATAGCAAGTCCAATGTGTTAATGCATTGAATCAATGTTATCATATTTGGGGTTTTCCTTTTTGTCATGTTTGATATTATTTTAAGTTGTATGCATGAACAACAAAATAGTGCATATGATACGGCATACTTCCTTTATAATTCCCATGTAATTACTACTCTTTGTTAGAGAGTAATAGGACTCAAGAGAGAAAGAGACAAGATTTCTTAACAAAAGAATAAGTCACGATAGCTAAGAGCCATGGTGCTCTATTTATATATCTCATAGTGGGGAGGCCAAAAGCCTCTAGGAGACCAAGGGTCCCCATTACTCTAAGTAATGTGGGCCTGATGAATGGGTAATGAAGGAGGGGAGGCCAAAGGCCTCCCTCATTCATAACACTCCCCCTTACACATTCATCACTTCGGTCTCAGCTACTGAGGCAAGGGGTGGATACTTCTGGATCCAGAGTAAGTGTGTTTGCCTCGTTAAAACCTTAGCTGTGGAAAACCCAGTGGGAAAACCCAACAGCTTAAGGAAAAAGAGTGCAACCCACATGTTACTCCCCCTGATCCGTACAAGCTTCAGGCTTGCAGGTCTTTCAACTGTTGCATACCAATGTTCTTTACAAGCTTTACAAAAGTACATTTAGGCAATGCCTTAGTAAAAAGATCAGCTAAGTTGTTGCATGACTGGATCTGTCGAACTTCAATCTGCTTGTCGTTCTTCTGCTCGTGCGTCCAGAAAAACTTGGGAGAAATGTGTTTTGTCCTGTCGCCTTTGATGTAGCCTTTCTGAAGCTGAGCAATGCATGCGGCGTTGTCTTCGAATAGGGCAGTAGGCTCCAGATCACTGGTCTTCAGGCCAGTGGATTGGAGGATGTGTTGGACGACGGAGCGTAGTCAAAAACATTCTCTGCTCGCCTCATGGATCGCGATGAGCTCTGCATGGTTGGAAGATGTAGCAGTAGTGGTTTGTTTTACCGATCTCCAAGAGATAGCAGTACCTCCGTAGGTAAATACAAAACCTGTTTGAGATTTTGCCGTGTGCGGATCAGAGAGATAACCTGCATCAGCATAACCAAACAATTTGGGGGAGGCACCTCTCTGGTAGTAAAGTCCAAGATCAATGGAACCCTGAAGGTATCGCAGAAGATGCTTTACTCCATTCCAGTGGCGCTTTGTGGGCGCAGCACTGTGTCTGGCTAGTAGATTAACTGTAAACGCTATATCGGGACGCGTACAGTTAGCCAGATATAGAAGTGCTCCAATGGCACTGAGGTAGGGTACTTCAGGACCCAGTATCTCCTCCCCCTCTTCCAGTGGCCGGAAGGGGTCCTTATGTATATCTAGTGATCTTACGACCATAGGAGTACCTAAAGGATGACATTTATCCATATGAAACTTGCGTAGAAGTTTCTTTGTATAATTAGATTGGTGTAATAGGATTCCACCTCTTAGGTGTTCTATCTGTAAGCCAAGACAATACTTTGTTTTGCCTAGGTCTTTCATTTCAAAAGTATGTTTAAGGCTTTCAGATATCTATTTGATCTCTGCAGGAGATCCTATGAGATTTAAGTCATCTACATATACAGCTATGATGACAAATCTTGTTCCCGTTCTTTTGATAAAGATACACGGGCAGACTTCGTTATTCGTGAATCCTTGCTGTGCAAGAAAATCACTTAGTCTGTTATACCACATCTTGCCCGATTGTTTTAGACCATATAATGATCTATGTAGCCTTACAGAGAATACGTCCCGAGGTATCTCTTTCATCTCTGGGGGTAGATTAAACCCATCAGGAAGTCTCATATAGATATTTTTATCTATATCGCCATATAGATATGCAGTCACAACGTCCATGAGCTGCATTTCTAGGCTTTCCAGAGAAGTTAGGCTGATTAAAAATCGGAAGGTGATCGAATCCATGACCGGGGAATACATATCTTCGTAATCAATCCCCGGTCTTTGAGAAAATCCCTGGGCTACAAGGCGTGCCTTATAGCGAACGATCACATTATTTTCATCTCTTTTTCTTATGAAAACCCACTTATATCCCACAGGTTTTACACCTACTGGTGTTTGGACTACTGGTCCAAAGACTTTGCGTTTCAAGAGGGAGTCCAGCTCTACTCTTATTGCCTCGTCCCACTTTGGCCAATCATCTCTGCGTTTACATTCCGCTAGAGATTGTGGTTCGACGTCATAGTCAAATTTAGTGACGTGAACGGCAATATCGAACGCAAAATCGTCGTCGACGACTATGCTATTTCTGTCCAGTACTTCTCCAGTACGTACAAAATTTAATGATGTTTCTCCTATTGTTTCCTCTGCTGGGGAAATCAGGAGGGGAGAAGTAGCTGGTCTGAGCTCAGCATCCTGTGGAGGGATAATCTTAGTATCGCCAGGAGTCTTCCTCTTTCGAGGAACTTTATCTTTTGAACCTGGTGGGCGTCCTCTTTTCATTTGAGGTACAACCAATTCTGCTGCCGGTGGGCTGCATCCATCTATGGGGATGTCAATCCTAGCTGGCGTATTGGCAGCAGGGACGTGTGAACGGACAATCTTCTGGTTGTCCGTGAATTTATCCGGTAAAAGATGTACTGTATTCTGGATGTGAAGGATCTTCAGGATCTCATCTTCACACAGATTAGTACGCGGATCATATAGGGACAACGACTTCTGGTCCCAACTAATGGTCTCAGAAGCTTCTGGCTTCTTAGACTGTGTGCCCAGTTTTGGAAAAAATTACTCATTAAATTCACAGTCTGCAAAACGTGCCTTGAATGCGTCACCCGTCAGGGGTTCAAGGTATCTGATAATAGAGGGCGAATCAAACCCAATATATATACCTAGACGACGCTGAGGACCCATTTTGGTCCTCTGCGGTGGTGCTATTGGGACATATACCGCACAACCAAACACTCTCAAATGAGAGATATCCGGAGGTGCGCCGTATGCTAGTTGCATCGGGGATAAAGTGTGACCTCCAGAGGGTCTTATCCTAATAAGTGATGCGGCATGTAAAATAGCATGCCCCCAAGCATCCACAGGCAACTGGGATTGCATAAGCAATGGACGTGTAATCCATTGGAGTCTCTTTATAAGGGACTCAGCTAATCCGTTTTGGGTGTGAACATGTGCTACAGGATGTTCAACTTCAATACCCGTTGCCCGGCAATAGTCTTCGAAGACTTGTGAAGTAAATTCTCCCGCATTATCAAGACGTAGTTTCTTGATTTGGTTATCGGGGAAATGAGCACGCAACCTTATTATTTATGCCAATAGCTTTGGAAAAGCTAGGTTGCGGGTGGACAAGAGGCACACATAAGACCATTTGGTTGATGCATCAATCAGTACCATGAAGTACCGAAATGGGCCACTTGAGGGGTGAATAGGCCCGCAAATGTCACCATGAATTCTCTCAAGGAAGCCAGGAGACTCTAATCCCACTTTCAGGAGGGATGGTCTCGTTATAAGTTTTCCCTTGAAACAAGGGAGACATGGAAATTCACCCTTTTGAAGAAACTTCAGGTTCTTCAATTTGTGTCCATGGGATTCAGAGATGATGCGTCGCATCATTGCTGTTCCAGGGTGACCAAGTCTATTGTGCCAGAGTTCGAACTCTGGCAAGGATTGGCACGTCTGGTGCTCAGTCATATTGGCTTCTATTGGTTGAATGTATGTTTGGTAGAGACCCGACGGGAGTCCCTTGAATCGTTCGCAGATGATCTTCCGGTCATCTTTCTGACGAGTTACATACAGATATTCAACCGTATTTTCATCTCTGGTTTCTAAGTGATATCCGAACGGAAATCTTTGAAACTTACGAGATTCCTATTTGATTTAGGAGAGAATAATGCATTTTTTATTTGAAGTCTTGTGTTATTTGGGAGCAATATAATTGCTTCACCAGATCCTTCGATTATTTGGGATAGTCCTGAAATTGTGATAACAGGACCGTCATATTTATTTACGCTATTAAAATAGCAATGATCGCGAAGGATTGTGTGCGTTGAGGCACTGTCCACTAGGCACTCAGACATCATCTATATAAGCAAAAACGAAATTTTATTTGAGCGAAAATGTAAACATTCATTCGAAAATAAAAGTTCGTACTTAAGTAAATAAAAGATGAAGATACATTTAATTCTAAAAAGCATAGATAAACGATGGTGCTCAATCGAGAAGGTCGTCGTTCTCGAAGTCTTTTGCAGTAAACATTGTTGGTGGCTGAACAGCCGCCAAGTTTGTTTCAGGTAGAGACTTCTGGCTCGCCTGGTATAGATCCTGGAGGTGGCGAGGAGTGCGGCAGTTTCTGGACCAATGGCCAGTCATGCCGCATCTATGGCATTTATCCTCCCAGTTCTTCTTTGGAAGTGACACTTGCTCGGTGTTCTTTCGCTTCCAAGTGAAATTTCTTTTTCTCTTATTGTTTTTGTTTGTCTGGGGAGCTGCACCTCTTGGTTGCTTCATTATAGCTTTCCCTTTAGTGTTTTTAGCCTTCCTCTTGTTTTTCCACTTCTGGGGAGAAACGTGATGGGCTTCAGGGATAGGGGCAGTGCCAGCTGGACGTAAGTTATGAGTTGCAAGCAGTAAGTCTCGATTCTGCTCTGCCCTAAGTAGGCATGAGATCAGATCGGAGAATTTCGTGAAATTGCGTTCACGATACTGCTGCATGAGGATTGCATCTTTCTCGTGAAACGAGGTAAATGTCTTTTCCAACATGCGTTGTTCTGTCACTTCTTCACCGCACAACTTCAGGCGTGAGGTGATGGTATGAAGTGCAGAATTGTACTCAGCGACGGACTTATAGTCCTGAAGTCTGAGGTTTTCCCACTCATAACTGGCACGCGGTAATATAACATCAATTTGATGTTTATACCGAGCTTCCAACACTGTCCACAGGTCCTTTGGATCCTCAACCGTTAAGTATTCGGCCTTTAAGGTCCGATCTATATGTTTCCTAATGTAGATTATGGCTTTCGCCTTATCTACATCGGATACAGTGGTTGTAGGGCTGCCGCTAGTTGTAGCAGAAGCTTCGGCCGTTGCGGGGGCCGAGGAAGGAGCCAAAATGGACCCAAGGAGGGCCATCGAACGCAAGTGGAACTTCAGGTCCACTCGCCAACTCAGGTAATTTGTCCCTGCAGAGTCAAGGACTTCGAAATCGACGCTTGCCAATTTTGCCATTTATCTACGCAATTTAAAATGAGCATGAATTAATTAAAATTAAAAATTCATGCATAAAGAAATAAACAAGTAAAAATGCGGGGATCGGCCAGATACCCAAAAATAAACAGTCCAAAGTTCGTTTACAGTCCATAAAAGGAAAGAAAAATACAACTGCGGAAACCCAAACTGAACTGGGTCCCTATATCTCCGTCTTCATATGCTGTTGCATCGAGCTTTGGCTTACACAGTCATGAATCGACTCCTTGCGGTCCAGCGGACGCGGCCAGGGAATTGACTAAGCCAGGACCACTTGTTACCCAGTCAAGCTAGGTTGGTCTAGCAAACTTAGCCAAGCACATTGACCGGCATCATGATCCATTGAAGGAGTTTTCATCAATTCTATGTGCTGTTGCATCGAGCTTTGGCTTTAAAATACAAATTTCCTCACTTACAAATTCTCTCAAAAGAAAATAAAAGTGCAAGGAAAGTAAATAGGTATACAATGGCCGATCCCGAAAAACACATTTTTACTGATTTAAACATCCACGCAGTTCTAAATATGCTACGGGCATAAAAGTAAACAACCACACATATATCTCAAGCAAAACATATGGTAAGGGAAACTAGAAAATATAAATATCTTGTAGACCACGTGGAAACGTCATACACCGTTAGGTTAGTTGACTAACGGCAGAGCGGTCTCAGGATCTTTAAGATAATTATATTTTGAAAAATAGAGTCCTAGTAAACCATAGATTATAATATGCAAGAGGGATGTTTAAAACAATTTGTCAACATGGAATATATAAATTATTTTTGATTTTACTTAGGGGAGAGTCCCGTTAAGGAATTGGCATAAGGCCATGCTAAAATATATACCGTTAGGTAATAGGGGCTGCAGGCCCAATTAAAATATTTGATAGTCACAACAAAGATCATATATAACTTACTAGTTGATTAGTCTTTATATGCTGTTCAAGAACCTGTAGGCTGTATTTTATGGTGATATATGTACCAACTATTCAAGGATGAAGCCGCATTGCCACGTATAAGCACAGGGTTATTGGAAAGATTTATAAAATCCGATGACCATCAAATATTTGGGCAAACTAGGGGCTTGCTGAAATCGAATGAAGTTAACTTTTTGAGAAGTTCTATCATATTGGTTATGCACTTAAATCTCTGGCAACCATGTTGAATAAAAAAAAGATACTATGGCAATGGCTCAGGTGAAAAATGTTATAGCATGGAATATGGTCATATACGAAGTTAAATGATTAAGTGATCACATGGGATGGTTGGTTGAATAACACCACCCCCAGGTGAAGTTTTGGGATCTTGTCATAATAGACAAATTTGCATGTATCTAAAAAAAAACTAAGTTTCTCCTTTTGTGTATCACTTTTTAAGAACTAGGATATCATTTGTGTCATGGTATGTCTGTTCTTGCTCCATTCCCTTTCTTCCTGTGCACAATACTATTTGGCTATGAGCTATATGATTAATTATCTAGTGTTAATCACCAGAAGTCACCATTCTGAGAATCTAATACAATGGCTATTTGCTAAGAAAGAGGCCGTAGATAGTACAATGGCTATTCACAGATCTCTTAGACATAAAGTCCGTAGATAGTAGAATTTATTATATTTAATAAATCATACTCTTAGCTATGGTATCTACGTGATCGAAAAGAAATTACCTCTAGATCAAAGATCTAGGGAAGATCGTGATAATAAAAATCCGGAGATAGTTCCGCTCTCGATACGCTCCAAAGAAAAATTTCCGCAAAGCTTCGTCGCAACAATAGATTCCTTTGCGCGTACGGGTTTAATTTTTGAGGGGAGACGGGATGAAAAGCTCAAAGAATTGAGAGCTAAGGTGCTGATAACGTGTTAGAGAGTAATAGGACTCAAGAGAGAAAGAGACAAGATTTCTTAACAAAAGAATAAGTCACGATAGCTAAGAGCCATGGTGCTCTATTTATATATCTCATAGTGGGAAGGCCAAAAGCCTCTAGGAGACCAAGGGTCCCCATTACTCTAAGTAATGGGGGCCTAATGAATGGGTAATGAAGGAGGGGAGGCCAAAGGCCTCCCTCATTCATAACACTCTTTTCCTTTTTCTTTTTCTGATACAATTTATGTTTCAATTAACATAAGACTAGTTGGTGGAAAGGGATCGAGAGGAGAATTTAGATCCTTAATAGTTTCACTTAATATGTTTCCATTGAAGTAGCCCTAATAAATATGATTTTAATTCATGGATAGCACCTTTGTTGTTAATGTGGCAATATATGTTTTGTATTTCATCATTACGTTCAGACGCTTTACTATTTCATGATGCAATCAATTTTCCAGATGGTTCTTCTGATATACTCAAGAAGATAATGTTCAATATAAGTTTGCTTTGACCTTGAAAGAATTAGTTTGCTTTCTCAAAATTATATTGACATCTTGAACTGCCAAACTTTCCCTGTTTTCATGTTTCCCATATGTTCGTCTTCTGCAATATGCCTAACAATGAAAATTAAACATGTAACTGGAAATTAAACACCACAAATTTAACAATGAAAATTAAACACCCCAAATTTAAACATGTAAATGGAAATAACACAATAGTTTGTACACCCAATGCCTTTGACTAACAAGTACACTATGCATAGTTTCCCTTTCGTGTAGCCAAAATGAAAATTATACACCACAAATTTAACCATCAAACAGTGTTCTCACCTGTAATATGATTAAGTACTCTTTTATGAAAAGGATCGGTGTAAAGTTGAGATCCCACTTGCATGCCATCAACTACGACCTAACATAGAAAAGAAACTGGAAATAGAAGGGAGCATCCATCTTAATGTACAATGTTAGAAGACGACCCATTTTATTTTCAAACATTCCCATGTAGATTCAAAACTGAAAACCATGTAAACTTCTTAGTTACAGGTATAATCTTTTGAGATGAAATGCATACATCCATTCCCCCATCAAAACTATCACAACACAAAGTCCAAACTATATAGCAATAGTAATAATTATTGGAAATATATACAACCATAACTGTACACAGTCTCTCTTAGATCTCCGTCCTTCAATCTCTGGTCTCTCATATGATACCACAAGAATTTAGGTTATCTATACTCTGCATATAGTAATGAGTGGTCATGTGAGGGTTGAACAAGAAAGTTTTTTCAGCAAACAAAATGAGAAGAAGAAAGTTCTGAAGGTACATGGAATATCTCTGAATGAAAATGATCTGATATATATTTTCATTTTGAACAAACATCAAGTTGTTACATTCTTTTCTTTGCTGCATAGTTTGAAATCAATTTTAAGGGACAACATTCCAATGTTATATCACATTCTAATACCCTTCAGATTCTTGATGCTACGAGTGAAACATTTGAAAATTCAGTGGGTGAACTGGGGAACAAAATGATTAAGATTTCATGGAGACGGGCAAAATAGGTGGTCATTGACATAACTAGGATTTCATAAGGAGATTTAAAAATAATAAGGCTTTCCATTTTTCGAATTTTTTTTTGAGTTTTTTCATTTGTAATCATGCCCATTCATGGGCTGTTGTCTTAGTTTGTTCGAAAAAGGAAAACTTTGGTCGGGATGGAAAACAACCGAGGGATCTTCTTGATGCACTGATGCTTTTGTCACCAACCCATGATACGAGCCTTGAGAATGTGGTCATCTTAGATATCATTGTGATGAAGAGTATTCTCTTCGAGCCTCCTAGATGGCGCATGCTTGGGGGCTACAATGTAAAGGTATGCACATGTGTTTTGTTGTTAATTTTTTGCACTTAAAGGAGTTGATTTTTTAAATTATGTAGTGCCTTTTGGTCTTCTTTCCAGCCACAGGAATCAAAGTGAATGAGTTTGAGCGGTCTGATTTTTTGTTATCAAGAGGTTTGCATTTCCTTCTTCCTTATTGTTTTGTGGTTCAAGGAATTTGAAGAAATCAAACAGTTTTTAAACAATTCTTAATTTCCTTTGACTTCAGTTAGTTTCCAGAAGAGACTTGCATCAATATCTTTTACTGCAAGTGGAGCTTCCATATTGGCTTTTACTTGCAAGTGCAACACATGTAGCAATATGCTCTACATGCTAGAAACGTATATACACCAATAATGAAGATGTTAAATGTTCCATTTCTGCGCTGTTTGACATGTGCAGCATAGATAATATGCATGCATACATGTCCATGGCTAATTTTACCATATCACTTTGGAGTAGACTGATATATTTTGCTGCAAAATTACAATTTACAAACAAGAATTACATAACAATCTGGCAACTCCTAATTGTTGTTTCAATTCTTGCCTTTCAAGCCTTACTGCAAACATGGGCATTTAAATGTGAATAATCATAGGTATCCAGCAATGTGATCAAGAAAAATAAATTGGACGTTCCTTTGGGTGAAAAATTAGTAACATATATAGCAAAAAAAAAATCAAAAAGCAAATTTTGTAGTGCAGTAATTGCAAAGTGTAGGAGTATCAGCTCTCAGAAGAATGGACAGGAAATAACCATGAGATATGTAAGATGAATTGCTCAAAGGATGTATTAATGCTACATATGAAGGTTAACATCAAAGCAGCTTAAGAAACATGCATATAAATGATAACATAACAGCCTAACACTATGAGTATTTAAAATTTTGTTCAGCTTTGATGCAGAAATTTCATATAATAATGTGGTTTACAAGATTATATTTATGGTCATAAGGTTACAAATTTGAAGGGCAGTTTCAATTCCCTTCGAATGTTCATGAACAAAAGTACAATAAAAATAAGGAAGAAAACAGAATGAATGTAAGAAGTATCCTCACGAAACCATAATTAAGGCAATAAATGTACATCACTCAATGGAGGAGTAGAGTGTTCCTTTAAATGGCAGTAAATGAAAAGATGAACTATACCAGCACATAATCCTTTTAGAAAAAATTAATTGAGTCCAATACAAGTGTCGGATGCATATCAAAAACAATGTGTGACCCTTTTAGAAGAACCAGTGCATCAAAGATGATAACAAAAATTTAAAATATGGGGGCAAAACAGTTAAACAAGACTGCTACATGCATGGCTGCTCAAGTTTTAAGAGCATTTGTGATTAACAAATAGCCTACTTTGAAAATCAACAAGAATAGTTGAAAAACAGCACCCATCAAGAAGTTTGTTTGAAGAAGGAACTTGAGTCCTGACTCCTGACCCACAACTGTCAACATGGCTTAGCCTTTCCAAGCGTACAACAGGTGGTATACCCATATAAATAGGGAGGTTAAATCCCCACCTGAAGGTGTGAATCCCTTCTCACTTTTTTCTCTTTGTGGGATTCATTTGATGTTTTGGATTTTTTGCACATATTGTCAGTTATTAAAATTTCAGTGTATGAATCATCATGTGAATTTAAATTAATTTTATGTTAAATACGTCAGGGTTTATGTGAAGTTGGGGCTTATGTGAACTTGAAATAATTGTGGACAATAAGAAAACTATATAATGTTGAACTTTTGAACTTTCTGTATATGGAATGGTGTGATTGGAAAGTAATTATATGTGGACTTCTTCCTGGTTATTGTTAAGATTAATTGATTGATGTGCTGAATGGGTATCATGGTATCAGTTGAATAACTAAAGCTTTTCTTACAAGTTACAACTAATTTCTCTATTCATTTTACATGTTATTTATTGCAGGAAAATGCCATTTTAATTTGTCATGTTGAGGATAAAGGTATAATTTAGTTCATTGGATAATGTATACTAGATTTTAGTTGGCTTATATGATAATGGAGTATGTTTGATGTATCTGAGATTGAGTTCCTATCAAGACGATTTTTTGTCAAGGTATTATAAATAGATGCTTGGTTCTACTTTTCTCTAAATTACCAATTTAAATTGAATAGACTTGCATAGTAAGGTGATTAGTCTTTTTCATGCTGGGGCATGACTTTAGAAGTGTCATAAGAACAAACTCAAGAATTAAATGGTTTTGAGGGAGTAACCATGTGAACAGAACACTAAAATTAAGTGTGTGCAGGCTGAGAGTTGTGCCTTACTTGGTGAATACTGGAAAGCCGTTTGGGGTTTGCAGAAGCTGGAGGGAGATCATGAAGGAGATCGTGAAGATTCCAGAGGTCATGGTGACAACCCAGCAAAAAGAATGCACTGTTTGTTGATCATTTTCTTGCTAAATTTCTGGGACTAAAAAATTATGTTGATGTGTAATCTTATATATGGTATTTCTTAATTTTTTTTGGGAGTAAAGTAAATAGTTGCATGTATAAAAAAAGAAAATAGTTAAGTGCTGGTTCAACTTTTACTTCTATTTCTATTTCTATTTCTTTCATTTTCATATGCTTTTGATATGAGAACCGCTGTAAATGCTTATGTAGCTTGGTCTATGGAAATTTTCTTCTAAATGGAGAGATCGCAAGAATACATTGCATTATTTTGTTGTTTGTGTACAAATTTTTATGTACAAGGAGCAGGGATGTAAATGGATTGGATGTAAACGGATTGGGTAGGATGCAAATTGACATAGAAATGAACCTCACAAGAAGAACTTGCATTATTTTCTTGGGTATGAATGAGGTAGACATTGCAGTGAACCTAGAAAACAGCCTGATTTGTTAAATGTTTTGTTAAAAATAGTAATGATTTAAATTTAGAAGGAAATTGATGTACATATGAGTTGAATTGGTTGTAATTGTTGATGAATCTTCGCCGCCCTCAATTAACTTAGTCTTGGTCGTGTCTAGAAATTTTGCTATAATTGGTTGTAAAAGAATGTGAGACTAAATTTTGAGGGGACTAAAAATTTTGGGTGAATTAAATAATAATAATTGCGCTTTAATTATTGTTGTTCTTTGAAAATTATGGGATCCAAGATTTTGATGGGGGTGGAATATTTTTAATGTACCATTCCCTTATGGCATTGTTTAAATCTTGAGACAACTAAATTTTGTGGGTGAAACTAAAATTTTCGATGTGACTAAATTCTCTGGTGAGAACATTTTGAGGGGACCAAAAATTTTTGGCGAACTAAATAACAATTATTGCGGTCTATTTATTGTTGTTTGTTCAAAATTAGAGAATCTTAGATTTTAAAGGGGAATATTTTAATTGAACCGTGCCCTTAGGGCACAGGTTATGACTAGTATATATATATATATATGCACACACAAGTGACCACTCCCCAATGGTTATTCATCTACATCCCCAGGTACCCTCCGACCCTAAACCCTTCAAGTTTTTTAATTATTGGACCAAATGCCCAGGTCTATGGGATATTATAGAGGAAAGCTAGGGGGGCTATGTACATGGAACTCCAATGTTCCGAGTGTGCCAAAAATTGAAGAGGTTGAAGCCAATAATCCGTAGCTGGTCAATATCTTATAATGCTTCAAAGCTGGTTTCCACATGCCGCAACAATTTGGAATCAATTCGCAGGAAACCGAATCTCCCATTTGATTTTTCACTCCAAGCCCTTGAGCAAGCTGGATTAAAGGCATTGGCCAATGCTATGAGCCTAGAGGAAGAAATGTATCGCCAAAAAAGCAGCCAAGAGTGGTTGACCCTGGGAGATCGCAATACAAAGGTCTTTTATAATTCCATGAAATCAAGGCAAAATTATAACAATTTGAGTCACCTCGTGGATGCTCTTGGTGGGCAGAATAATTCACATGAAGATCTTAAGAAGGAGGCTATTGCTTACTATGTTGGATTATATAATCAGGGTCATTATGGGAGTACATTTCATACACTTATTCCTAAGCGCATTCTTACGGAGGATGCTTCTACCTGGCTGATTAGGAGAATATCTAATGAGGAGGTCAAGAGTGCAGTTTTCCAGATTGGACCTGATAAGGCCCCAGGACTAGACGGTTTCAATGGACATTTCTTCCAACATTACTGGCATGTTGTGGGCGATGATATATTGGCTGCAGTGAAGGATTTTTTCAGATCTGGTACCCTTCTACGGCAGGTAAATCACACTAATTTGACACTTATTCCTAAGAATTCAAATGCTTCGTGTCTTGGGGATTATAGGCCAATCGCCTGTTGCAATTTCTTGTATAAGATCATTAGCAAAATTATCTGCAATAGGCTGAAGGAGGTCATTCATGAGCTGATTTCTCCGAATCAAGCTGCATTTCTAAAAGGGAGGTTGTTATCGGATTGTACTCTGATAGCCCATGAACAAATACGGGACTTTAGTAACCCTATGGGAGGGCGGGCTTGTTTAAAGCTAGATTTGAGAAAGGCATTTGATAGTGTAAATCGGGATTTTGCATTGTACTTCCTGAAACAGATGGGGTTTCCAACTACATTTATTGGGTGGATCAGAGAGTTTATATCCACACCAACTTTTTCTGTTATGGTAAATGGCTCGCCTGTGGGATATTTTGACGGCAATCGTGGCATAAGACAGGGAGATCCCCTCTCTCCATATTTGTTTGTAATTGTTATGGAAGCCTTCTCCATCCTGGTTTCTAAGGCCTTGGGAAGGGGCTCTCTTCAACCTATGAGGCGGTCAGGATCCATTTCCCACCTGCTATTCGCTGATGATCTATTGGTTTTCTGCAGAGCAAATAAGAAATCATTCCTTGCCATCAAATCCCTATTGAATGATTTTAATGATTATACTGGCCTCCAGGTCAATTGGGACAAGAGTAGTGCCCTGTTCAGTAAGGGGGTTATAAATAAGAATGAGTTGGCGGACTATTTGGGCATCAAAATATCATCCACTATTACCACATATCTGGGCCTGCCGTTATCATCGAAGTATCCTAAATCACCAATGTACTCTAGATTGGTGGATAAATGCAGGAAGAGGCTGATGGGATGGTCGACCTCAATGCTATCTATCTCAGGGCGGATTGAGCTCGTCAAGACTGTTATTTATGGAATGGTTGCGTTTTGGATGCAAGCTTACCATATGCCTTTAGCCATCGTCCGTACTATATCCTCTCTTTGCAGGCGCTTCATCATGGGTTCTTCTCGGGCTTGGGCGTGGGAGGATATATGTACACCCAAAGCAGAGGGAGGGGTCGGTCTCCGATTACTAGAAGATCTAAATTTGGCATCGGGCATTAGACTATCATGGAGATTTCTTACATCTATTGGGCTCTGGGCAAGATTAATGCGGGATAAATATGGAGAGACGGGTGGGGTTTTTGCGGCAAATGGGGTGGTAGTGCAATCAGGAACTTGGAAGCATATGTTGAAAAGTCGAAGAATCTCCCAAAAGCTGATCAAGAGAATTGTGAGAAATGGGCGTTCCACTCTCTTCTGGCATGACTACTGGCTTGACTGTGGGCCGCTCAAAGATATTGTTGCTGTACCGCATGGCTCCTCTATGAAGACTGTTAATGAATACTGGGAGCATGGGAGTTGGAGGGACGATGCTGACCTTATTCTCATCAGGCCGCATCTCTCCCAGGTGGCTTTGACTACAGGTTCCGATGGGTGGACCTGGGTTGCACCCGTGAGAAATCTCAGCATACCCACGGGCCAAGGAAATCTGAATTCGGGAGCACAGGTGGCTGCAAATTCCAGACTTAGACATGGCAATCAGACTTCGGTTCCGCACCAGACTTCGGCGGCTGGGAGTAGAAGAGCTTCTACAGGCGGGGGAAAAGAATTTCGGTTTAGGGAAGCATGGGAGGGTGTTCGGGTACAGGGCACTATCTTCAAATTCAAGAACTTGGTCTGGTATCCAGGTCTCATTCCGAAATTTTCTATCACCCTCCTCAGGGCTTTCAGACGTAAGCTACTTACTAGAGACTTGATCAGTAGATGGGGGCAGAATTTTCCGGCACATTGCGTCCTATGTGAAGGCAACATTATAGAAGATATTAGCCATCTTTTCTTTGCCTGTGAATACTCAAACTACATAATGAAGAGAGCTATGTTAAAATTGAATATAAGAGATCAGCTTAATTCAAATCTCCAGGAGGTGGGTGAGTACTATATCCAACATTTTGGGGATAAAAAGCCCTTAAGCAGGTTGGCTAAAACTATTCTCTCAGCCATGGTGTGGCACATTTGGAGGGAACGGAATAGAAGAACCTTTGAAAACACAAAGAAAGTGAAAACAACCCTATTTGAGGAAATTTCTGCAGATGTAAGGGTTGCCTTGAGAGATCAGGAGCCGGTTACTACGGAACAGGTGGAGGTGTTTGCAAATTG
The DNA here is from genome assembly GCA_030789695.1 of Scilla litardierei. Taxonomy (NCBI): domain Eukaryota; kingdom Viridiplantae; phylum Streptophyta; class Magnoliopsida; order Asparagales; family Asparagaceae; genus Scilla; species Scilla litardierei. The sequence goes on from CM061142.1 coordinate 555,457,722, forward strand.
GGAGTTCAGAGATATGGGCTAAATTCTTTGTATACATTTTTCTGGGATGGGGCGGTAATATTAAAGAGTGACGGCGCTTGTGCCCTCTCCTCTTTATATTGACACCTCATGCCCACCTACTGTATAGCTGTACATTCATTTGAATAAAGATTGACTAACTTTCCAAAAAAAAATATATGCACACACACAAAATGTACCTAAGGTTGACCTCAGGTATTTCTACCTGCGCACACCCCCGCTGTTAGGGTGTTTTAAGTATTTTTTTGAATTTTTTTGCAGTAGGTAGATATACTTGTTATGTATCTCCCCACAAAATTTCAGGTCAATCCGACACCATTTGAGCTTCCGTTCATCGATTTCAAAAACGTGAACGGAGGCTCAAACGGTGTCGGAATGACCTGAAATTTTGTGGGGAGCTACATAACAGGTATATCTACCTACTGTAAAAAAATTCAAAATAAAATACCTAAAACAACCGAACAGAGGGGTTGACCTCAGGTATTTCTGCCTGAGGTCAACCTCAGGCACATTTCCCTATATATATCTCAAAAAATTGTGCCTGAGGTTGACCTCAGGCAGAAATACCTGAGGTCAAACCCTCTGTTCGGGGTTTGTAAGTATTTTTATTGAATTTTTTTGCAGTACTTAGATATACTTGTTATGTAGCTCCCCACAAAAGTTCAGGTCATTCCAACACCGTTTGAGCCTCCGTTCATCGATTTCAAAAACGTTGCGCAAAACTGTCCAGAATTTTGGACAGTTTTGCGCAACGTTTTTGAAATCGATGAACGGAGGCTTAAACGGTGTTGGAATGACCTGAAATTTTGTCAAGAGCTACATAACAAGTATATCTACCTACTGTAAAAAAATTCAAAATAAAATACCTAAAACACCCGAACAGAGGGGTTGACCTCAGGTATTTCTGCCTGAGGTCAACCTCAGGCACATTTTTTGATATATATATATCATTTCAATTATTTTGAGCTCTATTTTTTATCCAAGGCAAGACACACCATATCCCTTAGATTTTCAGTTATTTTTCATTCTACATTCATTTTCCAATATTTCATAAAAGATATCTCCAAATGTACAATAACATTTAATATTTGTGGAAGTGAAAGTGTTGGTGTGGAAATCGAATTATTCTAATCATTGAACATGTCATGGTTATTTAGAAAATCAAACATGCACATGTAGCTATAACAATAATACATCAATTTCTACATGGATATGAATCTCAGTCATTAATACCCCTTTAATGATTCAAAAAAAAGATACACATTAAGCGCCATTTTTATAGCTTTTTTGTATTTTTAATTTTTTTTGTTTCGTGTTTATCAAGAACTAAAGCATCCTAACAAATGGACTAGCACACAAACAAATGAACTAGTACACAAACAAAAACAAATCAAGCACACAAAAAGCTATGAAGGTATTCATTACGCTCAATCAAGAAAACATACCTTCGCGTTGTCGTTTGGCTAAGGAACGTTTTAATGAAATGCGACGTCCAATCCATAGTTCCTCGCCACTCCATCTTTCCTACACGGAAGATGTTATGTGTGACCTTGGAAGCCAACAAGGTCCACTCATGTTAGTCAACAAATTTTTAGGAACCCATATTTGCTTGAATTTAATGTTCTTGTTCCTATATTTCCAATAAAGAGAAGTATGACCAACACACCCACATGTAAAGCACTTTCCATGAATATTTCCAATGTTTGTTGTCTCGATGTGAACTTTCCTATATTTTGACTTTTCAACATTTTTAAAACAATATCCTAGTCCACGCCTATTATTGCCATGTATTTGGTTTCCGAGAATTATATCCAAAGATTGTTTCCGCACACCAAATTTCTTAATGATCAATTCTAGGTTCGTGACTTTTGATTTCAAATAAGTATTTTCGTTCACAAGCAAAGTGCATTTACTAATGAAAGCTTTCTTATTGTCCTCAACATTCTTTTTCATGTTTTCAGCTTTCTTTTCAAAATTAATTATTTTTTCTTTAAGCTCATTATTTAGCATGCACATCTTTTCAATAAGCTCTTTATTTTCAGTTTCTAGCTTAGTAACCTTTTCTTTATGCATGCTATGTTCTTTTAATAAAGTAGGACAATTTAGGCAATAAACTTTTTCATGTAAGATAGATTTTTCCTTTTTTTAGCAAGGTGATGGTAGAATTACATGCAACAAGTTTTTCTTTCAGATTATCAATTTCTTTAGACATGTCACAATTTTCTTGTTGTAACTCAAAGCTACCATTCCTATAGAAATCTAAAGTAAATTCTAGCTCATTAATTTCATTTTGCATTCCCTTACAAATATTCAAAAGTTCAACTTTAGTGCAAGATTTTTACCTCGTCGTGCTTTCCCATTAAGTAGAGGGAGGAGTGGGCAGTCTCCTCCTCAGTTATCTTCGCTATCCATATCCCATGTTATTGCTAAAGATTTTCATTTCTTCTCCTCTGAATTATTCTTCTCTTGCGGTCAATTCCTCATGAAGTGTCCCTTCTTCCTGCACTTAAAACATTCCATTTTATTAGTAGTATTCTGTTCTGAGGAATTTCTAGCAGGATTAGATTTGTTAGAACGACTAAACCTTTGCGCCATCTCAGCTCTTCCTTGGTCGATCTTGATGTATCTTTTGAAGTTTCTGACCATCAGTGCTTGCTCCTCATCAAGATCATCATCGTCGTCTTCCTTAGCTTGAAGAGCTAGTGGTTTGAGAGCCTTGGTCTCTGGTTTCTCTCTAGCTTCGATGCTCTGTAGTTCAAGCTCATGGGACATTATGTTACCGATCAAGTTCTCCACTCTCATCTTTGGTATATCTTTAGCTTCTTGAATGTATGTGACTTTAGGACGGAAAGTGCTCGACAGTGCTCTCAAGATCTTCCTTACCTGCTCCAGACTAGAGTATGGCTTACCAAGGGAGCTGGACTTGTAGACGATGTCTGTGAACCTCGCAACATCTTTTTGATGGATTCTGATGGAAGCATGCAGAAGCTCTCATTTTCTGTACTCAGCAAAGCAAGTCTGGACTCCTTCACCTGCGATGTTCCCTCATGCGTCACCTCCAGTATATGCCATATTTCATGCGCAGTTAAACATTGTGAGATACGATTAAATTTAGCTTAATTAAAGAGCAAATAAGTGCATTCATAGCTCTACCATTCAATGAATATAGTCTTTTATCAGCATCATCCCATTTATCTTTTGGTTTTAAAGTTTCAGTGTCTTCAATTTTAATAGTGGGGGGGGGGGGGGGTTCATATCCTTTTTCAACAATGTCCCACACATCATAGTTAACGGACACTAAATAAATTTTCATTCTTGCTTTCCAATATGCAAAGTCTACTCCATTAAACTTAAGGGGTCTAGCAATAGACTGACCTTCAGCAAATGCTGAATCAGAGATATTCATGGTTAATCTAGTCTAGATCCTCTAACCTGCTCTAATACTACTTGTTGGATCTTGATCTAAGCCTAGATGGGGCGGGTGAACAGGCGAATAAAAATATTCATGCACACACACACGAAATCACAGGCAGTTATACATCACAAATAATAATATGTAGGGTAATAAAGACAATCATAGAGTGCACAACAGATTTACCCTGGTTCGATTGCCCCAATGACCTACTCCAACTCCAAAGCAGATACTAGCCATAATATGTTACTGGGTACAACTACAATGAGCTACGAGCCCCAACTCAACTCTCACCTAGTTCGTACTGCACTCCCCAAAGTGCTAAACACTATCAATCTAGTAAATACTCTTTCTTGACAAGCCCCAACTCGTCAAGACCCTCTTGTCTAGTCCGAACTAGACAAGACCCCAAAAGAATGAATAAAGTAACCTACAGAGATCAACACACCAATACACGAATATAAATAAATATAGAGTTCAGAAGAGCTCAGTTCGTGTAGGTGTCGTCGTCTCTGTCGATCAGCGCATGGTCAGAACTACTCTGACAAGATGTAGTCGTCTCTCCCAAATCGTGGCACCCCCAAGATGTTGCGACAATGTGTAGGACCACATTGAAGCTTGCGGCAATGGTGAGAGGGAGATATTGAAGACTTGCGCAATGGAGGAAGGCTTCTTGCTAGTTTACTTGTGCAATGGATGGTTGAAGAGGCTTCCAACTTGCAGCTAGGGGTGAGATGAACTCCTTTGCTTTGAAACTTGCGGCCTAGATGTTCCCTTGTGGTAGGTTGCGACCTTGATGATGTTTGCTTGGATACCTTACGCAATGAATAGGATTGAGCACTTGAAGTTGCTGCCTTGGCAATGGAGAACCCCTTTGAGATGCTTACGGCAATGAAGAGGATGAGGACCCTTTGGTGTTGCGGTAATGGGTAGCTTCAATGTTTGTGCAATGGAGAAGAAGCTTGTAAGATTGGGCAATGGAGTTTGAAGCTTCAATGTGTTGCTTGCGCAATGAAGAGGGTTTCTTGAAGCTTGTTGAGCAATGGATGAACTTGGGACTTGGAACTTGGGCACTTAAGGGGGGAGAGGATGATGTATGGCCGCAACTTTTGATTTTGGGGCTTGGTTTTTCTTTTGTGTAGCCTCTCCTTTTTCTCTCCTTTGGATGTGGGTTTATATAGATGAAGAGGGGATCAATTAGAATCAAATAGAATCCCATAATTGAAGGAGATTGGATGGAATCCTAACTTGAATAGGATTTGAAATAATCAAATGAAAGATCCCTTCTAATCACAATAGGATATGGAGTTTGAATTTGGATTGCAATAGAATTTGAATTTGAATGGCAATGGGATTTGAATTGAATCTCATTTAGGATCTCATTTAATCACAAATTGATTTGCATGAGATTTGGTTTAATCACTTTTGATATGAATGAGATCTCTCCATATCTCTCCATATTTGACCAAGTCCAAATTGCAAATGAATTGCAATTTCTCCATCGCTTTGACCAAGTCTCTCTTTGAATATTTGCATGCTTGCCACTCCTGAAAAACACTTAGCACACACATCAAATCGTTCACAGACATTTGTTATCATCAAACATGAAGTCATCGATCGTTGTATCGAACTACTAGTTGTATCCAACTACACGTTGCATCCAACACACTACACTTATGAGCAATCAAAGAATATTTATCACTAATGTCATTAAGCTCATAAGTAGATTGAGTTTGAGATACCTCATTATCCCTTGACTCAATCTCATCACCTTTGGTATACTTAGTCTCAAGATAGATCCATATTTCATGTGTCGTCTACATGCCTCCAACTTCATCATATTCATGATCCCAAGTGGAGATGCACAAAGCCCTTTTGGTGTGGACGTCCATCGTGAAGTTTGATTCTGAGACATCCGAAGACACCGCATCCAAGAGATTATTCTTCTTATGGTGATTGTTCATCTTGCTCCTCCAAATTGGGTAGTCCGTTCCATAGAAGAGTAGTGGATGACCGGTTGCGTTGAATGCCATCATTGTTGTATGCTTCAATCTCGCTCTGATACCAATTGTAAGGACAGTCTATGCCTTGCAATATTAACAATAAACACTCTAAGTGGGGTGAATAGAGTAATGGCAATAATTGTGTAATTGAAAATTAAACATGCAAATGCGAAATTATAAGTACAATAGGAATTTAAACAACACAATCAAGCAAATGCAAACACACAGATTTTACACTGGTTCCTCAACTTGGGTACATCCAGTCACACCAAATATTCACTGTAATCCTACACAAGGTAGTAAATACAATATCACAGAGAGATACATCACACAGAGTATTTGTTCTCTCACACAGAAATAACTTAACTCTCACACAGAGAGTACTCAACCAGCCCTACACAAGGGTTAAGTGCTCACAAAGAGAGGAACTAGCTCTCACAAAGAAAGCTAGGGTTTCAATTTCACAAAGATGAAATAAATACCCATACCTATGCCTTGAGATGAACTTACTCAATATGAAGAAGAAGGCATGGTAGAGGATCTCCAAGTGTTGAGATGAGCTTGATTGCACTAGGATGATTTCACTTGAGCTAGCTTCAATGCATGAAGAGATTAGATCTCTAAAGAGGGAAAAGAGAGATTATGAGTGGCTTAATGAATCTCTAAGATATTCAATGTTGGCCAAATTGATCCACGATATTCTAAAGGAACTAAGTCATCTCCTATATATAGGAAGCCACTAAAACCCCATAAAACCCAAGCTAGAAGCCAAATGAGCAAATCTGCAACAGATCTATTCTGAGATTTTACGGCACCGACAGGTGACTGTATATGGATCGACAGTCGACTAATCAACGGCTAGAAAATTCCCAATGGCTATAATCTGAGCCAGGACAGGCGACTGTAGAAGATTACACAGGCTCTTGTAAAGACTTCGTCAGGCGATTGTCACATGGGATGGAATGGAGCTGAGAAAATGCAACTTTCACACTTGTGCATTTAGACGACTGAAGAGCAAAGTCCAGGCGTCTGATGGAAGATAGGCGCTTGTAAAATGGACTTCAGTCGCCTGCAACAAAAGCTCAAGAAAAGATTCAAGAATGATTGACTTGAGTTGTGTAGAACAGTCGCCTGTAGAAGGCTGGCCAGGCACCTGGTGATCACCAGTCGCCTATCCTGCCTTCAGTAGTCAGTTGTTGGAAAGCCAGAGACTCCAATTGAAGTTTATGGTATGAGAAACCTATTGGGTTGGATTCTATGATAATCCTAAGGCTCACTAAGATGGTTAATGCATATGCATGAATGAGTAAACCATCTATCAAGGCATTACAAAATCCTAGACTCAAAAAGAGAAAAGAAAGTAATTGAAATTACATGAATTACATTTTTGTAGCTGCCTGTATTTTTAGGTGTGTTTGTTTTCATGTGTGCCTATATTTTATTTCAGTCGTCTGAGTGTTTTTCGTCCATATGTTTTCTACGCGTCGACGCGAGCAAGCATATATTTTGGAAATTTTCACCATAGCTTAAATCATAAATTACTATTAACCGTAACCGTATCCACCTACCCTAATCAAACCCCTAACCCCATACTATTAACCCACCGTATGAGTTGGTGGATTCCAACCCCGACCGGAACCAATTCTTCCGTTTCTCTCCCCTACAGATAACTCACCCTCATCAAATCGTAACCCATTTCATTGTTTTTAAAAGAAACAACAACAACGACAATCAACAATAAAAACAACATTCAGCCTAAAATCAATACCCCAATTCAACCCTAAATCAAAATCCAAATTAGAAATTGAGAAGACCAGATCTGAAATCAGAGATTTAGAGAGGAAGGATCAAATCAGGAATCAGATCTGAATTCAGATCTGAATATGAAATCAGATCTCCCTCCCCCTCCTCCCAACCACTGCACCACCTCCCACACACACGCACAACTGCTCCACCTGCCGCGTGCTGCGTGCTGCGTGCTGCGCTGGTGCCGCATCCCCTGGCCGCGCCCCCACCTGCTGCCGCACCCCCTGGCCGCCCTGCTGCATAGACCCCGCACACGCCGCCGACGGATCTGACCCTGCCCGCCGCCTGCTGCGCCGCCCGCAGCCCCCCGCCTGTGTGTCGCCCTGCCAGCCACCTGTGCCCCCACATGAGACCGCCGAAACCACCCCCCCTGAGCTCCTCCTCTCTCCCTGCAAAGAAAGAAAAGAAGAAAGACAAGAAAGAATGAAGAGAAGAGGAAGAAGGCAGGTTAGAAAGGGGGAGGGGATTATTTATGTTGTTTGTAAATAATTTAAGTTATATAAGGTTACTAAAGTTGATTTAAAGTTATTTAAGGTTAATTATTTAAGTTATATAAGGTTATTAAACTTTTTAAAATGATTGAAAGTTATTTGGGTTAGTACAAGTTATTATAAGTTATTAAGTTATTATTTAAGTTATTTGAGTTATGTTAGAGCTATAAAGTTTTAAAATTATTAAGTTATTAAAGTTTTTGGGTTATTAAATTATTAAAGTTTTTGAATTATTTGTGTTATATTAAGTCATTAAGTTATTTTAAATTATTAAGTTATTTTAAGTTGTTAAGTTATTAAGTTTAAAGTTATTAAAATTATATTAAGTTATTTTAAGTTATTTAAATTATAAAATGTTAATAATATTTTTAAGTTGCAACCAATATAAAGTTAGTCTATATTTACAGTATGTTAGATCATAATATATATATTTACATTATATTAGTATGTTAGATTACTGTATATATGTTAGAGTATATATATATGTTAGCTAGCTCCATATACCTACAGTATATAACTTTATGCAAATAGTTATCATATGTTAGTTTATTAACAAAACAGAACTGTTATAACATATAAGTTAGTAATATGTTACTGTGTGTATATATATATGCAGTATGTAATTAGTGCATATAATAATTTAGAGTTAGTATTATTTTAATTGATTAAGAACTGTTAGCTGAATATCATAAATCTAATGACGCAGATACATCCGCGTCTTTCATACGAACACAACGACATCAAAATCACAAATCAGGCAATTGTGCATTTTTTTCCATGTTTTAAATACTGTTTCATTTAATGCGACACCAACTTCATATGTTTATCTGTTGTGTACTGCAAGATAAAAACCTGTGTGCGCGCGCGTGTGTGGACATTTTAGTAAGTTAACCGATGACGCCTTGTAAATTGCAAACAATTCTGGACATGTATGGATAACTTGGACCACCTGAAATATCATGACTATTGCGGGCCGGTTTGGCTGATCATAGATATTGCAGGCCAAGATTTGGCTATCGTGTGGGCCGGTTTGGCTAGTCTGGCTCGTGTTCCAGTATTATAAATCATGCGTGTCGGTTTGGCTGATTCTGGCTCGTGGTCAGAAAAGTGCACGTGGGTGGGGTTGGGTTCTCGGGCACTAGTCGGAGGTAAACGTGTCACCTTCGAGGGCACGAGAAGGTACATTCACTTGCTTGTCGCCTAACACCTTGAACCTTAGTTACTAAATTGAACACACTCAGGAATGTCTTGAAAATGCTATATTGAACATGTATAATGTATAGAACTGATATTGCATCCATTTAAAATAGAACCGCCATGCTAATATAAAAATCTGTTCTTACTGCTTAGAAATAGAACTGCCATGCTAATGTAATTTCTGTTTGAACTTCTTAGAAATTATAATTGTTTCATTTATTCATAAATGCTTAACTGCCATGTAAACTATTTCGAAAACCTTGCCAAGGGTCCCACTCTTACTTTTGCTTGCCAAGGACCCTTGCGGACATACATTTCCATGTTGTTTGAAATGTATGTCAGGTTACGAGACAGGTTACATCGAGAACGAGTTTCTTGAGGAGACTGACCTACTAAACCAGGAGTACGCTGATCCAGAAGTTCACCCCACTAAGAACTAGTTGCTGAGCATTACCTACTGCTGCTTAGAATTTCTTTTATTGCACTTTTGTAGGGTGTGTACCCATCTTTGTAGAACTCGGTTGCGGCCATGCTTGGGGCCTTATTAATTTTGTGTACTCTTTCCGGATGTTGGCTTTGATTTCATAGTTATTTCTGTTATTTCTGAAATGCATGAGAGTTTATGTGTATGGTTTTATTCACAGATGCTTATTGGGTTTGAGCTTCATCACTTCGACCCATGCGGACCCGCTCGCGTCCTGTCTCCCAAGTATAATGGGAAGCGGGGCATGACAATTTTGCATCTCCTAGAGTCTAAGGCTTCAAGCTCTTGATGCCTTGATACTCTCCATCTTCTTCTAAGTTGTGGCACCTCTTGATGAGCTTCCCTTCATCAAGATCCAAGCTTTGGCAATGCTCCATTTGATGTCCATCCTTGCACCAAGCTATTAGTCTCCAGAAATGATATTCTTCATTTGATTAAACATGAGACTAAAACATAAGAGTCATTAGCAACAACATATTATTGTGATCATCATCAACACAATATTGGTCTAAAACACCAATACCTAACATGAGAGACAACTTCGTTGAGTATTGGATCCCCCAATTTGGTTTTGATGATAAGCAAACATAAATTATTGTGATTAATTCCCTATTTTGTAGTTAAGTATATCGTCGTCAATTGTAGATTAAAGTATAATCAAAATCAAGTCAAACTGAAGCTATGATTCAAGTAGACGGATTCAAGGAATCAAGAAGAAGTGAAGTGGATTAAATATGTAAATTTTCTCATTTCTATACTTCTTTGAGTTATAGAATGGTAGGCATTGGATGCACTACTTAGAAGCACTTGCATATCATGCATAACTCATTAGAACACTCATTAGATGATCCCATATGGAACTTAGTTCATTAAACTCAAAATTGTGTTTTCAGTCCTGGATCAGACATCTGATGGTCCATCAGACATCTGACGTGCATGTTTCGTATAGGCTTGGAATAGCTAATTCGCTAGACGGCTGAAGTAGACTGTCCAGATGTCCGATGAAGTAATCAGTCGTCTGTGAGTTGAACTCTAATCGTCTAATGGAGATAAATTTTTCTCCTCTAGCTGCCTCATGTGTCAGCCGTCTGAAGGCTTGTTTCCAGATGTCTGAATAATGAGTCAGACGTCTATGTTTTGAACTTCAGACGTCTAGATACATGGAGATTATTTTTCGAGAGCTCTCTCTCATCCCTCCCATTTTGTCAGCCGTCTGATGCTTATAGGCCAGATATCTGAACAGTTAACCAGACGTCTGATCAACTAGCCGGTAGACTGCTTTATTACTTTATCAGAACAGTATACCAGACGTCTGACGATCCTTCTCCAGACGTCTGATCCTGCTATTTTCTGTCAGTTACAGCCTGCAGCTGCATTTAATGTTGGGGCTTTTTAGGGGTTTGGGGCTTTTCTTGAGCATTATAAATAGGGATTGAGAGCATTCATTTCAGAACTCTTGTAACTCATGTCTTCTCATCTTCCCTAAAGTTCTTAAGTCTCTCTCTTGTCCAACATGATCTTAAGCTCACACCCAAAAGCATTTACTGTTTCATTCTCTTGGACAAGTTCAGTAAGTGCATCATCTCACTCTTTAGAGTACTCATACATGCCTTGCCTTCACTTCAAGTAAGTTATATTCAAGGCATATGATTTTTGTATTTGTTTCAATTTGAATTGTTTCAATTCTTTCTTTCATTTGTTGAATTTACTCTCGGATTGTGAGAGGGCGTGTCTACCGGGTTGTGGGAACATGAAAATTGTGTATTTGATTTACACTTACCGGTATTTGGTAAGTGTGTTATTAGTGGAAACTAATCTCAAGCAGGAATTGCTTGAGGATTGCTGGAGTAGGATTCAAGGGAGTCAGGGTTGACTCAGGGAATCCAAACCATGGTATATCCTGTGTTTGTGTTGTAAATTTTCCGTGTTTCTGTGTTTATTTCATTAATTCTGCATTGTTGGTAATTAGGGTTTTAATTAGGCGTGAATTCCTTTTTATTATAATAAAGCACTATTCACCCCCTCTAGCATTTTTCCATCATATTTACATGTCCTACAATTGGTATTAGAGCTAGATTAAAGCTATGACAACCAACAACAACAACCGAGATAGTGCTTCTACCGTGGCCGAACGCCAATCCACCGTATAACCCCTGCTCTTCAACGGATCAAACTATAGCTATTAGAAGTGCCGGATGATCATCTTCCTCACAAGTATCTCGCTTTAGAGAACCGTAGAGAATGAATACATAGAGCTAACTAAGGAGGACTTCTCCAAACGAACTCTGGAGCAAGTGATTGTGTAGGTGAACAATGCGAAGGTAATAAACTCACTAATATGTGCATTGGATGCAAAAGAGTTCAACAAAGTGTCTACATGCAAAACTACATATTAAATTTAGAACCACCTCATCGTCACTCATGAAGTCACATCGAATGTAAAAACTTCAAAATTATATGTTTATGTACACCGATTCGAAATGTTTCAAATGTAGGACAATGAGAAAATTTCGAATATGTACGTGAGGTTCCCTAATATTGTGAACGACTTAGAAGCTCTAGGGAAAGTGTGAACCGAAGAAGAGAATGTGAGAAAATTGATCATGGTCATGACTCTGGAATGGGAGAAGAAGACCGTGGCCATCGAGGAATACACTATAGAGAGTTTCCTTGGCAACCTCATATCTGATGAGGTACGAAAGAATGATAGAGAGCAAGTGGAAGCTTTTAGAACCCAAGGCTACACAAAGAAGAAAGCAATCGGTTTCAAAGCCACATCGGATAACAAGGGATCCGATCAAGAGATGGATTTGAAATGCATGGTTCTTATGGCAATGAAGTTCCAAAAGTTCTTCCTTAAAGGTAAATTCAAACCTAAAGTCAAATTTGATTCCACTAACAATTCTTCTCTTTATTATAAATGCAATAAGCCAGGGCATATTAAGAAAGATTGCCCAATGCAAAAGAATAAGGAGAAATGGAAGGCTCCCAAGTTCAACAAGGGATACAAGTACAAGGAGAGAAACAAGAAGAAAGAACTTGTAGGGACATGGGACGACTCAAGCGATTACTTTAGTAGTGAAGAGGCATACAATGAGAAGGGTGAGGTAGTGCACATGTGCTTCATGGCGAGAGAGGATGATGCTAAGGATGTCACAAGGGACGATTCGAGCGATAGTGATAGCAACTCGGATGAGGTAAGTATGGACGACGTTAGATTAGCTAATGAGTAACTTTTTGATAAATATCAAAAGTTATTTAATTAGTATATGCTTGTTAAGGATAAGTTAGCTAGTCTCACAAACACATCCACACCCATCACTACATCAAATGACACTTTCATTTACACACATGTCAACGAAAAGACTAATTTGATAACACAAAATGGTACTTTGAGAAAAGAGGTTAAACCCCTCAAATCTCAATTGGATGGTGTCCATATTGTAGATATTGATGATGTTGAGATTGAAACTCTTCGATCTCAAAACACACACTTGGGAAATGAGAACGAAACTCTCAAAACGCAAGTGCACTAGCTTACAACACGTGTATCCACCTTGGATACCACCACTTCTTTACATACGAAGAAATATGAGCTCATGTCCGCCAATGTTGAGAGAATCAGCAAAGGAAAGGACAAATTAGATGCATTGCTAGAGGACCAAATTCCGGCTAACCACCGCGGTGGCATTGGTTACTCTAAGGCAAATGCAACCAAAACACGTACCACATATAGTGGAGTTACTATAAACTTTATGAGGCCATCCTCCGATGCATCTACGAGTGGTGCTCATAACAATTTGGAGAGTTCAATTAAAAGAAAAGCCCCACACCAACCCAATCTTGTAATACCTTATATTCACGTATACGGGTATTATATATGTATTATTAATCGTATTCATACGAGTGACATTGTAGTGTATTTTCAAGAATTTTATTTAATTTTTAAAATGGTAAAATTATTTTTAGACATTATTTGATTATTAACAGGTAAAGTAATGGATGAAATACATGGTATAGTATGTGGTATATTGTATTAATTAATTATTTCAATTTTTACTAAAAAGCTAATCCTTAAAATTTCCTATTTAACACCTAACCCCCTTATGTGTTAACATCCCCTTAATCCCCACCAACTCATACTAAGGGGGAGAGAGGATTATGATGAGGATGAGGGTTAACTTAAAGAGGAAGGAAAAAGAAAAAGAAAAAAGAAAAACAAAATCCTCCATTCTCATTCCCGCTTCCTCACGCAAACTACCCAGCAACCCGAACTTCTACTTCTCACTTCTCACACAACCCAGCAAAGAACCTAACCGCAAGGAACCCAGCATCCTCCCTCTACCTCATACAAATCGTGAGCACCCTCACCCTTCCTCCCTCCTCAACTCTGGCCAAACCTCTCACCGTAACCACTGCTCCTCCATCGTCTTCGTTAGGCCACCATCACCCTCACAGATTACAAACCCTAGTTACTTCACAATGGGAGGAAAGCTTGGAGATTGATGGGGTCTTTACAGAGAAGAAGGGTCAAAGAACATAGATGGACATTCAAATGTAGGATTCTTAACTAATCTAGCTAGGGTTTAGTTTAGAATCACGTAAGGGAATTAGTTTAGATTGTTCGTTGAATCGACAGTTCAATGACACCACTCGACTGTTTCGTGGTCGTGTCTTAGACTACATGGTCGAGTCACGACCGTGTCTTGGTCATTCGACCTACACCGACCCCATACGGTCGCTCTTCAACTGCGTAGCCGTCTTTAGGCTTCACACGACCGTGTCGAATTAGACACGATCGTGTAGCCCCTCAGTGTTTTGTGGTAATGTCGATGAAGATGCGACTGACCCTCTGAACCAACACGATCGCGTCGTTCGTGGAAACGACCATATTGAGAGTCATTTGAATTAATTGCAGTATCCCTACACGGTCAAGTGAATATGTCACATGACCGCGTGGTTACTATTTGAGCCCCCTCTTATATAATGCCTCACACAGCCGTGTGGAAATCCCACACGAACGCGTGGCCAAGTTGTTTAGCCCTGATCCTTCATACGACTGTGTGGGAATCCCACACGACCATGCGGTGAAATTGGTTGAGCCCAATTCCCCCACACGACCGTGTCGAAATCCCAAACGGCTGTGTGGCCTATTTTTCCCAGTCTTACCAACATATTGATGTTATCTTTACTGCTGGGATGATTATTAATATGTCATGTTTATTTCAAGCTAATAGAAAGGTGCATGTGGTATTCAAGCACTGTAACCCCAAGAATTTATGTTTAGTTATGCATGTTTTCATGATTACGAATGAGAATATCATGATGATGTATCATGCATGCAAGAGATGAAATTCATGCTATTGTCAAAATTGATTATATGAATAGAATTGTTCATATAGAGATATGCAAATAAAAGTGAATAATGAACATAAAGCGATGTTCACATTGCAATGATGAAAGAATGGACACAGTTATGAATGCAGTAATGAGACCGCCAAAATGAAAAAGTATCATGAAATGATAAAATTGAGAGTGAGATGAGAGTGATAAGTTTGGAGTCTTCAGTCCATTCTAAAAATGGTTGAAGCTCTAGATGCGGGATTTGGGGGGGGGGACACGTGTTAAAAGTAGACATTAAGGAGTGGACATGATTTGTAGTCTCACTCGCACTCCCGACAATCGACAGGGAGAGTGGGCAGAGTTAGAGAGGCACATGAGTGTACTCGTGATGCACCATGATGCATTTATTAGTTTCCTCCATTTTGGGCCAAAAAATTGAGGATTGTCTCACTCCTGACAGGGGGAGTTACGAGAGGCCCCTACAGTGCTTGTGTCACTGTTTGGGGTACCACTGTTCACCCACTCTGGGTGAAGTCCAGCTCATTAAGTGTCCTACGA
Source organism: Scilla litardierei (assembly GCA_030789695.1). Lineage (NCBI taxonomy): Eukaryota > Viridiplantae > Streptophyta > Magnoliopsida > Asparagales > Asparagaceae > Scilla > Scilla litardierei. Next base: position 555,473,034 of record CM061142.1, read on the forward strand.
TTTACACTGGTTTTTGAATAATGACTCTGATAACCTTGGAATAATTGTCATTAATCCATGAATATTAATATCTCATGTTTACTAGCTTCCCAGTTTTACTTTCAGCACCTATATGTTGGGACGTGTTCATTTATGGGTGCTTTATGGACTTGTTTACTTCAGTAGACTACCTCTTAGATAGGTGGCCCGGTTCTGAAACTGGGTCCTACATAGTTTAGTTAGCTTATCCTACTGGGTCACGCGTTGACGTGTCCTATTTACTTTTACAGGATTAGGAGTAGTACAGTAAGAGTAGAGCTTGACTCAGGCGACTACTCAGAGATGGAGCCTACAGAGGGCAGTCTTGTACAGTTGAACTTCCATGGGTAGTTAGGGAGAGAGTTGTACTTTTGTACAGAGTGTGAGTACTTTTACCTTTTGTGGGGTTTTGGGAGTTTCTTTTGGTTTTATCGTTGTACCCATTGTATAGAGATGATGTATGTAAATGATGTGTTGTTGTATAAATAAAATAAAATGTTTGATTTTGTACTTTATTATTATTTTTCTGCGGTGATTCTGTGATGGAGCATTACTTGTACTTCCCAGCGTGTGTACAGTGACCTGCAAATTCTTCTTGTACTCTCTCTCTCTCTTTCTCTTTCTCCGTAACACTCGCTCTCTGGAATACTTGGGACGGATTCGTACTTCCCGAGTATCATAGAGAGCGGGTCGTTACATTTGGTGGCACATGTAGGTCACCATACTGCGTCATACATAAGGTAGTGCAGGTAATACTCCATAGAGGTAGATATGTCCTAAGGTGGGTAGTAACCTTAGAGTCTAGACTGAGCCACCGTTAACATAGAGCCCTAGCCTTAGAGGGCCAAGGATGGACCTGGTTCCAGTTAGATAGATTGCTACCTTTGAGTGATGTTTTACGACGTACACTGTTGTGTACTTAGGCACAGTTGGTAGGTATTCATGGGTTGATATGATTGATTATATACATGTGTACTACATAGATAAAGTATAAGGGGTATGTGTGGATGCATCTATGTATGTATTCATATGCGTGCCGTTTGTATATATACATCTGCTATGACAGTACATATATATATATGAATACATATGAATGATACATACATCTAGCTGTATGGATGTATACTCATAGGTATTTATGTATGTTGTAGCATTTGTACTTATACATATGTATGACTAGGTCTATACTATGTACGAGATATGTATATAAAGGGCTAAAGTATGAATATGGTATGATTAGATTTATGAAGTAATATGAATATAGACATGTGTATGTATAGTATTATACAGTTACATATAAGTGTATTGTGTAGGTAAATTGTTTGTATTGTGATACTTTCTTTGTGGTGTGTGAACTTGTGTGTGATATTGTTTGTGTTTGATATAATGGTGCATTGCGTGTATATGTCATGAATACTTGTATGTTTGTATAACTCTGAGAATTACTTGTATGAAATGTGGTGTACTATGAATGCTAAGGCATGTATACATCTATTTGAATGATTATGTATATGCTGTGTATATATGTATATGCGATACATACAGTTAGGTGTGGTTAGGATATAAGTAGGGATTCATGGGTAAGACGACCATTAGATCTATTTGACCTTCAGCCAGATCCTTAACTTTAGAAAGTCCGAGGGCAGACTTTGTTTTAAGGTGGGTAGAATGTAATACCATGTATTTACGTACACGGGTATTATATAGGTATTATTAAACGTATTCATACGAGTAACATTGTAGTGTATTTTCAAGAATTTTCTTTAATTTTTAAAATGGTAAAAATTATTTTTAGACATCATTTGATTATTAATGGGTAAAGTAATGGATGAAATACATGGTAAAGTGGTATATTGTATTAATTAAGTATTTCAATTTTTACTAAAAAGCTAATCCTTCAAATTTGTCACGCCACACTTCCCATTATACTTGGGAGCGAGGACGCGAGTGGATCCGCATGGACTGAAGAGGTGAAGCTCAAACCCAACTTGCATGCATTTCAGAAACAACAGAAATAACTATGAATTCAAATCCAACATCTAGACAAGAGTATGCAAAAGTAATATGGCCCCAAGAATGGCCAATAACAACAGAGTTCTACAAAGAGGGTACACACCATTCAAAAGTGTAATAAACGAAATTCTAAGCAGCAGTAGATAGTGTTTTGCAACTAGTCCTCAGCAGGGAGAACTCCTGGATCAGTGTACTCCTGGTTCTGTGGGTCGGTCTCCTCAAGCAGCTCGTCCTCGATGTAACCTGTCTCGTGACCTGACATACATTTCAAACAACATGGAAATGTATGTCAGCAAGGATCCTTGGAAAGAAAAAATGAGAGTGTGACCCTTGGCAAGGTTTTCGAAATAGTTTACCATGCAGTTAAGCATTTATGAATACATGAACAATTATAATTTCTAAGCAGTTCAAACAAAGATTACATTAGCATGGTAGATCTATTTATAAGCAGTAAGAACAGATTTTTATATTAGCATGGCAATTCTATTTTAAATGGAAGCAGTATCAGTTCTATTATGAATGAAAACAATAGCTGTTATACATGTCATACATTTCAAGATAGCAGTTTCTAGCTGTTTAAGAGTGTATTTAACTAGTGACTAAGGTTCACGTCGTTAAGTGGCTAGTAAGTGAATCTACATTCTCGTGCCCTCGAAGGTGACCAGTTTACTACTGACTAGTGCCCACGAACCCAACCCCACCCATGTGTACTTTTTGGACCATGAGCCAGAATCAGCCAAACTGGCCCGCGTGATTTTTAATACTGGAACACGAGCCAGACTAGCCAAACTGGCCCACACGATAGCCAAAACTTGGCCTGCAATATCTATGATTAGCCAAACCGACCCGCAATAGTCATGATTTTTCAGGTGGTTCAAGTTGTCCATACATGTCCAAAATTGTTTGCAATTTACAATGCGTCATTAGTTCACTTACTAAAATGTCCACACACACGCACACACATGTTTTTATCTTGCAGTACACAACAGATAAACATATGAAGTTGGTGTCGCATTAAATGAAACGGTATTTAAAACATGGAAAAAATGCACACTTGCCTGATTGGTGATTTTGATGTCGTTGTGTTCGTCTCGTCAATTGTGATATTACTAGTCATAACCCGTGCCCGCAGGCACGGTTCATTTAAGATTTCCCCTGCGAAATCTTTGTTCCCCGAAAAATTATTTTCACAACCAAAATTTAACAGAACAATAAATTATCATAAAAATATTTAGCGACACGGGCACCTTCGGCGCGGAGCAACAAATTCGGCGCAGGCACCTTCGGCGCGGAGCAACAAATTCGGCGTCTAACAAAAAATTTGGCGTAAAAAAAATTAGCGGGTGCCTTCAGTGCGGAACAACAAACCTCATGGATTTTTACGCTAATTTGTTGTTCCGCTAAATTGTTTTACGCTAAATTTTTTTGTTTAATTTAATGGATCATGCTTCTCTACAATCTTTCCCAAGGTACTTTTAATTTCAAAGTTTAGGTTCCCAATGCACTTTCCTTCCAAATTTAATCTCCACAATCTTTTCCAAGGCACTTCTAATTTCAAAGTTTAGGTTCCCAATGCACTTTCTCCCTAAATTTAATCTACACAATATTTTCCAAGACACTTCTAATTTCAAAAGTTTGGTTTCCAAGACATTTTTCACACCAAAATTTAAGTTTTCCCACTAAAATTTTCACAAAATCTAATCGCAACCATTGATTTCCCAAGATCAAATCATTGCCACTCTTTATCTTGTCCTAGTTAGCCCTAAAATTCAAAAAACGTTGTCAAATGTATAATTTATGAACACATGAACAATTATAATTTCTAAGCAGTTCAAACAAAGATTACATTAGCATGGCAGTTCTATTTATAAGTAGTAAGAACATATTTTTATATTAGTATGGCAGTTCTTTTTTAAATGGAAGCAGTATCAGTTCTATTATGAATGAAAGCAGTAGCTGTTATACATGTCATACATGTCAACATAGCAGTTTCTAGCTGTTCAAGAGTGTATTTAACTAGTGACTAAGGTTCACGTTGTCAAGTGGCTAGTAAGTGAATCTACATTCTCATGCCCTCGAAGGTGACCAGTTTACTACCGACTAGTGCCCACGAACCCAACCCCACCCACGTGTATTTTCTGGACTACGAGCCAGAATCAGCCAAACCGGCCCACATGATTTATAATACTGGAACACGAGCCAGACTAGCCAAATCGGCCCACACGATAGCCAAAACTTGGCCTGCAATATCTATGATTAGCCAAACCGGCCCGCAATAGTCATGATTTTTCTGGTGGTTCAAGTTATCCATACATGTCCAAAATTGTTTGCAATTTACAAGGCGTTATCAGTTAACTTACTAAAATGTCCACACAGACACACGCATACATGGGTTTTTATCTTGCAATACACAACAGATAAACATATGAAGTTGGTGTTGCATTAAATGAAACGGTATTTAAAACATGGAAAAATGCATACTTGCCTGATTGGTAATTTTGATGTCGTTGTGTTCGTCTCGTCAATTGTGATATTATGGTGAAGTCGGTTTTCTGTATACAACAACTAACTCATATAACTAACTTATTAATCTTTTATATAATTAAGCATATAACTTAAAGTATAAATATTTAACTTAAAATATCATTAACATTTTATAATTTTGAATAACTTAATTAACTTTATAACTTAAATAATCTTATGACTTAAATAATTTATTAAACTTAATTACTTACATATAACTTAATAATTAACCTTAAATAACTTTAAATCATTTTAAAAACTTTAAAAACTTTATTTAACTTAAATAATTTCCAAACAACATAAATAATCCCATTATACTTTGAAGCGAGAATGCGAGCGGGTCCACATGTGCTTAAAGCAAAGAAGAAGTACTTTTTTCTTCCTTCTTCTTTGACTTAAGCACAATAAGCATATGTGTATTAAGCTTGGCAGGTTCTTACTTGTGAACATCAGAACAACAAAGAATGTCATCATTACACTTCAATATCCAGATTACATGTACACAAAGGAATTAAGGCCTACCAGGCCATTACAAACAGTTACGCAAGGCGGAATTACACCTGAATAAAATACAACAACAATATTAGATTTATTGCAGCGATGCGAAAACACGTCGTTCCTCAGCAGTGGATCTCAGCATCTTGGTACTCCCGGTCAACTAGCTCAGCCTCAGGGTATGCTCCTCTGTAAAATCTGTCTCAGAACCTGACGTATATATCATAAAATAAACAATAGGGAAATATACGTCAACGAGAGGGTCGCTCGACAAGTTAAAAATGTTAGAAAATGGACCCTCTGCAAGATAATATATATATAGTTCGCAAAGCTTTGAAGGTGAGTGACACAATATGATTACAATAAGGTGAAACATGGGCATCATAAGAGAACAAGTGAGCATAGCAGCATGTAGTGTACAAAGTAGTGAGCATGACAAGTGTAGTGTGCAAAGTAGTGAGCATGGGAAGTTTGGTGTACAGAGTAGTGATCATGGCAGTTGTATATGAGCATGGTAAGAAAAGCTAGCAGATCACACAATTCTCAATAGCATCAGTAGATGTAAGATAGTGCATCATTCAATCTCCTAATCTAGTGACAAGCCCAATGTCCGAGGGCGGATGAAACTACGATTACATCCAAACCAACGGGAGCTACTCGTAGCTCTGTACTCACCGACCCCATCCGGGCGACGGTCGAATTTACCGGTGGAGTGAAATCCAGAATTCCGCACTCTACTACAATAGACTACCCCACCCAAGTGTCATTGTGTGTCAATATCTTTCAACGTATGCTACAATGGCCCAATATTCTGTAAATGCCCAGAGGGCCCAATAGTCCGTGTATGCACCGAGGGCCCAAAATCACATTTCATTAAGTATGGACAAACCAGAGATAAGTAACACCAATAATGGTACATCATGCAATATGAGCAGATTGACAGAACATTTAATCACTTCCCTTACACTGTTAATATCATGATTAACGACATTAATGGTGAAAGCAAATCATTTGGTTAGAGCGTGTCACAATTCCGATTGAGTCGTTTCCAATGTCATTTATTGAGAAGTAGTTACTAACAAAGTTTGATAATTGGTCATTAGAAAATAGTGTATCTTAAAGCCTGTAGGTGATAAATACTTGCCTGAATGAAGTGTTTCTGGTGTCCAGGTGATCACGGTGAGAGGCGTGATTTAATCTGAGTTAACGGATTTGTGATATTAAGTTAGATGTTGTTAGCTAATAAAATAATATTATACTTAACTTATACAACATACTGTTCATTAATATTTCCTTATTACATAACAATATATATATAACTATAACTTACAGTTCTACAATTATAATCATATATATAATATAATACTTAAAGTACTGTTCATATGATATAACTTATTTACATATAATACACTTTACGTACCATATATTATCACTTAAAAATGCAACTCACAGTTCCACATTCCTTGCGCTGCATTCGCTCGTGTTTGCAGGCGGAGTCGTGGCGTGGTGGCGGAGATATGGCAGCACAGGGCGGTTGCAGGTGGGCTTGGTGGTCCAGGCGGAGGCTGCGGCAGTGCCGGAGTTGTGAGGGTGCGAGGCTGCTGTCGGAGTGAGATGTTGCCGGAGTTGGGGGAGTTGGTGGCTTGGGGAGGAGGAAGAGAGGGTGAAGTCGGGACTTGCACTCGGTGGAGGAAGTTGCGGGGATGAGAAGGAGGTGGTTGCGGAGAGCTTGAGATGTCGGAGAAGAAGAAGTAGGGGACGGTGTGGTTCGGTGATCGGAGAGAGAGGGTGGGTTGCGGTGCTAAGGGGTCGAGGGGAAGATGAGGTTGGTGGGGCCGCGGTGAGTCAGAGAGCTGTCGAGGTCGCCGTAAGAGGGAGTCGGGGCTGCAGGATGAAGGAGGCTGTAGGAGAGCTGCTAGGGTTGGTGCATGGAGGTGGCGTTAAGGTTGTCGCGGTTGAGGTGATGACCGCCGGAGGGGCTGCAAGCTTGAAGGGGTGGTGGGAGGGTTGGGAGTTGAAGAGGGCGGCACTGAGGTTGGGTCGTTGTGGGTGAAGCTGTGGGCTTGGTGTGGGAGCTGACGACGATGTTGCATGGGCGGTGTAGCAATGGAAGATGGCGAGGCTGAGGAGGCGGGCATGTGGTCTATGGTGTCGGGGGTTGAAGAGCTAGAGCGACACGTTGGAGATGGTGGGCGAACGGTGGTGTACGGAGGTGGGGGGCGGGGTCTTGGGGCTCTGTAGGGGAAGGACGAAGTAAGGGAGATGCTGTATCTTGCAATTTGAAGGGTGAAGGAGCACATGGATGTCGTTAATTGTGATTATGTTGAGATTTAAAAAGGGGAGACGTTGGGATATACAGATACAAGAGATCCCATGCATTTAGAAGGAACCGATCGTGCATGAGGGGAGATTGGGTGGGTTTCTTGTTGGAATATCCACATGCAAACAGGGAGTTGTTGTGAAGATCATGGAGAGAGGCAACAATGAAGGAATGTTGTGCGGTTTGTAAGATTTGGATAATTAGTTAGAATTTTATTAGATGTTATTAAAACTCAGTAAGATATTATAGGATAAGTCTGGTTATTAAAATCAAATTAGTTAGGGTAATCAGGTATATGTTTTAAATCTGGTTTTACAAAATCCAACTAATTTAGATATCTAGCTAAGATTTGATTTGGGGAAACGATCTAATTGGGAATTAATTAGAAGGAACCGATTTGGTTATGACGTAGGATTCGTTATGATCACAATCTGATTTAGAAAATTAAGATTGGATATGATTTGGATGATCCGACAAGATATTTAAATTAGGAAATCTAACTTGATCAATCTGGTTAAGATTTGATTTAGAGAGATTGATGTTGTCAAGATTTACGGTTTCGTCCCTGTAATCAACGTCAACCAAAAAGTTATGAAGAAGATACCAATGTGATCGCGAAGTCGCGAGGAATCTCGAATAAGGAATCCGATCACGAGTTCGAGCTCATGATCTAAAGATCTTAATGTTGATTCCATAATCAAATTAGTAGTTACTCAAACAATCACTTTATTACTAATATACGTACAAAATACGTACACATAGAAAACATGCCGTTACAGTTGGTCACACCGAATGGTATGACAAAAAACTCGTAGTGTCCATACTTGGTCCGGAAAGCCGTCTTGTAGAAGTCTTCATTTTTGACCTTCACCTGATGGTATCCACTCCTGAGATCCAACTTTGAGAAAACTTGCTATCCACCGAGTTGATTGAAGATGTCATCGATGCGAGGTAACATGCACTTATTCTTCACAGTGAATTTGTTCAGCTCCTGATAGTCCACGCACATCCTTCTCGATCCGTCCTTCTTCTTGACCAACAGAACATGTGCACCCCAGGGAGATACGCTGGGATGGATGAATCCTTTCTGCAACAGGTCGTCCAATTGCTTCCGTAGCTCGTCATGTTCTACAGGAGCCATACGGTAAGGTGCCTTCGAGATCGGTTGAGTATTCGGCATAAGATCGATGCTGAATTCCAGAGCTTGGTCAGGCGGTAATCCAGAAATATCCTCCAAAAATACATCTTCGAAATCTCGTACCACTGCAGGCTTTTCGGGTTCGACTTGCATAGATGCGACGATCACTTCGTTCGGCTGGGCCTGAAATTTGATAGGTCCGAGCGAACGATTTCCACTGATGAATTCGAACACCGGATGGTCGGAAATTTCAAATACTACCTTCTTCTTGTGACAGTCGAGAGTAGCATAATAGGTTCTTAACCAATCCATGCCAAGAATAGCATCAAAGTTGGGTGTGTCCAGGACCATGAAATCTGCATAGAGCTCATGTCCGCAAATCACCAAAGGACATGATTTGCATCCCAAGGAAACACTCACCACGCCACTCCCGGTAGTGATATTCCAACTTTTGGGAAGTGGGTAGGTGGGAATCGAATGTTTGACCACAAATCTCTGGGATAAGATACACAATGAAGCTCTGGAATCAAATAAGGTCAGAGCTGGGTGGGAAGCCACTAAGATGACACCTAAGACGATAATAACTAATCTTAGCAAGGGGCATCTAACTAACAAGCATGAATATAAAAGCAATATGAAATACTAGATCTAGATGTTACATGTAATCACTTCCTCCTTAGTCTCAACTTCTGCAGCTGTCATAATGAATGCCTGGCGCTTCGGCTGATTGGTTTGCTGATAGGCTCGGTTCTACGAAACTAGAGGCGGTCCATGCTGAGCAGGTCCAAAGGCACCTCGCAGAACAGGTCCAGGCACTCCTCGTTAAACAGGTTCAGGTACTCTAGTAGGTGCTTGACGATCTTTGCATGATCAGATGCTCCGCAGATCAAACATTGGTTCAGCATACTCTTACAATCCTTCTTCTGATGTCCGGTCTTGACACAAAAGAAACAGGCAGCTGAGCTCGATCGACATGAGCAGCTGACGCACCTAGAACCTACACCTAGATTCCACCTGGCGGTGTCACGGTCGCCAGGCGTAGTGTGGCCCCTAGGTGTCTATCCCGGGCTCTATCCGCAAGCGGACGGTGTCAAATTATAGTATAAAGGATGTCAGATCCCACAGGGACAGTGACAGTGTATTTGAATTCTCAGATTATTTCTATATCTCGAAGTGAGATAGCTGTCGGGTTGAGAGAATTGGTTGTGGTATTGTTATTGATTCAATAATAAAGGGAACTATGGTATGAGGGATCACCGCTAGGACCGTCGGGGATCGATGTTGGAATAGGATCCTTACATTGTATTGGGGTTAGGGGATTAATCTCTCAACTCGTACCACTCTCATGGGTTAGAATTTCGACGTATTTCGGTGGCTCTCGTTGACGCAATGGCTGTAGCCGTCAACGTAGCGATATAGTTCGTCGGTGGATCCCCTCAAGGCACGAGTCGGGCATGGACACGAGCCTTGGTTGGATCCACCGATTTCCCTATTCGAATCCTAAGGATACCCCTTAAGCACATCAATTCCACAGACCGTGGGCATGATCGTAGTATATCACGATGCTCCAAATATTAAAAATTCATGCTAATGGTATTTTCAAGTTTTACAGAATCATATGTCTAGCATGCAATATAGACAAAAATAGGGATCTCTTAAAATAATGCCATCAACTCATATCAATCTCATGCAGTTCATAGAGTCTAGTATAAAAAGAGCTGGCAATGCATTTTTAAATTAATAGATACACATGGACCATATAGAAATCAAACCAGCATGCAATAGAGAATGGAAGGAATCATGCTATTCAGATATCAACTTCAAATCATGAAAAATCTCCAAAAACTAAAGTATTTCGTGAAGTGCAAGCATTATCAAATCTCCCCATTGTGCACCATCTCCACTCTAATGGTATACTCAATCATATGCTCAATTGGTTCACCCTCCAAGTTTAGCTCGAGGCGTCGCATATAGAAATAGGATATTTTTCCCAGTATATGTGATAACTTCTAATAAAAGGATACACAACGATTTTTTTTCTTTCTTTTCTTTCTTTTCTTTTCTATTTCACTTTTTCACATTTTTTTCTTTTTTTCTTTTTTTATTTCATTTTATTTAGAAGCTATATATTTCTTTTTGGGTTTGGGAAGTGAGATGCAGTAAGGATTGTAATGCCCTGATAGCTACTGCACAAATACTAGAGGGGGGGGGGGTGAATAGTACTTTAAAATAATTAGGAAGATAATTCCTAATTATCTTGCAAACTCAACCAACAATGCGGAAATGAAAATGAGACAACAATAAAATATAATCGCAAACAAACGATATAACGGGTTCGGATCCACCCAAGTCTTCCCGACTTGTTCCCGGTGATCCTACATCCCAAACACCCAGATCCCCTCCGGATACTTGAGTTAGAAACCTCTAACTCAACTTTGCACTATGAAATTCTTGTAGAAAACCTCTACAAGATCAAATCATACACAAATGAAAATGTGACTCCCACAAACCGGGATCACACACAACTCTCACAACCGAGAGTAAAACTTGCAATATCAAAGTAAATGAAATACGAAATGCTTACCAACAAAATCATATGCCTTGAGTAAAACTTACAATATTAGGGCAAGGAGGATTTTGAGGAAGAAGAAGGCACCGAACCCTAGCTCCAAGAAGTTGACCAGCAATGGAAGCCTAGGGAGGAGTTGGTGACCTTGAATCAAGCTCTTGGCTTGAAAGGCTCACAATCAATGAATCTCTCTTTAGGAATAAGAGTGAGGGAGAGATTCTTGTGAGAAATGAAAGCTTGGAAATGAGAAATAAATGCTTCTATTTGATTCTCTAAAATGCAATTAATATCAGCGTTGAATGCTATGAAGAAGCATCTCAAATGCTATGAAGAAGCATCTCAAGATTATATAGGATAGAGAAGAGAGAGAAAGAAAATTCGTGCATTTAATGCTCCAACGGATCTATTTCTGAAGCAGTCTAATCAGTCAAAGAAGGATCACTGACCGACTAGTTTCTCAACTAGTCGGTCGGTGATTCAACTTGGACCGACTAACTGGAGAACATCCAAAAGAGAAAGTTCAGACAATAAAGAACTAGTCGGTCTAAGAAGACTTGCCAACCGACTAGTTTGACAACTAGTCGGTCGATGAGTGTTCTTTGACCGACTAAGAGTTGAAACTAGATATGCTGAATTCAAGGAGCACTAGTCGGTCTAAGAACAAATTCCAACCGACTAGTTTCTCAACTAGTCGGTCGACGGTTGTTCTTTGACCGACTAACGATAAACAGTAGCTCAGGCTGTGAAATTGAATACACAACTAGTCGGTCTAAGAAGGATTCCAAACCGACTAGTTTGACAACTAGTCGGTCGGTGAACCTTCTTGGACTGACTAACTGTAAACAGTGAATGAACTGAATTTAAGTAGGATATCTAGTCGGTTCAAGAAGGATTGCCGACCGACTAGATTGCCATCTAGTCGGTTGGTTCTTCTTCTTGAACCAACTAAGATGCACAAAAAGCCGCGAAATGAAGCGTGAAGCTTCGGAAAAGTTTCTATGGGCTTCTAAGATAATCCTAGCTCTAAGATATGAGTGTTATGAAGTTAATCATGTAAGACCTACTCAAGGCTTTACATTCTACGAAAAGAAGCTAGAAGACTATAAATAAAACTTGACGAACCGTCTTCAAAAGCTTCGATCCGAATCTCTTGACTTCAATAAAGCTCCTTTAGCTTCAACGAAGCTTCAGGCACTCGATCACGTGCTTTGAGAAGTCTTGAGACGTCGCTTTTGATGTTCATAGAATTTTGGCGACGATCTCCATAACTGCGCTCATAAAGAGTTAGTTCACGATATTTATGTTTGTTCATCATCAAAACCAAATCCGGGGAATCAATACTCAACAAGGATAGTTGTAGAGGTGAAACCAACTGATATGTGGAGAATTATAAGGATATGTGGAGAAGGAAAATAATGAATCACTTGGTTCACTCATCATGTTCCTCTCTAGACATGAAACACATGTGTGCTTGCTCCACTTGCTCATCATCCGACTCTCCACTTGAGGAGTCCTCGTCGGAGTCGGTGAATGTCCCGACAAGTCCTTTCTTGTACCCTTTATTGTACTTCTTTGACTTGTCGAACTTGGGCGCCTTCCATTTCTCCTTGTGTTTGTTTTGAGGACAATCCGCTTTCATGTGTCCTGGCTTGTTGCATTTAAAACACAATGGAGCGGAGGCGTTAGAAGAACTAAATTTAGATTTGTTCTTGAAATTACCTTTCCGGAAGAATCGGTTGAACTTCTTTGCCATAAGGGCAATGGATTCTAAGTCCAATTCTTCTTCCGATTCTTCATCATCGGTAGATGTAGATGGAGCGGCCTTGAACACAATCTCCTTTTTCTTTGGCTCGTCTTGCTTCAAGTAAGACTTCATCTTATCTTGCATCTTTATCTTACTATCCTTTCGTACCTCATAAGACATCAATGTACCTATTAGTTGAACAACAGTGTATTTGTTCATATCGTTACCTTCCTCGATGGCGAAGGTACGCTTTTCCCAACAAGAGGAAGTCCGTCAATTATCTTTGAGACTTTCTCCTTTTGGGTGTAGGTCTTTCCAAGAGCCTCCAACTCGTTGGTGATATCAACGAAGCGAGCATAGTACTCCTTCATCTTCTCACCTGGTTGCATATGAAATAACTCGTAATCTTTATTAACAACGGTGAGTTTGGAGTCTCTTACCCTACTTGTTCCTTCATGCAAGATGAGGAGTGAGTTCCAGATTTGATATGCACTCTTACATGTGCATATCTTGTTGAAGTCTTCGGGCTCCAAAGCGCATTGCAAGGCATTCATTGCCTTGGCATTGGTTACCTCCGTGACGACCTCCGCGGTAGTCCACTTCACGAAGTCTTCTTCGGCGGGCTCGACATACTCCGTCATCGTAGCTCTCCATAGTGAGGTGCTCCGGAGGAACGTTTCCATCCGGCATTTCCAGTACCCATAATTGGTACCGTTGAAGAAGGAAGGCCTAGTCGAGGAGTGTCCTTCCATCACCGAAGAAGCTCCTTCACGGTTCCTGAAGGTGCTGTAGTCTAAAGGTGGACGAACGGTTTTGTTGTCGTTGGAAGACATATCTATGAACTTGGCTCCGATACCAAATGTAATGCCCTGATAGCTACTGCACAAGTACTAGAGGGGGGGGGGAATAGTACTTTAAAATAATTAAGAAGATAATTTCTAATTATCTTGCAAACTCAACCAACAATGCGGAAATGAAAATGTGAAAACAATAAAATACAATTGCAAACAAACGATATAACAGATTCGGATCCATCCAAGTCTCCCTGACTTGTTCCCGGTGATCCTACGTCCCAAACACCCGGATCCCCTCTGGATACTTGAGTTAGAAACCTCTTACTCAAATTTGCACAATGAAATTCTTGTAGAAAATCTCTACAAGATCAAATCATACACAAATGAAAATGTGACTCCCACAAACTGGGATCACACACAACTCTCACAACCGAGAGTAAAACTTGCAATATCAAAGTAAATGAAATACGAAATGCTTACCAACAAAATCCTATGCCTTGAGTAAAACTTACAATATTAGGGCAATGAGGATTTTGAGGAAGAAGAAGGCACCAAACCCTAGCTCCAAGAAGTTGACTAGTAATGGAAGCTTAGAGAGGAGTTGGTGACCTTGAATCAAGCTCTTGGCTTGAAAGGCTCACAATCAATGAATCTCTCTTTAGGAATACGAGTGAGGGAGAGATTCTTGTGAGAAATGAAAGCTTGGAAATGAGAAATAAATGCTTCTATTTGATTCTCTAAAATGCAATTAATATCAGCCTTGAATGCTATGAAGAAGCATCTCAAGATTATATAGGATAGAGAAGAGAGAGAAAGAAAATTCGTGCATTTAATGCTCCAACGGATCTATTTCTGAAGCAGTCTAATCGGTCAAAGAATGATCACTGACTGACTAGTTTCTCAACTAGTCGGTCGGTGATTCAACTTGGACCGACTAACTGGAGAACATCCAAAAGAGAAAGTTCAGACAATAAAGAACTAGTCGGTCTAAGAAGACTTGCCAACCGACTAGTTTGACAACTAGTCGGTCGATGAGTGTTCTTTGACCGACTAAGAGTTGAAACTAGATAGGCTGAATTCAAGGAGCACTAGTCGGTCTAAGAACAAATTCCAACCGACTAGTTTCTCAACTAGTCGGTCGACAGTTGTTCTTTGACCGACTAACGATAAACAGTAGCTCAGGCTGTGAAACTGAATACACAACTTGTCGGTCTAAGAAGGATTTCAAACCGACTAGTTTGACAACTAGTCGGTCGGTGAACCTTCTTGGACCGACTAACTGTAAACAGTGAATGAGCTAAATTTGAGTAGGATATCTAGTCGGTTCAAGAAGGATTGCCGACTGACTAGATTGCCATCTAGTCGGTTGGTTCTTCTTCTTGAACCAACTAAGATGCACAAAAAGCCACGAAATGAAGCGTGAAGCTTTGGGAAAGTTTCTATGGGCTTTTAAGATAATCCTAGCTCTAAGATATGAGCGTTATGAAGTTAATCATGTAAGACCTACTCAAGGTTTAACATTCTACGTAAAGAAGCTAGAAGACTATAAATAAAACTTGACGAACCGTCTTCAAAAGCTTCGATCCGAATCTCTTGACTTCAATAAAGCTCCTTTAGCTTCAATGAAGCTTCAGGCACTCGATCACGTGCTTTGAGAAGTCTTGAGACGTCGCTTTTGATGTTCATAGAATTTTGGTGACGATCTCCATAACTGCGCTCACAAAGAGTTAGTTCACGATATTTATGTTTGTTCATCATCAAAACCAAATCTGGGGAATCAATACTCAACATTCTCTCCCTTTTTGGTGATGACAAACCAACTTAAATAATAATCAATAATAATGAGTTGAAAGAAATTTACTTACTCCCCCTGCATTGATGACACGTTAATTCCATATAAAATAATAATCAATAAGCATCAAGCAGACGAGGAAAGTATAAAATGTGAATCCAATTATTGAAATTTAGGATCTAAATCCATTTCTATATCTTAACTCCCCCCGAATCTAACATATCAAATTAGATTCACGGTAATTTTCTTTAAATTATCATTTTGCACATCGTCATTATTAATTCTCTCCCCCTTTGGCATTAGCAAAAAGAGCGGGAGGCGATCAACGACAACAACAATGGCTACAAATAAAAGCACGTGAGTCGTAGAATACGACCATGGTCCAAATGACACCAAAGTAAAATACAAATTAAATCAAAGCGTGCCAACGAGACCGTAATCGATAATCGAAAAATAAAATCATCAAAACTCAAATCAATTTCACGTATTGAGTTATGGAACATACTCTCCAATATCAACATTCTTGATGAATTTAGTGCATGGAAAACAATTCTATGCTTTCATAGAAATAATTTCTATTAAATCAAATTTAATCGGCGAGCGACGAAGTCAACATCAGAGACAAAAAGAATATAATGCGCACAATGAAGTAAATGTCAACACGATGTGTGTGTGTGTGTGTGTGTATAACATGGTACAACAAAATGTATACATCCGCCAACATACATAAAAACGATCGAAAGATCGGTGTACACATACAACATATGTCTCCACAGACATCAAAATGAATATACATCAAAAAGTGTATCATCAGAACATCCAAAACTATCAAATATCATAACCACCAACTATCCTACCCCACTCTCTCACAACAAAGTATATCATCCAATGTGCATAGGGAGAGTCCTCCAACGCAAGCTTAGGAGGTGGAGGCAGGTTCAGCAGTAGCAGCAGGCTCTGCAGAAGGGGTGGTGGTCACAGGGTCAGCAGGAGTGTCCACAGACGGAAGAGTCGCAACATGAGTGGTCTCGGGAGCACCAGCAGAAGTATCCATAGAAGGAATGGTGGCAGCAGGTGTGCTCTCGGGAGCACCGACAGACGTAGCAGCAGCAGACGTACCCTCTGGGGCACGAGCAGCAGATCCAACAAGCTCATGGAGCTCAGCCTCATCCATTTCCTCCTCGTCAGAAACTGACGGAGGAACCTCAATGCCCAAGAGAGTACAAATGCGAGCGAGCATCTCCTCAGAACGAGAAACACGAGACTCCACACATCTCAAGGAAACGGCAAACTCAGCGAGTGTAGGAGCAGGAGGAGGAGTGGTGAAGAGGTACCCTCAGTGGCAGAAGGGGTAGTCCTCTGAACGTGACGAAGCGCCGCAAGAGACTTCTTGACGGCCGTCGCATTCAGAGGAGGACCCAACGGACGCTGGTCATCGGGAGGAAGATGGAGATCAAAGTGACGAAAAATGAGGGTTAAAAGGCAAGGATAAGGGATGTGAGCTGATTTGGTGGACTTTCGGATGCATTCAAAAGCGTCCATCTTATCTAGGATGATACGAGCCCAATTGATCTCACTCCCCATGAAAAGAGCGTAGATCAGCTTGAGGAACGTCTGAGAGGTCAAGCTAGATGAGCCGTACTTCGGAAGGAGGCATGACTTCAGGATAAGATTCAAGACCCAAGCATTCGGCTTAAACGATTTTGAGGGGACGCCAATCATGGCGGGAGGGATAACATGAAACATCTCAGAAAGCATCGCCTGGTCAAGATCGTGGATATCATCCACGGAGATATCGGCAGGAAGCAGGCCAGAGGATGAGACACCAATCAACCCCCCTAAGATCTCTGTCGTGAGGACAATAGGTTTCCATAAGACAGTGGTCTCAATGGAGTGGGTGTCGTCATACTGACCCCGAACATGATTCACATAGAATAATTTGACAAGATGGGGGTACGGGCGAGGGTTCGCCTTGGGGTCATGGCGAAGATAGTCAAGTAGGCCGCTGTAGGAAAGAAGATTGGCGAGATGTGGAAAATCGGAGAACTGAACGAAGTGCTCCAATATCAATGGACAGTGCTCGATATGATTGTATACCACGATACACATCGGGTCATCGCAACATAACGATATATCGACACCACCCACTGGCATGGGAGCCTTCCCCTTAGATGGACGAGAGCTAGATCGAGGAGGAGGAGTAGGAGCCTTATCGGTAGGCTCAGACTCAGGGATATACTCAGTGTCGGAGGCATCGTCAGATTCACCGAGAGGAGTGGGAGCACGATAGGGGCATGGAGTCAAAATTTTCTTCTTAGGCTGTGGCTTGGGTTGAGATGTGGCTCTAGGCTTGGCAACGGTAGTTCTCTTCTTCTTAAGAGGAGGCGAAGAAGAAGAGGGATGGGTCAATTTGGTGCGGCGTTTGGGTTGAGGAGGGTCGGTAGAAGGCGACTCGACGGTCATGGGAGATGGACTAGAGGGACGGATGGGGATACATGTCTTCGCCATACTCGAGACGAGACAACGCTCAATGGAACTAGAAATCGAAAGCTAGGTCGAAAAACAAACCTAGGACAAACCCTAAAAACGACGGAAATCGATATAGAAAGAACCCTAAAAACTGAGAGAAGATCGAGCTTTACCCTAGGTGGAGGAGAGAGGGAGATCGACGGTCGGAGATGGCCGGAAATGACGGCAAACGACGGAGGAGGCAGAGGGAGTCGAAGGGTTTTAGGGCTGAGAGAGTTTTTTCGCACCGATTAGAAAGAAAACTAATCGGTGCGGAGAGGGTATAAGTCGACTTGGAGAGAAAAAGACGCAACAGTCCCTGAAGCATTTAGTCGGTCATAGTTCAAGTGCTGACCGACTAGATTGCAATCTAGTCGGTCGGCCAATGAACATGAACCGACTAAGTGCAGACAGTAACTGAAGCCAAAATTAGGGCGTGAGTTAGTTGGTCTGCGTTCATTCACTGACCGACTAGAGCTGAATCTAGTCGATCGGCCAATGAACTTGGACCGACTAAGAGAGTCCAAAAATTTGAAATGTCGAAATTTTGAGTTCTCTCCTACGCGCACTTGGACGAAACATCGAAATACTCTCACACATCATTATACTACCCCATAAAACATCGAAAATCTTAAATACGACGTTCATGAATAATTCGAGCATAAATTCCGAAAATTCAACCAAAAATCCAGAAAATCTCAACAAATCTAGCATAAGCATATATAAAGAAAATTATTATCATGCAAGATTATTGAAAATATGAATCCTAAATCTCGGATTCACCCATAATCCCCAATTCTCGACGTAACCGCACAAAGGAGTCTTCCTTGAGTGGTTTCGTGAAAATATCGACGATTTGCTTCTGGGTTTCAACGTACACTAAAATGATGTCCTTTTTAGCAACATGATCATCTAGAAAATGGTGACGGACATCTATGTGTTTAGAACGGGAATGGTGTACCGGATTCTTAGAGAGACATATTACACTTTAGTTGTCCACCATGATAGGGCAAGTATCACAGTTTATACCAAAGTCTTTAAGAGTGTGTCTCATCCAAAAAACATGAGCACACGCAGCACCGGCGGCAATATATTCCGCCTCGGTGGTTGAAAGTAATACAGAATTCTGCTTCTTGGAAAACCAAGAGACAAGAGAATTTCCTATAAAATGGCAAGTGTCACTAGTACTTTTCCTGTCGGATTTGCATCCCGCATAATCTGCGTCACTATATGAGATTAACTCATTTGTGCTAGACTTTGGATAATATAATCCGTAGTCGAGGGTGTAACTTAAATAATAGAAAATACGTTTTACCGCTACTAAGTGAGATTCCTTAGGTTGAGACTGATAACGAGCACATACACATACAGCAAACATAATATCGGGCCTACTAGCAGAAAGATATAATAAACTACCTATCATACCTCGATATAGACGAATGTCTACATCTTTGCCGCCCGAATCCTTATCAAGATGTGTAGTAGTGCTCATTGGAGTCTTCTTCTCGGAAGCATTCTCCATTCCAAATCGCTTTAGAAACTCCACCGTGTACTTGGTTTGGTGGATGAAGATTACATCGTTCATTTGGCGAATTTGGAGACCTAAGAAATATTTGAGCTCACCCATGTGGCTCATCTCAAATTGGTCCTTCATAACATTAGAAAACTCTTCGCAAAGAGTGAAGTTAGTAGCACCGAAAATGATATCATCAACGTAAATTTGAACTAAAATAATATCATTATTCGAATACTTAACAAATAATGTAGAATCAACTTTACCCATTTTAAAACCCAAATCCAAAAGAAAGTTCTTTAGACGGTCATACCAAGCTCGAGGAGCTTGTCTCAAACCATAAAGTGCTTTCTTAAGTTTGAAAACATGATTTGAAAATTTTTCATTTATAAAACCCGGAGGTTGAGAAACATAAACTTCCTCAACAACATCTCCGTTTAAAAACGCACTTTTTACATCCATTTGAAAGAGTTTAAAATCTTTATGGCATGCAAAAGATAACAATAACCTAATAGATTCTAATCTAGCTACCGGAGCGAAGGATTCTTCGAAATATATACCTTCCTCTTGCCGATAGCCTTGAGCTACTAACCGAGCTTTGTTTCGGACGATGATTTGGTTTTCGTCGGTCTTGTTCTTGAAAATCCACTTCGTTCCTATAACGGTGTGGTTCTTCGAAGGTAATGGAACAAGCTCCCAAACCTCATTCCTCTCAAATTGAATGAGTTCCTCCTCCATGGCTAAGATCCAAGCACTATCTTCGCACGCTTCGTTAATATTCTTTGGCTCAATTAAGGAGGCAAAGGCACAATGAGCGAAGTAGTTGACTTGAGATCTCGTCTTGACACTATCAAGTATGTTGCCAATGACTTGCTCATGTGGATGGTCACGAACTGTATGAAGCCGTTTGGGAACTCCCTGATCACTAGGAACATTCTCAAAAGATTCATCAGTAAGGTTAGTATCAATAGAATCAATAGAATTAGAATTACCAATAGAATCACATAAAACATCCATGGAGTCATCATCATTAGTAATTCTAGTAGGGACAAAACCTTCATTAAATGAAACATGAAGAGATTCCTCGATCGTTGAGGTTCTTTTGTTGTATATTCGGTAGGCTTTGCTACGGGAGGAATATCCAACAAATATCCCCTCATCGGATCTTGGATCAAATTTGTCCAAACTACCATACGTGTTCTTAATAAAACATTTTGCACCGAAAACATGAAAATGTTTAACTTGAGACAATCTACCAAACAACAATTCATAACAAGTTTGTTTGGTGCCGGGCCTCAAGAGTATTCTATTAAACACATAGCAAGCGGTATGTACCGCTTCCGCCCAAAATTGATGGCCAAGTTGGCTATCATCAAGCATAGTGCGAGCACATTCCACTAGCGTCCTATTCTTCCTATCAACAACACCATTTTGAGGGGGTGCGCTAGGGAAAGAAAAGGTGTGAGTAATACCAACTTCATCACAAAAATTTGAGAAAGACTCATTCTCAAATTCCCCTCCATGATCACTACGAATAGTGACAATGGTGGTTCCAATGAGATTTTGTACTTTCTTAACAAATATTGTGAAGTTGTCAAAAGCATCATTTTTATTACTTAAAGAAAATACCCAAGTAAATCTAGAAAATTCATCAACGATGACAAGTCCATATCGTGCATTTCCTAATGAAGCAACTCTAGTTGGCCCAAAAAGATCTAGATGTAAAAGCTCTAGAGGCCGCTTAGATGAAATACTTTTCTTAGGTTTAAATGACGATTTAGGAAGCTTGCCTCGTTGACACGAGTCACAAAAGCTTTTCTTTTAAAAGACAAGCTTAGGAAATCCTTTAATAGAATTTAACTTGGAAAGCTTAAAAAGTGTTCTAAAGTTCACATTTCCAAAACATCGATGCCATAAGTGTTGTTCACTTGTGTTGGCAATGAGACATTGTTCATGTGATTTTGGAAGATCTAATATATAAATATCCTTATGGCGTGTGCCAGAGAATAACACATTATTAGTATCTTTATTCAAAATATGACACATTCCTTTCGCAAAGCTAACTTTGTAACCTTTGTCACAAAGTTGGCTTATTGAAATAAGATTGTGGTTTAATCCTTTAACAAGGTAAACATCACTTATTAGTGGTTTAGATGGGTTACCTACTTTACAAACACCAATGATGGTTCCGCTCTCGTTGCCTCCAAAGACGACTCGGTTCCCATTTGCAATGGGCACCACTCCAGAGAGCAATCGAGCATCACCCGTCATGTGTTTTGAACACCCGCTATCGAGTATCCAATTATTCTTGGAGATAAATTTGGATTTGTTGCTCCGTTTCTTTTTTCTTGAGTATCTAAAGATAAAAAATATCATTCTATGGTACCCAAGGTCATTGGGTCCTAAAAGATTAGACCTTTGGAAGCCAAGTCCAATTGGACTTAGACTTCCCCACATAATCATCATTATGCACGACATTCATAAAATAGGAATTCATGTATGCTTGTTTTTCATGCATGTTAGTGTTCTTCGGGCCCCAAATAGTGAATATTTTGGGAGCCCTATTCCTATTGGGAGCATGCATACGTTGTTGATTTCCACGTGATGCATGTCATGGATATGCGTATGGCAAATGATGAAATGGTGGTGACATCATATGAAATGGTGCATGATGGTAATCATTCATATAATAATGTGGATGAGCATATGCATATGGAGGAACACGTGCGTGAGGGTGTCTCACTTGGTGTGCACGTGGTCGTTCATCATAATTGTGAACCAGTGGAGTAGGATGTGTGTTCCACGTGGCATAGTATTAGTGTACATAAATGCATGATCCTTCTTTGGAGGTCCACCCAAAGTGGGTTTCTTTCCAAAAGAGGGTGTGAACGAAGTGGAAGCACCATTGGTAGAAGAACTACCAATGGGGTGTTTGCTCCCATTCGTTGAGACATCGAATGTTGGCCTAACAAAGGTGGTAGACGATTTGGATGAATTTCCCATCTTATACCCCAAGCCAATGTGGTGATTGGCCGGAAGTAAGTCATTTAGGATATTATCCAAATGGTCCTTACCTTTATTGAATTTATTAATTCGGCCTAATATGCACTCATACTTCTCGGTGAGAGAATGCATAGAAGCATCCAACGTGGACACTTGCGATGTGAGTACACAAACACGAGATTTGAGATTCTCATTTTCAATACTCAAAGTTGAGTTTCGAGAAATCAAATCCGCCATCTCGCGTTCATCTGAGTTCTCAATATGAACATGCTCAAGTTGAGATTTGAGATTTACAATCTCATTTCTCAAGTCTTCAACAACGGTGTCGTTGTTGATGACGATAGGCTTAGGTGAGGTTTGAAGACTAGTTAACTCATCTTTAGTCTTAGTATATCTATTTACTAATTTAGAATACTTAGACCAAATTTGCTCGTTAGCTAATCTAAGGTCATCCATAGTTACCTCATCGCCTTCATCCTCGCTTTCATCGGAGGAAGACTCTTGATCATGTTCCTCTCTAGCCATGAAGCACATGTGTGCTTGCTCCACTTGCTCATCATCCGACTCTCCACTTGAGGAGTCCTCGTCGGAGTCGGTGAATGTCCCGACAAGTCCTTTCTTGTACCCTTTCTTGTACTTCTTTGACTTGTCGAACTTGGGCGCCTTCCATTTCTCCTTGTGTTTGTTTTGAGGACAATCCCCTTTCATGTGTCCTGGCTTGTTGCATTTAAAACACAAAGGAGCGGAGGCGTTAGAAGAACTAAATTTAGATTTGTTCTTGAAATTACCTTTCCGGAAGAATCGGTTGAACTTCTTTGCCATAAGGGCAATGGATTCTAAGTCCAATTCTTCTTCCGATTCTTCATCATCGGTAGATGTAGATGGAGCGGCCTTGAACGCAATCGCATTTTTCTTTGGCTCGTCTTGCTTCAAGTAAGACTTCATCTTGTCTTGCATCTTTATCTTACTATCCTTGCGTACCTCATAAGACATCAAGGTACCCATTAGTTGAACAACAGTGTATTTGTTCATATCGTTACCTTCCTCGATGGCGAAGGTACGCTTTTCCCAACAAGAAGGAAGTCCGTCAATTATCTTTGAGACTTTCTCCTTTTGGGTGTAGGTCTTTCCAAGAGCCTCCAACTCGTTGGTGATATCAACGAAGCGAGCATAGTACTCCTTCATCTTCTCACCCTGTTGCATATGAAATAACTCGTAATCTTTATTAACAACGGTGAGTTTGGAGTCTCTTACCCTACTCGTTCCTTCATGCAAGATGAGGAGTGAGTTCCAGATTTGATATGCACTCTTACATGTGCATATCTTGTTGAAGTCTTCGGGCTCCAAAGCGCATTGCAAGGCATTCATTGCCTTGGCATTGGTTACCTCCGTGACGACCTTCGCGGTAGTCCACTTCACGAAATCTTCTTCGGCGGGCTCGACATACTCCGTCATCGTAGCTCTCCATAGTGAGGTGCTCCGGAGGAACGTTTCCATCCGGCATTTCCAGTACCTATAATTGGTACCGTTGAAGAAGGAAGGCCTAGTCGAGGAGTGTCCTTCCATCACCGAAGAAGCTCCTTCACGGTTCCTGAAGGTGCTGTAGTCTGAAGGTGGACGAATGGTTTTGTTGTCGTTGGAAGACATAGCTATGAACTTGGCTCTGATACCAAATGTAATGCCCTGATAGCTACTGCACAAGTACTAGAGGGGGGGTGAATAGTACTTTAAAATAATTAAGAAGATAATTCCTAATTATCTTGCAAACTCAACCAACAATGCGAAAATGAAAATGTGACAACAATAAAATACAATCGCAAACAAACGATATAACGGGTTCGGATCCACCCAAGTCTCCCCGACTTGTTCCCGGTGATCCTACGTCCCAAACACCCGGATCCCCTCCGGCTACTTGAGTTAGAAACCTCTAACTCAAATTTGCACTATGAAATTCTTGTAGAAAATCTCTACAAGATCAAATCATACACAAATGAAAATGTGACTCCCACAAACCGGGATCACACACAACTCTCACAACCGAGAGTAAAACTTGCAATATCAAAGTAAATGAAATACGAAATGCTTACCAACAAAATCCTATGCCTTGAGTAAAACTTACAATATTAGGGCAAGGAGGATTTTGAGGAAGAAGAAGGCACCAAACCCTAGCTCCAAGAAGTTGACCAGCAATGGAAGCCTAGGGAGGAGTTGGTGACCTTGAATCAAGCTCTTGGCTTGAAAGGCTCACAATCAATGAATCTCTCTTTAGGAATAAGAGTGAGGGAGAGATTCTTGTGAGAAATAAAAGCTTGGAAATGAGAAATAAAAGCTTCTCTTTGATTCTCTAAAATGCAATTAATATCAGCCTTGAATGCTATGAAGAAGCATCTCAAGATTATATAGGATAGAGAAGAGAGAGAAAGAAAATTCGTGCATTTAATGCTCCAACGGATCTATTTCTGAAGCAGTCTAATCGGTCAAAGAAGGATCACTGACCGACTAGTTTCTCAACTAGTCGGTCGGTGATTCAACTTGGACCGACTAACTGGAGAACAGCCAAAAGAGAAAGTTCAGACAATAAAGAACTAGTCGGTCTAAGAAGACTTGCCAACCGACTAGTTTGACAACTAGTCGGTCGGTGAGTGTTCTTTGACCGACTAAGAGTTGAAACTAGATAGGCTGAATTCAAAGAGCACTAGTCGGTCTAAGAACAAATTCCAACCGACTAGTTTCTCAACTAGTCGGTCGACGGTTGTTCTTTGACCGACTAACGATAAACAGTAGCTCAGGCTGTGAAACTGAATACACAACTAGTCGGTCTAAGAAGGATTCCAAACCGACTAGTTTGACAACTAGTCGGTCGGTGAACCTTCTTGGACCGACTAACTGTAAACAGTGAATGAGCTGAATTTGAGTAGGATATCTAGTCGGTTCAAGAAGGATTGCCGACCGACTAGATTGCCATCTAGTCGGTTGGTTCTTCTTCTTGAACCAACTAAGATGCACAAAAAGCCGCGAAATGAAGCGTGAAGCTTCGGGAAAGTTTCTATGGGCTTCTAAGATAATCCTAGCTCTAAGATATGAGCGTTATGAAGTTAATCATGTAAGACCTACTCAAGGCTTAACATTCTACGAAAAGAAGCTAGAAGACTATAAATAAAACTTGACGAACCGTCTTCAAAAGCTTCGATCCGAATCTCTTGACTTCAATAAAGCTCCTTTAGCTTCAACGAAGCTTCAGGCACTCGATCACGTGCTTTGAGAAGTCTTGAGACGTCGCTTTTGATGTTCATAGAATTTTGCGACGATCTCCATAACTGCGCTCATAAAGAGTTAGTTCACGATATTTATGTTTGTTCATCATCAAAACCAAATCTGGGGAATCAATACTCAACAAGGATAGCTGTAGAGGTGAAACCAACTGATATGTAGAGAATTATAAGGATATGTGGAGAAGGAAAATAATGAATCACTCGGTTCACTCATAAGAGGTGCACAATGATTCAAAATGATAATACTCTAACTAAACTCATAACTAGCATGTATATTTTCATTCATCTAGATAAATACTGAAAAGCATGCAGTAATAAGCACAATAACTTCAAGCTTGCAAACAGAAGTGAATAAGATAGAAAGCAGATGCTCCAAGTATTCTAATGATGTGTGAACCTAGGTGCATTACCCAACATAGCACATACTAGATACTATTTCATGCATTTAATTTTCAATTTATAACAGGCATTGATTTAGAGAAATCAACAAAAGAATATGCACGCATATAGAAGGTAAAACTGAAACTACCCTAAATAGCATGTCAGCAAGTAATAGGCACCATGAGTAACTACTAGGGCTACGAGAAGTATCATCATGCAGAACATCCTTAGCATAAAAAGAAAAAGGGCGGAGAAAATAGGAAAATGAAAAGAGGGATGCATGCATGGCAAAAAGAAGAAAACGTGATGCAGAATGAGAAAAAAGATAAAGATGTGGAAAAGTGGTGGAAAAGTAAACTAAAAAGATGAAAAAGGGGTGGAAAATATAAAATAAAAAATGAAAAATAAAGTGGTAGCGCTCATCCTCCAAGCTAAACCCAGCAGTGTCCTCACTGCTGAGAAAACGCTAGTAGGCGGGAGATGATGCTAAATAGGGTGGGGGATAAAAATAAAAACTGTGCAAACCAAAAATAGAACATGATATGATGCAATGATGTAGAAAAATGATGCATATGTACAGAATGATGCATGGAGGATCCTCTCCCAAGCTATATAAGAGCAGGACCCCGAAGAGATAGATGTGCACGATAAAATATGAGGGAGGCAAAAATGGGTATGTGACAGCATCAAGCAGAGGCACCACCCTGTAATACCCCGTTTCCATATGTACGCGTGTTTATACGCATTTTGGTGTGGATGCATACATATAATTTTTGGGAGTATTCCCGTATTTTTCTTTAATTATTTTGGTGTAGGAATCATTTTTAAAAGATTTTAACTTATCATTTGGTATTAGTAAATATGAGTATTTGAATGAAATACCATGTATTCTAGAAGTATGGTGTAATTCCCATGTATTTTTATTTTTCACTAAATACAAATTCCAAAATTCTTTCACCTTGACACATCACTAGCTAATGTGTCATCTTGCATAGTAAAAAGAAAACACATGGCATCATCTTTGACTAAATGAATGGATGGGATTAATTGGGAGAAAATCAAAACCAAAAGAAAACCAAAAAAAATCAAAATTTCTCTCATTCTTACCATTTCCTCTCTCTCTCTCTCTCTCAAATCTGTCCAAATTCTCTCCTCCCCCTTTCTCCCCTTTTGCACCACCATTCCCTCCACCAAACACCACCCCAAGCACCTCACCTTCCACCACCAACAATCCCTCACTTTTCCTTATCATTCTAACACCAAAATTAACCCCAAAAAGCTTTCAAAAATCCAAACTTTGGAGGTCAATTGGGAGATTGAAAGGAGAAGACTAGGAGGTTCTCCATCAAAGACTAAGAAGGGCCAATGACATATTATTTGGAGGAGTACTAGTAAGGTAAAAATTCTTATAACCTTAGTAGGGTTTAGTTTTAGAACTAAGGGTTTAATTAATTAGCAAGTTCTTTAGATTTTGTGTAGAAATTAAGTTTTGAACTTCATGCTGAAATTTACACAGAATTGGCTGATACTTTGGTAACTTGCTGCTAATTGGCTACGTAGAAATTCATGAAAAAATATATATGTTGTACATATTGAAGTCCTTAACAACTTTCATTTTTACAAGTTTTGCAAATTCAAACTGAAAAATAGAATAAAAATTCAGTTTCTAACACTGGTCTGTTTTAGACAGTTTTGACACCTTTCAGTAAAACGAGTAGAACTCCATGCACACTTAATAAAACATAATGATCTTGGTGCCGTTGGAAAGCTGGCTTCAAGATCTTCAACTTGTAACTTTCCAAAAATCCTATATCTGCTTGTAACTGATAGAAAAATGGACTTGAACTGAACTCAGTTTCTGGTTCAGAATGCTGAAATTATACTTGTCAGGAGAAAATCCACCAAAAATCACATATGTCAATTGAGTTTATGAAAATTGGGCAGTGAAAGGAAAACACCAATATCTACAACTTTCGTGAAGGGACAAGAAACCAATTCTGACTGTAGATAGGCTAAAAATGATGTTCTTTTTGCTGTAACCGTTTAGACAGATTCAAATTTTACACTATTGTCATACCATGCATTACTCTTTTATGTTTTGTTCAAATTCAGTTATCATGCTATTATTTGTCATGATTTATGTGATAATTAGTAGCTATGTTCACATGCTTTCCAATTTGTTGTATTAAATGAAATTGTGTTCAAGTTAAAGTGCATATTAACATGTTTGCTATGTCCAAATAAAAGCTAGTATATTATGTTATGTTAAAGGACGTCTTATGTCATTTACTAACATGCAACAAGCTAGTATATATGGTTGTGTTATTACGCCATTACTTTCCATTATGCTAGAATGTAGCTTTATTTTGACTGAGTATTGTAACGGTCTGTTTTCGTTGTACTTTGTTCGTGCACGTGCTTTTGGCCGTGCACGTGTTTATTTTAGACTTTATTTGATTGTGAACACTTTTGGGTGATATGCCGTTGTGAACGTCTCTGAGAGTATTAAATAGTGGCACTATCTTGGAATGACATTTTCCGAGTCGTTTTCCCGCAATTTAATCTTACTCGATGAGACGTGATGATTTCCCCTTTTGACGGGAGACGTTTCTATTTTTAGTTTCATCGTCCGACGTCGAAATTAAGATCCGTCTTCTTAGTTAGCTCACTTTCATCATCACGATCACCATGATATTTATTTTATAATTTTTGGAGTTCATTTGACCACTTTTATAATTTTAACAAGGTTTATAATATTTTTAATAATTAAATTTTAAATTATTTTCGGCCAAATAAAATTTATTTGAGTTTTAAACGTATTAAAGAATTTTTGAGCCAATTTCCAGCTCATTTGGACTGAGTCAAATCCTTGTGTGAGTTGGAGAAGTTGAGCTTCAAATTTTAAATATTTTTGAACTTCTAATCCTATTAGATTTAGCCCTAGACCAAGTCAACCCATCTACACTATATAAACAACCCCTAGGAAGACCTATTTTCGCAAGAAATTAACCCTAGCCTCTTCCAAAAACCAAATTTGACGTTGCGACGATTCGTCGTAACGTTGCGACGAACAGCTGTTGCACCGATCGAGAAAACCAAGCCAAAACCCCGCTCCGACCGCTAGTCGCCCCGCACCAAGCCCCGTCATCATCGCAGCACAGCCGCCCCCTCTGTTCATCCGCAACGACCGAGAGAAGCCCTCGGTCTGACCGAGAGCCTCCCCCGCTCACGCTCCGCTTCGCACCGCAGCCATCGCCCACTCTGTCGCCCCGCATCGCCCCGTGCCTGACCGAGGCGCCCGCCCGCATCGCCGCTCGCCACTTCGTTGCAACGTTGCAAACGTTGCAACGCCCTGTCGCCCGCACCGACCGATCGATTCGCCCGCACCGACCGACAAAACCCTCCGCACCAAGGCCCCGCCGCACCACTGCAGCCCGCTGCGCTGCAAGCCTCGCACCGAACGTGTCTGACCGAGCCAAGTCCCCGCACCGAGGCTGTACGACCGAGAGCCACTCATTGCAACCCCGCATCCGTCGCATCGCTTGCCACCGTGGGCCCCCCAAGTTCTCCAGAGGTATTGTGGGTCCCCCATAGGTCCCTAGGACTACTGTGGGCCCCACCTAGGTGCGTTCTCTTCGACGATTTGCCGAGTACGACGTTGCGACACGTCGTAGCCCGTCGTCGCACGTGCTAGCTTTGGAATCTGGAATCGTCGCTCCGGTTGATTGCTCTGAAACTTTCAGCGAGGAATCTAATTGGAATCCGGACTTGGAGCGCGATATTATTATTCCAACCCCCGGCGTCGCTACCCGACGCCGGTGTAGCTTTCGCGTCGTGTTGAGGTAACGCTTTGCATCCCTAGGACCCCCAACCCAATTGCATGCTAAACAAGACTAAAAATCAGTATTTTAAAGTGTTTTAAATGTTTTAGCAATCACTAATCAAGATTAATAAAACGGATGTAGGCCGGTGGACTTGTGCACGTAGGAATTGTGACTTTGGACTCGTTGGACGGTGTTTCTCTGACGTGATACTTGCAGGCAAGTGAAACTTGCCAAATCTTGCTTAGGGCCATGTTTTTAGGTCACTTCCTTGTTTTTAGCGTAAAAGAGACTAGTCAGTGAAATGATAGCTGGCTAGACGCCTACTTGATCTAGTTTGACAACGAAACTAGATCAGTCACCTAATTGATCTAGCTTAACAACGAATCTAGATCCAACCCTTAAACTTGTTGTTCATGCATACTAAACTGTCACGTTTACTTTCCTTACCTGTACGCTTTACTACTTGCCATGTCATGTTATCCATGCATTGAATGTCGCATTCGTAGCACACGCTACACTACTTGTACTTCCTTGTCCGGCTAGGTGCACCCCTACGCCATACTTGTTTAAAACACTTCCTTGCTCGTGGTTCAGAAGCGGGCCTCATGTGTTGGTTGAAAACCAATGCCCGATACACGCGGAGGGGTAGGGATAAACGGCCACTTGAGCTTAGGAGTTGGCCCGCGCAGACACTTTAGCCAAAAGGCGGAATCTCTGTGCACGAGGTGCTTACTTTACTTGTCTTGTACTTGTCTTGTGAATGATTCATGCCATGCCATGCTCGTACTTTACTTTACTTTACCTTACATGTTGCACTCGTTACTTTAACTACCATATCATTGCATCATGCTAGAACTGCTAGGTTGCTTTACTTTTACCTACTTTCAGTTTCCTTGCACAAGTCTCTTGTAGACTTGCTGACATGTGCCCCTTGCTCTTTTGGGTGTCACATGTTAAACCCTGAGCCAGAGACAGTTGCTGAGGACGAGGTGTTTGCTGACGCTGAGCCTGAGCCTACGTTCATCGAGGAGTTCGAGGACACCGGAGACCAGTCTTAGAGACTGTTGAGTTGCTTTTACTTTAGGTTGCTGTTAGTTGTCGGTGCTTGCACCATTACTTTGTTTTCGTACTTTGTACTTTTGTTGGCCATGCTGGGGCCTCTTTTAGACTCTTTTATTTTAGCCTGGTGGCTTTTTCTGCGATGTTGAGATTTATTATTATGGATATTCCGAGATGCTTCTTTCGTCTCTGTTCGTTATTATTACCTTTGTTTCGCTTCGCGTTGCAAGGACCTGCAGTTTAAAAGTAATTGACGCTTATCGGACTTGCAGCTTTGTAGCTTCAAGTCTGAGCGGACCTTCTCACGCTTCGCCTCCACTTTTTTGGGAAGCGGGGCGTGACAGGTTTTGTTGGTGGCCCATACAGGTCGATCTTGCGATTGCGAACTAACGGAACAACGATAATAAACGGAATGTCCATTAAATAAATTGCAATATCCAAGTCATTAAGCTTTGAGTCTAATTTGTTTGTTCGTTTTCTATGTCATTAGATGGCTGGACGACGACAGACCCGATCTGGCAGTGGGCCCAATCGTGCTGAGGTACCGGATAGAGAGCCCACCAATGCTGAGATCATGAGGATGATGCATCAGATGATGCAGGTGCAGCAGGGCATGCTCCAGAACACTCAGAGTGCTCCTCGCCACGAGCCAGGAGCGAAGCAGTTTCGGGAGCTGGGTCCGACGTACTTCGATGGATCTGAAGGACCGTTGGCTGCAGAGGAGTGGATCAGAAATACCGAGGATAATCTGAAGATGTCGAAGGTCAACCCGGCTAGATGGGTTGATCTGGCGAAGAAGCAGCTTAAAGATAATGCCCGAAATTGGTGGGATGCAGAGGAGGAGCTGTTGGTGAGCCCTATACCTTGGGCTACTTTCAAGTCCAGGTTTGATGAGGAGTACTTTCCGAAGGCTGCTAGGAGGGAGATGTTGCAGCGCTTCATTGAGCTGAAGCAGGGGAATCTGACGGTGGACCAGTACCACCAGGAGTTTACTAGATTGAGTTGCTTCGCGCCAAAGATGGTAGAGGATGCTGAGGAGAAGGCTCAGAAGTTTCTGCAGGGTCTTTCTCTAGACTTGCAGAGTCTGGTGTCTACGACGGACATGGAGTCATATCAGAAGTTGCTGGTAGCTGCTCAGAGACAGGAGCTGATTGCGAGGCAGAAGAGAAGACTGATTTCTGGAGCTGGGAAGAGGCCTATGGAGCAGGTCAGAGGAGTGGTTAGGCCTGGGACAAGGCCTAATCAGCCAGTGCAGTTCAAGAGGCCAGGTGTGCCTCCTCAGAAGACTTGCTATTTCTGTGGCAAGACCGGGCATGTCAAGGATCAGTGTAGGAAGATGTTGGGACAGTGCCTGGTTTGTGGAGATCCTACTCATGCTATGAAGGAGTGCCTGAAGTCTAAGCTACCTTGGAAGGATCCCGTCGCAGCACAGCTGTTACAGCAGAGGGCACATGTACCTGCAGGTCGTGGAGCACCTCTCGCTCCTCAGAGGCAGGCTTTTCAGCAGGCCATGCAGCCGAGGAGGCAGGCTTACCTGATGACGGCAGTGGAGAGCGAGGATGTGGATGAGGTTATCGAAGGTAACTCTCAAACTAGTTGTTTCCTTCCTTAGATAGTTTTGATTTTAGCTTATGTTTGAATTGATTGCATATGATTGTTTGTTAGAATAGGGTTTGATTGTTAGATTGTTTGTTAGGTGTGATTTTGGTGTGAACGTTTCCTGCACGAGTCCTCTTTGACTCAGGTGCATCGATGTGCATTATTTCTCGGAGCTTCGTGGAGAAGCATTCCTTGACGACTTCCCCTCTTCCCAAGAGTTGGAACATCGTTACGGGAAATGGCGTGATCTCGGTGCATCGTGGGTGCAACTCTTGCCCTTTGGTGGTTTGTGGACATGAGCTTTACACTGACTTTATTGTCCACGACATCATCAACTACGATGCCGTGCTCGGGATGGATTGGCTTGCGAGCTTCTATGCTACGATCGATTGTCGGAGGAAGAAGGTGGTGTTCGAGATCCCCGGACATCCGGTGTTTGAGTTCAGTTGAGGTAGCAGTTTGCTTGGTCCTGTCAGGTTTCGGGCCAGACCGGTGGAGCTTGTTGCTATGCAGATGGAGCAGGATAGACCAGCTGTGGTACGTGAATTCGACGACGTCTTCCCTGAGGAGATGTTTGGACTACCACCCGATCGAGCTCTCGAGTTTTCGATCGATCTTATGCCGGGAGCGCAGCCTATTTCGAAGGCGCCATATCAGATGGCTCCAGCAGAGTTGGAGGAGTTGCGTAGGCAGCTGGATGAGCTTCTACAGAAGGGATACATCAATCCTAGTGTGTCTCCGTGGGGAGCACCGGTGTTGCTGGTAAAGAAGAAGGATGGTTCACGTCGCATGTGTGTGGATTACCGGAAGCTGAATGCTGTGACTATCAAGAATAAATATCCCTTGCCTTGGATAGATGACATCTTTGATCAGCTCGGAGGATCGAGGGTGTTCTCTAAATTGGATTTGAGAAGTGGCTACCATCAGCTTAAGGTGAAGAAGGACGACATCCCGAAGACAGCGTTCAGGACGAAGTATGGTCACTACGAGTTCGTGGTTATGCCATTTGGTGTAACCAATGCGCCCGCAGTTTTTATGAACCTGATGAATCTGGTCTTCTACGACTTTCTAGACAAGTTTGTCGTTATCTTTATTGACGACATTCTGATCTATTCAAAGTCGGAGGAAGAGCATGCATCGCACTTAAGGACAGTGTTGGAGATCTTGAGGAAGCATCGTTTGTATGCTAAGTATTCCAAGTGCGAGTTTTGGCTGGATAGAGTTGCCTTTCTCGGGCATGTGGTGTCTGGTGATGGGATTTCTGTGGATCCCGAGAAGATTGCGGCTATCAGAGAGTGGCCGGTTCCGCAGTCGGCGTCTGAGATCCGGAGCTTCCTTGGACTTGCAGGATATTATCGACGTTTCATTAAGGACTTTTCCCAGATTGCTGAGCCGATGACCAGACTAACGCGGAAGGATGTACCATATGTTTGGTCTGATGATTACGAGAAGGCTTTTGGTATTCTGAAGGAGAGATTGACGACTACCCCTGTACTTGCTGTGCCTGATCGGAGTGGAGGATTCGAGATCTTTTGCGATGCTTCTGGCAAGGGTCTTGGATGTGTGTTGCATCAGCATGGGCATGTGATTGCGTATGCTTCTCGTCAGCTTAAGGCTCATGAGAATAATTACCTGACACATGATTTGGAGTTGGCTGCTGTCGTGTTTGCGCTGAAGATTTGGAGGCACTTTCGGCTGAGTGAGAAGGTGAAGATCTTCACCGATCACAAAAGCTTGAAGTATATCTTTACTCAGAAGGAGCTCAACATGCGACATCGTCGATGGTTGGAGCTCATGGCAGACTATGAGATCGACTTGCAGTATCACCCTGGAAAGGTGAATGTGGTTCCGGATGCGCTGAGTGACCGGCGCCCCGCTTGCGTCGCGGCGGTGCGGTGTCGTTTACCGCAAGTTTCACGGTAGTGTAGGGTGCGGGAATATCGAACTCAGGGAGGCGAGGTTGTGCTTGGGTCAGGTAGGACCTAAATCACCCCGAGGGGCGAGCTAGCCCGAATCGGTGATTGGTTGTCACGAAAGGAAATAAAAGGGTATGAACGACAAGAAAGAAAACCCGGGACTTTGGTTTCCGACCCGACGAGAGACTCTTGTCGATACGGCCTGCGGGTATGGATAACGATCGGGATTAGGGTCTAATGGTGAGACGTTGCCTCTGTAAGTGGTACCGGCGTCCCATGGGCCCGATATTCCGGTCGGTGCCCAGGATGATACACCGGACTTCCCGGATTCGATAAGTGGGCACTCCCGTGTCCATTAACACTGATCGATCCCGGGAGCACTAAGCCTGCAATGATATCTCCCAACGTCTCATCCTGCCGCTCCCGCATGCTAGGATTCGGCGTCTATGCTAAGGGCGTGAGCTATGGCTAGGGAGTCAACCGCCAAGTTTATTCCCCCTTGGCCTAACGGTCAAAGGCGGTCTTTTTCCCGCCGATGACAATGAAACACCCCGCGTAACCGTTAGATTCCTACTCCCTATCGATTTCCTAACCCTATGGACGCATTGGGGAGAGCCCCCGAAGGGGTTTCCACCAAAATCCCAGATTTGGGAACTACTCACAAAAATTCATGAAAACGCGATCTAAATGAAATTTAACCGTTAGAATCATAATCGAACAATTGCAATGTGGAAGCAATAGAGTAATAAAGACAATACTAAAATTTTAGAAAGATCTGAAAACTTACAAAAGAGTAACAATTACAGCCGTCACAAGGAGATAAAACAGTAAAAAGAACAACAGCTCTCGGTTCTGGAACCCTAGGGGTTCTATATATAGATTTTCGCATCAACCGATCGGTTGACAAGTCAACCGATCGGTTGATCCATTACAGATAAATAACAGAAAACTGCGAGTTTTCACCCGATCTCATGAACCGGTCGGGTGAGTTCTTGAGTGACCGGTTGGATCTTGGAGCGGTCGGGTGAATCGATCGGTTCGACGTCCGTGTCTTCAGCCCATCTTCTTCAGCTACAGATGAACCGATCGGGTGAGAGTCACCCGATCGGTTGGAATTCTGCTCGAAAAAACAGAGAACAGCCGCCCGCAGAACCGGTCTGTGAACCGGTCGGGTGACTTCTTTGTGAGCTGCGGCAGAGACCGGGTGGTGCACGCGTGCATCACCGGATCGGTTGGAGATGACCAACCGACCGGGTGAGGGGCTGAAAGATGAATTCTTCGACGTTTGACCCCCTGGATCATGCGTGACTTCTCCCGTTGCTCCGGGGACTTGGGATATCATCGTTAAACGTCACCTACGTGGTCAATCCCCTGCAATCAAGGATAAACAAAGAAAAGTGAAAGAAAACGGGAAAATACACGAAAACGGATAAGAGACGGCGGAAAAACACGGAGAAACACAAAAGAAAACGTGCGTGAATATATGAAATATAAACGCTCGTCAAAATCCCCCAAGCTGAACTCTTCCTCGTCCTCGAGGAAGACGAGTGAGAGTAGGAGCTCGGAAGGGAAAAATAGAGAGGAAGAAAGAAAAAGAAAACTCTAAGCCCTAGATCGTCCATCAGAGCCACCAAAATCAAAAATGACACACCAAGCAAGCAAACGCCAAATCACACCACTAAGCCTAGGAAAGCGAGTCCAAATAAGTGTCGTGGGTTCACGCAGTGAAGCGCGAGTGAGCGTGGTCGTGTGCTAGCAAATGGTGATGCTTTCTACGATGTGCTATGAGGCTCAATATACAGAAATCCAAGATATGACCCAAAATATCGATCCGAATTGAATTAAGCGGCGAATATAAGTTCAAGCATGCATGAGAAGAGTGGGAATAGAAACGTATCATGCATCGGGGACTCCACAACTAGGGTTAAGGAAATCACGCCACTATAGCCTAGATACTAGCTAAAAAGTTCCTAAGCCAAGTGTTTTCGATAACGACGGGGGTTGAGATGATGTGGAGAAGAACACTCGGTGCAAATTCTCGCCTTCCCTTTATTCTCGGCAAGTAGGAAAAAAAATATTCACACGGGAATTTTTTTGGGTTTTGGGTATTTGTATATTTTTTTGGATTTTTGGCAATACAATATTTTTTCTTTTATTTTTGGGTTTTTCTTTTCTTTTCTCCTTTTTTTTGGATTTTTTGAATTTTGGGTTTTTGGCTATACACATGTGTGCTCTCCCAAGTGGGAGAACGGTACACGACGAGGGGATTTGCACCAAGTAAAACAAAAAAGAAGTCGAAGTCTAAACACTTGGGCAAAGGAAACTATTCTCGCTAAATAGAGCATAGGCTAAATGTGTTATCCTAGTCCTTAGTTGTGGAATCCCGACACATGCGAAATGAAGTATACGATATATATAGCACGCATATAGAAGCAGACATTAGAAGCAAATACCGCATATTCAATATCGAAGCATGATAATCTAGGGGTCATTCCTGGACAGGTATATAAAGTAAAATCACAAAGCAGAAGCACACCAAATGCTAGTCACGACACACGACTCACAAAAAGCTAAGTGGACCCACGGTGCGTGAAATGCAAGAGGACTCGAAATCCTAGGGTTAGTGAGTGTGATTATCGATGCAATGCTAGGTGTGTGTGACTTTGTGGCGATTCATCATATGATTCATTTCTAGGAGAAAGAGGTAAAGAAGAAGAAAAAGGAAAAAAAATAAAAACACGATGAAAACGACACAAAAACGAAAAAGAAGGACACAAACGACGCACACAGTGCGACTCCCCCAAGCTGAAGTTTGCATTGCCCTCAATGCAATATGAGTGAGTACGGGAGGGCAATGAAAATGGGGGGGAATACGCACTGACACAAAAAGAAACGAAAACGAGGAAAACACATAGATGAAACTGAAAAAGAAAGAAAGATCAAAATCAAAACGAAACAACACGAGAATAAAAATAAAAATAAAACCACATGACACGACACTCAAAAAACGAAAAACAAGCACACACACAAAAATGAGAAAAAACAAACAAAACACGACGGCACACCAAAATAGACGTCCCCCAAGCTAGACCAGAAAGTGCTAGCGAAATGATATGATCGATAAAATGCAGAGATGTGCAAGGGGGAGACAAAAACAAAAGGGGTGAAATCAGAAAGCAACACGCAAATAGTCCCCCCCTGACAGAGACAAAGCAAGGCCTCGAAAAGACAGATGGGCACAAATATGGGGGGGGGGCAAAAGTGGGAGAGAAAAATCAAGCAGGGGCACCACCCTCTGGGGGTGGTGACGGGGGCCTGCGCCATGGACCAGGGGTCGTGGGGGGTGGAATGTGGAGCTCGGAGACGTCAGGTGGGTCATCACGGATGTGGCGAATGAAGCTTTGAAGAAAGGGGAGGTCTCGGTCGACGGATTCCTCGGTTATCCGACCACCCTGACCAGCTAGGAGGACCATGGCCGTGAATCGGTTGGCATGGTCATCGGTTTGGAATTGCATCCCATATTCGGGATCGTAAGCACGAGGTGGGGAAGTGGTGGATGGGTTGGAGGTGGTGGGCTGTGTGCGACGGGTACGACGGGTGGGCCTAGGATTCGAAGAGCCGTCCTCGGTGGGCTTAACACGGCGGGGAGGCATTGTGTGGGTATCTTCCGTGTGCGTAGGAATGCAAACGTACAATGAATTCAACACAAACACGAAATACGAACAACAATCAAATGTAATATTCGCGGTAAGATTAAAATTAAGCAAAGGAGCGAGTTTACCCAGATGAGATGAAGATAGTTGCTCGTTGACGCCCTGATGCTACTGGATGGGAGCACGCTGTGAAGCCGCAGCGATCTCTTCAGCAAGTTTCGAAATTGGGGAAAAACAGGTCAAGGTTAGGGTTTTGTGTGTTGGTGGAATCGAGGATAATGGAGATAAATCGGTGGTGGATGGGTAGGGGGATGGGGGAAAAGGCGATTGAGGGTGATTGAAGGGAAGAAAGAGGGCATGCGCACGAAGGAAGTCGAAACGGCGGCGATTCGGGCGATCGGGCGGGGATGAAAACGAATGGGTGTCGGGGGGGTTATATAGGGTTTTAAGTCGAACCGATCGGGTGACTTGTCACCCGATCGGTTGACGGTTAGGTCGAAAATCTTGCCGAAGAAATGCTACAGGAGAACCGATCGGTTGACTTATCAACCGATCGGTTGGCCGCTCCACTCGTTTTCCCGAGAACTTAGGGCTGCTCACCCGGTCACGTCAACCGGCCGCGCTAGAACTCAACCGATCGGTTGATATTCCTCAAAATTTCC
This sequence comes from Scilla litardierei, assembly GCA_030789695.1. NCBI lineage: Eukaryota > Viridiplantae > Streptophyta > Magnoliopsida > Asparagales > Asparagaceae > Scilla > Scilla litardierei. Next base: position 555,511,830 of record CM061142.1, read on the forward strand.
CGAGAGTTCTCCCCAGCTCACCCGGTCTGCCACCTGGTCTCTTCATTACTCAACCGATCGGGTCATCTGGGGACAGATCTCGGCTTGTATCTGATACATCCCAACCGATCGGGTGAGTTGTCAACCGATCGGTTGGGGCTTTGTTTCCTGCAAAAGCCAACAGATTGTCTAAGTCCCCGAACGGATCTTCTCGCGACTGTTTTTATTTATAAAAGTAGATAAAATAAAGTCAAAAATTAACGCTAAAAAGTGAGAAAAAGTTTAGAGCATGGGTTGCCTCCCATGAAACGCGCTTGTTTAACGTCGTTGGCTCGACGCCCGCAAGAGATGCTCATGGTGGCTGATGCAGGTGATGCCCAAATTTCGGCATCTCTTCCTCGTTAGAGCTGAAGGCGCTTGGAGTAGTCAGCGGCTGGAAAAATACTTGCTCGACTACCCTCCCCTTGTTCTTGGGATCCGGGGGCTTTTCCTTGGTGTTGGCGCTTCCCGCCATCTTCTTCAGGATCCGGACCTCGTCTTTAGTGAGGCCCGTGGGCTCTTTCCCCGTTCTCCTCACAGTAGGAGCTTTGGGGAACCCGGGAGGGGTCGTTCTCGCTGCACTTGGTCTTCCAGCAGCTTCTTTGTTCTCGGGGCCGTCTCCATCTTCTGAATTCCCCAAGTCATCGGGGGGGTTTCTCAGGAGAATCTCCCAGGAGCTCTCCTCTGCAGCTTTTTCTTCTTCAATCTCAAGCAGATTGCACCCAGGGTCATCAGGAGGATCGGGGTGCTTCATTGATAATCCCAGATCAAACTCAACTTTCTCTCCGCTGACGTTCAAAGAGAGTTTTCCGTTCTTCACATCTATTAGAACGCCAGCAGTGGCCATGAAAGGCCGTCCCAGGATAATGGGGGTGTGTGCATCTTCGGGCATGTCCATGACTACAAAGTCCACAGGCACATGCACCCCTCTCACATTCACAGGCAAGTCATCCACAACTCCTACCGGATATTTCACCGACCGGTCAGCTAGTTGTAGGGTCATCCCGGTGGGCTCCAAATCACCCATCCCTATCCTTCTGTACATCGACAAGGGCATCAAACTTACACTCGCTCCGAGATCGACGAGTGCACGATGAATCTTCACTGCCTCGATCGTGCAAGGAATGGAAAAGCTCCTCGGGTCCTTGAGTTTCGGCGGGTTCGCCCTCTGAATATGGGCGCTACATTCCGCCGTCAGCACTACTTTCTCCTTTCTAGACCCTCTAGTCACCAAATCTTTCAAGAATTTTGCATAGGAGGGGATTGTTTCTATTGCTTCCAGGAAGGGGATCTGCAAACTCAGGTCCTTGACCATGGCGAAGAACTTGCCATATTTCTCGTCAATTTTTGCCTTAGCCAACCGTTGTGGAAATGGCACAACGGGTTTATACACTTTCGGGCTCTCTTCCTCCTTCTTCTCCTTCTCTTCTTCAGAGACTCCCTCCGGAGTCATAGGATTTGATGACGAAGCACCGGCGTCATTTGATTTTTCGGTCGGTCTCTCAACGACCAATGGTGCTTCCGGGTTGCTAGGGGGCACTCTAGTAGGAATTTGTGTCCCGCTTCTCAGAACGATAGCGGACACATTTGCGTGCTCGTGCACGAGTGCCGATGTTTGGGTTGCTCCCCTCGGGTTCACCTCCGGTTGTGGCGGTAATTGGTTTTGTGACCTTGCAAGGTTCGCCACTTGTAACCCCAGCTGGGTTACTTGGTCCGTGAGGGCCCGCTGACCCATTTCCAGCTTTTGGTTGATCCTCTCCTGGTTGGTAATATATTGAGTCAAGAGAGACTCAACCGGAGAGACGGCCTTCTGTTGGCCATACAGTTGCTGCTGGAACGGCTGCTGATTCCTGGAGGCGTAAGATTGTTGCTGAGATGGTTGCTGCTGATATTGTTGCTGCTGAAAATGACTCTGTTGTGGCCTAGCCGGCTGATATGTTTGTTGCTGCGGCTGCTGAGGCGGCGAGGGCTGAAATGGTGGCCGGTAACTGAAATTTAGGTGGTTCCGGTTGTTGGGAGAGTAGGCCGGGTTGGAATTTGTCCTTGGTGGATACGGCGCGTTTCCCGTGGGGTTGTAAAATAGTGCGCTCGCCTGATCCAACGGTGGTGAGACGTCACCACCGTCGAATTCCCCGAAGAATCCGGACTCTACTGCTGAAATCTGCTGTGTATCGGCCCCACCGGCTCCTACCATTAGTGCGGAGATCTGGGTCGAAAGCAAGTCGAACTTGCTTGAAAGTTTGTCGACGTCCTCGACTCTGTGTATACCCCCTGATCTAGGTGTGGCCCTCTCGTCACACCACCGCTCATTGTTGGATGCCATATTTTCCAGAATATGTCCGGCATCTTCCTCGCTTCTAGACATGAAGGAACCCCCAGTCGCGGCGTCCATAGAAGATTTCAGGTTATCCCTCAACCCATTGTAGAACAGATTAATAATCTGCCACTTCGGAAGCTCATGGTGAGGGCATCTTCTTTGCATCTCTTTATACCTCGTCCAAGCTTCATGCAAGGACTCGTGGCTGGCCTGGGAGAAGGAGGAGATCTCACTCCTCAACTTCATGGTCTTCCCCGGAGGAAAGAACTTTGTCAGAAAAGCATTGGAGAGCTTCTCCCAGGTGTTGAAAGTGTTGGGGTCCTTCCCCCTTAGCCATTGCTTGGCTTTGTCTCGCAAAGAGAAGGGGAACAGCTTCAGACGGATAGCCTCTGTCGTGACACCATTAATCCGGAAGGTGTCATACTTCTCCAAGAAGGAGTCTAGGTGCTCGATCGGGCTCTCCATGGGTGCACCCGTAAACTGATCCTGCTGGATCCATGTCACTAGAGACGGCTTCAGCTCAAAGCTTTGGGCCGCAATAGCTGGAGATCGGATGGCGGAAGTTGACTCGATGGATGGCATCGAGTACTCCAGCAGAGACTTATGGGGTGGGGTGTTCTCCTCCATGGATTCGGGATCTTCTCTTCTTCGCTTCTCGGCGGCCAAATGCCTAAGGGTGGCGTTAATCTCTGGATCGAGGGGAATCAAGTCGTCAAGACTCCATGAACTCCTGCGCATGAAAAACAACAAACACCCGTGAAGCGACAAGTGGGAAAGAAACAGATAAAATAAGAAATAAAAATAAGAAAATATAAAAAGAAAAAGGAGAATGCGAAAATTATCGCAAGGTAGGGATGTGAGCTACACACGAGGGTTCACAAGATCCTAAAATAACAAGCACGTTGCCTCCCCGGCAACGGCGCCATAAACTTGACCGGCGCCCCGCTTGCGGCGCGGCGGCGCGGTGTCGTTTACCGCAAGTTTCACGGTTAGTGTAGGGTGCGGGAATATCGAACTCAGGGAGGCGAGGTTGTGCTTGGGTCAGGTAGGACCTAAATCACCCCGAGGGGCGAGCTAGCCCGAATCGGTGATTGGTTGTCACGAAAGGAAATAAAAGGGTATGAACGACAAGAAAGAAAACCCGGGACTTTGGTTTCCGACCCGACGAGAGACTCTCGCCGATACGGCCTGCGGGTATGGATAACGATCGGGATTAGGGTCTAATGGTGAGACGTTGCCTCTGTAAGTGGTACCGGCGTCCCATGGGCCCGATATTCCGGTCGGTGCCCAGGATGATACACCGGACTTCCCGGATTCGATCAGTGGGCACTCCCGTGTCCATTAACACTGATCGATCCCGGGAGCACTAAGCCCGCAACGATATCTCCCAACGTCTCATCCTGTCGCTCCCGCGTGCTAGGATTCGGCGTCTACGCTAAGGGCGTGAGCTATGGCTAGGGAGTCAACCGCCAAGTTTATTCCCCCTTGGCCCAACGGTCAAAGGCGGTCTTTTTCCCGCCGATGACAATGAAACACCCTGCGTAACCATTAGATTCCTACTCCCTATCGATTTCCTAACCCTATGGACACATCGGGGAGAGCCCCCGAAGGGGTTTCCACCAAAATCCCAGATTTGGGAACTACTCACAAAAATTCATGAAAAAGCGATCTAAATGAAATTTAACCGTTAGAATCATAATCAGACAATTGCAATGCGGAAGTAATAGAGTAATAAAGACAATACTAAAATTTTAGAAAGATCTGAAAACTTACAAAAGAGTAACAATTACAGCCGTCACAAGGAGATAAAACAGTAAAAAGAACAACAGCTCTCGGTTCTGGAACCCTAGGGGTTCTATATATAGATTTTCGCATCAACCGATCGGTTGACAAGTCAACCGATCGGTTGATCCGTTACAGATAAATAACAGAAAACGGCGAGTTTTCACCCGATCTCATGAACCGGTCGGGTGAGTTCTTGAGTGACTGGTTGGATCTTGGAGCGGTCGGGTGAATCGATCGGTTCGACGTCCGTGTCTTCAGCCCATCTTCTTCAGCTACAGATGAACCGATCGGGTGAGAGTCACCCGATCGGTTGGAATTCTGCTCGAAAAAACAGAGAACAGCCGTCACAGAACCGGTCTGTGAACCGGTCGGGTGACTTCTTTGTGAGCTGCGGCAGAGACCGGGTGGTGCACGCGTGCATCACCCGATCGGTTGGAGATGACCAACCGACCGGGTGAGGGGCTGAAAGATGAATTCTTCGACGTTTGACCCCCTGGATCACGCGTGACTTCTCCCGTTGCTCCGGGGACTTGGGATATCATCGTTAAACGTCCCCTACGTGGTCAATCCCCTGCAATCAAGGATAAACAAACAAAAGTGAAAGAAAATGGGAAAATACACGAAAACGGATAAGAGACGGCGGAAAAACACGGAGAAACACAAAAGAAAACGTGCGTGAATATATGAAATATAAACGCACGTCACGAGCAGACTTCCAGCGGTGATGATGTTGACTTCGCAGTGGAGATTGCAGCAGGATTTTTGCGAGACTGGTATCGAGATTATTCTTCCGGGAGAGACTTCTTCGATGATGAGCATGTAGATACAATCGACGATCATGGATAGGATCATGGCTGGACAGGCTGGAGATGCTAAGCTTGTGAAGATTCGGGAGCAGGTGGAAGCCGGTCTGCGGACTGACTTTTTGGTTCACGAGGATGGTTCGTTGAGATTTGGAGCCAGGTTGTGTGTGCCAGCTGGAGATATCAGAGAGGAATTATTGGTGGAGGCACATAGTTCGCCGTATTCTGTGCATCCTGGTGGCACCAAGATGTACAAGGATCTTCGTCTGAACTTTTGGTGGCATGGTATGAAGAGGAGTGTGGCTCAGAGTGTAGCCAAGTGTTTGGTTTACCAGCAAGTAAAGGCGGAGCATCAGCGTACGGCAGGGTTGCTACAACCACTTCCGATTCCGAAGTGGAAGTGGCAGCACATCACTATGGATTTCGTGACTGGACTAACTCGGAGTCCAAAGCAGAATGACGCGATTTGGGTGATCGTAGACAGGTTGACCAAATCTGCGCACTTTATCCCCTTCCGAGTAGGACAGTCTACTGAGACGCTAGCGAGGAGATACATGGAGGTAAATACGTTTACTCTCCGTTTCTATTTTCTTTTCCTAGTTTAGATAGTGATGTAACGTGAATCGTGCAGGAGATTGTACGACTTCACGGAGTCCCCGTGAGTATCGTGTCAGACAGAGACACGAGATTCACATCTCAGTTTTGGTAGAGTCTGCAGAAGAGCTTGGGTACGAGTCTGAGTTTCAGCACGGCGTACCACCCGCAGACGGATGGCCAGTCCGAGAGGACGATTCAGATTTTGGAGGATATGTTGAGAGCGTGCATGCTGGACTTTAAGGGATCTTGGGAGGATCATCTCCATCACGTTGAGTTTGCCTACAATAACAGCTACCAGGCGAGTATTGGAATGGCGCCTTTCGCCGCGCTATATGGAAAGAAATATCGATCGCCACTAAGCTGGGATGACATTGGAGATTGGGAGCTGTTAGGACCGGAGATGATCGTGGAGGTCGTGGATGTTGTGAGGAACATCCGGGAGAAACTGAGGATTGCGCAGGACCGTTTCAAGCATTGGGCCGATGCTAAACGGAGGCCTTTGGAGTTTCAGCCTGGCGATCATGTCTTTCTGAAGATTTCTCCGAACCGCGGAGTTATTCGATTTGGGAAGAGAGGCAAGCTGAGTCCGAGGTTCATTGGGCCGTTTGATGTCCTGGAGAGAGTTGGAGCTGTGGCTTATCGCTTGGCGTTGCCACCGTCGCTTGTGGGAGTTCACGACGTATTTCACGTATCTCAGTTACGTCGATACGTTAGTGATCCATCCCACGCCGTGGATTTCTCGGAGATTACGGTTCGTCCGGATCTGTCTTATGATCAGCATCCCGTTGAGATTCTGGATCGTTGACAGAAGCAGCTGAGGAATAAGACCGTCGACTTGGTTCGTGTGCAGTGGCGTCACGGTTCCCCTGGTGAGTCCACCTGGGAGCGTGAAGATGAGATGAGAGAGCGTTTTCCGCACCTTTTCCCGAGCAGTGCTTGATGTTGATTCCAAGAACGGAATCATTTCTAAGGTGGGGAGGATGTAACGGTCTGTTTTCGTTGTACTTTGTTCGTGCACGTGCTTTTGGCCGTGCACGCGTTTATTTTAGACTTTATTTGATTGTGAACACTTTTGGGTGCTATGCCGTTGTGAACGTCTCTGAGAGTATTAAATAGTGGCACTATCTTGGAACGACATTTCCCAAGTCGTTTTCCCGCAATTTAATCTTACTCGATGAGACGTGACGATTTTCACTTTTGACGGGAGACGTTTCTATTTTTAGTTTCATCGTCCAATGTCGAAATTGAGATCCGTCTTCTTAGTTAGCTCACTTTCGTCATCACGATCACCACGATATTTATTTTATAATTTTTAGAGTTCATTTGACCACTTTTATATTTTTAACAAGGTTTATAATATTTTTAATAATTAATTTTTAAATTATTTTCGGCCAAATAAAATTTATTTGAGTTTTAAACGTATTAAAGAATTTTTGAGCCAATTTCCAGCTCATTTGGACCGAGTCAAATCCTTGTGTGAGTTGGAGAAGATGAGTTTCAAATTTTAAATATTTTTGAACTTCTAATCCTATTAGATTTAGCCCTAGACCAAGTCAACCCATCTACACAATATAAACAACCCCTAGGAAGACCTATTTTCGCAAGAAATTAATCCTAACCTCTTCCAAAACCCAAATTTGACGTTGCGACGATTCGTCGCAACGTTGCGACGAACAGCTGTCGCACCGACCGAGAAAACCAAGCCAAAACCCCCGCTCCGACCGCTAGCCGCCCCCGCACCGAGCCCCGTCTGCATCGTAGCACAGTCGCCCCCTCCGTTCATCCGCAACGACCGAGAGAAGCCCTCGGTCTGACCGAGAGCCTCCCCCGCTCACGCTCCGCTTCGCACCGCAGCCATCGCCCACTCTGTCGCCCCGCATCGCCCCGTGCCTGACCGAGGCGCCCGCCCGCATCGCCGCTCACCGCTTCGTTGCAATGTTGCAAACGTTGCAATGCCCTGTCGCCCGCACCGACCGATCGATTCCCCCGCACCGACCGACAAAACCCTCCGCACCAAGGCCCCGCCACACCACTGCAGCCTGCTGCGCTGCAAGCCTCGCACCGAACGTGTCTGACCGAGCCAAGTCCCCGCACCGAGGCTGTACGACCGAGAGCCACTCGTCGCAACCCAGCATCCGTCGCATCGCTTGCCACCGTGGGCCCCCCAAGTTCTCCAGAGGTATTGTGGGTCCCCCATAGGTCCCTAGGACTACTGTGGGCCCCACCTAGCTGTGTTCTCTTCGACGATTTGCCGCGTACGACGTTGCGACACGTCGTAGCCCGTCGTCGCACGTGCTAGCTTTGGAATCTGGAATCATCGCTCCGGTTGATTGCTCTGAAACTTCTAGCGAGGAATCTAATTGGAATCTGGACTTGGAGCGCGATATTATTATTCCAACCCCCGGCGTCGCTACCCGACGCCGGTGTAGCTTTCGCGTCGTGTTGATGTAACGCTTTGCATCCCTAGGACCCCCAACCCAATTGCATGCTAAACAAGACTAAAAATCAGTATTTTAAAGTGTTTTAAATGTTTTAGCAATCACTAATCAAGATTAATAAAACGGATGTAGGCCGGTGAACTTGTGCACGTAGGAATTGTGACTTTGGACTCGTTGGACGGTGTTTCTCTGACGTGATACTTGCAGGCAAGTGAAACTTGCCAAATCTTGCTTAGGGCCATGTTTTTAGGTCACTTCCTTGTTTTTAGCGTAAAAGAGACTAGTCAGTGAAATGATATCTGGCTAGACGCCTACTTGATCTAGTTTGACAACGAAACTCCGTCACCTAATTGATCTAGCTTGACAACGAAGCTAGATCCAACCCTTAAACTTGTTGTTCATGCATACTAAACTGTCACGTTTACTTTCCTTACCTGTACGCTTTACTACTTGCCATGTCATGTCATCCATGCATTGAATGTCGCATTCGTAGCACACGCTACACTACTTGTACTTCCTTGTCCGGCTAGGTGCACCCCTACGCCATACTTGTTTAAAACACTTCCTTGCTCGTGGTCCAGAAGCGGGCCTCATGTGTTGGTTGAAAACCAATGCCCGATACACGCGGAGGGGTAGGGATAAACGGCCACTTGAGCTTAGGAGTTGGCCCGCGCAGCCACTCTAGCCAAAAGGCGGAATCTCTGTGCATGAGGTGCTTACTTTACTTGTCTTGTACTTGTCTTGTGAATGATTCATGCCATTCCATGCTCGTACTTTACTTTACTTTAACTTACATGTTGCACTCGTTACTTTAACTACCATGTCATTGCATCATGCTAGAACTGCTAGGTTGCTTTACTTTTACCTACTTTCAATTTCCTTGCACAAGTCTCTTATAGACTTGCTGACATGTGCCCCTTGCTTTTTTGGGTGTCACATGTTAGACCCTGAGCCAGAGACAGTTGCTGAGGACGAGGTGTTTGCTGACGCTGAGCCTGAGCCTACGTTCATCGAGGAGTTCGAGGACACCGGAGACCAGTCTTAGAGACTGTTGAGTTGCTTTTACTTTAGGTTGCTGTTAGTTGTCGGTGCTTGCACCATTACTTTATTTTCGTACTTTGTACTTTTGTTGGCCATGCTGGGGCCTCTTTTAGACTCTTTTATTTTAGCCTGGTGGCTTTTTCTGCGATGTTGAGATTTATTATTATGGATATTCCGAGATGCTTCTTTCATCTCTGTTCGTTATTATTACCTTTGTTTCGCTTCGTGTTGCAAGGACCTACAGTTTAAAAGTAATTGACGCTTATCGGACTTGCAGCTTTGTAGCTTCAAGTCTGAGCGGACCTTCTCACGCTTCGCCTCCACTTTTTTAGGAAGCAGGGCGTGACAAGTATGTCAACTTGAGACATTTGCTAGTGTTGTAGTCTCATCTTGTTTAGTGTATCATATTAGTGTTGTAACTTCATTAAGAAAGTGAATGGAATTGATGGAACTATGCGATGTTGAAATGAGATGAAGACGATGGTTATTGTTGAATTATGACATCGGTGAAATTATGAAAGAGATGGAGAGATGAAAAAGCGGTAGTCAAGACCGCTAGATGATTTGTTGACAAACGAAGAAATACTTTAAAAACTGAGAGTGAGGATAAGAGTATGACATCGGGAGCTCAGTCCATTCTAAAATGGGTGAGACTCCGGATGTGGGTTGGGGGAAACACGGGTAAACTTTAGGGGTTAAGGAGCGGACGTATGAATTATGATTTCTCGCCCGATGTGTTTCCCCCAGAAGGGGAGTTGGAGAGGGTTGGAGAGGGTTAGAGAGGCCGCTGGTGTGCTCGTGTCGCACCATGACGGTAAATGATGGTTTGCTCCGTTTGTCCGACAGAAAAACCGAGATGAGTCTCGCTCTAGTACCTTCCCCCGTTCGGGTATGGAGTTATGAGAGGCTCCTCCAGTGCTCGTGTCGCTGGTTGAGGTACCATTTTTCACCCACCTTGGGTGAAGTCCGACTCCTTAGCGTCCTGCGGTTTACACGAGTTTCCAAATATGTGAATTAACAACTTAAAGTAATTGTCTTTAATTTATAAATGTTATTATCTCATGTGTCCTTACTTTTGTTTACTTTAATGCTGCTATCCCATGGTAACATGTTCTTATGCTTCCTTTCAATACCTGCATTTCATAATGTGGTTTCATATGCATGTTTTGCAAGTTCTGATAACTAAGTTCACATGTTGGAATGTATCACTTTTATGCACCATGAACCTTACTTGTTAGACCACCATCCCTAGATAGGTAGACCAGTTCTAAAACTGGGTTCTACTAGAGTGTTAGGAGTTTCTACTGGGTCACGTGTTGACGTGTCCCCGTTGACTTTTTAGGTTGGGGATAGCGACTGGAGCCTTGGAGTTGGTGATCGGTTGTAGGATTGGGTGGCGAGGGGTATGATGAGAGACTTGTACTTTTGGTGTTTCTTTTTCGGGTAGACCTTTGTAGCTAGAGTTGTGATGATGAAATGTTTGAATTGTATAAGTTGGAACTGGACTTGGAGTTGTATAAGATTATCGTTGTCTCAGTGTAGCTTTCCTTATTTGTATCCCTTGAACAGGGTGTATGTAAAAGATTGTATCAATGTATTAAATAAATGAAACATTGTACTTTTGTTTATTTCTCAGTGTTATATCTATGATGGATTTTCACTTGTACTTCCCAGCACGTGCGTAGTGTCCTGCGGAGTTTTCTGTTCCGAGCAATACTTCTCTTCTCTCTCATCGTTTTTCTTCACACCGTAGTTTCGGGAATACCTGATACGGATTCGTACTTATCGGGTATCCTGGGAAGAGGGTCGTGACACACCCTCTGGGGGGTAGTGGGTCCTAATGCCCTGGATCAAGAGATGTGGGTGGTGCTTGTGGATCAATAGGCGGGTCAGTTCACCAATGCCTAACTAGGTTGCGGAGGCATGGGAGGTCATGTTCAACGGACTGTCTAGTAATGCTGCCTCCCTGACCTATGAATATGAGCATGGAAATGAACTGATCTCCCTGGTCAGCGTCACGGAAGGTAATGTCATATGATGCGTCCCCGATATGAAGATGCTCAGGTGGGGGTGGGGCGTTGTTTGGTAAAGGTGTAGTAGTGGATGATTCGCCGACAATATGGTCCGGTGTGGGTGAGCGTGTACGACGCGTGCGTCGATTAGGCTAGGATTGGGTGTACCGGTGTCGGCGTTTTTGGCTCTCGCACGACGTGGCGTCATCTTGCAAAAAGTATAAGTGCGTGTGGTAGCACGTAAATCGTATAGGTTAAGAATGTACCGACAAGGGCTATCTGAGGCCGATCAGGAGTATCCCCCAAGCTAATCCCCGACGTGTCCTCTGACGTAGGCAAAACATACCTGAAATAGAGACAAAAAAACGTCAGTATATGAGACGTAAAATAGGGGAAATGCTGAATTGGGGATGCTCGACCGAGCAGCTTTACTGCTCGGTCCGAGTAATGATTCGTTGGGAAATCCTGATTGAGCACATACTGTGCTCGGTCGAGCACCATGGGTGCACGATCGAGCACGTGGCAATGCCCTAGGGGATTAGGGCATTGGGTAGCAGCGGGTTGATGGGGGCGACGGGGAGTAGGGGAGGGTCGTTTCGAGAGGGAAGGGGGTGAATGACGCCGCCGACATGGGTAACTTGAGAGGCGGCGGTTCGAAAAGGGGAAGAGGGAAGAAAATGTTGGGGAAAAGAAAGAGGAGAGAGAGAGAGAGAGAGAGAGAGAGAGAGAGAGAGAGAGAGAGAGAGAGAGATCTGACCGTACGGGCGGCACAAGCGGCGGCGCGGGCGGCGCGGGCGGTGCAGGCGACGGAGCGAGCGGTGGCAGATTGAACGGCTACGGGGGTAGATCGAGTGGGGTATGGGGGGTTTGCTCGGGCAGTAGATTAGGGTATGATAGCTTGGGGTAAGGGTTAAGGTATGATTTAGGGTTTATAGACAAGGGTTGGGTTCTCAAAAGCCGATTCGTTTCGGGGCGGGCCAAAAAAATCAGGATAAGGCGACTCGATCGAGCAGCGTAGCTGCTCGGTCGAGTCAGACATGAATTAAATTGAAAAAAAATTTTAGAACACTCCCTCATCAGCTCGGTCAAGCTTGCTTCTGCTCGATCGGGCCGATGCCTACTCGAGCTGAGCAGAGGCTGCTCGGGCCGTGTAGACAGAACACTGTTTCTTCCTTGCTTTCTTGGACCTGTGCTACTCGACCGAACACATGCCTTGTTTGGTTGAGTCATCTTCTACTCGGACCGAGCACAAGCAGCTCGGGCCGTGTAGACAGAGTGTCGTTTTCGTGCTCTTCTCTTGTGCCTACGCTACTCGACCGAGCAGGCGGCTGCTCGGTCGGTCACTTGTGACTCTTCATTTAGCTATTTTGGCCCTCAGCTATTTTCCTCCCAGCTCTCTTCAGAACATCGATTTGTGTGCCCCTTACCTATCACCCTGTAGAAGGGGAAGGCGCTTTTATCTGGTTTCCCAGATTAGGTGAAGCGAAAACAAAAAATGGAGAGATGCAAAAAGTCGGGTTGCCTCCCAATAAGCGCTAGTTTTAAGCCATGAGCTCGACTCCCTTAAGTTGTTCAACAAATAATATGGGATTCCTTGAGGAATTATGTCTCCTCTTGCCCATTTGGTTCTCCTGCTCTGTACGGCTTAATCCTCTGGCCGTTTACCTTGAAGTTGCCGTTTTTTTCCTTCAAGCTCAATGGCACCCCCAGGGATAAACTTACTATCTTGTAAGGGCCGGACCATCTCGACTTTAATTTCCCGGGGAAGAGGCGTAATCTAGAATTGTAGAGGAGTAGCTAGTCACCGACATCATGGCGAACCACTGTGATGTTCCTGTCATGATAAGCCTTAGTTCTCTCCTTATATATCCTTGCATTCTCATAGGCATGTCGTCGAATTTAGTCAAGCTCGTTGCTATGCAAGGCTCGTCTCATGGCGGCACTCTGGTAGTCAAAGTTCATTTTCTTTACTGTCCAATATGCTCTGTGTTCTAATTCTACCGGAAGGTGGCAAGCTTTTCCATACACTAGTCTGTAGGGGGCTGTTCCAATGGGAGTTTTGAAGGCAGTGCGATATGCCCAAAGGGCATCGCCCAACTTGTGTGACCAGTCCTTCCTCGAGGCGCTAACTGTCTTCTCAGTATGCTTTTGATTTCCCGGTTGGATACTTCCACTTGGCCACTAGTTTGAGGGTGATAAGTGAGAGCGACCTTGTAAAGAACTCCATATTTTTTAGCATTGTCTCAAACTTTTTCTCGATGAAATGGCTCCCTCTATCACTTATGATTGTCCGGGGGACTCTGAAATGAGGAAAGATGGTATTCTTGAAGAATTTGGCTACTACCCTCGCATCGTTTGTCGGGGTGGCAATGGCCTCCACCCACTTTGAGACGTAATCAACGGCGACCAAGATGTACTTATTGTCATTGCTCGATGGAAAGGGCCCCATGAAGTCAACCCCCAACAATCAAAGAATTCTATCTCCAAGATGCCTTGAAGAGGTGCTTCATTCTTTTTCGTGATAATTCCTGTCCTCTGGCATCTATCACATTTCCTGATGTATTCCTTCGCATCTCTGAATATAGTGGGCTAATAGAAACCACTTTGGAGGATTTTTGCCGTGGTTTTGGTGACAGCTGCGTGTCCCCGTATGGTTGATCGTGGCAATGCGACATGATGGAGGTCACCTCTTCCTTTGGGATACATCGCCTGATGATCCCATCAGCACATGTTCTGAACAGGTACGGGTCGTCCCAGACGTAGCTCTTGGCGTCATATAGGAACTTCCTCCTCGAGTAAGTCGCCAACCCTTGTGGGATTATGCCGCTTACCAGGTAGTTCACTCTATCTGCGTACCAGGGGGCTTCAGAGGAGTTCACCGCAAATAACTGTTCATCGGTGAAAGAATCATCAATTGGAAAGCTCTCATCCCCATGCTTTTGAATTAACAGCGACAGGTGGTCTGCTACTACATTCTCTGCTCCTTTCTTGTCTTTGATCTCAATATCAAATTCTTAGAGCAGGAGGATCCATTGTTTCAAACATGGTTTAGCCTTCATGCTCAGTAGGCATTTCAGCGCCGCGTGGTCCGTATGGATAATCACTTTAGACCCCAAGAGGTGTGATCTAAACTTCTCGATAGAATAAACCACGGCTAGGAGCCCTTCTCTGTAGTGGTACAGCTCTTTTGAGCATCATCCAGAGTCTTACTTGCGTAATATATGGCATTAAGCTTTCCTTCTTTCCTTTGGCCAAGAACAACTTCCACTGCTTGGTCGCTAGCATCACACATCAGCTCAAATGGCAGATTCCAATCTGGCGACTGTATAATTGGGGCTGTGTAACGGTCGGTTTCCGATCGTGCTTTCTTTGTGCACGTGCTCTTGATCGTGCACGTGTTTATTTTTGGACTCTATTTGATTTTGAACATTTTTGTGTGATATGTTGACGTGATCGTCTCTGAGAGTATTAGATTATGGAACAACTTTGGAACGACATATCTCGAGTCGTTCTTCCGCGATACTATCTTATTTGATGCGACGTCGCGACTTTCTGTTTTGACGCGAGACGTTTCTATTTTTAGTTTTGTCTCTCGACGTTGAAATTTAGATCCGTCTTCTCCACTCTCTTTCTTTCGTCGCCCCGAACACCCCAATATTTATTTTACAATTTTTGGACTTAATGTGACCTATTTTCCATTTTTTGAAAGTTTTAAATAATTTTAAAACCTATTTTTATAAGTGTTTTAATTATGATAAAATTCCTATATTATAATAACGTATTAAAGAATTTTTTGACCAAATTTCAGAATTTTTAGCCGCACCTATATTGCGTGAGGGAGAGGAGAGTAATTTTAAATTATATTAATTATATTAATTATTTTAATTACGTTTTCCTAAACCCTAACCCTAACCCTAGCTCATTTCTATTTAAATAAACCCTAGGCTAGCTTATTTTCGCAGCCACCAAAACCCTAGCCGTCAAAAAACACTAAATCTTGCTTGTGACGATTCGTCGCAACTCCGTTCAGCGGCGATAGTGCCCGACCGGAGCCCACCCCCGCTTTTCCCCGTGCCCGACCGGCGCTCCGCTCCGCATCGCCCACTTGCAGCGCTCCGCTGCAAGCCCCCCGCTGTCGCCCGCTCCGACCGAGAGCATCGCTCGGTCAGACCGAGCGCCCGCTCCGCACCCCGCTCCGCACCCCGCTCCGCTGCAAGCCTCGCCCAAGCGCCCAACCGACGAAATTCTTCGCACCGACCCACTGCGACCGAAGCGCCCGGCCTTGCAACGCCCTCCGCTGCGACGACCGACCCCGTGCACTGCATTCTCTCGGTCTGACCGAGAGAATTCTCCGCACCGACAGTGCACGACCGACGACAGTTCGTCGCAACATTGAATCTCCCATACCAACTCCTGTGGTGGGCCCCCCAAGTTCTCCAGAGGTGTTGTGGGTCCCCCATTGACCCCTAGCACTACTATAGGCCCCACTTGGGTGTGCTACTTTGCGGATTTGCCGTCTACGACGTTGCGACACGTCGTAGGCCTTCGTCGCAAGTTTCAACTTTTGGGGAATAGTGCGAGGACCAGATCTGAAGCTGAGGAGTTCTCCGATCAGACACGCCTTCCTATCTACGACAAACTCTGGTTCAGGTTGGTTCCTGAAACTCGTAGAAACCCCCACAATAGCTGACTGAACCCTAAACAAAAAATCGTCAACTTGAACTAAAATTTATTTTCCAGCACCAGTAAAACGTTGTACACATCTAGAAAATCGACGAATAGACTTTGTTGACTGTGCACATAGGATAGATCGTCGATTAGGCTGAAACATCGAAAAAGTGACTTTTGACGAATAGGATAGTCCCGATAACCTAGAAACGAACCTTAATAGGACTTGATAAAATTGAGACCTGACACCGTCGCCACGGCACTGTTTCAGACGGACTTTCGCGGACGAGACGCTTGGACGAGACGCTTCGAGAGGACGACACACTCGCCATCGTAGGCAAGTGTATCCACTTGCACTTTTGACCGTGATTAGGCCTTAGTTGGTTAGAATTGATAACTGTGAACAAATAGAACTGGACGTGAAATGATAGCGTCCGGGACGACTCCTGACGGCTCAGACTTGACGACGAAGTCTGAGCCCGACAACAACAACTTTTGACATCATCTGGCTATCATGTGTGTGCGTGTGTGTGGACACCCTAGAATAACCCTTCCCGGCTTGTCATGTCCCGTCTCGTCTTGCACAGCCCGCTGGGCAATAGGGCACTCTCCGAGTGATCCCTTGTACTGATTCACAGCCTGCGGGCAATAGGGCACTCTCCAAGTTAGAGAGAGTGATCCCTTGTACTGATACACAGCCTGAGGGCAATAGGGCACTCTCCAAGCTAGAGAGAGTGATCCCTTGTACTGATTCTCAGCCTACTGGCAATAGGGCACTCGCCAAGCTAGAGCGAGTGATCCCTTGTACTGTTTGTCTTGTCTTGTCTTCCTTGGGGTTTGGGTTTGGGTTGAGCGTGCGCATGGCAAGAGGGTTTGATCCCCCTCGAACCGTAAGGCATGAACCCTTTTGTGTCTCACTTGTCTTGTCCTGTCTTGTTCCGTCACGTCCTGACTTGTCATGACACCTGTAGGCTAGTCCCGTAGTTGGTAGCACACGCTACGACTACTACTCGCTACTCTTTACTTTCCTGCTGCGTTACTTCTGTTTGTTACTCAGTTATAACCCCAGCATGCTAATCAACCAGTAAAACGTTGTCTAAAAGTTGATACACTTGTAGTTTGGTCTAACCCTGTTTGTAGACCTGACCTGACGTACAGTTCCCTCTTTTGGTGCTGTACATCAGGTGTTGAGCCAGAGTACGTCGATGAGGCGGACTTGCCAGCTGATGGAGAGCTGGAGGACGTTGATCCGGAGTACGACCCAGAGGAGGACCAGAGTTAGAGGCCTCCAGTTGCTGATCCAGAGTCATGTTCCAATTTAGATTGGGTGTGTAGCACCTGTTGTTTTCTTGCCTAGGTTGGGTGCTTGCACCAGTAGTTCCTTTTTCTGCAGTTGTATCCCTTCGGGCGTTTTTAGACTCTCAGTACTTTTGGATGTTTTATTTGGAATAAAATGAAATGATATCTCTTTTCAGTACTTTTGTTGTTTACGTACTAACTTGCAGGGACCTGTTTCCTTTGTTTGGAATACCACAGACGCTTATTGGGTCTGGGCTTTCAGCCCCGGCCTAAGCGGGCCTTAGTCACGCTTCGCCTCCGACCTTTTTGGGAAGCGGGGCGTGACAGGTTTTAGTGGTGGCCCATGCAGGTCCCATCCTTCTGTGAATACGGAACAATCAAAGTATTGAAATTCATTTTATTATCATCCAGTAATCGTACGAGTCTAACCTCTGTGTTTTTGTCAATAGGATGGCAGGACGACGCGTTACCCGATCGGGGAACTCAGGCGATGGAGTTCCGGAGGACCAGAGCGGAGACTTCCGTCAGTTTCTGGGTGTGATGAGGGAGATGCTGGATGTTTAGCATCAGTTGGTTCAGCAGTCCCAGCGTGCTACCCAGGCTGTTCCAGTTGCACCACCACCACCTCTGCCTGCCCCACGAGCTGCTCCAGGAGTGAAGCAGTTCAATGAGCTCCAGCCGAGGACATTTTCGGGGAAGGAGGGACCCCTAGCTGCTGACGAGTGGATCCATAGCATGGAGGAGAAGTTAGTTGCTGCGAAGATTCCTGACGATACCCGAGTGGAGATAGCGAAGATGCAGTTGACGGAGAATGCGAGGAACTGGTGGCGCATCGAGGAGAGGTGTCTTGAGAAGCCAGTGGGGTGGAAGACATTCAGATCGATGTTCAAGGACAAATATTTCACCAAGTCTGCTAGGAGGGAGCTGCTGAGCAAGTTTATAGATCTGAATCAGGGAAGCATGACTGTTGAGGAGTATGAGGCAGAGTATGAGATGCTGAGTCATCTTGCTCCGCATATGGTGAGGAAGGAGAAGAAGCGAGCTGATCGCTTTCGTCAGGGACTGCATCCGAAGATCCAGGCTTCATGTCTTCGACGAGTTTCACGACTATGAGGGAGGTGCTGGATGCTGTAAAGAATCATGAGATCATAGCTCTTCTGCCTGATCCTCTAGCTAATAAGGGGAAGCGTCCCATGGAGCAGTACCGGCCACCTGCTAGGCCGACGATGAGGCCAGTTCAGACAGTACCATTCAAGAGGCCTGGAGCACCAGTTCAGATTCAGGGCAAGGGCCCGTGCCACTTCTGCGGAAAGCCTGGACATGTTCAGGCCACCTGCAGGAAGAAGATTGGGCTATGCTTGGTTTGTGGAGATGCCTCGCATGCTGCGAAGGATTGTCCGAGAGCTCGTCATGCCGTTGTTGGAGCGCCAGCCCCGCTGCAGATGAAAGCGTCTGCTCCAGCTCAGAGAGGACCTGCTGCTCGTGGACCACCTTTGGCGCCACAGAGGCAGATGTTTCAGAGAGCAGCACAGCTCCAGAGGCCGGCGTACACCATGACTGCTGTGGAGACTGAGGAGCTGGATGGAGTTATAGCAGGTAACTCTTGATCCTAGTCTTTCATTTCATAGTTTAAATCTTATTATTTGTGTTGTTTGTTTGACTTGCTTGTTAGAGTAGCTTGGTTTGACCATAGTTGTTTATATATTAGGCACCATTCTAGTGTCCTCTCACCCAGCCTTGGCTTTGTTCGACTCCGGTGCATCTATGTGCATCATATCCCGGAGGTTTGTAACAAAGCACTCCATTCCCACCCATACACTTCCTAAGTGTTAGGACATCACCACAGGGAACGGAGTGGTGACAGTGAACTTGGGATGTCGATCGATTTCTTTGGTGGTCAGTGGACACGAGCTCTTTGCAGATTTCATTGTCCGTGATCTGCCACACTTCGATGTCGTTCTTGGCATCGATTGGTTGGGAGATTTCCACGCCTCGATCGACTGTTACAGCAATAGGGTGGTGTTCCGGATTCCAGGCCATCCGGAGTTTGAGTTCCGCAGCAGAGATGAGTCGCTTGGGCCCATCAAGTTTCGGGCCAAGCTGGAGGTGCCGATTGTTGCAGCCATGCAGATGGAGATGGAGATCAAGCGACCAGCAGTCGTCAGAGACTTCAACGACGTCTTCCCAGAGGATATCTCGGGTCTGCCACCCGACAGGGCTCTAGAATTTGGTATTTATCTTATGCCAGGAGCGCAGCCAATATCGAAGGCGACGTACCGTATGGCTCCTGCTGAGCTCGAGGAGCTGCGGAAGCAGTTAGATGAATTGCTGCAGAAGGGTTTCATCCACCCTAGTGTGTCACCATGGGGTGCACCAGTTTTGCTCGTAAAGAAGAAGGATGGGTCCCGCAGGATGTGTGTGGACTATCGAGGATTGAATGCTGTCACCGTGAAGAATAAGTATCCGCTGCCGTGCATCGATGATATCTTTGATCGGCTTGGAGGTTCGAGAGTCTTCTCGAAGTTGGACTTGAGGAGCAGGTACCACCAGTTGAAGGTGAAGAAGGATGATGTTCTGAAGACGGCTTTGTTGAATATTGGACTCCCCGGATTTGGTTTTGGATGATGAGCAAACATAAATAATTCATGAACTAACAATTTGTGAGCGCAGTATTGGAGATCGTCGCCAATTTCACGAGAATATTCAAAGCGACATCTCAACACTTCCAAAAGCTCGTATTCAAGCCTAAAGCTTCGTTGAAGCTCCTGCAACGCTTTGGAAGTTATGAAGATTCAATCGAAGCTCTCAAAGACCGTTTATTAAGGTTTTATTTATAGTCTTTTAGTTTCGATTGATAGAATGTTAAGCCTTGAGTATATCTTACGTTTCTATCTTCATTACGCTCATTTCGTAGCTCTAGGATCCTTGCACAAGTTCATTCTAACTTCCTCGAAGCGTCGCGCTTCGATTCGGACTTTGTTGTGCATGTTAGTTGGTACAAGAACAAGTACTGACCGACTAGATGGTGATCTAGTCGGTCGGCAACTGTTCTTGGACCGACTAGTTTGATTCTTTAATTTCTTGGACTTTACTGTTTACAGTTAGTTGGTCCATGTTGACTCACCGACCGACTAGTTTGTGAACTAGTCGGTCAGTGATGCTTCTTTGACCGACTAGTTGTGACTTACTGTTCACTCTAAATTTCTCCTGAGCTACTGTTTACCGTTAGTCGGTCTAAGAACGTTTGATGACCGACTAGTTGACAATCTAGTCGGTCAACTTTTGTTCTTGGACCGACTAAGTCACTTTGCATTCAGACTAAGTTATTTTGCCTCTTAGTCGGTCTACGTTCATTGACTGACCGACTAGTTGTGAAACTAGTCGGTCAGAAAGTGTTCTTGGACCGACTAGATTTCTAGGTCTGAAATTCTATTTCTTCTCAGATCTACTCTTAGTCGGTCCACGTTGTTTGGCTGACCGACTAGTTGATAAACTAGTCGGTCAGTGATTGTTCTTTGACCGACTAATTCTCTCAGATTTCTATCCGTTGGAGAATGACCTAACTTATGTTTTTGGGTTCCTATAAATACGAACCTAGGTCATTTCCATCAGGGTAAGAGCTTCCATTCAGAGATTCATTGAGTTCAAAAGAGATAGCTATTCTCCCTCAAATCAAAAGCTCTCTTCCTCACAAGAAACCCATTCTCTCTCATTTCTAGATCTAGAGAGAAGCTTGTTCTTGGTGAGCTTTTCAAGCTATTGCTTGATCCTAGTCTCCAACTATTCCCTAGGCATCCATTGCTGCTCATTTCCTTGGTGCTAGGGCTTGGTGACTTCATCTTCCTCAAATCCGTCATTCCACCTATTGGGTAAGAAAAACTCAAGGTATAGGATTTTGTGGTAAGAGTATTTATTTCATTTAAACTCTTTTATATTGCTTATTGGCTCTCTCGGTTGTGAGAGAAGATTGTGATCCCGGGTTGTGGGATTCACTTTGCCATTGCATGTATGATTTGATCTTGTGAAGGTTTTTCACAAGATATTCATAGTGGAAATCTTGAGTTAGGGTTTCTAACTCAAGTATCCGGAGGGGATCCGGGTGGTTGGGACGTAGGATCACCGGGAACAAGTCGGGGAGACTTGGGTGGATCCGAACCCATTAACATCGTTTGTTAGCTTTGTTTATTTCATTGTTGTCATTCAATTTAAGCTTCCGCAAATTGATTTGGTAGTTGTGTGCAATTTAATTTGGAATTATACGCCTTATTATTTTAAAGTACTATTCACCCCCCCTCTAGTACTTGTGCAGTAGCTGGTAGGGCATTACATTTGGTATCAGAGCCAGATACTCAGCTATGTCTGCCAACGACAACAAGACCGTGCGTCCACCTTCCAACTATGACACCTTTAGGAACCGTGAAGGAGCATCTTCGGTGATGGAAGGACATTCCTCTACGAGGCCTCCATTCTTCAATGGTACCAACTACGGGTACTGGAAGTGTCGGATGGAAACTTTCCTCCGGAGTGCATCTTTATGGAGAACTACAATGAAGGAGTATATTAAACCCGAAGAAGAAGATTTTGAGAAATGGACTACCGCGGAGGTCGCCGCGGAGGTAAGCAATGCCAAGGCAATGAACGCCTTGCAATGTGCATTGGAGCCCGAGGATTTCAATAAGATATGCACATGTAAGAGTGCATATCAAATTTGGAACTCCCTCCTTATTCTACATGAAGGGACGAGTAGGGTAAGAGACTCTAAACTCGTAGTCGTAACCAAAGATTACGAAATGTTTCATATGCAACAGGGTGAGAAGATGAAAGAATATTACGCTCGTTTCATTTACATAATAAACGAGTTAGAGGCCCTCGGCAAGATCTACACTCAAAAGGAGAAGTGCTTAAAGCTTATTGAAGGACTTCCCTCTTCTTGGGAAAAACGTACCTTCGCCATCGAGGAAGGTAATGACATGGACAAATATACCGTAGTTCAACTAATGGGTACCTTGATGTCATACGAGGTACGCAAAGATAGCAGGGTGAAGCTACAAGAAAAGATGAAGTCATATTTGAACCTAGATGCGCCTAAGAAAAAGGCGATTGCATTCAAGGCGGCTTCATCCACCTCTACCGATGATGAAGAATCGGAAAACGAGTTGGACTTGGAGTCCATGGCACTCATGGCCAAGAAGTTCAACCGTTTCTTCCGAAAGGGTAACTTCAAACAAAAATCTAAGTTTACTTCTACTAACGCCTCTCCACCTTTGTGCTTTAAATGCAATAAGCCAGGACACATCAAAGCAGATTGTCCTCAAAACAAGCAAAAGGAGAAGTGGAAGGCGCCAAAGTATGACAAGTCCAAGAAGTACACGAAAGGAAACAAGAAGGGACTTGTCGGAGCTACCTTCACCGACTCCGAGGATTCCTCAAGCGGAGAGTCGGATGATGAGCAAGTGGAGCAAGCACACATGTGCTTCATGGCAAGAGAGGAGCACGATCAAGGATCCTCCTCTTCCGATGATAGTGATGAAGAAAGCGATGAGGTAACGATGGATGATCTTAGGGATGCTAACACTCAACTTTGGTCAAAATATACTAAGTTAGTAAATAGATATACTAAGGTAAAAGATGACCTAGCTAGCATTCAAACATCGCCTAAGACTATCATCACCAACAACGACACCGTTGTTGAAGAGTTAAGAAATGAGATTGTTAATCTCAAATCTAAACTTGAACATGTTAGCATTGAGGATGCGGAAGAACATGAGATAGCGGATTTAACTTCTCAAAACTCGACTTTGAGTATTGAGAACGAGAATCTTAAATCTCGTGTTTATGTGCTCACATCGCAAATATCCACTTTGGATACTTCTTTGCGTTCTCTCAAAGAGAAATATGAGGACACATTGGGCCGAATCAACAAATTCAACAAGGGTAAGGGCCATTTGGATAATATCGTAAAAGATTTACTTCCGGCCAAACACCACATTGGCTTGGGGTATATGATGGGAAATTCTTCCAAGTCAGTCACTACTTTTGTTAGGCCAACTTCCGAAGCCTCAACGAGTGGGAGCAAACACTCTATTGGTAGTTCATCTACCAATGGTGCTTCCACCTCGTCCACACCCTCTTTCGGAAAGAAACCCACTTTGGGTGGACCTCCAAAGAAGGGGCATGCTTATATGTACACCAATTCCATGCCACGTAGGAACACACGTCCTACTCCACCATCTCACACATATGATGATTTTTATGCAACACATTCTCGGGCACGTGCACACCAAGTGAGACACCGTCACGCACGTGTTCCCTCACATGCATATGTACACCCACCTTATCATATGAATAATTCTCATCGTGCACCATTCCATCATGTCCCGTATGCCTATCCACAACACGCATCACGTAGAAATCAACGTCGTATGCATGCACCTAATAGGATGATGGTTCCCAAAATTTTCACTATTTGGAGCCCAAAGGACACAAGCATGGACGAAAAACAAATATATATGAATGCTTATTTTTCGGATGTTGTGCATAGTAAGAACTATGTGGGGAAGTCTAAGTCCACTTGGACTTGGCTTCCAAAGGTCTAATCCCTTGGACCCAATGACCTTGGGTACCATGATATGAACTTTTCTATCTTTAGGTACTCAAGGAAAAGAAAAAGAAAAGGAGCAACGAATTTAAATTTAGCTCCAAAGGGAATTGGATACTCGATAGCGGGTGCTCCAAACACATGACGGGTGACGCTCGTTTGCTCTCCGGAGTGGTTCCCATTACGAATGGAAACCGCGTCGTATTTGGAGGCAACGAGAGCGGAACCATCATAGGTGTTGGTAAAGTCGGTAACTCTTCTAAACCATTAATTAGTGATGTTTATCTTGTTAGTGGTTTAAATCATAATCTTATTTCAATAAGTCAACTTTGTGACAAAGGTTACAAAGTTAGCTTTGCGAAAGGATTGTGTCATATTTTAAGAAAGGATAATGAAAAATTATTATTTTCCGGAACTCGTCGTAAAGACATTTATATTTTGGATCTTCCTAAGTCATATGAACAATGTCTCGTTGCCAACACAAGTGAACAACACTTATGGCATCGACGCTTTGGACATGTGAACTTTGGAACACTATATAAGCTTTCAAAATTGAATTCTATTAAAGGTTTTCCGAAGCTTGTTTTTGAAAAGAAAAGTTTTTGTGATTGTTGTCAACGCGGCAAGCTTCCTAAATCTTCATTTAAACCTAAGAAAAGCATCTCTACTAAAAGGCCACTAGAGCTATTACATCTAGATTTATTTGGGCCAACTAGAGTAGCTTCCTTAGGAAATGCAAGGTATGGACTTGTCATCGTAGATGACTATTCAAGATTTACTTGGGTATTTTCATTATGTAATAAAAATGAAGCTTTTGAAAACTTCACAATTTTTGTTAAGAAAGTACAAAATCTCTTAGGAACCACCATTGTCACTATTCGTAGTGATCATGGAGGTGAATTTGAGAATGAGTCTTTTGAGACATTTTGTGATGAAGTTGGTATTACTCACACCTTCTCTTTCCCTCGTGCACCTCCTCAAAATGGTGTAGTTGAGAGAAAGAATAGGACGCTAGTGGAGTGTGCTCGCACTATGCTTGATGATAGCCAACTTGGCCATCAATTTTGGGCGGAAGCGGTACACACCGCTTGCTATGTGTTTAATAGAATACTTTTGAGGCCCGGCACTAAACAAACTTGTTATGAATTGTTGTTTGGTAGGTTGCCTCAAGTTAAACATTTTCGTGTTTTCGGTTTGAAATGTTTTATTAAGAACACATATGGTAGTTTGGACAAATTCGATCCAAGATCCGATGAGGGGATTTTTGTCGGATATTCTTCGCGTAGCAAAGCCTACCGGATATTCAACAAACGAACCTCAACGATCGAGGAGTCGCTTCATGTCTCATTTAATGAAGGATTTGTTCCAACTAGAATTTCAAATGATAATGATTCTTTGGATGTTTTATGTGATTCATTTGATAATTCTAAGTCTAATGATTCTATTGATTCTTTTGAGACTAACCCAACTAATGAAGTTGTTGAGAATGTTCCTAGTGATCAAGGTATTCCCAAACGGCTTCATACCGTTCGTGACCATCCCCATGAGCAAGTCATTGGCAATATTCAAGATAGTGTCAAGACGAGATCGCAAGTCCACCACTTCGCAAATTGTGCCTTTGCCTCATCGATAGAGCCAAAGAATATTAATGAAGCATGCGAAGATAGCGCTTGGATCTTAGCCATGGAGGAGGAGCTCATTCAATTCGAGAGGAATGAAGTTTGGGAACTTGTTCCATTGCCATCGAAGAACCACACCGTCATAGGGACAAAGTGGATCTTCAAGAACAAAACCGACGAAAACCAAGTCGTCGTCCGGAACAAAGCTCGATTAGTAGCTCAAGGCTATCGTCAAGAGGAAGGTATCGATTTCGAAGAATCTTTCGCTCCGGTAGCTAGATTAGAATCAATTAGATTACTTTTGTCTTTTGCATGCCATAAGAATTTTAAATTATTTCAAATGGATGTTAAAAGTGCATTTTTAAACGGAGATGTCGTTGAGGAAGTTTACGTTTCTCAACCTCCGGGCTTCAAAAATGAAAAATTTTCAAATCACGTTTTTAAACTAAAGAAAGCTCTTTATGGTTTGAGACAAGCTCCTCGAGCTTGGTATGATCGCCTAAAGAATTTTCTTTTGGATTTGAATTTTAAAATGGGCGAAGCCGATTCAACACTTTTTATTAAGCATGCGAATAATGATATTTTATTAGTTCAAATTTATGTTGATGATATCATTTTCGGTGCTACTAACTTCGCTCTTTGCGAAGAGTTTTCTAATGTGATGAAGGAACAATTTGAGATGAGCCACATGGGCGAACTCAAATATTTCTTAGGTCTCCAAATTCGCCAATTGAACGATGCAATCTTCATCCACCAAACGAAGTACACGGTGGAGTTGCTAAAGCGATTTAGAATGGAGAATGCCTCCGGGAAAAAGACTCCAATGAGCACGACTACGCATCTTGATAAAGATACGGGCGGAAAAGATGTAGACATTCGTCTATATCGAGGTATGATAGGTAGCTTACTTTATCTTACCACGAGTAGGCCCGATATTATGTTTGCCGTATGTATATGTGCTCGTTATCAGTCTCAACCTAAGGATTCTCACTTATTAGCGGTTAAACGTATTTTTCGCTATCTAAGTTACACTTTAGATTTTGGATTACTTTATCCGAGATCTAGCACATATGAGTTAGTCTCATATAGTGACGCTGATTATGCGGGATGCAAATCCGACAGGAAAAGTACTAGTGGCACTTGCCATTTTCTAGGAAATTCTCTTGTCTCTTGGTTTTCCAAGAAGCAAAATTCGGTATCACTTTCAACCACCGAGGCGGAATACATTGCCGCTGGTGCCGCTTGTGCCCAGGTTCTTTGGATGAGACACACATTGAAGGATTTTGGTATTCATTGTGATACTAGCCCTATCATGGTGGATAACCAAAGTGCTATTTGTCTTTCAAAGAATCCGGTGCACCATTCCCGATCGAAACACATAGATGTCCGACACCATTTCTTAGATGATCATATTGCTAAAAAGGACATCATTTTAATGTACGTTGAAACCCAAAAGCAAATCGCCGATATTTTCACGAAACCCCTAAAGGAGGACTCCTTTGTGCGGTTGCGTCGAGAATTGGGGATTATGGGTGAATCCGAGATATAGGATTCATATTTAAATTCAATCATCTTGCATGCTAATATATTTCGCGATATTTCATTCATGCTAGATTAATTGAATTTTTGGGAATTTTTATGTGATTTATTTGAATTTATGATCGAATTCGTATTTCAATGTCATATTTAAGATTTCGACGTTTTATGGGGTAATTTAGATGACTAATGAGGGAGTTAGGATGTTTCATCCAAGTGGTTTGTGAAGAGAAATCATATTTCAATTTTTGGACTCTTCTAGTCGGTTTCAGTTCACTTGTCAACCGACTAGATGCTCATCTAGTCGGTCAGCAAATGAACTCAGACCGACTAGATCAAGCAAATATCCATCTCCTATCATTTTCTTTCGTTAGTCGGTCATAGTACACTTTCCGACCGACTAGATTGAAAACTAGTCGGTCAGTAAGTATACTGCGACCGACTAAATCTAGCCCTAAAAATCACTCTGTGCCTCTGTTTCGACTTAGTCGGTTCAAGCTCATTGACCGACCGACTAGATTGTAATCTAGTCGGTCAGTGCTTGAACTGTGACCGACTAAGTGTGTTAAGGCAGTTACGTCTTTTTGATTCCAGACCGACTTATACTCTACTTCATCCGACTAATCTCTCAATTAGTCGGTCTTCTCTTTTGCTCCAGCCCGATAACCCCTAAACCCCCTTCGAGCCCCTTCGCATTCCCGTCGTCTTCGGCCGTATCTCCGGCCATCGCCGCCGTCCGCCGCCGTCGACTCCACCCCCTAGGTATATTCCTCCATCTCCTTGGTCGATTCCTACCCTAGGGTTTCCGATTTGTTTCTCTTAGGGTTTGTGCTCCTAGGGTTTGTGCGTTTCGATTTCATTTGGTAGTCTAGGGTTTGTGCTAGCTTCTAGGGTTTGTGCTAGGATATTTGATCTTCATTATCAATTGCTTGTGCTCATAGAGCTATGGCTAAGACTCGCATTCCGATCGCCTCTTCCGGGGCCTCTCCTATGACCGTAGGGCCTTCCGACCCTAGGAATCCCCCGAAGCCTAAGCGTCGTGCCAAGTCTACCCAAGCCTCTCCTTCGTCGCCACCTCTTAAGAAGCCTAGGACTGCATCCGTCAAGCCCCGTAAATCCAAGACCAAAAAGCCTATTCTTCACACTCCGGCTACTCCTCCCGATTCCGATACTGATTTTATCCCTGAGGATGAGCCTACTAGGGAACCTACCCCACCTCCGAAGACCCGTAAGGCCAAGGGTAAAGCTCCTATGCCAGTTGGCGGTGTAGACATATCGTTGTGCCGCGATGACCCTCAGTGTCTCGCCGCGTACAACCGTATAGAACACTGTCCACTGTTGTTAGAGCATTATGTTCAGTTCTCTGATTTTCTCGGCCTTGCTGATCTTCTGTCATATAGTGGTCTTCTAGATTATCTCCGATACGGCCCCAAAGCCAATCCCAAACCGTACCCTCGCCTCGTGAAATTGTTCTATGCCAACCGTATTCGAGGCCAGTACGACGCCAGCCACTCCATTGAGACGACTGTCTTGGGAAATCCTATAGTTCTCACGGCAGAAATCTTGGGGGAGATCCTTGGTTGTGCGTCGTGTGGTCTCCTCCCCTCGGACATTTCCGTAGACGACATTTCCTCCTTGGATCAGACTGTTCTCTCTGAGATTTTCCAGGTTATCCCCTCCGCATTCATTGGTGTTCCCTCGAAATCCTTTAAGCCGAATGCGTGGGTTCTTAACCTGATTTTGAAATCATGTCTTCTCCCCAAATATGGATCCTCTTCACTTCCCTCTCAGCCATTCTTGAAGCTCATATACGCTCTTTTCTTGGGTTGCGAGATAAATTGGGCTCGCGTGATACTCGATAAGATGGATTCTTTCGAGTGTATACGCAAGACCAATAAGTCTGCGCACATTCCATACCCCTGCTTGTTGACTCTCGTATTTCGTCATTTTCGAGTACCTCTCCCACCTGACGATGAGCGTCCTTTGGGTACTCCTCTGAACGCGACGGCCGTGAAGAAATCTTTAGCGGCACTTCGTCACGTGCAGAGGTCTACCGCATCTGCTTCCCAGTCTACTCCGTCAGTTGCTGCAGCCTCTTCTTCCCCTGCTACTTTGGATGATGTCGTACGCCTACTTCGTCGGCACGAGTCTCGCTTGGCTCGTACCGAGGAGGTAGTTTGCCGTATGGCAAGTACGATGGGGATTGAGCTTCCTCCTTCGGTGTCTGAGGCCGAGGAGATGGACGATGAGGAGCTTGACGAGCTTGCTACTTCTTTTGCCCGTGGCGATGAGGCCACTGCTGCTGCTGTTGCTGGTACTACCACTTCTGCTCCTGGAGTTGGCACCACTACCGGTGCTCCAGAGCCTTCTGCTTCAGCACTTCAGTCTTCAGAGCCTGCTGTAGACCCTGTTGCTGAGCCTGCTGATATTCCAGTTGACACTTCTGCTGTCGAGACCCATGCTGCTGTAGAGCCTGTTCCTGAGATCTCGACTCCTGCCCCGACGATTCCATCTGTTGAGACGCCTCTACTCCCTGCAGATCCTGAGTCCACTCCGTCGACTGGACCCACGGACGCTGCAGATCCTGCCTCCTCCTCGTGATCGTTGTTTCGAGGACTCTCCATATACGCTTTGGATGATATATCTTAGCGAGAGTATTTTGGGTTAGGATAGGGTATGAGGGTTATTATGTTATGATGTATTTTGGATGACGTCGCTGCTGTTGTATTTATTTTGATGATGATGATGATGATGATGTATTTCTTTTTGATGGGTATGTTGATGTACTTCATATATATTGGATATCTTTTTGGATGTACTCATCTTGTTATCATTTCTATATATACATCGATGTTCGTGTTGTGATATTTATTTCGTCGTGCACATTCATTCTCATTCAATGTCTATGCTATGTTATTTTGTCGCTCGACGATTCAAAACTTGGTTTCATAGATTTAAATTCTATAATTGTATAGAATTGTTTTCCATGCACAAATTTAACCAAGAATATTGAATATTGAAGAGTATGTTTCTTTATTCAAGAAATGAACAAACATTTGGTATTTTGATGAATTGGATTATCTTTGATTTTTATTGATAATGGAAAATTTGACACACCTTGTTTTGGTTTCCACATTTTTCCCTTGGTGTCAAGTTGGTCCATTGTCTTTGTCTACGACTCCCGATGTTGGATTTTACATTTCCTAATTGTTGTCGTTGTATGCCCCCCATTTTTTGGATAATGCCAAAGGGGGAGAGATAATGATAATAAATAGCGCAAATGAAAATTTTAACTCAATTTCCAAGAATCTAGTTTGATATGTTAGATTTAGGGGGAGTTAAGATACATATAAGGATTTTCAAAATCCGATATTTCAAAAATCAATTCACTTTATTTATCTTACTCGTCTGCTTGATGCAATTCATTTATATTCATTTTGGAATTAACGTGTCATTAATGCAGGGGGAGTAAGTATTTTACATTTGAATTATTATCTTTGATTATTATTTATGTTGGTTTGTCATCACCAAAAAGGGGGAGAATGTTGAATATTGGACTCCCCGGATTTGGTTTTGGATGATGAGCAAACATAAATAATTCATGAACTAACAATTTGTGAGCGCAGTATTGGAGATCGTCGCCAATTTCACGAGAATATTCAAAGCGACATCTCAACACTTCCAAAAGCTCGTATTCAAGCCTAAAGCTTCGTTGAAGCTCCTGCAACGCTTTGGAAGTTATGAAGATTCAATCGAAGCTCTCAAAGACAGTTTATTAAGGTTTTATTTATAGTCTTTTAGTTTCGATTGATAGAATGTTAAGCCTTGAGTATATCTTACGTTTCTATCTTCATTACGCTCATTTCGTAGCTCTAGGATCCTTGCACAAGTTCATTCTAACTTCCTCGAAGCGTCGCGCTTCGATTCGGACTTTGTTGTGCATGTTAGTTGGTACAAGAACAAGTACTGACCGACTAGATGGTGATCTAGTCGGTCGGCAACTGTTCTTGGACCGACTAGTTTGATTCTTTAATTTCTTGGACTTTACTGTTTACAGTTAGTCGGTCCATGTTGACTCACCGACCGACTAGTTTGTGAACTAGTCGGTCAGTGATGCTTCTTTGACCGACTAGTTGTGACTTACTGTTCACTCTAAATTTCTCCTGAGCTACTGTTTACCGTTAGTCGGTCTAAGAACGTTTGATGACCGACTAGTTGACAATCTAGTCGGTCAACTTTTGTTCTTGTACCGACTAAGTCACTTTGCATTCAGACTAAGTTATTTTGCCTCTTAGTCGGTCTACGTTCATTGACTGACCGACTAGTTGTGAAACTAGTCGGTCAGAAAGTGTTCTTGGACCGACTAGATTTCTAGGTCTGAAATTTTAGTTCTTCTCAGATCTACTCTTAGTTGGTCCACGTTGTTTGGCTGACCGACTAGTTGATGAACTAGTCGGTCAGTGATTGTTCTTTGACCGACTAATTCTCTCAGATTTCTATCCGTTGGAGAATGACCTAACTTATGTTTTTGGGTTCCTATAAATACGAACCTAGGTCATTTCCATCAGGGTAAGAGCTTCCATTCAGAGATTCATTGAGTTCAAAAGAGATAGCTATTCTCCCTCAAATCAAAAGCTCTCTTCCTCACAAGAAACCCATTCTCTCTCATTTCTAGATCTAGAGAGAAGCTTGTTCTTGGTGAGCTTTTCAAGCTATTGCTTGATCCTAGTCTCCAACTATTCCCTAGGCACCCATTGCTGCTCATTTCCTTGGTGCTAGGGCTTGGTGACTTCATCTTCCTCAAATCCTTCATTCCACCTATTGGGTAAGAAAAACTCAAGGTATAGGATTTTGTGGTAAGAGTATTTATTTCATTTAAACTCTTTTATATTGCTTATTGGCTCTCTCGGTTGTGAGAGAAGATTGTGATCCCGGGTTGTGGGATCCACTTTGCCATTGCATGTATGATTTGATCTTGTGAAGGTTTTTCACAAGATATTCATAGTGGAAATCTTGAGTTAGGGTTTCTAACTCAAGTATCCGGAGGGGATCCGGGTGGTTGGGACGTAGGATCACCGGGAACAAGTCGGGGGGACTTGGGTGGATCCGAACCCATTAACATCGTTTGTTAGCTTTGTTTATTTCATTGTTGTCATTCAATTTAAGCTTCCGCAAATTGATTTGGTAGTTGTGTGCAATTTAATTTGGAATTATACGCCTTATTATTTTAAAGTACTATTCACCCCCCCTCTAGTACTTGTGCAGTAGCTGGTAGGGCATTACAGGCTTTCCGGATGAAGTACGGACATTATGAGTTCGTGGTCATGCCGTTTGGCGTGACCAATGCTCCAGCTGTGTTCATGAATTTGATGAACTTAATATTCTACGACTTCTTGGATAAGTTTGTCGTTATATTTATTGACGACATCCTTATTTACTCAAAGACGGAGGAGGAGCACAGCTGTCATCTGAGGACAGTGCTGGAGACGCTGAGGCGACACAAGCTTTATGCCAAGTATAGCAAGTGCAAGTTCTGGCTGGACAGAGTCGCATTCTTGGGACACGTGGTGTTCGGTGATGGCATATCTGTGGACCCGGAGAAAGTCAGAGCAGTCAGAGATTGGCCGACTCCGCAGTCAGCGTCAGACATCAGGAGCTTCCTTGGTTTAGCAGGCTATTATCGGCGGTTCATCAAGGATTTCTCGAAGATTGCAGAACCGATGACGAAGCTGACAAGGAAGGATGTGGAGTTTCTTTGGTCAGATGCTTGTGAGGAGGCCTTCAGTATCTTGAAGGCGAGATTGACCACGACACCGGTGTTGGCAGTACCAGATCGAAGCGGAGGCTTCGAAGTTTATTGTGATGCATCAGGGAAGGGCCTAGGATGCGTCTTGCATCAGCATGGCCACGTGGTCGCGTATGCTTCTCGTAAGTTAAGGACTCATGAGAAGAATTACCCGATGCACGATCTGGAGTTGGCAGCAGTGATTTTTGCACTGAAGATTTGGAGGCACTTCTTGCTAGGTGAGAGTGTGAAGATTTTCACCGATCACAAGAGCTTGAAGTACATCTTTACGCAGAAGGAGCTCAACATGCGTCAGAGGAAATGGTTAGAGCTCATGGTTGACTATGAGATTGATTTGCAGTATCATCCGAGGAAGGTGAACGCAGTGCCGGATGCCTTGAGTAGACTTCCTACTGCGATGATGCATACTGCCGACTGGAGGATTCAGCAGGAGCTGAGGGAGATGGATTTGGAGGTTGTCCTACCTGGTGTAGTTCTTTCATTCATGAATCTGTAGATTCAGTCCACGATCGTGGATCGGATCAAGGCAGCACAGGCAGGAGATCCAAAACTGCAGAGGATCAGGAGACAGGTTGAAGCTGGACTACGGACGGAGTTCGTGATTCATGAGGATGGTTCGCTGCGGTACGGCAGCAGACTCTGTGTACCTGCAGGTGATGTTCGTGAGGAGCTGTTGAGCGAGGCTCATATCTCACCATATTCTATACATCCTGGAGGCACCAAGATGTATAAGGACATCCGTCTGAATTATTGGTGGATTGGCATGAAGAGGAGTATGGCACGGAGCGTTGCCAAGTGTTTGATATGCCAACAGGTGAAGTGTCACGCCCCGCTTCCCAAAAACGTGGAGGTGAAGCGTGAGAAGGTCCGCTCAGACTTGAAGCTACAAAGCTGCAAGTCCGATAAGCGTCAATCAAATTTAACTGCAGGTCCTTGCAACGCGAAACGAAACAAAGATAATAATAACGAAAAGAGACAAAAGAAACATCTCAGAATATCCATAATAATAAATCTCAACATCGCAAAAAGCCACCAGGCTAAAATAAAAGAGTCTAAAAGAGGCCCAGCATGGCCAACAAAAGTACAAAGTACGAAAGCACAGTAATGGTGCAAGCACCGACAACTAACAGC
Organism: Scilla litardierei; assembly: GCA_030789695.1. NCBI lineage: Eukaryota > Viridiplantae > Streptophyta > Magnoliopsida > Asparagales > Asparagaceae > Scilla > Scilla litardierei. Next base: position 555,545,498 of record CM061142.1, read on the forward strand.
AAGCTAAAGTAAAAGCAGCTCAATAGTCACTAAGACTGGTCTCTGGTGTCCTCGTACTCCTCGACGAACGTAGGCTCAGGCTCAGCGTCAGCAAACACCTCGTCCTCAACGACTGTCTCTGGCTCAGGGTCTAACATGTGACACCCAAAAGAGCAAGGGGCACATGTCAGCAAGTCTAAAAGACTTGTGCAAGGAAACTGAAAGTACAAGTAAAAGCAACCTAAAAGTTCTAGCATGATGCAATGACATGGCAGTTAATGTAATGAGTGCAATAGGTAAATTAAAGCGAAGTAAAGTACGAGCATGGCATGACATTCACAAGACAAGTACAGGATAAGAAAAGTAAGCACCTCGTGCACAGAGTTCACGCCTTACAGCTGAAGAGGCTGTATGGGCACACTTCTACGCTGAGTGGTCGCTCAACCCTACCCCTCCACGTGTATCGAGCCAGGGCCTTACCCCCGAACGGGAATGCTCGCTTCTGGATCACGAGCCAGGAAGTGTTTTAACAAGTATGGCGTAGGGGTGCACCTAGCCCGGGACAATCAAGTACAAGTATGTAGCGTGTGCTACGAATGCGACATTCAATGCATGGATGACATGACATGGCAAGTAGTAAAGCGTACAGGTAAGGAAAGTAAACGTGACAGTTAAGCATGCATGATCAACAAGTTTAAGGGGTTGGATCTAGCTTCGTTGTCAAGCTAGATCATTTAGGTGACGGATCTAGTTTCGTTGTCAAACTAGATCAAGTAGGCGTCTAGCCAGCTATCATTTCACTGACTAGTCTCTTTTACGCTAAAAACAAGTAAGTGGCCTAAAAACATGGCCCTAAGCAAGATTTGGCAAGTTTCACTTGCCTGCAACTATCACGTCAAGAAAACACCGTCCAACGAGTCCAAAGTCTCGATTCCTACGTGCACAAGTCCACCGGCCTACATCCGTTTTATTAATCTTGATTAGTGGTTGCTAAAACATTTAAAATACTTTAAAATACTGATTTTTAGTCTTGATTAGCCTGCAATTGGGTTGGGGGTCCTAGGGGTGCAAAGCGTTACCTCAACACGACGCGGAAGCTACACCGGCGTCGGGTAGCGACGCCGGGGGGTTGGAATAAAAGATCGCGCTCCAAGTCCAGATTCCAATTAGATTCCTCGCTGGAAATTTCAGAGCAATCGACCGGGGCGACGATTCCAGATTCCAAAGCTAGCACGTGCGACGACGGGCTACGACGTGTGACGACGTCGTACGCGGCAAATCCTCGAAGAACAAGCACCTAGGTGGGGCCCACAGTAGTCCTAGGGGCCTTTGGGGGACCCACAATAACTCTGGAGAACTTGGGGGGCCCACGGAGGCAAGTGGTGCGACGGATGTGGGGTTGCGACGAGTGGCTCTCGGTCGTACACAGCCAATGCGGGGAAATCTCTCGGTCGTGCGCTGAGAATGCGGGGCTGCGACGTTTGGGGTGTGCAGCGGCTGCGGGGTGGCTGTGGTGCGGGGTTTCTTCTCGGTCAGTGTGGGAGAGAGGCTCGGTCAGGCGCTTGGATGCGGGGCGGGGCGATGTTGCAACGTTGCAACGCTTGCAACACCGGTCGGTGCGGAGCAGCGGGGTTGGTGCTCTTGGTCTGACCGAGAGCCTCTCTCGGTCAGAGCGGGGGAACGGGGCGACGGCTGCTGCAGCGATGCGGAGCGGGGTTGGGTGCGGAGCGGCTAGCGGTCGGAGCGGGGGAACGGGGGCGATTCCTTCGGTCGTGCGGTGGCTGAACGTCGCAACGTTGCGACGAATCGTCGCAACGTCCAATCTGAGTTTTGGAAGAGGATAGGGCTAATTTCTTGCGAAAATAGGTCTTCCTAGGGGTTGCTTATATAGTATAGATGGGTTGACTTGGTCTAGGGCTAAATCTAATAGGATTAGAAGTTTAAAATGATTTAAAATTTGAAATTCAACTTCTCCAACACACCCAAGGATTTGACTTGGTCCAAATGAGCTGGAAATTGGCTCAAAAATTCTTTAAAACATTTAAAACTCAAATAAATTTTATTTGGCCGAAAATAATTTATAAATTAATTATTAAAAATAATATAAAACTTGTTAAAAATATAAAAGTGGTCAAATAAACTCCAAAAATTATAAAATAAATATCGTGGTGATCGTGGCGACGAATGTGAGCTAACTAAGAAGACGGATCTCAATTTTGACGTCGGACGACGAGACTAAAAATAGAAACGTCTCCCGTCAAGAGTGAGAATCGTCACGTCTCATCGAATAAGATTAAATTGTGGGAAAACGACTCGAGAAACGTCGTTCCAAATTAGTGCCACTATTTAATACTCTCAGAGACGTTCACAACGACATATCACACAAAAGTGTTCACAATCAAATAAAATCTAAAATAAACACGTGCACGGCCAAGAGCACGTGCACGAACGAAGTACAATGAAAACGTACTGTTACATCCTCCCCACCTTAGAAATGATTCCGTCCTCGGAATCAACATCAAACACTGCTCGGGAAAAGGTGCGGGAAACGCTCTCTCATCTCATCTTCACGCTCCCAGGTAGACTCACCAGGGGAACCGTGACGCCACTGCACTCGAACCAAGTCGACGGTCTTATTCTTCAGCTGCTTCTGTCGACAATCCAGAATCTCAACGGGCTGCTGGTCATAAGACAGATCCGGACGAACCGTAATCTCCGAGAAATCCACAGCGTGAGAGGGATCACTAACGTATCGACGTAACTGAGATACATGAAATACGTCGTGAACTGCCACCAGCGATGGTGGCAACGCCAAGCGATAAGCCACAGCTCCAACTCTCTCCAGAACATCGAACGGTCCAATGAACCTCGGACTCAGCTTGTCTCTCTTCCCGAATCGAATAACTCCGCGGTTTGGAGAAATCTTCAGGAAGACATGATCGCCAGGCTGAAACTCCAAAGGCCTCCGTTTAGCATCTGCCCAATGCTTGAAACGGTCCTGCGCAATCCTCAGCTTCTCTCGAATATTCCTCACAACATCCACGGCCTCCACGATCATCTCCGGTCCTAACAGCTCCCGATCTCCAATGTCATCCCAGCTCAGTGGCGATCGACATTTCTTTCCATATAGCGCGGCGAAAGGCGCCATTCCAATACTCGCCTGGTAGCTGTTATTGTAGGCAAACTCACCATGATGGAGATGATCCTCCCAAGATCCCTTAAAGTCCAGCATGCAAGCTCGCAACATATCCTCCAAAATCTGAATCGTCCTCTCGGACTGGCCGTCCGTCTGCGGGTGGTACGCCGTGCTGAAACTCAGACTCGTACCCAAGCTCTTCTGCAGACTCTGCCAAAACTGAGATGTGAATCTCGTGTCTCTGTCCGACACGATACTCACGGGGACTCCGTGAAGTCGTACGATCTCCTGCACGATTCACGTTACATCACTATCTAAACTAGTAAAAGGAAATAGAAACGGAGAGTAAACGAATTTACCTCCATGTATCTCCTCGCTAGCGTCTCAGTAGACTGTCCTACTCGGAAGGGAATAAAGTGCGCTGATTTGGTCAATCGGTCTACGATCACCCAAATCACGTCGTTCTGCTTCGGACTCCGAGTTAGTCCAGTCATGAAATCCATAGTGATGTGCTGCCACTTTCACTCCGGAATCAGAAGCGGTTGCAGCAACCCTGTCGTACGCTGATGCTCCGCCTTTACTTGTTGGCAAACCAAACACTTGGCTACGCTCCGAGCCACACTCCTCTTCATACCATGCCACCAAAAGTTCAGACGAAGATCCTTGTACATCTTGGTCCCACCAGGATGCACAGAATACGGCGAACTGTGTGCCTCCACCAATAATTCCTCTCTGATATCTCCAGCTGGCACACACAACCTGGCTCCAAATCTCAACGAACCATCCTCGTGAATCAAAAAGTCAGTCCGCAGACCGGCTTCCACCTGTTTCCGAATCTTCACAATCTTAGCATCTCCAGCCTGACCAGCCTTGATCCTATCCACGATCGTCGACTGTATCTGCATACTCATCAACGAATAGGTCTCTCCAGGAAGAATAATCTCGATACCAGACTCGCAAAAATCCTGCTGCAATCTCCACTGCGAGGTCAGCATCATCACCGCTAGAAGTCTGCTCAGCGCATCTGGAACCGCATTCACCTTGACAGGGTGACACTGCAAGTCAATCTCATAGTCTGCCATGAGCTCCAACCATCGACGCTGTCGCATGTTGAGCTCCTTCTGCGTAAAGATATACTTCAAGCTTTTGTGATCGGTGAAGATCTTCACCTTCTCACTCAGCAGGAAGTGCCTCCAAATCTTCAGCGCAAACACGACTGCAGCCAACTCCAAATCATGTGTCGGGTAATTCTTCTCATGAGCCTTAAGTTGACGAGAAGCATACGCAACCACATGCCCATGCTGATGCAACACACATCCAAGGCCCTTGCCAGAAGCATCGCAAAAGATCTCGAATCCTCCACTCCGATCAGGCACAGCAAGTACAGGGGCAGTCGTCAACCTCTCCTTCAGGACACCAAAAGCCTTCTCGCAATCATCAGACCAAACATATGGCACATCCTTCCGCGTCAGTCTGGTCATCGGCTCAGCAATCCGAGAAAAGTCCTTAATGAAACGTCGGTAATAGCCTGCAAGCCCAAGGAAACTCCGAATCTCTGACGCCGACTGCGGAACCGGCCACTCCCTGATAGCCACAATCTTCTCGGGATCCACAGAAATTCCATCACCAGACACCACATGCCCGAGAAAGGCAACTCTATCCAGCCAAAACTCGCACTTGGAATACTTAGCATACAAACGATGCTTCCTCAAGATTTCCAACACTGTCCTTAAGTGCGATGCATGCTCTTCCTCCGACTTCGAATAGATTAGAATATCGTCAATGAAGATGACGACGAACTTGTCTAGAAAGTCGTAGAAGACCAGATTCATCAGGTTCATAAAAACTGTGGGCGCATTGGTTACGCCGAAGGGCATAACCACGAACTCGTAGTGACCATACTTTGTCCTGAACGATGTCTTCGGGATGTCGTCCTTCTTCACCTTGAGCTGATGGTAACCACTCCTCAAATCCAATTTAGAGAACACCGTCGAACCTCCGAGCTGATCAAAGATGTCATCTATCCGAGGCAAGGGATATTTATTCTTGATAGTCACAGCATTCAGCTCCAGGTAATCCACACACATGCGACGCGAGCCATCCTTCTTCTTCACCAGCAACACCGGTGCTCCCCACGGAGACACACTGGGATTGATGTAGCCCTTTTGCAAAAGATCATCCAGCTGTCTACGCAACTCTTCCAACTCTGCTGGTGCCATACGATATGGCGCCTTCGAAATAGGCTGCGCTCCCGGAACAAGGTCGATCGAAAACTCGAGAGCTCGATCGGGTGGCAGTCCAGACATCTCCTCGGGGAAGACTTCGTCGAACTCACGTACCACAGCTGGTCTATCCTGCTCCATCTGCATAGCAACAATCTCCACCGGTCTGGCCCGAAACCTGACAGGGCCAAGCGAACAGCTACCTCGACTGAACTCAAACACCGGATGTCCGGGGATCTCGAACACCACCTTCTTCCTCCGACAATCAATCGTAGCATACAAACTCGCTAGCCAATCCATTCCAAGCACTGCATCGTAGTTGATGATGTCGTGGACAATAAAATCAGCGTAAAGCTCATGTCCACAAACCACCAAGGGGCAAGAATTGCACCCACGATGCACCGAGATTACGCCATTCCCTGTAACGATGTTCCAACTCTTGGGAAGAGGGGAAGTCGTCAAGGAATGCTTCTCCACGAAGCTCCGAGAAATAATGCACATCGATGCACCAGAGTCAAAGAGGACTCGTGCAGGAAACGTGCAAACCAAAATCATGCCTAACAAACAGACTAACAATCAAACCTATTCTAACAAACAATCATATGCAAGCAACAAACATATCTAACAATCAAAACTAACTTAACGAAGGAACAACTAGACAGAGGGTTACCTGCGATAACCTCGTCCACAGCCTCGGTCTCCACTGCAGTCATCAAGTAAGCCTGCCTCCTCGGCTGAACAGCCTGCTGAAACGCCTGCTTCTACGGAAGAAGAGGCGCTCCACGTCCAGCAGGTACAGGTGCTCTCTGCTGCAAGGGCTGGGCTGCAACTGGTCCCTCTGTAGCTGTGCTCCATCAGGTCCTCTCCTCAACTGGTTCGCGTGCCGACAATCCCTCGCTACATGGGTAGCATCTCCACAGATCAGGCACTGCCCCAGAAATTTCCTGCACTGCTCCTTGATGTGACCAGTCTTACCGCAGAAATGGCAAGTCTTCACAATAGGCCCACCTGGCCTCTTGAACTGCACTGGCTGGGTAGGCTTGACCCCAGGCCTAGACTGCTCCATAGGCCTCTGCCCAGCCCCAGAAATCTGTCCTCTCTTCAGCTTCGCAATCTTCTCAAGTCTCCGAGCAGCTACCAGCAACTTCTGATATGACTCCATGTCCGTCGTAGACATCAGACTCTGCAAGTCTAGAGAGAGACCCTGCAGAAATTTCTGAGCCTTCTCCTCAGCATCCTCTACCATCTTTGGCGCGAAGCGACTCAATCTAGTAAACTCCTGGTGGTACTGGTCCATCGTCAGACTCCCCTGCTTCAGCTCAATGAAGCGCTGCAACATCTCCCTCATGGCAGCCTTCGGAAAGTACTCCTCATCGAATCTAGACTTGAAAGTAGCCCAAGGTATAGGGCTCACCAACAACTCCTCCTCTGCATCCCACCAATTTCGGGCATTATCCTTAAGCTGCCTCTTCGCCAGATCAACCCATCCAGCCGGGTTGACCTTCGACATCTTCAGATTATCCTCGGTGTTCCTGATCCACTCCTCTGCAGCCATCGGTCCGTCAGATCCATCAAAGTAGGTCGGGCCCAGCTCCCGAAACTGCTTCGCTCTGGGCTCGAAGCGAGGGGCACTCTGAGTGGTCTGGAGCATGCCCTGCTGCACCTGCATCATCTGATGCATCATCCTCATGATCTCAGCATTGGTGGGCTCTCTATCCGGCTCCTCAGCACGATTGGGCCTACTACCAGATCGGGTCTGTCGTCGTCCAGCCATCTAATGACATAGAAAACGAACAAACAAATTAGACTCAAATAGCTTAATGACTTGGATGTTGTAATTTATTTAATGGACATTCCGTTTATTATCGTTGTTCCGTTAATTCGCAATCGCAAGATGGGACCTGCATGGGCCACCAACAAAACCTGTCACGCCCCGCTTCCCAAAAACGTGGAGGCGAAGCGTGAGAAGGTCCGCTCAGACTTGAAGCTACAAAGCTGCAAGTCCGATAAGCATCAATCAAATTTAACTGCAGGTCCTTGCAACGCGAAATGAAACAAAGATAATAATAACGAAAAGAGACAAAAGAAACATCTCAGAATATCTATAATAATAAATCTCAACATCGCAGAAAAGCCACCAGGCTAAAATAAAAGAGTCTAAAAGAGGCCCAGCATGGCCAACAAAAGTACAAAGTACGAAAGCACAGTAATGGTGCAAGCACCGACAACTAACAGCAAGCTAAAGTAAAAGCAGCTCAACAGTCACTAAGACTGGTCTCCGGTGTCCTCGTACTCCTCGACAAACGTAGGCTCAGGCTCAGCGTCAGCAAACACCTCGTCCTCAACGACTGTCTCTGGCTCAGGGTCTAACATGTGACACCCAAAAGAGCAAGGGGCACATGTCAGCAAGTCTAAAAGACTTGTGCAAGGAAACTGAAAGTACAAGTAAAAGCAACCTAAAAGTTCTAGCATGATGCAATGACATGGCAGTTAATGTAATGAGTGCAACAGGTAAATTAAAGAGAAGTAAAGTACGAGCATGGCATGACATTCACAAGACAAGTACAGGACAAGAAAAGTAAGCACCTCGTGCACAGAGTTCACGCCTTACAGCTGAAGAGGCTGTACTGGCACACTTCTACGCTGAGTGGTCGCTCAACCCTACCCCTCCACGTGTATCGAGCCAGGGCCTTACCCCCAAACAGGAATGCTCGCTTCTGGATCACGAGCCAGGAAGTGTTTTAACAAGTATGGCGTAGGGGTGCACCTAGCCCGGGACAAGCAAGTACAAGTATGTAGCGTGTGCTTCGAATGCGACATTCAATGCATGGATAACATGACATGGCAAGTAGTAAAGCGTACAGGTAAGGAAAGTAAACGTGACAGTTAAGCATGCATGATCAACAAGTTTAAGGGGTTGGATCTAGCTTCGTTGTCAAGCTAGATCATTTAGGTGACGGATCTAGTTTCGTTGTCAAACTAGATCAAGTAGGCGTCTAGCCAGCTATCATTTCACTGACTAGTCTCTTTTACGCTAAAAACAAGTAAGTATCCTAAAAACATGGCCCTAAGCAAGATTTGGCAAGTTTCACTTGCCTGCAACTATCACGTCAAGAAAACACCGTCCAACGAGTCCAAAGTCTCGATTCCTACGTGCACAAGTCCACCGGCATACATCCGTTTTATTAATCTTGATTAGTGCTTGCTAAAACATTTAAAATACTTTAAAATACTGATTTTTAGTCTTGATTAGCCTGTAATTGGGTTGGGGGTCCTAGGGGTGCAAAGCGTTATCTCAACACGACGCGAAAGCTACACCGGCGTCGGGTAGCGACGCCGGGGGTTGGAATAAAAGATCGCGCTCCAAGTCCAGATTCCAATTAGATTCCTCGCTGGAAATTTCAAAGCAATCGACCGGGGTGACGATTCCAGATTCCAAATCTAGCACGTGCGACGACGGGCTACGACGTGCGACGACATCGTACGCGGCAAATCCTCGAAGAGCAAGCACCTAGGTGTGGCCCACAGTAGTCCTAGGGCCTTTGGGGGACCCACAATAACTCTGGAGAACTTGGGGGGCCCACGGAGGCAAGTGGTGCGACGGATGCGGGGTTGCGACGAGTGGCTCTCGGTCGTACACAGCCAATGCGGGGAAATCTCTCGGTCGTGCGCTGAGAATGCGGGGCTGCGACGTTTGGGGTGTGCAGTGGCTGCGGGGTGGCTGTGGTGCGGGGTTTCTTCTCGGTCAGTGCGGGAGAGAGGCTCGGTCAGGCGCTTGGATGCGGGGCGGGGCGATGTTGCAACGTTGCAACGCTTGCAACACCGGTCGGTGCGGAGCAGCGGGGTTGGTGCTCTCGGTCTGACTGAGAGCCTCTCTCGGTCAGAGCGGGGGAACGGGGCGACGGCTGCTGCAGTGATGCGGAGCGGGGTTGGGTGCGGAGTGGCTAGCGGTCGGAGCGGGGGAACGGGGGCGATTCCTTCGGTCGTGCGGTGGCTGAACGTCGCAACGTTGCGACGAATCGTCGCAACGTCCAATCTGAGTTTTGGAAGAGGCTAGGGCTAATTTCTTGCGAAAATAGGTCTTCCAAGGGGTTGCTTATATAGTATAGATGGGTTGACTTGGTCTAGGGCTAAATCTAATAGGATTAGAAGTTTAAAATGATTTAAAATTTGAAATTCAACTTCTCCAACTCACCCAAGGATTTGACTTGGTCCAAATGAGCTGGAAATTGGTTCAAAAATTCTTTAAACCGTTTAAAACTCAAATAAATTTTATTTGGCCGAAAATAATTTATAAATTAATTATTAAAAATAATATAAAACTTGTTAAAAATATAAAAGTGGTCAAATAAACTCCAAAAATTATAAAATAAATATCGTGGTGATCGTGGCAACGAATGTGAGCTAACTAAGAAGACGGATCTCAATTTTGACGTCGGACGACGAGACTAAAAATAGAAACGTCTCCTGTCAAGAGTGAGAATCGCCACGTCTCATCGAATAAGATTAAATTGTGGGAAAACAACTCGAGAAACGTCGTTCCAAATTAGTGCCACTATTTAATACTCTCAGAGACGTTCACAACGACATATCACACAAAAGTGTTCACAATCAAATAAAATCTAAAATAAACACGTGCACGGCCAAGAGCACGTGCACGAACGAAGTACAATGAAAACGTACCGTTACATGAAGGCTGAGCACCATCATACTGCTGGGTTGCTGCAACCGCTTCCTATTCCGGAGTGGAAATGGCAACATATTACGATGGACTTTGTGACTGGTTTACCTCAGACCCCGAGGCAGAACGACGCAGTTTGGGTGATCGTGGATCGGTTGACCAAGTCTGCGCACTTTATCCCTTTCCGAGTGGGCCAGTCTACGGAAGCTTTGGCGAGGAAATATCTGGAGGTAAATTTCTTTTTACTTCCCTTTTAATTTCCTCTTTGAATTAGTCGTGATGTAGACCGTGTACGTGCAGGAGATTGTACACTTACATGGAGTCACCGTGAGCATTGTGTCTGACCGAGACACGAGGTTCACATCTCAGTTCTGGAGAAGTCTACAGGAGCATTTGGGTACGAGTCTGAGTTTCAGCACGGCGTACCACCCGCAGACTGATGGCCAGTCCGAGAGGACTATTCAGATTCTGGAGGATATGCTGCGAGCTTGTACGCTCGATTTGAAGGGATCATGGGAAGACCATCTTCATTTGGTGGAGTTCTCATATAACAACAGCTATCAGGCGAGCATTGGCATGGCGCCGTTTGATGCCTTATATGGAAGGAAATGTCGATCGCCACTGAGCTGGGATGACATCGGAGATCGGGAGCTGTTAGGTCCGGAGATAATAGTGGAAGCTGTGGATGTCGTGAGAGACATCAGGGAGAAGCTTAGAGTTGCACAGGATCGCTTCAAGCATTGGGCGGATGCCAAGAGGAGACCGTTGGAGTTTCAGCCTGGAGATCACGTCTTCCTGAAGATTTCTCCGAACCGCGGAGTTATTCGTTTCGGGAAGAAGGGAAAGCTGAGTCCGAGGTATATTGGGCCATTTGATGTGCTTGAGCGTGTGGGAGCAGTGGCCTACCGCCTTGCTCTGCCACCGTCTTTGGAGGGAGTTCACGACGTATTCCATGTATCTCAGCTACGTCGATACGTCAGTGATCCGTCGCACACGGTTGATTTCTCAGAGATTACGGTTCGCCCGGACCTGACTTATGACCAGCAGCCTGTGCAAATCTTGGACCGTCGACAGAAGCAGTTGAGGAATAAGATAGTCGACCTGGTGAGAGTGATGTGGCGTCACAGATCACCTAGAGAGTCCACCTGGGAGCGTGAGGATGATATGAGAGAGCGCTTCCCGCATCTTTTTCCCAGCGATGCTTGATGTTGATTCCGAGGGCGGAATCATTTCTAAGTTGGGGAGGATGTAACGGTCGGTTTCCGATCGTGCTTTCTTTGTGCACGTGCTCTTGATCGTGCACGTGTTTATTTTTGGACTCTATTTGATTTTGAACATTTTTGTGTGATATGTTGACGTGATCGTCTCTGAGAGTATTAGATTATGGAACAACATTGGAACGACATATCTCGAGTCGTTCTTCCGCGATACTATCTTATTTGATACGACGTCGCGACTTTCTGTTTTGACGGGAGACGTTTCTATTTTTAGTTTCGTCTCTCAACATCGAAATTTAGATCCGTCTTCTCCACTCTCTTTCTTTCGTCGCCTCGAACAGCCCAATATTTATTTTACAATTTTTGGACTTAATTTGACCCATTTTCCATTTTTTGAAAGTTTTAAATAATTTTAAAACCTATTTTTATAAGTGTTTTAATTATGATAAAATTCATATATTATAATAACGTATTAAAGAATTTTTTGACCAAATTTCGGAATTTTTGGCCGCACCTATATTGCGTGAGGGAGGGGAGAGTAATTTTAAATTATATTAATTATTTTAATTATTTTAATTACGTTTTCCTAAACCCTAACCCTAACCCTAGCTCATTTCTATTTAAATAAACCCTAGGCTAGCTTATTTTCGCAGCCACCAAAACCCTAGCTATCACAAAACCCTAAATCTTGCTTGCGACGATTCGTCGCAACTCCGTTCAGCCGCCGCTAGTGCCCGACTGGAGCCCACCCCCGCTTTTCCCCGTGCCCGACCGACGCTCCGCTCCACATCGCCCGCTTGCAGCGCTCCGTTGCAAGCCCCCCACTGTCGCCTGCTCCTACCGAGAGCATCGCTCGGTTAGACCGAGCGCCGCTCCGCACCCCGCTCCGCTCCAAGCCTCGCCCAAGCGCCCGACCGACGAAATTCTCCGCACCGACCCGCTGCGACTGAAGCGTCTGGCCTTGCAACGCCCTCTGCTGCGACGACCGACCCCGTGCGCTGCATTCTCTCGGTCTGACCGAGAGAATTCTCCGCACCGGCAGTGCACGACCGACGACAGTTCGTCGCAACATTGAATCTCCCACACCAACTCCTGTGGTGGGCCCCCCAAGTTCTCCAGAGGTGTTGTGGGTCCCCCATTGACCCCTAGCACTACTGTGGGCCCCACTTGGGTGTGCTACTTCGCGGATTTGCCGTCTACGATGTTGCGACACGTCGTAGGCCTTCGTCACAAGTTTCAACTTTTGGGGAATAGTGAGAGGACCAGATCTGAAGTTGAGGAGTTCTCCGATCAGACACGACTTCCTATCTACGACAAACTCCGGTTCAGGTTGGTTCCCGAAACTCGTAGAAACCCCCACAATAGCTGACTGAACCCTAAACTAAAAATCATCAACTTGAACTAAAATTTATTTTCCAGCACCAGTAAAACGTTGTACACATCTAGAAAATCGACGAATAGACTTTGTTGACTGTGCACATAGGATAGATCGTCGATTAGGCTGAAACATCGAAAAAGTGACTTTTGATGAATAGGATAGTCCCGATAACCTAGAAACGAACCTTAATAGGACTTGAAGAAATTGAGACCTGACACCGTTTGTCACGCCCCGCTTCCCAAAATGGACGGAAGCGGAACGTGACGAGGCCCGCTTAGGCCAGAGCTTTAGAAGCTCGGACCCAATAAGCGTCTGTAGAGGTACCATTTGAAAAAAAGTTTCAGGTTCTTGCATTATTATAGTTCGAAACAACAGAAAGTACGGAAAGGAAGATGCATTCATTAAATTAGAGGTATAATATCCGACAAGTACAAAGTCTAAAAAGAAGCCTAAGCGTGGCAACAAAAGTTTTAAAAACAAACCTAAAACCTCTGAAAGTGGCGGCTAAAAGACCTCAAGGTCTGATCCTCGTCAGGCACGAACTCTGGATCAACGTCCTCGGCTCCTCGTGCTCCAGTGCGTCTGCCTCGTCCACGAACTCTGGCTGAGCACCTGACGTACAGCACCCAAGAAAAAGGAACTGTACGTCAGGTAAAGTCTACAAGAAGGGTTAGACTTCACTGCAAGTGCACCGAACTTTAAACAACAATTTACTGGTTGATTAACATGCTGAGGTTCTTTTACACAACAGTTTACTGGTTGATTAGCATGCTGTGGTTATAACAGAGTAACACGACAGGAAGTAACGCAGCAGGAAAGTAAAACGGGACAAGTAGTAGTCGTAGCGTGTGCTACCGACTACGGGGACTAACCTACAGGTGTCAAGACAAGACGGGACGTGACGGGACAAGACATGACAAACAGGACGGGACAAGACAAGAGAAGTGTGACACGAAGGGTTCACGCCTTACGGTTCGAGGGGGATCAGACCCTCTTGCCGTGCGCACGCTCAACCCTACCCCAACCCAGGAACTCAGGGCAAGAAGTACAGGGATCACTTCCGCTAGGGAAGCATCCGAAACGCCCGAAGGCTTTTTGGTAACAGGGATCACTTCCGCGGAGGGAAGCATCCGAAACGCCCGAAGGATTTTTGGTAACAGGGATCACTTCCGCGGAGGGAAACATCCGAAACGCCCGCAGGCTTTTTGGTAACAGTCACGGGGATCACTCTCGCATGGAGAGCATCCGAAACGCCCGAAGGCTTTTTGGTAACAGTCACGGGGATCACTCTCGCATGGAGAGCATCCGAAACGCCCGAAGGCTTTTTTTTATCACGGGGATCACTTCCGCGGAGGGAAGCATCCGAAAAGCCCGAAGGCTTTTTGTGTGACAGGACACGACATGACAAGTGTAGGGAAAGTTATTCTAGGGTGTCCACACACACGCACACACAAGATAGTCCTATGTTGTCAGCAGTTCATTGTTGTCAGGCTCAGACTTCGTCGTCAAGTCTGAGCCGTCACGGGTCGTCCCGGACGCTATCATTTCATGTCCGGTTCTCATCACACACAATCTAACAGTTCTACAACTAGAACTAAGGCACAGTCAAATCGCAAGTGAGTACACTTGCCTGCGGTGGCGAGTGTGTCGTCTGTCTGGGGCGTCTCGTCCAAGCGTCTCGTCTGCGGAAGTCCGTCTGAAACAGGTCATGGCGACGGTGTCAGGTCGCGTTTTCAGTGAATCATATTTAGGTTCATTTCTAGGTTATCAGGACTACCCTATTTGTCAAAGTCACAATTTGGTGTTCTTGTTCAGCCTAAATCGACCGCTACCCTATATGCACAGAAAATTGTCCGATGGTCGATTTTCTATAGTGACAACATTTTACTGATGCGAAAAAGTAAATTTAATTGTAGTTGTCCAGTTTTAGTTTAGGGTTCAGTTTTGCTATGGTGTGTGTTGCTACGAGTTAGGGGACTAACCTGGTTCGACGGTCACGTGTACTTTCGACGTCGGATCTCAAAACAATGGTTCGCGTCGCCTTCGCCCTGGTTCCTTGACTGCGGGTAGCGTAACAAATAAGGAATCGTCAGGTCCCAGACGATCGCAAGGGGGCGTACTTAATTATCTGCGTCAACAAAATTTGAATATTAAACTAAAAGAGTCCATCCAATCAATCCATAATCAAACCAACTTACCAAATACACCTTAATATATAATTTATATGCGTAACTTACTGATAATAGCATACTGATAAAAAAACCTATATCTTATAACTATAACTAATATAATAACATGATACTAGTTTTATCATATAGATATAACTAATAGGTAAATAACATTATATCATAGAAATACCCTAGAGTATAATATAGGAACATGCTGTTCAAAGGTCATGCATCGATTCAAGGGTCTCACGCTACCTGTATGTTTGCAGATGGAGCCCCTAACGAGGTCGAGGAAGAAAGGTCGGGGCAGAGGGAAACAAGGAGGCGGCAACCTGGGTTGATGCCGGACAGTGGCCGCACGCTCTCAGGCGAGGCTCACGGTGGGGCAGCGAGGGCCGAGACAACAGCGAACCCCCGCTGATTCACATTAACACGACGGTGCCAGCGGCGCCAGATCTTGGTAGGGCGAACAGATTCGTGGCAGCGGAGCGGCGATGGGAGGCGCGGGCTGTGGATCGCTGAGCAAGGGGGAAAGCGGCGCTCGGGGATCGCGGCGGCGATCGGTCAGCGGCGACGGCGGTGTTTGAGGGAAACGGCGGTGATTGGTCGTGGCGGGCGGCGTGGCGCTAATGCGAGGACGGCTCGGCGATCTTTGATCGGGGAGAAGCTCTGCACGGTGGCGATGTACGGACACGCGGCGGCGGAGAGGGGATGAGGAAGGCGGAGATCGGGGTGATGGTCGGAACTCTGAGGAAAGGCCGGCTTCGATATTTTAGGTCGGATGCGTGGTCTCTTGTATGAAGTCGGGGAAAAGAACTTAGACTAGACTTTTAATATGAGGTAGGCGGCTGCTGTGTATCACCTCCTTTTTGTTTTTTTAGCCCTAGGTATAGGTTAAGTTGAGTTTTATAGGGGTAGGGAGAAATGGGGACGTGGTGAGAGTGGCACGTGGGTGAGAGAGAGGAGAAAGAGTACAGGGATTTGGGGAAAGTTGTTGGGATTTATTTTAATAAGGATTTGATTGATTAATAAATAGTTAGGTTAAAATATCCTAGGTTATGATTAACAGTGATATGTTTGAAAATATTAGTTTAGTGGTTTTTTTTAAAAACACATCACTTTAAAACCCATACTTGATTTAATAAAAAAACAATTTGCTTAGGAAAAAAATGTACAGCCCTTTTAAATTCGAAAGTCAAAAATAATAATAATAATAATAATAATAATAATAATAATAATTAAAATGTTTTATTAACAAAGAAGATATTATGGCAGAACGATCCCTCGATGTCAAAAAAGTACGAAGAAGGTACCGGGGCGCTCGCGCCTCCGAGAAGATCATGAATGCGGGGTCCGGTCGCGCGTCAGAGCTACAGAAGACAGTAATAAAAATAAAATGCTAAAAAAATCACGTACGAAACAAGATACGCGCTAAAATTTGTATGGTCGGAAAGCGGCCGTTACATTCTACCCACCTTAGAAATGATTCCGTCCTCGGAATCACCTATAATAATAATAATAATAATAATACCTATAAACACTTAAGCCTATAACTCTCATCTCCCACACAATGATCTCTAATCCTATAACTCCAATATCGTTTCTCAAATAATCCATCATAACCACTCTTTTCACTGAATAATACCACGACCAAACTCACATCCTAACACTTAACTATAGACCCATCACTGCTGTTCAAATTTCATACTCCAAGTTATCATAAAAGAATAATAATCATCTTCTCATACCATACCATTCCACATAACATCATCGCTCAATAACATTTTCAAATTCCTCAATCTCTTCCCAATATTAATCAATTGCTAAAATGATGTTCTAGTCAATCACCAATCCAAGACAAAAACTTTGCCTATCTTATAACACCTTTCAAAAATCAACACTCGACGCACCCTCAATATATTCCTTGTCATATCTTCCCCTAAATTTATCCGCCAAATGGTTGAACTATCAAAATCACATCTCCTCCTACTTTTTATAATTATTTTCAACCAATATTAAATCCGACAACCTAACCATCCATTTATCTCAACACGTCGTGTTACTCTCAATGTCTTCTCACGTCAACTCAACAATCAAGTCTCGATGCTAAAAAAAGCTCTACTCAATCTCATAACCACCCTAACTTATACTATGCTCCGTAGCTACTCCTATCTACCACTCGTCTAAGCCACAAGTCTGATAAGTTACCATCTCCTCGCATATAATTTCATCCGACCAGAATTTCCCCTTGAGTCCGTCTCACATCAGTATTATAAATAAGTCTTGGACAGCTCATTCTTTTCGTCTGAAAGAAATCTAATCTAATATTTTTGTGTTTCAAAATCAATTAATCACTGCTATAATAAATCTCATCTCACCCTGAGCCTACCCACAAACAAAATCCTATGACGTTAATAGCTAGTCCCCATAATATAACAATCATAAACACAAAATTCCTAAGGGAGAAGAAGAGAAAAGAAAAAGGGGAAACTTAAGACCAAAGACACACTTTAAAATATTTGGAAAAATGTGTGGGGTTGTGGTAATGGATGAGGAAGGATAAGTGATTTGTGATCTTGTGAGCTAATTTCGAAAACCTTAAAGATTTGGTTTAAAGAAAACAAAGGTTTGATACAATCACATGCGGTCAAATATAGGCTATTCTATAATCGCAAAAACTACATCTAAGGAAATTGTCTGCTATGACCCTATTCATATACGTATGAATACCGTCATTCAGACAACTTCAAGCATATCATGGTTAACACTGAGTACACATTCAAGACACAAAAAGGCAATCATCAGGATCCTAAAGAACACACACTCATACAGGTCTACGCACTCTACCTATACTCATGCATCACGACAACATCATCTACCAAGGGCCTACTCCTAGCTAGGGATGACATAGGCAACTACAGGCGCTGATGTCTACATACAAGAGGGAGACCGAAACCAAAAACGACACGAAACAAGATCGAAAGAACGAAGTCAGGTAAGGCGAGGATAAGAAGATAGTCGGATGGGCGGGACAAAAATATTGTTAAAAAATGATTTAATGATGAAATAAGGATTTTTTTTTGTGTGCAAAATATGGTATCATATACCTTTTAAAAGTATATATGTTTACATACTTAAAAGTGAGCAGATGTAGAAAATTAAAATTTTGGAAAAAGTAAGACGAAGTAAGGATAGGTAGGGTGGGAAACGATTGTTTTGCAAATGAAAATAAGTTTACACAAAGATTTTGAAATGTGGTCACGAAGAACATAGAACTGATATAATAATAATAATAAAATAATTGGAGTTCCCTCTAGTTTAGAAAATATTTTAAAAGTATGTACGGTAAGTGATTAGAAATAGATCTTATAGTCCAGAAATAGTATAAATTGAATTATCAAAATGTTAACAAGGTTTTAAAACTGAAAATACAAGAGATACCGTTTAGAAATAATTACCAGATAGTAACTTGAAAATTGACGACCAAGGAGATTTTAAAATCCAAGAAGGAACTTTCAACCGAAAAGCAAGAAATTTTAAATATATATATAATAATAAAGGGTTTTCAAAGGAGTTAAACCGAGCGAAGAATTTAGTAATGAGTTTCGAAAATACTTTTTAAAGGAAGCAGGATTTGCAACAGAGGGATTCGAAGAATTATCGACAAGTGTCATGAAATGATCACGTGAATCGAAACATGATCGTATGAAGAATACGCCTAAGATATGATTCATGAAAACTACGATGGACTCCACAGCTGATAACACAAAAGTGTAACGATTGGAAGATGCTAGAAATCCAAGATTCCTAATTATCGGGCTGTCTAAAGATCTGGGAAAGCTCAACACTAAGACTTCCTAATGAGCTAGACTGTAACCAGGATCTAATGGGAAAGTTCCTAAGAGAACCAAGGTTACGTTCTGTTGGGTCCGAAGTCGATGGAGCTAGGCGGGCGACTAAACTAAAAGAAGATCTCTAGAAATCTAATTTGGTCAGAACTAGGGAGGGAGAGGCTACTAAGGTATCCCACGACGGGTGCGGCTAAATCTTAACTAAGGAGTCAGACTATCAAATTGGGACGTCTACCTAAGTCTTCCTACTATCTGAGACTGAGAAACTAATTCAGACTTGTACGTGGATATTAAATGAATGCGGTACTTTTATTGTTCCGAACTTTTGCAAGACCTGCATGGGCCACCACTAAAACATGTCACGCCCCGCTTCCCAAAATGGACGGAAGCGGAACGTGACGAGGCCCGCTTAGGCCAGAGCTTTAGAAGCTCGGACCCAATAAGCGTCTGTAGAGGTACCATTTGAAAAAAAGTTTCAGGTTCTTGCATTATTATAGTTCGAAACAACAGAAAGTACGGAAAGGAAGATGCATTCATTAAATTAGAGGTATAATATCCGACAAGTACAAAGTCTAAAAAGAAGCCTAAGCGTGGCAACAAAAGTTTTAAAAATAAACCTAAAACCTCTGAAAGTGGCGGCTAAAAGACCTCAAGGTCTGATCCTCGTCAGGCACGAACTCTGGATCAACGTCCTCGGCTCCTCGTGCTCCAGTGCGTCTGCCTCGTCCACGAACTCTGGCTGAGCACCTGACGTACAGCACCCAAGAAAAAGGAACTGTACGTCAGGTAAAGTCTACAAGAAGGGTTAGACTTCACTGCAAGTGCACCGAACTTTAAACAACAATTTACTGGTTGATTAACATGCTGAGGTTCTTTTACACAACAGTTTACTGGTTGATTAGCATGCTGTGGTTATAACAGAGTAACACGACAGGAAGTAACGCAGCAGGAAAGTAAAACGGGACAAGTAGTAGTCGTAGCGTGTGCTACCGACTACGGGGACTAACCTACAGGTGTCAAGACAAGACGGGACGTGACGGGACAAGACATGACAAACAGGACGGGACAAGACAAGAGAAGTGTGACACGAAGGGTTCACGCCTTACGGTTCGAGGGGGATCAGACCCTCTTGCCGTGCGCACGCTCAACCCTACCCCAACCCAGGAACTCAGGGCAAGAAGTACAGGGATCACTTCCGCTAGGGAAGCATCCGAAACGCCCGAAGGCTTTTTGGTAACAGGGATCACTTCCGCGGAGGGAAGCATCCGAAACGCCCGAAGGCTTTTTGGTAACAGGGATCACTTCCGCGGAGGGAAACATCCGAAACGCCCGCAGGCTTTTTGGTAACAGTCACGGGAATCACTCTCGCATGGAGAGCATCCGAAACGCCCGAAGGCTTTTTGGTAACAGTCACGGGGATCACTCTCGCATGGAGAGCATCCGAAACGCCCGAAGGCTTTTTTTTATCACGGGGATCACTTCCGCGGAGGGAAGCATCCGAAACGCCCGAAGGCTTTTTGTGTGACAGGACACGACATGACAAGTGTAGGGAAAGTTATTCTAGGGTGTCCACACACACGCACACACAAGATAGTCCTATGTTGTCAGCAGTTCATTGTTGTCAGGCTCAGACTTCGTCGTCAAGTCTGAGCCGTCACGGGTCGTCCCGGACGCTATCATTTCATGTCCGGTTCTCATCACACACAATCTAACAGTTCTACAACTAGAACTAAGGCACAGTCAAATCGCAAGTGAGTACACTTGCCTGCGGTGGCGAGTGTGTCGTCTGTCTGGGGCGTCTCGTCCAAGCGTCTCGTCCAAGCGTCTCGTCTGCGGAAGTCCGTCTGAAACAGGTCATGGCGACGGTGTCAGGTCGCGTTTTCAGTGAATCATATTTAGGTTCATTTCTAGGTTATCAGGACTACCCTATTTGTCAAAGTCACAATTTGGTGTTCTTGTTCAGCCTAAATCGACCGCTACCCTATATGCACAGAAAATTGTCCGATGGTCGATTTTCTATAGTGACAACATTTTACTGATGCGAAAAAGTAAATTTAATTGTAGTTGTCCAGTTTTAGTTTAGGGTTCAGTTTTGCTATGGTGTGTGTTGCTACGAGTTAGGGGACTAACCTGGTTCGACGGTCACGTGTACTTTCGACGTCGGATCTCAAAACAATGGTTCGCGTCGCCTTCGCCCTGGTTCCTTGACTGCGGGTAGCGTAACAAATAAGGAATCGTCAGGTCCCAGACGATCGCAAGGGGGCGTACTTAATTATCTGCGTCAACAAAATTTGAATATTAAACTAAAAGAGTCCATCCAATCAATCCATAATCAAACCAACTTACCAAATACACCTTAATATATAATTTATATGCGTAACTTACTGATAATAGCATACTGATAAAAAAACCTATATCTTATAACTATAACTAATATAATAACATGATACTAGTTTTATCATATAGATATAACTAATAGGTAAATAACATTATATCATAGAAATACCCTAGAGTATAATATAGGAACATGCTGTTCAAAGGTCATGCATCGATTCAAGGGTCTCACGCTACCTGTATGTTTGCAGATGGAGCCCCTAACGAGGTCGAGGAAGAAAGGTCGGGGCAGAGGGAAACAAGGAGGCGGCAACCTGGGTTGATGCCGGACAGTGGCCGCACGCTCTCAGGCGAGGCTCACGGTGGGGCAGCGAGGGCCGAGACAACAGCGAACCCCCGCTGATTCACATTAACACGACGGTGCCAGCGGCGCCAGATCTTGGTAGGGCGAACAGATTCGTGGCAGCGGAGCGGCGATGGGAGGCGCGGGCTGTGGATCGCTGAGCAAGGGGGAAAGCGGCGCTCGGGGATCGCGGCGGCGATCGGTCAGCGGCGACGGCGGTGTTTGAGGGAAACGGCGGTGATTGGTCGTGGCGGGCGGCGTGGCGCTAATGCGAGGACGGCTCGGCGATCTTTGATCGGGGAGAAGCTCTGCACGGTGGCGATGTACGGACACGCGGCGGCGGAGAGGGGATGAGGAAGGCGGAGATCGGGGTGATGGTCGGAACTCTGAGGAAAGGCCGGCTTCGATATTTTAGGTCGGATGCGTGGTCTCTTGTATGAAGTCGGGGAAAAGAACTTAGACTAGACTTTTAATATGAGGTAGGCGGCTGCTGTGTATCACCTCCTTTTTGTTTTTTTAGCCCTAGGTATAGGTTAAGTTGAGTTTTATAGGGGTAGGGAGAAATGGGGACGTGGTGAGAGTGGCACGTGGGTGAGAGAGAGGAGAAAGAGTACAGGGATTTGGGGAAAGTTGTTGGGATTTATTTTAATAAGGATTTGATTGATTAATAAATAGTTAGGTTAAAATATCCTAGGTTATGATTAACAGTGATATGTTTGAAAATATTAGTTTAGTGGTTTTTTTTAAAAACACATCACTTTAAAACCCATACTTGATTTAATAAAAAAACAATTTGCTTAGGAAAAAAATGTACAGCCCTTTTAAATTCGAAAGTCAAAAATAATAATAATAATAATAATAATAATAATAATAATAATTAAAATGTTTTATTAACAAAGAAGATATTATGGCAGAACGATCCCTCGATGTCAAAAAAGTACGAAGAAGGTACCGGGGCGCTCGCGCCTCCGAGAAGATCATGAATGCGGGGTCCGGTCGCGCGTCAGAGCTACAGAAGACAGTAATAAAAATAAAATGCTAAAAAAATCACGTACGAAACAAGATACGCGCTAAAATTTGTATGGTCGGAAAGCGGCCGTTACACCGTTGCCACGGCACTGTTTCAGACGGACTTTCGCGGACGAGACGCTTGGACGAGACGCTTCGAGAGGACGACACACTCGCCATCGCAGGCAAGTGTATCCACTTGCACTTTTGGCTGTGCTTAGGCCTTAGTTGGTTAGAATTGATAACTGTGAACAAATAGAACCGGACGTGAAATGATAGCGTCCGGGACGACTCCTGACGGCTCAGACTTGACGACGAAGTCTGAGCCCGACAACAACAACTTTTGACATCATAGGGCTATCATGTGTGTGTGTGTGTGGACACCCTAGAATAACCCTTCCCGTCTTGTCATGTCCCGTCCCGTCTTGCACAGTCTGCTGGGTAATAGGGCACTCTCCGAGTGATCCCTTGTACTGATTCACAGCCTGCGGGCAATAGGGCACTCTCCAAGTTAGAGAGAGTGATCCCTTGTACTGATACACAGCCCGAGGGCAATAGGGCACTCTCCAAGCTAGAGAGTGATCCCTTGTACTGATTCTCAGCCTGCGGGCAATAGGGCACTCGCCAAGCTAGAGCGAGTGATCCCTTGTACTGTTTGTCTTGTCTTGTCTTCATTGGGGTTTGGGGTTGGGTTGAGCGTGCGCACGGCAAGAGGGTCTGATCCCCCTCGAACCGTAAGGCGTGAACCCTTTCGCGACTCACTTGTCTTGTCCCGTCTTGTTCCGTCACGTCCCGACTTGTCATGACACCTGTAGGCTAGTCCCGTAGTTGGTAGCATACGCTAAGATTACTACTCGCTACGCTTTACTTTCCTGCTGCGTTACTTCTGTTTGTTACTCAGTTATAACCCCAGCATGCTAATCAACCAGTAAAACGTTGTCTAAAAGTTGATACACTTGTAGTTTGGTCTAACCCTGTTTGTAGACCTGACCTGACGTAGAGTTCCCTCTTTTGGTGATGTACGTCAGGTGTTGAGCCAGAGTACGTCGACGAGGCGGACTTACCAACTGACGGAGAGCCAGAGGACATTGATCCGGAGTACGACCCAGAGGAGGACCAGAGTTAGAGGCCTCCAGTTGCTGATCCAGAGTCCTGTTCCAGTTTAGATTGGGTGTGTAGCACCTGTTGTTTTCTTGCCTAGGTTGGGTGCTTGCACTAGTAGTTCCTTTTTCTGCAGTTGTAGCCCTTCGGGCGTTTTTAGACTCTCGGTACTTTTGGATGTTTTATTTGGAATAAAATGAAATGATATCTCTTTTCAGTACTTTTGTTGTTTCCATACTAACTTGCAGGGACCTGTTTCCTTCGTTTGGAATACCATAAACGCTTATTGGGTCTGGGCTTTCAGCCCCGGCCTAAGCGGGCCTTAGTCACGCTTCGCCTCCGACCTTTTTGGGAAGCGGGGCGTGATAGGCTGAGATGAGAGCTTCCTTTAACCTGTTAAAGGCTAGCAAACAGGCGTCAGTAAACAAAAAAGGAGTGTCCTTGGCGAGGAGCTCCGTGAGAGGGCTAGCAATATTAAAAAATCCTTTATAAACCGGCGATAAAAACCTGCATGCCCTAGGAAACCACGGATGCCCTTAAGGTTAGTTGGAGGCTGTAAACTCTTAATAACTTCGACCTTGGCTTTATCAACCTCAATTCCCTTGGAGGTGATGACGTGGCCAAGCACAACCCCTTCTGTCACCATGAAATGACACTTTTCTCGATTTAGGGTCAGATTATTGTCCTGACACCGTTCTAAAACTTTGGATAAATTGGCTAGACAATCGTCGAACTCGGTGCCATAAACGAAAAATCATCCATGAAGACTTCCATAATATTTTCGATGAAATCTAAGAAAATAGACGTCATGCACCTTTGGAATGTGGCAGGTGCATTACATAGCCCAAACAGCATTCTTCGGTAGGCGAATGTGCCATATGGGCATGTAAATGTTGTATTTTCTTGGTCTTCCCGATGCAACGGGATTTGGAAGAACCCGGAGTATCCATCTAGGTAACAAAAATACTTGTGTTTGGCTAAACGCTCAAGAATTTGGTCAATGAAGGGTAGAGAACAATGGTCCTTTCTGGTGGCTTTATTGAGTTTCCTATAGTCGATACACATACGCCAACCAGTGACAGTGCTAGTGGATATCAGCTCATTTTTTCATTTCTAACGACTGTCATGCCCCCTTTCTTGGGGACTACCTGCACAGGGCTAACCCATTTACTGTCAGAAATGTGATAAATAATATCGGCCTCTAATAGCTTCAAGACCTCCTTCTTCACTACCTCCTTCATGTTGGGATTCAATCGCCTTTGAGGCTCAATGGAAGTGGCATCCTTATCCTCAAGATGAATCCTATGGGTGCATATGGTTTCATTGATGCCCTTTAGGTCAGCAATGTTATACCCTATTACCTTTCTATGGGATCTAAGGATTTTAGGAGGCTTTCTAGCTGGGGTTCGGTGAGGGCTGCATTGATGATAACGGGGTACGTGGAGTTCTCGCCCAAGAAAGCATATTTCAAATTAGCAGGAAGAGGTTTTAGTTCTACCTGAGGGGGCATTGTACCCTCGTCATCTCTCACCTGTGAGAAGGATACTTCCTCAATTTCTGGTTTAGAAGGTGGAAACTCTTCGTTGGTAAAATCATAGGAAGAGCAGGGAGACGATGATACGTCGTGGCAAACGTCCACAGATTCCGCTTCCATATCACACCTGTCAACAGAGGTAAGGTATTTTGGTACGCATTCACTATCAAACATAGAACTTGGAGAATGGTCAATGTTGTTTTGTAATGGTGAGGGGTCTATGTACTCCTCACAGGCATGTTCTTCACATGTCGCAATTTGTGGGATGCTATCGTTGTAGAAGCGTAGTGTGTCTCCCTCATATCGCACATAGACTCCATCAGCGACGGGGACACCATCCAAGCATCCGCATTGTGGAAAGCATTCGCAATAAAAATTGATAGTTCTTGTGTAACCGGGTCATCTGTAGGGAATTCCACTGGACCATGGGCCCATACATCAGCTACCACAATCTCCATTATATCCAATAACTGAGAATCGTTCAATGGCTCTAATTGACGAGTCTCTCTCCAACTTGCGTCAACAGGTAAGGCTTCAATGGTCTGGAGGAACATCACGTCCTCTTCGAAGCTTATGTGAATGTCGACCTCAATGGTACCTGCATCAGAAACTTTGTTCATTATATAATCCATGACCAATTGCTGATTTACGTTACCTGCAACATATGTTCCTGATCCGATAAATCGAACTGCATCAATCAATTCCCTAGCTGCACATTCAACCATAGAATCGTCCATATGCGAATCCTGAAGACCATGTAGATAATACGGAGAAAAGCTAAACTCATCTGAGTCACTGTCAGACTCACTGGTCCACTGTACTTGCATCACCATCTCCATCACGTCTGATTAGTCAAGAATGATCACTAGCTGGAGGGAGATGTTAGTAGCGAGGTAGCAATAAAAAGAGAATAAATAGGGTGGAAAGGTGAGAGATGGAAAGATTTGCTAGCAAACTTTTCAAAATAAAGAATAAACTGAGAAACACTATTGCTGTCCCCGGCAACGGCGCCAAAAACTTGACGCACCCAGAACCTACACCTAGATTCCACCTGGCGGTGTCACGGTCGTCAGGCGTAGTATGGCCCCTAGGTGTCTATCCCGGGCTCTATCCGCAAGCGGACAATGTCAAATTATAGTATAAGGATGTCGGATCCCACAGGGATGGTGACAATGTATTTGAATTCTCATATTATTTCTATATCTCGAAGTGAGATAGCTGTCGGGTTGAGAGAATTGGTTGTGATATTGTTATTGATTCAATAATAAAGGGAACTAGGGTAGTAGGGATCACCACTAGGACCGTCGGGGATTAATGTTGGAATAGGATCCTTACGTTGTATTGGGGTTAGGGGATTAATCTCTCAATTCGTACCACTCTCGTGGGTAGAATTTCGGGGTATTTCGGTGGCTCTCGTTGACGTAATGGCGGTAGCCGTCAACGTAGCGGTATAGTTCGTCGGTGGATCCCATCAAGGCACGAGCTGGGCATAGACACGAGCCTTGGTTGGATCCACCGATTTCCTTATTCGAATCCTAAGGATACCCCTTAAGCATATCAATTCCACAGACCGTGGGCATGATCTCAGTATGGGTTATCCTAGGGATTTGGTAGGATCGACCGAAATACTCCCCTTTATTCCCCATTCAACCTAGAAATCCAGATCTACATCTCTGCCTAGGGTCTTAGGGCTAACCCATCAACCCTAGATGAAACTACTCACTCATAGCGATTTTAACGAATAAAAATATGATTTTTGCAAGAGAAAACATCGTAAGAAATTAACCGAATAAAGATTGAGAAGCTTACGTGCCAAAGACGAAGAAAAACAGCGAGCAATAGATCCAAAGAAAACCCAAGATTCCAGAACGCAAGAATATCAATAGAATTCTGTAACGGCCGCTTTCCGACCGTTCGTGTTTCCTACGTGCACGTGCTTTATCGTGCACGTATTCTTTTTGGCTATTTCTGAGCTCCGGCGCCTGCGATGCGATATGCTATTGCGATCGTTTCGGAGTGTTGGACTTTAATGTAATTTTCGGGAACGTCGTTTCACGGCTCGTTTTCTCGCAAAACGACATTGAACTATAGGGGCGTTTTAGTCATTTGACTCGAAACGCCGTTTCTAATTTTACGTAAATTCTTGGTAGGCGTTACGCACGATCGGGCTTCGTAGATCTGTGCGTCTCGTCTCCACGATCGTCCCGGTATTTTCGGATTATTTTTCCGACGCCCGGTTTGAGAAATATCGCGCGGATAATTCTCGACCGCCGATTTCCCGATCAATTCAAATTCGAATTGTTGCCAAATCTGATAATATCTGATTATTAATTTGTTTTAACCTTTCCTAAACTACTTCGCTAATCACCTCCAATCTTACCCCAATTTGCACAATCACCCATCCCTATACCCTAACCCACTTAACCTAAAATCATATAGTTATATATCAAAAATTGATTATTAAAAACCCTACATCATTTCTCTATTTCCCTTCACGTGACAAAGCCAAACCTAGGGTTAGAAAATTTGTTTCTCAGCCGCCATCGCAAAACCCCCAAACCGTTACTCCTCCCCTCGTTCTCGACCCCGTCGACGGCCGTACTCGACACCCGACGGCTGCCCCGACCCCCGGTGGTCGTCTGTCGCCCCCGCGACTCTCCTCCGACCAGCCGCGACCGGCCACACCGCCCCGACGCCCGACACCGCCGCTCAGGCTGTGCTCTCACTTGCGCCGCCGCAACTTCAGCGTAAACCGCCCGCTCGACCGCCGTCGATCAGCTCCGACGGCCTCCCCGACCCCCTCGCTCGCCTGCGCGCTCCCGACCGCCGATAACAGCTTCACCACCACGGCACAGCTCACCGTGGCCGCCTCCCCTGTTTCTCCCCAAATCCTCTGTTTGAAACAGAGCAATCGCTGCTGCCCCTTCTCCCCTCGTCTCCGGCACCGGCAGCCACCGCCCACGCCTCTTAACCGCCGCCTTCTTCCACCCCACACCAAGCATCACAACCGTCGCTGCCGTGCTGACCTCCGACCGCCGTCAGCGGCTTACGACACCGTAGCACGCCTCCGATCGCCTGCGAGACTCCGCCAATGCCGCCGTTTGACCCCTACGCACTGCCCCGCCTCATCGCCCGCATCACCAACGCGCTCCTTCGGCCATCTCTCGCGCTGACGAGGCCTCCTCCAAGCTGTGACGGCAAGCTCTCACCTCCGAAGCCCAACTCGCGAAGCCTCAGCCCCGAGCTCCCCTACCTGTAGGCAAGCGACAGCAACGTGATCTTTTGAAGTGGTAAGTTCACTTCAATGTCCTTATATTAGCAAGATTTATCTTGGTGAACATTGAATGCACAGGCTCGTATTGTAAGTCTATAATATGGGTAGACTTCCACTATAGGAGTAACATATTATAAGTAGCCTCATGTGAGCAGTTGGATTAGTGAACTCCCTATGCCGATAAAACATAATTTGATAAGTGTGCACCCATATCAGTATTTAATTTTAATAATTAGTTGCTTAAAGATCATTATGTATTAGTACGTAGATGAGATGATGTTAGTAATAAATGAAAGTCAATAGACGCGTTTGCCATTAGATTAATAATAGCATTAAGTTATTAGTTGGTACAGTGACTCTTTTATACCATGTTACATATACTTTATATGGCACGTATGGGTAAGGGGTTATGAGATGACCGTTACCTTATAAGTATGTTATATGAGAACCTAATGTTATTATAGGCGGCTAAAATTTTAACTTATATCCCCAAATCTTATGACGCAGAGACAATCACGTTATCCGTTCGACCCCGTGAGCACTAAAGACCAGTGACGAGACGTTCCGAAAGTTGGAGTTGTGACGCGATCCGCTACCGTTGCCAGACTCGACGTCGGATCCGTGCGCGATCGCCAAAAGGTTAGTCCCCTAACTCGTAGCACAACCCACACCGTAGCGAAACCGAAAACCTAACTAAAATCGGACAACTGCAACTAAATTTATTTTTCTGCTCCCTTAAAACGTTGTGAAACAGTAGATTCGACGACTGGACTTTTGAACTGTGCACATAGGATAGAATCGTCGAATAGGGCTGAACATCAAAATTTGTGACTTTGACAATTAGGGTAGTCCCGACAACCTAGAAATGAACCTAAATAGGAGTTATTGAAAAACACGACCTGACACCGTCGCCGTGACACTTTTCAGACGGACTACCGCGGACGCGACGCCTGGACGCGACGCCACGGACGGACGACACACTCGCCACCGCAGGCAAGTGTATCCACTTGCACTTTTGGCCGTGTTTAGGCCTTAGTTGGTTAGAACTGTTAAATGTGAACAAATAGAACCGAACGTGAAATGATAGCGTCCGGGACGACTCCTGACGGCTCAGACTTGACGACGAAGTCTGAGCCTGACAACAACAACTTTTTCATGCTATAGGGCTATCATGTGTGTGCGTGTGTGTGGACACCCTAGAATAACCCTTCCCATCGTGTCACGTCACGTCCCGTCTTGCACAGCCCGCTGGGCAATAGGGCACTCGCCGAGTGATCCCTTGTACTGATTCACAGCCTGCGGGCAATAGGGCACTCTCCGAGTTGAGAGAGTGATCCCTTGTACTGATACACAGCCCGAGGGCAATAGGGCACTCTCCAAGCTAGAGAGAGTGATCCCTTGTACTGATTCTCAGCCTGCGGGCAATAGGGCACTCGCCAAGCTAGAGCGAGTGATCCATTGTACTGGTGTCTTGTCTTGTCTTGTCTTGGGGTTGGGGTTGGGTTGAGCGTGCGCACGGCAAGAGGGTCTGATCCCCCTCGAACCGTAAGGCGTGAACCCTTTCGTGTCTCACTTGTCTTGTCCTGCCTTGTTTCCGTCACGTCACGTCTTGTCTTGACACCTGTAGGCTAGTCCCGTAGTTGGTAGCACACGCTACGACTACTGCTTGTCCCGTTTTACTTTCCTGCTACGTTACTTCTCTTGTACTTGTTGTAACCCCAGCATGCTAATCAACCAGTAAAACGTTGTCAAAAGAAGTTGATACACTTGCAGTTTGGTCTAACCCTTTTTGTAGACCTGACCTGACGTACAGTTCCTTCTTTTGGTGCTGTACGTCAGGTGTTGAGCCAGAGTACGTTGACGAGGCGGACTTGTCAGCTGACGGAGAGCCGGAGGACGTCAACCCAGAGCACGTGCCTGACGAGGACCAGACCTTGAGGTCTTTTAGCCGTCACTTTCAGAGGTTACTACTTTCCGTTTTCTTTTAGATAGTTTGTTGCCACGCTTAGGCTTCTTTTTAGACTTTGTACCTGTTGGATATCATATCTCTAATTTAATGAATGCAATATCTTTTCCGTACTTTTGTTGTTTCGAACTATAAAAATGCAAGAACCTGAAAATCTTTTAAAATGGTACCTCTACAGACGCTTATTGGGTCCGAGCTTCTAAAGCTCTGGCCTAAGCGGGCCTCGTCACGTTTCGCTTCCGTCCATTTTGGGAAGCGGGGCGTGACAAATTCCCAAAATTAATCCAATAATCTCCAAGAATTTAATCTAGATCTAACAAGTAGTTTCTAATCTCCCCTAATCTCTCCAAAGTAAATCCCCAAAACTAATAAAAAGATCGATCCCCCAAAACGTAGCAGCAGATCCACTCTTCACTCCCCAAGCACGCAACAGACGGCCCGAAAATTTCCAAAAATAGCATTCAGCATCGTCGACCGAGTCAGTGACTCGGTCGAGCAGTAGATTGCTCAGTCAGCTGCTCGGTCGAGCAGACAGCTGACTCGGTCGCCAAAAGCTCCGCTCGGACCGTGCAGGAGGTTGATCGTGCTTCAAAGATAGAGGCTGCTCGACCGAGCACCACGGGTGCTCGATCTGAGTAATCCGCGCATCAGCTCTCCCCCTTCATCTTGCAGCTGCTTGACCGAGCAGCTGCTCTGCTCGGTCGAGTCGCCTGGGAAGATTTGTGCTGAAGCTCTTACAGCTTCTCCTCTCTCTTTGCTCTCTCCTCCACTCCTTCCATGGCTTCCAAAACTCGGCGAACTCCTGTAGAGCTTAGCCAATGGGCTCATGGGCATGCCAGATGTGTCCATATCCAAAATGGGTCCGAAAATGCTCCAAAATCCCTGAAAATCTATAAAACACTACGAAACTCGAATATAACGTTAGAATTACAATATCGTAGGAAAATATGGGATTTGGGTGCGAAAAATGGCATGAAATGCAATGGCATGATGCTATGAAAAGGTGTAAAATATAAAGACATCAGCAGCTGGCCTCTTGAATTGCATGGTCTTGGGAGGCCGAAAATTTCCTCTTGGCACAAACCTAGGTGGCTTCATGGGACGCTTGTTTCCTTTAGCTTGAGGTCTCACTAGAAGTCTTGCCACAACTTCATGGCTCCGTGCAGCATCCAAAACGTCCTGCTGGGTTGTTAGTTTCATCGAGGTCATTGAGGCTTGAATTTTGGGATTCAGGCCTTGGCGAAACTGAAATGCACTGTCTTCAGGGTCCTCGACTATATGGGGTGCGAAGCGGCTAAGCATTGCAAACTCAACCGCATACTCGTCAACAGTTATATCTCCTTGGATCAAATTGGCAAAGCGTTGTTGAAGTTCTCTGTTGGCTGTTTTGGGAAAATACATGGCATTGAACCTTTCCCGAAACATGCCCCAAGAGATGGGTCTGACTAAACGCCTTTCTTCTAGTTGCCACCAGCTCCTAGCATTGTCAGTCAGTTGGAGCTTCGCGACATCGAACCATCCTACCTGAGGGATATTAGCAGCATTCAGCTTTTCCTCAGTCCCTTGGGCCCATTCTTCAGCATCCAAAGGCCCTTCCTTTCCAGAGAAGCTTTTGGGTTACAGCTCATGGAACTGCTTAACTACTGGTTCAACTCGAGGGGGTAGAGGTGCAATCTGAGCAGGTTGCTATCCCTATTGAACCAGCTGGTATTGGATCTCCAACATCCCCCTCATGACTCCAAGGAGTTCATTCATGTCAGCACCTCTGTTAGCGCAGTTCCATTCCCATTCCTGGTGTTGTGTCCCCCTGCCATGCAGAGACAAGAAACTCTGTTAAATTTGTGCACGAGATAAATCTAGACGTTTTGGCTAATGATTGTATTTCTATTGTCTTGAAGTTTTGCTTAATGCAAAACTTGTATGGGCCACCACAAAAACCTGTCACGACATGCTTCCCATTATACTTGGAAGCGAGGACGCGAGCGGGTCTGCATGGGCTGAAGCGGTGAAGCTCAAACCCGATAAGCGTCAGCGAATAAAACCATACGTAGGAACTTGCATGCATTTCAGAAAAAACAGAAATAGCTATGAATTCAAATCCAACATCCAGACAAGAGGACGCAAAAGTAATAAGGCCCCAAGCATGGCCAATAACAACAGAGTTCTACAAAGAGGGTACACACCCTACAAAAGGGCAATAAACGAAATTCTAAGCAGTAGTAGATAGTGTTCAGCAAGTAGTCCTTGACAGGGAGAACTCCCGGATCAGTGTACTCCTGGTTCTGTGGGTCGGTCTCCTCAAGCAGCTCTTCCTCGATGTAACATGTCTCGTGACTTGACATACATTTCAAACAACATGGAAATGTATGTCAGCAAGGGTCCTTGGAAAGAAAAATTTAGAGTGGGACCCTTGGCAAGGTTTTCGAAATAGTTTACATTGCAGTTAAGAATTTATGAACAAATGAACAATTATAATTTCTAAGCAGTTCAAACAGAGATTACATTAGCATGGCAGTTCTATTTCTAAGCAGTAAGAACAGATTTTTATATTAGCAAGGCAGTTCTATTTTAAATGGAAGCAGTATCAGTTCTATTATGAATGAAAGCATTAGCTGTTATACATGTCATACATTTCAAGATATCAGTTTCTAGCTGTTCATGAGTGTATTTAACTAGTGACTAAGGTTCACGTCGTTAGGCGGCTAGTAAGTGAATCTACCTTCTCGTGCCCTCGAAGGTGACTCGTTTACTACCGACTAGTGCTTGCGAACCCAACCCCGCCCACGTATACTTTCTGGACCATGAGCCAAAATCAGCCAAACCGGCCCGCATGATTTATAATACTGGACCGGCCCATACGATAGCCTAATCTTGGCCTGCAATATCTATGATTAGCCAAACCGGCCTGCAATAGTCATGATTTTTCAGGTGGTTCAAGTTATCCATACATGTCCAGAATTGTTTGCAATTTACAAGGCGTCATCAATTAACTTACTAAAATGTCCCCACACCCACACACATGGGTTTTTATATTGCAATACACAACAGATAGACATATGAAGTTGGTGTCTCATTAAATGAAACTGTATTTAAAACATGGAGAAAATGAACACTTGCCTGATTTTGATGATTTTGGTGTCGTTCTGTTCGTCTTGTCAATTGTGATATTATGGTGAAGCCGGTTTTCTGTTTTGTTCAATATGATCAATGATTAATACATTACTTAACCAATAACATTAAAATTCTTATTATATAATACTGTTAGTATATGAAATTATACAACTACTAACTCATATAACTAACTTATTAATCGTTTAAATAATTAAGCATATAACTTAAAGTATAAACATTTAACTTAAAGATCTCATTAACATTTTATAATTTTAAAAAACTTAATTAACTTTATAACTTAAATAATCTTATAACTTAAATAATTTATTAAACTTAATAACTTATATAACTTAATAATTAACCTTAAATAACTTTAAATCATTTTAAAAACTTTAAAAACTGAAAAACTTAAATAATTTCCAAAACCACATGAATAATCCCCCTTCTAACATGCATTCTTCCTATTCTATTCTTTCTTTCTTTCTTTTCTTTCTACTTTTCTTTTGCAGGGAGAGGGGAGGAGCTTAGGGCTAGCTGCACCCAGGGCTGTGGGCGGCAGGCGGCGCGCAGGGTTGTGCGGGCAGCGCGAGGGCAGCTGTGCGCATGGGGGTAGCTGGAGCAGCGGGAGGCACGTGCGGGGCTGTGCGGGCAACACAGTAGGCGTCGCGTGTGGCTGCGGTAGCAGGCGACGCGACAGTTGGGGGCTGGAGGAGGGTGAGGGGGCAGCAGGTCCTTAGGTGGGAGTTGTGATGCTTCAGATCTAAAATCAGATCTGATTTCAGATTTTTCCATCCCTCAATTTTGATTTCAGATCTGGACTTCTCAATTTGATTTGGATTTGGGTTGTTGTTTGTTGTTTGTTGTTTGTTGTTGTTGGAGGAATTTGGGGTGATGATTTTGGGCTGAATGGAAGCTGAATGTAGATGAGAATTGTTTGAATTTGGTTGAGGAATTACAGGGAGAATGGAGGCAGTGGGATTGTTTGCTGTGGGTGATGCTCCTGCTGATGATGTTATTGTTTCTTATAAAAACAATGAAATGGGTTATGATTTGATGAGGGTGAGTTGTCTGTGGGGGGAAAGAAATGGAAGAATTGTATCTGATCGGGGTTGGAGCTCACCAATTCATACGGTGGGTTTAATAAGGGTAGATCTAAGATTAATTAGGGGTAAATGCAATTGGTAATTAGTAAAATAAATTACCTAAAAGTAATTAGGTAGGATCAAAGTAACTAATTACGATATGGTAAAAATTCTATAAGCAGAGGCGCGTACGCGTCGACGCGTAGAAAAACATACGGACGAAAAACACTCGTACGACTGAAATAAAATACAGGCACACAGGAAAACAAACACGCCTAAAAATACATGCAGTTACAAAAGTCCCTATTTAACACCTAACCCCCTTATGTGTTAACATCTCCTTAATCCCCACCAACTCACTTTACACACGACATACTAAGGGGGAGAGAGAGGATTATGATGAGGATGCGGGTTAACTTAAAGAGGAAGGAAAAAGAAAGAGAAAAAAGAAAAACAAGATCCTACCTTCTTATTGCCTCCTCCTCATGCAAACAACCCAACAACCCAAACTTCCACTTCTCCCTTCTCACACAACCCAGCAAAGAACCCAACCGCAAGGAACCCGACATCCTCCCTCTACCTCATGCAAACCCTGAACACTTTCACACTTCATCCCTCCGTATCTCTGGCCAAACCTCCCACCACAACCACTGCTCCTTCATTGTCTTCATTTGGCCACCATCACCTTCATAGATTACAAACCCTAGTTACTTCACCATGGGAAGATAGCTTGTAGATTGACGGGGTCTTCATGGAGAAGAAGGGCCAAAGAACTTAGATGACATTCAAAGGCAGGATTCTTAACTAATCTAGCTAGTGTTTAGTTTAGAATCGTGTTAAGGAATTAGTTTAGATTGTTCATTAAATCGACAGTTCGACGACCTCACTCGACCGTTTCATGGTCGTGTCTTAAACAACACGGTCGAGTCACGACCGTGTCTTGGTCGTTCGACCCACACCGACCCCACATGGTCGCTCTTCGACCGAGTCGACGTATTTAAGCCTTAGACGGCCGTGTCGGCCGTGTCGAATTAAACACGGTCATGTAGCCCCTCAGTGTTTCGTGGTAGCGTCGACGAAGATGCGACTGACCATCTGAACCAACACGACCACGTCACTCGTGGAAACGACCATGTTGAGAGTCATTTGAATTAATTTCAGTATCCCTACCCAGTCGTGTGAACATGTCACATGACCGTGTGGTTATTATTTGAGTCCCCTTTTATATAATACCTCACACGGCCGTGTGGAAATCTGACGCACCCGAAACCTGCATATCGATTCCACCCGGCGGTGTCACGATCGCCAGGCGTGGTATGGCCACTAAGTGTCAATTCTGGGCTCTATCCGCAAGCGGACGGTGTCAAATTATAGTATAAAAGATATCGAATCCCATAGGGATGGTGACAGTGTATTTGTGTTCTCAGTTTACTTCTATATCTCGAAGTGAGATAGCTATCGGGTTAAGAGAATTGGTTGTTGTGTTGTTGTTGTTTTAATAATAAAAAGGACTAGGGCGTTAGGGATCACCGCTAAGACCATCGGGGATCGACATTGAAATAGAATCCTTACATTGCATTAGGGTTAGAGGATTAATCTCCCAATTCTTACCACTCTCGTGGGCTAGAATTGCGAGGTATTTCGGTGGCTCTCGTTGACGCAATAGCGGTAGCCGTCAACGTAGCGATATAGTTCATCAGGGGATCCCCTCAAGGCATGTGCCGAGCATGGTCATGAGCCTTGATTGTATCCACTGATTTCACTATTCGAATCCTAAGGATACCCCTTAAGCACATCAATTCCACAGACCGTGGACATGATCTCAGTACGGGTTATCCTAGAGATTCGGTAGGATCAACCGAAATACTCCCCTAAAATCCTAAATCAACATAGAGATCTAGATCTACGTCTTCCTCCTAGGATCTTAGGGCTAACCCATCAACCCTAGAAAAGTCTACTCACTCATGACGTTATTGATGAATAAAAATATAACTTTTTTAAGAGAGAGAACAATATGTCAAATTAATAGAATAAAAATCGAGAAACTTACAGCGAGCAATAGATCTCAAGAGAAAACAGGGTTCCAAGAACGCGAGAATAGCAAAGCAAAATTCCAATAAATTTCGATCCAGTAATATTCGAAGGTTTCAATCTAGATCTAACAAAAATAATCTCCAATCTCCGCTCCAAAAACGACTCCCAAAAAACTAGGAAATGAAATCTCTCTCCCAAAACGCTGTCGCAGCTCCCAGGCTTCACTCCCCAAAATCGTGCAACAGCCGCTCTTAAAAATCCTTCCAAAAATGGCCTTCAGCATCGTCGACCGAGTGGGTGACTCGGTCGAGCAGTGTGTTGCTCAGTCGTTCGCTCGGTTCGAGCAGATGTACTGCTCGACCGAGCACGACAGGAAATCGTGCTCCTCCAAAATCTTTACTCTGTCTTCACGGGCCGAGTCAGCTCTGCTCGATTCGAGCAGATAGCTGACTCGGTCGCTGAAGAAGTCGCTCGGGCTGTGCAAGGAGCTGCTTCAGCTTCGAAGGTTGGTGCTGATAGATCGAGCACATAGGTGCTCGGTCCGAGCAATCCCCATATCAGCTTCCTCTTCTGCATTTGCATCTGCTCGACCGAGCAGCTGCTCTGCTCGGTCGAGTCGACTGGGAAAATTGTTGCTGAAGCTCATGAAGCTTCCCTTTCCTACTGCTCTCTCCTCCACTCCTCCCATGGCTCTCAAAACACGGTGAACTCCTGTAGAGCTTCCCCAACGAGCTCACGGGTGTGTCAGATGTGTCCATACCCAGATCGGGTCCCAAATCACTCCAAAATCCCTGAAAACGCATAAAATACTATGAAACTCGAATATAACGTCAGAATTGCGATATCGTAGGAAAATATAGTATTTGGATGCGAAAATGACATGGAATGCGATGTCATGATGCTATGAAAAAGGTGTAAAATATGGACCATCAAAATCCCCAAAGATTACCTCTTACTCGTCGTCGAGGAAGATGAATACTAGGTACGCCGGGAGGAAAACAAAAAGAAATAAGAAATAAAAATAAGAAGAGAAGAGAATGGAAGTGGATGGAGGGTGCTAAGGATGTTCGGTCAGATCTCAGGCCTAAGTAGTATATCACGATGCCCTGAATAGTAAAAATACATGCTAATGGTAATTTCAAGCTTTACAGATCATATGTCTAGCATGCAATACAAACAAAAGATAGGGATCTACTGAAATAACATCATCAACTTATATCAATCTCATGCAGTTCATAGAGTCTAGTATAAAAGGAGTTGGCAATGCACTTTTCAATCACAGATACATATGGAGCATATAGAAATCACACAGCATTCAATAGAGAATAGAAAGGATCATGCTATTCAATTATTCATTTCGATTCATGAAAAATCTCCAAAAACTAAAGTGTTCCGTAAAGTTTAAGTATTATCAAATCTCCCCGTTATGCATCGTCTCCACTCTAATGTCACACTCACTCATGTGTTCAGTTGGTTTAACCCCCCCCAACCTTAGCTTGAGGCATCGCATCTAGGAATAAGATATGGAATTTTTCTTCTTCTTCCAAGTTTATGTGATAGATTCTAATGAAAGTATAAAAAAGATTTTTTTTCTTTCTTTATTTTCTTTATTTTCCTTTTTATTTTTCAAATATATATACACATTTTTTTTCTTTTTTTCTTTTCATTTAGAAGCTATATTTTTTCTTTTTGGGTTTAGGAAGTGAGATGCGGCAAGGATAGCTATGGGGTGTAACCAACTGATATGTAGAGAACTATATAGATATGTTGAGAAGGAAAATTAGGGATCTCTCGATTCACTCATAAGAGGTACACAACAGTTTAATAAGACAATATTCTAACTAAACTCATAACTAACATGGATATTTTCATTCATCTAGATGAACACTGAAAAAACATGCATAATAAGCATAATGACATCAAGCATGCAAACAGAAGTGAATAAGATATAAAGCAGTGCTCCAAGTGTTCTAGTGATGCGTGAACCTAGGTGCATTACCCAACATAGCGCATACTAGATACTAATTCATGCATTTGATTTTCAATTCATTTCAAGCATTAAATCAGATAGATCAGCAAAAGAATATGCACGCATATAGAAAGTAAAACTGAAACTACCCTATAGCATGTCAACAGATAGTAAGCATCGTGAATAACTACTAGGGCTACCAGAGATATCATCATGCAGAACATCCTTAGCATAAAAAGGGAAAAAGGCGGAGAAAATAGGAAAATGAAGAAAAAGAGATGCATGCATGGTAAAAAACAAAAAAACGTGATGCAGAATGAGAAAAAAGATAAGGAAGTGGAAAAGTGGTAAAAAAGTAAAATAAAAACTGAAATAGGGAAGAAAATGTAAAAGAGAAAATGAAAAATTAAGCGATAGCGCTCATCCCCCAAGCTAAACCTAGCAGTGTCCTCACTGCTGAGTAAACGCTGGTAAGCGGGAGATGATGCTAGATAGGGTGGGGTGGATGGGGGAATATAAAATAAAAACTGTGCAAAAAAAGTAAAAACTTGAAATGATGCAATGATGAAGAAAAATAATGATGCATATGTGGGTCCTCCCTCAAGCTATCTAAGTGCAGGTCCCCGAACGGACAGATGGGCACAATAAAATATGAGGGAGGCAAAAACGGGTAGGGACAACATCAAGCAGAGGCACCACCCTCTGGGGGTGGTGATGGGTCCCGCTGCTGTAGACCAGGTAATGTGGGGGATCTGGCTGGGGCTCAACTTTTGGGTCATCTCGCTAGTGCCTAATAGGGTTGCGAAAGAAGGGGAGGTCCTGCTCGACGGACTGTTGAGTGGTGCCGCCCCCCTGACCTAAAAGTAGGAGCATGGAGACAAACTGGTCGCCCTGATCAGTGTCTCGGAAGGTAATGTCATATGCTGCGTCGTTGATATAAAGATGTTCAGGGGGGAGTGGGGTGGTGGGTGGCAAAGGGGGAGTGGTGGATGATTCGCCAACAGTGTTGGTTTGAGTGGGCGAGCATGTACGACGGGTACGCCGAGTAGGCCTAGGGTTTGGTGTGCCGGTGTTGGTGGGTCTAGCACGGCTAGGCGGCATCGTGCAAGCGGTATAAAAGAGTGCGGCTGTATGTAAAGTAGATAGGGAAACGAATGTACCGACTAGAATGAGATAGCGTTGCGATTGGTGACGTGATTACCGCTGATCTGGAGTATCCCCAAGCTGCTCCAAGAAAAACCCTTTTATGTGGACCCCGCGTACCTGAATTGAAAGAAAGTAATGTCAAGAGAGGAAGATTAATGTGAAGATATCTATTGGGCGTTAGTATTGCTCGGTTGAGGCTTAGGAGGGGTCGGTGGCGGCGGCTGGAAAAGGTGGCGGTGATGGGGGCGGAGAAGGAGCATGGAGAGCATTTTGTTTTAGAGAGAGAGAGAGAGAAAAATTGACCGGCTTTGAGGGGGGCGGCGGCGGTCGTGAGCAGTTGATCGGGTCGAGCGGATGGGGAGCTCGGGTTGGATTTGGGTAGGGCTTATAAGGGCGATGGCATGTTTGGATTAAAGAAGCAGCTCGAACCCAACCGAAAGAACAAGCCCCGAAATCAACTACTGCCGACTCGGACTGAGCAATATGATTGCTCGGTCGAGCAAGCTACTAGATAAGTCGAGAAATAAAACAAATACTCCCATAAGTTTGCTCGGTCGAGCAGGATGTTACTCGGTCGAGCAGGAAACCGCTCGGACCGAGCTGCTGCTGCTCGGGCCATGTAGACAGAACGTTGTTCTCTCCAAGTTTTCAATAGCCTGTCATACTCGACCGAGTAGTGGGATGCTTGGTCGGGTCGATGTCTGCTCGGACCGAGGAAATGCTGCTTGGGCCATGTAGACAGAGTGATGATTCTCCTTTGTTTGGGAGACCATGCGCTGCTCGACCGAGCAGTCAAGTGCTCGGTCGAGTCGATGCCTACTCAGACCGAGCTGATGATGTGATGATTTGTCCCCCCTTTTTCGTGTCTGTGCTGCTCGACCGAGCAGAGTGGCTGCTCGGTCGAGTCACCTGTGTCTTCTTTTTGCTCCTTTTTCTTTGGCTTTTCTCTCCAAATCTGTTGCTCTCCTCCAGTTTCCTTTCGTTAGAAACGTCGACTTGCATGTCCCCTCATTTCCAACCTGTAAAGAGGAGGACCCCATCAAATTTTTTTGTGTTTTAAAGAGAGATGAATATCCCTTTTATTCGGTTTTATTAGTTAGATAGAGTAAAAGAAACAAGAAGTTGAAGAAGAAAATCTAAGGTATAAGAGATTGGGTTGCCACCCAATAATTGCTCGTTTTGAGTCATGAGCTCGACTCCCTCAAGTTTTTCAACAATAGGCGGGGATCTCTCAAGGAAGATGTCTCCTTTTGTCCCATTGGTTCTCCTACTCTGTACGGTTTAATCCTCTGACGTTTACTTTGAAGTTTCCATTCTTTCCTTCGAGCTCAACGGCACCCCCCGAAGATAAGCTTACTATCTTGTAAGGGCCGGACCACCTTGACTTTAATTTCCAGGGGAAGATGCGTAATCTTGAATTGTAGAGGAGTACCTGGTCACCAACATCATGGTGAACCACAGTGATGTTCCTATCATGATAAGCCTTGGTTCCCTCCTTATATATCTTTGCATTCTCATAAGCGTGTTGCCGAATTTCGTCCAACTCATTGCTGTGTAAGGCTCGTCTCATGGCGGCACTTTGGTAGTCAAAATTCATTTTCTTTATTGTCCAATACGCTCTGTGTTCCAACTCTACCGGAAGGTGTCAAGCTTTTCCATACACTAGTCTGTAGGGGTTGTGCCGATGGGAGTTTTGAAGGCGGTGCGATATGCCCAAAGGGCGTCGCCCAACTTGTGTGACCAATCCTTCCTTGAGGCACTAACTGTCTTCTCCAGGATGCTTTTGATTTCTCTGTTGGATACCTCCACTTGGCCACTAGTCTGAGGGTGATAAGCAAGAGCGACCTTGTGATGAACTCCATATTTTTTAGTATCGTCTCAAACTTCTTCTCGATGTAATGGCTCCCTCCATCACTTATGATTGTCCTGGGGACTCCAAAATGAGGAAAGATGGTATTCTTGAAAAACTTGGCTACTATCCTTGCATCGTTTGTCGGGGTGGCCATGGCTTCCACCCACTTCAAGACGTAATCAACGGCGACCAAGATGTACTTATTGCCGTTACTCGATGGAAAGGGTCCCATGAAGTCAACGCCCCAACAGTCAAATAGTTCTATCTCCAATATGTCATGAAGGGGTGTTTCATTCTTCTTTGTGATATTTCCCGTCCTCTGGCATCTATCACATTTCCTGACGTATTCGTTCACATCTCTGAAAGTAGTGGGCCAATAGAAACCACTTTAAGGATTTTTGCCGTGGTTTTGATGACAGATGCGTGTCCACCACATGGTTGATCGTGGCAATGTGATGTAATGGAGGTCGCTCCTCCCTTTGGGATACATCGCCTTATGATCCCGTCAGCACATGTTCTGAACAGGCACGGGTCGTCCCAGAAGTAACTCTTGGCTTCGTGTAGGAACTTCCTCCTCGAATAGGTTGCCAACCCATGCAGGACTATGTCGCTCACCAGGTAATTCACTATATCAGCGTACCAGGGGGCTTCAGAGGAATGCACCGCAAATAACTGTTCGCCGGTGAAAGAATCGTCAATCGGCAGGCTGTCATCCCCGTGCTTGTGGATTAACCGCGACAAGTGGTCTACTACTACATTCTCTGCTCCCTTCTAGTCTTTGATCTCAATATCAAATTCTTGCAGCAGGAGGATCCACCGTATCAAACGTGGTTTAGCATTCTTCTTACTTATTAAGTATTTCAACGCCGCGTGATCCGTGTGGATAATCACCTTGGACCCAAAGAGGTAGGACCTGAACTTCTCGATAGAATAAACCATGGCTAGCATCTCCTTCTCCGTGGTGGTGTAGTTCTTTTGAGCATCATCCAAGGTCTTGCTAGCGTAATATATAGCATGAAGCTTTCCTTCCTTCCTTTGGCCAAGAACAACTCCTACTGCTTGGTCACTAGCGTCACACATAAGCTTAAACGGCAGATTCCAATCTGGCGGCTGTATAATCGGGGCTGAGATGAGAGCTTCCTTTAACCTGTTAAAAGCTAGCAAACAGGCGTCAGTAAACATAAAAGGAGCATCCTTGGCGAGGAGCTCCGTGAGAGGGCGAGCACTATTAGAAAAATCCTTTATAAAGCGGTGATAAAAACCTGCGTGCCCTAGTAAACCACGGATGCCCTTAAGGTTAGTGGGAGGTGATAAACTCTTAATAACTTCGACTTTGGCTTTATCAACCTCAATCCCCTTGGAAGTGATAACGTGGCCAAGCGCAACCCCTTCTGTCACCATGAAATGACACTTTTCCCAATTCAGGGTCAGATTGTTGTCATGGTACCGTTCTAAAACCTTGGATAAATTTGCTATGCAATCATCGAACTCGGTGCCATAAACAGAAAAATCGTCCATGAAGACTTCCATAATATTCTCGATGAAGTCTACGAAAATAGACGTCCTGCACCTTTGAAATGTGGCAGGTGCATTACATAGCCCAAACGGCATTCTTCGATAGGCGAATGTGCCGCATGGACATGTGAACGTCGTCTTTTCTAGTCTTCCCGATGTAACGGGATTTAGAAGAATCCAGAGTATCCGTCTAGGTAACAGAAGTATTTGTGTTTGGCTAAGCGCTCAAGCATTTGGTCGATAAAGGGTAGGGGATAATAGTCTTTTCTGGTGGCCTTACTGAGTTTCTTATAGTCGATACACATACGCCACTCGGTGACAGCCCTAGTAGATATTAGCTCATTTTTTTTGTTTCTAACAACTGTCATGCCCCTTTCTTAGGGACAACCTGCACAGGGCTAACCCATTTACTATCGAAAATGGGATAGATAATGTCGGCCTCTAAAAGCTTCAAGACCTCCTTTTTCACTACCTCATTCATGTTGGGATTCAATCGCCTTTGAGGCTCAATGGATGTGCAATCCCTATCCTCTAGATGAATGCTATGGGTGCATATGTGATAACTCCATATTTTTACACCTTTTTCTGCATGTTTGCATGCCATTTAGATCGCTCAAATCGTGTTTTTCACGTTTATTCGACAATATTGCGATGCTTTTCACGATTTGTTGTTTTTGTCG
The DNA here is from genome assembly GCA_030789695.1 of Scilla litardierei. NCBI lineage: Eukaryota > Viridiplantae > Streptophyta > Magnoliopsida > Asparagales > Asparagaceae > Scilla > Scilla litardierei. The sequence continues at coordinate 555,589,079 of CM061142.1, forward strand.
TATTTCAGGAGATTTGGAGCGATTTGGAGTGATTCGGAGATACACCCACTCCGGAGTGTCACCGACGACTCTCTTGAGGGGTATTTTACTATTGGAGAGGAGCGGAAGAAGAAAGAACGTCGTAGGAGCGACGAGGAGGCAAAAACATGAAGAATGGGCATTTTCAGCATTCCACTTGGCCGAGTGAAGGAGTCACTCGGTTGAGCATAGAGAGCCCGCTCGGCCGGCCAGATCGGACACGCAACAGAGCCAAATACAGCGTGCACTCAGCCGAGCATCGCCATACCACTCGGCCGAGCATCGCCATACCACTCGGCCGAGCACCGAGTCACCCCTCGCCCGAGTGGAGCCAAGACGACGGCATCAAAAATCACCAACTCTCTATTTTCCGTCAGTCTGCTCCAATGACTGACTCGGCCGAGTGGAGAAAGACCGTCCGCCCGAGTGACAACCGATGTCCGCTCGAGTGACGGAAGGCCGTCCGCCCGAGTGACCTCCGAGGAGACGACCCCCGAGACCCCCAACTCTCTGTTTCTGTACAAGGTTCGTCACTCGGCCGAGTGACATTTGTCACTCGGCCGAGTGAGCCGCGCTGCCTGTAACGGAAACTGCGGATTTGAGGCTGCGCAGGGGCATTTTTGTCAGGGTTTTTTGGGCGATTTTGGGGGGTATTTAACCCCAGTTTTTAACCTAGTTAAGGAGAGCTTTTTCATAACTTTTTGCAGATTTTTAGATTAACTTTTTAGGGATTAGATTTAGCTTTAAGGGAGGAGAGAAAAGTGAGATTTTGTTGGATGCTAACTTGTTCTTCATTGGTTTGTCTCTCTCTCCCTCAAAAACTCCATTTTTATTGATTTACTGAATTTTGCTATGAATTCCATTGATTCTATTTCTGAATTTCTATTGCATTCTATTATGAATTGTGAGTATTTTATCGTCTTAGGGCGTATGGATGAACCCTACGAGCCCAATTTCGAATTTGTGAGGAATTGGTGAAACTATTGCTAGGATTGATTAGGGTTAGTTTGGGATTGCTATAATACGAATAGCTAGAGATTCACATCGATTGGGATTTGCAAGAGATTGGATCCTAATTCGATAGGAAGCCCTAGATATTCGAATCAGGTTGCAATTGAATTTCTCCGGAATCGGTTTGTAAGAGATTGGAGCGAAACTAGGGTTTTTCAATTGCAATTTCATACCAATACCCGTTTGCAAGAGATTGGATGGGTAGGAACTATCCCAAACTCGGTCGTAGCTCGAGTTTGCCCGAGAGTGGGCTCGAGATACGATTGAACGATGATGTTGTCCTTCACGCTAGTTTGCCTAGGTTAGGGTTTGCAAGAGATTGGACCCTAACCTAGGTCGGCTATAGACCGACAATAGCGCGAGAGCGTGAGCTTGGTTCCACATTTAGTTGCAACTAGTTCACCCAAATTTCAAGTCTAGCAATTGTGAAACCTACGAGTCACAATGATGAGATACAGCAAGTAGCGGGGATTCCCTATCCCCTAAGTGTCTTTATTAATTTGTTAATTCTTCTATACATTTGAACGACTGTGATCGCACATTTGCGAACATTTCCCTACTTTTCCTATAGCCAGGTGATTCGAAGAAAACACTGTTATTAGGCCTCCCTGTGTTCGATACCCGCTCGTCGCTACACCGTGCGCTTGCGGTAAGACTACGATCGTCGCCGCTCCGGGACGTGTGTCCGGGGCGCGATCAAGTTTTTGGCGCCGTTGCCGGGGAGGCAATAGTGTTTGATTCCTATAACCTAGCTATTTTTCTTTTTGTTCTATTATTTCTATTTTTATTTTACCCTTCCGTTGTGCTAACTATTTCTTTGAAACTCTGTTTTCCCTTGCATGTACACGAGATCCTCGGCGAACCCCAAAGAGATACTATACGATCCGGAGATCGAGCGTACATTGAGGAGGATCCGAGCGGAGAGGAGACCCGATACGGAAGGAAGTTTTATGACCCATCCTGAGACCCCGGAAGAATTAGCGGCACGAATGGCGAGGATTGTTTCCATAAGAGATAGGCTTCAGCCTAAGACTTCTTCCACGACCTCGTCCATAGCCATGCCGGAGTTGGCGGCCGACAAAAATTTTGAGTTGAAGACCGGATCGGTGGTCCTTATGCAACAAGATCCTTTTCATGGGAACTCCCATGAAAACCCTCACTACCACATCCAGATCTTCCTATCAAAGTGTGCCACCTTCCAAATGCCGGGCGTCTCCGTGGATGCTATTAGACTGTGCCTCTTCCCTTTCACACTAAAGGACAAGGCATTATATTGGTTGAGGACGCAAGCTGACGGAATCTTCACCACTTGGGATGGATTGATGAGTGCATTCGTCGACAAATTTTACCCGCCCTCCAAGACGGTGAAGATTAGAAGTGCTCTCATGTCCTTTAAGCAAGGACCTCATGAGACTCTCTACGAAGCATGGGAGCGCTTCAAGGACTTGCAACATCAGTGCCCTCATCATAGCATTGAGGATTGGGAGCTTATCCATAGCTTTTACAATGGACTCCAACCGGGGACGAAGCAGATTATTGATGCCACGGCAAATGGAGCCATTTTGTCGAAGACTCCCGATGAAGCTACGGCCTTGCTTGAGGAGATGGCTTCGAACAACCAACAATGGGGGGACGAGCGAGGACATTCTTCATCCTCCTTGAAGCCCACAAGTATCTATGAGGCCAAGGCCGTGGCGGAGCTTTCTAGCAAGTTTGATTCTCTCCACAAGGTTGTGGAAAGATTGGAGAAATTCATTACGGAGCCTCAAGGAGCCCCTTCTACATCCATGCCGACAAATCATATGAGCGATTGGCAAGACCAAACTCAATCCATATATGCAGGAGGAGAGCAAGGAGAAGGAGCTTTGGAGCAAGTTCAATACGTCGCGGGGAATTCTGGATATTGGGCCAATCCGACCGCTAGAAACCATCCGGGTTTCTCATATGCCAATAATGATGGAGCATTAAACCCCCCGCCACAACAACCTCCTCAAGCTCGGGCTCCACCACCACCACAACCGAATTATCCACAAAGGGGGCCACCGCAACAAAATTTCCCACCGAGGCAACAAGTGGGACCTTATAGGCCGCCCGGGTACAATCAAGGGTGGAGAAATCCCAACCCACCACAAGCTCAACAACGCTCAGATTTTGAAGCAAAGGTGGATGAGTTTATGGCGGAACAACGAAAGATCAATGCCACATGAAGGCGGGACAAGATTCTCTCGCCACCGTCGTAGCTCAAATCGGGGAGCAACTTGCGTTGCTCAATAAAAACAACCAACAATTGCCGGCTCAACCTGAGCCGAATCCACGGGGCAACACCGGCCATATCAATGCGGTCGTTGCGGTTACTACAAGAGGAGGGAAGGATACCACTCCGCCCATGACTCAAGTCGAGAAGCCTGTGGTGGAGAATCTAGAAGAAAGCGAGCCGGCAATTGAAGTTGAGAAAGATAAGGAGTTGCAAGGAGAAGTGAAATCTAGAACGGAGGAGCTTATCTATGAACGCCGATTTATGCCACCGGTGCCCTTCCCTCAGCGGCTAGCTAGAGCCAAGATGGAGAAACGGCTAGCCAAGTTTCTCGAGTATTTGAGAGGGGTGAGCCTCAATATCCCCTTCCTCGACGCTTTAGTGGAAATCCCATCTTATGTCAAGTTCTTAAAAGACTTGATCACGGGAAGGAAGAGGAAGGAGAAGATAATGCTCGCGGAGGAAGGGACTTGGTTCACAAAGAGGGAAAGGAGCCCACCAAGCTTAAAGATCCGGGGAGTTTTCGGATTCCTTGCACTCTAGGCGGCGTCCCCCTACAAAAGGCATTAGTAGACTTAGGGGCTAGTGTTAGCCTCATGCCCCTCTCCATGTTCCGGAGGTTGAATACCGGCACGGATTTGAAGCCTACCGACATGCGGATTCAACTAGCGGACGGGAGGATTACAAGACCGGTTGGGATAGAGGAGGACATCCCACTCCAAGTTCCGGGGGGCATATGTTTGCCATGCGATTTCGTGATAATGGACATCAAGGAGGAGGGCGATACATCACTCATACTCGGACGCCCGTTCCTCGCCACCGCCGGTGTCATCGTCGATGTGCGAGAGGGGACCCTTACCTTGAACGTCGGCAACATCAAAGTGGAGCTTCATATACCGAAGGCAATGAAGCACATGCCGCATCACGAAGAGCTAGATTACATGGACCTCCTTGATGAGGTCATTGAAGAGGCGATACCCCATTCCATTGGCGCACCCCACGAAGATAGCTTCGAAGAAGGCCTAGACTTGGCCGAAGAAGAGAAGATGGAGCACTCCCCCGATATCTCCATGGCAATTGATGATGGCGATGCCGATGTCGCAAGAATACGAGAGCTCTGCAAGCTCTCAAAGTTGAGGACTCCAAAGAAAGCTCCACTGATACGAAAATCGGTGTCACCAGTGAAGAGGAAGATCGGAGCAAGCTCTAGCTTGGGGGAGCCATCCCCCAACATTGCCCATGACGAAGGGGCGCTGATGAAGACCACACCCCACCATGATCCAAATCCGAGTGGTCTTCCAAGCAAGTTCGACGGGTGCATCTCGTATGCACCCAACATCAAGCGTTGATTGAAAATCAATAGGGGTCGAGCTCAAGACCTAAAACGAGCGCTTGTCGGGAGGCAACCCGACGGTTATCGCATTTTTCTATTTTAGGTTTTTATTTTTGTTTTAGACTTTATTAGTGTTTTTGAGTCGATTGCCCGAAAAATTCTGACAACGGGTCCTATTTTCTTTGACATGAGAGGAGAACGGGATATCTATCATATGGAGGATGACTAAGGCGAAGAAGAGCGCTCCAGGAACGCGCTCGAGACTTAGGAGAAGGAAGAAATCAACTGGGGAAAGAAAAACAGAGATTAGAGCCAAAACGGAGCATCACAGCAGAAAACAGAGCCTCACTCGGCCGAGTACCATATCAACTCGGCCGAGCAATCAACATCGTCCGCCCGAGTGGCGCACCAACGAGGGGAGTCTGCTGCACCCAACTCTCTGTTCTTTTTCCAATTTCAGTATAAATTGCCACTCGGTCGAGTATATATCTTCACTCGGCCGAGTGAAACTGATACACTCCTAGGGCAAAAATTGCCGAGTAGCTTGTGCCACTCGGCCGAATGGACTTTCTCCACTAGGCCGAGGGTGGCAAAGCCACTCGGCCGAGTCGTAAGCAGCGAGGAGTTTTTAAAATAATTTCGTTACGATCACTCGACCGAGTGACATAGTCACTCGGCCTAGTCGTAACTAATCCTATATAAGCGGACGCGGGCTCGGTACGGAATACGAAGCATCAAAATTCTCGATCGCCCGAACCCGCGCCCGTTCGACCCTCGCTCGCCCGACCGCCGCCTCAACCGCCCGACCGCCGCCTCAACCGCCTGACCACCGGCGGCCGAGCGCCGACCGTCGACCGCCGACCGCCCCGACCGCCGGCGACTCCCTCGCCGCCGGCCGACCTCCGATAACCCCGATTTCGCCCGTTTTCCCCATTTTCTCCTATATTTTGATGATCCGTGCACCTATCGAGCCCCTACCCCAAATTAATTTCATTATCTATCTATTATACCCCTAACCCCCATGTATTTTGAATTTTACACGCTGATATCGTTGTTTGATGTGCAGGCAATCTTAGGGAGCTTAGGGGAGCTTCCGGGGCACGCTTTTGGCTTAGTGGAGACAGCGTCTTCGCACGCATCCGCTGTTTTTCTCTCGCGGCGTGTTCAGGTACCATCGTTCCATTTATTTTAGCACGCCGCACGTTTTACTTGTTGGGTGATCACTCGGGGCACACATGCCGCCCCGAACACAGCCACGCACTAGGAGAGCTTCCGCCAAGCGGAAGCGGCCGGATGAGCCCGGCCCCTCCCACGAGATGGAGGACTCTCCTCCGCCTACACCACCTCACCCCACACAGCCACAGCCTACCGATCCAGTCCACCCACAGCCACTTCCAGCCGAGCCCCCACACCCACAGCCACCACCGGCTCCTATCGTCGGGCCGCTGGGTATTACGTTCCGAGACGACGCACATCGCGTCGCTTTTGAGCGTATCGCCCAGCGCTCGATAGTGCCCTCCAGGTTCACACACCTTGCAGACCTAGGCCGCCTGGGGGTACTAGAGGGATTGCTCACGTTGTACGACAACGTGGGTTGGCGAGATTTTCTTTCCGTGTCAACGGACACCTACGTCCGTCCGACACTCGAGGTACTCAGCTCGATCGCCCGGACCGCTGAGGGATGCTCCTTCTGACTTATGGATCGAGAGTGTCAGATCACTCTCGATATGCTTCGAGCATTCTTTCAGTGGCCCGTATTCCCCGTGCCCGACCGAGCATACACCCCCACACACATCCCTCCCCCATCCTTCGATTCACACGCCTTCTGGGCCCGGATCACAGGTTTACCACCGTCCTTTGACCCTAGTAGGGCCAAGGCCTCAGCCATTGTCCACCATTGCCTCCGCATAGCACAGCGCCTTATGGAGACCACCTTTCTAGCGAGGTATGAGCCTGGGACGATGTCTACGCCTGAGCTCTATATGCGCTATGTGATGACTCGCCCCAGAGTTCTTGATAGGGATGGTGTCACGTTGGTCCCCGCCGTAGATATTGACGTTGCTAGCTGGTTTTTAGACCGCATCATCTTATCGGTGGGCACTCGCTCCCCGATATGTTGCGGCGGTCTGATCACCCCTGCTAGCCCTGATGACCGACGAGGACCTTCCGGCTGACCTGCAACGAGCCCCGGGCCCCACTGCACTATCGATAGACGTCATGGCCCGGATGAAGATGCTTCGTCCACACGGTCAGCAGCACTGGGTATGGTTGCACGGTCCGTACGGTGCTGACTTCATGATCCTCCCGAGCCCAGCTCGGACACACATAGGACCAGCACACGACGACTGGCTTCCGACGATGGATCTCCTGATCACCGCCGCCTACGTGCTAGAGGCCGAGGGAGCTGAGCCTGCACCACCTGCACACCCTGCGCCGCCAGCTGACCCTGTGTTCCCTCAGCCTGAGCCTGCATTTTCTGCCGCTCCCGACACTTCTGTCCCCACTTCTGCCAATGTCGGGAGTACACTTGCTGAGCCTACGCCCACCATGTCTGCCACTACCACCACCACTGCTGTGCCCTTATCGGTTGAGCCACTTCTCTCTTTGCCACCCGAGCGTCCACCTTCCATTGTTGAGAGCGGCGAGCCTTCCTTTTCTTCCGTCATGGAGACCCTACACACTTTGATCTCTACTGGGATTTCACCTTTTGGACCCCCACACTTCCTCCCCAGCGGTTGATCCCTCTGTCTCCACCGTAGCTGTCCTGTCTGAGAGCGTCGTGACATCTGTTCCCACGTCTGTGTCACTGACCTCTCTTGCCGCCTCGTCACCGATTTTGTCTTCCACTCCCACTGCTGCTGCTTCCACCTCACACCAGCCTGTGTCCCAGCCTCGCACCGAGGCTGGACACCCACTAGTGAGCACAGCACCGTACCACCCATGCCTGCTGTCCCGATCACCTACACCGCCCGTGTTAGACAGCCCCGACCAGCTCAGCCTAGACCTGTTCGTCCCTCTGCTCCACCACCCCCTGTCGCCTTAGTTCAGAGCGTTCGCGCTCTTGAGGGGGCGTTGAGTGGACTCCGGGGCGATTTTAGGGCCCTGTCTTCCACAGTCACCGCCATGCAGCACCGCCTCGAGCTACTTCCCAGCATTCACTATTGCTTGACCCAGATTCTTCCACAGTCACCGCCTTGTCTAATCTCTTGATAACATCCCTCTTTTATAATATAGATATCTCTTATCCAATTTCTCTTGTCCAATATCTCTTGTCCAATTTCTCTTGATAACATCCCTCTTTTATAATATAGATATCTCTTATCCAATTTCTCCTGTCCAATATCTCTTGTCCAATTTCTCTTGATAACATCCCTCTTTTATAATATAGATATCTCTTATCCAATTTCTCCTGTCCAATATCTCTTGTCCAATTTCTCTTGATAACATCCCTCTTTTATAATATAGATATCTCTTATCCAATTTCTCCTGTCCAATAACTCTTGTCCAATTTCTCTTGATAACATCCCACTTTTATAATATAGATATCTCTTATCCAATTTCTCCTGTCCAATATCTCTTGTCCAATTTCTCTTGATAACATCCCTCTTTTATAATATAGATATCTCTTATCCAATATCTCTTGTCCAATATCTCTTGTCCAATTTCTCTTGATAACATCCCTCTTTTATAATATAGATATCTCTTATCCAATTTCTCTTGTCCAATATCTCTTGTCCAATTTCTCTTGATAACATCCCTCTTTTATAATATAGATATCTCTTATCCAATTTCTCTTGTCAAATAACTCTTGTCCAATTTCTCTTGATAACATCCCTCTTTTATAATATAGATATCTCTTATCCAATTTCTCTTGTCCAATATCTCTTGTCCAATTTCTCTTGATAACATCCCTCTTTTATAATATAGATATCTCTTATCCAATTTCTCTTGTCTAATATCTCTTGTCCAATTTCTCTTGATAACATCCCTCTTTTATAATATAGATATCTTTTATCCAATTTCTCTTGTCCAATATCTCTTGTCCAATTTCTCTTGATAACATCCCTCTTTTATAATATAGATATCTCTTATCAATTTCTCTTGTCCAATATCCCTTGTCCAATCTCTTGATAACATCCCTCTTTTATAATATAGATATCTCTTATCCAATTTCTCTTGTCCAATATCTCTTGTCCAATTTCTCTTGATAACATCCCTCTTTTATAATATAGATATCTCTTATCCAATTTCTCTTGTCCAATATCTCTTGTCCAATTTCTCTTGATAACATCCCTCTTTTATAATATAGATATCTCTTATCCAATTTCTCGTGTCCAATATCTTTTGTCCAATTTCTCTTGATAACATCCCTCTTTTATTTTATATTTTATATATATATATATATATATATATATATATATATATATATATATATATATATATGGGATTAATGTAGGAAAGATGCAACCTGATCCATTGGCTAAGGTGCTAAGACACAAAAAAGTGGGAAGTACAAGCCCCCACATGGGCTTGTACTCGCTGGGTCCCACCTTTTATGTCTTGCACCTGATCCATTAGATCAGGTGCCACCCGTTCTACATTAATCCATATATACACACACACATACTGTATATATACATACTGTATATATATGAATGATACATACATCTAGCTGTATGGATGTATACTTGTATGTATATGTGTATGTCTTAGCGTTTGTACTTATACATATGTATGCATAGGTCTATACTATGTACGAGATATCTACATAAAGGGCTAATGTATGAATATGGTATGATTAGATGTATGAAGTAATATGAATATAAACATGTGTATGTATAGTATTATACAGTTAGATACAAGTGCATCGTGTAGGTATATTGTTTGTATTGTGATACTTTCTTTGGGGGGTGTGTGAACTTGTGTATGATATTGTTTGTGTTTGATATACTGGTGCATTGTGTGTATATGTCATGAATACTTGTACGTTTGTATAACTGTGAGAATTACTTGTATGAAATGTGGTGTATGAATGCTAAGGTGTGTATGTATCTATTTGAATGATTATGTATATGCTGTGTATATACGTATATGCGATACATACAGTTATGTGTGGTTAGAGTATAAGTAGGGATTCATTGGTAAGACGGCCCTTAGATCTATTTGACCTTCAGCCATATCCTTAACTTTAGAAAGTCTGAGGGATTCATGGATATACGTAAATATTTGACCTTCAACCAGACCCTTAGATCAATTTGTTTTTAAGGTGTGTAGAATGTAATACCAAGTATTTACATATACGGGTAATATTTACGCATTATTAATCGTATTCATACGATTGACATTGTAGTGTATTTTCAGGAATTTTCTTTAATTTTTAAAGTGGTAAAATTATTTTTAGACATCATTTGATTATTAATGGGTAAAGTAATGGATGAAATACATGGTAAAGTAAGTGGTATATTGTATTAAAGTGTTTCAATTTTTACTTAAAATCTAATCCTTGAAATTACCTATTTAACATGTAACCCCCTAATGTGTTAACATCCCCTTAATCCCCACCAAATCACTTTACACATGGCATACTAAGGGGGAGAGATGATTATGATGAGGATGAGGGTTAACTTAAAGAGGAAGGAAACAGAAAAGGAAAAAAGAAAAAAGAAAAACAAAATCCTCCCTCTACCTCACACAAACAACCCAACAACCCGAACTTCTGCTTCTCCCTTCTCACACAACCCAACAAAGAACCCAACCGAAAGGAACCCAGTATCCTCCCTCTACCTCATGCAAACACTGAGCACCCTCTCCCTTCTTCCCTCCTCAACTCTGGCCAAACCTCCCACCACAACCACTGCTCCTCCATCGTCTTCATTAGGCCACCATCACCCTAACAGATTACAAACCCTAGTTACTTCACCTTGGGAGGAAAGCTAAGAGAATTATGTGGTCTTCACGGAGAAGAAGGGCCAAAGAACTTAGATGGACATTCAATGGTAGGGATTCTTAACTATCTAGATAGGGTTTAGTTTAGAATCACGTAAGGGAATTAGTTTAGATTGTTCGTTGAATCGACAGTTCGATGACCCGACTCGACCATTTCGTGCTCATATCTTAGACCACACGGTCGAGTCACGACTATGTCTTGGTCATTCGACCCACACCGACCCCACACGGTCGCTCTTCGACCGAGTCTCTGTCCTTAGGCCTCACACGGCCGTGTCAAATTAGACACAGTCGTATAGCCCCTCAGAGTTTCGTGGTAGCATCGACGAAGATGTGACTGACCCTCTGAACCAACACGACTGTGTCCTTTCATGGAAACGACCGTGTTGAGAGTCATTTGAATTAATTTCAGTATCCCCACACGGTCATGTGAATATGTCACACGACCACACGACCGTGTGGTTACTATTTGAGCCCACTCTTATTTGATGCCCCACACTGCCTCGTGGAAATCCCACACCACCGTGTGGCCAAGTTATTGAGCCTTGATCCTTCACATGACCATGTGGGAATCCCACACGGTAGTGTGGGATTCCCACACTACCGTGTGGCGAAGTTGGTTGAGCCAGATGACCCAAACGGCCGTGTGGAAATCCCAAACGGTCGTGTGGCCTATTTTTCCAAGTCTTACCAATAGATTGATGTCATATTTACTGCTGGGATGATTATTAATATGTCATGTTTATTTCATGCTAATAGAAAGTTTCTTGTGGTAATCAAGCTCTGTAACTCCTAGAATTTATGTTTAGTTATGCGTGTTTTCAATGATTACGAATGAGAATATCTTGATGATGTATCATGCATGCAGGAGATGAAATTCATTCTATTGTCGTTTATATGAAGAGAATTGTTCATCAAGATATTTGCAAATGAAAGTGATTAATGAACATAAAGAGATGTTCATTAAGTGAAGGCTGAACACCATCGCATTGCTGGATTGCTTCAACCCATGCCGATTCCGGAGTGGAAGTGGCAGCACATCACCATAGACTTCGTAACTGGACTACCTCGGAGTACCAAGCAAAATGATGCGATTTGGTTTATCGTTGATCGATTAACCAAGTCTGTGCATTTCATACCTTTCCGAGTAGAACAAGCAACGGAGATACTTGCGAAGAAGTATATGGAGGTAAATATCTTTCTTATACCTTTATAACTTCATTCTAGTATACGTCGTGATGTGATCGATAATCGTGTAGGAGATTGTGCGATTATATGGAGTTCCCATAAGTATCGTCTCCGACTGGGACACGAGATTCACGTCTCAATTATGGAAGACTTTGCTGCCGAATCTGGATACCAGTCCGAGCTTCAGTATTGTGTATCACCCACAGACTGATTGACAGTCAGAGTGCACTATCCAGATATTGAAGGATATGTTGAGAGCTTGTATGTTGGATCTCAAGGGTTCGTGGGAAGATCACCTACACCTGGTGGAGTTCTCCTACAACAACAGCTATCAGGCGAGCATTGGCATGGCGCCATTTGCTGCACTTTATGGAAGGAAATGCTGATCCCTGCTGAGTTGGGATGACATTGGTGATAGAGAGCTGTTGGGACCAGAGATGATAGTTGAGACTGTGGATGTTGTACGTGATATCAGAGACAAGCTTCGGATCGCTCAGGACCGTTACAAGCATTGGGCAGATGCTAAATAGCGTCCTCTAGAGTTTCAGCTAGGAGATCATTTGTTCCTGAAGATCTCCCTGAATCGAGGAGTGATTCGCTTTGGAAAGAGAGGCAAGCTTAGTCCGAGATAATTGGACCCTTCGATGTGCTACAGCGAGTTGGAGAGGTAGCTTATCGCTTAGCACTACCACCATCCTTAGAGAGAGTACATGACGTCGTTCATGTGTCCCAGCTGCATCGTTACGTCAGTGACCCTTCTTACGCTGTGGACTACTCAGAGATCACGGTTCGTCCAGACCTGACTTATGAGCAGCAGCCGGTGCAGATCTTAGACCGACGTCAGAAGGCGCTCAAGAACAAGGTTGTCGATCTCGTGAGAGTGATATGGCATCGTGACTCGCCAGGAGAGTCCACCTGGGAGCGGGAAGATGAGATGCGAGAGCGCTATCCAATTTTGTTCCCTGCTCCTTAGTTGATATGAATTCCGAGGACAGAGTTTTTCTTAAGGTGGGTAGAATGTAACGGCCTGTATTTTTAGACGTGTTTTAGATCGTACGTACCTGTATTTTATTTCAGTCATCCGGATAATCTTTCGTCCATACTTTCTTTGTTACGCGTTAACGCGTACACGTCTCTGTTTTTTTCGTATCACAATTAATTAACAATCAAGTTTAATTCAATACTTTAACTTAATTATCTTACTAATTACACTTTGCTAATCACTTCTAAAATTACTAATTACTTTAATTCATTTATTTTACTAATTACTTTTAAATTTACTTAATTACTTAATTACTTTAATCCTTTAATCTCCTATCGTAAACTTGTCATTCACATTTTAATTTTTCAAAAATAAAGGTTAGAGAGTGTAACACGTTGTTTGAAGGTAGATGCTTCCCCCCTTGCTTAAGTCAACAAAATGATTAATACATATCCTAATCAAAAACCTAATCTAATTAAATCTGTCCCCTGCCAAATTTCTTCTTAAGTCACCATCGTCTTCACTCCTGCAAAGAAAAATTATTCTGCAAACCCTAACTTCAAATAGCACCAAATCAGTTTCCCAAAACCTATTTCCCAGAAATCAAACACATCCCACTCCCTGATCAACAAATCAGCCCCTCATACAAATCAAACCCAAATTCTTCCCAAAAATCCGTTTCCAAATACAAACTCAAATCTGAAATTGGAATCAGAGGAAATCAAATCTGAAACAACTTCAGATTCAAACACAACTTCAGAATCAAACAATTTCAGATCAACCATTCAAAAATAAAAAAACATCAGATTTAGCTTCCCCTCCTTCCTCCTCTTTCCTGAGCTCCCCTCGCCTGGCATCATCGCGTGCCTCCACCCGTAACTGCGCACGTCGCCGCAGCCCTTGCCCACGCGTGCGCCAGAGAGCGCCGCCGCCAGGCGCCTGTACCACCGGACCGTCGCCAGAACACCGGAGAGCCGCTCGAGAAGCCGTTGTATGCCAGCCCCCTCCCCGCATGCACGCGTGTGTGACCCCTTCCTCTCCCCGCGTGCATGAGTGTCTCTTCCCCCATTTGCGTGAGTTTCTTTCCCAGCTGCTGCAAATGAACAAAAAAAGGAATAAAAGAAAGAGACAGAGAGAAGAGAAAGACAGACTGAGAGAGAGAGGGAGTTAAAGACAGATAGAGATTAAAGAGAGAGAGTAAGAGTTAGTAATATTACTAATTTGTGTAAGAGATAGGTGTAGAGTAGGTGGATGTACTGAATATAATGTTAACCATGTAATTAGCTTAGTAAAGTTAGTTAGTAGGGTGTTAGTGTTAGATTTAATATAAACTGGCTAGTATTAATTTCAGCATGTTACTAGTTGTAAATAATATTAGGATAATAATATTAGAATAAAAAAAGGCATACCATGTTAGTATAAATGTTAGTTATTAATATCATGATGTTCTGTTGATAGGTTAACTAGCATTAGTTCAATAATATTAGCCTTATCAATCAGTAAGTTAAAAGCAGGTTAAGTTCATTATTATTCTAATTGGCTGAGAATTCGTTATCTTAATGTTGATATTTAATGACACAGATACGTTGCGTCCCTTCCTACCATTGCTCAGACAACCAAAACTGTCCCAGTCAGGCAAGCGTACAGTGTATTATATGCTTTTTCGTGCTACCTTCTAAAATTGAAATTGTGACATCTTGTACACCAAATTGCTGACACAATGACACTAAAACACACTATGTGAAAACTAAACTTAAACTTGTACTCGTTTGCGTGTGAGTGGACAACGTTAAGAAAATGAACATCCTTGCTACAACATGGACTGAACAGACATGAAACATATAACTTGAATAAACATGATAGCCGGTTTGGTAACTCACAGATAAATACATGCCGTTGGCTCGTGGACATATATGCCGTTGGCTCATAGTTGGCTATTCTCATCGGTCACATGTGACTAGTCTGGCTCGTGTTCCAGTAGGGTCACATGTGACTAGTCTGGCTCGTGTTCCAGTATATGACGGTTTAGCATCCTGGCTCGTGGTCCAGGAAGTACACGTGGGTGGGGTTGGGTTCTCGGGCACTAGCCAGTAGTAAACAGGTCATCTTCAAGGGGCACTTGAAGGTGGATTCACTTACTACCCGTCCAACGACGGGGGCCTTAGTCACGGACTTGCATACACACTTAAACAATTGGAATAGAAAGTTAACTTACAGAACTACTGTTACATTATTTAACTGCCATGTTTCATTTCCATAATAGAAATGCTTGCTAGTGTAAATTCTTATAACTGCTTTAAACTGCCATATATAACCTGTTATATATATCTTGCCAATGGTTCTCTTCTAACCATGTCTTGCAGGACCCTTGCTGAAATCCATTCTATGTTGTTTGAATGTATGTCAGGTTATGAAACAGGATACGAGGAGGATGAGCTGTTGGATCAGAGTGATCCATTGGACCAGGATTCTGCTGATCCTGAAGTCCTCCCTACTGTGGACTAGTTGCTGAGTTTCACCGATGCTGTTATTTCTTTTCGACCGCTGTGGTTTGTAGGGTGTGTACCCATTTTACCTTGTAATGCTATCATTGTAGGCCATGCTTGGGGCCCTTTTTATTATTGTGTACTCTATCTGAATGTTGGCTTTTATATTCATAGTATCTCTGTTGTTCTGAATTGCATGCAAGTTCCTGCGAAAGGTGTTATTCACTGACGCTTATTGGGTTCGAGCTTCAACGCTCCAGCCCATGCGGACCCGCTCGCATCCTCGCTCCCAAGTATAATGGGAAGCGGGGGCATGACAGGTTTTTATGGTGGCCCATGCAGGTCGTGCATTTAGAGAAACTTTAGGACAACAAAAATACTATCAATGGCCAAAAACATCTAGATTTATCTTGTACACAAATTTAACCAGGTTTCTTGTCTCAGTATGGTAGGGGGACACAACTCCAGGAATGGGAATGGGAATGGTAATGCAACTAACGGAGGTGTCGATATTAATGAACTCCTTGGAGTCATAATGGGGATGTTGGAGGTCTAGCATCAGCTAATTCAGCAGGGACATCAACCTGCTCAGATTGCACCACCACTACCCCCTTGAGCTGAACCAGGAGTTATACAGTTCCATGAGTTACAACCCAGGAGCTTCTCTAGAAAAGATGGGCCTCTAGTAGCTGATGAATGGGTCCAAGGGACTGAAGATAAGCTGAGTGCTGCACGTATCCCTCAGGCTGGATGGGTTGAAATAGCAAAACTACAGCTGACCGACAATGCTAGGATCTGGTGGCAACTGGAGGAGAAATGTCTGGTCAGGCCGATCTCCTGAGACATGTTTCGGGAAAGGTTCGATGCTAAATACTTTCCCAAAGCAGCCAAAAAGAGCTTCAGCAGCATTTCACTAATCTGGTCCAAGGAGATAGGATCGTGGATGAGTATGAGGCTGAGTTTGCCATACTTAGCCATTTTGCACCTCACATGGTGGAAGACCCTGAAGACTGTGCTTTTAAGTTTCGCAAGGGCCTGAATCCCAAGGTCCAAGCCTCGATGACCTCGGTAAGAATGATGACGCTTAAGGACGTTCTGGATTCTGAACATGAGCATGAGATTATGGCAATATTCCCCGAGGGACCTTCAGCTGGAGGAGGCAAGCGTCCCATGGAGCCGCCTAGGATGGTGCCCAGAGGAAATTTCCGACCTCCACAGACCACACCATTCAAGAGGTCATCTGCTCATGCTAATCAATCATAGCTGACTTGCTACTTCTGTGGTAGGACTGGACACCAGAAGAAGAATTGCAAGAGGATGCTGAACTAGTGCCTGATTTGCGGATACCTACACATGTTGTGAGAGACTGCCCTCACTGCAAGGACCATCGAGCACCTAATGGAGTACATGCACCTATTCAGCGAGCAGTGCCTGCACCTATTTAGCGAGGAGCACCCGGACCTGCTTAGCATGGACCACCTCTGATTCCACAGAACCGGGCCTATCAGCAGGCCAATCAGTCAAAGCGCCAGGTTTTCACGATGACAGCTGTGGAACCTGAGACTGAGGATGAAGTGATCACAAGTAACATTTATACCTAGTATTTATCATTCCTCAGATATTATGCTTGTTAGTTAGGTTTCCTTGCTAAGTTTATTATTTTTATCTTAGGTGTTATCTTAGTGGCCTCCCACCCGGCTCTGACTTTATATGATTCCGGAGCTTCCCTGTGTATTATATGCCAGAAATTTGTAGTGAAGCACTCGATCCCTACCTACCCACTTCCCAAGAGATGGATGTCACAACTGAAAGTGGCGTAGTGAGCGTTACCTTGGGATGCAAATCATGTCCCTTAGTGATTTGCGGACATGAACTTTATACAGACTTCATGGTCTTGGACACACCTAACTTTGATGCTATTCTCGACATGGACTGGTTAGGGACTTTCTATGCTACTATCGACTGTCACAAGGAGAAAGTAGTATTCAAAATTTCCGATCATCCGATGTTCGAATTCATCAGTGGTAGTCCTTCGCTCGAGCCTATCAGATTTCAGGCTCAACCGAACGAAACGATCCTCGCATCTATGCAAGTCGAACCGGAGAAGCTTGCAATGGTTCGAGACTTCGAAGATGTATTTCCGGAAGACATTTCTGGATTGCTGCCTGATCGATCTTTGGAGTCAGTATCGACCTAATGCCGAATACTCAGCCAATCTCGAAGGCACCTTAACGTATGGCTCCAGCAGAACTTGAAGAGCTACGGAAGCAGTTGGACGATAAAGGATTCATTCATCCCAGCGTGTCTCCCTTGGGTGCACCTGTACTGCTGGTCAAGAAGAAGGATGGATCGAGAAGGATGTGTGTGGATTATCGGGAGCTGAACAATGTCACTGTGAAGAATAAGTACCCGTTACCTCGCATAGATGATGTCTTCGATCAACTCGGTGGATCACGAGTTTTCTCAAAGCTGGACCTCAGAAGTGGATACCATCAGGTGAAGGTCAAGAATGAGGATATCTACAAGACGAGATTTTGGACCAAGTATGGACAATAAGAGTTCGTTATCATGCCATTTGGTGTGACCAACGCTCCTGCAGTATTCATGAATCTCATGAATCTGATATTCTATGAGTATCTGGATAAATTCGTAGTGATATTCATTGATGACATATTGGTCTATTCAAGGAGCGAGAAGGAGCATGCTGAGCATCTGCGGATGGTTTTGGAGATGCTTCGCCATCATCAGTTGTATGCCAAGTACAGCAAGTGAGAGTTCTGGTTGGACCGGATTGTATTTCTTGGACATGTGGTATCAGGCGAAGGTATCTCGGTCGATCCAGAGAAGGTTACATCAGTCAAAAATTAGCCTACCCCTCGGTCAGCATCAGACATCCGGAGTTTCCTAGGATTGGCGGGCTACTACCGTCGATTCATTCAGGATTTCTCGAGGATATCAGAGCCCATGACTCGGCTGACGAGGTAGGACGTCAAGTATGTTTGGTCAGACTCTTGTGAGTAGGCATTTGGGACTTTGAAAGCAAGGCTAACATCTGCACCAGTTCTGGCTATTCCAGATAGAACTGGAGGATTTGAGATCTTTTGTAATGCATCAGGCAAAGGCCTTAGATATGTCCTGCATCAACACGGTCATGTTGTCGCATATGCTTCTCGACAGTTGAAGATTCACGAGAAGAATTATCAGACTCACGACTTGGAGTTAGCCGCTGTCATTTTTACATTGAAGATTTGGAGACATTTCTTACTGAGTGAGAAAGTGAAGATTTTCACTGATCACAAAAGTTTGAAATATATTTTTACTCAGAAGGAGCTGAATATGAGGCAGCGTAGATGGTTAGAACTGATGGCTGATTATGACATCGACCTCCAGTATTATCCAGGAAAGGTTAATGTTGTACCTGACACTTTGAGCTGACTTCTAGCGGTTATAACTCTCACAGGTCAGTGGAGATTACAACAGGATCTGCGTGAGATGAACACAGAGGTTATGTTACCTGGAGTCACATCGTCGTTGATGAATATGCGGATCCAGTCAACGATAGTGGATTGCATCAAAGCTACATAGTCTGGAGATGCTAAACTGCAGAAGATCTGAGAGCAAGTTAAAGTTGGACTTCGGACGGACTTTATCATTCATGAGGATGGTTCCTTGAGATACAACAGTAGGATCTGCATACCTTCTGGCGATATCAGAGATGAGCTGATGAAGGAAGATCATAGCTCTCCCTATTCCATTCATCCTGGCGGTACCAAGATGTACAAGGATCTCCGTCTGAATTTTTGGTGGCATGGTATGAAGAGGAGCGTAGCTTGTAGCGTTGCCAAATGTCTTGTGTGTCAGCAAGTGAAGGCTGAACACCATCGCATTGCCGGATTGCTTCAACCCTTGCCGATTCCAAAGTGGAAGTGGCAGCACATCACCATGGACTTCGTAATTGGACTACCTTGCAGCACCAAGCAAAATGACGTGATTTGGGT
Organism: Scilla litardierei; assembly: GCA_030789695.1. Classification (NCBI taxonomy): domain Eukaryota; kingdom Viridiplantae; phylum Streptophyta; class Magnoliopsida; order Asparagales; family Asparagaceae; genus Scilla; species Scilla litardierei. The sequence goes on from CM061142.1 coordinate 555,608,295, forward strand.
TATCGTTGACCGATTAACCAAGTCTGCGCATTTCATACCTTTCTGAGTAAGACAAGCTACGGAGATACTTACGAAGAAGTATATGGAGGTAAATATCTTTCTTATATCTTTATAACTTCATTCTAGTATACATCGTGATGTGATCGATAATCGTGCAGGAGATTGTGTGATTACATAGAGTTCCCGTAAGTATCATCTCTGATTGGGACACGAGATTCACCTCTCAATTCTGGAGGAGTTTGCAGATGAATCTGGGTACCAGTCTGAGCTTCAGTACTACGTATCACCCACAGACTGATGGACAGTCAGAGCGCACTATCCAGATACTGGAGGATATGTTGAGAGCTTGCATGTTGGATCTCAAGGGTTCGTGGGAAGATCACCTACACCTGGTGGAGTCTCCTACAACAATAGCTTTCAGGCGAGCATTGGCATGGCACCATTTGCTGCACTTTATGGAAGGAAATGCCGATCCCCACTGAGTTGGGATGACATTGGTGATAGAGAGCTATTGGGACCAGAGATGATAGTTGAGGGGGTGGATGTTATGCGTGATATCAGAGACAAGATTCAGATTGCTCAGGACCGTTACAAGCATTGGACGGATGCTAAACAGCGTCATCTGGAGTTTCAGCCAGGAGATCATGTGTTTCTAAAGATCTTCCCGAATCGATGAGTGATCCGATTCGGAAAGCGAGGCAAGCTTAGTCCGAGATACATTGGATCCTTCGATATGCTAGAGCGAGTTGGAGAGGTAGCTTATCGCTTAGCACTACCACCATCCTTAGAGGGAGTTCATGATGTCTTTCATGTGTCCCAGCTGTGTCGTTACGTTAGTGACCCTTCTCACGCTGTGGACTACTCAGAGATCACGGTTCGGCCCGACCTAACTTATGAGCAACAGCCGATACAGATCTTAGACCGACATCAGAAGGCTCTCAGGAACAAGGTTGTCAATCTCGTGAGAGTGATGTGGCATTGCGACTGTCCAGGAGAGTCCACCTGGGAGCGGAAAGATTGGATGCGAGTGCGTTATCCATTTTTGTTCCCCGCTCCTTAGTTGATAAGAATTCCGAGGACAGAATTTTTCTTAAGGTGGGTAGAATGTAACGGCCTGTATTTTTAGACATGTTTTAGATCATGCGTACCGGTGTTTTATTTTAGTCGTCTGGATAATCTTTCATCCGTACTTTCTTTGTTACGCGTCGACGCGTACACGTCTCTATTTTTTTTTCCGTATCACAATTAATTAACTATCAAGTTTAATTCAATACTTTAACTTAATTATCTTACTAATTACACTTTGCTAATCACTTCGAAAAATTACTAATTACTTTAGTTCATTTATTTTACTAATTACTTTTAAATTTACTTAATTACGTAATTACTTTAATCCTTTAATCTCATATCGTAAACTTGTCATTCACATTTTAATTTTTTTAAAATAAAGGTTAGATAGTGTAACACATTGTTTCAAGGCAGATGTTTCCCCCTTGCTTAAGTCAACAAAACGATTAATACCTATCCTAATCAAAAACCTAATCTAATTAAATCTGTCCCCTACCAAATTTCTTCTTAAGGCACCATCTCTTCACTCATACAAAGAAAAATTATTCTGCAAACCCTAACTTCAAATATCACCAAATCAGTTTCCCAAAACCTATTTCCTAGAAATCAAACACATCCCACTCCCTGATCAACAAATCATCCCCTCATACAAATCGAACCCAAATTCTTCCCAAAAAATTCATAACCCGTAACCTCCAACCTCAACAAATCAGCCCATGTCATAGTCGCCTCCACCTGTAACCGCGCAAGCCGCCGCAACCATTGCACGCACGTGCACCAGAGAGCACCGTTGCCAGGCGCCTGACCGCCAGACCGTCGGATCGCCACCAGAACGCCAGAGAGCCGCCCGAGAAGCCGCCGTACACCAGGCCCCCTCCCCGCATGAGCGTATGTGTGACCCCCTCCTCTCCACATGTGTGTGAGTGTCTCTTCCCCCATTTGCGTGAGTTTCTTTCCCAGCTGCTGCAAGTGAACAAAAAAAGGAATAAAAGAAAGGGATAGAGAGAAGAGAACGACAAACTAAGAGAGAGGGAGTTAAAGACAAATAGAGATGTGAGAGAGAGAGAGAGGGGAGAGAGATAGTAATGTTATTAATTTGTTTAAGAGATAGGTGTAGAGTAGGTGGGAGTATTGAATATAATGTTAACCATGTAATTAGCTTAGTAACGTTAGTTAGTAGGTTGTTAGTGTTAGATTTAATATAAACTGGCTAGTATTAATTTCAGCATGTTACTAGTTGTAAATAATATTAGGATAATAATATTAGAATAAAATAAGGCATACCATGTTAGTTATTAATATCATGATGTTCTGTTAATAGGTTAACTAGCATTAGTTCAATAATATTAGCCTTATCAATCAGTAAGTTAAAAGCAAGTTAAGTTCATTATTATTCTAATTGGTTGAAAATTCGTTAGCTCAATGTTGATATTTAATGACACAGATACGTCGCGTCCCTTCCTACCGTTGCTCGGACAACCAAAACTGTCCCAGTCAGGCAAGCGTGCAGTTTATTATATGCTTTTTCGTGCTACCTTCTAAAATTGAAATTGTGACATCTTGTACACTAAATTACTGACACATTGACACTAAAACGCACTACGTGAAAAACTAAACTTAAACTTTTACGCGTGTGCATGTGTGTGGAAACCGTTAAGAAAATGAACATCCTTACTACAACATGGACTGAACAGACAGGAAACAGATAACTTGAATAAACATGATAGCCGGTTTGGAAACTCACAGATAAATACATGCCGTTGGCTCGTGGACATATATGTCGTTGGCTCATAATTGGCTATTCTCGTCGGTCACATGTGACTAGTCTGGCCCGTGTTCCAGTAGGGTCACATGTGACTAGTCTGGCTCGTATTCCAGTATATGACGGTTTAGCATCCTGGCTCGTGGTCCAGGAAGTACACGTGGGTGGGGTTGGGTTCCCAGGTACTAGCCGGTAGTAAACAGGTCGCCTTCAAGGGCACTTGAAGGTGGATTCACTTACTAGCGTCAACGATGGGGGCCTTAGTCACGGACTTGAACACACACTTAAACAATTGGAAAAGAAAGTTAACTTACAGAACTGATGTTACATTATTTAACTGCCATGTTTCATTTTCATAATAGAAATGCATGCTAGTGTAAATTCTTATAACTGCTTTAAACTGCCATATATAACCTGTTATGTATATCTTGCCAATGGTCATCTTCTAACCATGTCTTGCAGGACCCTTGCTGACATATATTCTATGTTGTTTGAATGTATGTCAGGTTACGAAACAGGATACCAGGAGGACGAGCTGCTGGATCAGAGTGATCCATTGGACCAGGATTCTGCTGATCCTGACGTCCTCCCTACCGTGGACTAGTCGCTGAGTTTCACCGATGCTGTTATTTCTTTTCGACCGCTGTGGTTTGTAGGGTGTGTACCCATTTTATCTTGTTACGCTATCGTTGTAGGCCATGCTTAGGGCCCTTTTTATTATTGTGTACTCTATCTGGATGTTGGCTTTTATATTCATAGTATCTTTGTTGGTCTGAATTGCATGCAAGTTCCTGCGAAAGGTGTTATTCACAGACGCTTATTGGGTTCGAGCTTCACTACTCCAGCCCATGCGGACCCACACACATCCTCGCTCCCAAGTATATGGGAAGCGGGGTGTGACACCCGCTCCTTAAATGTTCTATGATTTACACAGGTTTCCGAATATGACTCTGATAACCTTGGAATAATTGTCATCAATCCAAGAAAATTAATATCTCATGTTTACTTGCTTCTCAGTTTTACTTTCAGCACCTACATGTTGTGATGTGTTCATTTATGCGTGCTTTGTGAACATTTTTACTTCAGTAGACTACCTCTTAGATAGGTGTTCCGGTTCTAAAACTGGGTCCTACCTAGTTAGGGTATCCTACTGGGTCACGCATTGACATGTCATGTTAACTTTTACATGATTGGGAGCAGTATAGTCAGAGGAGAGCTTGACTCAGGAGACTACGCAGAGATGGAGCCCAGAGAGGACAGTCTTGTACAGTTGAACTTCAGGGGTAGTAAGGTAGTGAGTTGTAATTTTGTACACAGTGGGAGTAGTCTTACCTTTTGGGGGGTTTTGGGAGTTTCTTTTTGTTTCACTGTTGTACCCTTTATACCGAGATGATGTATGTAAATGATGTGCTGTTATATAAATAAAATGAAATGTTTGACTTTGTACTTTATTATTATTTCTGTACGTTGATTCTGTGATGGAACATTACTTGTACTTCCCAGCGTGTGCGCAATGATCTGCAAATTCTTCTTGTACTCTCTCTTTCTTTCTGTTTCTCCGTAACACTCGCTGCTCTAGAATACTTGGGACGGATTTGTACTTTCTGAGTATCTTGGTTTGCATGGCGTTACAAATCTTATTTCGGGAAGAAACCCACCAAGGGTGGATCTCCAAAGAATGGTCATGCTTGTTGGATCTTGTGAATGGCAGTCAACACTAGAAGATGGGATTGAATAGAGTTGTCAACAAATAATAAATCTTTTCACGAAATTGAAAATCCTTCTAATAGTTGCCTAAGTCTCAAATTCGAGTTACCTCAGGTTGTACTTAATCAACGATTATTATGTGCTTGAATAAAATAAGAGTTGCATCGGTATAAAAGAGTGCAAGCAATTATAACAAAGTTAGATATATATATATATATATATATATATATATATATATATATATATATATATATATATATATATATATATATATATATATATATATATATATATATATATAGAGGAGGGATCAAATGACCCCCAAAAATAACCCCCAAAAATGACCCCCTATCAAAAATCCTATGCCCCCCATTTTTTTCGGAAGATCCGAACCGTTCATCTTGATCTCCTCCCTCTAAATACCTGACCCACCAATTTTCAACCCGATCCCATGTGTTTTGCTCGTCCATCAACCATCCGCAAAAGTTCTGTTCATGCGAAACCGTTAAATTTGGGTCGGATGGATGAACGGGAAAAACACATGGGATCGGATTGAAAATTGGTGGGTCAGGTATTTAGAGGGTGGAGATCAAGATCAACGGTTCGGATCTTCCGAAAAAATGGGGGGGCATAGGATTTTTTGATAGGGGGTCATTTTTGGGGGTTATTTTTGGGGGTCATTTAATCCCTCCTCATATATATATATATATATATATATATATATATATATATATATATATATATATATATATATATATATATATATATATATATATATATATATATATATATATATATATATATATGATCACAGTGCAAACACACAAATTTTACCCTGGTTCGGCCCAACCTTGGCCTACGTCCAGCAACCGATCCACTAGCTCTCCACGAAAGCAAACTTGCCTCAACTTAACCAAAGAGGACTTCGTACAAGCACCTAGCTTCCTCTTGCTAGGAATGTTCACTCCTAGTTACTGCCAACTAGGAATTTCCAAACAACTTCCTTAACACGTGGGAATTTCAATAATCAAGTCTTTTTCAAAGACTTTACAACAAGTATAGAATTGCGTACAATGATTTCCTAAAACCAATAGTATATATGTGAATAAGTGGCTTAAGAACATTTTAAAATATTTTGATCAAATAATTGTTTATGAATTTAGCACAATTTGATCAAATGGGTTATCTTGAAAATTGATCTTCTAAAAATAAGCTCTTGGGCTTTTAGAGATCAAAGATCAAGTTTTTAATCTTTGAAAGAATATAACTATAAAAACACAAAGATTAAAAAGAACTTGTGTATTGAATCTCAATAAAAAAGCTTTAAGCTTTGGAAATAAAAAAACAAGTATTCAAAGGCTATAAACAAAACTGAAAATAAACTTAGAAGTTTGAGTAAGGAAGAATTAAATCGATAGCATTTAAACATTATGAAGAACAAAATAGAGCTTTTGAGCAATTGAGCAAAGATAGAGTTTTTCTTTTGATCTTAGAATTGTTATATAAAAATCTGAAATCTCTGCTATTTATAGAGTGAAAATAGCTAAAAATCTGCTCAAAAAATCTCTTCCAACGGCTAGTTAATGGCTAGCACAAATCAAGACAGATTGCCAAATCTGTCAACAGTTGACCCAGATAGTCGGCTATTGTGGAGAATAGCCGTCTATTTCACCCAGATAGTTGGCTATTTCAAGGATAGTTGGCTATTATTTTGACAGAGAGTTATAGGCAAAATCCTGACTGTCAATAGTCGGCTATCTGACTAGGATAGTCGGTTATTTCTATATACATGCGTTTTTCTAATTAAAATACCTGAAAAATAATTTATAAGAATTATATTAAAGTATTATATTAAGTAATATATTTTAAAAAGATTTTTCCAGAAATTGTGTGTGTGTGCAAAAGATATACTATGGCTTTTACATTTCTAAGTAAATAACTCACTTAGACACACATGTAGCTCTTGTTCTTCAATCTTTGACTTGAGCCGTTTCCTCTTGATCTTAAGTCTTCTATGCTTTATAATTCTAGGCCTTCATATGCTTCAATTCATGACTCGAGAGTAGACTTTTGTTCGTGGCTTCTAAGTCCTTCGATTTGCTTCACAATGCGATTTATTCTCTATGTCTATAAAGTAATCTATGTGCATTTAAAATAAATACGTTAGTACACATATCACTTGTGCACATCATCAAAATCCACTAGGATGTGTCTCAATATCCCAACATTCTTTTCTTTTTGATGATGACAACAAATGATATAAAATGTCGAAATAATATGAAATTAAAAAAATTACTTATGCTCCCCCTGTAGAGATGCATGATTGCTATGGAGAGGTTACTCCACAAGCATCAAATCTAGTTAGCAATAAGATGAAATATGCACAATTTACATTTTATTTTCAATTCAAATTCAAGTGTTATTTTATATGGCATTGTGAGCTGTCTTCCCCTTTGTCACATCAAAAAATAAAATAGAGGTGTAACAACATATTATACCAAGTGTTGATGTAAAATGTGACATAGGAATGATAACAAAGTGATAAAATTATAACACCAAGAAAACTATTCCATGATAGAGCAATTTTACATAAGGTCTCAATATCCCTTTTTACAATAATTTCTCAATATTTGCTTAAGAAATTTTTTGCAATGCCATACATATGAAATAAAAACAATATAATTTTGGCAACATTTAACAGGCATATCATGCAACATTTAGCAAGCATAAGCATGACAAAGAAACTTTTAGCAAGCATACTCATCATAGCATATCCTTTCATAAGAAACCAAACCATTACATCGATAAGTGTCGTGGGTTCAAAGAAAATAGTACATACCATTCTCACACAATAATATAAAATTTGTAAGAATCAATCGATTGTAGCAAATATTACAAACCAACCTAATATTGTTCAAATTTCATAATTAACATAGCATAAATAAAACAACAACGCCTTATGAAGCTATCCGCGTTTGATCTCCTTCTTGATTTCATCGAGCTCTTCTTTAACTTCTTCAACCAATGCATCAGTGATGTCTATCCTTTGCTTCATGGTTTCCTTCAGGCACTCTATCCTTTGGATCAATTCGTCCCTCATGTTGCACATTCTTTGGTTTGCTTGAAGTTCCATCTAATCAAGCCTTGCAATTACGGCTTGTTGAAATGCTAACATGTTTAGTTGCATGTCATCAGAAAATGAAGCTTGGCCTTGCTCTATTGGTTCTCTTTTCTCGGCTTCTCCTTCTCCTTCTTCTTCACTATCTTTAATAACATTCTTGTTGGGATCCGCATTAAGTCCCATCCTATTGAGTGCACCCGCATCGAACCTAGTCATGGGTTCTATGAAGTGGGTCTCACTCTCAACGTTTACACCGGCGGATATGAAGATAAAGGTGATGTAGGGGTCGTGGTGAAGAGATGAGATGGTGTTCATGGAGGTTGCACTATGGATGATATTTTTGAAGATAATTTGTGCCCAATTAACCTTAATTTTAGCCAACATAGTATATACACATTTGGCTTGATTTAAGGACAATACGGCTCGACTCCCTCCCTTTTGATTAATATTATATGAAAGAATATTCGCGAGAATTCGCTCTTTGGGAGTGAGATGGCCGGTGGGCAAGCTAGGTATGTAGTGTTTCCCTTCACGATACATAAGACCGAGAACTTCATTGTCATCCATTTCTATTTCACAGAAAAGTGACCCCGTGCTTGGGATACCTAGCCTTTGTACCAAACTATTTGTGTCAAGCACAATGGTAACATCTAGGACTTTTGTAGAAATTTTAGTGGATCCGGTAGAAGTGCCGGTGTTCACGATCATGTTTATGTAGAATAGATTAATTAACTTAAGAAAGAACCTACACTTATTGTTGTGCGAGAACAAATCGGTTAGCCCTTGAAATTGAAAGATGCTATCAATTCCATAATTTGTCAAGTCACTAATTTTGACATACCTCTCTTGGAGGATAGTTCTTTGGGCATTCAAATCAAAAGTGGAGATTAAATCGGGCTTAAGAAGATAGGGAGTGATGAGTTCCATTTCCGATAAGTGTTAAGATGAGGATGTTTCCATTCTTTTCTTCTTAATGGAAGTGCCCCTAACCATGGTTCTATGAATATGAAAAAAAATTAGATTTTTACGGTAGGAAATATACCTAGGAAGTAGAAGATGACTTCCTCAAAGATTCTTCTCCAAATTCCTTGATCTTCTTGAGAAATCTCTAAAAATTGCAAGTTTTGAGTGGAAGGAGAGCAATAGTCGGCTATGAGTGTGAAGAGATGAAAGATGGTGAAAGAGAGTAAAGTTTAGGGTTTTACTCTTACTACATAATATATTGGCTTTAGGATTTCAACCAAGGGTTTGGATCTCTTCTTCTTAATGGGTATGAGTGACTAATGGTGGTAAAACCCCAATAAGAAAACCCAAAACCCGAAATCATAAAACCAATAGTCGACTGATTTTGGATATGGAAAATACACCCAGATAGTCGGCTATCTGTCAGATTGTTTAAAAATAGATTTCTGACCATTATAATAGTGTGCCAAACTGACTTATATTGATATCTAATCATTCAAAACATAATTCTAATGCATAAATAATATTTTTCAACATATTAATTTATTTTAAAATGTATATGGCTCAGCTCGATGGCTATGAGAGTGCTAACAGTCGTGCATGTAGGCTGAAGAAGTCACTCTACGGGTTGAAGCAATCACCACGGCAATGGTATAAGCATTTCAAACGCTTTATGACAGATGATCAAGGGTATGTTCGCAGCCCCTATGATCATTGCGTGTTCTATCAGAAGTTGGTTGACGGATCCTTCATCTATCTTCTGCTTTATGTCGATGACATGCTTATTGATTCATCGAATAAAGAGGAGATTCGGAGATTGAAGTCTCAATTGAGCTTTGCATTTGAGAATAAGGATCTGGATGAGGCACGAAGGATTCTTGGGATGGAAATCACAAGAGATCGAAGTGGAGGTACAGTTCATTTTTCACAGTGTTGCTATTTGAAGTCTGTTATTCAGAGATTTGGTTGTGAGAAGATGAAGTCCGTAGCTACTCTACTTACATCTCACTTTAAGCTCAGTGCCAAGAATTGTCCGAAGAATGAATCAGAGAAGAAGCTTATGTCGAACGTACCGTATGCCAATGCGGTAGGGGCCTTGATGTACGCAACGGTATGTACTAGACCCGATCTATCACATGCGGTCAGCATGGTGAGTTGATACATACACAATCCGGGGAAGGAGAACTGGCGAGTAGTGCAGGGGGTCTTGTGGTACATCAATGGCACAGTCGACGTCGGACTGACATATAGCCGAAGTGTTCATGGTCCGCACCCTGTCAGGTATGTCGATTCTGACTTTGCCGGAGACTTGGATGGGAGATAATCGATGACAGGCTATGTCTTCACCCTGCCTGATGCTCCAATATGTTGGCAGAGTATCCTTTAGTCTATGGTGACCTTGTCTACTACGGAGGTAGAGTATATGGCATTGACTGAAACGGTGAAGGAGGCGATTGTAAGGGACCTTGCGGGGCTACACACACTAGAGGGGGGGTGAATAGTGTAATAGCAAGCGAAGTGCTTAATTAAAAGTTACTAAAATTAAAGCATAATAAGCAGCAGAAATTAAAGAGTATGCTCAACAACAACAATCGTAAACACAAGGATTTTACCCTGGTTCCCCAAAACTTGGGTACGTCCAGCCACACCAATATTCATTATATTCCCACACAGAGAAGTGAATACAAATCTCACAAGGAGATACCTCACCAAGAGGATTTTGCCCTACACAAGGACCCAACCAACCCTACACAGGGGTCAAACTCCCACCTAGAGAATTACTAACTCCCACTCAGAGAATTAGGGTTAGCCCTACACTAGGACACCAAACTCCACAAAGAGAGTTACTCCCACAAAGAGAGTTATTCACACAAAGAGAATATCTAATTCCCACAAAGAGAATTAGGGTTTTGAAACAAAAACAAAACGAAACAACACTTACCTATGCCTTGATATGATCTTACCAATATGAAGAAGAAGGCATGCAAGTGAAACTCAAGTGCTTGAGATGAGGCTTTGATTGCACTTGATGATCTTTATCTCTTCTAGGAATGAATCCTAACACTTCTCACTTGAGTGTATGAAATGAAGAGAAGAAAGATGTTCTCCAAGAAAGGAATGAGAATTAGATCCCTTGGAGAATTTCCCTATGAGCTAGCTTCAATGCATGAAGAGAAATATGCTCATGAGAGGGAAATGGGAGAGATTAGGAGTGGCTATTTATTCTCAAAGATATTCAATAATAACCAAGGGTTCTAAATGAACTAAGCCAACTCATATATATAGGAAGCCCAAAGGAACCCATAAAACCAGCCAAAAACCCAAAGCGAAGAAATCTGCAACTGCTAGATTTTGGCAGTTTATGTTACAGATAGTCGACTGATGAACAAATAACAGTCGACTGTTCAACGGCTAGAAAAATCCCAACGGATATAAGCTGATCCATGACAGTCGATTGTAGAAGCTACACAGGCGACTGTAAAATAGACAGTTAACTGTATATCCTTCATCAGACGACTGCTGCAGGGGATGGAGAAAAACATAGAGTTGCAACTTTCTCCCACTATGCATACAGGTGACTTAAGACCAGAGTACATTCGACTGTAAAATAGACAGGCGACTGTATAACCTTCATCAGTCGACTGTAGCAGTGGATGGAGAAAACAAAGAGAGATGTATTTTTCGCACTTACGCCTTTCAAACGACTGATGGCCATTTCACATGCGACTGTAAATATACAGGCGACTGTAAAAACAGCAACAGGCAACTGTGTTGGATATGGACGACACGAATACACCCATGAGGGGATGTATGAGGGTATACGGACCTCAGATGTGGCGTGCACGAAGGCGTGCACGAAGGGAACCTTTTCTCGTGTGAAAAGGACCACTCGATAAGTGGAAAAAGCCACTCGATAAGTGGAAAAGGTCACTTTATAAGTGCATTAAGGCACTTGATAAGTGAATGAAGAAGAGGATAAATGAATGTGCTTTTATAGGCTAATAAGCTTATAATTGGTTATTTCCTTCAATAACCACCCCTAAAGCCTATAAATAGGACCCAAGGGTAAGGCATTCATACCACACTTTCCATGCCATAAGTTTGCATAAGGCATCCTTATGTTCTTCTTCTCCCTTCCATTAAAATCCTCTTCTAGTTAGAGATTTAGGCGGTGAAACTCTGCTTCGATCCTCCGTGACGAAGTATCGACCGTTGTGGTGAATCTGAGGGCAAAGTTCAGAGACTACCGTGCCGCATACGCAAACGTAAGTCTCTACTTTATTTCGATCCTAACAACGCTGTTTTGACAGGATCCAACATTGGTATCAGAGCCATACGGATTCGCTCCGGTCAGACCGTCGCCCCATCGAAACTATGAACGAGTCATTGTCTTTTTCACGAATGGGTATCCTACCATTATGGATATGGTAGGAACACTTCGTGACGGAGAGAACGCAGCGGTTGTTCTTTTCACGTTAGGGTCTCCTACCATTACGAATATGGCAGGAACTCTCCGTGACGGGAAGAACCGACCGTTCATATCGTCAAACTCACTCTCTTCATGGATGCTGAGTCTCCATTCATAGGGAATGGGCACTCTCTTCATGTGGAGCGCGTAGTTTACGAACTTTTTGAAGTAAGTTATTTTTTTTGGCACACGGCCATTGGAGGATAACTACTTTCTCGATGAACGGGTGCTTCACCGGAGAAGAAGATGGTGGTTATTTCCATCGGGGAAGATGAATTTTGGTGCATGAAATCTATAACCAAATGGGCAATGGAGGCAATGCATTCCCCCTCCCCATACGGAGGGGGTTAGCTACGGCCAATAACGACGAACACCACCACGGCCACCCCCTCCGGTGGGGGTGTGCGGCCAACCCTGTGCAAGGGGGAGGCCGGCCATGGCCAAGGGGCCATGGCCGGGCATGGCCGGCCTCTGGCCGAGGCGAGGCCAGGCCAGGGGGCCTGGGGCCTCTGGCCGGGCCGGCCTCTGGCCGAGGCCTGGCCAGTGGCCTGGCCGGCCCTGGCAGTGGCCAAGGCTGCCGCAGTCTGACCCTGGCCGCTGCCAGGGCCTGGCCGGTCACTGCCCTGGCAGTGGCCAGGGCATGGCCGAGGCCTGCCCTGGCCACTGTCAGGGCCAGTGCCAGCCATGGCCTCGGCCAGTGCCGAGCCCCGATCAACCCGTTTTTTTTAGGGAGGAGGGGGGCCATGCCCATACGGGGCTTGCATGGATGAAGACATGCATGGCTAGCCCATACGGGGCCGACGACAAAACTCTGCGGTAAATTCCCCTGAAGGAGGGAAAGCTTGGATCCATACGGGAGCCAGCGACAATGGCTCGCAGAAAATCCCCACAAAGGGGGATTCGGCCTTGGCACGGTTACAGCTATACCCCGGTAATGGCTAGGGATTGCCTAATATTTCGCTAGTATCATAAGGGTACTAAGTTGAAATATACAATTTTGAAAAATACGTTTTCATACGTTTTGAAAAATACGTTTTCAAAGACGCTTTTCCGCTGCGAAGTACTATAAGAGTACTAACATTTGATAAAGTGATGGGGAAGTATTGAAAGTTACTCTAGATGGTGATTGGAAACGTAGTGACCTTTCCGATTCTAGAGTAACATCTTCAATATTTTTCGAAAATAACTTATCAAATTGTAAATATCATTCCAAGTGGGAGTTGAAATTAGAACTATCCAAATGGGATATTCTATCACTTCAAGTGGGAATTATATTCTTTAAGAAATTTTAAATGCAAAATTTTGATCAAACCTTCGGTTTTTTGTGTCTTTTGCAGCATTTTATAAGTAAAATGTCTTCCGCTTCAAAGAATATCGTCGCTGAGTTAAACAGAGGTGAAAAACTCAACGGCGATAATTACAAACTTTGGTCCATTAAGATACAATACGTTCTGGAGGAGCAAGAAGTGCTCGAGACTCTAAAGAACGTCATGATTGAACCCGAGTTGGGCACTACGGCCCAACACAGGTGAGACAAGGAAGCTTTTGATGCTTGGTCTCGGAAGAATAAGATAGCCTGCATTACGTTATTGTCCAGTATGGCTGATGACATAATGCGCATCTTCCGAGAAAATGACCTAGCCATGGACATATGGTCCAAGCTAGAGGAGAAGTTCGGTGGCACATCGATGTCCAAACATCACGCCTTAACTATAAGGTTTGATTCATATAAGAAACATCCAGATCATTCCATGGGGAAACATCTGCGACATATGGCGAATCTTATCTCGGAGTTAAAGGACGTAGGTCATGTGCTCACTGATGAGCAACAAATCCAAGCAGTCATACGTTCCCTACCAAATGGGTGGGACCAAATGAAGATGCATCTCACTCATAATGAGAGCATCAAGAACTTCAGAGACGTTTCAAAGCACCTCGAATTAGAGGAAGAGCTGGCTTGCGGCTGCCAAGCCAAGTGCAGAAGTGCACAAGGTTGCTAGTTCCTCACATGGGGGAAAGAAACGGAAAGATCATTCGAAGTTCACAAATGAACGTAAAACGCAACCTGAGTCTACCAAGAAACCCAAACATAGGGGTGTGCACAAGAAGTGGCACAAGAAGTGGCACAAGATGAAAGACTTGAAGAAGATCAAGTGCTTCAAGTGCAACAAGCTCGGTCACTGTGCTCGTTCGTGTACGAGTGGAAGCGACGAGGTAACTTGTAATTATGCTAGTTACATATGTGTTTCTAGTTCAATATTTCTTGTGGAATCTAATCCATTTTGGAAAATTGATTCAGGTACCACCGACCACATAGCAAGGGACAGACGGTCCTTCATGGAGTATCACCGGATACCCCAAGGAACGAAGTGGATCTATGTAGGAAACAACACTCGTGTTGAAGTGAAAGGCGTTGGGACTTACAAGCTAGTCTTGGACAACGGCCGCACTCTCCTACTTCATGATGTTCTCTTCGCTCCAGATATTCGAAGGAATATAATTTCTGTGGTCGTGTTAATGGGTCTTGGCTATAACTGGTTTTTTCATGATTGTAATGTGGACTTAAGTTGTAATAATACTCTTATTGGTACTGGGTTTGTATTTAAAGGATTTATTGTAATGAGTACAATGTATGATTCCTCGTGTAATGAAAATCTCCTTATTGCAAATTCTAAGACTTATGAGTCTGATGTGATTTGTTGGCACGCAAGGCTTGGTCATATTGGACCAACGTGTATGGATAGACTTGCCAAACGTGGCCTTCTATCCAATGTTTCAAAGGTTGAAATGTCGACCTGCGAACATTGTCTAGTGGGGAAATCTTGTCGCAAGCCATTTGGAACCGGCACAAGGGCCGAGGTTCCATTACAGCTTATCCATTCGGACATATGTGGTCCGATGAATGTCAAGACAAGACGCGGGAAGTCCTATTTCATCACTTTTATTGATGATTCACCCGATTTGGACATATCTATTTGATATCCCACAAAAGTGAAGCATTGGCTTGCTTTAAAAACTATATGAGTTTAGTGGAGAATCAATTAGACCGCAAGATTAAGGTCTTGCGAACCGATAGGGGCGGTGAATATCAATCAACAAGTTTTAAGGAACTTTGTGATGAAAAAGGCATAGTGCATCAGGTAACTATGCCTTATACTCCTCAATAAAATGGGGTTGCTGAAAGGAGGAATAGGACTTTAATGGAAATGGTCCGTTCAATGATGGTACAAGCTAACTTGCCAATCACCTTTTGGGGTGATGCATTATTGACGGCCGCTTTCATTTTAAACCGCGTACCCTCGAAATCAGTTAGCTCCACTCCTTATGAGTTGTAGAACCAAAGGTCTCCTGACTTAAACATTTTAAAACCTTGGGGATGTGCATCCTACGAACATATTTCCTCCCATAAGTATGGCAAACTTGGGCAAAGGGGAAGGAAATGTATCTTTATACGATACTCAGAAAACTCCAAAGGTTATGTTTTTGTTAGTCAGGAAGACAATGGAAGTCTAATTGAGTTTGAGTCGAGGGATGTCACTTTCTTGGAAAATGAGTTTCTAAGACAAGGCGAGATAAGTCAGAACTTATCTCTATTTGAGATTAATGATCAAGAAGGATTACCTCATTTGAGTGGGAGAATTCTTGGTGAAGATGAAAATACGTTTCAAACTTCACCAATGGATGATACGAATGACGATTATCCTATTCCATACGGGAATAATGATCCAAGTGGGAGCAATTATAACAACATTCCAAGTGGGAGTGATATTATAATTGATCCAAATTCGAGTCAACAAGGACTTGAAGAATCTCAAATACGACGTAGTAGTCGTACAAGGTTGGCTACTCTAAGATTTGAAGATGAATTTCCGTAAATCTTTATGACTTTACTACAAGAAGATGACGAGCCTGCTACCTTCAAACAGGCTGTGTCATGCCCTGCTAAAGACAAATGGATGGAAGCGATGAAAGAGGAGTTAGAATCCATGAAAGTTAACCAAGTCTGGGACTTAGTTGACTTACCCAGAGGACGTAGATCTATTGGGAACAAATGGGTTCTCAAGATCAAGCATAAGGCTGATGGCTCTATTGACAGATATAAAGCTCGCCTTGTCGCGAAAGGTTTTACGCAACAGGAAGGGATAGACTACGAAGAGACCTTCTCACCTGTTGTTCGTTTTACCTCGATTCGCCTGATTCTGGCAATGGTAGCTTGCTTAGACCTCGAATTACATCAAATGGATGTAAAGACTGCCTTTCTCAATGGAGAATTGGACGAGAAGATCTATATGGAACAACCAACAGGGTTTGTAAAACAAGAAAACGAACATAAGGTTTGTAAACTTCTTAAATCCATATATGGTTTTAAACAATCCTCGAGACAATGGTATATACGATTTCAAGAAGTTGTCTTATCAAATGGTTTTACCATGCTTGATGAAGATAACTGCGTATATATCAAAAGGATTAAAAGCAAGTATGTTATCATGTCTCTATATGTAGATGACATTTTAATAGCCGGGAATGACAAGGGCTTTGTGATGGATATCAAGGCTTGGCTTTCATCAGTTTTTGAGATGAAAGACATGGGAGAAGCCGCATATATCCTTGGAGTTAAGATTTCAAGGAACCGTTCGAAGAAATTTCTTTCTCTTTCACAGGAGACTTATATAAAGAAGGTTCTAGAACGTTTTAATATGCAGGACTGCAAGTCCATTGATACTCCAATAAGCAAGTGCGACAATTTATGTCTGAAATCATGTCCGAAGAACCAAAAAGAGAAGGAGATTATGGAAAAAGTTCCATATTCCAGTGCAGTTGGTAGTCTAATGTTTGCTATGATGTGTACAAGACCGGACATCTGTTTTGCCGTTGGAATGGTAAGTCGTTACCAATCCAACACAGGGCAAGTACATTGGAAAGCGGTTAAGAGGATAATGCGGTATCTCAAGGGAACTGCAGACTTTGCTTTATGCTATCAAGGAGATGCCTTGAGGCTCGAAGGATACACTGATGCTGATTGGGCGAGTGATCTCGATGAGCGACGATCGACCTCAGGATAAGTTTTTCTACTCGGATCTGGTGCAATATCCTGGAGTAGCAAGAAACAATCCTGCATCGCACTTTCAACCATGGAAGCCGAGTTTGTAGCATTTAGCATGGCAGTCCAAGAGGCTGTTTGGCTTAGGAAGTTCTTAGACAGGCTAATTAATGCAAGTGACTCAGGTGATGTACCCATACACAGCGACTGTCAAGCATCTATAGCCTATGTCAAAGATCCGAAATTCCATTGTAAGACCAAACACATAGATATCCGCTACAAATTTGCAAAAGACTATGATAAGACCAAGAAGGTAGACATAAGGTACATATCTACGCATGAGATGATAGCGGATCCGCTTACGAAGGCGATCCCCAGAGATGTGTTTTACAAACACTTATCATCTCAAGGATTGCGTAAGAGTTGAGTTGTACTAATGTAAATTCACATGTCTGTAAATGATCAAATTTAATAAAAGAATAAGTTATTTTAATATTACATATAAATTTCTGAGAAATGTTTGTGTACATTTTTTGAAATCTCAGCTATACTTTCTAGTATGTCAGACAGATTGAGGTTGGCTCTCTCACATGAGCAACCGCCTTATTCTATCAGACGGATAGAATAGAGATGAGACCTGTTTAAAGTCAAAATCGTTAGACAGATGATTTAGAGTCATGACTTAAACAAAATGGTTGCATGAAAGATCTGCATCATATGGATGCTTACAAAAGATCTAAAAGGATTTTTTAAAATCCTATCTGTCTTATGCAGGATGTGAGTCCAAAGGACTATTTGAGTAGAAAAAGGGACTCAAAGTCAGACATTGTGGTGTCTGATTATCATCCTTACAACATCATTGAGACATACGCTCCATGGGAAAGGAGTGATGTTGTAATACGTATTCATACTACGTACACATTTTTGACCATTGGATTAGAATAGTAAATAAGTTTACTATTATGTGAGACCCAAAGACCACATGGGTCTTAACTCGTTACCCTTATGGACTCTAATTGGTTCCTTAAGATTTGACTGGGTGATTGCTATCTTGGCATGTTGCTTATGGACTATGGTTAATTCGGTCTGGCGGGGCATGTTAGAAAAGCGAGTCAAGTCAAGATCAAAAGGATCGCAAGAAGAGGAAGATTAATTTCTTATTCACATTTGGACTTTAGAGATTCAAAGCTGGCCAGCCAATTGTAATCCAAATGGGATTCAATTGTTGAATATAAAGTATAAGAAATGTGAAGAAATAATCTAGGGTAAAGCATGCGTTGATCTACTCAACTTTGCACCTCGAGGAGTGTTGTGTATCTCTAACAAGTGCACAACAGCGGACTCTATGCGCATGACGGTCACACGGCCTATTTCTCGGTATGACAAACAGAAGAGTTTAAGGAAAAGATGTTTCCTTACAATCCCCTCAAGTGTGAGTGGGATATGTTGGATATGGAAGACACGAATACACCCATGAGGGGATGTATGAGGGTATACGGACCTCAGATGTCGTGTGCACGAAGGCGTGCACGAAGGGAGCCTTTTCTTGTGTGAAAAGGACTACTCGATAAGTGGAAAAAGTCCCTTTATAAGTGCATTAAGGCACTTGATAAGTGAATGAAGAAGAGGATAAATGAATGTGCTTTTATAGGCTAATAAGCTTATAATTGGTTATTTCCTACAATAACCACCCCTAAAGCCTATAAATAGGACCCAAGGGTAAGGCATTCATACCACACTTTCCATGCCATAAGTTTGCATAAGGCATCCTTATGTTCTTCTTCTCCCTTCCATTAAAATCCTCTTCTAGTTAGAGATTTAGGCGGTGAAACTCTGCTTCGATCCTCCGTGACGAAGTATCGACCGTTGTGGCGAATCCGAGGGCAAAGTTCAGAGACTACCGTGCCGCATACGCAAACGTAAGTCTCTACTTTATTTCGATCCTAACAACGCTGTTTTGACAGGATCCAACAAACTGTCTTGCAAATTGGGATGAAGCCCATAAACTGCAAGAAGCGCACAGTCGACTGTCGACCAATTCACAGGCGACTGTAGAAATACAGGCGATTGTAAATTGAACATCAATCGACTGATGCGAAAAGCTCAAGAAGAGTCAATAGAAAGTTGACT
This sequence comes from Scilla litardierei, assembly GCA_030789695.1. Taxonomy (NCBI): domain Eukaryota; kingdom Viridiplantae; phylum Streptophyta; class Magnoliopsida; order Asparagales; family Asparagaceae; genus Scilla; species Scilla litardierei. The sequence continues at coordinate 555,627,556 of CM061142.1, forward strand.
TGAGCTATGCATCACAGTCGACTGTAGAAAGGCTCGACAGGCGACTGGAATCACCCAGTCGACTGTAAAACCTTCATCAGGCAACTGTTGGAGAGCCAGAGACTCCAAATGAGTCTTTTGGCTAGACGAACCTATAGGGTTGGATTCTATGATAATCCTAAGGCTCACTAAGATGGTGAAATGCATATGCATAAGAGTATGACCATCTATCAAGGCATTACAATAATTCTAGACTCAAAAAGAGAAATGCAAGTAATTGAAATTACATGGATTACATATTGCATCTCCTAGAGTCTAAGTCTTCAAGCTCACGATACCTTGATGCTCCCCATCATTTCCAAGCTTTGGTACCCCTTGATGAGCTTCCCTTCATCAAGCTCCAAGCTTTGGCAATGCTCCTCTAGATGTCCATCCATCATCATGCTTCAAGCTTTGGCTTTATTAGATGATCTTCATGACTTCATCCAAGCTTGAGCTCACCATCACTCTTGGAGGTCTTTAAGATATCCCTTGTAATATCCTCTAAGCATTATGCTTTGTCTCATCAACATATAATCATTAAGATAAACTGAGACTAAAACATAAGATTGATTAAAACACTAACATAATGTATTGATCATCATCAAAATAACGTTAGTCTTGAAACCAAGAACTAACTGTCTCCCCCTTTTTGATGATGACAATCCATTATGTCAAAATATAATAAACATTGAAATAAACAATGTGTGCTAACAAACTCCCCCAATCAATATACAAATGTGCACAAAATATAAACATATAAAGCACAGAACATATTAATGGTTGTTACGCAAAACCACACCAATTGATAATAATGCATAAACAAGCATAAGGTATATTTTTACATAACCTATTTCTCTCCCCCATTGGCATATCAAAAAGATGGGTAGCCAAATAAGAAAACCAAGTGCAAGAGAAATAACCATCCCATACGCACAAACATAATGTTAATGACATGCAATGTGACATATGAATGGAAAAATAATGCTAGCAAGAAAAAATTCCATACTCTCCCATAATCATAGAAAACATGCAAACATGGGAGTAATGGACACACTCACACAAATGTGGATACAAAATGTAAACATACAAGCATGGTATCCAAGCAATGAATAACAATGTGAGTGAGCTAGCAAGATGGAAACCAAACAAAAGTGGAGTTTGGTTTCTGTATATAGTCATATGAAAATATAACATTAGGCACATATGAATCTATATACGCATTCGTATCAAGCCTGGAAACATTCTTAGGAATCCACAAAGAAAGTGATTTGGGATTCTTAGAAAGAGGTTTGGTTAAGGCATGAGTAGGAAGTGAGGGTGCACGTTTATGAGGTGGAACATAAACATTGGCGTGCCCCGTGTGTGAAACATGCAATTTAGCATTAGGAACATTCACACAAGCATTTCTACCATTCATAGGAACATATGAAGCATGCAATGGTTTATCATTAATTCTAGCATGCAAGCAATAATAAGATTTCCTATGAATAGAAACATCATGCATAACATTCAGAGAAGAAGCATTCATATCAACATGTTTTTGAATATGCTTCTTAATATATGCAAGACCGGAATAAAAAAAATGCATGATTTCTCTTTGGCTTAGAAATATTAGTTGATTTTAGGCCAAAAGAGTTGGATGTGACTTTCTCATTAGAATGCTCCCCCATAAAATTTATTTGGGTGCTTCTAAGAGAAGAACTTGGTTTGTTCACCTTCAATGAAGAGGATCCCAAAACCATGTCCTTACTCAATTTGAAATTTTCAATTTGAGTAGACAATAGCTCACATTTCTTCAAAAGTGAAGAGATGTTGTCATCCCTCTTGGATAGACATGAGCTAAGCTCACAACATTTTGACTTGAGAGCCAATGTCTCATCTCTCAAAATGTTGTAATCACTCTCCGAGTGCATCTTCTCCATTTGGAGTTTGAGAGAAGCATTCTCATCTCTCAAGGCACTCAATTGAGAAAGAAATCCGTCTTTCTCGGCATGCAGACAATGAATTTCCTCTTTATGAGTAGCAAATGCACTCTCCTTTAAAGATCTAAGAAATTCATTGACATACACTACTTGAGCTTTAAGAGACTCATTCTCTTTGCTCAACATGCACACACGTGAATCAAGAGTAATCTTTTCTTGATTTAATGCAATGGTTTATGTATCATCATAAGGTTTGGATGATAATAAAGTGTGCTTGCGTGCATCTCTCTCAAGCTTGTTATTATTCGCTTTGGGAGAGTCCATAAACAACGCATTACAATTTTCAATAAAATCGCTACGTTGAACGAGAGAGTTACGAGATACCTCATTACCAACGATGCTCTCAGCATCGCAAGATTTCTCTCCACCATATTCTTTATCAAGGTAATCCTAAATCTCCTTGGCTGTATCTAAATCATATACTTTCTTTATAATTTTCGTAGAGACGGCATTCTGCAACGCATTCCAAACTTGAGTATCCGAAGTGATAGACATTGAATCCTCGTGATCATCAAACCATTGGAACATTTTCTTCCTCCATTTTAAGAAGTGTTTGCCTTTGAAGACGGGAGGAAAGGAGAGGGGTTGTTGAGACTTAGAAGTCATGCTTGCAAAAGCCACCAACCCAAGTCTCTGATACCAACTGTAAGGGACCCTGCGAGGCTACACACTAGAGGGGGGTGAATAGTGTAATAGCAAGCGAAGTGCTTAATTAAAAGTTACTAAAATTAAAGCACAATAAGCAGCAAAAATTAAAGAGTATGCTCAACAACAACAATCGCAAACACAAGGATTTTACCCTGGTTCCCCAAAACTTGGTACGTCCAGCCATACCGATATTCACTATATTCCCACACAGAGAAGTGAATACAAATCTCACAAGGAGATACCTCACCAAGAGGATTTTGCCCTACACAAGGATCCAACCAAGCCTACATAGGGGTTAAACTCCCACCTAGAGAATTACTAACTCCCACTCAGAGAATTAGGGTTCTCCCTACACTAGGACACCAAACTCCCACAAAGAGAGTTACTCCAACAAAGAGAGTTATTCCCACAAAGAGAATATCTAATTCCCACAAAGAGAATTAGGGTTTTGAAAAAAAAACAAAACAAAACAACACTTACCTATGCCTTGATATAATCTTACCAATATGAAGAAAAAGGCATGCAAGTGAAACTCAAGTGCTTGAGATGAGGCTTTGAATGCACTTGATGATCTTTCTCTCTTCTAAGAATGAATCTTAACACTTCTCACTTGAGTGTATGAAATGAAGAGAAGAAAGATGTTCTCCAAGAAAGGAATGAGAATTAGATCCCTAGGAGAATTTCCATATGAGCTAGCTTCAATGCATGAAGAGAAATATGCTTATGAGAGGGAAATGGGAGAGATTAGGAGTGACTATTGATTCTCAAAGATATTCAATAATAACCAAGGGTTCTAAATGAACTAAGCCAACTCCTATATATATGAAGCCCAAAGGAACCCATAAAACCAGCCAAAACCCCAAAGGGAATAAATCTGCAACTGCTAGATTTTGGCAGTTTATGTTACAGACAGTCGATTGATGAACAAATAACAGTCGACTGTTCAATGGATAGAAAAATCCTAGCGGCTATAAACTGAGACATGACAGTCAACTGTAGAAGACTACACATGCGACTGTAAAACAGACAGTCGAATGTATATCCTTCATCAGGCGACTGCTGCAGGGGATGGAGAAAAACATAGAGGTGCAACTTTATCCCACTATGCATACAGGTGACTTAAGACCAGAGTACATTCGACTGTAAAATAGATAGGCGACTGTATAACCTTCATCAGTCGACTGCAGCAGTGGATGGAGAAAACAGAGAGAGATGCATTTTTCGTACTTACGCCTTTCAGACGACTGATGGACATTTCACATGCGACTGTAAATATACAGGTGACTGTAAAACAGCAACAGGCAACTGTCTTGCAAATTGGGATGAAGCCCAGAAACTGCAAGAAGCGCACAGTCGACTGTCGACCAATTCACAAGCGACTGTAGAAACACAGACGACTGTAAATTGAACATCAGTCGACTGATGCAAAACGCTCAAGAAGAGTCAATAGAAATGTTGACTTGAGCTATGCATCACAGTCGACTGTAGAAGGCTCGACAGGAGACTGGAATCACCCAGTCGACTGTAAAACCTTCATCAGGCGACTGTTGGAGAGCCAAAGACTCCAAATGAGTCTTTGGGCTAGACGAACCTATAGGGTTGGATTCTATGATAATCCTAAGGCTCACTAAGATGGTGAAATGCATATGCATGAGAGTATGACCATCTAACAAGGCATTACAATAATCCTAGACTTAAAAAGAGAAATGCAAGTTATTGAAATTACAGGAATTACATATTGCATCTCCTAGAGTCTAAGTCTTCAAGCTCACGATACCTTGATACTCCCCATCATCTTCAATCTTTGGCACCCCTTGATGAGCTTCCCGTCATCAAGCTCCAAGCTTTGACATTGCTCCTCTAGATGTCCATCCTTCATCATGCTACAAGCTTTGGCTTCATTAGATGATCTTCATGACTTCATCCAAGCTTAAGCACACCATCACTCTTGGAGGTCTTTAAGATATCCCTTGTAATATCCTCCAAGCCTTATTCTTTGTCTCATCAACATATAATCATTAAGATAAACTGAGACTAAAACATAAGATTGATTAGCACACTAACATAATGTATTGATCATCATCAAAACAACGTTAGTCTTGAAACCAAGAACTAACAACGATATGGCTGATGGGCTTGATGGATGATTTAGGAGTCTACCAACGGTGGTATGATTTCCATTATGACAGCCAGAGTACAGTGCACTTGGCTAAGAATCAGGTGTTAAATGCTTGCATCAAGCATATCAATGTGAGATTCCACTTTGTTAGGGACTATGTGGGAGAAGAAGACGACAACATCAACTTGCTAAAGATTGTAACAAATGACAACTCGGTGGACATGCTGACGAATGTTGTATCAGAAGTCAAGTTCTAGCATTGTTTGGACTTGCTCATTATGGTTCCTCGATGAAGTTAACGTCGACCCCAAGAGAGGGCATCGTGACTCGAAAGAGTTAGTCGGTCCCAGAGGAGACATCGTAGCTTGATGGAGCAGTTGGTCCTTTGTGACATTTGGATCTTAGGAGCAGAAAGGCAGGGGAACACCAGTTGATGCTCTACCAAGGTCAGTGAGGGTCGTTCGGTGGATGAAGGCTCAAATTTTGCTAAGGTGGAGATTTGTGGAAGTTGGCTCGATTCAGCGTAGTAGAAGCATTGGTCATACAGACGAGTTATTTTATGTAGAGATAACTTGACTGTGCTCGAGTTCGACCTATCTGACTCTATAGAAGTCAGATACGAGGAAGCTGAGCATTTGATCTTCTACATCGCAGTTGGACGATCAGTCGTCAGTTCGAGTCTGTTGGTCGATAGCTCGACATTGGGTCGTTCAGTCGTAACTTGGTTAGAGTCTGTGTTTGGTCGAATGGTCGTATGATGGATTGATGGGATGGCTTGTATGTGAGGCTCGACACTTCGGTCGTTTGGTACAGAAGAAGATCACTCGGTCGAAGGGGGCCCAATTGGGATGCATCTCACTAAGATACGACGGAGGCCCACTTGGGTGCAGCAGAATTAATTGTTGGAAGCAACGATCTAGGATCTTGGTTTGATGATGACAAACGTGTCGGTATATCTAATGTGTGTGCTCAGTGTGTTTCAGGCAATATATTTTCACTATTTGGCGAAATTACTATTCGTATAGCAGAGGGAGTGTGTGTGTGCACAAAGAAGGTTGACTTGGTCAATGAAGAGCAAAGTTGGACTTGGTCAAATTGGTGGTTGGATCAATTCAAATCTTTTTGAACTACACATCAAATCCCAAATTGATTGATTCAACCCAATCCCTAGCCAATTACAAATCCTATGTTGATTGGGTCAAAATTCAAATCAATTAGGGAGACTTGTTGCTACTCATTTCCTATTCAAACATCTAATCAAATCCTCCCAAAATCCCAACTACTTTTTAAAAAACCCTAGTCATGCTATATATAAGCCATCATCTCCTTGAAGTGCAAGGCACGGCTAAACAAAAATACCAAAGGGGCGTGAAACAATTATATTGCGGCAATCAACAAACTCAAGAGTACGGCAACAAAAATATTGAAGAGGGCATAGTACTTCAAAGTTGCAAAAACATAACTCCCCAAAAGAGATAACCTGAAATTAAACCTAGCCTCTATTACAAAGCCGCAGCAAATACAACAAAAAAACTATCAAAATCTTTTCTTTTCTTTCTCCCCCTTTGTAATCACCAAAAGTGGATTAATGAAGTCACAAATATATATTCCATGCAAAAATAAATCATTATTAAATGTAGCGTGCAATTTGCATGAGTTTTCCAAGGAATAGACAAGTCAAGTTCATAGAATTTCATACCAAGACTTCTCCACCTTTGTGTAAGTGAAAAGATATAGACAATAAAGTGCAAGAGGAGATTCAATATCAGAAAATCAACCAAAACAATCCACATTTTTCATTTTTCATGAATATCACTAGGATTGACTTTTCCCACCTCATTAAAGATGAGTTCAAGTTACCGAACCCCGAAACATAGCCTAAAAGGACTTTTAAATGTGGGGTGGCATTGCTTGGTGAGTTATATACACCAACGCTAATGATTACCCATGTAGCACAAGTTGGATACTCGTGGGTTGTGTTTTAGCCATGAAGTGTATCCATTTTTCATACTGAGCAAATATCGTTTTTTTTCAATTCTTTTGTGCTCAATTTTAATTCATGGCTAAACACATCATATCCCTTAGAAATTTCAGAAATTAATCATTCCTACATTCACTTTCCATTATTCTTCAAAAGAATCTCCAAAAGCACTAAAAAGTCAAATATCGTGAAAGTGCAAATGTAGGTGTAGAAGTCAAGTTTGAAACTTATGAGACATGTCATGGCTACTAAAAAGAATAACATCATGTTCATGTAGCTACAACAATAATGAATTGACTTCTACAAGGGATAGAATTGATCATTCATACAATATCACTCAAGAGATTCAAAAGAGGATTCAATAAGCACACATTTTTTTGATTTTTCATTTTTCATTTTTTTTCCAGAAATAAAAACATTAAAAATCATCCATGCAAGCACACAAACCAAAATAAATCAAGCACACAAAAAATCTATGAAGGTATGCAATGAAATGCAAAGAGGGATAGAAAATTATACCTTCTCGTCGCTTTTTGACGAAGGAGCTAAAAGAATGAGACATTGAGTTTATTGCTCCTTGCCAAAACTCCATCACACCTACATGAAAGGTGTTAAGTGTGACCTTGGAATCCAACAGGTCCACTAGTGTTAGCCAACATAGTTTTAGGAACCCACACTTGTTTAAACTTGATGTTTGTGTTCCTAAATTTACAATAGTATGAAGTGTGGCCTACACTATCACAAGTAAAGCACTTTGCATATAAGTTCTTTGCAATAGATGGTGCATTGTGGAATTTTTTGAATTTTGACTTTTCAACGTTTTTCGAACCAAATCCAAGTCCTCTTCTATTATTGCCATATAATTGATTCTCTAAAATAGTATCCAACGATTGTTTTCCCATAGAGAATTTCTTAATGGCTAATTCAAGATTAGAGACTTTGGATTTTAACAATCTATTTTCTTCCACAAGCAATGTGCATTTACTTATAAAAGCTCTCTTGTTTTCCTCTTCCTTCTTTTCAAATTCAACCATTTTTCTTTTAAAATCATTATCCAACATGCAGAATTTATCATTAAGCTCTCTAATAACATAGTCTTTTTCAGTTTCGAGCTTAATCAAATCAAGTTTAAGCATGCTAATATTATTCATCAAGGAAGGGCAAGAGAGACAAGGTGCTTCATCATTAAAACTGGATTTTTCCTTTTTCAAAGTATCAATAGTAGAGTCACGAGCAACAATATCAATTTTGAGTTTTTCAATCTCTTTAGACATTTCATATTCAGATTGTTGCATTTCAAAGTTTTCATTTTGGTAGTCATCTATAGTGGATTCAAGCTCTACTATTTTATCTTGCATTTCTTTACAAAGAGCAAGGAGTTCAGTTTTACTACCAGAAATTACCTCATCGTGTATTCCCATCAATGCCATGCATGAGTGGGCTTCGTGTTCCTCCTCCTCACTCTCAGCTTTGCTATCCATATCCCAAGTTAGCACCTTGGATTTTCCCTTTTCTTTGGCTACCTGAGCTGTCTCATATGGGCAATCCCTCATTCGATGTCCTCTTTTCTTACATTTAAAACAAGTCATTCTATTAGTAGTATTCTGATCATAATTTTGCTTAGAAGACTGAAAAAAGTTAGAGCGATTAAACCTGGGTGCCATTTCTGTTCTTCCTTGCTTGGTCTGGACATACTTTCTGAAGTTTCTGACCATTAGCGCTATGTCATCAACATCATCTTCACTTTCGTCAGCTTTCAGAGCAAGTGGCTTGGTAGCTTTCTCCTTCTCCTCAGGTTTCTCCCTTTTATCCACGTTTTGCAATTCAAGCTCGTGGGACATTAAATTACCTATCAAGTCCTCCACCCTCATCTGCGATAGATCCTTCGCTTCTTGGATGGCAGTAACTTTAGGCCTAAAAGAGCTTGGCAGTGCTCTTAATATCTTTCTCACCTGCTCAAGGCTAGAATATGGCTTACCGAGCGAACTAGACTTGTAGACAATGTTGGTGAATCTCGCAAACATTTCTGATATGGTCTCTGATGGTAGCATGCGAAATCCCTCGTATTCCGTGCTCAGAAGTGCAAGTCTAGACTCCTTCACCTGTGACGTTCCCCCATGCGTCACCTCCAAAGTATGCCATATTTCCTGCGCAGTTAAACAATGTGAGATGCGATTGAATTCAGATTTATCTAATGCACAAATGAGAGCATTCATAGCTTTAGCATTAAGAGAATAAAGCTTCCAATCATTATCATCCCATTTATCATCAGGTTTAAGCATCTCAGTGTTTTCAATTTTAATAACAGGTGATTTATAGCCTTTTTCAACAATTTGCCAAGCTTTATAATCAATAGAAATCAAGTAGATTCTCATACGATTTTTCCAATAAGCATAGTCTACTCCATTAAATCTAGGTGGTCGGGAAATAGACTGACCCTCAGCAAAAGCACTATCAATGTGGTCCATGGTCAAACTAGGCTAGGTCTACTAAACTGGCTCTGATACCACTTGTTGGATCTGGATCCTAGCCTAGAGGGGCGGTGAATAGGCTAATAAAAAATTCTCATCCAACCCACGAGAAATCACACGCAGTTAAAAGCACAACCAGAGTAATGAAAAGCAGACACAGAGTACACAGCAGATTTACCCTGGTTCGGTCGTCCCAACGACCTACTCCAGCCCCCAAAGCTAATACTAGATTGAATAGTGCAATAGGTACAAAGTCACAAGTTAGAGCACGCTCAGAGCACCCTCAACGTCTCTACACTCGCCGGACTCTCAGTACCCCACACACAGTGTTTCCTCTCACTATCAATCCTAGCAAAGCTTTCTACCAGCTAGTCCCAAACTAGCTGGGTCCCACTTGTCTAGTCCCAACTAGACAAGTCCCAAAATAGTCACCAAAAACAGGTAAAAGTTTCCCCTACAGAGAAAGTTACACTAAGACACAAATAAAAGAGTTTAGGGTTTAGAAATGCTCAGTTTGTGTCTGTGTAGGCGTCTCTGTCAATCAGCACGTCGTCAGCTCCACTCTGACGCAAACGGTGTCTCAATCCGACTCCTGGATGTCAAGATATGCACTGGTCTGTGCGTAAAGAAATTTCAGTTCAATCCTTTATAATTCCTCAGTCTGTGCGCTCAGCAACTCCCTTAAATAAGGCTGTCGGTGTGCAAAGCAAACCAGTTCAAACTTTTTAAATAACGGCCTGTGCGCAAAGCAAGCTCCTTTAATACTTCGCATGCCACGTCAGCGCTCCTTTTGCGATTTCGAATTCTTGCGGTTGATCCCCACGTCAGTGCCTTCGTTTCATTTGCATGCAAGCTCCGACGTCTTCGCTTCTCTCATCGGCAGCGGCGGCGATCACGTGACAGCGGCAACCCGGCACTGATCGAGAGCTGCAGCGATCTCCGGTGATCTCTCGACTGCAGCAGGCGACAATCTTTAAGCAGCAGCAGCTCCTTTCCAAAGACGACAGCGTCTTCCTCGACGTCGGCAACGGCAGATCTTCCTCCGGCAACGTGCACTCGATGGCAGCGGGCTTCTCTGAACGGCGACGGTGGAATCAGCAAAGTCGGCGACGGCGGACTGCTTCGACGATGGCAGCTACGTGGAGAGCTTGACTCCTTCGGTGGCTCGACGAAATTCTTCACAGCAACTGCGGTCTCTGACAGGCCTCGTCGCTTCGTCTTCGAGCACGGACGGTGGCTACAGCGATACAGCAGCGGCGGCGATCTCCTTGGAAGTATTGCTTCTCCGAGCGAGGTTCTGACGGTGTCTTCAAGATGCGGCAGCGATGGCTCTCGACGACGTCAGTAGCACGGATCTCGGCGACGTCTTTTTGCAGATGAGCAGCAGCGAGTTATCTTGACGTTTGGCAACGACGGTGGGCTCCTCTGAGCTTCAGCAGCTCCGTCAATGGCGAGGGGTTCGTGATCGACAGCGGATCTTCAATGTCGGCGAGTTCTTCGTGGCAGCGGCTTCGTCTTCGACTCCCGACGGTGGTGATGACGGCGAGGAACTGAACGGGACGCAATGGTGGTGTGGTCTTCTTCGACAGCAGCAGGCAGCGGCGGGCTCTTATCGTCTTCTCCTTCTCTTCTCTGTCGTTCGCTCCAAGGGTGGCGACTTCGTGGATTAACTCAACGACGATGGGCTTCCACGACAGCAGTGATGACTTTAAGATGCAGCAACGAAGGTTCCCCTTCGAACGGCGATCTCCTTGATGGAGCTTTTGATAGTTTTTTTTGTTGTATTTGCTGCGGCTTTGTAATAGAGGCTAGGTTTAATTTCAGGTTATCTCTTTTGGGGAGTTATGTTTTTGCAACTTTGAAGTACTATGCCCTCTTCAATATTTTTGTTGCCGTACTCTTGAGTTTGTTGATTGCCGCAATATAATTGTTTCACGCCCCCTTTAGTATTTTTGTTTAGCCGTGCCTTGCACTTCAAGGAGATGATGGCTTATATAGAGCATAACTAGGGTTTTCTAAAAAGTAGTTGGGATTTTGGGAGGATTTGATTAGATGTTTGAATAGGAAATGAGTAGCAACAAGTCTCCCTAATTGATTTGAATTTTGACCCAATCAACATAGGATTTGTAATTGGCTAGGGATTGGGTTGAATCAATCAATTTGGGATTTGATGTGTAGTTCAAAAAGATTTGAATTGATCCAACCACCAATTTGACCAAGTCCAACTTTGCTCTTCATTGACCAAGTCAACCTTCTTTGTGCACACACACACTCCCTCTGCTATACGAATAGTAATTCCGCCAAATAGTGAAAATATATTGCCTGAAACACACTGAGCACACACATTAGAGGTATTATTGAAACTGAAATTATAAAGGATTGAACTGAAATTGCTTTACGCACAGACCAGTGCATATCTTGACATCCAGGAGTCGGATTGAGACACTGTTTGCGTCAGAGTGGAGCTGACGACGTGCTGATTGACAGAGATGCCTACACAGACACAAACTGAGCATTTCTAAACCCTAAACTCTTTTATTTGTGTCTTAGTGTAACGTTCTCTGTAGGGGAAACTTTTACCTGTTTTTGGTGACTATTTTGGGACTTGTCTAGTTGGGACTAGACAAGTGGGACCCAGCTAGTTTGGGACTAGCTGATAGAAAGCTTTGCTAGGATTGATAGTGAGAGGAAACACTGTGTGTGGGGTATTGAGAGTCCGGCGAGTGTAGAGACGTTGAGGGTGCTCTGAGCGTGCTCTAACTTGTGACTTTGTAACTATTGCACTATTCAATCTAGTATTAGCTTTGGGGGCTGGAGTAGGTCGTTGGGACGACCGAACTAGGGTAAATCTGTTGTGTACTCTGTGTCTGCTTTTCATTACTTTTGTTGTGCTTTTAACTGCGTGTGATTTCTCGTGGGTTGCACGAGAATTTTTTATTAACCTATTCCCCCCCCCCTCTAGGCTAGGATCCAGCTCCAACATTAATTGCATAGAGCTGTGATTGGATTGGATGCCGTAATTGTCTAGATCCATATCTTTAGGAATTCCTAGCCAATGATGACACCTATTATAACCTAGGGTTATAAATAGGGGTTTTAGGTTAGGGTTTCGTGGGACATCATTGTAACATTTGAGAGAGTTGCCATTTGTGAGAGCCAACTTTGAGAGATTTGTTGTGAGCTTTAGAGAGATCATTGTGTGCTTCTTCTTTGTTGGATGAAGAGAATATTTGTATTTGTTTTTTTCCTTTCGTAATAAAGCTCATCGGTGTTCCCCCTTGGCCAGTCCATGGCTTAAAAGTTGATATCTCTCTTAATGCTTCTCGTTTGTTTCTTGTGTTGATTACCTTTGTCCTCGGTCCCTGACGATCTTGTGTTTTTCACTGTGTTGGTGCTGCTAGCTCCTCCTCTATCTGTCGGTGGTGTGGGGTTGCTTCTGCACAACAACTAGATCATCTTATGTATGCCTCCACCTCTCGTCATCCTCCAGGGAACTTTCATTACCCGAGAAGAACCTCAAACTCATCTCCCTGAACTGCTTTAGGCTAGGAGTTTTCTGAATCTAGATCTTGGCAAGCATCTCAGTTTGTTGACTCAAACTCTCATGAACTCCCAATAATATCTTCTCCAATAGAGAAGCTCAGGGTGTGCCATCTCAGAAGAAGATGTCACGTTCCCACCGACCATTATGCTAAGAGAGAACGAAACAACAAGGATTAATACAAAATAAAAGAACATAGTATCTGAGCATCATCCGTACCAACCCTACACATATCACAGTGAGAAGATGACCTGCATGGGCTGCTAGGTATCGGTGTTTTAGACCAATATTGTTTTGATGATGATCACAACATTATGTTGTTGATAATGACTGTTAATGTTTATGTTTAACAATTTAAGAATAGCATTTTGGAGACTAAAAGCTTGGTGCAAAGATGGACACCAAAAGGAGCATTGCCAAAGCTTGGAGCTTGATGAAAGAAATCTCATCAAGTGGTGTCAAAGCTTGGAAGATGATGAGGATATCAAGGCTACTCAAGCTTGAAGGCTTAGACTCTTGGAGAAGCAAATTGTAATCCATGTAATATTTATTACTTGGTTTTCTCTTTTCGAGTCTAGGACTTTGTAATGCCTTGATAGATGGTCATACTCATTAATGCATATGCATTAACCATTGCAGTGAACCTTAGGTTCATCAAAGAATCAAATCCAATAGGTTCCCCTTGCCATGAACTCAATTGAAGTCTATTGCTTTCCAACAGGCGACTGCTGAAGGCAGGACAAGCGTCTGGTGATCACCAGGCGTCTGGCCAGCCTTCTATAGGCGGCTGTGATGCACATGCTCAAGTCAAATTTCCTTGATTATATCTTGAGCTTTTGGTGCAGGCAACTAAAGTACAAAAGACAGGTGCATGTCATCTATCAGGCGCCTGACTATTGTTCAGAAGGCGCCTGTACGCCAAAGTGCACAACTTGTCAATTTTGTGCTTAATCCATCTTGTGTGACAGTCGACTGATGTATAGTTCTCAGTCGATTGTTAATCTTCAGGCGCCTATACTTTGTTCGTCAGTTGTTTGAATGCACAAGTGCGTAAGTTGACATTTCTCGACTCATTTCCATCCATCCTGGTAGTCGCCTGCTGAAGCCTTTTCAGGTGCATGTGTAGTCTTCTACAGTCGCCTGTCCTGGCTCAAATTATAGCCGTTCGAAAAAACTAGCAGTTGGTCATTCTCTTGTCATTTGTTCTACAGGCACATGTCCTTGTCGATTTCAGCCAAATTATAGTCGTTGCAGATTTCTTCTCTTTGGCTTTTTGCTTGGTTTTATGGGGTTTTCTTGGCTTCTTATATATAGGAGAGGGCTTAATTCTATTAGAACTTTAGGAACTGTTGGTTAACACTGAAGATCATTACGAATCTTAAAGCCACTCCTATTTCTCATTTCCCTCTCATGAGCACATTTCTCTTCATGCATTGAAGCTAGCTCAAGGGAAATCTTCCAAGTGCATTCAAGCTCATCTCAACACGTAGAGATCCTCTTCCATGCCTTGCATTCATTATTGAGTAAGTTCATTTCATCAAGGTATATGTAAGAGTCTATTTATTTCATCTTTGTGATTGAAACCCTAACTCTCTTTGTGGGAGTTAGTTTACTCTCTTTGTGGGAGTTTAACCCTTCTGTAGGGTTGTGTAACAACAGATATTTATCGTACATATTTTGTACGTGCATTATTGATGTATTGAACTATGTGATTATTCATGTTATGATTTTATTAATTAATTGCCATAGCTTGAATGTATGATCCGTTATCGTATTAGTGGTCCACTTGACTTCACGATCGTGCTACCACTAATTCCCTCATTTTTTGGATACCGTTAATGTGCAGCAGTAAAATCGTAATAGTCTGAATATTTTAACCATGTTGAATTCCCTAAATCCAATCACATCTTGTATATGTTAATAAATCTTAATAAGATTAAAGAAATCTAATTTAAATCCTAAATAAATACTAACTAAATCTAAAATCCTAACTAATATTATCCAAATTATCTTAACAATAATATTTCTCTAAATATTAATTATCCTAACTAATCTAATTTAAATCTTAAGTAACCCCACGTCATCTCCACAATATCATGCAGTATATGTAGGAACCTGTCAAAATAGCATTAGGATCGATAAATGAAGTTGGGACTTACGCTTGCGTATGCGGCACGGTAGTCTCGGAACTTCGCCTTCGGATTCGCCACGACAGATCGAGTCTTCTCACGAACGGAGTAAGGCTACTAAATCCACAATCTAAATCTCTACTTTTAGATTAAGAACTTGGATAAAGAGAGAGGAAGGATTTCGGCAGAGCTTCGCTAGAATGAAATGCAAGGCAAGAATACAATGCAAAAGTGTAAGTAAATGGCTAAGCCTTGGGTCTTATTTATAGCCCCCAAGGTAGTTATTTTAGGAGTAATTGTTCCTTTGGAACAATTTAACTAAAGTGTACCATCTTACATGGCACATTATAAGCTTAAGTTGTACCATATGCATGGTACAACATAAGCTTAAGATATTCACCCTTTATTAGCCATATGTCACATGCACTTATGCACATATAATGCGACTTTCCCACTAATCTAGAGATCCTCTCCGCAAGGGAACAGATTCTCTTTGCACACGACTTCGTGTACGCGACGTTCGAGGTCTGTATTCCCTTCGTACATCCCCTACAAGGGTGTACAAACGTCATCCATATCTAACATCTCCCACTCACACTTGAGGGGATTGTAAGAGAACGTCTTTCTCTTAGTTCTTTCATCTATCATACCGAGAAATAGACCGTGCGACCGTCATGCGCGTAGAGTCTGTTGTTGTGCACTTGTTAGAGATACACAACGACCTCGAAGGTGCAAAGTTGAGTAGTTCAACGCATGCTTTACCCTAGATTATTTATTCACATTTCTTATACTTTATATTCAACAATTGAATCCCATCTGGATCACAATTGGCTGGCCAGCTTTGAATCATTAATGTCCAAATGTGAATATGAAATCAATCTTCCTCTTCTTGCGAACCTTCTGATCTTGACTTGATTCGCTTTTCTAACGTGCCCCGCCGAGCCGAATTATCATAGCCCATTAGCAACACGCTAAGATAGCGATCATCTCGTCAAATCTAAAGGAACCAATTGGAGTCCTTGAGGGTAAGAGTTAAGACCCATATGGCCTTTGAGTCTCACATAATAGCAAACACTATTGCTACTAACTCAGTGGTCGAAATGCATACGTGTTATGAACACGTATTACAACATCACTCCTTTCCCAGGGAGAGTATGTCTTAATGATGTTGTACAGATGAAAGATCAGACACCACAGTGCCTATCTTTTGAGTCCCATTACTACCCATGAAATATTCCTGGACTCTCATCCTGCATAAGACAGATAGGATTTAAAAAATCCTATGAGATCTCTTTTAAATATCCTTGTGATACAGATCTCAGATCTTTTGTAAGCATCCATATGATGCAGATCTTTCATTCGACTATCTTGTTTAAGTCACGACTCTAAATCATTTGTCTAATGATTTTGACTTTAAACTAGTCTTATCTCTATCTTATCCATCTGATAAGATAAGGCGGTTGCTCATGTGAGAGAGCCAACCTTAATCTGTCTGACATACACACAATAAAATAGCTGAGACTTAAACACAAATGTATATAAAATCATTTGTAAGAAACTTGTATGCAATATATATATATAAACTTCTTCTTTTTATTAAACTTTGATCTTCTATAGACATGGGAAATATTACATAATACAGCTCAGCACCTACGCATTCCCATAGATGATAAGTGTTTGAAGAACACATCTCTTGGGATCGCCTTAGTAAGGGGATCCGCTATCATCTTATGCGTGGATATGTATCTTATGTCTACTTCCTTCCGTTTGTCATAGTCCTTCGCAAACTTGAATCGAATATCAATGTGTTTGGTCTTACAATGAAATTTAGGATCTTTGACATAGGCAATCGAAGCTTGACTATCACTGTATATAGGAACAGTGCTCGAGTCAGTGGCATCCGTCAGCCTGTCTAAGAATTTCCTAAGCCAAACAGCTTCTTGGACCGCCATGCTAAATGCTACAAATTCGGCTTCCATAGTTGATAGGGCGATGCAGGTTTGCTTCTTGCTGCTCCAGGATATTGCACCATTCCCGAGCAAGAAAACAAAGCCTGAGGTAGATCTTCGCTCGTCGAGATCACATGCCCAATCAGCATCGGTATAGCCTTCGAGTCTCAAGGTATTGCCTTGATAGCACAACGCATAGTCCGCAGTCCCTTTGAGGTACCTTAATATCCTCTTCACCGCTTTCCAGTGTGCCTGTCCTGGGTTGGATTGGTAACGGCTTACCATACCAACAGCATAGCAACTGTCCGGTCTGGTACACATCATGGCGTACATCAGACTCCTGACAGCACTGGAGTATGGAACCTTTTCCATAGCTTTCTTTTCTTTTGGATCTTTGGGACACATTTCCAAACATAGACCCTCGCCTTTGCTTATTGGAGTATCAATTGGCTGGCAGTCATGCATATTAAACCGTTCTAAAACTTTCTTTATATATGTTTCTTGAGAGAGAGAAAGAAGTTTCTTGGAACGATTCCTTGAGATCTTATCCCCAAGGATATATGCAGCTTCACCCATGTCTTTCATCTCAAAGACGGATGAAAGCCAAGCTTTGATATCCATGATAAGACGCTTATCATTTCCGGCTATAAGTATGTCATCTACATAAAGAGACATAATTACATACTTGTTCTTAATCCTCTTAATGTATACGCAGTTGTCTTCGTCGAGCATGGAGAAACCATACGACAAAACGACTTCTTGAAAGCGCATATACCACTGCTTTGAGGATTGTTTAAGACCATATATGGATTTACGAAGTTTACAAACCTTATGTTTGTTTTCTTCTTGTACGAACCCGTTTGGTTGTTCCATGTAGATCTCCTCATCTAGTTCTCCATTAAGAAAAGCAGTCTTTACATCCATCTGATTTAACTCGAGGTCCAAACAAGCCACCATTGCCAGAATTAAGCGAATGGAGGTAAAACGCACGACAGGAGAGAAAGTCTCTTCGTAGTCTATTCCTTCCTGTTGCGTGAAACCTTTCGCAACAAGGAGAGCTTTATATTTCTCGATGGAGCCATCAGCCTTATGCTTGATTTTGAGAACCCACTTGTTCCCAATGGCTCTACGTCCCTTAGGTAAATCAACCAAGTCCCAGACTTGGTTTTTTTCATGGATTAAAGTTCTTCTTCCATCGCCACTATCCATTTATCTTTAGCAGGGCATGTGACGGCCTGTTTGAAATTTGCAGGTTCGTCATCATCTTGTAGTAATGTCATGAATGTTTGAGAAAATTCAACCTCAAATCTCAGAGGTGTTAGCCTCGTTCGATTACTACGTCTTGCTTGAGTTTGGTCACTCCCACTTGGAATGACATCACTCCCACTCGGAATAGGATTGGTATCGTTCGTATCATCCATAGGTGAAGTATGAGGGTCATTTTCCTCTTCACCAAGAATAATCCCACTCAAACGTTCCGATCCTTCTTGATCCCAAGTCTCAAACAAGGATAAGTCTTGACTTATCTCACCCTGTCTTGGAAACTTGTTTTCCAAGAAGACAACATTCCTCGATTCAAATTCTATTAGACCCCCATTGTCCTCTTGACCGATGAAAACATATCCTTTGGAGTTTTCAGCGTATCGGATGAAGATACACTTCCTCCCACGTGGCCCAAGTTTGCCATATTTGTGAGAGGATAAATGTGCGTAAGAGGCATAACCCCAAGGTTTTAGAATGCTTAAGTCTGGAGTTCTATTGTTCCACAACTCATAAGGAGTAGAACTTACCGACTTCGAGGGTACACGGTTTAAGATGAATACTGCCGTCAATAATGCATCACCCCAAAAGGTGATGGGCAAATTTGCCTGAGACATCATTGATCGGACCATTTCCATCAATGTCCTATTTCTTCTTTCCGCAACACCGTTTTGTTGCGGAGTATAAGGCATAGTTATTTGATGAACTATGCCTTTTTCATCACAGAGTTCCTTAAAACTCGTTGATTGATATTCTCCACCCCGATCGGTTCGCAAGACCTTTATCTTGCGATCTAGTTGATTTTCCACTAAACTCATATAGTTTTTGAAGCAAGATAAAGCTTCATGTTTGTGGGAAATCAAATAAATGTGACCGAAACGGGTGAAGTCATCAATGAAGGTGATGAAATAGGACTTTCTGCGTCTTGTCTTAACATTCATTGGACCGCAAATGTCCGAATGGATAAGCTGTAATGGAACTTCAGCCCTTGTGCCAGTTCCAAACGGCTTGCGACAAGTTTTCCCTACAAGACAATGTTCGCAAGTTGACATTTCAACTTTTGAAACATTAGATAGCAAGCCACTTTTGGCAAGTCTATCCATTCTAGTTGGTCCAATGTGACCAAGTCTTGCATGCCAACAAATGATCTCAGATTCAGAGTTAGAAGCATTTGTCAAATGGAAACTTTCATTAATAGAAGAAGAATCATCATACATAGTGTTTAAAACAATCAATCCATTACAAACATTACCCGACCCAACTAAAGAACTATTACAAACAAGATCAACATTTTGTTCATAGAACCTCCATTCATACCCTAAAGACATTAACATGACCACAGATACGATATTCCTTTGAATATCTGGAGCAAAGAGGACGTCGTGCAATAATAGAGTCCGGCCGTTGTCGAGAACTAGCTTGCATGTTCTGACACCCTTGACTTCAACACGAGTGTTGTTGCCGACGTATATCCACTTTGTTCCTTGAGTTATCCTTCGATACTCTACGAAGAACCTTCTGTCCTTCGCTACGTGGTCTGTGGCCCCTGAATCAATCAACCAAAAATAGTTAGATTCAGCAAGAAACATGGAACTAGAAACACATATGTAACTAGCCCTACAAGTTACCTTATCACTTCCATCCGTACACGTACGGGCGAAGTGACCGTACTTGTTGCACTTAAAGCACTTGATCTTCTTCAAGTTTTTCTTCTTTGAGTGCACATTCTTTTGCCACTTTTTGTTCTTAGTCTTCTTTGAGGTTTCCGGTTCTTGCTTTCGTTCGTTCATAAACTTTAAGCGTTTATCCTTCCGCTTCTTTCCTCCATGTGAGGAACTAGCAGCCATGTGCACTTCGGCACCAGGTTTTGTGGCTTGAATCCGCTCTTCCTCGAGTTCGAGGTGTTTGGATACATTGCTTAAAGTTTTAATGCACTCATTATGAGTGAGGTGCATTTTCATGTTATCCCAGCTATCTGGGAGTGAACAAATGACTACTTGGATCTGCTGTTCGTCAGACAGTGTAAGACCCGCATCCTTCAATTCAGCTATGAGATTCGCCATGTGGCGGAGATGCTTTTTCATAGATTGATCTCGCCGCATTTTCTACGAATCAAATTGAATATTTAAGGAGTGGAGTTTGGTGACCGAAGTTCCACCAAACTTTATTTCTAGCCCAGACCATATGTCTTTGGCTAGGTCGAATTCCTGAAATAGACGCATTATGTCATTGTCCATTGCGGACAATAACGTAATACGTGCTATTTTGTTCTTTCGAGTCCAAGTCTCATAAGCTTCTCGGTCCCTCTTGTGTTGGGCCGTATTGCCCAACTCAGGTTCTTCCATTACGTTTTGGAGTGTTTCAAGCACATCTTGCTCCTCCAAAACATATTGGATGTTTATTGACCAAAGTTTATAATTGTCGCCGTTGAGCTTCTCACCTTTGTTAAGCTCGGCGACAATGTTCTTAGAAGCGGTAGACATATTCGAATCAAAAAAACTGCAAAGAAAATGAAAAACACGATCAAAATTCTATGCATAAAGTTTCGATTCTTTAAACACTTGATAAGTTCCTTGGATGCACTGAAATGTTACTCTAGAATCGAGAAGTTCACTACGTTCCCAACTACCATCTAGAAGTAACTTTCAAAGTATCCCTCTTACTTATCTCATGTAAAAAGAAATCAGAAATGATACACGTATGGTACCAGCAGCGGAAAAATACTTTTGAAAAACATATCTTTCAAAATGGAATAGGTGAGAGTTTGCGCAAAGAATTTTAGCGCAACAATTGCCAAGCCACGAGACATGTTCTACACACCCATGGGTTAGATAACCATGGCCGGATCGTGGTAGGACTTGGAATTCTAAATTGCGCTATCCCGATTAAGGACGGGACATAACCTATTTGAAAACATCTTTTTTCAAAAAATTTGAAATACATTGGCCAATCTCCGTAGAGTAGAGCACAATGTCATAAGTACATTGGCTAATCTCCGTAGAGTAGAGCACAATGACATGGCTAATCTCGCATGAAGTAAAGCACTGGGCTAATCTTCAAGGAGTAGAGCCCAAGAAAAAAAACTTTATAAAATAAGAGCAGACGACTGTCGTTAGCCCCGTATGGGCTAGTCGGCACATTCATGTTTGACCAAGGCCTTTTGACACCCCGTATGGGCTAGTCGGCAAGTTCGTGATCGACCAAGGCCTTTTGCCGGATTGGTCGACCAAAACACCCAAATTGGTCGACCAAAAATTGGTCTACATCACTCCCGGCCAGGGCCCCTGCCCTGGCCGAGGCTGGCCCTGGGCCGGCCAGGGGGCCTCTGCCCTGGCCGGCCAGGGGGCCCTGGCCGAGGCCTGCCAGAGCCGGCCAGAGGCCACTGGCCGCTCGGCCAGGGCCTCTGCCCTGGCCGAGACTGGCCAGGGCCGGCCCTGGCTCCTTCCAGGGCCGGCCAGGCCATCCCCTGGCCGTGGCCGAGGCCGGCCACTGCCGGCCTGGCCATGGCCGGCCATGGCTTGGCGATGGCCGGCCATGGCCCATATGGCCATGGCCGACCACCCCCTTTGAATGGGGTTGCCGCACACCCCGCAGGAGGGGTGGCCGTGGTGGTTATTGGCCGTAGCCAACCCCCTCCGCATGGGGAGGGGGGTGCATGGCCTTCATAGCCCATTTGGTCATAGTGCACATGCACCAAAATTCATCTTCTCCGATGGAGATAACTACCATCATCTTCCTTGATGAAGCACCCGTTCGTCGAGAAAGTAGTTATTTTCTAATGGCCGTGTGCCAAAAATGAAAAATAACATACTTTAAAGTTCGTAAACTACACGCTCCACATGAAGAGAGTTCACATTCCCTATGAATGGAGACTCGGCATCCATGAAGAGTGCGAGCTTGACGACGTGAACGGTCGGTTCTTCCCGTCACGGAGAGTTCCTGCCATATCCGTAATGATAGAAGACCCTAACGTGAAAAGAACAACCGCTGTGTTCTCTCCGTCATGAAGCGTTCCTACCATATCTGTAATGGTAGGATACCCATTCGTGAAAAAGACAACGCATCATTCATCGGTTCGACGGGGCGGAGGTTTGACCGGGGCGAACCCGTATGGCTCTGATACCAATGTAGGAACCTGTCAAAACAGCGTTAGGATCGATAAATGAAGTTGAGACTTACACTTGCGTATGCGGCACGGTAGTCTCGGAACTTCGCCTTCGGATTCGCCACGACGAATTGAGTCTTCTCACGAACGGAGTAAGGCTACTAAATCCACAATCTAAATCTCTACTTTTAGATTAAGAACTTGGATAAAGAGAGAGGAAGGATTTCGGCAGAGCTTCGCTAGAATGAAATGCAAGGCAAGAATACAATGCAAAAGTGTAAGTAAATGGCTAAGCCTTGGGTCTTATTTATAGCCCCCAAGGTAGTTATTTTAGGAGTAATTGTTCCTTTGGAACAATTTAACTAAAGTGTACCATCATACATGGCACATTATAAGCTTAAGTTGTACCATATGCATGGTACAACATATGCTTAAGATATTCCCCCTTTATTATCCATATGTCGCATGCACTTATGCACATATAATGCGACTTTCCCACTAATCTAGAGATCCTCTCCGCAAGGGAACAGATTCCCTTTGCACACGACTTCGTGTACGCGACGTTCGAGGTCCGTATTCCCTCGTACATCCCCTACAAGAGTGTACAAATGTCATCCATATCCAACAGTATATACTAACTCACGCCCGCAACCAACCCAAGTTCCCCATGATCGTAACTCACGCAACAACCCATGAAATATCAACAACCCATGCAATCTTTCGTGCATAAAAATCTCGACGACTCCATGCACATTCTACTCTTTTCCTTCTTCTTCATAAACCCCATGCCTTACATTCCACCCAAATCACCAACCCAACTCTGGCGACCTCAAGGCCTCCCCACCCCGCCATCTCCTCCTCCCTTCGTAACTAAAAAACCCCTGACCCTGCTTCCAAGCGAACCTTTCCTCAGCCCACGTAACCACCGTCGCCGCCATCTCCTCCCATCGAACACAAGCAGCCCCCTTCAAAGCTCACCCCAAGCGACCACCGCCGCGTCAACCCCACTCCAGCCACCAATACACTCACATCACTGCCCTATCTTCGATCACTCCCCCTACGTTCGAAACTCCAACTCTGTCGTTCAACCTTTCTCTCTGCCCGTCATCAACTTCCTTTGACGCCCCTCTATCTCTGTCGTCTGCACCTTCCTCCGCAACCCAAGCCCATAGCTCTGACGACCACGCCACCATCGTCCGACCCCTCTCACTCCAACACCTCGCTCCACCTCCACCGCAGCGACCACTGCCTCCTTATAACTCCAACGACAACCCCAGCACCGCCACCTTCACCCTCGACGTCGACCTTCCCAGTGACCTTCGACAGTCACATTCATGCTCACGTCGACCCATGGCATCGCTGACGAACCCCCGTGCCACCTACACCGCCAGCACCGTCGACTGCAGGCACCGCCAGACCGCCGCCCGGACCGTCACTGCAGCGCCTCTGCCCGTCGCCACTAGTCGTCACCCCGCCCGCTAGGGCAACGCTACAAACTAAAACACGTATGTTTTAAATAATATCAGTACGTTAATTTTAATAATCAACAGTATACAATAATATCATAAAATGTTAGTTGATATATAATAATATCAGTATGTTAGTTATATATACACATTAGTTTATGACGTATATGATGTAGATGTTAGTGATAAAAAGTATATCTATATGACAGTTTATATATATAAGATGTTAGTAATATGTTTACAACATATAAATTAGTGTTATAATATATATACTAGTCATAACCCATGCCCGGAGGGCACGGAGGCAGTCATCGCCAGGGCGCAAATGCGAAGAGAAGCGGTCGCCAAAGTGCAAAAAGCGTGGGTGTGTGTGTGAGAGGATGGTCGGGGAAAAAAGAGGAAAAACAGGGACTAAAACGCAAAAAAATCACCAAAAACCCATCCCAAACCCAAGTCCAGAACCCCACCCAACCCCCACGTGACGTCCCATTCAGTAACCAAAAATATGATTGGGACAAAAATGCCACGTGAGACAAAACTGCCACATAGGACGAAGTTCGTGAATTGTATAAAAGATATATTAATGGAAAAGTGCTGACAGCGCTGGAAATTTTTCCAGCGCTGTCAGTGATGTGGGGTCTGTAGAGATTTTTTTAAAACATTATTTTACAGTTGGTAGATATACTTGTTAGGAAGCTCCCCACAAAGTTTCAGGTCGATCCGACACCGTTTGAGCCTTCGTTCATCGATTTCAAAAACGTTGCGCAAAACTGTCCACAGTTTTGCGCAACAATTTTGAAATCGATGAACAGAGGCTCAAACGGTGTCGGATCGACCTGAAAATTTGTGAGGATCTTCCTAACAAGTATATCTACCAACTGCAAAAAATATTTTTTAAAAAATATTGTAGCCATGCCAGATCGCTGACAGCGCTGGAAAAATTTCCAGCGCTGTCAGCACTTCTCCATTAATCTCATATATATATATATATATATATATATATATATATATATATGTATGTATGTATGTATGTATGTATGTATGTATGTATGTATGTATGTATGTATGTTATATAACACAGTATATTATATAATGGTAAGCTTAATGTTGTGATTAATTCATTAAGAAGCATTTAACTGATATTAAAAATCCAACCTCGCAGAAATAATCGCGCCTCTCGTTATGCCCATCTGGACACCCAACAACCCTTGAGGCAAGTATTTTATCGTAAATGAATTGCAACCTAAACTGTGCAACCTTAGTGTTAAAATCTTATTTCAATGCGCTTGGCAACTTTAGAAGCTGAACTGCATGCCTTCATTATACAAGTTGCTTCCTCATTTAAATGGACCTGTGATAATAATGTTGCTCGTTTGAAACAAATTACTATCTGTATGCTAGCAAACTAATCTAGACAGAGGCTTGGACATAACCCTCGAAATGCATATGTGATACCATCGAATACAGATGGGATGGGACCTAGTCGAAGACTAGACAGACACTTTGGGTGGGGTTGGTTCATGTAGTAGAGTTGGTAAGTGTGTATTGAACACATTACGGCTATTTTCCTACCACACTAATGGAAGCAAGCATCTTGGCCATTTTCCAGCTTATGGATGGCAAGAAGCATCACGGTAAACCCCCGATGGCAGGGTGTATCAAGAACCCTTTACTTACTCGGACATGGGCTTATGCACGAGCACAAACAACTGAAAGTATTCAACTTGCAACTATGTTAATTTCCTTTAAAATGCAAATCATGTATTATTTGTATGTGAATCCCATGTCTTTATATTACAGCACGTTCTTATTTTTGCTACGCACTTGTTTCCTTATATGCTCTGACAATCCTTGTTTCCTTAAATGGCAAATTAATTACTTTAAAATCTTGTCGAGCTTTCGCTGACATATATTTCAATAGACTTATGAAATATATGTTAGGTTTAGAGACGGAGTACAGTGTGTTGGGATTTTGGCGGACCCCCAGAGCTCGGATCTGTGTCCGTCCTAAGTTGGACGGACCACATGGGCATAAAAGCGCAGCGGAAATCGAAAATCAAATAATTCTAGACTAGCTAAACTATTTAGCTAGGCTCTGAGGGAGCCAGAACCTAGCCCGATCTATGCCAACTTGGGGTGGATCTGACCACCCCAAGAGGGATCTACTCTAAAGCGACTAATTTAAATCTACGCTAAAATTACTTAACCACATACCCGGAATCTTGGCCCTGGAGCAGGCAAGATGTACCGCACCATCTTCTGAAGCTCCTCGTAGACGAGCCGCCTCGACTCGATCCGCCTGAGCCTCCTCGCACCCTCGAACCGATCCGCCCGAGCTGACTTTCACCTCCGAACCGATCACACGCGGTAGAAAGTTTCACTTGAGAAGAACCCGCGTCTTAGACGTCCGGATCAAAATCCAAACCCCATTCGTAGTCTTGCCGGGACTACTCCAGAGAATAGGAAGAGAGATAGAGAGAGAATAATTTAGTCACCGATTGAGCTTGCTCTAAAAGTCTGGAGCTACTCGATCGATGACTTGGTGTGTTTTTCAACGAAGAGAGTGCACCCCTATTTACATAGGGAGTCGGCACTCACTCTTTCGTTGCGAGCAATGTGGGACTTTTGCAAATGGGAGAAAAAATCAATTAAGCCAATTTGGCTTAATTTCTAGTTTAAGTGAGCTTTTCATAAAAGCAAACTTTAACTAATTAATTCTCTTTGCTCACTAAACTTTAGACACCAAACAAGCTATCAATCCGAAGCGCTTCGAATGGTGAACACGTAGGAACTGACGGCGACGAATTTCGACTTCGTTTGACCCCTCAAACAATTGCCCAAAGTTGGGCAAATAATCGATTTTCGTAGCCGTCATTTGGGGTTTCAAAAAAAATCTTAAATGACTTAATTTGTGGGCACGCGCGCTAAGCTTAGCGGGCGCGCCCGCCCAAGGGGACAAGGGCGGGTCGCACGCCCGCTGGGCAGCGGGCGCCCGCCCGCTGTAGTCAGCTGGCCACGCCCGCTGCTGCAGCTGGCGTGCGCCTGCTGCAGCCAGCGGGCTGCGCCCGTTTGCCTTTGTCTATGGGCTTGTTAGCCCAGTGGGTCTAACCCACTTCGCCTTGGACTGTTTTCGCGTTTCCGGGCTCGTTTGAGCTCCGATTTGGACGCGGTTTGATCCTGTGTTTAGACCGGGACGATCCCGTCATCCAGGTAACCCTTTCCAATATATTTGTTCCTACTAAATTTGTCGTAACCAATTTACGACACGTTTAATCATAGTTTGCGTCAAATGCAACATTTGTCCCTATTTCTATTGCGACTAATTTTCACAACAAGCTTTGTGAATATTAAATATCATCAAATGATATCTCTCTCTATTCTATCTTCCTATTACTAAGACACGAACGTCACTCGGTGTGAAACCCTACAGCCTGACCTTACTACAGGTTGGGGCTCGGAACCCCTAGACGACGGTCACTACGAGCAGTAGCTGTCGTCCCTGTTTCAGAATAATCATAACGTGATCGACTCTTTGACAAAAGCATCATTGGGTTTACATTGGCTGTGTCAGTGATGAACTCCGTTAGCTATAGTCCCTTCGTCAAGACTGTTTTCCTGTTGGCCTAGGGTATGGTTTACTGTCAACCCTATTAGACAATATTGGTCAGTATACGGCGGTCCTTGTTGTATACACGTTGTACTTCTTACAACGTATCCCGGCCGAGGATTAACACAAAGATCGTACTGATCTTGTAACACTAACTTCCCTTTAACGGAAGTGACGAATCCTATCTCAGTCATCTACTCGTCTCCAGAGCTTCGGGTGCAACTCAACCTAAGATCTTTCAGCAGGCCTAGCCTCGAAGCTAGATCATAGGTCTAAGCTACACGGTTCACTCACAGGTTCGTTCAAATGACTTCAGGTCATAAGGACCAGCTAACCTATCATCACCCTAGAGTTATTAAAGACAGTTCGGTTAAAGTTAACCATTTAAGACATGTACCTCAAGGGGACATGAGTCTCCAGTCGATTTCCCGAATGCAATGGTGTTGCTAAAGTTCTTCTTAGATCTAGGACGTTTGTTGGGGTGACATTGTTAAGGTTAGTCCTCTTCCAAGAGGCCCTACGGCTGTCAGCTGATTGCTCACATGTGTCATATGTAGCTATAGATTGTTAATCTGGCCCACAAAGTGAGCGAAGGTCAGAGATCGCTTCTTGCAAATCTCAAATTTTAGGTCAGACCCATCCCAAAATCCTGCTTGGAGGGCCATCTTGGTGATGTCGTTAGGGCAAATATTGGCTGTCATTTGAGCTCAGTTAAAACAAGCAAGGGAGGCCATTTTGACTCTTCTGGGCCATGCTTTCATGGACGTAATGGATTGTGGATACCTCTTGGTCAATTGTTGCACATCAATGTAAGAGAGGAACCTTTTCAGAGGTCGACGAAAGAGCTAACCGACCCATTAGAAGGTTCATAAACCACTGTAGGGCCACCCCAAGCAGGTAGTTCAGGAAGGCCGACACATCTGGTTTATAGAGTGACAGTTTGACTCTATGTGTTCAACATATGTATTAAGGTGCTCGACCAAGTCCCCTACAACAGTGTACCTTGCGACATCATTTGTGGAAGGTGGAGTGTGCTTCTGTGGATAGGGCATGTTGAGGTGGATGAGGTGAAGGGCGAGACAGATAGAAAGCTCGTGTCTTTGAGGGGATCGAGGTCCCCTCATTGAAGTCAGTCGATCTACTACTGCATGTCGGCGATCTGATCCTCGGCTGAGGAAGTCCAGCTGCCTACCTCGCATTGATCTTCTGTCTGAGATCAGGCTTCCTTTCCTACATATGGGCACACAGGTCTTTGTTGGCCACGTGAGAATGACTTTTGCCATGCTGTCTAATGATAGCCTTTTCTCTGTCTTTGTAGTGTCCTTGGTCGCTGCTCTTCGATCCTTTGGTGTTACTAGATCTCTGTATCTTCTTAGCATTTTCATTCTTTGTCTGCTCCTCCTTGGAGGGGGCGCGTCGTGGGTGGAATCCGCTGTGGAGTGTTGGGCATTGTTTGGATTATAGCTAGGACCATCTCTTGTATGAATTTTCTATGGTATGACAAGACTGGGCCTCTAGCATCTCGCGGAGCTCCATCACGAGAGCCTAGTAATTGCCCATTACGTGAGTGGTATGACCCGTTATGTGAGAGGTAGAGCTTGTGGAGGTGGATTGCCAGTAGGCTAGATGCCCTTCGTGGTATGGATTTCAGGCGCATTGCTGGGCTACCCCCCAATGATCTTGCCTTTCGCCATCGAAGAATCTGATGTTGGAAAGGATGATGAAGTTGAGATTGCAATAAGACCACATGTAACAAGAGTTATCACAATGCCACTTCATCTAGAACTAACTATTGAAGCAATGATCTCACAACAGCAGTTGATGCGGGAATCTTTGCAACATAGGATCCAGGCAGGATTTGGTCAGGTCGAGATGCTCCTTTGATGTTTAAAACATATAGGAGTACGTCAGAGGAAACAAAGGGTGTGTCCCTTTGATTCAACTCTGATGCTTAATTCAATTACAAGTAGATGAAAGGAGGGTTATGAGGAGTGTTTGCCTTATGGATTGCGTAACTCATGAAGGAGATAATCCGCTGTTTTGTATCAATGAGCGCCACATCGGGAAGAGTTATTAAGATCCCGAATCTTCATATTTATTTAGAGTTTCATATTTATTAGATCTCTACCACTAAGATAGTTAAACTAAGACCCCTAATTGACTTTATTAAAACCAGAAGGAAAAGTAATGTGGATGCTAAGAAATTTGAGGATAAAGACAAGTCCAACAAACATGGAATACAAGATTTGTTGGTTTAAGTGAATATTCGTCCTGAGATTTTAGCTCCCTATTAAATTAGGTCTCTAATTGTTGGTTCAAGTTAATAGCCATTCTGAGGTGATATATGTCCTAATTTCATGCTCATACACTATCTAATTTTCTAAATTTAGAATTCGATGTGACTTACCGGTTTCGAGGTGGTTGTAGTGGGCTGTAACTAGAGCTAGAGCTTCCAATGGTACGGGTGCACGAGAGTCAGTACCAGAAATCACAAGAAATTGTCGATTATAAGCCGTACCATTTTGTACCTATTTATCTCGATCGTTTTTATTTTATAATAGATTGAAAGGTGACAAAAATCGTTCTAAAATTTTATACTGGCTAGACATGAGGAAAATAATTTTACCTAAGAAGGAAATATTTTTCTGAAGCCTCTGGTTATTTTTCATAATTGTTAAAAGCTCAAAATGAATTTAAAAACTAATTTTAAATAGTTACTATAATCGTCCAATAATTTCTTCTGAATGGAATACGTATCAGAATGTTTCAAGTAAGCTGTCAAAACGATTGTCTCGTTGAATACTACAACATATAATTTTTTTCATACATCAGTTTATGTGAAAATTTTAAGATATTGATTTTTAAGTGAACACAACGTAATTAAATATTAGCCTTAGAAAAATACTGAGGAAAATATACTCGCCTGATGGAGATGAAATTGGTGCACTCGCTTTCGAAACGTCACATTCGATTTTTTGGACCTTGTCTGGTATTTTTCTGGTCTCTACATTATTTATTACCAA
Source organism: Scilla litardierei (assembly GCA_030789695.1). Classification (NCBI taxonomy): domain Eukaryota; kingdom Viridiplantae; phylum Streptophyta; class Magnoliopsida; order Asparagales; family Asparagaceae; genus Scilla; species Scilla litardierei. Next base: position 555,657,858 of record CM061142.1, read on the forward strand.
TTTTAAACCAATAAACCAATAAAATATATATACACGTGTATTTACGTATTTTATACGTATATGAATCTCTTCCTCCCTCCTTCACTCGATCTACTGTGCGGGTGCATCCGCTGTTCGACGGCGACGGAGCAGATGCGGGGGGTGTCGACAAGGTGTGCGGGCGGCGAGGGCGGGCGGACGGCAACGGTGACGGGTGGTCACGTGGCAGCGTGAAGGGATGAGGAGGCTCGGAGATGAGGGCATTATGATGAGGGGGCTCCACCGACGGGAGGTGTCGATGGCGTGGCGGCGGTGGTGGTCGGAGCAGTCGACGGCGGTGCGCGGGTGGCTCAGGTGACGTTTGGCGAGCTGAGGGAGGCCGGCGGTGGTCTCGTTACCGTGGAGAAGTGAGGAAGAGGGAGAGAAGCACGAGGGGTATTTGCGGTAGCGGGCTTTGGTGGCCATGACGACGGCGACGGCAAACGGACGAAGCTCAAGGTGGAGGAAGGCGGCCAAGGCGGCAGGCGGTGGTCCGAGTACAGGGAAGGGCATAGCACGGGTTGAGGGGATAGAGTCGGGAGTTTTTGCGTGAGCTGGGGGAATTAGGGGGGATTTTATAGTTAGAAAATTTTAATTAAAAATTAGTGAGAGTCAATCCTAATTAATACATTAGGTATGTATTTAATGTAATTAGGTATAACTTTAGACTAAGCTTAGAAAAAGATTTTGAAACGTGTTTTGGGTTAAAGTAATTAGTAGATAGATTAAGGTAATTAGTAACTATGTTAAAGTAATTAGTAAATAGGTTACATTGATTAGTAATAACTAATATATGATTATATTGAAATATCACTTTCTTTATGCAAACGACTCTGAAAAATTACGAAAAATAGCCACAGGCTCATATCGTTATGAGGATCATAAATATGAAGTCAAATTTAAAGTTTGAGTGACAAAAAAATTTAGAAAAAAATCATTTACTCATTTTGAACTTGTTTGATACTATCGTAAATACGGAAAGTCGTGTACGTTGAAACTTGACCGTTACATCCTACACCCCTTATAAGAATTCTGTCCTATGAATTTATCGAAACTTCATGAAGCATATAATTTCTGTTATGAAGAAGCTCAAGCAAATAAAATGATGGATGGTAGTAATCTAGTAAATCAGGTTGTAAATAGCACGAGATATAATGTGAAATCATATCATCAATAAAACAAGAGATGTTATTTAGGAATAATTACTATTAACATCACCATAGCTTCTGTAACTAGCCTCGAGACTAATAAGGTCCTCCAACTCGGTAAATAGGTATGGGTAGCTGTCACGCCCCGCTTCCCTAAAATGGAGGCGAGACATGAAAAGGTCCGCACGAGAGTGGAGCTGTGAAGCCCCAAACCCGATAAGCGTTGATCTAACATAAGCAGGTCCATGTAACCGCAAGCGGAACAACAATAATAACACAAGGAGAGACAGAAACAAATCTCAATCTCAGAAAATGTCCAACATTAAAATTTAGTTCAACATCCAGAAAAACCACCAGGCTAAAAGAAAGAGTCTAAAGGCCCAGAACAAGGCCAACAAAGACAAACGTAAACAGAGTATAGGTGCTACGCACCGACAACAAAACAGCAGTCTAAAACAAAAAGAGGAAAGCACAACGAAGACACTAGGACTGGTCCCCAGTGTCCACGTACTCCTCGCCAAACACAGACTCGGGCACGACGTCCGCCAACACCTCGTCCTCAACAACGGACCCAGGCTCGGGATCTAACATGTGTCACCCAAAAGAGTAAAGGGGCACATGTCAGCAAGTTTAAAAGACTTGGGTAAGGAAACTGAAGGTAAGGTAAACTAGCAACCTAGCAGTTTAGTATGTTGCATGGCATGGCAAGTACAGTATGGAAGTGACAAGTAAAGGGAAGTATAAGTAGCAAGTATGTCACGGATAACAAGTAAAACATGGACAAGTACAAGTCAAGTGGTTCACGTCAAGTGAACAGTCAAGTAAACAAGTTGTGCACAGAGATTATGCCTGTTGGCTAGAGTGGCTGATCGGGCCAACTCCTAAGCTTAAGTGACCGTTTATCTCTACCCCTCCACGTGTATCGAGCCATGGAATTACCCCGAACACGGAATGCTCGCTTCTGGAACATGAGCCAGGAAGTGTATTTAACATGTATGGCGTAGGGTTATGCCTGCAACGCAGGTGCCTAGACGGTAAACAAGTAGGTCGGGCATTGGCTATCAACCAACTCACGTAGCCCGCTTCTGGAACACGGGCCAGGAAACACAAGTATTGTAGCGTGTGCTACGAATGCGACACACAACATGAATAGCATGGATGACAATTAATTTGCGTACCGTTAATCAAAATTAAACATGACATGATAGTTATGCAACATGATAGATGACGGTCCTAGCTTCGTTGTCAAGCTAGTCCCTGAAATTGTACCTAGGCGAGTATCATTTCGTCGCCTAGTCTCTTTTACTCCTACAACAAGCAAATGGCCTAAGACATGGCCCAAACCCTAAGTGGCAAGTTTCACTTGCCTAGCACCGAGGATAACGATCACGAAGGTTCGTCCCACGGATGCTAATCTACGGGGGAGTCGCTGTTATGGGGAAACAATCATCAAAACAACATTCATTTCATTAGGGTTTCACAAAAAAACACAACGGGTTATGAAAACATTAAGAGATCGATTATTACCGCATCGGAAACGGAAGAAGGATGCCGAGCAAGCACGGCAACGGAAGAAACGCTCCGGGGAACCTAGGGTTCAGATCTGGAATAGATGGGGAAAATCTGGAGAAATGTGGTTTTGGGGGATTTGATGAAAGTTTGAGGAAGATGAGAGGTAGAATGTGTTAAGTGAGGGTTTGGATGATGGATTTTGGGCTTGGGATGAAGGAATAAGGGTTTGAGGTAGTAGGGGGCTCAATGGGGGAGAAATTAGGTTTAGAGTTGAAGAAGATGAAGAAGAAAACGTTTGGGAGGGGTTTAAATAGGTAGGGCTGGTGGCTGCCCAGAAATTAGGGTTTCGACACTGATTAGTCGGTCAAAGAGCAACCACTGACCGACTAGTTTGGAAACTAGTCGGTCGGTTGACCAACGCAGACCGACTAAGTCCAAACAGTAACTCCTGTACAAAATTAGGATTTAGATTTAGTCTGTCAAATAACAACTACTGACCGACTAGTTTAACAACTAGTCGGTCGAAAGATGAACTTAGACCGACTAAGAGTGAACAGTAACTGGTACCAAAAATAGTTAATGAGTTAGTCGGTTAAAGAAGCATTGCCGACCGACTAGTTTGCAACCTAGTCGGTCAACCAACGTTCTTAGACCGACTAACGACAAACAGTAACTTCTGAGAAATTAACAAAGCCAACTAGTCGGTTCAAGAAGGTTTTCTGACCGACTGGATCGTCATCTAGTCGGTCGGTGCCCCTTCTTACACCGGCTAATGAGCACCAAAAGTTCCGAAATGGAGCGTGAAGCTCCGGGATCGATTCCTAAGACTCCTAGGCTTGATCTAATAATAAGATATGACCGATATGAAGCACGTCACGAATGACTTACTCCGAAATCGACGATCAACGGAAGAAGCTAAGAAAATACGATGAAACGATCGAAAATGAAAGCTACGAGGACGAAAACCACACATGAGGAGAAAATCCATCAAAACATATAATATAATATAATAAATCCAGATACATGAAAACCAGTCGTTACATCCTCCCCAACTTAAGAAAAATTCTGTCCTCGGAATTTTCCAACACTCACGTATCCGGAAACAAAAGTGGGAAACGCTCTCGCATCTCATCCTCATTCTCCCAAGTAGACTCTCCAGGCGAGCCGTGTCGCCACATCACCCTCACAAGATTGACAACCTTGTTCCGAAGTGACTTCTGACGCCTGTCCAGAATCTGCACTGGCTGCTGGTCATACATCATATCAGGGCGAACGGTAATCTCCGAGAAATTCACAGCATGAGATGGATCGCTAATGTATCGACGAAGCTGCGACACAAGAAAAACATTGTGAACTCCCTCCAAAGATGGCGGCAAGGCTAAGCGGTAGGCTACCTCGCCAACTTTCTCCAGAATATCAAACGGTCCAATGTATCGCGGGCTCAACTTCCCTCGCTTCCCAAAGCGAATCACACCACGATTCGGGGAAATCTTCAGAAACACATGGTCGCCCGGCTGAAACTCCAATGGACGACGTTTAGCATCCGCCCAATGCTTAAAACGGTCCTGAGCAATCCTCAACCTCTCCCGAATGTTCCTGACAACATCCACGGCGTCCACGATCATCTCAGGTCCCAACAACTCCCGATCACCAACGTCATCCCAACTCAATGGCGATCGACATTTCCTCCCATACAAAGCGGCGAAAGGCGCCATGCCAATGGACGCCTGGAAGCTGTTGTTGTAAGAGAACTCCACCAAATGTAGATGGTCCTCCCACGAACACTTGAAATCCAACATGCACGCTCTCATTATGTCTTCCAAAATCTGAATCGTCCTCTCGGACTGGCCATCCGTCTGCGGATGGTACGCCGTGCTGAAACTCAGACGCGTACCCAAGCTCTTCTGCAAACTCTGCCAGAACTGAGATGTGAACCTCGTGTCTCTGTCTGACACGATACTCACGGGGACTCCGTGAAGTCGCACGACCTCCTCCATATATCTCCTCTCTAGCGCCTCAGTGGACTGTCCCACTCGGAACGGAATAAAGTGCGCGGATTTGGTCAATCGATCTACGATCACCCAAATCGTGTCATTCTGTTTCGGACTCCGAGGTAGTCCAGTCACAAAATCCATAGTGATGTGTTGCCATTTCCACTTCGGAATCGGAAGCGGTTGTAGCAACCCTGCCGCATGCTGATGCTCCGCCTTCACTTGTTGGCAAACCAAACACTTGGCTACACTCTGAGCCACACTCCTCTTCATGCCATGCAACCAATAGTTCAGACGAAGATCCTTGTACATCTTGGTCCCACCAGGATGCATAGAATACGGCGAACTGTGTGCCTCCACCATCAACTCCTCTCTAATATCCCCAGCTGGCACACACAACCTGGCTCCAAACCTCAGCGAGCCATCCTCATGAATCAAAAAGTCAGTCCGCAGACCGGCTTCTACCTGCTCCCGAATCTTCACCAGCTTCGGATCTCCAACCTGGCCAGCCTTGATCCGATCCATAATCGTCGACTGTATCTGCATACACATCAACGAAGAAGCCTCCCCAGGAAGAACAATCTCCACACCAGACTCGTAAAAATCCTGCTGCAATCTCCACTGCGAGGTCAAAATCATCACCGCTGGAAGCCTACTCAGCGCATCAGGAACCACATTCACCTTGCCAGGGTGATACTGCAAATCAATCTCATAATCTGGCATAAGCTCCAACCATCGACGCTGTCGCATGTTGAGCTCCTTCTGAGTAAAAATATACTTCAAGCTTTTGTGATCGGTGAAGATCTTCACTTTCTCACTTAGCAGGAAGTGCCTCCAAATCTTGAGCGCAAACACAACAGCAGCCAACTCCAAATCATGCGTCGGGTAATTCTTCTCATGAACCTTGAGCTGACGAGACGCATAAGCCACTACATGCCCGTGCTGATGCAACACATAACCGAGACCCTTGCCAGAAGCATCGCAAAAGATCTCAAATCCACCGCTGTGATCAGGCACAATAAGAATAGGGGCAGTCGTCAACTTCTCCCTCAGAACACCAAAAGCATTCTCACAATCACCCGACCAAACAAAAGGTATATCCTTCCGCGTCAACCTGGTCATCGGCTCAGCCATACGGGAAAAGTCCTTAATGAAACGCCGATAGTAACCAGCAAGTCCAAGGAAACTCCGGATCTCAGACGCTGACGACGGAACAGGCCACTCCCTGATGGCCCTAATCTTCTCGGGATCCACTGAAATACCCTCTCCAGTCACCACATGCCCCAGAAAAGCAACTCTATCCAGCCAAAACTCGCACTTCGAAAACTTAGCATACAAATGATGCTTCCTCAAAATCTCCAATACCGTCCTCAAGTGCGATGCATGCTCCTCCTCCGACCTCGAATAGATCAGAATGTCGTCAATAAAGATAACGACAAACTTATCCAAAAAGTCATAGAAAATCAGGTTCATCAGATTCATGAAAACTGCGGGTGCGTTAGTTACGTCGAAAGGCATAACCACAAACTCATAGTGTCCATACTTCGTCCTGAACGCTGTCTTCAGAACATCATCCTTCTTCACCTTCAACTGATGGTAACCACTCCTCAAATCCAATTTAGAAAACACCCTCGAACCTCCAAGCTGATCAAAAATATCATCGATGCGAGGCAACGGGTATTTGTTCTTGATGGTCACCGCATTTAACTCCCGATAGTCCACGCACATGCGACGCGAACCATCCTTCTTCTTCACCAGCAGCACCGGTGCTCCCCACGGAGACACACTAGGATTTATATAACCCTTCTGCAAAAGCTCATCCAACTGCTTCCGCAACTCTTCCAATTCTGCAGGCGCCATACGATAAGGCGCCTTCGAAATCGGCTGCGCTCCCGGAATAAGATCAATAGAAAATTCTAAAGCTCAATCTGGTGGTAAACCGGACATCTCCTCGGGGAAGACGTCATCAAAATCTCGCACCACAGCTGGCCTCTCCAACTCCATCTGCATAGCCACAACCTCCACCGGTCTGGCCCGAAATCTGACAGGACCAAGCGAACTGCTACCTCGACTGAACTCAAATACTGGATGTCCGGGAATCTCGAACACCACCTTCTTCCTCCGACAGTCGATCGTAGCATAGAAGCTCGCAAGCCAATCCATCCCAAGGACCGCATCATAGTTGATGATGTCGTGGACAATGAAATCAGCGTAAAGCTCATGTCCACAGACCACCAACGAGCAAGAATTGCAACCAAGATGCACCGAGACCACGCCATTCCCTGTAACGATATTCCAACTCTTGGAAAGAGGGGACGTCGACAAGGAATGCTTCTCCACGAAGCTCCGGGCCAAAATGCACATCGACGCACCTGAGTCAAAGAGGACTCGTGCAGGAAATGTGCAAACCAAAACCACACCTAGCAAACAGTCTAACAATCAAATCCTATTCTAGCAACAAACATGAGCAAGCAACCAACATAATCAACAATCAAACTAACTAAGGAAGAAAATAGCTAGAATGAGCGTTACCTATAATAACCTCGTCCACGGCCATGCTCTCCTCCTCCGTCATCAGAAAGGCATGCCTCCTCGACGGAACAGCCTGCCGAAAGGCCTGTCTCTGTTGAACAAGGGGCGCTCCACGTCCAGCGGGCACAGGGGCTCTTTGCTGCAACGGCGGTGCTGCAACAGGTGCCCTCCAAGGCTGCTTCGACCTCGGACAATCCTTCATGGCATGAGTAGGATCCCCACAGACGACACACTGGCCCAGGAATCTCCTACACTTATCCTTGACGTGCCCGGTCCTACCGCAGAAATGGCAAGTCTTCAGAATAGGCCCTACTGGCCTCTTGAACTGAGCTGGCTGATTAGGCTTGAAACCAGGCCTAACCATCGCTCTGGCTTGCTCCATAGGCCTCTTCCCAGCACCAGAAACATGTCCCCTCCTCTGACTCAAGTTCAGCTCCTGCCGCCTTGCAGCGACCAGAACTTTCTGATAAGAGTCCAGATCAGAGGAAGACACAAAACGCTGGAGCTCCAAAGCAAGTCTCTGCAGGAACCTCTGAGCCCTCTCGTCAACATCCTGCACCATCTTCGGTGCGAACCGACTAAGCCTAGTGAACTCTTGGTGGTACTGGTCCACCGTCAAGCTCCCTTGCTTCAGATCAATGAAACGCTGCAGCATCTCCTTCTTAGCAGCCTTCGGAAAGAACTCTTCATCAAACTTGGACTTAAAGGTAGCCCAAGCTATCGGCTCCACCAGCATCTTCTCTTCCGCATCCCACCAGTTCTGAGCGTTATCCTTGAGTTGCCGCTTCACCAAATCAACCCATCCAGCCAGGGTGATCTTGGCCATCTTCACGTTATCCTCAATGTTCTGAATCCACTCATCGACAGCCAGAGTACCCTCAGACCCATCAAAATATGCAGGACCCAGCTCCCGAAATTGCTTCGCTCCCGGCTCGGAGCGAGGGGCCTCTGGAGTCGCCCGAGGAGCTCGACCAGCCGGAGCATTCTGGACTTACAGGAGCACGCCTTGCTGCACCTGCATCATCTGAAGCATCATCCGCATCATCTCCCCATTGGTGGGTTCCCGCTCAGGCTCCTCGTCATGAGGGGGCACACCACTACCACCACCACGGTGATTCGCCTTCCTGCCATCTAATGACACAGAAAATAAAACAATTAGACTCATAGCTTATGACTTGGACATCAAACTTAGTTTATTGGACATTCTAATATTATTATCACTATTCCGACAATTCGCAGGTACAGAAGGACCTGCATGGGCCACCAACAAAACCTGTCACGCCCCGCTTCCGTAAAATGGAGGCGTGACATGAAAAGGTCCGCACGAGAGTGGAGCTGTGAAGCCCCAAACCCGATAAGCGTCGATCTAACATAAGCATGTCCCTGTAACCGCAAGCGGAACAACAATAATAACACAAGGAGAGACAGAAAAAAATCTCAATCTCAGAAAATGTCCAACATTAAAATTTAGTTCAACATCCAGAAAAGCCACCAGGCTAAAAGAAAGAGTCTAAAGGCCCAAAACAAGGCCAACAAAGACAAACGTAAACAGAGTATAGGTGCTACGCACCGACAACAAAATAGCAGTCTAAAACAAAAAGAGGAAAGCACAACGAAGACACTAGGACTGGTCCCCAGTGTCCACGTACTCCTCGCCAAACACAGACTCGGGCACGGCGTCCGCCAACACCTCGTCCTCAACAACAGACCCAGGCTCGGGATCTAACATGTGTCACCCAAAAGAGTGAAGGGGCACATGTCAGCAAGTCTAAAAGACTTGGGCAAGGAAACTGAAGGTAAGGTAAACTAGCAACCTAGCAGTTTAGTATGTTGCATGGCATGGCAAGTATAGTATGGAAGTGACAAGTAAAGGGAAGTACAAGTAGCAAGTATGTCACGGATAACAAGTAAAACACGGACAAGTACAAGTCAAGTGGTTCACGTCAAGTGAACAGTCAAGTAAACAAGTTGTGCACAGAGATTCCGCCTGTTGGCTAGAGTGGCTGATCGGGCCAACTCCTAAGCTCAAGTGACCGTTTATCTCTATCCCTCCACGTGTATCGAGCCAGGGAATTACCCCGAACACGGAATGCTCGCTTCTGGAACACGAGCCAGGAAGTGTATTTAACATGTATGGCGTAGGGTTATGCCTGCGACGCAGGTGCCTAGAAGGTAAACAAGTAGGTCGGGCATTGGCTATCAACCAACTCACGTAGCCCGCTTCTGGAACACGGGCCAGGAAACACAAGTATTGTAGCGTGTGCTACGAATGCGACACACAACATGAATAGCATGGATGACAATTAATTCGCGTACCGTTAATCAAAATTAAACATGACATGATAGTTATGCAACATGATAGATGACGGTCCTAGCTTCGTTGTCAAGCTAGTCCCTGAAATTGTGCCTAGGTGAGTATCATTTCGTCGCCTAGTCTCTTTTACTCCTACAACAAGAAAATTGTAACGGTCGGTATTTTTAGCCATGCTTTAGTTCGTGTGTATCGGTATTTTTCCTTCAGTCATCTGGTTGACTTTTCATCCGTATGTTTCGTGTTACGCGTGCGCGACTCTACTTCTCCGTTTTTTTTACCGTATCGTCATGAATTAACTAAAAACTTAATTACTTAAAATTAATTATTTTACTAATGACTTATGTTAATTATATAATTACTTTTAACACCTAATTTATTACTCTTCATGCAACAAACACGTTTAGTTTTTTTAGGATGAGAAGTATAACACGCTACATTCCCTCGGTTTGTCAAACATCATTAAACCTAGTCTTAATCAACAACCTAACCGCATTAAAAATTGTTCCCAGCTAAATTCTTCTTAAGGCGACTATCTTCCCTGTTAATCATGTGTAAACACACCCCTGCAATCTTCCTCCATCAACCTGCAAACAAACACGTTTCGTAAAAATAGTCTAAGTTGGCATTCATTGTCGTCCAAACGAAATTAGCACGTCTCTACAAAGTCTAAAGATTTCATTAAACACCGTCCCAATCAAATTAATACTGCTTGACAAAATGAGAGAGGTGTCTCCCTGCTCATCTTCTTAAGCCAACGGACTCTCCCTGATGAACGAACCCTGCAAAACCATTCCACAAACCAGCAATAAATCATTCCTAAATAATTCCCGAAATCTGTTTTTCATCAACCCAAAATCCTCCATCAGATTTCTCAAAACCCATTTCACCCCAACTTCATCGTCTGCAAACAAACCCATTCACCTGAATCCCCAATCAACAAATCAAAACACAAACCCAAATCTGAAAACAAATTCAGATCCAAAATCAGAAATCAAACCCTTATTATTTTCATCTTCTTCTTCAGATCATAACCAAAATCAAAACCCATCTCCTTACAAACAAATTCATCCCAAAAACAAATCAAATCCCCAAACTCGAAAATCTGAAATCCAATTTCTATTTCAGATTCAAACAAAGAGGGGGGATAAACAAAAACCCAAATCTGAAATAATTTCAGATTTAAAACCATACAAACCCTCATCTCCTTCCTCTTCTTCTTCCTCCTCCTACCTTGGCCGACCCCCAAACCCTCAGCCCACGCACGCCCGTCGGAGGAAGCTGCGCGACACCGCCAGCCGCTCGCCGTGAGAGCCGCCGCCGCCCCGCCTGACCGCCGGTCGCCGGAGCTCTCCCATGTGCCGCCGGCCTCCTCTCTCCCCTATTGTGATATTTCCGAAGCCATCTCCTCTCAGAACCAGCAGTACCGACACGTAGTACCCGTCCAGACGAACCCACGACAACCGATACCATCGGAACCAGGCAAGTGATACTTGCCAGTAATTATTTAGACCACGTTTTAGGCCAAATTGTGTAATTGTGTAAAAGAGACTAGGCGGTGAAATGATAGTCGCCTAGACGACCATATTGATCTAGTTTGACAACGAAACTAGATCCGACACTTTTTACCTGTTTTCATTCATGCTGCCATGTCACATTTATTTTCAATTAACTGTACGCACTTTAACTGCTCATTACATGTCATGCATCAAATTGTTCTATCGTGATTGCATAGCACACGCTACAATAATTGTAACTATTGAGGCTAGGCACCTGCTTTTGCGGGCACAACCCTATGCCATATTGAAAAACACTTCCTGGCTCGTGATCCAGAAGCGAGCACAGTGTTGTTGGGAAACCAACGCTCGATACACGTGGAGGGGTAGGGTTAAGCGATCACTTGAGCGTAGAAGTGCGCCCGTACAGCCACTTCAGCCAAAAGGCGTAAACCCTGTGCACATCGCAAATACAAGTTAATCGTGAAATCGTGAAATAGTGATTTGTAGATTTCTGCTACGGCGTGCTTAATTATTTTTATCTTGTTAATTTAATTGTTGTACTCTTTTAATGTCATGCCATATCATCATTGTAGAACTACTAGTTGCATTATTTTATTTGTATCCTTGCACAAAAGTTCTCCGTTTCCCTTGGGAGACTTTTGCTGACATGTGCCCTTTTCTCTTTGGGTGTCACATGTCAGACTTTGAGACAGAGCAGGTAGCAGAAGACGAGCAGTTTGGGGACGCTGAGTTTGTGGTCCCTGCTGAGACTGAGTTCGAGGACACCGGTGACCAGTCCTAGACTCGTTTGGAGTCTCCCCTTAGTTGCTGCTGTTTTTTTAGTTGCTGTTAGATTTCGGTGTGTAGCACCTATATATCTTGATGTTTATGTTTCGGCCATGCTTTAGGCCTTGTTCAGACTTGTACTATTATGACTATTTGGTGATGATGTAATATTTGTTGGATGTTGTTGATGAATGTTCTTTCATCTGCTTTATTATTGTTGCTGTTTCGTCGCAATGCAAGGACCTGCTACTTTTCGAAAAAAATTTACAGACGCTTATCAGACTGCAGCTTCACAGCTCCACGTCTGAGCGGACCTCCTCACGTCTCGCCTTCCATATTAGGGAAGCGGGGCGTGACAGGTTTTAGTGGTGGCCCATGCAGGTGTTTGCATCTGTGAATATTGAAACAACAATAATGATAATGACATCCAATTAATTACATTCGGGTCATGATTAAGTCTAATCTGAACATTTTCTTGTCTTAGATGGCCGGTAGACGCGTTACCCGAGGAGCTGGTAGTGGAGCAGGACGTGTTGCGGATGACGATAGAGAACCCACCACGAGGGAGATGATGAGGATGATGCAACAGATGATGCACGTTCAGCAGGGCATGCTTCAGAATGACCCTCGCTTCGAGCCGGGAGTGAAGCAATTTCGGGAGCTGGGCCCGTCATATTTCACTGGGTCAGAAGGATCATTAGCTGCGGATGAATGGATGAAGAACACAGAGGATAACCTGCTTCTCTCGAAGGTTAACCCGGCTGGATGGGTTGACTTAGTGAAGAAGCAACTGAAGGACATTGCACGCAGTTGGTGGGAGTCAGAAGAGCAGATGTTGGCGAAGCCTATCCCCTGGGCCGCTTTCAAGGCGAGATTTAATGAGGAGTATTTTCCTTAAGCTGCCAGGAGGGAGCTGATGCAGCAGTTCATCAATCTGAAGCAAGGAAATCTGATGGTGCATCAGTACCACCAAGAGTTCAAGAGACTGAGTCGCTTTGCGCCGAAGATGGTGGAGACTGCTGAAGATCGAGCCCAGAGATTCTTGCAGGGTTTATCTTTGGAGCTGCAGAGTCTGATTTCCTCTTCGGACTTAGACTCTTACCAGAAGTTGTTGATAGCTGCCAAGAGACAGGAGCTGATTGCCAACCAGAAGAGAGGGCAGTATTCAGGTGCTGGAAAGAGGCCTATGGAGTAGGCCAGAGCTGTGGTTAGGCCTGGGTTCAAGCCTAATCAATCCGTGCAGTTTAAAAGGCCAGGTGGGCCTACTCCGAAGTTGTGCCATTTTTGTGGCAAGGCTGGTCATATGAAGGAACAGTGTAGGAGATTCTTGGGCCAGTGCTTAGTTTGTGGTGACGCTACGCATGCATTGAAGGACTGTCCGAGAACTAAGCAACCGTGGAAGGCACCAGATGGAGTTCAGCAGCAGAGAGCTCCAGTGGCTGCTGGACGTGGAGCGCCTCTCATTCCCCAGAAGCAGGCTTTCCAGCAGGCCGTTCAGCCTAAGAGGCAAGCCTTTACGATGACTGCAGCAGAGGCAGAGACTGAGGACGGAGTTATTGCTGGTAACTTCTATACTAGTCTTCCTTATTGATGCATTATATTTGATTAGTTAGATCCATGTTAACCTAGTTGCATGTTACCCTTAGGTGTCATCTTAGTTTCATCTCACCCGGCCTTGACCCTGTTCGATTCTGGAGCTTCCATGTGCATCCTATCTTGGATGTTCGTAGTCGAACACTCAATACCCACCTATACACTTCCCAAGTGTTGGAACATTACAATTGGGAATGGTGTAGTGAAGGTTGCACTGGGATGTAGACCATGCCCGTTGGTGATTAGTGGACACGAATTATATGCTAATTTCATCGTACACGACCTATCCAATTTCGATGCTATACTCAGTATTGACTGGTTAGGAGCTTTTTATGCCACGATCGACTGTCACCGGAAGAAAGTGGTGTTTGACATTCCCGACCATCCAGTGTTCGAGTTTGTCGGTGGAGGACGTTCGCTTGGACCTGTCAAGTTCCGAGCCCAGCCTTACCGATTGACCGTTGCATCTATGATTGCTGAGCCAGAGAAGCCTGCAGTGGTGAGAGACTTCGAAGACGTCTTCCCTGAAGACATTTCTGGACTACCGCCCGATCGAGTGTTGAAGTTCGGTATCGACCTTATGCCAGGAGCTCAACCAATTTCGAAGGCACCGTACCGTATGGCTCCTGCAGAATTAGAAGAGTTGAGGACGCAGTTAGATAAGCTACTACAGAAGGGTTTCATCCATCCCAGCGTATCTCCCTGGGGTGCACCCGTCTTGCTGGTAAAGAAGAAAGATGGCTCGAGGAGAATGTGCATTGATTACCGGGAGTTGAATCAGATCACAGTGAAGAACAAGTACCCGCTGCCCCGCATTGATGATATCTTTGATCAGCTTGGTGGATCAAGGGTATTTTCGAAGTTGGATCTCCGGAGCGGATACCATCAAGTCAGAGTCAAGAAGGAAGATGTGCTCAAGACCGCTTTTCGGACTAAGTACGGGCATTACAAGTTCGTTGTCATGCCATTCGGTGTGACCAACGCTCCTGCTGTGTTCATGAATCTCATGAACCTTATCTTTTACGACTTCCTCGACAAGTTCGTGGTGATTTTCATAGACGATATCCTGGTGTACTCGAAGAACGAAGAGGAGCATGCAGAACATTTGAAGATAGTATTGGAGACGCTCGTCACCATAGACTGTATGCCAAGTACAGCAAATGCGAATTCTGGCTGGATAGAATTGCATTTCTTGGGCATGTAGTGTCAGGAGCTGGAATCTCAGTGGATCCGGAGAAGGTCATAGCAGTCAGTGAATGGCATATACCTCGCTCGGCATCGGACATCAGGAGTTTCCTTGGATTGGCTGGATACTACCGCAGATTTATCAAGGATTTCTCAAGAATAGCTGAGCCGATGACGAGATTGACGAGGAAGGATGTTAAGTTCAGTTGGTCTGACTCTTGTGAGCAAGCTTTTTCTACTTTGAAGGAGAGACTAACTACTGCACCAGTCTTAGCTATTCCAGACAGAAGCGGAGGCTTCGAGATTTTCTGCGACGCATCAGGCAAGGGACTTGGATGCGTTCTGCACCAACACAATCATGTGGTTGCATATGCTTCACGACAATTGAAGATCCATGAGAAGAATTATCCGACCCACGATTTGGAGCTAGCCGCTGTCGTTTTTGCACAGAAGATCTGGCGACATTTCTTACTGAGTGAAAAAGTGAAAATTTTCACTGATCACAAGAGTTTGAAATATATATTCACCCAGAAGGAGTTGAATATGAGACAGCGTAGATGGTTGGAATTGATGGCAGACTACGACATCGATCTTCAATATCATCCTGGGAAGGTGAATGTCGTACATGATGCCTTGAGTCGACTGCCCGAAGTGATGATTCTCACAGCTCAGTGGAGATTGCAGCAGGATCTGCGAAGGATGAATGTTGAAGCTGTTCTACCAGGAGTCACATCGTCGTTGATGAACATGCAAATTCAATCGACGATCGTAGATCGAATCAAGATTGCTCAAGATGGAGATGCTAAATTGAAGAAGATCAGAGAGCAAGTCGAAGCAGGACTTCGAACAGATTTTCTGATTCACGCGGATGGATCTTTGAGATATGGTAGTAGGATCTGCGTACCTGCAGGAGATATCAGAGAGGAGTTGATGAATGAGGCTCACAGTTCGCCTTATTCTATTCATCCTGGAGGTACTAAGATGTACAAGGATCTTCGTCAAAATTTCTGGTGGCATGGGATGAAGAGAAATGTGGCACGTAGCGTTGCCAAGTGCCTCGTGTGCCAGCAAGTGAAGGCTGAACACCATCGCATTGCTGGATTACTACAACCTCTGCCGATTCCAGAGTGGAAATGGCAGCACATCACGATGGACTTCGTGACTGGCTTACCTCAGAGCACCAAGCAGAACGACGCGATCTGGGTTGTCGTTGATCGATTAACCAAGTCCGCACACTTTATACCTTTCCGAGTTGGGCAGTCCACAGAGATATTAGCAAGGAAGTATATGGAGGTAATGGCTTAACTCATGCCTTTTATAATTTCCTTCTAGTACTAGTCGTGACATGAATTATGTCGTGTAGGAGATAGTGCGCTTGCATGGAGTCCCTGTGAGCATTGTATCAGATCGTGATACGAGATTCACATCTCAGTTCTGGAAGAGTCTGCAAACCAATCTGGGTACCAGTCTGAAGTTCAGTACTGCGTATCACACGCAGACGGATGGACAGTCGGAGCGCACTATTCAGATCTTGGAAGATATGCTGAGAGCTTGTATGTTGGATCTCAAGGGTTTATGGGAGGATCATTTGCACTTGGTGGAGTTTTCCTACAACAACAGCTACCAGGCGAGCATTGGCATGGCGCCTTTTGCTGCTCTCTACGGGAGAAAATGTCGATCGCCGTTGAGTTGGGACGACGTTGGAGATAGAGAACTCTTGGGGCCAGAGATGATAGTGGAAGCAGTTGGTGTTGTGCGAGATATCAGAGATAAGATTCGGATCGCCCAGGACCGTTACAAGCATTGGGCAGATGCTAAACGGCGTCCTCTGGAGTTCCAGCCAGGAGATCATGTGTTTCTGAAGATCTCACCAAATCGAGGAGTAATTCAATTTGGAAAGAGAGGCAAGCTTAGTCTGAGATATATTAGACCTTTCGACGTGCTAGAGCGAGTTGGAGAAGTAGCTTATCGCTTAGCTTTGCCACAATCCTTAGAGGGAGTTCATGACGTCTTTCATGTGTCCCAGCTCCATCGTTATATCAGCGACCCTTCTCATGCTGTGGACTACTCGGAGATTACTGTTCGACCAGATCTGACGTATGAACAGCAACCTGTGGAGATCCTAGATCGACGTCAGAAAGTCTTCAGGAACAGGACTGTTGATCTAGTCAGAGTGATGTGGCGTCACGACTCGCCAGGAGAGTCTACCTGGGAGCGGGAAGATGAGATGCGAGAGCGTTATCCATATCTGTTTCCTGCTCTTTAGTTGATAAGAATTCCGAGGACGGAATTTTCTTAAGGTGGGTAGAATGTAACGGCCGGTATTTTTAGCCATGCTTTAGTTCGTGTGTATCGGTATTTTTCCTTCAGTCATCTGGTTGACTTTTCATCCGTACGTTTCGTGTTACGCGTGCGCGACTCTACTTCTCCGTTTTTTTTACCGTATCGTCATGACTTAACTAAAAACTTAATTACTTAAAATTAATTATTTTACTAATGACTTATGTTAATTATATAATTACTTTTAACACCTAATTTATTACTCTTCATGCAACAAACACGTTTAGTTTTTTTAGGATGAGAAGTATAACACGCTACATTCCCTCGGTTTGTCAAACATCATTAAACCTAGTCTTAATCAACAACCTAACCGCATTAAAAATTGTTCTCAGCTAAATTCTTCTTAAGGCGACTATCTTCCCTGTTAATCATGTGCAAACACACCCCTGCAATCTTCCTCCATCAACCTGCAAACAAACACGTTTCGTAAAAATAGTCTAAGTTGGCATTCATTGTCGTCCAAACGAAATTAGCACGTCTCTACAAAGTCTAAAGATTTCATTAAACACCGTCCCAATCAAATTAATACTGCTTGACAAAATGAGAGAGGTGTCTCCCTGCTCATCTTCTTAAGCCAACGGACTCTCCCTGATGAACGAACCCTGCAAAACCATTCCACAAACCAGCAATAAATCATTCCTAAATAATTCCCGAAATCTGTTTTTCATCAACCCAAAATCCTCCATCAGATTTCTCAAAACCCATTTCACCCCAACTTCATCGTCTGCAAACAAACCCATTCACCCGAATCCCCAATCAACAAATCAAAACACAAACCCAAATCTGAAAACAAATTCCGATCCAAAATCAGAAATCAAACCCTTATTATTTTCATCTTCTTCTTCAGATCATAACCAAAATCAAAACCCATCTCCTTACAAACAAATTCATCCCAAAAACAAATCAAATCACCAAACTCGAAAATCTGAAATCCAATTTCTATTTCAGATTCAAACAAAGAGGGGGGATAAACAAAAACCCAAATCTGAAATAATTTCAGATTTAAAACCCTACAAACCCTCATCTCCTTCCTCTTATTCTTCCTCCTCCTACCTTGGCCGACCCCCAAACCCTCAGCCCACGCACGCCCGCTGGAGGAAGCTGCGCGACGCCGCCAGCCGCTCGCCGTGAGAGCCGCCGCCGCCCCGCCTGACCGCCGTCACATGTCAGACTTTCAGACAGAGCAGGTAGCAGAAGACGAGCAGTTTGGGGACGCTGAGTTTGTGGTCCCTGCTGAGACTGAGTTCGAGGACACCGGTGACCAGTCCTAGACTCGTTTGGAGTCTCCCCTTAGTTGCTGCTGTTTTTTTTAGTTGCTGTTAGATTTCGGTGTGTAGCACCTATATATCTCGATGTTTATGTTTCGGCCATGCTTTAGGCCTTGTTCAGACTTGTACTATTATGACTATTCGGTGATGATGTAATATTTGTTGGATGTTGTTGATGAATGTTCTTTCATCTGCTTTATTATTGTTGCTGTTTCGTCGCAATGCAAGGACCTGCTACTTTTCGAAAAAAATTTAGAGACGCTTATCAGACTGCAGCTTCACAGCTCCACGTCTGAGCGGACCTCCTCACGTCTCGCCTTCCATATTAGGGAAGCGGGGCGTGACACAAATGGCCTAAGCCATGACCCAAACCCTAAGTGGCAAGTTTCACTTGCCTAGCACCGAGGATGACGATCACGAAGGTTCGTCCCACGGATGCTAATCTACGGGGGAGTCGCTGTTATGGGGAAACAATCATCAAAACAACATTCATTTCATTAGGGTTTCACAAAAAAACACAACGGGTTATGAAAACATTAAGAGATCGATTATTACCGTATCAGAAACGGAAGAAGGATGACGAGCAAGCACGGCAACGGAAGAAACGCTCCGGGGAACCTAGGGTTCAGATCTGGAATAGATGGGGAAAATCTGGAGAAATGGGGTTTTGGGGGATTTGATGAAAGTTTGAGGAAGATGAGAGGTAGAATGTGTTAAGTGAGGGTTTGGATGATGGATTTTGGGCTTGGGATGAAGGAATAAGGGTTTGAGGTAGTAGGGGGCTCAATGGGGGAGAAATTAGGTTTAGAGTTGAAGAAGATGAAGAAGAAAATGTTTGGGAGGGGTTTAAATAGGTAGGGCTGGCGGCTGCCCAGAAATTAGGGTTTCGACACTGATTAGTCGGTCAAAGAGCAACCACTGACCGACTAGTTTGGAAACTAGTCGGTCGGTTGACCAACGCAGACCGACTAAGTCCAAACAGTAACTCCTGTACAAAATTAAGATTTAGATTTAGTCTGTCAAAGAACAACTACTGACCTACTAGTTTAACAACTAGTCGGTCGAAAGATGAACTTAGACCGACTAAGAGTGAACAGTAACTGGTACCAAAAATAGTTAATGAGTTAGTCGGTTAAAGAAGCATTGCCGACCGACTAGTTTGCAACCTAGTCGGTCAACCAACGTTCTTAGACCGACTAACGATAAACAGTAACTCCTGAGAAATTAACAAAGCCAACTAGTCGGTTCAAGAAGGTTTTCTGACCGACTGGATCATCATCTAGTCGGTCGGTGCCCCTTCTTACACCGGCTAATGAGCACCAAAAGTTCCGAAATGGAGCGCGAATCTCCGGGATCGATTCTTAAGACTCCTAGGCTTGATCTAACAATAAGATATGACCGATATGAAGCCCGTCACGAATGACTTACTCCGAAATCGACGATCAACGGAAGAAGCTAAGAAAATACGACGAAACGATCGAAAATGAAAGCTACGAGGACGAAAACCACACATGAGGAGAAAATCCATCAAAACATATAATATAATATAATAAATCCAGATACATGAAAACCAGTCGTTACAGTAGCATTCTCGTATATCATCTTCTCGCTCCCATATAGATTCTCCTGGCGAGTTATGACGCCACATCACTCTTACAAGGTTAACAACCTTATTCTTGAGGGTCTTCTGTCATCGATCCATAATCTTGACTGGTTACTGCTTATAAGATAGATCAGGGCAAATGGCAATCTAAGAGTAATCCACTGCATGACTGGGATCAATCACGTAGAGTCTTAGCTATGAGACATGAAAGACTTCATGTACACCCTCCAAAGTCGGTGGCAAAGCAAGGTGATATGCCACTTCACCTACTCGTTCCAGAACATCAAATGAGCCAATGTATCGTGGACTAAGCTTCCCTCTTCATCCAAAACGAATCATTCCATGATTAGGATAGATCTTCAAAAACACATGGTTACCAGGCTGGAACTCCAAACGTCTGCGCTTTGCATCTACCCAAGATCCTGAGCCAATTGTAATTTCTCTCGGATGGTCCTGACTATATCCACTGCTTCAACAATCAATTCTAGCCCGACGAGCTCTCGATCACCAATGTCATCACAGCTTAAGGGAGAACCACACTTCCTGCCATATAGCGCTGCAAAGTGCGCCATACCTATGCTGGCCTGGTAACTGTTGTTGTAAGCGAACTCCACGAGACGAAGATGGTTTTCCCCCGATCCTTTGAAATCCAACATACTTGAATGCAACATGTCTTCCAAGATCTGAATGGTGCGTTTCGATTGGCCATCTGTCTAAGGATGATAAGTGGTACTGAAGCTTAAGCGGGTCCCCAGACACTCCTGTAAACTCTTCCAAAAGTGAGACATGAATCGAGTGTCTCTGTCTAAAACAATACTGACATGGACACCATGCAACTTCACCATCACCTCCATGTACTTCTTGGCTAGCACTTCGGTCGACTATCACACTCTGAAAGGAATGAAGTGTGCTGACTTGGTCAATCGATCAACGATCACCCAGACAGTGTCATTATGCTTCATACTCTTGGTCAGTCCCGTCACAAAATCCATCGTAATGTGTTGCCACTTCTATTCTA
The DNA here is from genome assembly GCA_030789695.1 of Scilla litardierei. Lineage (NCBI taxonomy): Eukaryota > Viridiplantae > Streptophyta > Magnoliopsida > Asparagales > Asparagaceae > Scilla > Scilla litardierei. The sequence continues at coordinate 555,678,662 of CM061142.1, forward strand.
GGATGGGCAATGGCTGTAACAAGCAGGCAGATCGGTGATGTTTAGCCTTCACCTATTGGCATACTATACACACGTGCGACGCTTCTCTTCATACCATGCCACCAGTAGTGTTGTCGTAAGTCTTGATACATCTTGTTATCGCCTGGATGAATGGAATATAGAGAACTGTGAGCTTACTCCAACAGTTCTTCTTTGATGTCTCAAGATGGTACACAGATGCGGTTGTCGAATCGAAAATATCTCTCCTCGTGGATCTTGAATTCGGGCTTTTGACCTGCCATTACCTTGTCTCTGATCCTCCGTAGCTTCTCATCTCCTGCTTGGGCAGCTTTGATCCTGTCCACCAAATTCGACTGGATCTGAAGGTTGAGTAACGAAGACGTTACTCCAGGTAATATAACATCCTTATCCATGGCTCGTATCTCATGTCATAGCCTCCCTTGCGATGTGAGGGTCATCAACACAGGGAGACGACTCAGTGCATCTGGTAAGACATTAACCTTTCCAGGATGGTACTGAAGGTCAACATCATAGTCCGCCATTAGCTCGATCCATCGTCGTTGTCGCATGTTTAGCTCCTTCTGGGTGAACAGTGAACAGGTACTTGAGACTTTTGTGCTCTGAAAATATCTTCACATGCTCTCCCAACAAGAAGTGCCTCCAAATCTTCAGGACAAAGATAAATGCCGCCAACTCAAGGTTATGAGTGGGGTAGTTCTTCTTGTGGTTCTTCAGTTGTTTGGATGCATAAGTAACGACTCTGCCATATTGATGTAGCACACACCCAAGTCATTTGCCAGATGCGTCACAAAATACTTCGAAATCTCTAGTCCTATCTGGAATGACCAGAATCGGGGCCGAAGTTAATCTTCTCTTAACCTCCTGGAATGCATCTTCACAAGTCTTTGATCAGATAAACACCATGTCCTTTCTCGTCAATCGCGTCATGGACTCCGCGATCTTTGAGAAGTCTGGGATGAATCGTCTGTAATAACCGGCTAGTCCCAAGAAGCTTCAGATCTCCATCACAGTTTTTGTTGGGGTTTTGGCGGACCCCCAAAGCTCGGATTTGTGTCCGTCCTAAGTCGGACGGACCACAGAGGCACGAATGCGCAGCGGAAAACGGAAATTCAAAATTTCCAGACTAGCTAAACTATTTAGCTAGGCTATGGGGAGCCAGAACCCAGCCCGATCTATGCCAACTTGGGGTGGATCTGACCACCCCAAGAGGGATCTACTCTAAAGCGGCTAATTAAATCTACACTACAAATTACTTTAGCACATACCCGGAATCTTGGCCCTGGAGCAGGCAAGATGTACCGCACCGTCTTCAGAAGCTCCTCGTAGCCGAGCCGCCTTGACTCGAACCGCCTGAGCCGCCTCGCACCCTCGCACCGATCCGCCCGAGCTGACTTTCGCCTCCGAGCCGATCACACGCGGTAGAAAGTTTCACTTGAGAAGAACCCTCGTCTTAGACGTCCGGATCAAGAATCCAAAACCCCCTTCGTAGTCTTGCTAGGACTACTCCGGAGAACAGGAAGAGAGAGAGAGATTTTAGTCACCGATCGAGCTTGCTCTAAAATTCTGGAGCTGCTAAATCGATGGCTTGGTGTGTTTTCAACGAGGAGAGTGCACCCCTATTTATATAGGGAGTCGGCACTCACTCTCTCATTGCGAGCAATGTGGGACATTCCGCAAGAGGGAAAAATTCAATAAAGCCAATTTAGCTTAATTTCAAATTAAAGTGAGCTTTTCAAAAAAGCAAACTTTAACTAATTAATTCTCCTTGCACATTAAACTTCAGACACCAAACAAGCTATCAATTTGAAAATCTTCGAATGGTGAACACGTAGGAACCGACGGCGACGAATTTCGACTTCGTTTGACCCCTCAAACAATTGCTCAAAGTTTAGCAAAATGTCAAAATCCGTAGCCGTCATTTGGGGTTTCAAAAACCCTAAATTTGACTTAAGTTGCGGGCGTGCCCGCTAAGCTTAGCAGGCGCACCCGCCCAAGGAGGCTAAGGCGGGCGGCAAGCCCGCTGCGCAGCGGGCGTGCACCCGCTGCAACAGCGGGTGCTGGCCTGCTGTCGCAGCGGGCGCCGTCCGCTGCAGCCAGCGGGCGCCCGCCTGCTGCAGCCAGCGGGCTGCGACCGTTTGCCTAGCCTATGGGCTTTTTAGCCCAGTGGGTCTCACCCACTTCTCCTTGGACCGTTTTTGCCTTTCCGGACTCGTTTGAGCTCCGATTTGGACACGGTTTGAACCTGTGTTTAGACCGGGACGATCCCGTCATCCAGGTAACCCTTTCCAACAAGTTTGTTCCTACTAAATTTGTCGTAACCAATTTACGACACGTTTAATCATAGTTTGCATCAAATGCAATGTTTGTCCATATTGCTATTGCGACTAACTTTCACAACTTGACTTGTGAATATCATCAAATGATTTTCTCTCAATTAATCTTCCTATTACTAAGACCCGAACACTACTCGGTGTGAGACCCTACAGCCTGACCTTACTACAGGTTGGGGCTCGGAACCCCTAAACAACGGTCACTACGAGCAGTAGCTGTCGTCCCTGTTTCAGAATCATCATAACATGATCGACCCTTTGACAAAAGTATCATTGGGTTTACATTGGCTGTGTCAGTGATGAACTTCATTAGTCGTAGTCCCTTCGTCAAGACTGTGTTCTTGTTGGCCTAGGGTATGGTTTACTGTTAACCCTATTAGACAACATTGGTCAGTATACTGCGGTTTTTATAGTATACGCGTTGTACTTCTTACAACGCACCCCGGCCGAGGATTAACATAAAGACCGTACTGAGCTTGTAACACTAACTTCCCTTTAACGAAAGTGACGAATCCCATCTTAGTCATCTACTCGCCTCGAGAGCTTCGGGTGCAGCTCAACCTAAGATCTTTCAGCAGACTTAGCCTCGAAGCTAGATCATAGGTCTAATCTATACCGTTCACTCACAGGTTTGTACAAACGACTTCAGGTCTTAAGGACCAGCTAACCTATCATCACCCTAGAGTTATTAAAGACAGTTTAGTTAAAGTCAACCATTTAATAACTCTTATGTGGTCGTTCAGTGAACTCATTCTCTAATGAGCACCTGTGTCTCGTCTCTGACTTCACCAAGTCGAATGACTATGAGATCATCATTACCCTAAGATAAGACTAAGACACAATGGTCTATCCGATGTGTCGATATCCAGTTCTCGACATATCTATGACCACGAACCGTTTAAAGACTTATGTTTATTTATTCGGTCGCTTACTTACTCATAATCGAGATCTCATCTAGATACATAAGGACCTAACAATAAGTCTATGGATATTATCTAAGTATATTAATACGAACGATTTTATTATACTTAGAATAATACGTACCATATACAGTATGAACAAGACGTATATCTAGGATAAATTGCCTTATGGGCACATATTCTTCTACATCTCCCACTTGCACTTAGGCTATTTATCTCGGTATCTCATACCGTTATAGCATATCTGTCACATTGACATTTATATGACAAACCTAAGAGTGGTTTTACTAACAAGTATCTACAACGAATTTTAATGGATTAAATAATACATCTTTTGATCACACAGGGTTGATCCTTCGGAAAAATGATCTGGATCAATTTTTCCTATCTTTGTATAACTAACAATTAGCATATAGAATCCAGATGTAGGGTCTAACATTATAATCTATGAGTCAGTCTCAGCTCATTCCACTTTTCTTGTGTCAATATGTCAAGTACATATGTGACACACTGAGTCTCTATATATTCGATTAAATCAAAACAATCTTGATTCAATGTTCTATATAGATGATTTATTTTAAAGTGGAAATCCTTTTTACTTAGTCCGAAAGACCGAAACTAAGTATACGAGCTCGCTCCCACTGACTTTGAGAATTACCTGGTTAAATACTTCAATATTATATCTAAATCATATTTAGATTTATTTATAAAGACATGACCATTTGGTAAGTGCTTCAGATGGAATGTACTAGTGTCAGGTTTGATTTTGACGAATGAGTCAAGTCAAGATCGGTTTAAGGAATCTTGACATTGACTCGTTCAATCAAAACGTCCTACACTGTACCTTTTCCTTAACCAACATTTAATATTAACACTTTAATAACTAAATGCGGTTTATCAAGAATTAATCTTAATCTCCGTATAATTGTGATCGCACACAATCAATACGTCCCTGGAACTTATACTTAACTACCAATAGACTATAACATCAAGTTAGCTCAGAAATCAACATTTTCCGAAGCTTCGCATCATCATTCGAGAATTTCGCAACCATCTCAGATAAGCCACAATCACAGAAAATTTAAGCCAATAAAATTTCAACTCAACATCAGACGTAATTTCTGAGACATTCATAAAACAACGGGTTCATTAAGATGAACCATAATTTGTTTATCCAAATAAACTTTGAGTGTAGAACACTCAATCATTGTTTTCAACTTAAAAGACATGATACAATTTATTTAAACTAAAATAGTATCATCTCCTTCTTGATCTTGTCTCTCGAAGTCGTTTGAACGGCCCTAGCAGCAACGATTGCTCAGATTACCGACCGTCCTCCGCACCTCTCCCAATCTCTGTTTCATATCAGCCACCTGTATACATTACACAGATGTGTTTTAGTATCTCATACTATATGATTGGAAATAATTACGTTTTAATGAATTGAATTTGTACCTAAGGTAGAGGCATCTGTATGCCCCTTCTTCTTCTCTGCAAGATAGATCTTACAGTTCCTCTTCCAGTGGCCAATTGATCGGCCCCGGATATACACCCGGAGAACGATTGTAGTTTTACCGCAAGTGCACGGTGTAGTGGCGAGCGGGTATCGAACACGAGGAGGTGGTGTTGGCTCCAATCTATCCTAGGTTGGTTTGACTACGAATGTTTTATTGGTGGAGATGGTTATGGTATAATGTAATGGCAATGGTGATGGATGTCGGTGTCGGAGATAGAGAAATCGGTCAAATATCAATTCAAATACAATACACTAAAAGTGTCTAGGGCTAGGGAATCCCCACTACGGACCGTCATTCGTCATTGTGAATAGTGAATCTCAATATTATTAGACTTGCGTTGAGGTGAACTAGTCGTAACTGAATAGAGAACCAAGCTCACGCTCTCGCGCTATTGCCGGTCTATAGCGAACCTAGGATAGGGCCCAATCTCTTGCAAACCCTAGCCTAAGCCGCTAGCATTAGGATCGACATCATTGTCCAATCGCTTCTCGAGCCCACTCTCGTGCAAACTCGAGTCACGATCTAGGTTGTGATAGTTCGTATTCGTCCAATCTCTTGCAAACGAATATTGGTATAGATTTACAATTAAAAATCATAGCTTTGGTCCAATCTCTTGCAAACCAAATCTAGAGAAATCCAATTGTAAATCTAAATCGAATATCTAGGCCTTCCCATCGATTAGAATCCAATCTCTTGCAAATCCCAAATCGATCGATGGAAATCCCTAGCTATCCGTAGTAAATCAATCACAACCTAACCTCCTAGCAATTCTAGCAATTTAGAAATTCATTCATCACAAATATGAAATTAGATCCATAGGGTTCATCCCCAAACCCTAGAACAACAAATCTACTCTAGCATAGCAATAAGGATATGAGAATCAATAGAAATCATTGCTTGCATACAAAAGGATAGAAAAAACAAAGATTCAAATAAAAAGAAGAAAATACTTAGCTTGGTGAAGATCTTCAATCCAAAATACAAGCTTTTAGATCCAAGAGGGGGCCTAGGGCATGGCCTAACCTCTAAAATAATCCTAAGAAAAACATATGGGAACCTAAGAAAACATGGGGGATTCCTCTCCAATGGTGGCTACAAAACCCTTAAATACTCCCCCAAAACCCTATCAAGAAACCCTAGAAAACCCCTCAAATTCGTGCTCAAAAACAGCCCAAACCGCAACTTAAAATCTGGGCCCGTCGCCGACTCGGCCAAGTGGGAAAATGTGACTCGGCCGAGTGGAAATTCCAGCACTACAGCGTCAACTTGCAGAAATTCTCCAGATTTCATCCGACCTCCGATTGGCGCGTTCTTGGTGGTGTTGGAACCGTCATGAAGTCTACTATCCATAAAAAATATGAGAAAAATACTTTGATTGCTGGAATGATAGCAGATTTCAAAAGAGTGGGAGGCTGTCTGAAAATCTGGGCGATGCGTGTCCTCGGCGTCACTCGGCCGAGTTGACTTCTCTACTCGGTCGAGTGTGCTTCTCTACTCAGCCGAGTGACAGACCCTGTAAAATTCCAGTAAGTCAGGGGTCTTGGGGGCCTGTCTTCGGAGGTGCCTCGGCCGAGTGGCTTTACTCACTCGACCGAGGGGCATTCGGTGCTCGGCCGAGTCGGAACCCTCAATCGCTTGACAGATTCCAGTAAGTCTGGGATTTTTTCTTGCCGTCGTCGTGATGCCACTCGGGTGAGTGGTGTCTCCATGCTCGGTTGAGTGGGATGGCGATGCTCGGCCGAGTGCACGCTGATACTCAATCTGCTGCGTGTCCGATCTGGCCGGCCGAGCGGGCTTCTTTGCTCGGCCGAGTGGCTCCTTCACTCGGCCAAGTGGCATGCTAAAAATGCCCAATCTTCTCCATTTCTCCTCCTCGTCGCTCCTACGGAGTTCCTTCTTCTTCCACACATCTCCCATCGCCGAATAGCCCTCAAAAGAGCCTTGGGTGACGCTCCGGAGTGGGTGCAAGTCCCTTAAGCTCATTTTTGCTCCCGATCGCTCCATATTTCCTGAAATCCAACAAAAACAAGAAATAGTGAAAAGTAATGCAATATCGTCGAATAATCATGAAAATCGCAATGTGAGCAACCGAAATGGCGTGAAAACATGCGGAAAAAGGTGTAAAATATGGACCGATCACCAATCTTGTGGCAATGGAAGCACTCAGATTTCAACGGGGCCCCTTTAGTCTTTTTCTTCCCTTTCTTCGCCTTCGCAGGTTGCGGGACCTGCCTCTTCTTACCATTGCCTTTCGGCAGGTCGGAAGAAGCAGAGCCAACAACCAGTGCAGTCGGCTTCTTCTCAATCTCCTCAAACTGTCTAAGCATATTGAGGAGACCAGGAAGATCCGTCTCAAGGCTGTTCATTATAAAACTAGTGATAAAGGGCTTAAACTCAGGAGTCAAAGACTTTAGGATAATGTCTGTGGACATCTCATTGTCCAAGACAAATCCTAACTTGGCGGCATCCTCCACGTACCCGATCATCTTGATAACATGATCCTGTACGGGCTCCGTCCCCATCTTGGTGCCCCAGAGGTTGCTGGTGGCTTCGAACTTGGGAGCTCGAGATCGCTTGACGTACAACTCTTGTGCATTGAGGAGCATGCTTTGAACATCCATATGTTCATGCTTCCTCTGCAACTCGTTGATCATCGAAGCCAGAGTAAGGCATCTGGCCTTCTCTGCATCCCTCTGGTACAATTTGTAGGCTACCTTTTCCTCGAAGGTTGAATCTTCTTCGGGCTTATCCGGAGCGTCCTCGAACAGTACGTATCCTATTCCGGGTAGGGAAAGGACCAACTTGATGTTCCTAAGCCAGTCTTTGTAGTTCGTACCATCCAGCACATTCTTCTTAACCATATATCTAAGTCCCGAATCCATTTTGCTTTTTATAGATACTTTAGTCAGTATATGTTCTTAGTATAGTTTTAATGGTTTTTATAAAACTATATTCTCCCACTAAATTTATTAAAGCCATAATAATAAACAATTTATTATAAAATAACATTTGTGAGAGAGGGATCCGACTACCCCGAGTCTGACAACCTTGAGTGTATCTCAACAAGTTGTCCGACTCTGCAGTCGGTAGACGAACTCGTCGTCAATCATATTAGCTATGATTCCCTATCGATTTTTACCCGTAGTCATTTGTGATCATGAGTGTGCTCAACCAGATCACAATGGCTAGCCTAGTCGGTACCTTGTTTTCATGTCTAGCCTGACTTGCCCCGTCGCTCGGTGTAGGCACGACACGTCAGTTTGGGTCAGGACATAGACTACAGTCTTGGTTAGACTTACGCCGATGCTCGAAGGATGAGACAACGGTTTCAGTCAGGTCAAGATGTCAATCAAGAAATTGGTTCCTATAAGATTGACATATTACAGCTTGAGTGTAGCTCAACAACCGTAACATGTTTCTTACAGTTGCCAACTCCTAAAACAAGGAGGGCTACGATTTATCTTGAACAAGATTATTATCGTATTGACTTAGGTATAGTCGATGGACTTACACAGTCATGAATCGACTCCTTGCGGTCCAGCGGACGCGGCCAGGGAATTGACTAAGCCAGGACCACTTGTTACCCAGTCTAGCTAGGTTGGTCCAGAAACTTAGCCAAGCACATTGACCGACATCATGATCCATTGAAGGAGTTTTCATCAATTCTATGCTTTCCAAACAACTAAATGGCTTTTAATTAAGAAGACTATTTAATCCTTATCAACTAGTGGATCCTAAAATTCGAAATTTTATGGATTGGTTGAACAATTTTTATTAAGTCCTTATCAACTATAAGGTTCATTTGTTCAACGTGCTACCCCAATCTAATTAGGATTTTATAAAACAATTCAACATTATCAAAATTAGTCTCTTGTGAAAATCATCAATTAAACGATTTATTAGAAATGATTTACAAACAAAGAGACTGCCCTAATCTGGTATTAGGTTTTGATGTTGTTTTGTTTTGTCAAATATAATATGTCACTAGTTTATAAAATTTCATCTCATAAAATTTTTAAACATTTAATGGCTAACCTAATAAGGTTCACATGTCCATTAAAACAAACTAATTTATCAACATAAATAAAGTTTCATTATGTGACATACATGAGTATTTGCAAGTTTAGATAATCTACATAAAAACATGCAAATCTAAATTTTAACAATTAAAATTAAAATTAAAAATTAAAGCCTAAAATAATTTTATCGCATAAAACTAGGGCGTACAAAATTATCAAATAATTTTAAACCTAGGCCTTTAAAAAATTTTAAACCATATTTCTAAAAATAAAATATCACATAAATAATTTTAGAAATATCTATGTAAAAAAACAAAGAAACTAGTTTATGTTTCATCTCATGAAAATAAAGTATTTCTATTATTTACATATATTTAAAAAAAAATTAAAACTCTTTTAAAATCTTTTAGAAATCGTTTTAAAAGCTTTCAAACAAAGTTTTTAAAGATTTCTAACTTTTATGTAACTAAAGAAAATTTAAATTTCAAAGATAAAATTTTTCTATAAAGTTACATAAACATTAAATACCCCAAAAAAAATTTATCTCATAAAAAAATTATAAAGTATTTAAACATTGGTGACCTATTTAAAATTTATCGCATAAAATAAATAGTCCCAAAATTTTCGTGTTGTTAAAAAAACAATTTTTTTTAAACACAAAACAATATTTTAAAAACAATTAAAAAAATAGTTTGTATGTAAAACTTAAGCAATTTTAAAGATTTAGAATAACGCTTAAAAGATCAACATGCATAACCTGGCTCTGATACCACTGTTGGGGTTTTGGCGGACCCCCAGAGCTCGGATCTGTGTCCGTCCTAAGTCGGACGGACCACAGAGGCACGAATGCGCAGCGGAAAACAATTCAAAATTTCCAGACTAGCTAAACTATTTAGCTAGGCTATGGGGAGCCAGAACCCAGCCCGATCTATGCCAACTTGGGGTGGATCTGACCACCCCAAGAGGGATCTACTCTAAAGCGGCTAATTAAATCTACACTACAAATTACTTTAGCACATACCCGGAATCTTGGCCCTGGAGCAGGCAAGATGTACCGCACCGTCTTCAGAAGCTCCTCGTAGCCGAGCCGAGCCGAGCCGCAGGCAAGATCTATGCCAACTTGTGACATCTTGTACACTAAATTACTGACACATTGACACTAAAACGCACTACGTGAAAAACTAAACTTAAACTTTTACGCGTGTGCATGTGTGTGGAAACCGTTAAGAAAATGAACATCCTTACTACAACATGGACTGAACAGACAGGAAACAGATAACTTGAATAAACATGATAGCCGGTTTGGAAACTCACAGATAAATACATGCCGTTGGCTCGTGGACATATATGTCGTTGGCTCATAATTGGCTATTCTCGTCGGTCACATGTGACTAGTCTGGCTCGTGTTCCAGTAGGGTCACATGTGACTAGTCTGGCTCGTATTCCAGTATATGACGGTTTAGCATCCTGGCTCGTGGTCCAGGAAGTACACGTGGGTGGGGTTGGGTTCCCAGGTACTAGCCGGTAGTAAACAGGTCGCCTTCAAGGGCACTTGAAGGTGGATTCACTTACTAGCGTCAACGATGGGGGCCTTAGTCACGGACTTGAACACACACTTAAACAATTGGAAAAGAAAGTTAACTTACAGAACTGATGTTACATTATTTAACTGCCATGTTTCATTTTCATAATAGAAATGCATGCTAGTGTAAATTCTTATAACTGCTTTAAACTGCCATATATAACCTGTTATGTATATCTTGCCAATGGTTATCTTCTAACCATGTCTTGTAGGACCCTTGCTGACATATATTCTATGTTGTTTGAATGTATGTCAGGTTACGAAACAGGATACCAGGAGGACGAGCTGCTGGATCAGAGTGATCCATTGGACCAGGATTCTGCTGATCCTGACGTCCTCCCTACCGTGGACTAGTCGCTGAGTTTCACCGATGCTGTTATTTCTTTTCGACCGCTGTGGTTTGTAGGGTGTGTACCCATTTTATCTTGTTACGCTATCGTTGTAGGCCATGCTTAGGGCCCTTTTTATTATTGTGTACTCTATCTGGATGTTGGCTTTTATATTCATAGTATCTTTGTTGGTCTGAATTGCATGCAAGTTCCTGCGAAAGGTGTTATTCACAGACGCTTATTGGGTTCGAGCTTCACTGCTCCAGCCCATGCGGACCCACACACATCCTCGCTCCCAAGTATATGGGAAGCGGGGTGTGACACCCGCTCCTTAAATGTTCTATGATTTACACAGGTTTCCGAATATGACTCTGATAACCTTGGAATAATTGTCATCAATCCAAGAAAATTAATATCTCATGTTTACTTGCTTCTCAGTTTTACTTTCAGCACCTACATGTTGTGATGTGTTCATTTATGCGTGCTTTGTGAACATTTTTACTTCAGTAGACTACCTCTTAGATAGGTGTTCCGGTTCTAAAACTGGGTCCTACCTAGTTAGGGTATCCTACTGGGTCACGCATTGACATGTCATGTTAACTTTTACATGATTGGGAGCAGTATAGTCAGAGGAGAGCTTGACTCAGGAGACTACGCAGAGATGGAGCCCAGAGAGGACAGTCTTGTACAGTTGAACTTCAGGGGTAGTAAGGTAGTGAGTTGTAATTTTGTACACAGTGGGAGTAGTCTTACCTTTTGGGGGGTTTTGGGAGTTTCTTTTTGTTTCACTGTTGTACCCTTTATACCGAGATGATGTATGTAAATGATGTGCTGTTATATAAATAAAATGAAATGTTTGACTTTGTACTTTATTATTATTTCTGTACGTTGATTCTGTGATGGAACATTACTTGTACTTCCCAGCGTGTGCGCAATGATCTGCAAATTCTTCTTGTACTCTCTCTTTCTTTCTGTTTCTCCGTAACACTCGCTGCTCTAGAATACTTGGGACGGATTCGTACTTTCTGAGTATCTTGGTTTGCATGGCGTTACAAATCTTATTTCGGGAAGAAACCCACCAAGGGTGGATCTCCAAAGAATGGTCATGCTTGTTGGATCTTGTGAATGGCAGTCAACACTAGAAGATGGGATTGAATAGAGTTGTCAACAAATAATAAATCTTTTCACGAAATTGAAAATCCTTCTAATAGTTGCCTAAGTCTCAAATTCGAGTTACCTCAGGTTGTACTTAATCAACGATTATTATGTGCTTGAATAAAATAAGAGTTGCATCGGTATAAAAGAGTGCAAGCAATTATAACAAAGTTAGAGAGAGAGATATATATATATATATATATATATATGATCACAGTGCAAACACACAAATTTTACCCTGGTTCGGCCCAACCTTGGCCTACGTCCAGCAACCGATCCACTAGCTCTCCACGAAAGCAAACTTGCCTCAACTTAACCAAAGAGGACTTCGTACAAGCACCTAGCTTCCTCTTGCTAGGAATGTTCACTCCTAGTTACTGCCAACTAGGAATTTCCAAACAACTTCCTTAACACGTGGGAATTTCAATAATCAAGTCTTTTTCAAAGACTTTACAACAAGTATAGAATTGCGTACAATGATTTCCTAAAACCAATAGTATATATGTGAATAAGTGGCTTAAGAACATTTTAAAATATTTTGATCAAATAATTGTTTATGAATTTAGCACAATTTGATCAAATGGGTTATCTTGAAAATTGATCTTCTAAAAATAAGCTCTTGGGCTTTTAGAGATCAAAGATCAAGTTTTTAATCTTTGAAAGAATATAACTATAAAAACACAAAGATTAAAAAGAACTTGTGTATTGAATCTCAATAAAAAAGCTTTAAGCTTTGGAGATAAAAAAACAAGTATTCAAAGGCTATAAACAAAACTGAAAATAAACTTAGAAGTTTGAGTAAGGAAGAATTAAATCGATAGCATTTAAACATTATGAAGAACAAAATAGAGCTTTTGAGCAATTGAGCAAAGATAGAGTTTTTCTTTTGATCTTAGAATTGTTATATAAAAATCTGAAATCTCTGCTATTTATAGAGTGAAAATAGCTAAAAATCTGCTCAAAAAATCTCTTCCAACGGCTAGTTAATGGCTAGCACAAATCAAGACAGATTACCAAATCTGTCAACAGTTGACCCAGATAGTCGGCTATTGTGGAGAATAGCCGTCTATTTCACCCAGATAGTTGGCTATTTCAAGGATAGTTGGCTATTATTTTGACAGAGAGTTATAGGCAAAATCCTGACTGTCAATAGTCGGCTATCTGACTAGGATAGTCGGTTATTTCTATATACATGCGTTTTTCTAATTAAAATACCTGAAAAATAATTTATAAGAATTATATTAAAGTATTATATTAAGTAATATATTTTAAAAAGATTTTTCCAGAAATTGTGTGTGTGTGCAAAAGATATACTATGGCTTTTACATTTCTAAGTAAATAACTCACTTAGACACACATGTAGCTCTTGTTCTTCAATCTTTGACTTGAGCCGTTTCCTCTTGATCTTAAGTCTTCTATGCTTTATAATTCTAGGCCTTCATATGCTTCAATTCATGACTCGAGAGTAGACTTTTGTTCGTGGCTTCTAAGTCCTTCGATTTGCTTCACAATGCGATTTATTCTCTATGTCTATAAAGTAATCTATGTGCACTTAAAATAAACACTTAGTACACATATCACTTGTGCACATCATCAAAATCCACTAGGATGTGTCTCAATATCCCAACATTCTTTTCTTTTTGATGATGACAACAAATGATATAAAATGTCGAAATAATATGAAATTAAAAAAATTACTTATGCTCCCCCTGTAGAGATGCATGATTGCTATGGAGAGGTTACTCCACAAGCATCAAAGCTAGTTAGCAATAAGATGAAATATGCACAATTTACATTTTATTTTCAATTCAAATTCAAGTGTTATTTTATATGGCATTGTGAGCTGTCTTCCCCTTTGTCACATCAAAAAATAAAATAGAGGTGTAACAACATATTATACCAAGTGTTGATGTAAAATGTGACATAGGAATGATAACAAAGTGATAAAATTATAACACCAAGAAAACTATTCCATGATAGAGCAATTTTACGTAAGGTCTCAATATCCCTTTTTACAATAATTTCTCAATATTTGCTTAAGAAATTTTTTGCAATGCCATACATATGAAATAAAAACAATATAATTTTGGCAACATTTAACAGGCATATCATGCAACATTTAGCAAGCATAAGCATGACAAAGAAACTTTTAGCAAGCATACTCATCATAGCATATCCTTTCATAAGAAACCAAACCATTACATCGATAAGTGTCGTGGGTTCAAAGAAAATAGTACATACCATTCTCACACAATAATATAAAATTTGTAAGAATCAATCGATTGTAGCAAATATTACAAACCAACCTAATATTGTTCAAATTTCATAATTAACATAGCATAAATAAAACAACAACGCCTTATGAAGCTATCCGCGTTTGATCTCCTTCTTGATTTCATCGAGCTCTTCTTTAACTTCTTCAACCAATGCATCAGTGATGTCTATCCTTTGCTTCATGGTTTCCTTCAGGCACTCTATCCTTTGGATCAATTCGTCCCTCATGTTGCACATTCTTTGGTTTGCTTGAAGTTCCATCTAATCAAGCCTTGCAATTACGGCTTGTTGAAATGCTAACATGTTTAGTTGCATGTCATCAGAAAATGAAGCTTGGCCTTGCTCTATTGGTTCTCTTTTCTCGGCTTCTCCTTCTCCTTCTTCTTCACTATCTTTAATAACATTCTTGTTGGGATCCGCATTAAGTCCCATCCTATTGAGTGCACCCGCATCGAACCTAGTCATGGGTTCTATGAAGTGGGTCTCACTCTCAACGTTTACACCGGCGGATATGAAGATAAAGGTGATGTAGGGGTCGTGGTGAAGAGATGAGATGGTGTTCATGGAGGTTGCACTATGGAGGATATTTTTGAAGATACTTTGTGCCCAATTAACCTTAATTTTAGCCAACATAGTATATACACATTTGGCTTGATTTAAGGACAATACGGCTCGACTCCCTCCCTTTTGATTAATATTATATGAAAGAATATTCGCGAGAATTCGCTCTTTGGGAGTGAGATGGCCGGTGGGCAAGCTAGGTATGTAGTGTTTCCCTTCACGATACATAAGACCGAGAACTTCATTGTCATCCATTTCTATTTCACAGAAAAGTGACCCCGTGCTTGGGATACCTAGCCTTTGTACCAAACTATTTGTGTCAAGCACAATGGTAACATCTAGGACTTTTGTAGAAATTTTAGTGGATCCGGTAGAAGTGCCGGTGTTCACGATCATGTTTATGTAGAATAGATTAATTAACTTAAGAAAGAACCTACACTTATTGTTGTGCGAGAACAAATCGGTTAGCCCTTGAAATTGAAAGATGCTATCAATTCCATAATTTGTCAAGTCACTAATTTTGACATACCTCTCTTGGAGGATAGTTCTTTGGGCATTCAAATCAAAAGTGGAGATTAAATCGGGCTTAAGAAGATAGGGAGTGATGAGTTCCATTTCCGATAAGTGTTAAGATGAGGATGTTTCCATTCTTTTCTTCTTAATGGAAGTGCCCCTAACCATGGTTCTATGAATATGAAAAAAAATTAGATTTTTACGGTAGGAAATATACCTAGGAAGTAGAAGATGACTTCCTCAAAGATTCTTCTCCAAATTCCTTGATCTTCTTGAGAAATCTCTAAAAATTGCAAGTTTTGAGTGGAAGGAGAGCAATAGTCGGCTATGAGTGTGAAGAGATGAAAGATGGTGAAAGAGAGTAAAGTTTAGGGTTTTACTCTTACTACATAATATATTGGCTTTAGGATTTCAACCAAGGGTTTGGATCTCTTCTTCTTAATGGGTATGAGTGACTAATGGTGGTAAAACCCCAATAAGAAAACCCAAAACCCGAAATCATAAAACCAATAGTCGACTGATTTTGGATATGGAAAATACACCCAGATAGTCGGCTATCTGTCAGATTGTTTAAAAATAGATTTCTGACCATTATAATAGTGTGCCAAACTGACTTATATTGATATCTAATCATTCAAAACATAATTCTAATGCATAAATAATATTTTTCAACATATTAATTTATTTTAAAATGTATATGGCTCAGCTCGATGGCTATGGGAGTGCTAACGGTCGTGCATGTAGGCTGAAGAAGTCACTCTACGGGTTGAAGCAATCACCACGGCAATGGTATAAGCATTTCAAACGCTTTATGACAGATGATCAAGGGTATGTTCGCAGCCCCTATGATCATTGCGTGTTCTATCAGAAGTTGGTTGACGGATCCTTCATCTATCTTCTGCTTTATGTCGATGACATGCTTATTGATTCATCGAATAAAGAGGAGATTCGGAGATTGAAGTCTCAATTAAGCTTTGCATTTGAGAATAAGGATCTGGATGAGGCACGGAGGATTCTTGGGATGGAAATCACAAGAGATCGAAGTGGAGGTACAGTTCATTTTTCACAGTGTTGCTATTTGAAGTCTGTTATTCAGAGATTTGGTTGTGAGAAGATGAAGTCCGTAGCTACTCTACTTACATCTCACTTTAAGCTCAGTGCCAAGAATTGTCCGAAGAATGAATCAGAGAAGAAGCTTATGTCGAACGTACCGTATGCCAATGCGGTAGGGGCCTTGATGTACGCAACGGTATGTACTAGACCCGATCTATCACATGCGGTCAGCATGGTGAGTTGATACATACACAATCCGGGGAAGGAGAACTGGCAAGTAGTGCAGGGGGTCTTGTGGTACATCAATGGCACAGTCGACGTCGGACTGACATATAGCCGAAGTGTTCATGGTCCGCACCCTGTCAGGTATGTCGATTCTGACTTTGCAGGAGACTTGGATGGGAGATAATCGATGACAGGCTATGTCTTCACCCTGCCTGATGCTCCAATATGTTGGCAGAGTATCCTTTAGTCTATGGTGACCTTGTCTACTACGAAGGTAGAGTATATGGCATTGACTGAAACGGTGAAGGAGGCGATTGTAAGGGACCTTGCGGGGCTACACACACTAGAGGGGGGGTGAATAGTGTAATAGCAAGCGAAGTGCTTAATTAAAAGTTACTAAAATTAAAGCACAATAAGCAGCAGAAATTAAAGAGTATGCTCAACAACAACAATCGTAAACACAAGGATTTTACCCTGGTTCCCCAAAACTTGGGTACGTCCAGCCACACCAATATTCATTATATTCCCACACAGAGAAGTGAATACAAATCTCACAAGGAGATACCTCACCAAGAGGATTTTGCCCTACACAAGGACCCAACCAACCCTACACAGGGGTCAAACTCCCACCTAGAGAATTACTAACTCCCACTCAGAGAATTAGGGTTAGCCCTACACTAGGACACCAAACTCCACAAAGAGAGTTACTCCCACAAAGAGAGTTATTCACACAAAGAGAATATCTAATTCCCACAAAGAGAATTAGGGTTTTGAAACAAAAACAAAACGAAACAACACTTACCTATGCCTTGATATGATCTTACCAATATGAAGAAGAAGGCATGCAAGTGAAACTCAAGTGCTTGAGATGAGGCTTTGATTGCACTTGATGATCTTTATCTCTTCTAGGAATGAATCCTAACACTTCTCACTTGAGTGTATGAAATGAAGAGAAGAAAGATGTTCTCCAAGAAAGGAATGAGAATTAGATCCCTTGGAGAATTTCCCTATGAGCTAGCTTCAATGCATGAAGAGAAATATGCTCATGAGAGGGAAATGGGAGAGATTAGGAGTGGCTATTTATTCTCAAAGATATTCAATAATAACCAAGTGTTCTAAATGAACTAAGCCAACTCATATATATAGGAAGCCCAAAGGAACCCATAAAACCAGCCAAAAACCCAAAGCGAAGAAATCTGCAACTGCTAGATTTTGGCAGTTTATGTTACAGATAATCGACTGATGAACAAATAACAGTCGACTGTTCAACGGCTAGAAAAATCCCAACGGATATAAGCTGATCCATGACAGTCGATTGTAGAAGCTACACAGGCGACTGTAAAATAGACAGTTAACTGTATATCCTTCATCAGACGACTGCTGCAGGGGATGGAGAAAAACATAGAGTTGCAACTTTCTCCCACTATGCATACAGGTGACTTAAGACCAGAGTACATTCGACTGTAAAATAGACATGCGACTGTATAACCTTCATCAGTCGACTGTAGCAGTGGATGGAGAAAACAAAGAGAGATGTATTTTTCGCACTTACGCCTTTCAAACGACTGATGGCATTTCACATGCGACTGTAAATATACAGGCGACTGTAAAAACAGCAACAGGCAACTGTGTTGGATATGGACGACACGAATACACCCATGAGGGGATGTATGAGGGTATACGGACCTCAGATGTGGCGTGCACGAAGGCGTGCACGAAGGGAACCTTTTCTCGTGTGAAAAGGACCACTCGATAAGTGGAAAAAGCCACTCGATAAGTGGAAAAGGTCACTTTATAAGTGCATTAAGGCACTTGATAAGTGAATGAAGAAGAGGATAAATGAATGTGCTTTTATAGGCTAATAAGCTTATAATTGGTTATTTCCTTCAATAACCACCCCTAAAGCCTATAAATAGGACCCAAGGGTAAGGCATTCATACCACACTTTCCATGCCATAAGTTTGCATAAGGCATCCTTATGTTCTTCTTCTCCCTTCCATTAAAATCCTCTTCTAGTTAGAGATTTAGGCGGTGAAACTCTGCTTCGATCCTCCGTGACGAAGTATCGACCGTTGTGGTGAATCCGAGGGCAAAGTTCAGAGACTACCGTGCCGCATACGCAAACGTAAGTCTCTACTTTATTTCGATCCTAACAACGCTGTTTTGACAGGATCCAACATTGGTATCAGAGCCATACGGATTCGCTCCGGTCAGACCGTCGCCCCATCGAAACTATGAACGAGTCGTTGTCTTTTTCACGAATGGGTATCATACCATTATGGATATGGTAGGAACACTTCGTGACGGAGAGAACGCAGCGGTTGTTCTTTTCACGTTAGGGTCTCCTACCATTACGAATATGGCAGGAACTCTCCGTGACGGGAAGAACCGACCGTTCATATCGTCAAACTCACTCTCTTCATGGATGCTGAGTCTCCATTCATAGGGAATGGGCACTCTCTTCATGTGGAGCGCGTAGTTTACGAACTTTTTGAAGTAAGTTATTTTTTTTGGCACACGGCCATTGGAGGATAACTACTTTCTCGATGAACGGGTGCTTCACCGGAGAAGAAGATGGTGGTTATTTCCATCGGGGAAGATGAATTTTGGTGCATGAAATCTATAACCAAATGGGCAATGGAGGCAATGCATTCCCCCTCCCCATACGGAGGGGGTTAGCTACGGCCAATAACGACGAACACCACCACGGCCACCCCCTCCGGTGGGGGTGTGCGGCCAACCCTGTGCAAGGGGGAGGCCGGCCATGGCCAAGGGGCCATGGCCGGGCATGGCCGGCCTCTGGCCGAGGCTAGGCCAGGCCAGGGGGCCTGGCCGGCCTCTGGCCGAGGCCAGGCCGGCCTCAGGCCGAGGCCTGGCCAGGCCAGTGGCCTGGCCGGCCTCTGGCCGAGGCCTGGCCTGCCTCTGGCCGAGGCCAGGCCAGTGGCCTGGCCGGCCCTGGCAGTGGCCAGGGCTGCCGCAGTCTGACCCTGGTCGCTGCCAGGGCCTGGCCGGTCACTGCCCTGGCAGTGGCCAGGGCATGGCCGAGGCCTGCCCTGGCCACTGTCAGGGCCAGTGCCAGCCATGGCCTCGGCCAGTGCCGAGCCCCGATCAACCCGTTTTTTTAGGGAGGAGGGGGGCCATGCCCATACGGGGCTTGCATGGATGAAGACATGCATGGCTAGCCCATACGGGGCCGACGACAAAACTCTGCGGTAAATTCCCCTGAAGGAGGGAAAGCTTGGATCCATACGGGAGCCAGCGACAATGGCTCGTAGAAAATCCCCACAAAGGGGGATTCGGCCTTGGCACGGTTACAGCTATACCCCGGTAATGGCTAGGGATTGCCTAATATTTCGCTAGTATCATAAGGGTACTAAGTTGAAATATACAATTTTGAAAAATACGTTTTCATACGTTTTGAAAAATACGTTTTCAAAGACGCTTTTCCGCTGCGAAGTACTATAAGAGTACTAACATTTGATAAAGTGATGGGGAAGTATTGAAAGTTACTCTAGATGGTGATTGGAAACGTAGTGACCTTTCCGATTCTAGAGTAACATCTTCAATATTTTTCGAAAATAACTTATCAAATTGTAAATATCATTCCAAGTGGGAGTTGAAATTAGAACTATCCAAATGGGATATTCTATCACTTCAAGTGGGAATTATATTCTTTAAGAAATTTTAAATGCAAAATTTTGATCAAACCTTCGGTTTTTTGTGTCTTTTGCAGCATTTTATAAGTAAAATGTCTTCCGCTTCAAAGAATATCGTCGCTGAGTTAAACAGAGGTGAAAAACTCAACGGCGATAATTACAAACTTTGGTCCATTAAGATACAATACGTTCTGGAGGAGCAAGAAGTGCTCGAGACTCTAAAGAACGTCATGATTGAACCCGAGTTGGGCACTACGGCCCAACACAGGCGAGACAAGGAAGCTTTTGATGCTTGGTCTCGGAAGAATAAGATAGCCTGCATTACGTTATTGTCCAGTATGGCTGATGACATAATGCGCATCTTCCGAGAAAATGACCTAGCCATGGACATATGGTCCAAGCTAGAGGAGAAGTTCGGTGGCACATCGATGTCCAAACATCACGCCTTAACTATAAGGTTTGATTCATATAAGAAACATCCAGATCATTCCATGGGGAAACATCTGCGACATATGGCGAATCTTATCTCGGAGTTAAAGGACGTAGGTCATGTGCTCACTGATGAGCAACAAATCCAAGCAGTCATACGTTCCCTACCAAATGGGTGGGACCAAATGAAGATGCATCTCACTCATAATGAGAGCATCAAGAACTTCAGAGACGTTTCAAAGCACCTCGAATTAGAGGAAGAGCTGGCTTGCGGCTGCCAAGCCAAGTGCAGAAGTGCACAAGGTTGCTAGTTCCTCACATGGGGGAAAGAAACGGAAAGATCGTTCGAAGTTCACAAATGAACGTAAAACGCAACCTGAGTCTACCAAGAAACCCAAACATAGGGGTGTGCACAAGAAGTGGCACAAGAAGTGGCACAAGATGAAAGACTTGAAGAAGATCAAGTGCTTCAAGTGCAACAAGCTCGGTCACTGTGCTCGTTCGTGTACGAGTGGAAGCGACGAGGTAACTTGTAATTATGCTAGTTACATATGTGTTTCTAGTTCAATATTTCTTGTGGAATCTAATCCATTTTGGAAAATTGATTCAGGTACCACCGACCACATAGCAAGGGACAGACGGTCCTTCGTGGAGTATCACCGGATACCCCAAGGAACGAAGTGGATCTATGTAGGAAACAACACTCGTGTTGAAGTGAAAGGCGTTGGGACTTACAAGCTAGTCTTGGACAACGGCCGCACTCTCCTACTTCATGATGTTCTCTTCGCTCCAGATATTCGAAGGAATATAATTTCTGTGGTCGTGTTAATGGGTCTTGGCTATAACTGGTTTTTTCATGATTGTAATGTGGACTTAAGTTGTAATAATACTCTTATTGGTACTGGGTTTGTATTTAAAGGATTTATTGTAATGAGTACAATGTATGATTCCTCGTGTAATGAAAATCTCCTTATTGCAAATTCTAAGACTTATGAGTCTGATGTGATTTGTTGGCACGCAAGGCTTGGTCATATTGGACCAACGTGTATGGATAGACTTGCCAAACGTGGCCTTCTATCCAATGTTTCAAAGGTTGAAATGTCGACCTGCGAACATTGTCTAGTGGGGAAATCTTGTCGCAAGCCATTTGGAACCGGCACAAGGGCCGAGGTTCCATTACAGCTTATCCATTCGGACATATGTGGTCTGATGAATGTCAAGACAAGACGCGGGAAGTCCTATTTCATCACTTTTATTGATGATTCACCCGATTTGGACATATCTATTTGATATCCCACAAAAGTGAAGCATTGGCTTGCTTTAAAAACTATATGAGTTTAGTGGAGAATCAATTAGACCGCAAGATTAAGGTCTTGCGAACCGATAGGGGCGGTGAATATCAATCAACAAGTTTTAAGGAACTTTGTGATGAAAAAGGCATAGTGCATCAGGTAACTATGCCTTATACTCCTCAATAAAATGGGGTTGCTGAAAGGAGGAATAGGACTTTAATGGAAATGGTCCGTTCAATGATGGTACAAGCTAACTTGCCAATCACCTTTTGGGGTGATGCATTATTGACGGCCGCTTTCATTTTAAACCGCGTACCCTCGAAATCAGTTAGCTCCACTCCTTATGAGTTGTAGAACCAAAGGTCTCCTGACTTAAACATTTTAAAACCTTGGGGATGTGCATCCTACGAACATATTTCCTCCCATAAGTATGGCAAACTTGGGCAAAGGGGAAGGAAATGTATCTTTATACGATACTCAGAAAACTCCAAAGGTTATGTTTTTGTTAGTCAGGAAGACAATGGAAGTCTAATTGAGTTTGAGTCGAGGGATGTCACTTTCTTGGAAAATGAGTTTCTAAGACAAGGCGAGATAAGTCAGAACTTATCTCTATTTGAGATTAATGATCAAGAAGGATTACCTCATTTGAGTGGGAGAATTCTTGGTGAAGATGAAAATACGTTTCAAACTTCACCAATGGATGATACGAATGACGATTATCCTATTCCATACGGGAATAATGATCCAAGTGGGAGCAATTATAACAACATTCCAAGTGGGAGTGATATTATAATTGATCCAAATTCGAGTCAACAAGGACTTGAAGAATCTCAAATACGACGTAGTAGTCGTACAAGGTTGGCTACTCTAAGATTTGAAGATGAATTTCCGTAAATCTTTATGACTTTACTACAAGAAGATGACGAGCCTGCTACCTTCAAACAGGCTGTGTCATGCCCTGCTAAAGACAAATGGATGGAAGCGATGAAAGAGGAGTTAGAATCCATGAAAGTTGACCAAGTCTGGGACTTAGTTGACTTACCCAGAGGACGTAGATCTATTGGGAACAAATGGGTTCTCAAGATCAAGCATAAGGCTGATGGCTCTATTGACAGATATAAAGCTCGCCTTGTCGCGAAAGGTTTTACGCAACAGGAAGGGATAGACTACGAAGAGACCTTCTCACCTGTTGTTCGTTTTACCTCGATTCGCCTGATTCTGGAAATGGTAGCTTGCTTAGACCTCGAATTACATCAAATGGATGTAAAGACTGCCTTTCTCAATGGAGAATTGGACGAGAAGATCTATATGGAACAACCAACAGGGTTTGTAAAACAAGAAAACGAACATAAGGTTTGTAAACTTCTTAAATCCATATATGGTTTTAAACAATCCTCGAGACAATGGTATATACGATTTCAAGAAGTTGTCTTATCAAATGGTTTTACCATGCTTGATGAAGATAACTGCGTATATATCAAAAGGATTAAAAGCAAGTATGTTATCATGTCTCTATATGTAGATGACATTTTAATAGCCGGGAATGACAAGGGCTTTGTGATGGATATCAAGGCTTGGCTTTCATCAGTTTTTGAGATGAAAGACATGGGAGAAGCCGCATATATCCTTGGAGTTAAGATTTCAAGGAACCGTTCGAAGAAATTTCTTTCTCTTTCACAGGAGACTTATATAAAGAAGGTTCTAGAACGTTTTAATATGCAGGACTGCAAGTCCATTGATACTCCAATAAGCAAGTGCGACAATTTATGTCTGAAATCATGTCCGAAGAACCAAAAAGAGAAGGAGATTATGGAAAAAGTTCCATATTCCAGTGCAGTTGGTAGTCTAATGTACGCTATGATGTGTACAAGACCGGACATCTGTTTTGCCGTTGGAATGGTAAGTCGTTACCAATCCAACACAGGGCAAGTACATTGGAAAGCGGTTAAGAGGATAATGCGGTATCTCAAGGGAACTGCAGACTTTGCTTTATGCTATCAAGGAGATGCCTTGAGGCTCGAAGGATACACTGATGCTGATTGGGCGAGTGATCTCGATGAGCGACGATCGACCTCAGGATAAGTTTTTCTACTCGGATCTGGTGCAATATCCTGGAGTAGCAAGAAACAATCCTGCATCGCACTTTCAACCATGGAAGCCGAGTTTGTAGCATTTAGCATGGCAGTCCAAGAGGCTGTTTGGCTTAGGAAGTTCTTAGACAGGCTAATTAATGCAAGTGACTCAGGTGATGTACCCATACACAGCGACTGTCAAGCATCTATAGCCTATGTCAAAGATCCGAAATTCCATTGTAAGACCAAACACATAGATATCCGCTACAAATTTGCAAAAGACTATGATAAGACCAAGAAGGTAGACATAAGGTACATATCTACGCATGAGATGATAGCGGATCCGCTTACGAAGGCGATCCCCAGAGATGTGTTTTACAAACACTTATCATCTCAAGGATTGCGTAAGAGTTGAGTTGTACTAATGTAAATTCCCATGTCTGTAAATGATCAAATTTAATAAAAGAATAAGTTATTTTAATATTACATATAAATTTCTGAGAAATGTTTGTGTACATTTTTTGAAATCTCAGCTATACTTTCTAGTATGTCAGACAGATTGAGGTTGGCTCTCTCACATGAGCAACCGCCTTATTCTATCAGACGGATAGAATAGAGATGAGACCTGTTTAAAGTCAAAATTGTTAGACAGATGATTTAGAGTCATGACTTAAACAAAATGGTCGCATGAAAGATCTGCATCATATGGATGCTTACAAAAGATCTAAAAGGATTTTTTAAAATCCTATCTGTCTTATGCAGGATGTGAGTCCAAAGGACTATTTGAGTAGAAAAAGGGACTCAAAGTCAGACATTGTGGTGTCTGATTATCATCCTTACAACATCATTGAGACATACGCTCCATGGGAAAGGAGTGATGTTGTAATACGTATTCATACTACGTACGCATTTTTGACCATTGGATTAGAATAGTAAATAAGTTTACTATTATGTGAGACCCAAAGACCACATGGGTCTTAACTCGTTACCCTTATGGACTCTAATTGGTTCCTTAAGATTTGACTGGGTGATTGCTATCTTGGCATGTTGCTTATGGACTATGGTTAATTCGGTCTGGCGGGGCATGTTAGAAAAGCGAGTCAAGTCAAGATCAAAAGGATCGCAAGAAGAGGAAGATTAATTTCTTATTCACATTTGGACTTTAGAGATTCAAAGCTGGCCAGCCAATTGTAATCCAAATGGGATTCAATTGTTGAATATAAAGTATAAGAAATGTGAAGAAATAATCTAGGGTAAAGCATGCGTTGATCTACTCAACTTTGCACCTCGAGGAGTGTTGTGTATCTCTAACAAGTGCACAACAGCGGACTCTATGCGCATGACGGTCTCACGGCCTATTTCTCGGTATGACAAACAGAAGAGTTTAAGGAAAAGATGTTTCCTTACAATCCCCTCAAGTGTGAGTGGGATATGTTGGATATGGACGACACGAATACACCCATGAGGGGATGTATGAGGGTATACGGACCTCAGATGTCGTGTGCACGAAGGCGTGCACGAAGGGAACCTTTTCTTGTGTGAAAAGGACCACTCGATAAGTGGAAAAAGTCCCTTTATAAGTGCATTAAGGCACTTGATAAGTGAATGAAGAAGAGGATAAATGAATGTGCTTTTATAGGCTAATAAGCTTATAATTGGTTATTTCCTACAATAACCACCCCTAAAGCCTATAAATAGGACCCAAGGGTAAGGCATTCATACCACACTTTCCATGCCATAAGTTTGCATAAGGCATCCTTATGTTCTTCTTCTCCCTTCCATTAAAATCCTCTTCTAGTTAGAGATTTAGGCGGTGAAACTCTGCTTCGATCCTCCGTGACGAAGTATCGACCGTTGTGGCGAATCCGAGGGCAAAGTTCAGAGACTACCGTGCCGCATACGCAAACGTAAGTCTCTACTTTATTTCGATCCTAACAACGCTGTTTTGACATGATCCAACAAACTGTCTTGCAAATTGGGATGAAGCCCAGAAACTGCAAGAAGCGCACAGTCGACTGTCGACCAATTCACAGGCGACTGTAGAAATACAGGCGATTGTAAATTGAACATCAATCGACTGATGCGAAAAGCTCAAGAAGAGTCAATAGAAAGTTGACTTGAGCTATGCATCACAGTCGACTGTAGAAAGGCTCGACAGGCGACTGGAATCACCCAGTCGACTGTAAAACCTTCATCAGGCAACTGTTGGAGAGCCAGAGACTCCAAATGAGTCTTTTGGCTAGACGAACCTATAGGGTTGGATTCTATGATAATCCTAAGGCTCACTAAGATGGTGAAATGCATATGCATAAGAGTATGACCATCTATCAAGGCATTACAATAATTCTAGACTCAAAAAGAGAAATGCAAGTAATTGAAATTACATGGATTACATATTGCATCTCCTAGAGTCTAAGTCTTCAAGCTCACGATACCTTGATGCTCCCCATCATTTCCAAGCTTTGGCACCCCTTGATGAGCTTCCCTTCATCAAGCTCCAAGCTTTGGCAATGCTCCTCTAGATGTCCATCCATCATCATGCTTCAAGCTTTGGCTTTATTAGATGATCTTCATGACTTCATCCAAGCTTGAGCTCACCATCACTCTTGGAGGTCTTTAAGATATCCCTTGTAATATCCTCTAAGCATTATGCTTTGTCTCATCAACATATAATCATTAAGATAAACTGAGACTAAAACATAAGATTGATTAAAACACTAACATAATGTATTGATCATCATCAAAATAACGTTAGTCTTGAAACCAAGAACTAACTGTCTCCCCCTTTTTGATGATGACAATCCATTATGTCAAAATATAATAAACATTGAAATAAACAATGTGTGCTAACAAACTCCCCCAATCAATATACAAATGTGCACAAAATATAAACATATAAAGCACAGAACATATTAATGGTTGTTACGCAAAACCACACCAATTGATAATAATGCATAAACAAGCATAAGGTATATTTTTACATAACCTATTTCTCTCCCCCATTGGCATATCAAAAAGATGGGTAGCCAAATAAGAAAACCAAGTGCAAGAGAAATAACCATCCCATACGCACAAACATAATGTTAATGACATGCAATGTGACATATGAATGGAAAAATAATGCTAGCAAGCAAAAATTCCATACTCTCCCATAATCATAGAAAACATGCAAACATGGGAGTAATGGACACACTCACACAAATGTGGATACAAAATGTAAACATACAAGCATGGTATCCAAGCAATGAATAACAATGTGAGTGAGCTAGCAAGATGGAAACCAAACAAAAGTGGAGTTTGGTTTCTGTATATAGTCATATGAAAATATAACATTAGGCACATATGAATCTATATACGCATTCGTATCAAGCCTGGAAACATTCTTAGGAATCCACAAAGAAAGTGATTTGGGATTCTTAGAAAGAGGTTTGGTTAAGGCATGAGTAGGAAGTGAGGGTGCACGTTTATGAGGTGGAACATAAACATTGGCGTGCCCCGTGTGTGAAACATGCAATTTAGCATTAGGAACATTCACACAAGCATTTCTACCATTCATAGGAACATATGAAGCATGCAATGGTTTATCATTAATTCTAGCATGCAAGCAATAATAAGATTTCCTATGAATAGAAACATCATGCATAACATTCAGAGAAGAAGCATTCATATCAACATGTTTTTGAATATGCTTCTTAATATATGCAAGACCGGAATAAAAAAATGCATGATTTCTCTTTGGCTTAGAAATATTAGTTGATTTTAGGCCAAAAGAGTTGGATGTGACTTTCTCATTAGAATGCTCCCCCATAAAATTTATTTGGGTGCTTCTAAGAGAAGAACTTGGTTTGTTCACCTTCAATGAAGAGGATCCCAAAACCATGTCCTTACTCAATTTGAAATTTTCAATTTGAGTAGACAATAGCTCACATTTCTTCAAAAGTGAAGAGATGTTGTCATCCCTCTTGGATAGACATGAGCTAAGCTCACAACATTTTGACTTGAGAGCCAATGTCTCATCTCTCAAAATGTTGTAATCACTCTCCGAGTGCATCTTCTCCATTTGGAGTTTGAGAGAAGCATTCTCATCTCTCAAGGCACTCAATTGAGAAAGAAATCCGTCTTTCTCGGCATGCAGACAATGAATTTCCTCTTTATGAGTAGCAAATGCACTCTCCTTTAAAGATCTAAGAAATTCATTGACATACACTACTTGAGCTTTAAGAGACTCATTCTCTTTGCTCAACATGCACACACGTGAATCAAGAGTAATCTTTTCTTGATTTAATGCAATGGTTTATGTATCATCATAAGGTTTGGATGATAATAAAGTGTGCTTGCGTGCATCTCTCTCAAGCTTGTTATTATTCGCTTTGGGAGAGTCCATAAACAACGCATTACAATTTTCAATAAAATCGCTACGTTGAACGAGAGAGTTACGAGATACCTCATTACCAACGATGCTCTCATCATCGCAAGATTTCTCTCCACCATATTCTTTATCAAGGTAATCCTAAATCTCCTTGGCTGTATCTAAATCATATACTTTCTTTATAATTTTCGTAGAGACGGCATTCTGCAACGCATTCCAAACTTGAGTATCCGAAGTGATAGACATTGAATCCTCGTGATCATCAAACCATTGGAACATTTTCTTCCTCCATTTTAAGAAGTGTTTGCCTTTGAAGACGGGAGGAAAGGAGAGGGGTTGTTGAGACTTAGAAGTCATGCTTGCAAAAGCCACCAACCCAAGTCTCTGATACCAACTGTAAGGGACCCTGCGAGGCTACACACTAGAGGGGGGTGAATAGTGTAATAGCAAGCGAAGTGCTTAATTAAAAGTTACTAAAATTAAAGCACAATAAGCAGCAAAAATTAAAGAGTAT
This sequence comes from Scilla litardierei, assembly GCA_030789695.1. Taxonomy (NCBI): domain Eukaryota; kingdom Viridiplantae; phylum Streptophyta; class Magnoliopsida; order Asparagales; family Asparagaceae; genus Scilla; species Scilla litardierei. The sequence continues at coordinate 555,707,493 of CM061142.1, forward strand.
GCTCAACAACAACAATCGCAAACACAAGGATTTTACCCTGGTTCCCCAAAACTTGGTACGTCCAGCCATACCGATATTCACTATATTCCCACACAGAGAAGTGAATACAAATCTCACAAGGAGATACCTCACCAAGAGGATTTTGCCCTACACAAGGATCCAACCAAGCCTACATCGGGGTTAAACTCCCACCTAGAGAATTACTAACTCCCACTCAGAGAATTAGGGTTCTCCCTACACTAGGACACCAAACTCCCACAAAGAGAGTTACTCCAACAAAGAGAGTTATTCCCACAAAGAGAATATCTAATTCCCACAAAGAGAATTAGGGTTTTGAAAAAAAAACAAAACAAAACAACACTTACCTATGCCTTGATATAATCTTACCAATATGAAGAAGAAGGCATGCAAGTGAAACTCAAGTGCTTGAGATGAGGCTTTGAATGCACTTGATGATCTTTCTCTCTTCTAAGAATGAATCTTAACACTTCTCACTTGAGTGTATGAAATGAAGAGAAGAAAGATGTTCTCCAAGAAAGGAATGAGAATTAGATCCCTAGGAGAATTTCCATATGAGCTAGCTTCAATGCATGAAGAGAAATATGCTTATGAGAGGGAAATGGGAGAGATTAGGAGTGACTATTGATTCTCAAAGATATTCAATAATAACCAAGGGTTCTAAATGAACTAAGCCAACTCCTATATATATGAAGCCCAAAGGAACCCATAAAACCAGCCAAAACCCCAAAGGGAATAAATCTGCAACTGCTAGATTTTGGCAGTTTATGTTACAGACAGTCGATTGATGAACAAATAACAGTCGACTGTTCAATGGATAGAAAAATCCTAGCGGCTATAAACTGAGACATGACAGTCAACTGTAGAAGACTACACATGCGACTGTAAAACAGACAGTCGAATGTATATCCTTCATCAGGCGACTGCTGCAGGGGATGGAGAAAAACATAGAGGTGCAACTTTATCCCACTATGCATACAGGTGACTTAGGACCAGAGTACATTCGACTGTAAAATAGATAGGCGACTGTATAACCTTCATCAGTCGACTGCAGCAGTGGATGGAGAAAACAGAGAGAGATGCATTTTTCGTACTTACGCCTTTCAGACGACTGATGGACATTTCACATGCGACTGTAAATATACAGGTGACTGTAAAACAGCAACAGGCAACTGTCTTGCAAATTGGGATGAAGCCCAGAAACTGCAAGAAGCGTACAGTCGACTGTCGACCAATTCACAAGCGACTGTAGAAACACAGACGACTGTAAATTGAACATCAGTCGACTGATGCAAAACGCTCAAGAAGAGTCAATAGAAATGTTGACTTGAGCTATGCATCACAGTCGACTGTAGAAGGCTCGACAGGAGACTGGAATCACCCAGTCGACTGTAAAACCTTCATCAGGCGACTGTTGGAGAGCCAAAGACTCCAAATGAGTCTTTGGGCTAGACGAACCTATAGGGTTGGATTCTATGATAATCCTAAGGCTCACTAAGATGGTGAAATGCATATGCATGAGAGTATGACCATCTAACAAGGCATTACAATAATCCTAGACTTAAAAAGAGAAATGCAAGTTATTGAAATTACAGGAATTACATATTGCATCTCCTAGAGTCTAAGTCTTCAAGCTCACGATACCTTGATACTCCCCATCATCTTCAAGCTTTGGCACCCCTTGATGAGCTTCCCGTCATCAAGCTCCAAGCTTTGACATTGCTCCTCTAGATGTCCATCCTTCATCATGCTACAAGCTTTGGCTTCATTAGATGATCTTCATGACTTCATCCAAGCTTAAGCACACCATCACTCTTGGAGGTCTTTAAGATATCCCTTGTAATATCCTCCAAGCCTTATTCTTTGTCTCATCAACATATAATCATTAAGATAAACTGAGACTAAAACATAAGATTGATTAGCACACTAACATAATGTATTGATCATCATCAAAACAACGTTAGTCTTGAAACCAAGAACTAACAACGATATGGCTGATGGGCTTGATGGATGATTTAGGAGTCTACCAACGGTGGTATGATTTCCATTATGACAGCCAGAGTACAGTGCACTTGGCTAAGAATCAGGTGTTAAATGCTTGCATCAAGCATATCAATGTGAGATTCCACTTTGTTAGGGACTATGTGGGAGAAGAAGACGACAACATCAACTTGCTAAAGATTGTAACAAATGACAACTCGGTGGACATGCTGACGAATGTTGTATCAGAAGTCAAGTTCTAGCATTGTTTGGACTTGCTCATTATGGTTCCTCGATGAAGTTAACGTCGACCCCAAGAGAGGGCATCGTGACTCGAAAGAGTTAGTCGGTCCCAGAGGAGACATCGTAGCTTGATGGAGCAGTTGGTCCTTTGTGACATTTGGATCTTAGGAGCAGAAAGGCAGGGGAACACCAGTTGATGCTCTACCAAGGTCAGTGAGGGTCGTTCGGTGGATGAAGGCTCAAATTTTGCTAAGGTGGAGATTTGTGGAAGTTGGCTCGATTCAGCGTAGTAGAAGCATTGGTCATACAGACGAGTTATCTTATGTAGAGATAACTTGACTGTGCTCGAGTTCGACCTATCTGACTCTATAGAAGTCAGATACGAGGAAGCTGAGCATTTGATCTTCTACATCGCAGTTGGACGATCAGTCGTCAGTTCGAGTCTGTTGGTCGATAGCTCGACATTGGGTCGTTCAGTCGTAACTTGGTTAGAGTCTGTGTTTGGTCGAATGGTCGTATGATGGATTGATGGGATGGCTTGTATGTGAGGCTCGACACTTCGGTCGTTTGGTACAGAAGAAGATCGCTCGGTCGAAGGGGGCCCAATTGGGATGCATCTCACTAAGATACGACGGAGGCCCACTAGGGTGCAGCAGAATTAATTGTTGGAAGCAACGATCTAGGATCTTGGTTTGATGATGACAAACGTGTCGGTATATCTAATGTGTGTGCTCAGTGTGTTTCAGGCAATATATTTTCACTATTTGGCGAAATTACTATTCGTATAGCAGAGGGAGTGTGTGTGTGCACAAAGAAGGTTGACTTGGTCAATGAAGAGCAAAGTTGGACTTGGTCAAATTGGTGGTTGGATCAATTCAAATCTTTTTGAACTACACATCAAATCCCAAATTGATTGATTCAACCCAATCCCTAGCCAATTACAAATCCTATGTTGATTGGGTCAAAATTCAAATCAATTAGGGAGACTTGTTGCTACTCATTTCCTATTCAAACATCTAATCAAATCCTCCCAAAATCCCAACTACTTTTTAAAAAACCCTAGTCATGCTATATATAAGCCATCATCTCCTTGAAGTGCAAGGCACGGCTAAACAAAAATACCAAAGGGGCGTGAAACAATTATATTACGGCAATCAACAAACTCAAGAGTACTGCAACAAAAATATTGAAGAGGGCATAGTACTTCAAAGTTGCAAAAACATAACTCCCCAAAAGAGATAACCTGAAATTAAACCTAGCCTCTATTACAAAGCCGCAGCAAATACAACAAAAAAACTATCAAAATCTTTTCTTTTCTTTCTCCCCCTTTGTAATCACCAAAAGTGGATTAATGAAGTCACAAATATATATTCCATGCAAAAATAAATCATTATTAAATGTAGCGTGCAATTTGCATGAGTTTTCCAAGGAATAGACAAGTCAAGTTCATAGAATTTCATACCAAGACTTCTCCACCTTTGTGTAAGTGAAAAGATATAGACAATAAAGTGCAAGAGGAGATTCAATATCAGAAAATCAACCAAAACAATCCACATTTTTCATTTTTCATGAATATCACTAGGATTGACTTTTCCCACCTCATTAAAGATGAGTTCAAGTTACCGAACCCCGAAACATAGCCTAAAAGGACTTTTAAATGTGGGGTGGCATTGCTTGGCGAGTTATATACACCAACGCTAATGATTACCCATGTAGCACAAGTTGGATACTCGTGGGTTGTGTTTTAGCCATGAAGTGTATCCATTTTTCATACTGAGCAAATATCGTTTTTTTTTCAATTCTTTTGTGCTCAATTTTAATTCATGGCTAAACACATCATATCCCTTAGAAATTTCAGAAATTAATCATTCCTACATTCACTTTCCATTATTCTTCAAAAGAATCTCAAAAAGCACTAAAAAGTCAAATATCGTGAAAGTGCAAATGTAGGTGTAGAAGTCAAGTTTGAAACTTATGAGACATGTCATGGCTACTAAAAAGAATAACATCATGTTCATGTAGCTACAACAATAATGAATTGACTTCTACAAGGGATAGAATTGATCATTCATACAATATCACTCAAGAGATTCAAAAGAGGATTCAATAAGCACACATTTTTTTGATTTTTGATTTTTCATTTTTTTTCCAGAAATAAAAACATTAAAAATCATCCATGCAAGCACACAAACCAAAATAAATCAAGCACACAAAAAATCTATGAAGGTATGCAATGAAATGCAAAGAGGGATAGAAAATTATACCTTCTCGTCGCTTTTTGACGAAGGAGCTAAAAGAATGAGACATTGAGTTTATTGCTCCTTGCCAAAACTCCATCACACCTACATGAAAGGTGTTAAGTGTGACCTTGGAATCCAACAGGTCCACTAGTGTTAGCCAACATAGTTTTAGGAACCCACACTTGTTTAAACTTGATGTTTGTGTTCCTAAATTTACAATAGTATGAAGTGTGGCCTACACTATCACAAGTAAAGCACTTTGCATATAAGTTCTTTGCAATAGATGGTGCATTGTGGAATTTTTTGAATTTTGACTTTTCAACGTTTTTCGAACCAAATCCAAGTCCTCTTCTATTATTGCCATATAATTGATTCTCTAAAATAGTATCCAACGATTGTTTTCCCATAGAGAATTTCTTAATGGCTAATTCAAGATTAGAGACTTTGGATTTTAACAATCTATTTTCTTCCACAAGCAATGTGCATTTACTTATAAAAGCTCTCTTGTTTTCCTCTTCCTTCTTTTCAAATTCAACCATTTTTCTTTTAAAATCATTATCCAACATGCAGAATTTATCATTAAGCTCTCTAATAACATAGTCTTTTTCAGTTTCGAGCTTAATCAAATCAAGTTTAAGCATGCTAATATTATTCATCAAGGAAGGGCAAGAGAGACAAGGTGCTTCATCATTAAAACTGGATTTTTCCTTTTTCAAAGTATCAATAGTAGAGTCACGAGCAACAATATCAATTTTGAGTTTTTCAATCTCTTTAGACATTTCATATTCAGATTGTTGCATTTCAAAGTTTTCATTTTGGTAGTCATCTATAGTGGATTCAAGCTCTACTATTTTATCTTGCATTTATTTACAAAGAGCAAGGAGTTCAGTTTTACTACCAGAAATTACCTCATCGTGTATTCCCATCAATGCCATGCATGAGTGGGCTTCGTGTTCCTCCTCCTCACTCTCAGCTTTGCTATCCATATCCCAAGTTAGCACCTTGGATTTTCCCTTTTCTTTGGCTACCTGAGCTGTCTCATATGGGCAATCCCTCATTCGATGTCCTCTTTTCTTACATTTAAAACAAGTCATTCTATTAGTAGTATTCTGATCATAATTTTGCTTAGAAGACTGAAAAAAGTTAGAGCGATTAAACCTGGGTGCCATTTCTGTTCTTCCTTGCTTGGTCTGGACATACTTTCTGAAGTTTCTGACCATTAGCGCTATGTCATCAACATCATCTTCACTTTCGTCAGCTTTCAGAGCAAGTGGCTTGGTAGCTTTCTCCTTCTCCTCAGGTTTCTCCCTTTTATCCACGTTTTGCAATTCAAGCTCGTGGGACATTAAATTACCTATCAAGTCCTCCACCCTCATCTGCGATAGATCCTTCGCTTCTTGGATGGCAGTAACTTTAGGCCTAAAAGAGCTTGGCAGTGCTCTTAATATCTTTCTCACCTGCTCAAGGCTAGAATATGGCTTACCGAGCGAACTAGACTTGTAGACAATGTTGGTGAATCTCGCAAACATTTCTGATATGGTCTCTGATGGTAGCATGCGAAATCCCTCGTATTCCGTGCTCAGAAGTGCAAGTCTAGACTCCTTCACCTGTGACGTTCCCCCATGCGTCACCTCCAAAGTATGCCATATTTCCTGCGCAGTTAAACAATGTGAGATGCGATTGAATTCAGATTTATCTAATGCACAAATGAGAGCATTCATAGCTTTAGCATTAAGAGAATAAAGCTTCCAATCATTATCATCCCATTTATCATCAGGTTTAAGCATCTCAGTGTTTTCAATTTTAATAACAGGTGATTTATAGCCTTTTTCAACAATTTGCCAAGCTTTATAATCAATAGAAATCAAGTAGATTCTCATACGATTTTTCCAATAAGCATAGTCTACTCCATTAAATCTAGGTGGTCGGGAAATAGACTGACCCTCAGCAAAAGCACTATCAATGTGGTCCATGGTCAAACTAGGCTAGGTCTACTAAACTGGCTCTGATACCACTTGTTGGATCTGGATCCTAGCTTAGAGGGGGGTGAATAGGCTAATAAAAAATTCTCATCCAACCCACGAGAAATCACACGCAGTTAAAAGCACAACCAGAGTAATGAAAAGCAGACACAGAGTACACAGCAGATTTACCCTGGTTCGGTCGTCCCAACGACCTACTCCAGCCCCCAAAGCTAATACTAGATTGAATAGTGCAATAGGTACAAAGTCACAAGTTAGAGCACGCTCAGAGCACCCTCAACGTCTCTACACTCGCCGGACTCTCAGTACCCCACACACAGTGTTTCCTCTCACTATCAATCCTAGCAAAGCTTTCTACCAGCTAGTCCCAAACTAGCTGGGTCCCACTTGTCTAGTCCCAACTAGACAAGTCCCAAAATAGTCACCAAAAACAGGTAAAAGTTTCCCCTACAGAGAACGTTACACTAAGACACAAATAAAAGAGTTTAGGGTTTAGAAATGCTCAGTTTGTGTCTGTGTAGGCGTCTCTGTCAATCAGCACGTCGTCAGCTCCACTCTGACGCAAACGGTGTCTCAATCCGACTCCTGGATGTCAAGATATGCACTGGTCTGTGCGTAAAGAAATTTCAGTTCAATCCTTTATAATTCCTCAGTCTGTGCGCTCAGCAACTCCCTTAAATAAGGCTGTCGGTGTGCAAAGCAAACCAGTTCAAACTTTTTAAATAACGGCATGTGCGCAAAGCAAGCTACTTTAATACTTCGCATGCCACGTCAGCGCTCCTTTTGCGATTTCGAATTCTTGCGGTTGATCCCCACGTCAGTGCCTTCGTTTCATTTGCATGCAAGCTCCGACGTCTTCGCTTCTCTCATCGGCAGCGGCGGCGATCACGTGACAGCGGCAACCCGGCACTGATCGAGAGCTGCAGCGATCTCCGGTGATCTCTCGACTGCAGCAAGCGACAATCTTTAAGCAGCAGCAGCTCCTTTCCAAATACGACAGCGTCTTCCTCGACGTCGGCAACGGCAGATCTTCCTCCGGCAACGTGCAGTCGATGGCAGCGGGCTTCTCTGAACGGCGACGGTGGAATCAGCAAAGTCGGCGACGGCGGACTGCTTCGACAATGGCAGCTACGTGGAGAGCTTGACTCCTCCGGTGGCTCGACGGCATTCTTCACAGCAACTGCGGTCTCTGACAGGCCTCGTCGCTTCGTCTTCGAGCACGGACGGTGGCTACAGCGATACAGCAGCGGCGGCGATCTCCTTGGAAGTATTGCTTCTCCGAGCGAGGTTCTGACGGTGTCTTCAAGATGCGGCAGCGATGGCTCTCGACGACGTCAGTAGCACGGATCTCGGCGACGTCTTTTTGCAGATGAGCAGCAGCGAGTTATCTTGACGTTTGGCAACGACGGTGGGCTCCTCTGAGCTTCAGCAGCTCCGTCAATGGCGAGGGGTTCGTGATCGACAGCGGATCTTCAATGGCGGCGAGTTCTTCGTGGCAGCGGCTTCGTCTTCGACTCCCGACGGTGGTGATGACGGCGAGGAACTGAACGGGACGCAATGGTGGTGTGGTCTTCTTCGACAGCAGCAGGCAGCGGCGGGCTCTTGTCGTCTTCTCCTTCTCTTCTCTGTCGTTCGCTCCAAGGGTGGCGACTTCGTGGATTAACTCAACGACGATGGGCTTCCACGACAGCAGTGATGACTTTAAGATGCAGCAACGAAGGTTCCCCTTCGAACGGCGATCTCCTTGATGGAGCTTTTGATAGTTTTTTTTGTTGTATTTGCTGCGGCTTTGTAATAGAGGCTAGGTTTAATTTCAGGTTATCTCTTTTGGGGAGTTATGTTTTTGCAACTTTGAAGTACTATGCCCTCTTCAATATTTTTGTTGCCGTACTCTTGAGTTTGTTGATTGCCGCAATATAATTGTTTCACGCCCCCTTTAGTATTTTTGTTTAGCCGTGCCTTGCACTTCAAGGAGATGATGGCTTATATAGAGCATAACTAGGGTTTTCTAAAAAGTAGTTGGGATTTTGGGAGGATTTGATTAGATGTTTGAATAGGAAATGAGTAGCAACAAGTCTCCCTAATTGATTTGAATTTTGACCCAATCAACATAGGATTTGTAATTGGCTAGGGATTGGGTTGAATCAATCAATTTGGGATTTGATGTGTAGTTCAAAAAGATTTGAATTGATCCAACCACCAATTTGACCAAGTCCAACTTTGCTCTTCATTGACCAAGTCAACCTTCTTTATGCACACACACACTCCCTCTGCTATACGAATAGTAATTCCGCCAAATAGTGAAAATATATTGCCTGAAACACACTGAGCACACACATTAGAGGTATTATTGAAACTGAAATTATAAAGGATTGAACTGAAATTGCTTTACGCACAGACCAGTGCATATCTTGACATCCAGGAGTCGGATTGAGACACTGTTTGCGTCAGAGTGGAGCTGACGACGTGCTGATTGACAGAGATGCCTACACAGACACAAACTGAGCATTTCTAAACCCTAAACTCTTTTATTTGTGTCTTAGTGTAACGTTCTCTGTAGGGGAAACTTTTACCTGTTTTTGGTGACTATTTTGGGACTTGTCTAGTTGGGACTAGACAAGTGGGACCCAGCTAGTTTGGGACTAGCTGATAGAAAGCTTTGCTAGGATTGATAGTGAGAGGAAACACTGTGTGTGGGGTATTGAGAGTCCGGCGAGTGTAGAGACGTTGAGGGTGCTCTGAGCGTGCTCTAACTTGTGACTTTGTAACTATTGCACTATTCAATCTAGTATTAGCTTTGGGGGCTGGAGTAGGTCGTTGGGACGACCGAACCAGGGTAAATCTGCTGTGTACTCTGTGTCTGCTTTTCATTACTTTTGTTGTGCTTTTAACTGTGTGTGATTTCTCGTGGGTTGCACGAGAATTTTTTATTAACCTATTCCCCCCCCCCTCTAGGCTAGGATCCAGCTCCAACATTAATTGCATAGAGCTGTGATTGGATTGGATGCCGTAATTGTCGAGATCCATATCTTTAGGAATTCCTAGCAATGATGACACCTATTATAACCTAGGGTTATAAATAGGGGTTTTAGGTTAGGGTTTCGTGGGACATCATTGTAACATTTGAGAGAGTTGCCATTTGTGAGAGCCAACTTTGAGAGATTTGTTGTGAGCTTTAGAGAGATCATTGTGTGCTTCTTCTTTGTTGGATGAAGAGAATATTTGTATTTGTTTTTTTCCTTTCGTAATAAAGCTCATCGGTGTTCCCCCTTGGCCAGTCCATGGCTTAAAAGTTGATATCTCTCTTAATGCTTCTCGTTTGTTTCTTGTGTTGATTACCTTTGTCCTCGGTCCCTGACGATCTTGTGTTTTTCACTGTGTTGGTGCTGCTAGCTCCTCCTCTATCTGTCGGTGGTGTGGGGTTGCTTCTGCACAACAACTAGATCATCTTATGTATGCCTCCACCTCTCGTCATCCTCCAGGGAACTTTCATTACCCGAGAAGAACCTCAAACTCATCTCCCTGAACTGCTTTAGGCTAGGAGTTTTCTGAATCTAGATCTTGGCAAGCATCTCAGTTTGTTGACTCAAACTCTCATGAACTCCCAATAATATCTTCTCCAATAGAGAAGCTCAGGGTGTGCCATCTCAGAAGAAGATGTCACGTTCCCACCGACCATTATGCAAAGAGAGAACGAAACAACAAGGATTAATACAAAATAAAAGAACATAGTATCTGAGCATCATCCGTACCAACCCTACACATATCACAGTGAGAAGATGACCTGCATGGGCTGCTAGGTATCGGTGTTTTAGACCAATATTGTTTTGATGATGATCACAACATTATGTTGTTGATAATGACTGTTAATGTTTATGTTTAACAATTTAAGAATAGCATTTTGGAGACTAAAAGCTTGGTGCAAAGATGGACACCAAAAGGAGCATTGCCAAAGCTTGGAGCTTGATGAAAGAAATCTCATCAAGTGGTGTCAAAGCTTGGAAGATGATGAGGATATCAAGGCTACTCAAGCTTGAAGGCTTAGACTCTTGGAGAAGCAAATTGTAATCCATGTAATATTTATTACTTGGTTTTCTCTTTTCGAGTCTAGGACTTTGTAATGCCTTGATAGATGGTCATACTCATTAATGCATATGCATTAACCATTGCAGTGAACCTTAGGTTCATCAAAGAATCAAATCCAATAGGTTCCCCTTGCCATGAACTCAATTGAAGTCTATTGCTTTCCAACAGGCGACTGCTGAAGGCAGGACAAGCGTCTGGTGATCACCAGGCGTCTGGCCAGCCTTCTATAGGCGGCTGTGATGCACATGCTCAAGTCAAATTTCCTTGATTATATCTTGAGCTTTTGGTGCAGGCAACTAAAGTACAAAAGACAGGTGCATGTCATCTATCAGGCGCCTGACTATTGTTCAGAAGGCGCCTGTACGCCAAAGTGCACAACTTGTCAATTTTGTGCTTAATCCATCTTGTGTGACAGTCGACTGATGTATAGTTCTCAGTCGATTGTTAATCTTCAGGCGCCTATACTTTGTTCGTCAGTTGTTTGAATGCACAAGTGCGTAAGTTGACATTTCTCGACTCATTTCCATCCATCCTGGTAGTCGCCTGCTGAAGCCTTTTCAGGTGCATGTGTAGTCTTCTACAGTCGCCTGTCCTGGCTCAAATTATAGCCGTTCGAAAAAACTAGCAGTTGGTCATTCTCTTGTCATTTGTTCTACAGGCACATGTCCTTGTCGATTTCAGCCAAATTATAGTCGTTGCAGATTTCTTCTCTTTGGCTTTTTGCTTGGTTTTATGGGGTTTTCTTGGCTTCTTATATATAGGAGAGGGCTTAATTCTATTAGAACTTTAGGAACTGTTGGTTAACACTGAAGATCATTACGAATCTTAAAGCCACTCCTATTTCTCATTTCCCTCTCATGAGCACATTTCTCTTCATGCATTGAAGCTAGCTCAAGGGAAATCTTCCAAGTGCATTCAAGCTCATCTCAACACGTAGAGATCCTCTTCCATGCCTTGCATTCATTATTGAGTAAGTTCATTTCATCAAGGTATATGTAAGAGTCTATTTATTTCATCTTTGTGATTGAAACCCTAACTCTCTTTGTGGGAGTTAGTTTACTCTCTTTGTGGGAGTTTAACCCTTCTGTAGGGTTGTGTAACAACAGATATTTATCGTACATATTTTGTACGTGCATTATTGATGTATTGAACTATGTGATTATTCATGTTATGATTTTATTAATTAATTGCCATAGCTTGAATGTATGATCCGTTATCGTATTAGTGGTCCACTTGACTTCACGATCGTGCTACCACTAATTCCCTCATTTTTTGGATACCGTTAATGTGCAGCGGTAAAATCGTAATAGTCTGAATATTTTAACCATGTTGAATTCCCTAAATCCAATCACATCTTGTATATGTTAATAAATCTTAATAAGATTAAAGAAATCTAATTTAAATCCTAAATAAATACTAACTAAATCTAAAATCCTAACTAATATTATCCAAATTATCTTAACAATAATATTTCTCTAAATATTAATTATCCTAACTAATCTAATTTAAATCTTAAGTAACCCCACGTCATCTCCACAATATCATGCAGTATATGTAGGAACCTGTCAAAACAGCATTAGGATCGATAAATGAAGTTGAGACTTACGCTTGCGTATGCGGCACGGTAGTCTCGGAACTTCGCCTTCGGATTCGCCACGAGAGATCGAGTCTTCTCACGAACGGAGTAAGGCTACTAAATCCACAATCTAAATCTCTACTTTTAGATTAAGAACTTGGATAAAGAGAGAGGAAGGATTTCGGCAGAGCTTCGCTAGAATGAAATGCAAGGCAAGAATACAATGCAAAAGTGTAAGTAAATGGCTAAGCCTTGGGTCTTATTTATAGCCCCCAAGGTAGTTATTTTAGGAGTAATTGTTCCTTTGGAACAATTTAACTAAAGTGTACCATCTTACATGGCACATTATAAGCTTAAGTTGTACCATATGCATGGTACAACATAAGCTTAAGATATTCACCCTTTATTAGCCATATGTCACATGCACTTATGCACATATAATGCGACTTTCCCACTAATCTAGAGATCCTCTCCGCAAGGGAACAGATTCTCTTTGCACACGACTTCGTGTACGCGACGTTCGAGGTCTGTATTCCCTTCGTACATCCCCTACAAGGGTGTACAAACGTCATCCATATCTAACATCTCCCACTCACACTTGAGGGGATTGTAAGAGAACGTCTTTCTCTTAGTTCTTTCATCTATCATACCGAGAAATAGACCGTGCGACCGTCATGCGCGTAGAGTCTGTTGTTGTGCACTTGTTAGAGATACACAACGACCTCGAAGGTGCAAAGTTGAGTAGTTCAACGCATGCTTTACCCTAGATTATTTATTCACATTTCTTATACTTTATATTCAACAATTGAATCCCATCTGGATCACAATTGGCTGGCCAGCTTTGAATCATTAATGTCCAAATGTGAATATGAAATCAATCTTCCTCTTCTTGCGAACCTTCTGATCTTGACTTGATTCGCTTTTCTAACGTGCCCCGCCGAGCCGAATTATCATAGCCCATTAGCAACACGCTAAGATAGCGATCATCTCGTCAAATCTAAAGGAACCAATTGGAGTCCTTGAGGGTAAGAGTTAAGACCCATATGGCCTTTGAGTCTCACATAATAGCAAACACTATTGCTACTAACTCAGTGGTCGAAATGCATACGTGTTATGAACACGTATTACAACATCACTCCTTTCCCAGGGAGAGTATGTCTTAATGATGTTGTACAGATGAAAGATCAGACACCACAGTGCCTATCTTTTGAGTCCCATTACTACCCATGAAATATTCCTGGACTCTCATCCTGCATAAGACAGATAGGATTTAAAAAATCCTATGAGATCTCTTTTAAATATCCTTGTGATACAGATCTCAGATCTTTTGTAAGCATCCATATGATGCAGATCTTTCATTCGACTATCTTGTTTAAGTCACGACTCTAAATCATTTGTCTAATGATTTTGACTTTAAACTAGTCTTGTCTCTATCTTATCCATCTGATAAGATAAGGCGGTTGCTCATGTGAGAGAGCCAACCTTAATCTGTCTGACATACACACAATAAAATAGCTGAGACTTAAACACAAATGTATATAAAATCATTTGTAAGAAACTTGTATGCAATATATATATATAAACTTCTTCTTTTTATTAAACTTTGATCTTCTATAGACATGGGAAATATTACATGATACAGCTCAGCACCTACGCATTCCCATAGATGATAAGTGTTTGAAGAACACATCTCTTGGGATCGCCTTAGTAAGGGGATCCGCTATCATCTTATGCGTGGATATGTATCTTATGTCTACTTCCTTCCGTTTGTCATAGTCCTTCGCAAACTTGAATCGAATATCAATGTGTTTGGTCTTACAATGAAATTTAGGATCTTTGACATAGGCAATCGAAGCTTGACTATCACTGTATATAGGAACAGTGCTCGAGTCAGTGGCATCCGTCAGCCTGTCTAAGAATTTCCTAAGCCAAACAGCTTCTTGGACCGCCATGCTGAATGCTACAAATTCGGCTTCCATAGTTGATAGGGAGATGCAGGTTTGCTTCTTGCTGCTCCAGGATATTGCACCATTCCCGAGCAAGAAAACAAAGCCTGAGGTAGATCTTCGCTCGTCGAGATCACCTGCCCAATCAGCATCGGTATAGCCTTCGAGTCTCAAGGTATTGCCTTGATAGCACAACGCATAGTTCGCAGTTCCTTTGAGGTACCTTAATATCCTCTTCACCGCTTTCCAGTGTGCCTGTCCTGGGTTGGATTGGTAACGGCTTACCATACCAACAGCATAGCAACTGTCCGGTCTGGTACACATCATGGCGTACATCAGACTCCTGACAGCACTGGAGTATGGAACCTTTTCCATAGCTTTCTTTTCTTTTGGATCTTTGGGACACATTTCCAAACATAGACCCTCGCCTTTGCTTATTGGAGTATCAATTGGCTGGCAGTCATGCATATTAAACCGTTCTAAAACTTTCTTTATATATGTTTCTTGAGAGAGAGAAAGAAGTTTCTTGGAACGATTCCTTGAGATCTTATCCCCAAGGATATATGCAGCTTCACCCATGTCTTTCATCTCAAAGACGGATGAAAGCCAAGCTTTGATATCCATGATAAGACGCTTATCATTTCCGGCTATAAGTATGTCATCTACATAAAGAGACATAATTACATACTTGTTCTTAATCCTCTTAATGTATACGCAGTTGTCTTCGTCGAGCATGGAGAAACCATACGACAAAACGACTTCTTGAAAGCGCATATACCACTGCTTTGAGGATTGTTTAAGACCATATATGGATTTACGAAGTTTACAAACCTAATGTTTGTTTTCTTCTTGTATGAACCCGTTTGGTTGTTCCATGTAGATCTCCTCATCTAGTTCTCCATTAAGAAAAGCAGTCTTTACATCCATCTGATTTAACTCGAGGTCCAAACAAGCCACCATTGCCAGAATTAAGCGAATGGAGGTAAAACGCACGACAGGAGAGAAAGTCTCTTCGTAGTCTATTCCTTCCTGTTGCGTGAAACCTTTCGCAACAAGGAGAGCTTTATATTTCTCGATGGAGCCATCAGCCTTATGCTTGATTTTGAGAACCCACTTGTTCCCAATGGCTCTACGTCCCTTAGGTAAATCAACCAAGTCCCAGACTTGGTTTTTTCATGGATTAAAGTTCTTCTTCCATCGCCACTATCCATTTATCTTTAGCAGGGCATGTGACGGCCTGTTTGAAATTTGCAGGTTCGTCATCATCTTGTAGTAATGTCATGAATGTTTGAGGAAATTCAACCTCAAATCTCAGAGGTGTTAGCCTCGTTCGATTACTACGTCTTGCTTGAGTTTGGTCACTCCCACTTGGAATGACATCACTCCCACTCGGAATAGGATTGGTATCGTTCGTATCATCCATAGGTGAAGTATGAGGGTCATTTTCCTCTTCACCAAGAATAATCCCACTCGAACGTTCCGATCCTTCTTGATCCCAAGTCTCAAACAAGGATAAGTCTTGACTTATCTCACCCTGTCTTGGAAACTTGTTTTCCAAGAAGACAACATTCCTCGATTCAAATTCTATTAGACCCCCATTGTCCTCTTGACCGACGAAAACATATCCTTTGGAGTTTTCAGCGTATCGGATGAAGATACACTTCCTCCCACGTGGCCCAAGTTTGCCATATTTGTGAGAGGATAAATGTGCGTAAGAGGCATAACCCCAAGGTTTTAGAATGCTTAAGTCTGGAGTTCTATTGTTCCACAACTCATAAGGAGTAGAACTTACCGACTTCGAGGGTACACGGTTTAAGATGAATACTGCCGTCAATAATGCATCACCCCAAAAGGTGATGGGCAAATTTGCCTGAGACATCATTGATCGGACCATTTCCATCAATGTCCTATTTCTTCTTTCCGCAACACCGTTTTGTTGCGGAGTATAAGGCATAGTTATTTGATGAACTATGCCTTTTTCATCACAGAGTTCCTTAAAACTCGTTGATTGATATTCTCCACCCCGATCGGTTCGCAAGACCTTTATCTTGCGATCTAGTTGATTTTCCACTAAACTCATATAGTTTTTGAAGCAAGATAAAGCTTCATGTTTGTGGGAAATCAAATAAATGTGACCGAAACGGGTGAAGTCATCAATGAAGGTGATGAAATAGGACTTTCTGCGTCTTGTCTTAACATTCATTGGACCGCAAATGTCCGAATGGATAAGCTGTAATGGAACTTCAGCCCTTGTGCCAGTTCCAAACGGCTTGCGACAAGTTTTCCCTACAAGACAATGTTCGCAAGTTGACATTTCAACTTTTGAAACATTAGATAGCAAGCCACTTTTGGCAAGTCTATCCATTCTAGTTGGTCCAATGTGACCAAGTCTTGCATGCCAACAAATGATCTCAGATTCAGAGTTAGAAGCATTTGTCAAATGGAAACTTTCATTAATAGAAGAAGAATCATCATACATAGTGTTTAAAACAATCAATCCATTACAAACATTACCCGACCCAACTAAAGAACTATTACAAACAAGATCAACATTTTGTTCATAGAACCTCCATTCATACCCTAAAGACATTAACATGACCACGGATACGATATTCCTTTGAATATCTGGAGCAAAGAGGACGTCGTGCAATAATAGAGTCCAGCCGTTGTCGAGAACTAGCTTGCATGTTCTGACACCCTTGACTTCAACACGAGTGTTGTTGCCGACGTATATCCACTTTGTTCCTTGAGTTATCCTTCGATACTCTACGAAGAACCTTCTGTCCTTCGCTACGTGGTCTGTGGCCCCTGAATCAATCAACCAAAAATAGTTAGATTCAGCAAGAAACATGGAACTAGAAACACATATGTAACTAGCCCTACAAGTTACCTTATCACTTCCATCCGTACACGTACGGGCGAAGTGACCGTACTTGTTGCACTTAAAGCACTTGATCTTCTTCAAGTTGTTCTTCTTTGAGTGCACATTCTTTTGCCACTTTTTGTTCTTAGTCTTCTTTGAGGTTTCCGGTTCTTGCTTTCGTTCGTTCATAAACTTTAAGCGTTTATCCTTCCGCTTCTTTCCTCCATGTGAGGAACTAGCAGCCATGTGCACTTCGGCACCAGGTTTTGTGGCTTGAATCCGCTCTTCCTCGAGTTCGAGGTGTTTGGATACATTGCTTAAAGTTTTAATGCACTCATTATGAGTGAGGTGCATTTTCATGTTATCCCAGCTATCTGGGAGTGAACGAATGACTACTTGGATCTGCTGTTCGTCAGACAGTGTAAGACCCGCATCCTTCAATTCAGCTATGAGATTCGCCATGTGGCGGAGATGCTTTTTCATAGATTGATCTCGCCGCATTTTCTACGAATCAAATTGAATATTTAAGGAGTGGAGTTTGGTGACCGAAGTTCCACCAAACTTTATTTCTAGCCCAGACCATATGTCTTTGGCTAGGTCGAATTCCCGAAATAGACGCATTATGTCATTGTCCATTACGGACAATAACGTAATACGTGCTATTTTGTTCTTTCGAGTCCAAGTCTCATAAGCTTCTCGGTCCCTCTTGTATTGGGCCGTATTGCCCAACTCAGGTTCTTCCATTACGTTTTGGAGTGTTTCAAGCACATCTTGCTCCTCCAAAACATATTGGATGTTTATTGACCAAAGTTTATAATTGTCGCCGTTGAGCTTCTCACCTTTGTTAAGCTCGGCGACAATGTTCTTAGAAGTGGTAGACATATTCGAATCAAAAAACTGCAAAGAAAATGAAAAACACGATCAAAATTCTATGCATAAAGTTTCGATTCTTTAAACACTTGATAAGTTCCTTGGATGCACTGAAATGTTACTCTAGAATCGAGAAGTTCACTACGTTCCCAACTACCATCTAGAAGTAACTTTCAAAGTATCCCTCTTACTTATCTCATGTAAAAAGAAATCAGAAATGATACACGTATGGTACCAGCAGCGGAAAAATACTTTTGAAAAACATATCTTTCAAAATGGAATAGGTGAGAGTTTGCGCAAAGAATTTTAGCGCAACAATTGCCAAGCCACGAGACATGTTCTACACACCCATGGGTTAGATAACCATGGCCGGATCGTGGTAGGACTTGGAATTCTAAATTGCGCTATCCCGATTAAGGACGGGACATAACCTATTTGAAAACATCTTTTTTCAAAAAATTTGAAATACATTGGCCAATCTCCGTAGAGTAGAGCACAATGTCATAAGTACATTGGCTAATCTCCGTAGAGTAGAGCACAATGACATGGCTAATCTCGCATGAAGTAGAGCACTGGGCTAATCTTCAAGGAGTAGAGCCCAAGAAAAAAAACTTTATAAAATAAGAGCAGACGACTGTCGTTAGCCCCGTATGGGCTAGTCGGCACATTCATGTTTGACCAAGGCCTTTTGACACCCCGTATGGGCTAGTCGGCAAGTTCGTGATCGACCAAGGCCTTTTGCCGGATTGGTCAACCAAAACACCCAAATTGGTCGACCAAAAATTGGTCTACATCACTCCCGGCCAGGGCCCCTGCCCTGGCCGAGGCTGGCCCTGGGCCGGCCAGGGGGCCTCTGCCCTGGCCGGCCAGGGGGCCCTGGCCGAGGCCTGCCAGAGCCGGCCAGAGGCCACTGGCCGCTCGGCCAGGGCCTCTGCCCTGGCCGAGACTGGCCAGGGCCGGCCCTGGCTCCTTCCAGGGCCGGCCAGGCCATCCCCTGGCCGTGGCCGAGGCCGGCCACTGCCGGCCTGGCCATGGCCGGCCATGGCTTGGCGATGGCCGGCCATGGCCCATATGGCCATGGCCGACCACCCCCTTTGAATGGGGTTGCCGCACACCCCGCAGGAGGGGTGGCCGTGGTGGTTATTGGCCGTAGCCAACCCCCTCCGCATGGGGAGGGGGGTGCATGGCCTTCATAGCCCATTTGGTCATGGTGCACATGCACCAAAATTCATCTTCTCCGATGGAGATAACTACCATCATCTTCCTTGATGAAGCACCCATTCGTCGAGAAAGTAGTTATTTTCTAATGGCCGTGTGCCAAAAATGAAAAATAACATACTTTAAAGTTCGTAAACTACACGCTCCACATGAAGAGAGTTCACATTCCCTATGAATGGAGACTCGGCATCCATGAAGAGTGCGAGCTTGACGACGTGAACGGTCGGTTCTTCCCGTCACGGAGAGTTCCTGCCATATCCGTAATGATAGAAGACCCTAACGTGAAAAGAACAACCGATGTGTTCTCTCCGTCATGAAGCGTTCCTACCATATCTGTAATGGTAGGATACCCATTCGTGAAAAAGACAACGCATCATTCATCGGTTCGACGGGGCGGAGGTTTGACCGGGGCGAACCCGTATGGCTCTGATACCAATGTAGGAACCTGTCAAAACAGCGTTAGGATCGATAAATGAAGTTGAGACTTACACTTGCGTATGCGGCACGGTAGTCTCGGAACTTCGCCTTCGGATTCGCCACGACGAATTGAGTCTTCTCACGAACGGAGTAAGGCTACTAAATCCACAATCTAAATCTCTACTTTTAGATTAAGAACTTGGATAAAGAGAGAGGAAGGATTTCGGCAGAGCTTCGCTAGAATGAAATGCAAGGCAAGAATACAATGCAAAAGTGTAAGTAAATGGCTAAGCCTTGGGTCTTATTTATAGCCCCCAAGGTAGTTATTTTAGGAGTAATTGTTCCTTTGGAACAATTTAACTAAAGTGTACCATCATACATGGCACATTATAAGCTTAAGTTGTACCATATGCATGGTACAACATATGCTTAAGATATTCCCCCTTTATTATCCATATGTCGCATGCACTTATGCACATATAATGCGACTTTCCCACTAATCTAGAGATCCTCTCCGCAAGGGAACAGATTCCCTTTGCACACGACTTCGTGTACGCGACGTTCGAGGTCCGTATTCCCTCGTACATCCCCTACAAGAGTGTACAAACGTCATCAATATCCAACAGTATATACTAACTCACGCCCGCAACCAACCCAAGTTCCCCATGATCGTAACTCACGCAACAACCCATGAAATATCAACAACCCATGCAATCTTTCGTGCATAAAAATCTCGACGACTCCATGCACATTCTACTCTTTTCCTTCTTCTTCATAAACCCCATGCCTTACATTCCACCCAAATCACCAACCCAACTCTGGCGACCTCAAGGCCTCCCCACCCCGCCATCTCCTCCTCCCTTCGTAACTAAAAAACCCCTGACCCTGCTTCCAAGCGAACCTTTCCTCAGCCCACGTAACCACCGTCGCCGCCATCTCCTCCCATCGAACACAAGCAGCCCCCTTCAAAGCTCACCCCAAGCGACCACCGCCGCGTCAACCCCACTCCAGCCACCAATACACTCACATCACTGCCCTATCTCCGATCACTCCCCCTACGTTCGAAACTCCAACTCTGTCGTTCAACCTTTCTCTCTGCACGTCATCAACTTCCTTTGACGCCCCTCTATCTCTGTCGTCTGCACCTTCCTCCGCAACCCAAGCCCATAGCTCTGACGACCACGCCACCATCGTCCGACCCCTCTCACTCCAACACCTCGCTCCACCTCCATCGCAGCGACCACTGCCTCCTTATAACTCCAACCACAACCCCAGCACCGCCACCTTCACCCTCGACGTCGACCTTCCCAGTGACCTTCGACAGTCACATTCATGCTCACGTCGACCCATGGCATCGCTGACGAACCCCCGTGCCACCTACACCGCCAGCACCGTCGACTGCAGGCACCGCCAGACCGCCGCCCGGACCGTCACTGCAGTGCCTCCGCCCGTCGCCACTAGTCGTCACCCCGCCCGCTAGGGCAACGCTACAAACTAAAACACGTATGTTTTAAATAATATCAGTACATTAATTTTAATAATCAACAGTATACAATAATATCATAAAATGTTAGTTGATATATAATAATATCAGTATGTTAGTTATATATACACATTAGTTTATGACGTATATGATGTAGATGTTAGTGATAAAAAGTATATCTATATGACAGTTTATATATATAAGATGTTAGTAATATGTTTACAACATATAAATTAGTGTTATAATATATATACTAGTCATAACCCATGCCCGGAGGGCACGGAGGCAGTCATCGCCAGGGCGCAAATGCGAAGAGAAGCGGTCGCCAAAGTGCAAAAAGCGTGGGTGTGTGTGTGTGAGGATGGTCGGGGAAAAAAGAGGAAAAACAGGGACTAAAACGCAAAAAAATCACCAAAAACCCATCCCAAACCCAAGTCCAGAACCCCACCCAACCCCCACGTGACGTCCCATTCAGTAACCAAAAATATGATTGGGACAAAAATGCCACGTGAGACAAAACTGCCACATAGGACGAAGTTCGTGAATTGTATAAAAGATATATTAATGGAAAAGTGCTGACAGCGCTGGAAATTTTTCCAGCGCTGTCAGTGATGTGGGGTCTGTAGAGATTTTTTTAAAACATTATTTTACAGTTGGTAGATATACTTGTTAGGAAGCTCCCCACAAAGTTTCAGGTCGATCCGACACCGTTTGAGCCTTCGTTCATCGATTTCAAAAACGTTGCGCAAAACTGTCCACAGTTTTGCGCAACAATTTTGAAATCGATGAACAGAGGCTCAAACGGTGTCGGATCCACCTGAAAATTTGTGAGGATCTTCCTAACAAGTATATCTACCAACTGCAAAAAATATTTTTTAAAAAATATTGTAGCCATGCCAGATCGCTGACAGCGCTGGAAAAATTTCCAGCGCTGTCAGCACTTCTCCATTAATCTCATATATATATATATATATATATATATATATATATATATATATATATATATATATATATATGTATGTATGTATGTATGTATGTATGTATGTATGTATGTATGTATGTATGTTATATAACACAGTATATTATATAATGGTAAGCTTAATGTTGTGATTAATTCATTAAGAAGCATTTAACTGATATTAAAAATCCAACCTCGCAGAAATAATCGCGCCTCTCGTTATGCCCATCTGGACACCCAACAACCCTTGAGGCAAGTATTTTATCGTAAATGAATTGCAACCTAAACTGTGCAACCTTAGTGTTAAAATCTTATTTCAATGCGCTTGGCAACTTTAGAAGCTGAACTGCATGCCTTCATTATACAAGTTGCTTCCTCATTTAAATGGACCTGTGATAATAATGTTGCTCGTTTGAAACAAATTACTATCTGTATGCTAGCAAACTAATCTAGACAGAGGCTTGGACATAACCCTCGAAATGCATATGTGATACCATCGAATACAGATGGGATGGGACCTAGTCGAAGACTAGACAGACACTTTGGGTGGGGTTGGTTCATGTAGTAGAGTTGGTAAGTGTGTATTGAACACATTACGGCTATTTTCCTACCACACTAACGGAAGCAAGCATCTTGGCCATTTTCCAGCTTATGGATGGCAAGAAGCATCACGGTAAACCCCCGATGGCAGGGTGTATCAAGAACCCTTTACTTACTCGGACATGGGCTTATGCACGAGCACAAACAACTGAAAGTATTCAACTTGCAACTATGTTAATTTCCTTTAAAATGCAAATCATGTATTATTTGTATGTGAATCCCATGTCTTTATATTACAGCACCTTCTTATTTTTGCTACGCACTTGTTTCCTTATATGCTCTGACAATCCTTGTTTCCTTAAATGGCAAATTAATTACTTTAAAATCTTGTCGAGCTTTCGCTGACATATATTTCAATAGACTTATGAAATATATGTTAGGTTTAGAGACGGAGTACAGTGTGTTGGGATTTTGGCGGACCCCCAGAGCTCGGATCTGTGTCCGTCCTAAGTTGGACGGACCACAGGGGCATAAAAGCGCAGCGGAAATCAAAAATCAAATAATTCTAGACTAGCTAAACTATTTAGCTAGGCTCTGAGGGAGCCAGAACCTAGCCCGATCTATGCCAACTTGGGGTGGATCTGACCACCCCAAGAGGGATCTACTCTAAAGCGACTAATTTAAATCTACGCTAAAATTACTTAACCACATACCCGGAATCTTGGCCCTGGAGCAGGCAAGATGTACCGCACCATCTTCTGAAGCTCCTCGTAGACGAGCCGCCTCGACTCGATCCGCCTGAGCCTCCTCGCACCCTCGAACCGATCCGCCCGAGCTGACTTTCACCTCCGAACCGATCACACGCGGTAGAAAGTTTCACTTGAGAAGAACCCGCGTCTTAGACGTCCGGATCAAAATCCAAACCCCATTCGTAGTCTTGTCGGGACTACTCCAGAGAATAGGAAGAGAGATAGAGAGAGAATAATTTAGTCACCGATTGAGCTTGCTCTAAAAGTCTGGAGCTACTCGATCGATGACTTGGTGTGTTTTTCAACGAAGAGAGTGCACCCCTATTTACATAGGGAGTCGGCATTCACTCTTTCGTTGCGAGCAATGTGGGACTTTTGCAAATGGGAGAAAAAATCAATTAAGCCAATTTGGCTTAATTTCTAGTTTAAGTGAGCTTTTCACAAAAGCAAACTTTAACTAATTAATTCTCTTTGCTCACTAAACTTTAGACACCAAACAAGCTATCAATCCGAAGCGCTTCGAATGGTGAACACGTAGGAACTGACGGCGACGAATTTCGACTTCGTTTGACCCCTCAAACAATTGCCCAAAGTTGGGCAAATAATCGATTTTCGTAGCCGTCATTTGGGGTTTCAAAAAAAATCTTAAATGACTTAATTTGTGGGCACGCGCGCTAAGCTTAGCGGGCGCGCCCGCCCAAGGGGACAAGGGCGGGTCGCAGCGGGCGCCCGCCCGCTGGGCAGCGGGCGCCCGCCCGCTGTAGTCAGCTGGCCACGCCCGCTGCTGCAGCTGGCGTGCGCCTGCTGCAGCCAGCGGGCTGCGCCCGTTTGCCTTTGTCTATGGGCTTGTTAGCCCAGTGGGTCTAACCCACTTCGCCTTGGACTGTTTTCGCGTTTCCGGGCTCGTTTGAGCTCCGATTTGGATGCGGTTTGATCCTGTGTTTAGACCGGGACGATCCCGTCATCCAGGTAACCCTTTCCAATATATTTGTTCCTACTAAATTTGTCGTAACCAATTTACGACACGTTTAATCATAGTTTGCGTCAAATGCAACATTTGTCCCTATTTCTATTGCGACTAATTTTCACAACAAGCTTTGTGAATATTAAATATCATCAAATGATATCTCTCTCTATTCTATCTTCCTATTACTAAGACACAAACGTCACTCGGTGTGAAACCCTACAGCCTGACCTTACTACAGGTTGGGGCTCGGAACCCCTAGACGACGGTCACTACGAGCAGTAGCTGTCGTCCCTGTTTCAGAATAATCATAACGTGATCGACTCTTTGACAAAAGCATCATTGGGTTTACATTGGCTGTGTCAGTGATGAACTCCGTTAGCTATAGTCCCTTCGTCAAGACTGTTTTCCTGTTGGCCTAGGGTATGGTTTACTGTCAACCCTATTAGACAATATTGGTCAGTATACGGCGGTCCTTGTTGTATACACGTTGTACTTCTTACAACGTATCCCGGCCGAGGATTAACACAAAGATCGTACTGATCTTGTAACACTAACTTCCCTTTAACGGAAGTGACGAATCCTATCTCAGTCATCTACTCGTCTCCAGAGCTTCGGGTGCAACTCAACCTAAGATCTTTCAGCAGGCCTAGCCTCGAAGCTAGATCATAGGTCTAAGCTACACGGTTCACTCACAGGTTCGTTCAAATGACTTCAGGTCATAAGGACCAGCTAACCTATCATCACCCTAGAGTTATTAAAGACAGTTCGGTTAAAGTTAACCATTTAAGACATGTACCTCAAGGGGACATGAGTCTCCAGTCGATTTCCCGAATGCAATGGTGTTGCTAAAGTTCTTCTTAGATCTAGGACGTTTGTTGGGGTGACATTGTTAAGGTTAGTCCTCTTCCAAGAGGCCCTACGGCTGTCAGCTGATTGCTCACATGTGTCATATGTAGCTATAGATTGTTAATCTGGCCCACCAAGTGAGCGAAGGTCAGAGATCGCTTCTTGCAAATCTCAAATTTTAGGTCAGACCCATCCCAAAATCCTGCTTGGAGGGCCATCTTGGTGATGTCGTTAGGGCAAATATTGGCTGTCATTTGAGCTCAGTTAAAACAAGCAAGGGAGGCCATTTTGACTCTTCTGGGCCATGCTTTCATGGACGTAATGGATTGTGGATACCTCTTGGTCAATTGTTGCACATCAATGTAAGAGAGGAACCTTTTCAGAGGTCGACGAAAGAGCTAACCGACCCATTAGAAGGTTCATAAACCACTGTAGGGCCACCCCAAGCAGGTAGTTCAGGAAGGCCGACACATCTGGTTTATAGAGTGACAGTTTGACTCTATGTGTTCAACATATGTATTAAGGTGCTCGACCAAGTCCCCTACAACAGTGTACCTTGCGACATCATTTGTGGAAGGTGGAGTGTGCTTCTGTGGATAGGGCATGTTGAGGTGGATGAGGTGAAGGGCGAGACAGATAGAAAGCTCGTGTCTTTGAGGGGATCGAGGTCCCCTCATTGAAGTCAGTCGATCTACTACTGCATGTCGGCGATCTGATCCTCGGCTGAGGAAGTCCAAGCTGCCTACCTCGCATTGATCTTCTGTCTGAGATCAGGCTTCCTTTCCTACATATGGGCACACAGGTCTTTGTTGGCCACGTGAGAATGACTTTTGCCATGCTGTCTAATGATAGCCTTTTCTCTGTCTTTGTAGTGTCCTTGGTCGCTGCTCTTCGATCCTTTGGTGTTACTAGATCTCTGTATCTTCTTAGCATTTTCATTCTTTGTCTGCTCCTCCTTGGAGGGGGCGCGTCGTGGGTGGAATCCGCTGTGGAGTGTTGGGCATTGTTTGGATTATAGCTAGGACCATCTCTTGTATGAATTTTCTATGGTATGACAAGACTGGGCCTCTAGCATCTCGCGGAGCTCCATCACGAGAGCCTAGTAATTTCCCATTACGTGAGTGGTATGACCCGTTATGTGAGAGGTAGAGCTTGTGGAGGTGGATTGCCAGTAGGCTAGATGCCCTTCGTGGTATGGATTTCAGGCGCATTGCTGGGCTACCCCCCAATGATCTTGCCTTTCGCCATCGAAGAATCTGATGTTGGAAAGGATGATGAAGTTGAGATTGCAATAAGACCACATGTAACAAGAGTTATCACAATGCCACTTCATCTAGAACTAACTATTGAAGCAATGATCTCACAACAGCAGTTGATGCGGGAATCTTTGCAACATAGGATCCAGGCAGGATTTGGTCAGGTCGAGATGCTCCTTTGATGTTTAAAACATATAGGAGTACGTCAGAGGAAACAAAGGGTGTGTCCCTTTGATTCAACTCTGATGCTTAATTCAATTACAAGTAGATGAAAGGAGGGTTATGAGGAGTGTTTGCCTTATGGATTGCGTAACTCATGAAGGAGATAATCCGCTGTTTTGTATCAATGAGCGCCACATCGGGAAGAGTTATTAAGATCCCGAATCTTCATATTTATTTAGAGTTTCATATTTATTAGATCTCTACCACTAAGATAGTTAAACTAAGACCCCTAATTGACTTTATTAAAACCAGAAGGAAAAGTAATGTGGATGCTAAGAAATTTGAGGATAAAGACAAGTCCAACAAACATGGAATACAAGATTTGTTGGTTTAAGTGAATATTCGTCCTGAGATTTTAGCTCCCTATTAAATTAGGTCTCTAATTGTTGGTTCAAGTTAATAGCCATTCTGAGGTGATATATGTCCTAATTTCATGCTCATACACTATCTAATTTTCTAAATTTAGAATTCGATGTGACTTACCGGTTTCGAGGTGGTTGTAGTGGGCTGTAACTAGAGCTAGAGCTTCCAATGGTACGGGTGCACGAGAGTCAGTACCAGAAATCACAAGAAATTGTCGATTATAAGCCGTACCATTTTGTACCTATTTATCTCGATCGTTTTTATTTTATAATAGATTGAAAGGTGACGAAAATCGTTCTAAAATTTTATACTGGCTAGACATGAGGAAAATAATTTTACCTAAGAAGGAAATATTTTTCTGAAGCCTCTGGTTATTTTTCATAATTGTTTAAAGCTCAAAATGAATTTAAAAACTAATTTTAAATAGTTACTATAATCTTCCAATAATTTCTTCTGAATGGAATACGTATCAGAATGTTTCAAGTAAGCTGTCAAAACGATTGTCTCGTTGAATACTACAACATATAATTTTTTTCATACATTAGTTTATGTGAAAATTTTAAGATATTGATTTTTAAGTGAACACAACGTAATTAAATATTAGCCTTAGAAAAATACTGAGGAAAATATACTCGCCTGATGGAGATGAAATTGGTGCACTCGCTTTCGAAACGTCACATTCGATTTTTTGGACCTTGTCTGGTATTTTTCTGGTCTCTACATTATTTATTACCAATTTTAAACCAATAAACCAATAAAATATATATACACGTGTATTTACGTATTTTATACGTATATGAATCTCTTCCTCCCTCCTTCACTCGATCTACTGTGCGGGTGCATCCGCTGTTCGACGGCGACGGAGCAGATGCGGGGGGTGTCGACAAGGTGTGCGGGCGGCGAGGGCGGGCGGACGGCAACGGTGACGGGTGGTCACGTGGCAGCGTGAAGGGATGAGGAGGCTCGGAGATGAGGGCATTATGATGAGGGGGCTCCACCGACGGGAGGTGTCGATGGCGTGGCGGCGGTGGTGGTCGGAGCAGTCGACGGCGGTGCGCGGGTGGCTCAGGTGACGTTTGGCGAGCTGAGGGAGGCCGGCGGTGGTCTCGTTACCATGGAGAAGTGAGGAAGAGGGAGAGAAGCACGAGGGGTATTTGCGGTAGCGGGCTTTGGTGGCCATGACGACGGCGACGGCAAACGGACGAAGCTCAAGGTGGAGGAAGGCGGCCAAGGCGGCAGGCGGTGGTCCGAGTACAGGGAAGGGCATAGCACGGGTTGAGGGGATAGAGTCGGGAGTTTTTGCGTGAGCTGGGGGAATTAGGGGGGATTTTATAGTTAGAAAATTTTAATTAAAAATTAGTGAGAGTCAATCCTAATTAATACATTAGGTATGTATTTAATGTAATTAGGTATAACTTTAGACTAAGCTTAGAAAAAGATTTTGAAACGTGTTTTGGGTTAAAGTAATTAGTAGATAGATTAAGGTAATTAGTAACTATGTTAAAGTAATTAGTAAATAGGTTACATTGATTAGTAATAACTAATATATGATTATATTGAAATATCACTTTCTTTATGCAAACGACTCTGAAAAATTACGAAAAATAGCCACAGGCTCATATCGTTATGAGGATCATAAATATGAAGTCAAATTTAAAGTTTGAGTGACAAAAAAATTTAGAAAAAAATCATTTACTCATTTTGAACTTGTTTGATACTATCGTAAATACGGAAAGTCGTGTACGTTGAAACTTGACCGTTACATCCTACACCCCTTATAAGAATTCTGTCCTATGAATTTATCGAAACTTCATGAAGCATATAATTTCTGTTATGAAGAAGCTCAAGCAAATAAAATGATGGAAGGTAGTAATCTAGTAAATCAGGTTGTAAATAGCACGAGATATAATGTGAAATCATATCATCAATAAAACAAGAGATGTTATTTAGGAATAATTACTATTAACATCACCATAGCTTCTGTAACTAGCCTCGAGACTAATAAGGTCCTCCAACTCGGTAAATAGGTATGGGTAGCTGTCACGCCCCGCTTCCCTAAAATGGAGGCGAGACATGAAAAGGTCCGCACGAGAGTGGAGCTGTGAAGCCCCAAACCCGATAAGCGTTGATCTAACATAAGCAGGTCCCTGTAACCGCAAGCGGAACAACAATAATAACACAAGGAGAGACAGAAACAAATCTCAATCTCAGAAAATGTCCAACATTAAAATTTAGTTCAACATCCAGAAAAACCACCAGGCTAAAAGAAAGAGTCTAAAGGCCCAGAACAAGGCCAACAAAGACAAACGTAAACAGAGTATAGGTGCTACGCACCGACAACAAAACAGCAGTCTAAAACAAAAAGAGGAAAGCACAACGAAGACACTAGGACTGGTCCCCAGTGTCCACGTACTCCTCGCCAAACACAGACTCGGGCACGACGTCCGCCAACACCTCGTCCTCAACAACGGACCCAGGCTCGGGATCTAACATGTGTCACCCAAAAGAGTAAAGGGGCACATGTCAGCAAGTCTAAAAGACTTGGGTAAGGAAACTGAAGGTAAGGTAAACTAGCAACCTAGCAGTTTAGTATGTTGCATGGCATGGCAAGTACAGTATGGAAGTGACAAGTAAAGGGAAGTATAAGTAGCAAGTATGTCACGGATAACAAGTAAAACACGGACAAGTACAAGTCAAGTGGTT
This sequence comes from Scilla litardierei, assembly GCA_030789695.1. NCBI lineage: Eukaryota > Viridiplantae > Streptophyta > Magnoliopsida > Asparagales > Asparagaceae > Scilla > Scilla litardierei. The sequence continues at coordinate 555,737,019 of CM061142.1, forward strand.
CACGTCAAGTGAACAGTCAAGTAAACAAGTTGTGCACAGAGATTATGCCTGTTGGCTAGAGTGGCTGATCGGGCCAACTCCTAAGCTTAAGTGACCGTTTATCTCTACCCCTCCACGTGTATCGAGCCATGGAATTACCCCGAACACGGAATGCTCGCTTCTGGAACATGAGCCAGGAAGTGTATTTAACATGTATGGCGTAGGGTTATGCCTGCAACGCAGGTGCCTAGACGGTAAACAAGTAGGTCGGGCATTGGCTATCAACCAACTCACGTAGCCCGCTTCTGGAACACGGGCCAGGAAACACAAGTATTGTAGCGTGTGCTACGAATGCGACACACAACATGAATAGCATGGATGACAATTAATTTGCGTACCGTTAATCAAAATTAAACATGACATGATAGTTATGCAACATGATAGATGACGGTCCTAGCTTCGTTGTCAAGCTAGTCCCTGAAATTGTGCCTAGGCGAGTATCATTTCGTCGCCTAGTCTCTTTTACTCCTACAACAAGCAAATGGCCTAAGACATGGCCCAAACCCTAAGTGGCAAGTTTCACTTGCCTAGCACCGAGGATGACGATCATGAAGGTTCGTCCCACGGATGCTAATCTACGGGGGAGTCGCTGTTATGGGGAAACAATCATCAAAACAACATTCATTTCATTAGGGTTTCACAAAAAAACACAACGGGTTATGAAAACATTAAGAGATCGATTATTACCGCATCGGAAACGGAAGAAGGATGCCGAGCAAGCACGGCAACGAAAGAAACGCTCCGGGGAACCTAGGGTTCAGATCTGGAATAGATGGGGAAAATCTGGAGAAATGTGGTTTTGGGGGATTTGATGAAAGTTTGAGGAAGATGAGAGGTAGAATGTGTTAAGTGAGGGTTTGGATGATGGATTTTGGGCTTGGGATGAAGGAATAAGGGTTTGAGGTAGTAGGGGGCTCAATGGGGGAGAAATTAGGTTTAGAGTTGAAGAAGATGAAGAAGAAAACGTTTGGGAGGGGTTTAAATAGGTAGGGCTGGCGGCTGCCCAGAAATTAGGGTTTCGACACTGATTAGTCGGTCAAAGAGCAACCACTGACCGACTAGTTTAGAAACTAGTCGGTCGGTTGACCAACGCAGACCGACTAAGTCCAAACAGTAACTCCTGTACAAAATTAGGATTTAGATTTAGTCTGTCAAATAACAACTACTGACCGACTAGTTTAACAACTAGTCGGTCGAAAGATGAACTTAGACCGACTAAGAGTGAACAGTAACTGGTACCAAAAATAGTTAATGAGTTAGTCGGTTAAAGAAGCATTGCCGACCGACTAGTTTGCAACCTAGTCGGTCAACCAACGTTCTTAGACCGACTAACGACAAACAGTAACTTCTGAGAAATTAACAAAGCCAACTAGTCGGTTCAAGAAGGTTTTCTGACCGACTGGATCGTCATCTAGTCGGTCGGTGCCCCTTCTTACACCGGCTAATGAGCACCAAAAGTTCCGAAATGGAGCGTGAAGCTCCGGGATCGATTCCTAAGACTCCTAGGCTTGATCTAACAATAAGATATGACCGATATGAAGCACGTCACGAATGACTTACTCCGAAATCGACGATCAACGGAAGAAGCTAAGAAAATACGACGAAACGATCGAAAATGAAAGCTACGAGGACGAAAACCACACATGAGGAGAAAATCCATCAAAACATATAATATAATATAATAAATCCAGATACATGAAAACCAGTCGTTACATCCTCCCCAACTTAAGAAAAATTCTGTCCTCGGAATTTTCCAACACTCACGTATCCGGAAACAAAAGTGGGAAACGCTCTCTCATCTCATCCTCATTCTCCCAAGTAGACTCTCCAGGCGAGCCGTGTCGCCACATCACCCTCACAAGATTGACAACCTTGTTCCGAAGTGACTTCTGACGCCTGTCCAGAATCTGCACTGGCTGCTGGTCATACGTCATATCAGGGCGAACGGTAATCTCCGAGAAATTCACAGCATGAGATGGATCGCTAATGTATCGACGAAGCTGCGACACAAGAAAAACATTGTGAACTCCCTCCAAAGATGGCGGCAAGGCTAAGCGGTAGGCTACCTCGCCAACTTTCTCCAGAATATCAAACGGTCCAATGTATCGCGGGCTCAACTTCCCTCGCTTCCCAAAGCGAATCACACCACGATTCGGGGAAATCTTCAGAAACACATGGTCGCCCGGCTGAAACTCCAATGGACGACGTTTAGCATCCGCCCAATGCTTAAAACGGTCCTGAGCAATCCTCAACCTCTCCCGAATGTTCCTGACAACATCCACGGCGTCCACGATCATCTCAGGTCCCAACAACTCCCGATCACCAACGTCATCCCAACTCAATGGCGATCGACATTTCCTCCCATACAAAGCGGCGAAAGGCGCCATGCCAATGGACGCCTGGAAGCTGTTGTTGTAAGAGAACTCCACCAAATGTAGATGGTCCTCCCACGAACACTTGAAATCCAACATGCACGCTCTCATTATGTCTTCCAAAATCTGAATCGTCCTCTCGGACTGGCCATCCGTCTGCGGATGGTACGCCGTGCTGAAACTCAGACGCGTACCCAAGCTCTTCTGCAAACTCTGCCAGAACTGAGATGTGAACCTCGTGTCTCTGTCTGACACGATACTCACGGGGACTCCGTGAAGTCGCACGACCTCCTCCATATATCTCCTCTCTAGCGCCTCAGTGGACTGTCCCACTCGGAACGGAATAAAGTGCGCGGATTTGGTCAATCGATCTACGATCACCCAAATCGTGTCATTCTGTTTCGGACTCCGAGGTAGTCCAGTCACAAAATCCATAGTGATGTGTTGCCATTTCCACTTCGGAATCGGAAGCGGTTGTAGCAACCCTGCCGCATGCTGATGCTCCGCCTTCACTTGTTGGCAAACCAAACACTTGGCTACACTCTGAGCCACACTCCTCTTCATGCCATGCAACCAATAGTTCAGACGAAGATCCTTGTACATCTTGGTCCCACCAGGATGCATAGAATACGGCGAACTGTGTGCCTCCACCATCAACTCCTCTCTAATATCCCCAGCTGGCACACACAACCTGGCTCCAAACCTCAGCGAGCCATCCTCATGAATCAAAAATTCAGTCCGCAGACCGGCTTCTACCTGCTCCCGAATCTTCACCAGCTTCGGATCTCCAACCTGGCCAGCCTTGATCCGATCCATAATCGTCGACTGTATCTGCATACACATCAACGAAGAAGCCTCCCCAGGAAGAACAATCTCCACACCAGACTCGTAAAAATCCTGCTGCAATCTCCACTGCGAGGTCAAAATCATCACCGCTGGAAGCCTACTCAGCGCATCAGGAACCACATTCACCTTGCCAGGGTGATACTGCAAATCAATCTCATAATCTGGCATAAGCTCCAACCATCGACGCTGTCGCATGTTGAGCTCCTTCTGAGTAAAAATATACTTCAAGCTTTTGTGATCGGTGAAGATCTTCACTTTCTCACTTAGCAGGAAGTGCCTCCAAATCTTGAGCGCAAACACAACAGCAGCCAACTCCAAATCATGCGTCGGGTAATTCTTCTCATGAACCTTGAGCTGACGAGACGCATAAGCCACTACATGCCCGTGATGATGCAACACATAACCGAGACCCTTGCCAGAAGCATCGCAAAAGATCTCAAATCCACCGCTGTGATCAGGCACAATAAGAATAGGGGCAGTCGTCAACTTCTCCCTCAGAACACCAAAAGCATTCTCACAATCACCCGACCAAACAAAAGGTATATCCTTCCGCGTCAACCTGGTCATCGGCTCAGCCATACGGGAAAAGTCCTTAATGAAACGCCGATAGTAACCAGCAAGTCCAAGGAAACTCCGGATCTCAGACGCTGACGACGGAACAGGCCATTCCCTGATGGCCCTAATCTTCTCGGGATCCACTGAAATACCCTCTCCAGTCACCACATGCCCCAGAAAAGCAACTCTATCCAGCCAAAACTCGCACTTCGAAAACTTAGCATACAAATGATGCTTCCTCAAAATCTCCAATACCGTCCTCAAGTGCGATGCATGCTCCTCCTCCGACCTCGAATAGATCAGAATGTCGTCAATAAAGATAACGACAAACTTATCCAAAAAGTCATAGAAAATCAGGTTCATCAGATTCATGAAAACTGCGGGTGCGTTAGTTACGTCGAAAGGCATAACCACAAACTCATAGTGTCCATACTTCGTCCTGAACGCTGTCTTCAGAACATCATCCTTCTTCACCTTCAACTGATGGTAACCACTCCTCAAATCCAATTTAGAAAACACCCTCGAACCTCCAAGCTGATCAAAAATATCATCGATGCGAGGCAACGGGTATTTGTTCTTGATGGTCACCGCATTTAACTCCCGATAGTCCACGCACATGCGACGCGAACCATCCTTCTTCTTCACCAGCAGCACCGGTGCTCCCCACGGAGACACACTAGGATTTATATAACCCTTCTGCAAAAGCTCATCCAACTGCTTCCACAACTCTTCCAATTCTGCAGGCGCCATACGATAAGGCGCCTTCGAAATCGGCTGCGCTCCCGGAATAAGATCAATAGAAAATTCTAAAGCTCAATCTGGTGGTAAACCGGACATCTCCTCGGGGAAGACGTCATCAAAATCTCGCACCACAGCTGGCCTCTCCAACTCCATCTGCATAGCCACAACCTCCACCGGTCTGGCCCGAAATCTGACAGGACCAAGCGAACTGCTACCTCGACTGAACTCAAATACTGGATGTCCGGGAATCTCGAACACCACCTTCTTCCTCCGACAGTCGTTCGTAGCATAGAAGCTCGCAAGCCAATCCATCCCAAGGACCGCATCATAGTTGATGATGTCGTGGACAATGAAATCAGCGTAAAGCTCATGTCCATAGACCACCAACGAGCAAGAATTGCAACCAAGATGCACCGAGACCACGCCATTCCCTGTAACGATATTCCAACTTTTGGAAAGAGGGGACGTCGACAAGGAATGCTTCTCCACGAAGCTCCGGGCCAAAATGCACATCGACGCACCTGAGTCAAAGAGGACTCGTGCAGGAAATGTGCAAACCAAAACCACACCTAGCAAACAGTCTAACAATCAAATCCTATTCTAGCAACAAACATGAGCAAGCAACCAACATAATCAACAATCAAACTAACTAAGGAAGAAAATAGCTAGAATGAGCGTTACCTATAATAACCTCGTCCACGGCCATGCTCTCCTCCTCCGTCATCAGAAAGGCATGCCTCCTCGATGGAACAGCCTGCCGAAAGGCCTGTCTCTGTTGAACAAGGGGCGCTCCACGTCCAGCGGGCACAGGGGCTCTTTGCTGCAACGGCGGTGCTGCAACAGGTGCCCTCCAAGGCTGCTTCGACCTCGGACAATCCTTCATGGCATGAGTAGGATCCCCACAGACGACACACTGGCCCAGGAATCTCCTACACTTATCCTTGACGTGCCCGGTCCTACCGCAGAAATGGCAAGTCTTCAGAATAGGCCCTACTGGCCTCTTGAACTGAGCTGGCTGATTAGGCTTGAAACCAGGCCTAACCATCGCTCTGGCTTGCTCCATAGGCCTCTTCCCAGCACTAGAAACATGTCCCCTCCTCTGACTCAAGTTCAGCTCCTGCCGCCTTGCAGCGACCAGAACTTTCTGATAAGAGTCCAGATCAGAGGAAGACACAAAACGCTGGAGCTCCAAAGCAAGTCTCTGCAGGAACCTCTGAGCCCTCTCGTCAACATCCTGCACCATCTTCGGTGCGAACCGACTAAGCCTAGTGAACTCTTGGTGGTACTGGTCCACCGTCAAGCTCCCTTGCTTCAGATCAATGAAACGCTGCAGCATCTCCTTCTTAGCAGCCTTCGGAAAGAACTCTTCATCAAACTTGGACTTAAAGGTAGCCCAAGCTATCGGCTCCACCAGCATCTTCTCTTCCGCATCCCACCAGTTCCGAGCGTTATCCTTGAGTTGCCGCTTCACCAAATCAACCCATCCAGCCGGGGTGATCTTGGCCATCTTCACGTTATCCTCAATGTTCTGAATCCACTCATCGACAGCCAGAGTACCCTCAGACCCATCAAAATATGCAGGACCCAGCTCCCGAAATTGCTTCGCTCCCGGCTCGGAGCGAGGGGCCTCTGGAGTCGCCCAAGGAGCTCGACCAGCCGGAGCATTCTGGACTTACAGGAGCACGCCTTGCTGCACCTGCATCATCTGAAGCATCATCCGCATCATCTCCCCATTGGTGGGTTCCCGCTCAGGCTCCTCGTCATGAGGGGGCACACCACTACCACCACCACGGTGATTCGCCTTCCTGCCATCTAATGACACAGAAAATAAAACAATTAGACTCATAGCTTATGACTTGGACGTCAAACTTAGTTTATTGGACATTCTAATATTATTATCACTATTCCGACAATTCGCAGGTACAGAAGGACCTGCATGGGCCACCAACAAAACCTGTCACGCCCCGCTTCCGTAAAATGGAGGCGAGACATGAAAAGGTCCGCACGAGAGTGGAGCTGTGAAGCCCCAAACCCGATAAGCGTCGATCTAACATAAGCATGTCCCTGTAACCGCAAGCGGAACAACAATAATAACACAAGGAGAGACAGAAAAAAATCTCAATCTCAGAAAATGTCCAACATTAAAATTTAGTTCAACATCCAGAAAAGCCACCAGGCTAAAAGAAAGAGTCTAAAGGCCCAGAACAAGGCCAACAAAGACAAACGTAAACAGAGTATAGGTGCTACGCACCGACAACAAAATAGCAGTCTAAAACAAAAAGAGGAAAGCACAACGAAGACACTAGGACTGGTCCCCAGTGTCCACGTACTCCTCGCCAAACACAGACTCGGGCACGGCGTCCGCCAACACCTCGTCCTCAACAACGGACCCAGGCTCGGGATCTAACATGTGTCACCCAAAAGAGTGAAGGGGCACATGTCAGCAAGTCTAAAAGACTTGGGCAAGGAAACTGAAGGTAAGGTAAACTAGCAACCTAGCAGTTTAGTATGTTGCATGGCATGGCAAGTATAGTATGGAAGTGACAAGTAAAGGGAAGTACAAGTAGCAAGTATGTCACGGATAACAAGTAAAACACGGACAAGTACAAGTCAAGTGGTTCACGTCAAGTGAACAGTCAAGTAAACAAGTTGTGCACAGAGATTCCGCCTGTTGGCTAGAGTGGCTGATCGGGCCAACTCCTAAGCTCAAGTGACCGTTTATCTCTATCCCTCCACGTGTATCGAGCCAGGGAATTACCCCGAACACGGAATGCTCGCTTCTGGAACACGAGCCAGGAAGTGTATTTAACATGTATGGCGTAGGTTTATGCCTGCAACGCAGGTGCCTAGCCGGTAAACAAGTAGGTCGGGCATTGGCTATCAACCAACTCACGTAGCCCGCTTCTGTAACACGGGCCAGGAAACACAAGTATTGTAGCGTGTGCTACGAATGCGACACACAACATGAATAGCATGGATGACAATTAATTCGCGTACCGTTAATCAAAATTAAACATGACATGATAGTTATGCAACATGATAGATGACGGTCCTAGCTTCGTTGTCAAGCTAGTCCCTGAAATTGTGCCTAGGTGAGTATCATTTCGTCGCCTAGTCTCTTTTACTCCTACAACAAGCAAATTGTAACGGTCGGTATTTTCAGCCATGCTTTAGTTCGTGTGTATCGGTATTTTTCCTTCAGTCATCTGGTTGACTTTTCATCCGTATGTTTCGTGTTACGCGTGCGCGACTCTACTTCTCCGTTTTTTTTACCGTATCGTCATGAATTAACTAAAAACTTAATTACTTAAAATTAATTATTTTACTAATGACTTATGTTAATTATATAATTACTTTTAACACCTAATTTATTACTCTTCATGCAACAAACACGTTTAGTTTTTTTAGGATGAGAAGTATAACACGCTACATTCCCTCGGTTTGTCAAACATCATTAAACCTAGTCTTAATCAACAACCTAACCGCATTAAAAATTGTTCCCAGCTAAATTCTTCTTAAGGCGACTATCTTCCCTGTTAATCATGTGTAAACACACCCCTGCAATCTTCCTCCATCAACCTGCAAACAAACACGTTTCGTAAAAATAGTCTAAGTTGGCATTCATTGTCGTCCAAACGAAATTAGCACGTCTCTACAAAGTCTAAAGATTTCATTAAACACCGTCCCAATCAAATTAATACTGCTTGACAAAATGAGAGAGGTGTCTCCCTGCTCATCTTCTTAAGCCAACGGACTCTCCCTGATGAACGAACCCTGCAAAACCATTCCACAAACCAGCAATAAATCATTCCTAAATAATTCCCGAAATCTGTTTTTCATCAACCCAAAATCCTCCATCAGATTTCTCAAAACCCATTTCACCCCAACTTCATCGTCTGCAAACAAACCCATTCACCCGAATCCCCAATCAACAAATCAAAACACAAACCCAAATCTGAAAACAAATTCAGATCCAAAATCAGAAATCAAACCCTTATTATTTTCATCTTCTTCTTCAGATCATAACCAAAATCAAAACCCATCTCCTTACAAACAAATTCATCCCAAAAACAAATCAAATCCCCAAACTCGAAAATCTGAAATCCAATTTCTATTTCAGATTCAAACAAAGAGGGGGGATAAACAAAAACCCAAATCTGAAATAATTTCAGATTTAAAACCCTACAAACCCTCATCTCCTTCCTCTTCTTCTTCCTCCTCCTACCTTGGCCGACCCCCAAACCCTCAGCCCACGCACGCCCGTCGGAGGAAGCTGCGCGACGCCGCCAGCCGCTCGTCGTGAGAGCCGCCGCCGCCCCGCCTGACCGTCGGTCACCGGAGCTCTCCCATGTGCCGCCGGCCTCCTCTCTCCCCTATTGTGATATTTCCGAAGCCATCTCCTCTCAGAACCAGCAGTACCGACACGTAGTACCCGTCCAGACGAACCCACGACAACCGATACCATCGGAACCAGGCAATTGATACTTGCCAGTAATTATTTAGGCCACGTTTTAGGCCAAATTGTGTAGTTGTGTAAAAGAGACTAGGCGGTGAAATGATAGTCGCCTAGACGACCATATTGATCTAGTTTGACAACGAAACTAGATCCGACACTTTTTACCTGTTTTCATTCATGCTGCCATGTCACATTTATTTTCAATTAACTGTACGCACTTTAACTGCTCATTACATGTCATGCATCAAATTGTTCTATCGTGATTGCATAGCACACGCTACAATAATTGTAACTATTGAGGCTAGGCACCTGCTTTTGCGGGCACAACCCTATGCCATATTGAAAAACACTTCCTGGCTCGTGATCCAGAAGCGAGCACAGTGTTGTTGGGAAACCAACGCTCGATACACGTGGAGGGGTAGGGTTAAGCGATCACTTGAGCGTAGAAGTGCGCCCGTACAGCCACTTCAGCCAAAAGGCGTAAACCCTGTGCACATCGCAAATACAAGTTAATCGTGAAATCGTGAAATAGTGATTTGTAGATTTCTGCTACGGCGTGCTTAATTATTTTTATCTTGTTAATTTAATTGTTGTACTCTTTTAATGTCATGCCATATCATCATTGTAGAACTACTAGTTGCATTATTTTATTTGTATCCTTGCACAAAAGTTCTCCGTTTCCCTTGGGAGACTTTTGCTGACATGTGCCCTTTTCTCTTTGGGTGTCACATGTCAGACTTTGAGACAGAGCAGGTAGCAGAAGACGAGCAGTTTGGGGACGCTGAGTTTGTGGTCCCTGCTGAGACTGAGTTCGAGGACACCGGTGACCAGTCCTAGACTCGTTTGGAGTCTCCCCTTAGTTGCTGCTGTTTTTTTTAGTTGCTGTTAGATTTCGGTGTGTAGCACCTATATATCTTGATGTTTATGTTTCGGCCATGCTTTAGGCCTTGTTCAGACTTGTACTATTATGACTATTTGGTGATGATGTAATATTTGTTGGATGTTGTTGATGAATGTTCTTTCATCTGCTTTATTATTGTTGCTGTTTCGTCGCAATGCAAGGACCTGCTACTTTTCGAAAAAAATTTACAGACGCTTATCAGACTGCAGCTTCACAGCTCCACGTCTGAGCGGACCTCCTCACGTCTCGCCTTCCATATTAGGGAAGCGGGGCGTGACAGGTTTTAGTGGTGGCCCATGCAGGTCTTTGCATCTGTGAATATCGAAACAACAATAATGATAATGACATCCAATTAATTACATTCGGGTCATGATTAAGTCTAATCTGAACATTTTCTTGTCTTAGATGGCCGGTAGACGCGTTACCCGAGGAGCTGGTAGTGGAGCAGGACATGTTGCGGATGATGATAGAGAACCCACCACGAGGGAGATGATGAGGATGATGCAACAGATGATGCACGTTCAGCAGGGCATGCTTCAGAATGCCCCTCGCTTCGAGCCGGGAGTGAAGCAATTTCGGGAGCTGGGCCCGTCATATTTCACTGGGTCAGAAGGATCATTAGCTGCGGATGAATGGATGAAGAACACAGAGGATAACCTGCTTCTCTCGAAGGTTAACCCGGCTGGATGGGTTGACTTAGTGAAGAAGCAACTGAAGGACATTGCACGCAGTTGGTGGGAGTCAGAAGAGCAGATGTTGGCGAAGCCTATCCCCTGGGCCGCTTTCAAGGCGAGATTTAATGAGGAGTATTTTCCTCAAGCTGCCAGGAGGGAGCTGATGCAGCAGTTCATCAATCTGAAGCAATGAAATCTGATGGTGCATCAGTACCACCAAGAGTTCATGAGACTGAGTCGCTTTGCGCCGAAGATGGTGGAGACTGCTGAAGATCGAGCCCAGAGATTCTTGCAGGGTTTATCTTTGGAGCTGCAGAGTCTGATTTCCTCTTCGGACTTAGACTCTTACCAGAAGTTGTTGATAGCTGCCAAGAGACAGGAGCTGATTGCCAACCAGAAGAGAGGGCAGTATTCAGGTGCTGGAAAGAGGCCTATGGAGCAGGCCAGAGCTGTGGTTAGGCCTGGGTTCAAGCCTAATCAATCCGTGCAGTTTAAAAGGCCAGGTGGGCCTACTCCGAAGTTGTGCCATTTTTGTGGCAAGGCTGGTCATATGAAGGAACAGTGTAGGAGATTCTTGGGCCAGTGCTTAGTTTGTGGTGACGCTACGCATGCATTGAAGGACTGTCCGAGAACTAAGCAACCGTGGAAGGCACCAGATGGAGTTCAGCAGCAGAGAGCTCCAGTGGCTGCTGGACGTGGAGCGCCTCTCATTCCCCAGAAGCAGGCTTTCCAGCAGGCCGTTCAGCCTAAGAGGCAAGCCTTTACGATGACTGCAGCAGAGGCAGAGACTGAGGACGGAGTTATTGCTGGTAACTTCTATACTAGTCTTCCTTATTGATGCATTATATTTGATTAGTTAGATCCATGTTAACCTAGTTGCATGTTACCCTTAGGTGTCATCTTAGTTTCATCTCACCCGGCCTTGACCCTGTTCGATTCTGGAGCTTCCATGTGCATCCTATCTCGGATGTTCGTAGTCGAACACTCAATACCCACCTATACACTTCCCAAGTGTTGGAACATTACAATTGGGAATGGTGTAGTGAAGGTTGCACTGGGATGTAGACCATGCCCGTTGGTGATTAGTGGACACGAATTATATGCTAATTTCATCGTACACGACCTATCCAATTTCGATGCTATACTCAGTATTGACTGGTTAGGAGCTTTTTATGCCACGATCGACTGTCACCGGAAGAAAGTGGTGTTTGACATTCCCGACCATCCAGTGTTCGAGTTTGTCAGTGGAGGACGTTCGCTTGGACCTGTCAAGTTCCGAGCCCAGCCTTACCGATTGACCGTTGCATCTATGATTGCTGAGCCAGAGAAGCCTGCAGTGGTGAGAGACTTCGAAGACGTCTTCCCTGAAGACATTTCTGGACTACCGCCCGATCGAGTGTTGAAGTTTGGCATCGACCTTATGCCAGGAGCTCAACCAATTTCGAAGGCACCGTACCGTATGGCTCCTGCAGAATTAGAAGAGTTGAGGAAGCAGTTAGATGAGCTACTACAGAAGGGTTTCATCCATCCCAGCGTATCTCCCTGGGGTGCACCCGTCTTGCTGGTAAAGAAGAAAGATGGCTCGAGGAGAATGTGCATTGATTACCGGGAGTTGAATCAGATCACAGTGAAGAACAAGTACCCGCTGCCCCGCATTGATGATATCTTTGATCAGCTTGGTGGATCAAGGGTATTTTCGAAGTTGGATCTCCGGAGCGGATACCATCAAGTCAGAGTCAAGAAGGAAGATGCGCTCAAGACCGCTTTTCGGACTAAGTACGGGCATTACGAGTTCGTTGTCATGCCATTCGGTGTGACCAACGCTCCTGCTGTGTTCATGAATCTCATGAACCTTATCTTTTACGACTTCCTCGACAAGTTCGTGGTGATTTTCATAGACGATATCCTGGTGTACTCGAAGAACGAAGAGGAGCATGCAGAACATTTGAAGATAGTATTGGAGACGCTCGTCACCATAGACTGTATGCCAAGTACAGCAAATGCGAATTCTGGCTGGATAGAATTGCATTTCTTTGGCATGTAGTGTCAGGAGCTGGAATCTCAGTGGATCCGGAGAAGGTCATAGCAGTCAGTGAATGGCATATACCTCGCTCGGCATCGGACATCAGGAGTTTCCTTGGATTGGCTGGATACTACCGCAGATTTATCAAGGATTTCTCAAGAATAGCTGAGCCGATGACGAGATTGACGAGGAAGGATGTTAAGTTCAGTTGGTCTGACTCTTGTGAGCAAGCTTTTTCTACTTTGAAGGAGAGACTAACTACTGCACCAGTCTTAGCTATTCCAGACAGAAGCGGAGGCTTCGAGATTTTCTGCGACGCATCAGGCAAGGGACTTGGATGCGTTCTGCACCAACACAATCATGTGGTTGCATATGCTTCACGACAATTGAAGATCCATGAGAAGAATTATCCGACCCACGATTTGGAGCTAGCCGCTGTCGTTTTTGCACAGAAGATCTGGCGACATTTCTTACTGAGTGAAAAAGTGAAAATTTTCACTGATCACAAGAGTTTGAAATATATATTCACCCAGAAGGATTTGAATATGAGACAGCGTAGATGGTTGGAATTGATGGCAGACTACGACATCGATCTTCAATATCATCCTGGGAAGGTGAATGTCGTACCTGATGCCTTGAGTCGACTGCCCGAAGTGATGATTCTCACAGCTCAGTGGAGATTGCAGCAGGATCTACGAAGGATGAATGTTGAAGCTGTTCTACCAGGAGTCACATCGTCGTTGATGAACATGCAAATTCAATCGAAGATCGTAGATCGAATCAAGATTGCTCAAGATGGAGATGCTAAATTGAAGAAGATCAGAGAGCAAGTCGAAGCAGGACTTCGAACAGATTTTCTGATTCACGCGGATGGATCTTTGAGATATGGTAGTAGGATCTGCGTACCTGCAGGAGATATCAGAGAGGAGTTGATGAATGAGGCTCACAGTTCGCCTTATTCTATTCATCCTGGAGGTACTAAGATGTACAAGGATCTTCGTCAAAATTTCTGGTGGCATGGGATGAAGAGAAATGTGGCACATAGCGTTGCCAAGTGCCTCGTGTGCCAGCAAGTGAAGGCTGAACACCATCGCATTGCTGGATTACTACAACCTCTGCCGATTCCAGAGTGGAAATGGCAGCACATCACGATGGACTTCGTGACTGGCTTACCTCAGAGCACCAAGCAGAACGACGCGATCTGGGTTGTCGTTGATCGATTAACCAAGTCCGCACACTTTATACCTTTCCGAGTTGGGCAGTCCACAGAGATATTAGCAAGGAAGTATATGGAGGTAATGGCTTAACTCATGCCTTTTATAATTTCCTTCTAGTACTAGTCGTGACATGAATTATGTCGTGTAGGAGATAGTGCGCTTGCATGGAGTCCCTGTGAGCATTGTATCAGATCATGATACGAGATTCACATCTCAGTTCTGGAAGAGTCTGCAAACCAATCTGGGTACCAGTCTGAAGTTCAGTACTGCGTATCACCCGCAGACGGATGGACAGTCGGAGCGCACTATTCAGATCTTGGAAGATATGCTGAGAGCTTGTATGTTGGATCTCAAGGGTTCATGGGAGGATCATTTGCACCTGGTGGAGTTTTCCTACAACAACAGCTACCAGGCGAGCATTGGCATGGCGCCTTTTGCTGCTCTCTACGGGAGAAAATGTCGATCGCCGTTGAGTTGGGACGACGTTGGAGATAGAGAACTCTTGGGGCCAGAGATGATAATGGAAGCAGTTGGTGTTGTGCGAGATATCAGAGATAAGATTCGGATCGCCCAGGACCGTTACAAGCATTGGGCAGATGCTAAACGGCGTCCTCTGGAGTTCCAGCCAGGAGATCATGTGTTTCTGAAGATCTCACCAAATCGAGGAGTAATTCAATTTGGAAAGAGAGGCAAGCTTAGTCCGAGATATATTGGACCTTTCGATGTGCTAGAGCGAGTTGGAGAAGTAGCTTATCGCTTAGCTTTGCCACCATCCTTAGAGGGAGTTCATGACGTCTTTCATGTGTCCCAGCTCCGTCGTTATATCAGCGACCCTTCTCATGCTGTGGACTACTCGGAGATTACTGTTCGACCAGATCTGACGTATGAACAGCAACCTGTGGAGATCCTAGATCGACGTCAGAAAGTCTTCAGGAACAGGACTGTTGATCTAGTCAGAGTGATGTGGCGTCACGACTCGCCAGGAGAGTCTACCTGGGAGCGGGAAGATGAGATGCGAGAGCGTTATCCATATCTGTTTCCTGCTCTTTAGTTGATAAGAATTCCGAGGACGGAATTTTCTTAAGGTGGGTAGAATGTAACGGCCGGTATTTTTAGCCATGCTTTAGTTCGTGTGTATCGGTATTTTTCCTTCAGTCATCTGGTTGACTTTTCATCCGTACGTTTCGTGTTACGCGTGCGCGACTCTACTTCTCCGTTTTTTTTACCGTATCGTCATGAATTAACTAAAAACTTAATTACTTAAAATTAATTATTTTACTAATGACTTATGTTAATTATATAATTACTTTTAACACCTAATTTATTACTCTTCATGCAACAAACACGTTTAGTTTTTTTAGGATGAGAAGTATAACACGCTACATTCCCTCGGTTTGTCAAACATCATTAAACCTAGTCTTAATCAACAACCTAACCACATTAAAAATTGTTCTCAGCTAAATTCTTCTTAAGGCGACTATCTTCCCTGTTAATCATGTGCAAACACACCCCTGCAATCTTCCTCCATCAACCTGCAAACAAACACGTTTCGTAAAAATAGTCTAAGTTGGCATTCATTGTCGTCCAAACGAAATTAGCACGTCTCTACAAAGTCTAAAGATTTCATTAAACACCGTCCCAATCAAATTAATACTGCTTGACAAAATGAGAGAGGTGTCTCCCTGCTCATCTTCTTAAGCCAACGGACTCTCCCTGATGAACGAACCCTGCAAAACCATTCCACAAACCAGCAATAAATCATTCCTAAATAATTCCCGAAATCTGTTTTTCATCAACCCAAAATCCTCCATCAGATTTCTCAAAACCCATTTCACCCCAACTTCATCGTCTGCAAACAAACCCATTCACCCGAATCCCCAATCAACAAATCAAAACACAAACCCAAATCTGAAAACAAATTCAGATCCAAAATCAGAAATCAAACCCTTATTATTTTCATCTTCTTCTTCAGATCATAACCAAAATCAAAACCCATCTCCTTACAAACAAATTCAACCCAAAAACAAATCAAATCCCCAAACTCGAAAATCTGAAATCCAATTTCTATTTCAGATTCAAACAAAGAGGGGGGATAAACAAAAACCCAAATCTGAAATAATTTCAGATTTAAAACCCTACAAACCCTCATCTCCTTCCTCTTCTTCTTCCTCCTCCTACCTTGGCCGACCCCCAAACCCTCAGCCCACGCACGCCCGCTGGAGGAAGCTGCGCGACGCCGCCAGCCGCTCGCCGTGAGAGCCGCCGCCGCCCCGCCTGACCGCCGGTCGCTGGAGCTCTCCCATGTGCCGCCGGCCTCCTCTCTCCCCTATTGTGAGATTTCCGAAGCCATCTCCTCTCAGAACCAGCAGTACCGACACGTAGTATCCGTCCAGACGAACCCACGACAACCGATACCATCGGAACCAGGCAATTGATACTTGCCAGTAATTATTTAGGCCACGTTTTAGGCCAAATTGTGTAGTTGTGTAAAAGAGACTAGGCGGTGAAATGATAGTCGCCTAGACGACCATATTGATCTAGTTTGACAACGAAACTAGATCCGACACTTTTTACCTGTTTTCATTCATGCTGCCATGTCACATTTATTTTCAATTAACTGTACGCACTTTAACTGCTCATTACATGTCATGCATCAAATTGTTCTATCGTGATTGCATAGCACACGCTACAATAATTGCAACTATTGAGGCTAGGCACCTGCTTTTGCGGGCACAACCCTATGCCATATTGAAAAACACTTCCTGGCTCGTGATCCAGAAGCGAGCACAGTGTTGTTGGGAAACCAACGCTCGATACACGTGGAGGGGTAGGGTTAAGCGATCACTTGAGCATAGAAGTGCGCCCGTACAGCCACTTCAGCCAAAAGGCGTAAACCTTGTGCACATCGCAAATACAAGTTAATCGTGAAATCGTGAAATCGTGATTTGTAGCTTTCTGCTACGGCGTGCTTAATTATTTTTATCTTGTTAATTTAATTGTTGCACTCTTTTAATGTCATGCCATATCATCATTGTAGAACTACTAGTTGCATTATTTTATTTGTATCCTTGCACAAAAGTTCTCCGTTTCCCTTGGGAGACTTTTGCTGACATGTGCCCTTTTCTCTTTGGGTGTCACATGTCATACTTTGAGACAGAGCAGGTAGCAGAAGACGAGCAGTTTGGGGACGCTGAGTTTGTGGTCCCTGCTGAGACTGAGTTCGAGGACACCGGTGACCAGTCCTAGACTCGTTTGGAGTCTCCCCTTAGTTGCTGCTGTTTTTTTTAGTTGCTGTTAGATTTCGGTGTGTAGCACCTATATATCTCGATGTTTATGTTTCGGCCATGCTTTAGGCCTTGTTCAGACTTGTACTATTATGACTATTCGGTGATGATGTAATATTTGTTGGATGTTGTTGATGAATGTTCTTTCATCTTCTTTATTATTGTTGTTGTTTCGTCGCAATGCAAGGACCTGCTACTTTTCGAAAAAAATTTAGAGACGCTTATCAGACTGCAGCTTCACAGCTCCACGTCTGAGCGGACCTCCTCACGTCTCGCCTTCCATATTAGGGAAGCGGGGCGTGACACAAATGGCCTAAGACATGACCCAAACCCTAAGTGGCAAGTTTCACTTGCCTAGCACCGAGGATGACGATCACGAAGGTTCGTCCCACGGATGCTAATCTACGGGGGAGTCGCTGTTATGGGGAAACAATCATCAAAACAACATTCATTTCATTAGGGTTTCACAAAAAAACACAACGGGTTATGAAAACATTAAGAGATCGATTATTACCGTATCAGAAACGGAAGAAGGATGACGAGCAAGCACGGCAACGGAAGAAACGCTCCGGGGAACCTAGGGTTCAGATCTGGAATAGATGGGGAAAATCTGGAGAAATGGGGTTTTGGGGGATTTGATGAAAGTTTGAGGAAGATGAGAGGTAGAATGTGTTAAGTGAGGGTTTGGATGATGGATTTTGGGCTTGGGATGAAGGAATAAGGGTTTGAGGTAGTAGGGGACTCAATGGGGGAGAAATTAGGTTTAGAGTTGAAGAAGATGAAGAAGAAAACGTTTGGGAGGGGTTTAAATAGGTAGGGCTGGCGGCTGCCCAGAAATTAGGGTTTCGACACTGATTAGTCGGTCAAAGAGCAACCACTGAACGACTAGTTTGGAAACTAGTCGATCGGTTGACCAACGCAGACCGACTAAGTCCAAACAGTAACTCCTGTACAAAATTAGGATTTAGATTTAGTCTGTCAAAGAACAACTACTGACCGACTAGTTTAACAACTAGTCGGTCGAAAGATGAACTTAGACCGACTAAGAGTGAACAGTAACTGGTACCAAAAATAGTTAATGAGTTAGTCGGTTAAAGAAGCATTGCCGACCGACTAGTTTGCAACCTAGTCGGTCAACCAACGTTCTTAGACTGACTAACGACAAACAGTAACTCCTGAGAAATTAACAAAGCCAACTAGTCGGTTCAAGAAGGTTTTCTGACCGACTGGATCATCATCTAGTCGGTCGGTGCCCCTTCTTACACCGGCTAATGAGCACCAAAAGTTCCGAAATGGAGCGCGAAGCTCCGGGATCGATTCTTAAGACTCCTAGGCTTGATCTAACAATAAGATATGACCGATATGAAGCCCGTCACGAATGACTTACTCCGAAATCGACGATCAACGGAAGAAGCTAAGAAAATACGACGAAACGATCGAAAATGAAAGCTACGAGGACGAAAACCACACATGAGGAGAAAATCCATCAAAACATATAATATAATATAATAAATCCAGATACATGAAAACCAGTCGTTACAGTAGCATTCTCGTATATCATCTTCTCGCTCCCATATAGATTCTCCTGGCGAGTTATGACGCCACATCACTCTTACAAGGTTAATAACCTTATTCTTGAGGGTCTTCTATCATCGATCCATGATCTTGACTGGTTACTGCTTATAAGATAGATCAGGGCAAATGGCAATCTAAGAGTAATCCATTGCATGACTGGGATCACTCACGTAGAGTCTTAGCTATGAGACATGAAAGACTTCATGTACACCCTCCAAAGTCGGTGGCAAAGCAAGGTGATATGCCACTTCACCTACTCGTTCCAGAACATCAAATGAGCCAATGTATCGTGGACTAAGCTTCCCTCTTCATCCAAAACGAATCATTCCATGATTAGGATAGATCTTCAAAAACACATGGTTACCAGGCTGGAACTCCAAACGTCTGCGCTTTGCATCTACCCAAGATCCTGAGCCAATTGTAATTTCTCTCGGATGGTCCTGACTATATCCACTGCTTCAACAATCAATTCTAGCCCGACGAGCTCTCGATCACCAATGTCATCACAGCTTAAGGGAGAACCACACTTCCTGCCATATAGCGCTGCAAAGTGCGCCATACCTATGCTGGCCTGGTAACTGTTGTTGTAAGCGAACTCCACGAGACGAAGATGGTTTTCCCCTGATCCTTTGAAATCCAACATACTTGAATGCAACATGTCTTCCAAGATCTGAATGGTGCGTTTCGATTGGCCATCTGTCTAAGGATGATAAGTGGTACTGAAGCTTAAGCGGGTCCCCAGACACTCCTGTAAACTCTTCCAAAAGTGAGACATGAATCGAGTGTCTCTGTCTAAAACAATACTGACATGGACACCATGCAACTTCACCATCACCTCCATGTACTTCTTGGCTAGCACTTCGGTCGACTATCTCACTCTGAAAGGAATGAAGTGTGCTGACTTGGTCAATCGATCAACGATCACCCAGACAGTGTCATTATGCTTCATACTCTTGGTCAGTCCCGTCACAAAATCCATCGTAATGTGTTGCCACTTCTATTCTAGGATGGGCAATGGCTGTAACAAGCAGGCAGATCGGTGATGTTCAGCCTTCACCTATTGGCATACTATACACACGTGCGACGCTTCTCTTCATACCATGCCACCAGTAGTGTTGTCGCAAGTCTTGATACATCTTGGTATCGCCTGGATGAATAGAATATAGAGAACTGTGAGCTTACTCCAACAGTTCTTCTTTGATGTCTCAAGATGGTACACAGATGCGGTTGTCGAATCGAAAATATCTCTCCTCGTGGATCTTGAATTCGGGCTTTTGACCTGCCATTACCTTGTCTCTGATCCTCCGTAGCTTCTCATCTCCTGCTTGGGCAGCTTTGATCCTGTCCACCAAATTCGACTGGATCTGAAGGTTGAGTAACGAAGACGTTACTCCAGGTAATATAACATCCTTATCCATGGCTCGTATCTCATGTCATAGCCTCCCTTGCGATGTGAGGGTCATCAACACAGGGAGACGACTCAGTGCATCTGGTAAGACATTAACCTTTCCAGGATGGTACTGAAGGTCAACATCATAGTCCGCCATTAGCTCGATCCATCGTCGTTGTCGCATGTTTAGCTCCTTCTGGGTGAACAGTGAACAGGTACTTGAGACTTTTGTGATCTGAAAATATCTTCACATGCTCTCCCAACAAGAAGTGCCTCCAAATCTTCAGGACAAAGATAAATGCCGCCAACTCAAGGTTATGAGTGGGGTAGTTCTTCTTGTGGTTCTTCAGTTGTTTGGATGCATAAGTAACGACTCTGCCATATTGATGTAGCACACACCCAAGTCATTTGCCAGATGCGTCACAAAATACTTCGAAACCTCTAGTCCTATCTGGAATGACCAGAATCGGGGCCGAAGTTAATCTTCTCTTAACCTCCTGGAATGCATCTTCACAAGTCTTTGATCAGATAAACACCATGTCCTTTCTCGTCAATCGCGTCATGGACTCCGCGATCTTTGAGAAGTCTGGGATGAATCGTCTGTAATAACCGGCTAGTCCCAAGAAGCTTCAGATCTCCATCACAGTTTTTGTTGGGGTTTTGGCGGACCCCCAAAGCTCGGATTTGTGTCCGTCCTAAGTCGGACGGACCACAGAGGCACGAATGCGCAGCGGAAAACGGAAATTCAAAATTTCCAGACTAGCTAAACTATTTAGCTAGGCTATGGGGAGCCAGAACCCAGCCCGATCTATGCCAACTTTGGGTGGATCTGACCACCCCAAGAGGGATCTACTCTAAAGCGGCTAATTAAATCTACACTACAAATTACTTTAGCACATACCCGGAATCTTGGCCCTGGAGCAGGCAAGATGTACCGCACCGTCTTCAGAAGCTCCTCGTAGCCGAGCTGCCTTGACTCGAACCGCCTGAGCCGCCTCGCACCCTCGCACCGATCCGCCCGAGCTGACTTTCGCCTCCGAGCCGATCACACGCGGTAGAAAGTTTCACTTGAGAAGAACCCGCGTCTTAGACGTCCGGATCAAGAATCCAAAACCCCCTTCGTAGTCTTGCTAGGACTACTCCGGAGAACAGGAAGAGAGAGAGAGATTTTAGTCACCGATCGAGCTTGCTCTAAAATTCTGGAGCTGCTCAATCGATGGCTTGGTGTGTTTTCAACGAGGAGAGTGCACCCCTATTTATATAGGGAGTCGGCACTCACTCTCTCATTGCGAGCAATGTGGGACATTCCGCAAGAGGGAAAAATTCAATAAAGCCAATTTAGCTTAATTTCAAATTAAAGTGAGCTTTTCAAAAAAGCAAACTTTAACTAATTAATTCTCCTTGCACATTAAACTTCAGACACCAAACAAGCTATCAATTTGAAAAGCTTCGAATGGTGAACACGTAGGAACCGACGGCGACGAATTTCGACTTCGTTTGACCCCTCAAACAATTGCTCAAAGTTTAGCAAAATGTCAAAATCCGTAGCCGTCATTTGGGGTTTCAAAAACCCTAAATTTGACTTAAGTTGCGGGCGTGCCCGCTAAGCTTAGCAGGCGCACCCGCCCAAGGAGGCTAAGGCGGGCGGCAAGCCCGCTGCGCAGCGGGCGTGCACCCGCTGCAACAGCGGGTGCTGGCCCGCTGTCGCAGCGGGCGCCGTCCGCTGCAGCCAGCGGGCGCCCGCCTGCTGCAGCCAGCGGGCTGCGACCGTTTGCCTAGCCTATGGGCTTTTTAGCCCAGTGGGTCTCACCCACTTCTCCTTGGACCGTTTTTGCCTTTCCGGACTCGTTTGAGCTCCGATTTGGACACGGTTTGAACCTGTGTTTAGACCGGGACGATCCCGTCATCCAGGTAACCCTTTCCAACAAGTTTGTTCCTACTAAATTTGTCGTAACCAATTTACGACACGTTTAATCATAGTTTGCATCAAATGCAATGTTTGTCCATATTGCTATTGCGACTAACTTTCACAACTTGACTTGTGAATATCATCAAATGATTTTCTCTCAATTAATCTTCCTATTACTAAGACCCGAACACTACTCGGTGTGAGACCCTACAACCTGACCTTACTACAGGTTGGGGCTCGGAACCCCTAAACAACGGTCACTACGAGCAGTAGCTGTCGTCCCTGTTTCAGAATCATCATAACATGATCGACCCTTTGACAAAAGTATCATTGGGTTTACATTGGCTGTGTCAGTGATGAACTTCATTAGTCGTAGTCCCTTCGTCAAGACTGTGTTCTTGTTGGCCTAGGGTATGGTTTACTGTTAACCCTATTAGACAACATTGGTCAGTATACTGCGGTTTTTATAGTATACGTGTTGTACTTCTTACAACGCACCCCGGCCGAGGATTAACATAAAGACCGTACTGAGCTTGTAACACTAACTTCCCTTTAACGGAAGTGACGAATCCCATCTTAGTCATCTACTCGCCTCGAGAGCTTCGGGTGCAGCTCAACCTAAGATCTTTCAGCAGACTTAGCCTCGAAGCTAGATCATAGGTCTAATCTATACCGTTCACTCACAGGTTTGTACAAACGACTTCAGGTCTTAAGGACCAGCTAACCTATCATCACCCTAGAGTTATTAAAGACAGTTTAGTTAAAGTCAACCATTTAATAACTCTTATGTGGTCGTTCAGTGAACTCATTCTCTAATGAGCACCTGTGTCTCGTCTCTGACTTCACCAAGTCGAATGACTATGAGATCATCATTACCCTAAGATAAGACTAAGACACAATGGTCTATCCGATGTGTCGATATCCAGTTCTCGACATATCTATGACCACGAACCGTTTAAAGACTTATGTTTATTTATTCGGTCGCTTACTTACTCATAATCGAGATCTCATCTAGATACATAAGGACCTAACAATAAGTCTATGGATATTATCTAAGTATATTAATACGAACGATTTTATTATACTTAGAATAATACGTACCATATACAGTATGAACAAGACGTATATCTAGGATAAATTGCCTTATGGGCACATATTCTCCTACATCTCCCACTTGCACTTAGGCTATTTATCTCGGTATCTCATACCGTTATAGCATATCTGTCACATTGACATTTATATGACAAACTTAAGAGTGGTTTTACTAACAAGTATCTACAACGAATTTTAATGGATTAAATAATACATCTTTTGATCACACAGGGTTGATCCTTCGGAAAAATGATCTGGATCAATTTTTCCTATCTTTGTATAACTAACAATTAGCATATAGAATCCAGATGTAGGGTCTAACATTATAATCTATGAGTCAGTCTCAGCTCATTCCACTTTTCTTGTGTCAATATGTCAAGTACATATGTGACACACTGAGTCTCTATATATTCGATTAAATCAAAACAATCTTGATTCAATGTTCTATATAGATGATTTATTTTAAAGTGGAAATCCTTTTTACTTAGTCCGAAAGACCGAAACTAAGTATACGAGCTCGCTCCCACTGACTTTGAGAATTACCTGGTTAAATACTTCAATATTATATCTAAATCATATTTAGATTTATTTATAAAGACATGACCATTTGGTAAGTGCTTCAGATGGAATGTACTAGTGTCAGGTTTGATTTTGACGAATGAGTCAAGTCAAGATTGGTTTAAGGAATCTTGACATTGACTCGTTCAATCAAAACGTCCTACACTGTACCTTTTCCTTAACCAACATTTAATATTAACACTTTAATAACTAAATGCGGTTTATCAAGAATTAATCTTAATCTCCGTATAATTGTGATCGCACACAATCAATACGTCCCTGGAACTTATACTTAACTACCAATAGACTATAACATCAAGTTAGCTCAGAAATCAACATTTTCCGAAGCTTCGCATCATCATTCGAGAATTTCGCAACCATCTCAGATAAGCCACAATCACAGAAAATTTAAGCCAATGAAATTTCAACTCAACATCAGACGTAATTTCTGAGACATTCATAAAACAACGGGTTCATTAAGATGAACCATAATTTGTTTATCCAAATAAACTTTGAGTGTAGAACACTCAATCATTGTTTTCAACTTAAAAGACATGATACAATTTATTTAAACTAAAATAGTATCATCTCCTTCTTGATCTTGTCTCTCGAAGTCGTTTGAACGGCCCTAGCAGCAACGATTGCTCAGATTACCGACCGTCCTCCGCACCTCTCCCAATCTCTGTTTCATATCAGCCACCTGTATACATTACACAGATGTGTTTTAGTATCTCATACTATATGATTGGAAATAATTACGTTTTAATGAATTGAATTTGTACCTAAGGTAGAGGCATCTGTATGCCCCTTCTTCTTCTCTGCAAGATAGATCTTACAGTTCCTCTTCCAGTGGCCAATTGATCGGCCCCGGATATACACCCGGAGAACGATTGTAGTTTTACCGCAAGTGCACAGTGTAGTGGCGAGCGGGTATCAAACACGAGGAGGTGGTGTTGGCTCCAATCTATCCTAGGTTGGTTTGACTACGAATGTTTTATTGGTGGAGATGGTTATGGTATAATGTAATGGCAATGGTGATGGATGTCGGTGTCGGAGATAGAGAAATCGGTCAAATATCAATTCAAATACAATACACTAAAAGTGTCTAGGGCTAGGGAATCCCCACTACGGACCGTCATTCGTCATTGTGAATAGTGAATCTCAATATTATTAGACTTGCGTTGAGGTGAACTAGTCGTAACTGAATAGAGAACCAAGCTCACGCTCTCGCGCTATTGCCGGTCTATAGCGAACCTAGGATAGGGCCCAATCTCTTGCAAACCCTAGCCTAAGCCGCTAGCATTAGGATCGACATCATTGTCCAATCGCTTCTCGAGCCCACTCTCGTGCAAACTCGAGTCACGATCTAGGTTGTGATAGTTCGTATTCGTCCAATCTCTTGCAAACGAATATTGGTATAGATTTACAATTAAAAATCATAGCTTTGGTCCAATCTCTTGCAAACCAAATCTAGAGAAATCCAATTGTAAATCTAAATCGAATATCTAGGCCTTCCCATCGATTAGAATCCAATCTCTTGCAAATCCCAAATCGATGGAAATCCCTAGCTATCCGTAGTAAATCAATCACAACCTAACCTCCTAGCAATTCTAGCAATTTAGAAATTCATTCATCACAAATATGAAATTAGATCCATAGGGTTCATCCCCAAACCCTAGAACAACAAATCTACTCTAGCATAGCAATAAGGATATGAGAATCAATAGAAATCATTGCTTGCATACAAAAGGATAGAAAAAACAAAGATTCAAATAAAAAGAAGAAAATACTTAGCTTGGTGAAGATCTTCAATCCAAAATACAAGCTTTTAGATCCAAGAGGGGGCCTAGGGCATGGCCTAACCTCTAAAATAATCCTAAGAAAAACATATGGGAACCTAAGAAAACATGGGGGATTCCTCTCCAATGGTGGCTACAAAACCCTTAAATACTCCCCCAAAACCCTATCAAGAAACCCTAGAAAACCCCTCAAATTCGTGCTCAAAAACAGCCCAAACCGCAACTTAAAATCTGGGCCCGTCGCCGACTCGGCCAAGTGGGAAAATGTGACTCGGCCGAGTGGAAATTCCAGCACTACAGCGTCAACTTGCAGAAATTCTCCAGATTTCATCCGACCTCCGATTGGCGCGTTCTTGGTGGTGTTGGAACCGTCATGAAGTCTACTATCCATAAAAAATATGAGAAAAATACTTTGATTGCTGAAATGATAGCAGATTTCAAAAGAGTGGGAGGCTGTCTGAAAATCTGGGCGATGCGTGTCCTCGGCGTCACTCGGCCGAGTTGACTTCTCTACTCGGTCGAGTGTGCTTCTCTACTCAGCCGAGTGACAGACCCTGTAAAATTCCAGTAAGTCAGGGGTCTTGGGGGCCTGTCTTCGGAGGTGCCTCGGCCGAGTGGCTTTACTCACTCGACCGAGGGGCATTCGGTGCTCGGCCGAGTCGGAACCCTCAATCGCTTGACAGATTCCAGTAAGTCTGGGATTTTTTCTTGCCGTCGTCGTGATGCCACTCGGGTGAGTGGTGTCTCCATGCTCGGTTGAGTGGGATGGCGATGCTCGGCCGAGTGCACGCTGATACTCAATCTGCTGCGTGTCCGATCTGGCCGGCCGAGCGGGCTTCTTTGCTCGGCCGAGTGGCTCCTTCACTCGGCCAAGTGGCATGCTAAAAATGCCCAATCTTCTCCATTTCTCCTCCTCGTCGCTCCTACGGAGTTCCTTCTTCTTCCACACATCTCCCATCGCCGAATAGCCCTCAAAAGAGCCTTGGGTGACGCTCCGGAGTGGGTGCAAGTCCCTTAAGCTCATTTTTGCTCCCGATCGCTCCATATTTCCTGAAATCCAACAAAAACAAGAAATAGTGAAAAGTAATGCAATATCGTCGAATAATCATGAAAATCGCAATGTGAGCAACCGAAATGGCGTGAAAACATGCGGAAAAAGGTGTAAAATATGGACCGATCACCAATCTTGTGGCAATGGAAGCACTCAGATTTCAACGGGGCCCCTTTAGTCTTTTTCTTCCCTTTCTTCGCCTTCGCAGGTTGCGGGACCTGCCTCTTCTTACCATTGCCTTTCGGCAGGTCGGAAGAAGCAGAGCCAACAACCAGTGCAGTCGGCTTCTTCTCAATCTCCTCAAACTGCCTAAGCATATTGAGGAGACCAGGAAGATCCGTCTCAAGGCTGTTCATTATAAAACTAGTGATAAAGGGCTTAAACTCAGGAGTCAAAGACTTTAGGATAATGTCTGTGGACATCTCATTGTCCAAGACAAATCCTAACTTGGCGGCATCCTCCACGTACCCGATCATCTTGATAACATGATCCTGTACGGGCTCCGTCCCCATCTTGGTGCCCCAGAGGTTGCTGGTGGCTTCGAACTTGGGAGCTCGAGATCGCTTGACGTACAACTCTTGTGCATTGAGGAGCATGCTTTGAACATCCATATGTTCATGCTTCCTCTGCAACTCGTTGATCATCGAAGCCAGAGTAAGGCATCTGGCCTTCTCTGCATCCCTCTGGTACAATTTGTAGGCTACCTTTTCCTCGAAGGTTGAATCTTCTTCGGGCTTATGCGGAGCGTCCTCGAACAGTACGTATCCTATTCCGGGTAGGGAAAGGACCAACTTGATGTTCCTAAGCCAGTCTTTGTAGTTCGTACCATCCAGCACATTCTTCTTAACCATATATCTAAGTCCCGAATCCATTTTGCTTTTTATAGATACTTTAGTCAGTATATGTTCTTAGTATAGTTTTAATGGTTTTTATAAAACTATATTCTCCCACTAAATTTATTAAAGCCATAATAATAAACAATTTATTATAAAATAACATTTGTGAGAGAGGGATCCGACTACCCCGAGTCTGACAACCTTGAGTGTATCTCAACAAGTTGTCTGACTCTGCAGTCGGTAGACGAACTCGTCGTCAATCATATTAGCTATGATTCCCTATCGATTTTTACCCGTAGTCATTTGTGATCATGAGTGTGCTCAACCAGATCACAATGGCTAGCCTAGTCGGTACCTTGTTTTCATGTCTAGCCTGACTTGCCCCGTCGCTCGGTGTAGGCACGACACGTCAGTTTGGGTCAGGACATAGACTACAGTCTTGGTTAGACTTACGCCGATGCTCGAAGGATGAGACAACGGTTTCAGTCAGGTCAAGATGTCAATCAAGAAATTGGTTCCTATAAGATTGACATATTACAGCTTGAGTGTAGCTCAACAACCGTAACATGTTTCTTACAGTTGCCAACTCCTAAAACAAGGAGGGCTACGATTTATCTTGAACAAGATTATTATCGTATTGACTTAGGTATAGTCGATGGACTTACACAGTCATGAATCGACTCCTTGCGGTCCAGCGGACGCGGCCAGGGAATTGACTAAGCCAGGACCACTTGTTACCCAGTCTAGCTAGGTTGGTCCATAAACTTAGCCAAGCACATTGACCGACATCATGATCCATTGAAGGAGTTTTCATCAATTCTATGCTTTCCAAACAACTAAATGGCTTTTAATTAAGAAGACTAGTTAATCCTTATCAACTAGTGGATCCTAAAATTCGAAATTTTATGGATTGGTTGAACAATTTTTATTAAGTCCTTATCAACTATAAGGTTCATTTGTTCAACGTGCTACCCCAATCTAATTAGGATTTTATAAAACAATTCAACATTATCAAAATTAGTCTCTTGTGAAAATCATCAATTAAACGATTTATTAGAAATGATTTACAAACAAAGAGACTGCCCTAATCTGGTATTAGGTTTTGATGTTGTTTTGTTTTGTCAAATATAATATGTCACTAGTTTATAAAATTTCATCTCATAAAATTTTTAAACATTTAATGGCTAACCTAATAAGGTTCACATGTCCATTAAAACAAACTAATTTATCAACATAAATAAAGTTTCATTATGTGACATACATGAGTATTTGCAAGTTTAGATAATCTACATAAAAACATGCAAATCTAAATTTTAACAATTAAAATTAAAATTAAAAATTAAAGCCTAAAATAATTTTATCGCATAAAAATAGGGCGTACAAAATTATCAAATAATTTTAAACCTAGGCCTTTAAAAAATTTTAAACCATATTTCTAAAAATAAAATATCACATAAATAATTTTAGAAATATCTATGTAAAAAAACAAAGAAACTAGTTTATGTTTCATCTCATGAAAATAAAGTATTTCTATTATTTACATATATTTAAAAAAAATTTAAAACTCTTTTAAAATCTTTTAGAAATCGTTTTAAAAGCTTTCAAACAAAGTTTTTAAAGATTTCTAACTTTTATGTAACTAAAGAAAATTTAAATTTCAAAGATAAAATTTTTCTATAAAGTTACATAAACATTAAATACCCCAAAAAAAATTTATCTCATAAAAAAATTATAAAGTATTTAAACATTGGTGACCTATTTAAAATTTATCGCATAAAATAAATAGTCCCAAAATTTTCGTGTTGTTAAAAAAACAATTTTTTTTAAACACAAAACAATATTTTAAAAACAATTAAAAAAATAGCTTGTATGTAAAACTTAAGCAATTTTAAAGATTTAGAATAACGCTTAAAAGATCAACATGCATAACCTGGCTCTGATACCACTGTTGGGGTTTTGGCGGACCCCCAAAGCTCGGATCTGTGTCCGTCCTAAGTCGGACGGACCACAGAGGCACGAATGCACAGCGGAAAACAATTCAAAATTTCCAGACTAGCTAAACTATTTAGCTAGGCTATGGGGAGCCAGAACCCAGCCCGATCTATGCCAACTTGGGGTGGATCTGACCACCCCAAGAGGGATCTACTCTAAAGCGGCTAATTAAATCTACACTACAAATTACTTTAGCACATACCCGGAATCTTGGCCCTGGAGCAGGCAAGATGTACCGCACCGTCTTCAGAAGCTCCTCGTAGCCGAGCCGCCTTGACTCGAACCGCCTGAGCCGCCTCGCACCCTCGCACCGATCCGCCCGAGCTGACTTTCGCCTCCGAGCCGATCACACGCGGTAGAAAGTTTCACTTGAGAAGAACCCGCGTCTTAGACGTCCGGATCAAGAATCCAAAACCCCCTTCGTAGTCTTGCTAGGACTACTCCGGAGAACAGGAAGAGAGAGAGAGATTTTAGTCGCCGATCGAGCTTGCTCTAAAATTCTGGAGCTGCTCAATCGATGGCTTGGTGTGTTTTCAACGAGGAGAGTGCACCCCTATTTATATAGGGAGTCGGCACTCACTCTCTCGTTGCGAGCAATGTGGGACATTCCGCAAGATGGAAAAATTCAATTAAGCCAATTTGGCTTAATTTCAAATTAAAGTGAGCTTTTCAAAAAAGCAAACTTTAACTAATTAATTCTCCTTGCACATTAAACTTCAGACACCAAACAAGCTATCAATTCGAAAAGCTTCGAATGGTGAACGCGTAGAAACCGACGGCGACGAATTTCGACTTCGTTTGACCCCTCAAACAATTGCTCAAAGTTTAGCAAAATGTCAAAATCCGTAGCCGTCATTTGGGGTTTCAAAACCCCTAAATTTGACTTAAGTTGCGGGCGCGCCCGCCCAAGGAGGCTAAGGCGGGCGGCAAGCCCACTGCGCAGCGGGCGTGCGCCCGCTGCTGCAGCGGGCATGCGCCCGTTTGCCTAGCCTATGGGCTTTTTAGCCCAGTGGGTCTCACCCACTTCTCCTTGGACCGTTTTTGCGTTTCCGGACTCGTTTGAGCTCCGATTTGGACACGGTTTGAACCTGTGTTTAGACCGGGACGATCCCGTCATCCAGGTAACCCTTTCCAACAAGTTTGTTCCTACTAAATTTGTCGTAACCAATTTACGACACGTTTAATCATAGTTTGCATCAAATGCAATGTTTGTCCCTATTGCTATTGCGACTAACTTTTACAACTTGACTTGTGAATATCATCAAATGATTTTCTCTCAATTAATCTTCATATTACTAAGACACGAACACTACTTGGTGTGAGACCCTACAGCCTGACCTTACTACAGGTTAGGGCTCGGAACCCCTAGACGACGGTCACTACGAGCAGTAGCTGTCGTCCCTGTTTCAGAATCATCATAACGTGATCGACCCTTTGACAAAAGTATCATTGGGTTTACATTGGCTGTGTCAGTGATGAACTTCATTAGTCATAGTCCCTTCGTCAAGACTGTGTTCTTGTTGGCCTAGGGTATGGTTTACTGTCAACCCTATTAGACAAAATTGGTCAGTATACTGCGGTCTTTATAGTATACGTGTTGTACTTCTTACAACGCACCCCGGTCGAGGATTAACATAAAGACCGTACTGAGCTTGTAACACTAACTTCCCTTTAACGGAAGTGACGAATCCCATCTTAGTCATCTACTCGCCTCGAGAGCTTCGGGTGCAGCTTAACCTAAGATCTTTCAGCAGGCCTAGCCTCGAAGCTAGATCATAGGTCTAAGCTACACCGTTCACTCACAGGTTTGTACAAACGACTTCAGGTCTTAAGGACCAGCTAACCTATCATCACCCTAGAGTTATTAAAGACAGTTTAGTTAAAGTCAACTATTTAATAACTCTTATGTGGTCGTTCAGTGAACTCATTCTCTAATGAGCACATGTGTCTCGTCTCCGACTTCACCAAGTCGAATGACTATGAGATCATCATTACCCTAAGGTAAGACTAAGACACAATGGTCTATCCGATGTGTCGATATCCAGTTCTCGACACATCTATGACCACGAACCGTTTAAAGACTTATGTTTATTTATGCGGTCGCTTACTTACTCATAATCGAGATCTCATCTAGATACATAAGGGCCTAACAATAAGTCTATGGATATTATCTAAGTATATTAATACGAACGATTTTATTATACTTAGAATAATACGTACCATATACAGTATGAACAAGACGTATATCTAGGATAAATTGCCTTATGGGCACATATTCTCCTACAGTTTTAGGGCTCGGCCAGTTTCGAACAGCAGCTACCTTCTCGTGGTCAACAAATATTCTTTCTCCCGACACGATGTGGCCCAGAAAAGCCACCTTGTCTAGCTAGAATTCATACTTGCTGAATTTGACACACAATTGGTGTTGTCTCAAGGTTTCCAAGACCTTCCTCAGATGTTCTCTGTGCTCCTGAGCGTCCTTCAAGTAGATGTTGATGTCGTCAATGTAGACAACTACAAACTTGTCCAGATGGTTATACAATACATGGTTCATGAGACTTATGAATACCGCAGGTGCATTAGTCACGCCAAACGGCATCATGAAGAACTCATAGTGTCCATATCTAGTCTGAAATGCGGTCTTGTGAATATCCTCCTTCTTTACCTTCACTTGATGATATCTGGTCCTCAAGTCCAACTTCGAATATATGCTCGATCCTCCAAGCAGGTCGAAAAGGTCGTCGATCCGAGGAAGAGGATATTTG
The DNA here is from genome assembly GCA_030789695.1 of Scilla litardierei. Taxonomy (NCBI): domain Eukaryota; kingdom Viridiplantae; phylum Streptophyta; class Magnoliopsida; order Asparagales; family Asparagaceae; genus Scilla; species Scilla litardierei. The sequence continues at coordinate 555,769,094 of CM061142.1, forward strand.
TTCTTCACCGTCATCTTGTTCAGCTCGCGGTAGTCGACGAACATGCGTTGGGATCCATCATTCTTCTTTACGAGTAGTACAGGGGCACCTCATACGGATACACTGGGTCGTATACATCCCTTCTGTATAAGATCATCTAGCTGAGCCCGAATCTCTTCAAGCTCAGGTGGTTCCATGCAATAAGGTCCCTTGGATATTGGCTGTGCACTGGCAATAGATCAATGGTAAATTCGAGGCCATGATCCGGAGGCAAACCTAAGAGTTCGTCCGAAAATACGTCCAAGAATTCTCGTACTACTTCAGGTTTCTCTTGCTCAAATTCCATTCCTGTCGCTACTACCTTCGAAAGTCTGGCTCTAAATTTCACTTGTCCTTCTGATCTGTTTCATCTGAGAAATTCGATCTTAGGATGGTTGGGTATCTTAAATACTACCCTCCTTTGACGACAATCAATGGTAGCATGAAATGTTCCTAACCAATCCATTCCAAGAACAGCATCGAAACTTGGCATCTCTATCACCATGAAGTCAGCGAATAGATCACGTCCACAAATCACTACACAACATTGAAGACATCTGCTAGTTATCGGTATGGAACTGCCAGCCGTGTTAACCTTCTAATAAGAAGTCAGAGGTTCAACGGGGACGACATGTGTGTTGACGAATCGACTCGCCAAGAAGCAATGTGTGCCTCCCGAGTCGAATAAGGTAAAAGCGGGTTACCAGCTACTAAGATGATACCTACGGTTACAAGATTTATGTCTAAGCTAACGGCTTATAAATAATTGAACATGATACTATAGGTGATATTTCATACCTGTTATCACTTAGCTAGTAGCTTTGGCCTCGTCCACAGTCATGGTTAAGCTTGGCGCTTTGGGGGTGGCACCTGTCGTCGTGCTTGCTGAAATTCCCGTCACTGAGGGAGAAGTGGTGGTCGTTGTGGACCATTCCTAGCAGGAGCAGGGTTAGGAGGTGGTGGCTTCCTTAAGCAATCCCTTGTGCCATGGTCCTTCGACCACAGACCAGGCAAAGGTTCAGATATGATCGACATTCGGATCGGAAATATCCTGGCTTTCCACAATGATGACACACTAGGCGTGGTAGTGGAGCCTGTCTTTTGAATTGAGTTTGTTGGGTAGACCTGAACATCTAGTTGGATGGAGGTCGACGGTTGGATCCAGCAACAGATGTTGGAGGTAGTGGCCTTTTGGGTGTGGCATCTATGGATTGCTCTCGCTTCTCTTTTCTTTCGATTAATTTGTGCTCGCGAGCTGCAGCTAAGACCTCAGTATGAGGTATACAATTGGCACCCGACCAAGTTCCGTCGAATCTCAATGTTCAGTCCTTGCTTAAAGCGTTGTGCTCGAGTCAGAGGTGGTGTCAACAATTCCTGGATCAAATCGGCTAAGCATAGTGAACTGTGCATCATATTGTTTCCGTTGTCATGGAACCTTGCTTCAAACCGATGAACCGGGCTTGCAGTTCCATCTATGCCTCGGTTGAGAAGTACTGGGCGTTGAAGTGATCATTGAATGTCGCCTAATCAATTAGTCGTTGCAGGCGACGTTCAGCTGAATTTCACCAAATCCGAGCTCCGTCAGTCAGTTGCAACTTAGCAGTATTCACCCATGCGTATTCTGCGATCTGGACTTCTCTTAAGTCATCTTCAGTGCTTTGCAACCACTCTTCAGCCTTCAGATGACCGTCCAAACCATTCCAAAGCTTGGAGCGACCTGAATTGTTGCACTCCTCCTTCGTGTTTTTGTTCCCCTTGTAAGGCATGAACAAGCTCTCATAGTGCGACATCAGATATTTGGTGCACCGTAGTAGATGGTCCGTTGTTGGGGTTGGTTTGATTGCTGGTTCCGGACACATTAGCTCCTTTGGGACTATCAGAAGTATTTCCGTCAATTGTTTGAGTATTTCACCTGCATACATAGGAAAATTTCGCTTCGTTGACTATTATATACAGTACATCCTGATCTTGCTATACTGTTTACGAGGTATTTTGCATGGACCTGCATGGGCCACCAAACTTGTAACGATCCGCTCTCAGGGGCCATTACTTATTTGATTACATTTACAGGTCTGCAGATTACCAGTGAAAACAATATAGCCACAATACAGAGATGTACCAATACTCAAACCAGCATACATTATTACAGTCCATAATTGAAATACAACACACCACAACACTCTCACACTGAGTACATGAAAGGAAGTACGAAAAGGAAATACAATACGCACACCAACTCAAATATCTCTAGAAACCAGCAGTCTCTGCGTCAAACTCTGGCTCCTCAAACTCAGGGGCATCTTCTTCGATCTGTACGTCGTCTGCCGGTGCCATAAAATGAAACCATAGGTAAGTCACAATAATTCTAAGCATAGAAATGAAGAGGTGCACAAGTATGACTAAAGCATGTGATAAAAACGTAACTACGTACAAGTAAACCAGAGCGAAAAGTAAAGTACTGGACAACAACTGTGACAAGACGTACATAACAGAATAGTAAAGGTAAGCAGAATTGAAGGAAGACAATAGACAGTACTATAGTAGTGCAAGCGGTGAAGAAACTAAAACTACGTGAATCAAGCCGGAGAGTATGATGTGCAACCATTGAGTTCATCTCTTGTCTGGGTGCGCCTACCCTGAAGAATACCGAAACGTAGGCAGCTTGATAGGATGTTAACACGGGCAACATGTTTATGTTTGTCGAAACAAATGCAGCTAGACAGGATGCCGAAACTCAGGCAGCTAGACATGTAGATGAACTCTAGTCACTCCCACACTCTCACAATCTATTAGTTACCCCAAAAACACAGCAGTATCAAGTGTTCAAGATCTATAGTTTGGTATTCAACCCGATGTTCTAACATGAGATTTCAATCGGGAATTCTTACATGAAAATCAACCAGAGAGTCTAATACAAATTCCGAATGAACTTTACACCCTATTCCATTAATAGTTTCATGGGACGGGTGAACGAGACAAGATAGTGATCTTAGGGAATACGAGTTTACGTACTATGAAAGGTTGAAGAAACTCATTTGATTGTATTTATAATCAATGGTTGTAAAACTGATGACAATTGGAATTCTAACATTGACCCATGCATACACGGCCAGTCAGGTTTGGCCAAGCAGGTCACTATCCCCTCAAGCAGGATGATCCAAACTTTGGCGCAAACGATCTTATACACCTCGTGGTATCAATGTTAAGGATGCCAATATTCATATCTATTCCAATGATTATATTAACAATCAGCAGAGTAGTTCATGTTTATTTAGAGTTCCGTATTTATTTAGATCTTTACCACTAAGATAGTTAAACTAAGACCACTAATTGACTTTCTTAAAACTAGAAGGAAAAGTAATGTGTATGCTAAGAAATTTGAGGATAAAGATAAGTCCAACAAACATGGAATACAAGATTTGATTATTTAAGTGAATATTCGTCCTGAGATTTTAGTTTCCTATTAAATTAGTTCTCTAGTTGTTGGTTCAAGTCAATAGCCGTTCTGAGACGATATATGTCCTAATTTCATGCTCGTACACTATCTAGTTTTCTAAATTTAGAATTCGCTCTGCTTACCAGTTTTGAGGTGGTTATAGTGAGCTGGAATTAGAGCTAGAGCTTCAAATGGTATGGGTGCACGGGAATCGGCACCTGAAATCACAAGAAATTGTCGGTTATAAGCCGTACCATTTTCTACCTATTTATCTCGATCGTTTTTATTTTATAATAGATTGAAAAGGTGTCGAAAATCGTTCTAAAATTTATACGAGCTAAATATGAGGAAACTAATTTCACCTAAGAAGGAAATATTTTCCTGAAGCCTCTGGGTATTTTTCATAATTTTTAAAAGTTCAAAATGAACTTAAAAACTAATTTTAAATAGTTATTGTAATCGTCCAATAATTTCTTCTGAATGAAATACGTATCAGAATGTTTCAAGTAAGCTGTTAAAATGATCGTCTCGTTGAATACTACAACATATAATTTTTTCATACATCAGTTTACGTGAAAATTTTAAGATATTGTTTTTTAAGTGAACACAACGTAATTAAATATTAGCCTTAGAAAAATACTAAGGGAAGTATACTCGCCTGATGGAGATGAAATTAGCGCCCACGCGTTTGGGACGTCACGTTCGATGAAATTAGCGCCCACGCGTATTTACATATTTTATACATATATGAATCTCTTCCTCCCTCCTTCACTCGATCTGCTGGGCGGGGGTGTCCGTTGTTCAGCGGCAGCGGAGCAGAGGCGGGGGGTGTCGACAAGGTGTGCAGGCGGCGAGGGCGGTTGGCGGCGCTCGGCGACGGCGACGACGGTGGGTGGTCGCGCGGCAACGTGAAGGGAGGAGGCTTGGAGAGGAGGGCGTCGTGATGAGTGTTGGATATGGAAGACGTTTGTACACCCTTGTGGGGGATGTACGAGGGAATACGGACCTCGAACGTCGCGTACACGAAGTCGTGTACAAAGGGAATCTGTTCCCTTGCGGAGAGGATCTCTGGATGAGTGGGAAAGTCGCATTTATATATGCATAAGTGCATGCGACATATGGCTAATAAAGGGGGAATATCTTAAGCTTATGTTGTACCATGCATATGGTACAACTTAAGCTTATAATGTGCCATGTATCATGGTACACCTTAATTAAGTTGTTCCAAAGGAACAACTTACCCTAAAATAACTACCTTGGGGGCTATAAATAAGACCCAAGGGTAAGCCATTTCTTACACCTTTTGCATGAAATTCATGCATGCATCTTCATTCTAGCGAAGCTCTGCAGAAATCCTTTCTCTTCCTCTATCCAAGTTCTTAATCTAAAGTAGAGATTTAGATTATGGATTTAGTAGCCTTACTCCGTTCGTGAGTAGACTCGATCCGTCGTGGCGAATCCGAATGCGAAGTTCGTAGACTACCGTGCCGCGTACGCAAGCGTAAGTCTCAACTTCATTTATCGATCCTAACTCTGTTTTGGCAGGATCCTACATTGGTATCAGAGCCATATGGGTTCGCCCCGGTCAAACCGCCACCCCGTCGAAACTATGAACGAGTCGTTGTCTTTTTCACGGATGGGTCTCCTACTATTACGGATATAGTAGGAACGCTTCGTGACGGAGAGAACGCAGCGGTTGTTCTTTTCACGTTAGGGTCTCCTATCATTACGGATATGGTAGGAACTCTCCGTGACGGGAAGAACCGACCGTTCACATAGTAAGTTATTTTTCATTTTTGGCACACGGCCATTAGGAAATAACTAATTTCTCGACGAACGGGTGCTTCATCGACGAACGGGTGCTTCATCGAGGAAGATGATGGTAGTTATTTCCATCGGGTAAGAGGAAATTTGGTACATGTGCACCATGGCCAAATGGGCTATGAAGGCCATGCACCCCCCTCCTCAAGCGGAGGGGGTTGGCTACGGCCAATAACCACCGACGACCACCCCATCAAGGGGGAGGAATAAGTGCGGCAACCCCATTCAAAGGGGGTGGCCGGCCATGGCCAAAGGGGCCATGGCCGGCCAACGCCGAATGGCCTTGGCCATGACCGGCCATGGCCACGCCATGGCCGGCCATGGCCAGGCCGGCAGTGGCCGGCCTTGGCCAAGGCCTGCCGGCCAGGCCGGCCCTGGCAGTGGCCAGGGCCGGCCCTGGCCAGCCTGCCGGCCCTGGCCACTGCCAGGGCCAGGCCGGCCCTGGCAGAGGCCAGGGCCGGCGCCCTGGCCTCAGGCCAGGGCCTGGCCGAGGCCAGGGCAGGAGCCCTGGCCCCGGCCAGCGGCCAGGCCGCCCTGGCAGAGGCCAGGGCGGCGCCCTGGCCTCAGGCCAGGGCCTGGCCGAGGCCAGGGCAGGAGCCCTGGCCCCGGCCAGTGGCCTGGCCGGCCGGCCCTGGCAGAGGCCAGGGCCTGGCCGGCCCTGGCCGAGGGGGCCAGGGCCCCTGGCCGGCCAGGGCAGAGGCCCTGGCCGGCCCTTGGCCAAGCACCGGCCAGGGCAGAGGCCCTGACCGGGAAGAAGTTAGCAATTCAAAAATTGGTCGACCAATTTAGTGTTTTTGGTCGACCAATCCGACAGATGGTCTGGGTCAATTGCAAACTTGCCTACTGACCCATACGGGGTGACAAAAGGCATTGGTCAAACTCGAATGTGCTGATTAGCCCATACGGGGCTAACCACAGTGCCGAGTAGTTCATACGGAACTAACGTTTTAATGAAGTTTTTCATTGGGCTCTACTCCTTGAAGATTAGCCATAGTGCTCTACTTCATGCGAGATTAGCCATGTCATTGTGCTCTACTCTACGGAGATTAGCCAATGTACTTGTGACGTTGTGCTCTACTCTACGGAGATTAGCCAACGTGCTTTCAAAAAAATTTTGGAAAAAGATGTTTTTCAAATAGGTTATGTCCCGTCCTTAAATCGGGATAGCGCAATTTAGAATTCCAAGTCCTACCACGATCCGGCCATGGTTATTTAACCCATGGGTGTGTAGAACAGGTCTCGTGGCTTGGCAATTGTTGCGTTAAAATTCTTTGCGCAAACTCTCACCTATTCTATTTTGAAAGACATGTTTTTCAAAATTGATTTTCCGCTGTGAAGTACTATAAGAGTACGATTGTTTGATAAGTGATGGGGGAATATTGAAGGTTGTTCTAGATGGTGATTGGAATCATAGAGACCTTTTCGATTCTAGAACAACATCCTCAATATTTTTCGAAAGGAACTTATCAAATATAATATAATTCCAAGTGGGATTTGAATTTTTTTTGGAACTATCCAAATGGGATATTCTATTATCATTTCAAGTGGGAGTTATATTTTAAGAATTTTTATGCAATGTTTTGATCGAACCTTCGGTTTTATGTCTTTTGCAGCATTTTAAAAGTAAAATGTCTTCCGCTTCAAAGAATATCGTTGCTGAGTTAAACAAAGGTGAAAAACTCAACGGCGATAATTACAATCTTTGGTCCATAAAGATACAATACGTTCTAGAGGAGCAAGAAGTGCTCGAAACTCTAAAGAACGTTATGATTGAACCCGAGTTGGGCACTACGGCCCAACACCGACGAGACAAGGAAGCTTTTGATGCTTGGTCTCGGAAGAATAAGATAGCGCGCATTACGTTGTTAAGCAGTATGGCTGATGACATAATGCGCATCTTCCGAGAACATGACCTAGCCATGGACATATGGTCCAAGCTAGAGGAGAAGTTCGGTGGCACATCGGTGTCCAAACTTCGCGCCTTAACTATAAGGTTCGATACATATAAGAAACGTCCAGATCATTCCATGGGGAAACATCTGCGACATATGGCGAACCTTATCTCGGAGTTAAAGGACGCAGGTCATGTGCTCACTGATGAGCAACAAATCCAAGCAGTCATACGTTCCCTACCAAATGGGTGGGATCAGATGAAGATGCATCTCACTCATAATGAGAGCATCAAGACCTTCAACGATGTTTCCAAGCACCTCGAGTTAGAGGAAGAGCGGCTTGCGGCTGCCAAGACAAGTGTAGAAGTGCACATGGTTTCTAGTTCCTCACACGGGGGAAAGAAACGTAAAGATCGTTCGAAGTCTTCTAATGAACGTAAAAAGCAACCTGAGTCTACCAAGGAACCCAAACATAAGGGTGGGCACAAGAAATGGCACAAGAAGAAAGACTTGAAAAGGATCAAGTGCTTCAAGTGCAACAAGCTCGGTCACTATGCTCTTTCGTGTACGAATGGAAGTGACGAGGTAACTTGTAATACTAGTTACATATGTGTTTCTAGTTCACTATTTCTTGAGGAATCTAATCCATTTTGGGATAATTGATTCAGGTGCCACCGACCACATAGCAAAGGACAGACGGTCCTTCGTGGAGTATCACCGGATACTCAAGGAATGAAGTGGATCAATGTAGGAAACAACACACGTGTTGTAGAGAAAGGCGTTGGGAATTGCAAGCTCGACGTGGACAACGGCCACACTCTCCTACTTTATGATGTTCTATTCATTCCATATATTCAAAGGAATATTAATACTGTGGTCAATTTAATGGGTCTTGGTTATAGATGGTTCCTTCATGATTGTAATATGGACCTATTTTGTAATAATTCCTTTATTGGTACTGGGTTTGTATTTCAAAGGATTTATTGTAATAAGTACAATGTATTTCCTCATGTAATGAAAATTTCCTTGTGACAAATTCTTTGACTAATGAGTCTAATATAATTTGTTGTCACGCAAGGCTTGGTCATATTGGACCAATGCGTATGGATAGACTTGCCAAACATCCTTCTATCTGATGTTTCAAAGGTTGAAATGTCGACCTGCGAACATTGCCTTGTGAGGAAATCTTGTCGCAAGCCGTTTGGAACCGGCACAAGGGCCGAGGTTCCATTACAGCTTATCCATTCGGACATATGTGGTCCGATGAATGTCAAGACAAGACACAGGAAGTCCTATTTTTCTTCACTTTTATTGATGATTTCACCCGATTCGGTCATATCTATTTGATATCCCACAAAAGTGAAAGCACTAAACCTGCTTTAAAAACTATATGAGTTTAGTGGAGAATCAATTAGATCGCAAGATTAAGGTCGTGCGAACCGATAGGGGCGGTGAATATCAATCAACAAGTTTAAAGGAACTTTGTGATGAAAAAGGCATAGTACATCAGGTAACTATGCCTTATACTCATCAACAAATTGGTGTTGCAGAAAGGAGGTATAGGACTTTAATGAAAAATGGTCCGGTCAATGATGGCGCAAGCTAACTTGCCAATCACCTTTTTTTGGGTGATGCATTATTAACTGCCACTTTCATTTTTTGAACCGCGTACCCTCGAAATCAGTTAGCTCCACTCCTTATGAGTTGTGGAGCCAAAGGTCTCCTGACTTAAACATTTTGAAACCTTGGGGTTGTGCATTCAACGCACATATTTCCTCCCATAAGTATGGCAAACTTGGGCCAAGGGGAAGAAAATGTATCTTTATACGATACGCAGAAAACTCCAAAGGTTATGTTTTTGTTAGTCAAGAAGACAATGGTGGGCTAATTGAGTTTGAGTCGAGGGATGTCACTTTCTTGGAAAACGAGTTTCCAAGACAGGGCGAGATAAGTCAGGACTTATCTCTATTTGAGATTTATGATCAAGAAGGATTACCTCATTCGAGTGGGAGAATTCTTGGTGAAAACGAAAATACGTTTCAACCTTCACCAATGGGTTATACGAATGACGATTATCCTATTCCATACGGGAATAATGATCCAAGTGGGAGCAATTCTAACGACATTTCAAGTGGGAGTGATATTAGAATTGATCTAACTTCGAGTCAACAAGGACTTGAAGAATCTCAAATACGACGTAGTAATCATACAAGGTTGGTTGAAATTTCCGCAAACCTTTATGATTTTACTACAAGAAAATGACGAGCCTGCTACTTTCAAACAAGCCGTCATTTTTCCCTGCTAAAGACAAATGGATGGAAGCGATGAAGGAGGAATTGAAATCCATGAAAATTAACCAAGTCTGGGACTTAGTTAACTTACCCAGAGGACGTAGAGCAATTGGGAACAAATGGGTTCTCAAGATCAAGCATGAGGCTGATGGCTCTATAGATAGATATAAAGCTCGCCTTGTCGCGAAAGGTTTTACGCAACAGGAAGGGATAGACTACAAAGAGACCTTCTCACCTGTTGTGCGTTTTACCTCGATTCGCATGATTCTAGCAATGGTAGCTTGCTTATACCTCGATTTACATCAGATGGATGTAAAGACTGCCTTTCTCAATGGAGAATTGGACGAGGAGATCTATATGGAACAACCAACAGGATTTGTAAAAGAAGGAAACGAACATAAGGTTTGTAAACTTCGTAAGTCCATATAAGGTCTTAAATAATCCTCGAGGCAATGGTATATACGATTTCAAGAAGTTGTCTTATCAAATGGATTTTCCATGCTTGATGAAGATAACTAAGTATATATCAAGAGGATTAAAAGCAAGTATATTATCATGTCTCTATATGTAGATGACATTTTAATAGCCGGAAATGACAAGGGCTTTGTGATGGATATCAAGGCTTGGCTTTCATCAGTTTTGAGATGAAAGACATGGGAGAAGCCGCATATATCCTTGGAGTTAAGATTTCAAGGAATCGTTCGAAGAAACTTCTTTCTCTTTCACAAGAGACTTATATAAAGAAGGTTCCAGAACGATTTAATATGCAGGACTGCAAGTCCATTGATATTCATATAAGCATATGCGATAATTTATATCTGGAATCGTGTCCAAAGAACCAAAAGGAAAAGGAAATTTTGGAAAAAGTTCCATATTCCAGTACAGTTGATAGTCTTATGTACGCTATGGTGTGTACGAGACCGTACATCTGTTTTGCCGTTGGAAATGGTAAGCTGTTACCAATCCAATACAGGGCAAGTACACTGGAAAGCGGTTAAGAGGATAATGTGTCTTGTAAGATCAAACACATTGATATCCGATACGAATTTGCAAAAGACTATGATAAAACCAAGAAGGTAGACATAAGGTACATATCTACGCATGAGATGATAGAGGATTCGCTTACGAAAGCAATCCCCAGAAATGTGTTTTATAAACACTTATCATCCCAAGGATTGCGTAAAGAGCTGAGTTGTACCAATATATTCCCATGTCTGAGAAAGATCAAATTTGATAAAAGAATAAGTTCTTTTTTTTCCAACATTGCATATGAATTTCTTAATAAATGTTCGTGTGCATTTTTGAAATCTCAGCTGAATTGTGTGTATGTCAGACAGATTAAGGTTGGCTCTCTCACATGAGCAACCGCCTTATCTTATCAGATGGATAAGATAGAGATGAGACTAGTTTAAAGTCAAAATCATTAAATGATTTAGAGTCGTGACTTAAACAAGATAGTCGAATGAAAGATCTGCATCATATGGATGCTTACAAAAGATCTGAGATCTGTATCACAAGGATATTTGAAAGAGATCTCGTAGGATTTTAAATCCTATCTGTCTTATGCAGGATGAGAGTCCGTGAATATTTCACGAGTAGTGAGGGGACTCAAAAAAGATAGGCACTGTGGTGAATGATCTTTCATCCGTACAACATCATTAAGACATACTCTCCCTGGGAAAGGAGTGATGTTGTAATACGTGTTCATACCACGTATGCATTTCGACCACTGAGTTAGTAGCAATAGTGTTTGCTATTATGTGAGACTCAAAGGCCATACGGGTCTTAACTCTTACCCTCAAGGACTCCAATTGGTTCCTTTAGATTTGACGAGATGATCGCTATCTTAGCGTGTTGCTAATGGGCTATGGTAATTCGGCTCGGCGGGGCACGTTAGAAAAGCGAATCAAGTCAAGATCAGAAGGTTCGCAAGAAGAGAAAGATTGATTTCTTATTCGCATTTGGACTTTAATAATTCAAAGCTGGCCAGCCAATTGTAATCCAGATGGGATTCAATTGTTGAATATAAAGTATAAGAAATGTGAAGAAATAATCTAGGGTAAAGCATGTGTTGAACTACTCAACTTTGCACCTTCGAGGTCGTTGTGTATCTCTAACAAGTGCACAACAACAGACTCTACACGCATGACGGTCGCACGGTCTATTTCTCGGTATGATAGATGAAAGAACTAAGGGAAAGACGTTCTCTTACAATCCCCTCAAGTGTGAGTGGGAGATGTTGGATATGGAAGACGTTTGTACACCCTTGTGGGGGATGTACGAGGGAATACGGACCTCGAACGTCGCGTACACGAAGTCGTGTACAAAGGGAATCTGTTCCCTTGCGGAGAGGATCTCTGGATGAGTGGGAAAGTCGCATTTATATATGTATAAGTGCATGCGACATATGGCTAATAAAGGGGGAATATCTTAAGCTTATGTTGTACCATGCATATGGTACAACTTAAGCTTATAATGTGCCATGTATCATGGTACACCTTAATTAAGTTGTTCCAAAGGAACAACTTACCCTAAAATAACTACCTTGGGGGCTATAAATAAGACCCAAGGGTAAGCCATTTCTTACACCTTTTGCATGAAATTCATGCATGCATCTTCATTCTAGCGAAGCTCTGCAGAAATCCTTTCTCTTCCTCTATCCAAGTTCTTAATCTAAAGTAGAGATTTAGATTGTGGATTTAGTAGCCTTACTCCGTTCGTGAGTAGACTCGATCCGTCGTGGCGAATCCGAAGGCGAAGTTCGTAGACTACCGTGCCGCGTACGCAAGCGTAAGTCTCAACTTCATTTATCGATCCTAACTCTGTTTTGGCAGGATCCTACAATGAGGGGGCTAGGGGGCTCCGTCGGTAGGAGGTGTCGATGGCGGGGCAGCGACGACGGTCGGAGCAGTCGACGGCGGTGTGCAGATGGCTCAGGTGGCGTTTTGCAAGCCGAGGGAGGCCGGCGGGTGGTTTTCATTGCCGTGGATAAGTGAGGGAGAGGGAGAGCAGCACGAGGGGTCTTCGCGGCCGCGGGCTTCGACCGAGACGGAGACGACGACGACGACGAACGGACGAACGGACGAAGCTCACGGCGGAGGAAGGCGGCCAAGGCGTCGGGTGGTGGTCCGAGCACAGGGAAGGGCAGAGCACGGGTTTAGGGGAGAGAGTCGGGAGTTTTTGCGTGAGCTGGGGGAATTAGGGGGGATTTTATGGTTAGAGAAATTTAGTTAAAATTTAGTGAGAATCAATCCTAATTAATACATTAGGTATGTATTTAATGTAATTAGGTATAACTTTAGACTAAGTTTAGAAAAAGATTTTGAAACGTGGAAACATGTTAAGCATTTTGGGTTAAAATAATTAGTTAATGAAATAATGTAATTAGTAACTAGGTTAAAGTAATTAGTAAATAGGTTACAGTAATTAGTAATAACTAATATATGATTATATTGAAATATCATTTCTTTATGCAAACGACTCCGAAAAATTACGAAAAAATAGCCATCGGTTCATATCGTTACGGGAATCATGAATATGACGAAAAAATTTCGAAAAAAAAACCGCATTTACTCATCTTGAACTTGTTTGATACTATCGTAAAGACAGAAAGTCGTGTACGTTGAAACCTGACCGTTACAGATGTCGTCTTTGTGTGAGTCCTGGTGGCCGACATGGGTCGGCGAGTGCAGATCTACCATGTAGAGTCGTGCCAGAAAGTTGGTTGGGCTAATCTCCCAGGCTGCTCTCGGATGGCCCCTGAGGACATGTGTAGCCCCTTAATTCGGGTGGGATGGTCACCGCTGTTAAGTCTGGATGGGCCCCAGCTCAATGTACCGCTAACATTATGTAATATTAAACAGAACTGAATCTATATACAATTGTGCACATGCTTATACAGTTGGATGCATATTCAAATAGCTGGATAACCACTCAGAAATGTTATACAGTTAAGCACCATCCACATCCGTATCTATACTCAAACAGAATGAATATATCTATATTACAATTGATGAAGTTGTCCTACTAGGACAAAAGGGTGTGTAGAGATGTGGCCATGGTTTGATCACATCATCAAGGTGTGGCCCACTTGGGGATGGGTGTGGACTTTGGTGTGGTTTGGGGTTTTTTTGTGGTGCATCCAAATTTAAGCCCGTACTATTCCCATGAATTACAAGATTGCCATTGTTATTTCATGCAACCAAAAACTCCTCACTCTTCCACCTATTTACGGATTCGCCATCGGTCTTTTTTCACTTTGCCCCTTGCATTTTTTGCACTTATGCCCCTCCTTTCCAACATTTTACCCCCGCCGATTCCCACACACAACCCCACGCTTCCCTCTCATTTTCGGATGCGTGCAGTTTCCGCCTCATGTGTGTGTGTTTTTATTTTGATCCCCGTGCACATAAATTTCTAGTCTATTATACAAATGAGCACTTTGTCCTAATGCGATAAAGTGTGGGCCCCATATTTGTCCCACGTGGACAAAGTTTGTCCCCATGTGGCATGCCACGTGGCTTCCCCCCAACAAAAAAAAATCACATCTTCCTCTTAATTACAAGTGTGCCACTCCCTTTAATTAAACCCAAAATAAAACCATGCCCAACTTATTTACATGATTGCCATCGCGTCTTTTTCCCTTATAACCCACAATGTTTTTTGCATTTTATCACACTTTTTATCTCCGACAATACCGACACACATACCGACACTTCTCACTCCTTTTCGGTGGCGCGCGTTCACGGCATCCTATTTGTATGGATTTTTTTTTTGCGCCGTGCACTATGTGCACGGATTATTTGTAGTATACATGTATCAGGACACTACATCGAATTAGAATCGGACCATTTGTATTCGTTTACATTCGTAGATGTTTCTCGGCTACATTTCATGGGACTCTAAACATTGGGCCTATGATTTTCTATTTTTAGTAAGCTATAGGCTGGACTGATATGCCCACCCCTACCTTATCTATTTTATGGGCCAACTGTTTTCAGTCTATTTGACTTGTTTTATCCACCGCGAAACACTTGTTCGCTGGCCTTTTTAAGGCCGAGTTAGCATGGGTAACATATCCCGAGCCCAAATTCGGTTTATTCCACGTACCTGACCGAGACTACAAATCCAACGGCTGAGATTGGGCCAATCGTAAATCCCAGATTGTATCGGAGTGTATAATCCTTTTTTATTTATAATTTTATTTTTCTTCAACCCCCATTTAAATCCCCCACAATAAAAATGACAAAAAATAATTAATCAATCTCTCTCTCTCTCTTCTCTCTCTCATCGCTCTCCTTGTTCTTGTCTTGAATCGGAAGAATTCTCGGGTTGGCGTCATCGAGAGGTCAGTCCATTTCTCTTGACGATCAATCAATCGATTTTGTTGTGATTGTTGTACAAGTAATCGCTCTCAATTTGAAAATTTTGTGTATATTTTGTTTGATCGGTGCAATTACTTCATGGCATTGTTCTGAGTTCCGTTGTTTGCTGGATTTAGTATGGTATATTTCAAATTTTGATTGATTATTATTATTATTTTTGTTGACGAGCCCAGTTGTGGTAATAGCTTGTTTACTATTATTATTTTTAATTTTGAGAAGCTATTTAGGTTGCGTGTGTGATGTGGGATATATTCATATCTGGGTGATTAGATGTTGGTACTTGATTTCTAAGATTGGGGGGTTTTTATTTTGCTTTTAAACTGCTGACTTTATCTCATTAAAATCCATCTGTGCTTGATGCGGTTACAGCTTTAGCAAGATTGTTTTTTTATTTTGATTGATATCTACTTTATCAACTGCTTGTTCTTGTTCATGGTTATTGTTTTTTCTTATTTTATTTTATAAATTTGTTCTTGCTTAGGTCAGGGATTTAAAATTTGGGTCTTGAATAGAACTGCAACAATGAGATTCGGAAAAGGGAGCAAGGTGGAGGTTTTGAGCTAGAGGGACGTTCCATCAGGCTCTTGGTTTCCGGCGGAGATTGTCTCGGGAAACGGATGTTATTACAATGTTAAGTACGATGGAGATCATGCCATAGATAAAATGCAGAGAAAGTCGATTAGGCCGCGCCCTCCTCCGATCTCGAGATCAGGGAGTTGGGCGCCTGGTGACATTGCTGAGGTTCTTGAGAACAACTCTTGGAAGGCGGCGAAGATTATGCAGGTGATTGACGGTGGAAATTACGATGTTATTATGCTGGTTGGATCATCCAAAGAGCTTAAACTTCACCGTTCCAACATTAGGATCCGGCAGTCTTGGAAAGGCAACAGATGGGTCTTGGTTGATAAGGTATCATCATATTGTCATTCTCCATATCGCATTTTTCTTGTATGCCATTCATATTGAAAATTCTTGCCTTTCTTTAATGCTTTAGATCAATCACTTATTGTATTTTCATGCCCATGGTAATGCTTGCTATTTATCATAAGTTAAGCCTCTTTCTTTTTTACAGTATCTGATGGATTTATTATTTGGTTACAGGATTCTGAACAATTAAATGCAGGAAATATTGATATATCTCATGATGTGGAGAAGTTTGACCAGCGGAAACTGCAGCGACGTGCAGTGGTGAAAACATGCAAGGAACATAACCAATCCCATGCCAGAAAGAACAAATATGCTGAAGAACATTGTCAATTTTCTTTAAAGAGGCTTGAGGAAGAGGTCGAACTTTTGCTTGCCAGCTTTAGAGGGAGATGCTAGGGTAGGATCTGGTAGAAAGATGGGAGCCATCAAGGAGGAGAAGAGGCAAAGGTTGCTTATGGAACATTCATCCAAAATACCTGAAAAGGTTGATGTTTGTGCTTCATCACGAATAATTCCTGGTGAAAAATACATGGGTGCTCCCTTAAACAATAGAACTACTGGGTTCCCTGAAGCAGGCATGAACTGGGGAAATCCAAATGAAGACGTGCATTTCTTTCTTGGAAGTTTAGAACACAGTGAGTCTGATAGTCATTCATCTTCTGTTGGTAGTTGTAGCAGTAGTCCATATAGGTCACCTTACGATCATGAGAGTAATCCAACTCATGATGTTGAAGTTTCTAGTGGGTCAGTAAGAGAAACTTCTGAACCTACAAGAGTGGGAGATACGGTTCAAATTCATCAATTGGAGTTAAGTGCCTACCATTCCATCATTTTGGCATTATATGCATCTGGACCATTAAGTTGGGAGTGAGAAGCTATGTTAACTAATCTCCGCCTTGTGCTTCATATAACCAATGATGAACACTTAATGGAGCTAAGACATTTAAACAACTATCAAAAGTGATCCGGCTTAGCTTAAGCCAAATTTCTGATCATTGGTTGAACCATTTAGTCCATGTTCTTTGTTATCACGTTTCAGTGTTGTTGTAAGGTGGGGATAATTTGTGTCCACTCTCAGGTGTTCAATTCTGAATTTAAGAGTGAAGGCAATGTATTACTGGGAAAATTTTTCTACAGAATTTTTTTAAAGAAGAAATAAAGTGTCTCATTAACCTTTGTTTGCTATTGCCCTGCTTTGCTGTGAGCGTGTCTCTCTTTCCTTGCACCTTTAAGAAAGTTTAACCTCAGATTTTCTGCCATGTCACATGTGTTAACCAGCTGTGTTTTGTTCAAATTTATGATGTGATTATTTGTTGTATGAATTGGTTGTAGTCTGTTTACATTGTTTGCGTATGATTTGAGGGGCATCTACAACTGATCTGCTCCAATGAGTTTTTAGGGCTATAAATTTGATCCCTCACAATTCCATTAATTATTAGTAGGGATGCATCCGTATGCAACAAAAGTTGGATCTTCCACTATTTTGGAATGTCGTCATGCCACAGAAGAATTGATGTTTTTAATGGAATGAGGAGGTTACAAAAGGGCATTTATCAGCATGATTCCATAGAACTAATGAACTATATCTGTAGATTTTCTATCTGATGTAACTTGATCAATATTATGGTCATGTTGGCTACTTTTCTTGATTTGAGTGTTTCTTCTAAAGTTGCCCGGTTCTTGTTCTTTTGGGATGCTTTGAGCATGAACGGTCACTCCGTGCTCTTTACTTAACAGTAAGGTTATTCTGCTGGATCAGCTTTAGCTTCTTAAATTTTGTTTCATATTTGACTCTTCTCATGCATTTTCAGGGCCAAAGTTGGAGGCCTGCAAAGCATGCTTCTGTAGGTACAAGATGCTGGTGAGCATTTGTCACCTAATTTTCGCGATGGAGAAACTAGTGGCATCTTTCATTTCATTCAAACCAACAAATTAGGGTGACATTTACCGATGTTTACAGTTCATCGGCCACTTGGGTATGAGGCCAGCTGCCTTGTGACTTATGCCAAATCTATTAGGAACTTTATTCAGATCTTGACAAAAGATATGATTGTTCGTTTCAAAATATTGTGATAGTCTATTTTTAGACCTTCTTACACTTACACTTGAAAGATTCTATAGCAGAACCTTTCTGCATTGGTGCTTTCAGTTAACATATGGTTTTTTCAAGGTAGAAATGTCTACTGTCAACTAGCCTTTTAATTCACGACTTTTTTTTGCCGATTGTTGCATTAGCCATGATTTGATGCCTATTTATAGCAGCTTGATTTTAGGTTATAGTTGCCAATTCATGATTATTCTTTTTAAACCTTCTTGATCCAAAGCAGTGTTCTAGAGCTGGCTTATGGGGAAAAAGTGTACTTGATGAATTATACTTGTTACATAACTTAGAGGTAAGTGAAGTTGAAACTGTATTGTTTGTACTCTCTTGTTCTTACAATGTGAACATGTGTTTGCTAGCGAGCCTGATGCATATACACTTTGTCTCACTACGGGGGTAAACAGTAGGTGAAGAACAGAAAGTAACTTATTTAAATAACAAATTTATAATATAATAAATTGAAAAGTAATACTTTTCATTTGCTTAAAGCTATTATTGATGGTTCCGAATCGAAGGAGTTGGCTGGACCATATAAATGAATTCTGCATTTTATTTTTCCTTTTCAACTTCTCATTCAATTGCTGGAACTTATGAATTTGAATTCGGATGAAAAATGGAATAAAGTCAGTGTTTCAAACTTTCAAGTGAAATAATCATACATGAAATGCTCTTGAAGTCACAAATACAGAAAATACTATTTATGCTCATTTCTTTTATTGAGCCTTCTTGATTTACAAAGGTGTTCTACAGCTCATGGCGAAAAGGGTGGTTGATTAATATACCAGTGATATAACTTTTCTCAAAGAAAATGTACTTGTCATCTGACTCTGAAGGTACGTTGCATTCAAAATAGTATTCTCGGGAACTTTCTTATTTCATTTTAAGTTTCAGAACATCTGTTTGCTAGTGAGCATAATGCATTTAAAAAAACAAATTAATGGTTCAGTCGAACATCATACATGAAAGTCTATTTTACGTCCTTTTAATGTGCCTTCTAGATATAGAGCTTTGTTCTAGGCCTGACTCGTGCTGAAAAGGCAGTTGATGAATTCTACCAGTAATATGATATGGGAAGGAATATTAAATTTAAATTACCTTCTCCTTGAGCTCCCGATTCCCTATTCCGTATGTTTCAGAACATCTGCTTGCTATGGAGCTTAATGTGTTAAATAATAATAATAAATGAAATGTTCAATTGAAAGTCATACAGGAAATGCCCTTGGAGTTATAAATACAGTTGTATAATATGTTTCATCAGATTTTCTAAAAATGATGAAAAGTGTGCTCAATGTTCCACCTATGCTGCTGAATTTCATAAAGTCAAGACCTCGCGCATTTGTATATGATGCAAGAATTATCCAGGCTGACGAGCCAATAAGTGCCGTGAGCATGATGATCATATTTTCTAGCTACCATGGTCATCCTCTCAATAAATGTTTTGGGGTTGATAGTTACCAGTTTTCATGATATTTGGATGCCCCTGTATGTGAAGCTTTTTTTAAGGAAGGCATTATGACCTTGGCATGAGGAGATATTGATGCTTACATGCTATTTAGAGGGTAAATGGCTGATGAATTTGTATGCTAGTTGTTGACTGTCAAGGTACTTGTTTATCTCCGTCTGGATTCAGTTAAGCGCTAGCAAGATGGAAATAGTTTACCGTGCAAGTTTCGCTTCCATGGCTAAATAGTTTTGACAGGTTTTGGATTTCACGATGGCGAATCTAGAAATTCTGTCATGTTATTCATGGCACTGGAGGTAACTGATAACTTGGTCAAACAACTGCACTTTTATATCGATACATCAGAACCATCGACCTCTCACAAGGGAGGGAGTGCGAATACCACTAAGCCAAATGGCTCGGGTAACACTGCACTTTCATCGCCTGAATTTTCAGTTGTGAAGTTTTCTAAAAGGTGTTGCGCTTGCAGTTAACGTTGTATCTGTTGCTTAAATGATCCAGATGAGATGTTCAGTTTCAGTGTATAGCAACCTTGGTTATCCTGTAAAATGGCTTTCATCTCTTCATAATTTAGGTTGATATGAGACGATGTTATGATTCAAAACTCTCCTTCTATAGAGTGGTCGAAGAATTTCTTCTACATTGTGCGATACATTTCTTTGTTCTATTACGGTGCAGGTTCATAAAACTAATTGGCGAGAGCAATCCCTGGTTCCATGCAAACAAAGGATCGGGGAGATCTCCTCAATCAAGTGTTGTTTGAGAGCTAATTGAATGGAGCTTGCATGCGCTATTACTGTGGCATTTTTATTGGCATAAATCATGTTGTTGATAAAATACTGAATATATACAAATTTTCCGACTTTATTGTTCTCCTTTGGGTTTAGGACACTTCTTTTCCTTCAGCGACAAATCATGTCAACGTTGTTCTCAGAATCTGTTGACTTGGTATTTTCTCATGGTCAATATTTCTTTTCACAAATTTTGATCTTTCTGTTTATGTAATATGGTGGATCCTTTGACACGTGCACAGTGCACTTATAATTACAATGCAGGTGTCAAGAACCTTGACCTATTAGATGTACTTGTGAAAGCCAAACTAGTGTAAAATTGAAGAGCTCCTGGCTTTGCATTAAACGAGGAGACAATTGGCCTACTTTTTTGAGTTGGGCAAGTGCCATTGAATCATAGTGTTAGTGGCGAGTTAACTGCTGTTGCGACATCATACATATTGTTATTCCTCGAAGAGGAACACTCGGTGATAAGTACATCATGCATACTATTGAATTCCACATTGCAAAATGTTATTGTTTTACCTGTGTCACATGTGCATGGTTTACAATGGTAAAGTCTAACTGGCACATGATGGTCTTAGTTTGATTAGTGCAAATGCATCAAAACACAACCAACCCAACCACCATCCGCCAAGGATTTTATCAGGGCCCTTTCTTTTAAGGGTTGGGGATCCCTCAGTGGGATCAAACCGTAACCCCCTTCACCGCACTTAAAAAAAGGCAAACCCCAACAAGGAAAATCAAAATACGTGCTTGGCCGCAAACTAGCATTTGCTTGGTTGGCACCTGCTCCCCATCCCTCCTCGGAGGGCGAGGGGTCGAGGCCCAGCGTGTTTTTTAAAATTCTTTCCGATGTGTCAAAAAAAATTACGTGTAGCCCAACTTTGATGTGGCCCAAGACAACTCGAACCGGCCCATGTTTACTCTCCCATGCAAAAGCTACCCACTTGTCAAAGCGTAAAAACTAAACTATATCGCAATCAATGCCCAGAAATCCCAAAAGAGCGGAGCAAAAGTAGTCGGATGCGACAAGATTTTAGGGCCATGTTTTTTTTTGTGAAAGTTGGGTAGAAAGTGGCCCCTTGCGCACTATTTGACAACTGTCACCACTTTCACGCTCGACTTTCTCTAGCGTGTTCTTTTCGTTGCCGCTGAGAATTGCGGACGTGGATCCAAAATTCTCGAGAGCGGAATCTCCGCTTTTTCTGGCGATTTCAGCTAGGATTCTCGAATTCATGGGTCCCACTCGCTCTGCTCACCTCTCATCTCCATTGCAGCATAATCAGCACTCCCATTGACACCCAACGCTCCTTCAACGGTGCAATTTTTGGGCCAAATCCAACCCTAGACGGCGGAAAAAGGTGGGGGTTTTCGGTTTTCGTGGTCGATCTGCAACTAGGGTGGCAATATTGGGCTCACCGGTTATTGCGATCTGCAACTATGGTTTCGATCTTGGGATTTTTTTGTTCCAGTGTGCGCTGGGGCTATGCGATCGGAGGGATCTGCTGCTTGAACTGATGTATCTTTGGTTCTTTGCGAAATCTGTGTTAGATTGTTGGATCTGCTCGTTGAGGTATAAATTCTCTTTAAATTCAGCAATCTTTAAAGCTTGGAAAAATGGCAGATTTTATACTGTCCCTGCGTGGGTGTCGATAATATGAGTTTTTATCTCGATGATGGTTTGTTATAACCTATGGGCGGGAGAATTTTTTCGGCCCATACCATAAAGGACGGCATGAATCCATAATTTGTGCTTTTTCAAAAGCACCATAGTATACATAATCCCAAGGTTTGCATGCATCAGATTGCCCAATTCTAACTCAATTCCAACTTAATTTACAAATGCCCAATGAAGTTACAGCAAAGACACCATACATATCAAATGTTTACGTCAAATGTAAATCATTGCAAAGGTTGAATAAAACGGCAAGCCAATCAATTTCAAGCCCCATGAATCCGTAATTATTTAGGGTATCTACCTATTATTGCCCCATGATGATACATCCAACGTGAAGCTGAGATGTGGGCTATAAAAACTGCAAATTGTATGTTGGACTTACTGAGGGCTCATGTGTAGGGATTCATGAAATGTTTGAAAGTTGTATGTTTGATGAGGATAAGATATAGGATTCACTTTATGTTGGGTGACTTTTCCTAACATCGCATCAGTAGTACGGTGTCCCTAATTATATGACCACTACATAATAGAGCCCAATGATGAGAAAAATACAGTGACTATAAGGGGTGTGGGATTTGGATTGATGATGCTACGTTGGTACATTGCTATAGTATGCTTAAAGTATGTCAAGAAACTAGCAATGAAAATCAAATGATAAATAATCTGAGGGCAATTGGATATGAATTCATGATTGGCTTGGACATGATTGGTGGGATGCTGTTTCGTGTGGTATGCAATGAAATGTAATTGCTTAAAATACAGGATTTTAAAACTGAAGGTATATGTTTCAATGTAATGTAATTGTTGTGATTTCCCCGCTAAATATTTTTTAATATGTATGAAACGGTAATATTTTCTGAATTTAGTGATGCCATATCATTTAGCTCATTGTTTATGTTTTTTTGTCCCATGCATGGTTTTATGATAAAAGCAAATGTCATTTACAACTTATGATTGAAGCTATGTTTGATGCCAATAAGGGTTAGATGGATGAAAGTAGAGAGAGTTCGGGTTGTTCAACGTGTACGTCTGTCGTGCCGGCTATCATTTTTACCATCATATTCATGGAGCTATACGATGACGATAGGGCCCCCCCTCTACCTAGGGAGCCCTCAGAGATGCGTCATATTCATAGAAATCCCACATGTGTAGAATTCTATATGGTTCTGATAGTAGTTGTTTACACTACTTAAGAATGCGCAGACATGCTTTCCCGAATCGTGCAAGTTTAATGCGAGACAGTGGTATTCTCAAAGACACTTATCATGTGTCAATCGAGGAGCAGGTGGCAATGTTTCTGTAAGGACCCCGTCTATGGGAAAAACACTACAAGTGGGGTTGAATAGTGTTTATGCAAATTTAAAGGAATTTACGCCAAATAAAATGCAATCCAACAAATAGTGCGGAATAGAAAAACGACCCAAAGTGAAACACATGCAAACGCAGAGATGTTTCAAGTGTTCGGATTACCCAAGTCAACTTCCGACTTGTTCCCGGTAATCCTACGTCCCTACCACCCGGATACCACCGGATACTCAAGTTAGAACCCTACATTGAGGTTTCCTTAAAGCCCACTTGTAGCAACCCTACAAGTGCAATCGAATACAATCGATGTCCTTGACTCCCACAACCAGGGAGGAAGCAAAACCACTCTCACAACCGAGAGCACAATTCAAATAACGAAAGTTATGAAATATGAAAGCAACACTTACAATCACCTATGCCTTGAAGTAGAACTTGAAGGAGGAGTGTGACGTGTGTTGAAGAACTCTCTTGGAAGAGAGGAGAAAGCCCTTTCTCTTCACTGCACCAATTGCCTAGAAGATCAATCGTTGGTTCTAGGTTGGAGAGCAAGAGAACAAGATTTGGAAATACTTAGGGCTTTGGATTTGAGAGCTTTGATCTTTGGAAATGAAAGCTTGAGAGATTTTGCAATGAATGAGTAACCTTCCAATGGAACAGTAGAAGCTCTATTTATAGCTTTCTCAAATCCACAAAACAGTTTAGGCAAAAACCCAATTGGAATCCGTGAGAAAAATCTCAACGGATATAATCTGAACTCGCGACAGTCGATTATTGAACAATCCACAGTCGATTGTTGCACAGTCAGCAAGGGTAGGTGAGAATTCATAACGGTAACTTACCAAGTGGACAGTCGACTGATGAAGCAAAGACAGTCGTCTGTTAAAACAACAGGCGACTGTAATTTCTTCGACAGGCGACTGGCCGAGAGAAGAGTAAGTTAGACAAATACTGGAAATCTCACAAGATACAGGACAGACGACTGATTCAAGTAATACAGTCGACTGTTAATCAGAACAGGCGACTGTAAAACCTTAAACAGACGACTGTCAAAAGCAAGAGAAATTTCCAGAGAGCTGAGTCAAAGAAATGACTTACAGACAGACGACTGTTGCAGCATAGACAGTCGACTGATCTAACAGACAGTCGACTGTATATACAGCATTAGTCGACTGGCCGTAGAAGTCAGATCAAACAGAGTTTGGGCAAGGATAGACAAGCGACTGATTTACAATACACAGTCGACTGTCACTAGGACAGGCGCCTGTGAATCGTTCAACAGTAGCCTGTGCGAAATAATCAGAGAAGGCCCAAAACTATATTGTAATAGTCTGTGCATAACAGGCGACTATAGAACAAAAAACAGTCGACTGTTTTTGAGACAGACGACTGTAAACTGTTCAGCAGTCGGCTGTTATGAACAATCTTAGCACAAACAAAAGAGAATTGAATTGGGATCAAAGGACAATTGGGCTAATGAAGTCCTATGACAGAATGTAGATGTGTGTGAGTGCTCCATCAAAGTTCTACTTCTAAGCTTCATACTAGAAGAGATAAAAGAAAAATTACATTGACGAATAATCTCTTCTTTCTATCGTATGAGCTTGAAGTCTTTACGGAGCTTCAATCAACAATCTACGATCATCCAATTCAGGTTATTTGCCTTCAATGACGTTTGTGAGCCATCCATTGCTAGTTGATCTTCATAATAAGCTTAGGCAATGGATTAACGGCAAAATAGGGGATTAGTCCCAAGCATTTATGTTTGCTCATCATTAACACCAAGTAGGGAGAAGTCCAATACTCAACAGTTTCTTCATATCATAGGGCACAAGTCAAAGAACAGATTTATGCAAGTAGATTTTATAAGGTCCGGGGCAACAGTAAGCAATTACTTTAACAAAGTGATGTATGCAGTTTTGTACCCTTCGTGATAGGTTCATGAAGCAATCCCCAAACGAGACATCACTAATCAATAATCCTAATTGGTTCCCATTTTTCAAGGTCAGTGTTTTTATGAATAGCTAGCATAGATTTAAATGATTTATGGTCATTTCAACGTGTCCGTTGCATTGGTCTAATTGATGGGACACATATCGATACCATGATGCCTGCCAAACTTGTACCGCGATTTAGAGGTCGTAAAGGGGTTACACAAAACGTGCATGTAGTTACAATGCCAAACAAAAGATTCACGTACGTACCGTCTGGGTGGGAAGGATCATCGAATGATTTCATGGTCCTGAAAGATGTGTTATCATTATCCCTACCCCACGGGATGCGTGTGTATGATGGTAATTGGAAATCTTTTTCGTAAATATCATGCATACGTCTGTATGGTACCATGTGATTATAAATCGGTTTTAATTTTTCTGTTATAGGGAAATATTACCAATGCGATGCAGGCCATACAACAATGACTGGTTTCATATCTCCATACCAGGGCGTTAGGTGCCATCTGAAGGACTATACTGATCGAGTTCCTCGAAATTGCAGAGAGCTCTTCAACCTAAGACATTCTTCATTAAGAACAAAGATCGAGTCGATGTTTGGAATACTAAAGAACAAGTTTAAAATTTTGACTGCAAAGCCTCACTATCCATTCAAATCTCATGTCGATACCGTCCTTGCTTGCACAGTTTTGCATTATTATATCCAAATAGCAGATCCGTATGATCCACAGCTAAATGAGAAAGGGGATGTGATTGATGAGGATGGGGATGTGATGGATGAGCTGGATGACTCGATTATGGATCTTTCACAGCAGTTGCCCATACGTGAACAAACTTCACAAAGGGATCAATTAGCGTGGGAAATGTGGGTGGACTATTGTAACATACATAACCATGGTAACACAAATGAATATGGGCTATGAGGGAAGAGTTAAATGACGAATTTTAACGGTATATGTTAAGTTGAATGATTTGTATTACAATAAGATATATAAGTTGATTATGTTGGTTGATGCATGAGATGTGGTGACAATTTAATTGCTTTATCTGATTAATTTATTTCTATTGTATTGGATTATGATGATATGGGTGGAAGTAAATATTACGTTCATTGCTTTTTATTAACTGTACTTTAAGGGGGTTCATGTCAGTATGGCCAATATTGCTTTGTTATGGAAATAATGATTTTGTAGGCATGGACGGGTCATCGCATCAAGGGCTAGGGAGTGATCCTATGCCCCCATTCTATGACCCTACATATGGTACACAGTGGGCAGATGAAGCAAGAAGGAATGATCCATTGCTTGGGAGGCCATTGCTGCGTAGGACGAGTGATGTTTAATATCCTATGCATAGCTTCCAAGAAGTTGGATCATCTATGCCATTTTTATAATATCCCACATATAGCTTGCCAATGTCGATGCCCATGTCGCATCCTCTGGGCTTTATGCATATGCTACAAGGTGGTGGGGCTATACCACCTTTTATAAGCCAATCAACACAAAGCGCTTTCTCCATGCCTTCATCACAAAGCGGGTATGGAACAACAGGTGGAAGTGACTCCTCCAGGAAGTTGGGTCGCCCGGGATGATGCCATGGATGGATCGGTGTATAGTCCCAGGAAAAAAGTAAGCAACCATCCAAGAAGGGGGCGTTGAATAAAGTTTGGCTTCGGGAGCATGATGTGGCCTTAATATCTTTCCTGGCGAACCAAACACGACAAGGCAATAAAGTCGACAAGACATTCAACGGGCCGGCCTTCACCTCCGCAGCATCATATATAAACTCCATGTTTGGCACGGAATACACAAGTCAGCATGTCAAGAATCATATGAAAGGTCTTGCCCGACGACTTTCTGATGTTTTAGCGTGCTTAGAAATTAGTGGGGCTGGGTTGTTACCTGAGAAACAGATGATAGTACTAGACCCTGAAATTTTGTGGACCACAGGCTGCGGTATTTACTTCTCCATTACGCAAATCTAAAATAAATGTTATTTTTGTCATACTAACCTTCATAATAGTTGATTCATTATAAGTGCAGGCAAATTATAGGTTGAAAGACTATGTCAATCAACCCTTACTGTGGCTTGATGATCTGAGGGTGATTATAGAAGATGACGCCGTGAAGGTGGATTGTAGGAAGAGTATGTATCACTCGTTTGGGGCGCCTTTAATGATGGTGACGGAGATCATGCAAGTCCGACACCCTTCTCGCAAGCATCAACCGACCATGATGCTTATCCCGACATCCCCAATTATATGTCGATGGGGCCATCTCCGGCTATCACACTCCGCTTCTCATTCTACTAGGGAGCGAGGACGCGAGCAGGTCCGCGGCATGCTTAAAATAAGGAGGAGTACTTTTTTTCTTTCTTTTCTTTTCTTTATTCCTTCTTGGTTTAAACACACTAAGCCTCTATGTAAAACTGCAGGTCCTTGCATGCGGATTTAAGAAAGCTTGAATAACATTATTACAAACCAAGAGTCCAAATATAGAATACAACAGTAGGCCTAGCAAGGCCAAATCTAAATACACACAGATACATTGATATACTCAAAAAACTGACATGAAATAATAAAAGAGCTAATCTTCATCAGGGATGAAGTCCACGTGGTTCTGGTCAACAAGACTGATCTCAGCGACAGATTCATCAGTAAACTCTGGCTCGAAACCTAACATGCATTTCAAAACAATATACATTTGACATACATGTTAGCGAGGGTTACTCGTGCAAGTACTTTCCCATAATAGAAAGAATAAAATATTTTACAGAAAGCATGGTATGTATAACAAGTTATGTAAAAGGTTAAAAACCAAATAGGACAAAAGAGAGATTCTTATAACCATGCATGCAAAGGGTCGGAGTAACTTTTTAACAAGACTGAAATCAAGATATAACCATAATCAATGTTTACGTTGATGATGTTTCGGATTCTAACATTGGCTCATGCATTCACGGCCAGTCAGGTTTGGTAAAGTAGGTCACTATCCCCGCAACCAAGGTGATCCAAAACTTGGATGCAAACGATCCTAGACATCGGGTGAAACCAATATTTAAGAATACCAATTAAAATTTCTACCTCATCAATTTAGTCATAACTATACAATCAGCTTGGTGTGAGTACGTAGAAAAAGAAATAAGTTTAATATAGAAGAGCAAGAGCAGTTAAACAATTGATAGCAACTTGCAACCTGTAGCAGTTTAAATATTTGATAGCAATTTGCAACTTGTAGCAGTTAAACATTTGTTAGCAATAACAACATGTAAGGAAGACACAGTATAAAACTATAAAGTGGATACTCACTAATATTGTTCTATTATAAAGGCCAAAGTCCAAGGAAAGATGTAACTTAGATGCACTAGAACCATCGGAAGGTACCCGGGTTCTAAACTGACCGACTCCATCTGGATGACGGTCAAGATTTATGAGAAGGGCAGATCTAGTCAATCAGCAACCTCTACTACAATGGACTACCCCATCTCACAGGTCAGGTCAGCAATATATATATTATAATTAAATTCCTTCAGTCGTTTAGTATGTTTTGTTCATTTGCATCGTATTAGATGTGTACATTTGTTTTACATTGCCTCAATAGTCCATATGATAGTATCACAAAATTTCACAATTAACGATTTACTTTATCTATTTACGAAGCGTTGAGATACGTAAATTTTAATAAGAAAAGAGCACAAATTAATTACAACTATCAAATGAACTTAAAACATTTTTCTAAATCTAGAATGTATTTTTCAAAGCTTTAAAATAACTAATAGGCATTTTTACTAATTTAAAAGGGTCAAAAACTAGTTTTTAAATTAAGAATTGATTTTTACGACATATATTCAAAGATTTACTGAGGGCAAATCATATGTCAGAATTCTTCCAGAAAGAGGTCAAAACGACCGTATTAACTAGCACTACAACATATATTTTTCTCGTAAGTCAGTGTACATGAAAATCTTATGATATGAATTTTAAAGAGAAAGTATATTTATTGAGTTTTGCCTTTGAAAAATCATTGTGGAATATGTACTTGTCTTTTGACGATGAAACCAATGCAATAAATCTGTTTCATCGTTTCGGATTTTCTAGCTCTTTCCGTATATTTTTTGACATATATATAATTTATTATTGTAACGACCGCTTTTCATGTATCTGGGTTTAATATAATATAATATATGTTTTGTTGGATTTTCCCTTCATGCGTGGTTTTCGTCTCCGTAGTTTTCATTTTCGATCGATTCGTCGTATTTTCTCGTTTCTTCCTTAGGATCGTCGATTTCGAAGTGCGTCATTCGTGACAGACTTCATAACGGTCATATCTTACTGTTAGATCAAGCCTAGGAGTCTTAGGAATCGATCCCGGGGCCCCGCGCTCCATTTCGGAACTTTTGGTGCTTATTAGCCGGTGTAAGAAGGGGCACCGACCAACTAGATGACGATCCAGTCGGTCGGCAATCCTTCTTGGACCGACTAGTTTGCTTTCTAAATTTCTTTGAAGCTACTGTTTATCGTTAGTCGGTCTAAGAACGTTGGTTGACCGACTAGGTTGCAAACTAGTCGGTCAGCAATGCTTCTTTAACCGACTAACTCATCATCTTAAATTTAGTTGAGATATTGTTTACTCTTAGTCGGTCTAAGAACGTTCATCGACCGACTAGATGTAAAACTAGTCGGTCAGTACTTGTTCATGGACCGACTAATTCTAATTCCTAATTTTCACCTGTAGCTACTGTTTACACTTAGTCGGTCTGCGTTGGTCGACCGACCGACTAGTTGCCAAACTAGTCGGTCAGTGGTTGTTCTTTGACCGACTAACTAGTGTTGTAAACCCTAGTTTTGCCCTAGCCGCCAGCCCATCCTATTTAAACCCAACCCAAACGTTTTCTTCCCCTCCAACTCGACCCTAAACCCTAAAATCGCCCCCATTGATCCCTCATCTTCCTCCAAGCTTCAATCCTTCATTCCAAACCTTAAATCCATCATCCAAACCATCCATCTACCCTATCTACCTCTCATCTTCCCCAAAATCTCACCAAAATCCATCAAATCCCTAAAATCACCCAAGAACCCTAATTCTCCAAACTTCTCCAATCTTTTCCAGATTTGATCCTAGGGTTCCCCGGAGTGTTTCTTCCACCTTCTCTCGGTAAGAAATCGATCTACCGTTGTTTTCATAACCTATTTATAATTTTATGAAACCCTAATAAATTTCTTGTTGTTTGTTGTGTGTTTCCCCTATAACAGCGATTTCCACATAGACTGGCGTCCGTGTGACGAAGTGGTCGTCATTCCCGGTGCTAGGCAAGTGAAACTTGCCACCTAGGGTTTAGGCCATGTTTTAGGCCATTTGCGTAGTGTAGGCGTAAAAGAGGCTAGGCGACGAAATGATACTCGCCTAGGCGCAAATTGGGGAGCTAGCTTGACAACGAAGCTAGTTCCGACATTTAGCATGTTGCACAATTACCATGTCATGTTTACTTTCCATTATCGGTACGCAAATTAATTGTCATGTCATCGCATCCTTTGAGTGTTATTGATTGCGTAGCTTTGCTACGATGTTTGTGTTCCTGGCTCGTGTTCCAGAAGCGAGCCCTGTAGTTGGAAACCCCAACGCTCGATATTGAATTGTGAACTAAGAATGCGAGCTCATTGTGCGGGGCAACCCCAGGCTCACTAGCTGAGCTCATTGTGCGGGGACCCTAGGCTCCATTACGTGTGGGTATAGGGGGTGAGGGTTAAGCGGCCATTCAACTGGGAGTCTGTTTGATCAACAACTGCAGTTGTAAGGCGTAAACTCTTTGGGGTGGGGTAGTTGTTAAGCGGCCAATCAGCGAATGTGAAACCATTCAGCTGTAAGGCGTAAACAATCTACAAAACAACGTGAAACGTGAATTGTGTTTAGTGCCGATCGGTCTGAAATGCTATGCCATTCAGCGAAGGGCGTAAACACCTACAACCAATGTGAATTGATTGAGATTGATATTAGCTTGGCTACTCTTGTCTTGTCCTGATGATTGTTCTCTTGTACATATTGCCTTGCCATGTTTAAATTATGCACTCATGTTATAACTGCCATGTCATGCATACTAAACTGCTAGGTTGCTAGTTGCCTTACTTTCAGTTTCCTTGCCCAAGTCTTTTAGACTTGCTGACATGTGCCCCTTTACTCTTTTGGGTGACACATGTTAGATCCTGAGCCCGAGTACCTTGTTGAGGACGAGGTATTTGCTGACGCCGAGCCTGAGCCTGTGTTTGACGGGGAGTACGTGGACACTGGGGACCAGTCCTAGTGTTTGCGTTGTGTTTTACTTTTGTTTAGACAGTTGTTTGTTATCGGTGCGTAGCACCTATACTTTGTTATGTCGTTGCTTTTGTTGGCCTTGTTCTGGGCCCTTAGACTCTTTTCTTTTAGCCTGATGGCTTTTCTGGATGTTGGACTTATTTTTCTTGTTGGACAAATTCTGAGATGTGAGATTTTATTTCATGTTTCTTCTTGTGTTATTATTGTTATTCCGTTGTGGTTACAGGGACCTGTTTATGTATTATGGACGCTTATCGGGTTTGGGGCTTCACAGCTCCACTCTCGTGCGGACCTTTTCACGTCTCGCCTCCATTTTAGGGAAGCGGGTCGTGACAGGTTTTAGTGGTGGCCCATGCAGGTCCTCTTCTGTACCTGCGATATTAGGAATGACGATAATAATATTAGAATGTCCAATAAATTAAGTTCGACGTCCGAGTCATAAGCTATGAGTCTAATCTGATTCGTTTTCTGTGTCACTAGATGGCAGGAAGGCGTTTCACACGTGGTGGGGGTAGTGATGCGCTCCCTTATGATGAGGAGCCTGAGCGAGAACCCACCAGCGGTGAGATGATACGGATGATGCTGCAGATGATGCAAGTGCAGCAGGGCGTGCTTCTGCAGGTCCAGAATGCTCCACTTGCTCGAGCTGCCCGGGCTCTTCCGGATGTTCCTCGCTCTGAGCCAGGAGCGAAGCAATTTCGGGAGCTGGGTCCCGCATATTTTGATGGTTCTGAAGGTCCTCTGGCTGCCGATGAATGGATTTGGAACATCGAGGACAATCTGAAGATGGCCAAGATCGCCCCGGCTGGATGGGTTGATTTGGCGAAGAGGCAACTTAAGGATAATGCTCGGAATTGGTGGGATGCGGAAGAGAAGTTGTTGGTGGAGCCGATAGCTTGGGCTACCTTCAAGACCAGATTTGAGGGTGAGTTCTTTCCGAAAGCTGCCAGGGAGGAGATGCTGCAGCGTTTTATCGATTTGAAGCAGGGGAACTCGTCGGTGGACATGTATCACCAAGAGTTCATGAGGCTGAGTCGGTTTGCACCGAAGATGGTGCAGGACGCTGAGGAGAGGGCTCAGAGGTTCCTGCAGGGGCTTGCTTCGGAGCTCCAGAGCTTTGTGACCTCCTCTGACCGGGAGTCATATCAGAAGGTTCTGGTCGCTGCCAAGAGGCAGGAGCTGCTCGTGAACCAGAGGAGGGGGTCTGTTGTTGGTGCTGGGAAGAGGCCTGTGGAACAGGCGAGGGCTGTGGTTAGACCTGGATTCAGGCCTAATCAGTCCGCTCAGTTTAAGAGACCAGGAGGGCCTAATCTGAAGATTTGCCATTTCTGCGGCAGGCCTGGCCACGTCAAGGATCAGTGTCGGAAGTTTTTGGGCCAGTGTCTGGTTTGTGGTGATGCTTCCCATGTCGCGAAGGATTGTCGGCATGCGAATCAGCTGCGGAGGGCTCCTGTTGCAGCTCAGCCGTTGCAGCAGCGAGCGTCTGTTCCTGCTGGACGTGGAGCAGCTCTTGTTCCACAGGGACAGGCTTTTCGGCAGGCTGTTCCGCCGAGGAGGCAGGCTTTTCTGATGACCGCTGTGGAGAACGAGGCTGTGGATGAGGTTATCGCAGGTAATCCTCAATCTAGCTGTTATTTTCCTAGCTGGTTTTGATTGTTTGATTGTGTTGTGTGCTTGAACATGGTTGTTTGCTAGAATAGGGTTTGATTGTTAATTGCTTGATTAGGTTTGGTGTTGGTGTGCACATTTCCTGCACGAGTCCTCTTTGACTCTGGTGCATCGATGTGCATTATTTCTCGGAGCTTCGTGGAGAGGCATTCCTTGTCGACGTCCCCTCTTCCCAAGAGTTGGAATATCGTTACAGGGAATGGCGTGGTCTCGGTGCATCGTGGTTGCAATTCTTGCCCGTTGGTGGTCTGTGGACATGAGCTTTTCGCTGATTTTATTGTCCACGACATCATCAACTATGATGCGGTTCTTGGGATGGATTGGCTTGTGAGCTTCTATGCTACGATCGACTGTCGGAAGAAGAAGGTGGTGTTCGAGATTCCCGGACATCCAGTATTTGAGTTCAGTCGTGGTAGCAGTTCGCTTGGTCCTATCAGATTTCGGGCCAGGCCGGTGGAGGCTGTGGCTATGCAGATGGAGCTGGAGTGGCCAGCGGTGGTGCGTGATTTTGGTGACGTCTTCCCCGAGGAGATGTCTGGTTTGCCGCCTGATCGAGCTCTGGAATTTTCTATTGACCTCGTTCCAGGTGCGCAGCCGATTTCGAAGGCGCCGTATCGTATGGCACCTGCAGAATTGGAAGAGTTGCGGAAGCAGTTGGATGAGCTTTTGCAGAAGGGTTATATTAATCCTAGTGTGTCTCCGTGGGGAGCACCGGTGTTGTTGGTAAAGAAGAAGGATGGTTCGCGTCGCATGTGCGTGGACTATCGGGAGTTGAATGCGGTGACCATTAAGAATAAATACCAGTTGCCTCGCATCGATGATATTTTTGATCAGCTTGGAGGTTCGAGGGTGTTTTCTAAATTGGATTTGAGGAGTGGTTACCATCAGTTGAAGGTGAGGAAGGATGATGTTCCGAAGACAGCGTTCAGGACGAAGTATGGACACTATGAGTTTGTGGTTATGCCTTTTGGCGTAACTAACGCGCCCGCAGTTTTCATGAATCTGATGAACCTGATTTTCTTCGACTTTTTGGATAAGTTTGTCGTTATCTTCATTGACGACATTCTGATCTATTCGAAGTCGGAGGAGGAGCATGCCTCGCACTTAAGGACGGTATTGGAGATTTTGAGGAAGCATCGTTTCTATGCTAAGTTTTCGAAGTGCGAGTTTTGGCTGGATCAAGTTGCTTTTCTCGGGCATGTGGTGACTGGAGATGGAATTTCGGTGGATCCCGAGAAGATTAGGGC
Organism: Scilla litardierei; assembly: GCA_030789695.1. Classification (NCBI taxonomy): domain Eukaryota; kingdom Viridiplantae; phylum Streptophyta; class Magnoliopsida; order Asparagales; family Asparagaceae; genus Scilla; species Scilla litardierei. The sequence goes on from CM061142.1 coordinate 555,803,375, forward strand.
CATCAGGGAATGGCCTGTTCCGTCGTCGGCGTCTGAGATTCGGAGTTTCCTTGGACTTGCTGGTTATTATCGGCGATTCATTAAGGACTTTTCTCGTATTGCTAAACCGATGACCAGGTTGACGCGGAAGGATGTTGCTTATGTTTGGTCGGGTGATTGTGAGAGTGCTTTTGGTATTCTGAAGGAGAGGTTGACGACTGCCCCTATTTTTGTTGTGCCTGATCGCAGCGGTGGATTTGAGATCTTTTGCGATGCTTCTGGCAAAGGTCTCGGTTGTGTGTTGCATCAGCACGGGCACGTGGTGGCTTATGCGTCTCGTCAGCTTAAGGTTCATGAGAAGAATTATCCGACGCATGATTTGGAGTTGGCTGCCGTTGTGTTTGCTCTTAAGATTTGGAGGCACTTCCTGCTGAGTGAGAAAGTGAAGATTTTCACCGATCACAAAAGCTTGAAGTATATTTTCACTCAGAAGGAGCTTAACATGCGACAGCGTCGATGGTTGGAGCTTATGGCGGATTATGAGATTGACCTGCAGTTTCACCCTGGCAAGGTGAATGTGGTCCCTGACGCTTTGAGTAGGCTTCCCGCGGTGATGATTTTGACCTCGCAGTGGAGATTACAGCAAGATTTTTGCGAGTCTGGCGTGGAGATTGTTCTTCTTGGAGAGGCCTCGTCGTTGATGTACATGCAGGTACAGTCGACGATCGTGGATCGGATTAAGGCTGGCCAGGCTGAGGATCCGAAGCTGGTGAGGATTCGGGAGCAGGTGGAAGCCGGTCTGCGGACTGACTTTTTGATTCATGAGGATGGCTCGCTGAGGTTTGGAGCCAGGTTGTGTGTGCCCGCTGGGGATATTAGAGAGGAGTTGATGGTGGAGGCACACAGTTCGCCGTATTCTGTGCATCCTGGTGGCACCAAGATGTACCAGGATCTTCGTCTGAATTATTGGTGGCATGGTATGAAGAGGAGCGTGGCTCGGAGCGTAGCCAAGTGCTTGGTTTGCCAGCAAGTGAAGGCGGAGCATCAGCGTACGGCCGGGTTGCTACAACCGCTTCCGATTCCGGAGTGGAAATGGCAACACATCACTATGGATTTCGTGACTGGACTACCTCGGAGTCCGAAGCAGAATGACGCGATTTGGGTGATCGTAGATCGATTGACCAAATCTGCGTACTTTATTCCGTTCCGAGTGGGACAGTCCACTGAGGCGCTAGCGAGGAGATATATGGAGGAGGTTGTGCGACTTCATGGAGTCCCCGTGAGTATCGTGTCTGACAGAGACACGAGGTTCACATCTCAGTTCTGGCAGAGTTTGCAGAAGAGCTTGGGTACGCGTCTGAGTTTCAGCACGGCGTACCATCCGCAGACGGATGGCCAGTCCGAGAGGACGATTCAGATTTTGGAGGACATGCTGAGGGCGTGCATGTTGGATTTCAAGGGTTCGTGGGAGGACCATCTACATCTGGTAGAGTTCTCTTACAACAACAGCTTCCAGGCGAGTATTGGCATGGCGCCTTTCGCCGCTCTTTATGGGAGGAAATGTCGATCGCCATTGAGTTGGGATGACGTTGGTGATCGGGAGTTGTTGGGACCTGAGATGATCGTGGAGGCCGTGGATATCGTCAGGAATATTCGGGAGAGGTTGAGGATTGCTCAGGACCGTTTTAAGCATTGGGCGGATGCTAAACGTCGTCCTTTGGAGTTTCAGCCGGGCGACCATGTGTTCTTGAAGATTTCCCCGAATCGTGGTGTGATTCGTTTCGGGAAGCGTGGAAAGTTGAGCCCGCGATACATTGGACCATTTGACGTTTTGGAGAGGGTTGGCGAGGTAGCTTATCGCTTGGCCTTGCCGCCATCTTTGGAAGGAGTCCATGATGTTTTCCATGTATCGCAGCTTCGTCGATACATTAGCGATCCGTCTCATGCGGTGGATTTTTCGGAGATTACCGTTCGCCCCGATATGACGTATGACCAGTATCCAGTGCAGATTCTGGACAGGCGTCAGAAATCGCTTCGGAACAAGATTGTCAACCTTGTGAGGGTGATGTGGCGACACGGTTCACCTGGAGAGTCTACTTGGGAGAATGAGGATGAGATGCGAGAGCGTTTCCCACTTTTGTTTCCGGACTCGTGAGTATTCGGAAATTCCGAGGACGGAATTTTTCTTAAGTTGGGGAGGATGTAACGACCGCTTTTCATGTATCTGGGTTTAATATAATATAATATATGTTTTGTTGGATTTTCCTTTCATGCGTGGTTTTCGTCTCCGTAGTTTTCATTTTCGATCGATTCGTCGTATTTTCTCGTTTCTTCCTTAGGATCGTCGATTTCGAAGTGCGTCATTCGTGACGGACTTCATAACGGTCATATCTTACTGTTAGATCAAGCCTAGGAGTCTTAGGAATCGATCCCGGGGCCCCGCGCTCCATTTCGGAACTTTTGGTGCTTATTAGCCGGTGTAAGAAGGGGCACCGACCGACTAGATGACGATCCAGTCGGTCGGCAATCCTTCTTGGACCGACTAGTTTGCTTTCTAAATTTCTTTGAAGCTACTGTTTATCGTTAGTCGGTCTAAGAACGTTGGTTGACCGACTAGGTTGCAAACTAGTCGGTCAGCAATGCTTCTTTAACCGACTAACTCATCATCTTAAATTTAGTTGAGATACTGTTTACTCTTAGTCGGTCTAAGAACGTTCATCGACCGACTAGATGTAAAACTAGTCGGTCAGTACTGTTGGATCTGGATCCTAGCCTAGAGGGGGGTGAATAGGCTAATAAAAATTCTCGTGCAACCCACGAGAAATCACACGCAGTTAAAAGCACAACCAGAGTTATAAAAAGCAGACACAGAGTACACAGCAGATTTACCCTGGTTCGGTCGTCCCAACGACCTACTCCAGCCCCCAAAGCTAATACTAGATTGAATAGTGCAATAGGTACAAAGTCACAAGTTAGAGCACGCTCAGAGCACCCTCTACGTCCCTACACTCGCCAGACTCTCAGTACCCCACACACAGTGTTTCCTCTCACTATCAATCCTAGCAAAGCTTTCTACCGGCTAGTCCCAAACTAGCTGGGTCCCACTTGTCTAGTCCCAACTAGACAAGTCCCAAAATAGTCCACAAAAATAGGTAAAGTTTCCCCTACAAAGATCTAACACAACAACTACACAAAATAATAAAGAACAGAGTTTAGGAAGCTCAGTTTGTGTAGCGGCGTTGTCTTTGTCAATCAGCACAGGCCAGCTTTCGTCTGGCAGGAAGTAGTCGTCTCGTCACGTCTCGTCAGCACCTCAACGATACGTCAACAAGCTCTTGGATTATTGCAGCAAGGGCCTCGTGTTTGCACTTCTCTTTCCTTTGTATTTCAACATGTACTCTCGTATCTCCAACTAATGCATGTCCAACATTCTGATGCTATGAAAAGCAAAGCTTAGCTTTAATTTCTGTGTTGCCCCTTTGATGATTTCGGTCAAAGAATGCTGCTTGCTGCTCCCAAAGATTCGGCCTCTGTGTGTGGTTCCCTTTTTTTTGGTTTGCAAAAGACAATGCAATGTTGCGGCTCACCCTGCAAACACAAGAATTAGAGGAGTAGTTATCTTAATAACAATATAAGCTTGCCCACAAATTTCTTAATATAATTATCTTTATCCCAGCAGATGCACAGAGTTATTAAAGCTCAGCACTTTCATTTAGTGGCCTGCACAAGCAAATTTTTATCACAGAAATAACATTTCCTCATGATTTCGGCCTTTAAGAAAAATCATTGGCACTCAAAAAGAATCCTTTGTGATTCACTGTTTTTAACCCAGCAACAGGAAGAACGCAAGCTTGTTCCCTACAAAATAAAAGAGCAAAGTGATTAATTAAATTTACTTTTTATTCAGACCTCTCTATCAATGCGGTGGCTGCTTGATCAGCATGCTTGAAGGCACATGGGGGCAGTCGGTCAACAGGTGTGATGGGCAATCACAGAACTCGATCTGCAAGATGATTTGAAAAGCAAGCAAGGGTCAAAAGTTGCGGCTACACATAGGTTTGAAGAGGAGTATATGGCCTGGAGATTTTGATTGGATAAGTGTTTATTAAAAAACAATTTGATCTGTTGTGGCCACCCAAAGTGCTGTGCTTTGTCTGCTTCAAGTTCTCTTCGATCCTCTGAGATTCTTGTGTGAAAAAAAATAATGTGCCCAGTGCTTCGAAATTTCCAAGGGAATTGTTTGTACAGCAATGAAAAGGTATTCGGCCTGCAAAAGAGAGATAGCAAAGGTATTAAATAAGCTCAACAGCAAAGACTTAGGGAAGGCAGAGTTATGGCTATATCCTGCTTTCAAGTCAAACGAAATTTGGCCTCATGCTCTCAATGTTTTTGGCGCCTCTTTGCCTTGGTCTTGATAACATTGCGGCTGTGCACAGAGGTCTTCAAACTTGCGGCAGTTGCAACAAGTCGACAAGCACCACATGCAATGGTCGATAGCCTACGGCAAGGAGAAATAGGGCTAGGGGATTTTCAGATTGGGCCTCTTTGTTTGTAATGACCTGCACAAGAAATATTAGAAAAAATATTTGTGCGTGAAGATCAAATCTCAAGGATCAAAACATTTGTTTAAAAAAGATGTTTGTGCGTGAGAATTCCTTCAACATGTTTTGTATTAATGGCCGTAAGCTTAAAAACGATGGTAAGAGAGAACAAGAAAGGTTTCGGCCCCCTTGAAATTTTTTGTTTAAGCCGCGCTCTTTTAGGGTTGCTTTGAGGATGGTTTATATAGGACTAGGAGGGAATCAATAATGATCAAAGAGAATCCCTAGAGTTAAGGGATGGAAAATTTGTATTGGGATTGAATTGAAGTTTGAATAGGAAATGGGTAGCAACAAATCTCTCTAATTGATTTGACCAAATCTCAAATAGATTTCATCTCCCATTATATTGACCAAGTCAAACTTCTTTGTGCACACACTCCCTTTCTCCCAATATGCTATACGAATAGCAATTCCTCCAAATAGTGATCGCCAAGCCTGAAACACACTAAGCACACACATCAGATATACCGACACGTTTGTCATCATCAAACCAAGATCCTAGATCGTTGCTTCCAACAATCTCCCCCTTTTGGTGATGACAAACCCACAAAAGATTTTATCAATAGGAATGAGTGTGTGAAGTGTGTTGAAGGGTGTAATGCAATATGGATCATGAGATGAATATTCAAGCACTACAACATGGCATGCACAGACTTATAACAAATACAATAGCATGCTCCCCCTTCGCTCAAGCTCCCCCTTCAACAAGTATTCAAGAATATTTCAGGCTCCCCCTTCAACAAATAATACCAAAGCTGTCAATCAATACCAAACATCAAAGCTGTCAAAATCTTTTCTTTCTCCCCCTTTGTAATCACCAAGAGCGGATTAATGAAGTCACAAATATATTCCATGCAAAAATAAATCATTATTAGATGTAGCGTGTAATTTGCATGAGCATTCCAAATAATAGACAAGTCAAGTTCATAGAATTTCATACCAAGACTTCTCCACCTTTGTGTAAGTGAAAAGATATAGACAATAAAGTGCAAGAGGAGATTCAATATCAGAAAATCAACCAAAACATTCCACATTTTCCATTTTTCATGAATATCACTAGGATTGATTTTTCTCACCTCATCAAAGATGAGTTCAAGTTACCGAACCCCAAAAACATGGCCTTAAAGGACTTTTAAATGTGGGGTGGCATTGCTTGACGAGTTATATACACCAACGCTAATGATTACCCATGTAGCACAAGTTGGATACTCGTGGGTTGTGTATTAGTCATGAAGTGTATCCATTTTTCATACGGAGCAATTTTCATAGGTTTTTTTTCATTTTCAGTTGTGCTCAATTTTGATTCATGGCTAAACACATCATATCCCTTAGAAATTTCAGAAATTAATCATTCCTACATTCACTTTCCATTATTCTTCAAAAGAATCTCCAAAAGCATTAAAAAGTCAAATATCGTGAAAGTGCGAATGTAGGTGTAGAAGTCTTGTTTGAAACTTATGAGACATGTCATGGCTACTAAAAGGAATAACATCATGTTCATGTAGCTACAACGATAATGAATTGACTTCTACAAGGAATAAAATTGATCATTCATACAATATCACTCAAGATATTCATAAGAGGATTCAATAAGCACATTTTTTTGATTTTTTTTTATTTTTCAATTTTTTTTTTCAGAAATAAAAACATTAAAAATCATCCATGCAAGCACACAAACCAAAATAAATCAAGCACACAAAAAATCTATGAAGGTATGCAATGCAATGCAAAGAGGGATAGAAATTATACCTTCTTGTCGCTATTTGACGAAGGAGCTAAAAGAATGAGACATTGAGTTTATTGCTCCTTGCCAAAACTCCATCACACCTACATGAAAGGTGTTAAGTGTGACCTTGGAATCCAACAAGGTCCACCTGTGTTAGCCAACATAGTTTTAGGAACCCACACTTGTTTAAACTTGATATTTGTGTTCCTAAATTTACAATAGTATGATGTGTGGCCTACACTATCACAAGTAAAGCACTTTGCATATAAGTTCTTCGCAATAGATGGTGCATTGTGGAATTTTTTGAATTTTGACTTTTCAACGTTTTTCGAACCAAATCCAAGTCCTCTTCTATTATTGCCATATAATTGATTCTCTAAAATAGTATCCAACGATTGTTTTCCCATAGAGAATTTCTTAATGGCTAATTCAAGATTAGAGACTTTGGTTTTCAGCAGTTTATTTTCTTCCACAAGCAATGTGCATTTACATATAAAAGCTCTCTTGTTTTCCTCTTCCTTCTTTTCAAATTCAATCATTTTTCTTTTAAAATCATTATCCAAAATGCAGAATTTATCATTAAGCTCTCTAATAACATAGTCTTTTTCAGTTTCAAGCTTAATCAAATCAAGTTTAAGCATGCTAATATTATTCATCAAGGAAGGGCAAGAGAGACAAGGTGCTTCATCATTAAAACTGGATTTTTCCTTTTTCAAAGTATCAATAGTAGAGTCACGAGCAACAATATCAATTTTGAGTTTTTCAATCTCTTTAGACATTTCATATTCAGATTGTTGCATTTCAAAGTTTTCATTTTGGTAGTCATCTATAGTGGATTCAAGCTCTACTATTTTATCTTGCATTTCTTTACAAAGAGTAAGGAGTTCAGTTTTACTACCAGAAATTACCTCATCGTGTATTCCCATCAATGCCATGCATGAATGGGCTTCGTGTTCCTCCTCCTCGCTCTCAGCTTCGCTATCCATGTCCCAAGTAAGCACCTTGGATTTTCCCTTTTCTTTAGCTACCTTAGCTGTCTCATGTGGGCAATCCCTCATTCGATGTCCTCTTTTCTTGCATTTAAAACAAGTCATTCTATTAGTAGTATTCTGATCATAATTTTGCTTAGAAGACTGAAAAAAGTTAGAGCGATTAAACCTGGGTGTCATTTCTGCTCTTCCTTGCTTAGTCTGGACAAACTTTCTGAAATTTCTGACCATTAGCGCTATGTCATCATCATCATCTTCACTTTCGTCAGCTTTCAGAGCAAGTGGCTTGGTAGCTTTCTCTTTTTCCTCAGGTTTCTCCCTTTCATCAATATTTTGCAATTTAAGCTCGTGGGACATTAAATTACCTATTAAGTCCTCCACCCTCATCTGTGACAAATCTTTCGCTTCTTGGATGGCAGTGACTTTAGGCCTGAAAGAGCTTGGCAGAGCTCTTAATATCTTCCTCACCTGCTCAAGGCTAGAATATGGCTTACCGAGCGAACTAGACTTGTAGACAATGTTGGTGAACCTCGCAAACATTTCTGATATCGTCTCTGATGGTAGCATGCGAAATCCCTCGTATTCCGTGCTCAGAAGTGCAAGTCTAGACTCCTTCACCTGTGACGTTCCCTCGTGCGTCACTTCCAAAGTATGCCATATCTCCTGCGCAGTTAGACAATGTGAGATTCTATTATATTCAGATTTATCAAGTGCACAAATGAGAGCATTCATAGCTGTCACGCCCCGCTTCCCAAAAACGTGGAGGCGAAGCGTGAGAAGGTCCGCTCAGACTTGAAGCTACAAAGCCGCAAGTCCGATAAGCGTCAAGAAATTTAAACTGCAGGTCCTTGCAACGCGAAACGAAACAAAGATAATAATAACGAAAAGAGACAAAAGAAACATCTCAGAATATCCATAATAATAAATCTCAACATCGCAGAAAAAGCCACCAGGCTAAAATCAAAGAGTCTAAAAGAGGCCCAGCATGGCCAACAAAAGTACAAAGTACGAAAACAAGGAAATGGTGCAAGCACCGACAACTAACAGCAACTAAAGTAAAAGTAGCTCCACAGTCACTAAGACTGGTCTCCGGTGTCCTCGTACTCCTCGACGAACGTAGGCTCAGGCTCAGCGTCAGCAAACACCTCGTCCTCAACGACTGTCTCTGGCTCAGGGTCTAACATGTGACACCCAAAAGAGCAAGGGGCACATGTCAGCAAGTCTGGGAGACTTGTGCAAGTGAAACTGACAGTAAAGCAACCTAGCAGTTCTAGCATGATGCAAATGACATGGCAGTTAAAGTATGAGTGCAACAGGTAAAGTAAAGTAAAGTAAAGTAAAGTACGAGCATGGCATGACATTCACAAGACAAGTACAAGACAAGAAAAGTAAGCACCTCGTGCACAGAGTTCACGCCTTACAGCTAAAGAGGCTGTACGGGCACACTTTTACGCTGAGTGGTCGCTCAACCCTACCCCTCCACGTGTGTCGAGCCAGGGCCTTACCCCCGAACGGTAATGCTCGCTTCTGGATCACGAGCCAGGAAGTGTCTTTAACAAGTATGGCATAGGGGTGCACCTAGCCCGGGACAAGCAAGTACAAGTATGTAGCGTGTGCTACGAATGCAACATTCAATGCATGAATGACATGGCATGGTAGTTAAAGTAAAACGTACAGGTAAGGAAAGTAAACGTGACAGTTTAGCATGCATGAACAACAATTTTAAGGGGTTGGATCTAGCTTCGTTGTCAAGCTAGATCATTTAGGTGACGGATCTAGTTTCGTTGTCAAACTAGATCAAGTAGGCGCCTAGCCAGCTATCATTTCACTGACTAGTCTCTTTTACGCTAAAAACAAGTAAGTGGCCTAAAAACATGGCCCTAAGCAAGAGTTGGCAAGTTTCACTTGCCTGCAACTATCACGTCAAGAAAACACCGTCCAACGAGTCCAAAGTCACGATTCCTACGTGCACAAGTCCACCGGCCTACATCCGTTTTATTAATCTTGATTAGTGATTGCTAAAACATTTAAAATACTTTAAAAATACTGATTTTAGTCTTGATTAGCATGCAATTGGGTTTGGGGTCCTAGGGGTGCAAAACGTTACCTCAACACGACGCGAAAGCTACACCGGCGTCGGGTAGCGATGCCGGGGGTTGGAATAAAAGATCGCGCTCCAAGTCCAGATTCCAATTAGATTCCTCGCTGGAAATTTCAGAGCAATCAACTCAGGCGACGATTCCAGATTCCAAAGCTCGTACGGGCTACGACGTGCGACGACGTCGTACGCGACGAATCCTCGAAGAGCAAGCACCTTGGTGGGGCCCACAGTAGTCCTAGGGACCTTTGGGGAACCCACAATACCTCTGGAGAACTTGGGGGCCCATGGAGGCAAGTGGTGCGACGGATGCGGGGTTGCGACGAGTGGCTCTCGATCGTACACAGCCAATGCGGGGACTTGGCTCGGTCAGACACGGGGGAACGGCGCTTGGGCGTGCAGCGGCTGCAGGGTGGCTTGGGTGCGGGGTTTCTTCTCGGTCAGACCGGTAGGGATGCTCAGTCAGACGCTTGGATGCGGGCGGGGCGACGTTGCAACGTTGCAACGTCTGCAACAGCGGTCGGTGCGGAGCGGCGGGTCGGTCGTGCGGGGTGCGGAGCGGGGCGACAAGCGGGCGACGGTGCGGGCGCTGTGCGGAGCTTGGGCCTCGGTCTGACCGAGAGCCTCTCTCGGTCAGAGCGGGGGAACGGGGCGGCGGCTGCTGAAGTGATGCGGAGCGGCTACGGTGCGGGGTTGGGCCTCGGTCGGAGCGGGAGAACAGAGCGATTTCCTTCGGTCGTGCGGTGGCTGAACGTCGCAACGTTGCGATGATTCGTCGCAACGTCCAAAATGAGTTTGGAAGAGGCTAGGGCTAATTTCTTGCAAAAATAGGTCTTGCTAGGGGTTGCTTATTGATCGCGCCCCGGCGTACACGTCCCGAGGCGACGGTTGTAGTTTTACCGCAAGCGCACGGTATAGCGGCGAGCGGGTATCGAACACAGGGAGGACGAATGACCGTGCTTGCTCCTAATCAACCTGGCTATTCAGAGGGATAATTGCCTTGGGCGATCCTGTCACAATCGTCAGACAAAAGTGCAAAATATCAAATCAAATAGAGAACGCCTAGGGAATGGGGAATCCCCACTACTCACCGTATTTCACAATTGTGGTTCGCCGGTATCGAAATCGCTAGGATGAGAATTCGGATGAACTAGTTGCAACTAAATGTGGAACCAGGCTCACGCTCTCGCGCTGTTGCCGGTCTATAGCTATCCTAGGTTTGGGTCCAATCTCTTGCAAACCCTAGCCTAGGGAAGCTAGCATTAGGATCAACATCATCGTCCAATTGCGCACTGAGCCCAATCTCTTGCAAACTCGGTCCACAATCTAGATTAGGATAGTTCCTACCCGTCCAATCTCTTGCAAACGGGTATCGGCGCGGAATTGCAACCGGAGATCCTAGCATCGGTCCAATTTCTTGCAAACCGATACTTCGAAAATCCGATTCCAACCCAATTCGGATTTCTAGGGCTTCCTATCGAATTGGGATCCAATCTCTTGCAAATCCCTATTGACGTGAATACCTAGCTATCCGTAGTAATTCGATCCCAATCTAATCCCTAATAACAATCCTGGCTCAATTCCTACCAATTCAACACAAATACGAAATTGGGCTCGTAGGGTTCATCCCCACGCCCCAAGACGTGGAGACTACTCACTAATCATAGCAATAGCACAATAATTGGCAAAGAAATAGACAATGGAATTCATCACAACAATGATATAAACAATAAAAATAGAGTTTTTGTGGAAGAGAAGTGCAAACCAATGTAGATCTTCAATCAACCCAACAAAAATCCAAGCTTTTCTCTTCACAAATCACAATTAATAAAGCTAAAAAGTAGACTCAAAAAGCTGCAAAAAATCTGAGAGGAGGCCCTCAAAACTAGGGTTAAAACAGAGCTTAAATAGCCCCAAAAATCGTCTAAAAATCCTGACCAAAACGCCCCTGCACAGCCTGTTTTCCGCAAATTTCGCTACATGCAGCGCATCGCACTCGGCCGAGTGACAAAAGTCGCTCGGCCGAGTGAAAACCCTGTAAATTTTCCAGTAAGTCGGGGACTTCAGGGGTCTTCAGTTCGGGGGTGGCTCGGCCGAGTGAGTTGTCGTCACTCGGCCGATGGCTTCACTTCACTCGGGTGGACGGGATTTGCCACTCGGCCGAGTGGGTCTTCTGAAGCTCAGATGGCCGAAAAACAGTAACTTCGGTCTTTTTGAGGGCCTTCGTCTGGGCGCCACTCGGGCGGACGTGGTATCGTCACTCGGCCGATGTGGTCTCCGTCGCTCGGCCGAGTACACATGGAAGTCGTGTCTGAACGGGTCGGCCGAGCAGTGTCTCGCTGGTCGGCCGAGTGGCTCCTCCACTCGGCCGAGTGGGACACAAAAAATGCCCAAACTGGTCGTTTTGGCCTCCTCGTCGCTCCGGCGACGTCCATTCTTCTTCCGCTCCTCTCCAACAGCAAAATACCCCTCGGGGAGGTCGTCGGTGGCCGTCTAGATTACACGCATCTCGAGATCACTCCTAATCGCGCCAAATCACCTGAAATGCGACAAAAACAACAAATTGTGAAAAGCATCGCAATATCGTCGATATATCGTGAAAAACATAATTTGGGCGATCAAAATGGCATGCAAACATGCGGGAAAAGGGTGTAAAATAAGGAGTGATCAAAATCCCCCAAGCTTGCCTCTTACTCGTCCTCGAGGAAGATAAGTAAAAAGCGAACCCGGTGGATTCGGAAAACGAAAACGGCGAAAAAACGAAAAAAATGAAAAACGAAGAAGAATGAAAACCAAACGAAAATAAAGAAAGAAAGAAAGAAAGAAGAGGTAGGATACTAGATCATTTTCTCAGGACGTGGGTTTCACCTACTCTTATAGCATGCACCGAGTGAGAAATACATGTCAAAGAATCTCATTTTGATATCATAGTAGAATAGTGCAAGTAGAAAATAGAAAACTCACGAACAACGGTATAATCATGAAAAACGGAATGATTTTAAAATTAACATCGCCTGAATCATCTAAAGCGGTATACAAGTCTCAGATCACACACTTTTCAATTGAACGCTTTCTATCTGGAGTATAAGAGTATCACATCATAGAATAGAGAGAATAGAAAAGTATGGGTTTCATGAAATGAATGCTAGGCTTAGATTTCTGGATTTCGTAAAGCTAGAAACAATCTCACCGAGTATAGAATATTACTTAGCCTAGGTTGTCGTGCAATGTCAAGTAGTCGCTCTCTCACACATCAATGGATCTCCTCCCCCAAGCTTATCTATAAGCGTGGTGGCACAAAAATATTTACATCCCCATTTTTATATAGCTCCAAAGGCAAAGAAGAGAAAGAAGAAAGAAAATAAGCGAGATGGGATCTTTTATTGAGGATTTTTTTCCTCTTTTCTCTCTTTTCCCCTTTTTTTTTCTTTTTTCTCCTTTTTTTTCATTTTTTTTTCTTTTTTTTTTTTCATATATACAATGATCCCAATTCAAAGAGAGATAACGATATACGAGAATGTTCTTCTCTCTTTTATTATATATATTTTTTTTTTTTGGAATAAGAGATTTGGAGCTAGGAATTAATAGCGGGGGAAATGCCATAAAATAGAATCACTAAGGGGGGATTCACCAATGATTTTAAAAGTAGAGAAATGATGTTCAAGATTTGTGGAGAAAGAAATAAATATAACTCTCGGCTCACTCTATAAGACATGCACGACAACTTCAGCAGGGTAATCTAATCTACTCAGTTTCGATCACAAAAAAGCTAACTAATCCAGATATATCATAGCTAACCATCATTCAATCATCCGGAAGTGAAGTGTACAATTCATGCATATAGAAGTGATAAAGGAAAAGAAGTCAGTACTCCAGATATAGGCATTCAATGCGTGAATCTTGGTGTGTTTTCTGTGATAGCATACATATGAATATTCAGGCTCAGCTAATAATAAAATTTCATCCATTTTCATGAGGAAAAAGTGTGGGCTCCTATTTCTAAATGCAAGCGAGTCATAGCATATGATATCAGAAATGAAATCTAAGACACGACAAATATAGCATGCATATAGATTAAGCTAACTCCACGTAGACATCATCACAGAAAATTCATCTCTAGCATGAGATGAAAAAAAAAGGAAGAAGTAAAGATAAAAGGAAAATAGAACTATGCAATGCGGCACACAGGAAAGTAAGGAAAACGTGATGCATGGCAAAACAAAAGGAAAATAACGAAAAATGAGTGCAAAAGTGAAAAGCGGTGTGAAAAACTGAAAATAAAGGTGGCAAATCGAAAAAAGAACGTGAGAGCTCACTCCCCCAAGCTAAACGGCACAGTGTCCTCAATGTGCAAAGTGTGGCACACAGAGAGACAATTAACGTGAGGGGCAAGTGAGGGTGCATGCATGAGGGGAAGGAAGGAAAAAATAATAAAAGGAAAAATAAAGAAGTGAAAATATGATGCGGGTATGATGCATGCACAAACAGGAGTGATATGAAAATACGGCACCAAAAACGCTCCCTCTCTCCCAAAAAGATATATATAGATGTTATCAAAATGAGAAACCCTAGTAGATATGATATGATGTGCACAAAAAGATATGATCAAAAATATAATCCCAAAATAAGTGAGAGGAGGGGGGGTGGACAAAAAAAACATCAGGACCCAGCAGAGACGGGCAGCACAACGTCAGGAATGGATAAAGGCATCAAGAGTGCCTAAGAAGGCGGTGCCGCGCCGTCTCCGTCCTGAGGCGGAGGGGGTGGTGGTGGTGGTGTAGGCTGCTGAGCTGGGGTGGGCGTGGGAGTGGAAGCAGGTCGAGCGTGTGTGGGAGTGTGTGTGGGAACCTGCTGGGTGGGTGGGGGTACGCGCGGGAGACGCTCTAAGATCTGTGTCAGGCAGTAGTGGAGGTGAGGGATCAGGTCAAAGCGTCCAGCCATCGTAGAGACGGTGGAGGACAGGGTCCGAAGGTCTCCTCTAAGACCACTCACCGCCACCTCAAGAGCACGTATGCTCTGCAGTACAGTGTCGGGCGGGGGTGGTGCAGAGGGACGCACCGGTCTAGGCTGTGCAGGGCGAGGCTGGCGTACGCGTGTGGAGTATGTAACGGGCTCAGCAGGGAATGGGACAAAAGGGGCCGCGCCTGGAAAAGTGGGCCTGGCCTCGGTGTGAGGCCGGGACACCGGCTGGCGAGAAGTGGAGGCAGCGGCAGCAAAGGAGGCGTGCAAAAGAGGCAACGAGGTGGCCAGAGAGGTCCGTGGCACAGACGTGTGGACAGACGCCACGACGCTCTCGGAGAATAAGGCGGCGGTGGAGACAGGGGAATCTCCCGCTGGGGTGGAAGCGTGTGGTCCAGAAGGTGGAACCCCAGCGGAGATCATGCTAACCATGGTCTCCACGACCGAAGTGAACGAGGGCTCTCCGCACTCGACTATGGTCGGCGGGCGCTCGGGGAGTGCGGAGCAAAGGGGCTCCAAGGACAGAGGGCCAGAGGTGGCAGAGGGAGTGGTGGGGACAGCCTCGGAAGTGGTGACAGTGGTGGAAGTGGGCTCAGCAAAAGTACTCGCGACACTGGTAGAGGTGAGGACAGAAGTGTCAGGAGCAGCAGAAACGACAGGTGTGGGCTGAGGGGCCACAGGGGCGGCAGCGGGCACGGCAGGGCGTGCAGCAGGGTCTGCGGGAGCAGCCTGGGCAGCGTGGGCGGCGGGGCCCTGCTCGGCCTCCTCGGCCTCGAGCACGTAGGCGGCGGGGATGAGGACATCCATATCTGGGAGCCAGTCTACGTGGGCCGGTGCAATCTGGGTCCGAGCAGGGCTCGGGAGGATCATGTAATCGGCCCCATAGGGGCCGTGCAACCAGACCCAGTGACGCTCACCGTGCGGACGCAGCATCTTCATCCGGGCCATAACGTCTATCGACAAGGAAGTGGGGCCCGGAACGCGTCGCAGGTCGTCGGGGAAATCCTCGCCGGTCATAAGAGCCAGCAGGGTAATCAGGCCGCCGCAGCATATCGGTGAGCGAGCGCCCACCGATACAATGATGCGGTCTAAGTACCATGCCGCGATATCGATCACGACGGCGGGGACAAGCTCATCTCCATCCCTAGACAGAGCTCTGGGACGTGTCATCGCATAGAGCATGTAAAGCTCTGGCGTAGACATCGTGCCCGGCTCATATCTGGCCAAAAAGGTAGTCGCCATGAGGCGCTGGGCAATGCGTAGGCAGGGATGTACGATGGCCGAGGCCTTGGCCCTACTAGGGTCAAAGGCGGCGTGGAGACCCGTGATACGTGCCCAGAAGGCACCGGCGTCGAAAGAGGGTGGAGGGATATGTGTGGGGCCATAACCGCGATCGGCTCCGGGGACTGCGGGCCAAGAGAAAAATGCTCTCATCATATCGAGAGTGACCTGGCACTCTCGATCCATGAACCGGAATGAGCATCCCTCATCGGTCCGGGCGATCGAACTCAAAACCTCAAGTGTCGGACGGGTAAAAGTATCCGCCGACACCTGGAAAAAATCTCGCCAGCCCACGTTGTCGTACAACGTGAGCATCCCCTCAAGTACCCCCAGGCGTCCCAGGTCAGCGAGGTGTGCGAACCTGGAGGGTACGATCGAGCGCTGGGAGATACGCTCGAAGACGGCGCGGTGTGCGTCGTCTCGGAACGTAATCCCGAGCGGCCCGACCAGTGGAGCCGGTGGTGGTGGCTGTGGATCGGCGGGGAGAGGCTGTGCGGGCTGTGGGTGCGCTGCAGGCTGTGCGGGGTGTGCGGAGCCTGCAGGCTATGCGGGGTGTGCGGGGTGTGTGGGGGACGGTGGAGGAGAGTCCTCCAACTCGTGGGAGGGGCCGGCATCATCCGACCGCTTCCGCTTGGCGGAAGCTCTCTTCGACCGCGGCCGTGTCCGGGGCGGCATATCTGCCCCGAGCGCGCGCCGAAAAAGTGAAAAGTGCGGCGTGTGCACAAAGAGTGGAAAGAGTTTACCCAAACACGCCGCGAGTGCTAAGTAGTGGAAGCGTGCGAAGTCCGCGCCTCCACGAAGTCCTGAGCAGCCCGTAGAAGCTCCCCTGAGCTCCCCTAAGCTCCAAAAAGCAACCTGCGCATGGAAAAGCGATATCAACGAGTAATAATCAAAATGTATGGAGCAATAGGGGTATAACAGATAGATATAGGAATTGATTTGGGTTAGGGGGGGCGTTTAGCACATGGATCCTCAAAAAATACACGAGGAGAGGAGAAAACGGTGAAAATAAGCGAACCGGAGGTGATCGGAGGCGGGGCTGCCGGCGGCGACTCGGGCGGAGTCCGGCGATGGGCGGCCGGCGACGGCAGGCCGAGCGGCGGCGCGCGCGGGCGAGTGGCGGAGGGCGAGGCGAGATCGGGCGAGGGAGAGCTGAGGGGGCGCGGGCGAAGGGGTTTTTTTTTTTCGTTTTCGAAAACTGCGCCCCCCTCGGCTTTATATTAAAAAAGTTACGACTCGGCCGAGTGACTTTACTCACTCGGCCGAGTGAGGCAAATACAAATTTCTCCCCGATGTCGCTTCGGCCGAGTGGCTTTGCCAGCCTCGGCCGAGTGGAGTAAGTCCATTCGGCCGAGTGACTCAAGCTACTCGGCATGACTCGCCCTAGGAGGGTATCCGATTTACTCGGCCGAGTGAATATATATACTCGGCCGAGTGGCAGTTCTTATGAAATGAGGAAAATAGACAGAGAGTTGGGTACATCAGACTTCCCTCGTTCGTGAGCGGCTCGGCCGGACGAACTTCTGGACTCGGCCGAGTGACTAGTATACTCGGCCGAGTGAGCCTTAATTTCTGCTGTTTATCTTCGTTTGGGCTCTAAACTCCGTGTTTCTTCCTCTAGTCGATTTCATGCTCCTCCTAGGCGTCGAACGCCTTCTTTGGGCGCTCCTCGTCGCCTCATTCATCTTCCTCATGATGGGTCTACCTATCTCCTCTCCTGTCAAGAAAAATGGGACCCGTTATCACAAAATTTTTGGCGATCGACTCAAAACACTAAAAATTTCTAAAACGAAAATAAAGAAAAAACGAAAATAAAGCAAAAACCGTCGGGTTGCCTCCCGACAAGCGCTCGTTTTAGGTCGTGAGCTCGACCCCCTATAATTTTCAATCAATGCGGGATGTTTGGTGCATATGAGATGCACCCGTCAAACTTTCCGGGGAGCGCGCTTGGATTCGGACGTGGCGGCGAAGCGTTCTCCCGCGGTGGTCTCCTATCTCGAATAGTGTTGGGGGGAGGCTCCCCCAAGCTAGCATTTGCCCCGGTCAACGGCTTAGCCGGCGATGCCGATTTCCGTACCGGCGGAGCTTTCTTTGGAGACTTTGATTTCGAGAGCTTGCAGAGCTCTCGAATCCTTGCGACATCAGCGTCGCCTTCATCTTCATCAGCGGAGAAGTCGGGGGAATCATCATTATTGTCCTCATGGCCTAAATCCGGGCTTTCATCCAATTCTTCATCAAAAAGGGCACCAATTGAGTGAGGAATCACCTCCTCTATTACCTCATCGAGGAGGTCCGAGAGATCATGCGACCGCTCTTCAAGCAAATATACTCTATTGGTTTCTCCCGTCGGGATCCCCTCGGAATAGTGCTTGAGCCTTTGACCATTTACTTTGAATGTGGTACCATCCTTGCTTTCCAACTCGAAAGCTCCTCCCGGTTGTATGTGCTTAATGGTGAAAGGTCCCGACCATCGTGACCTTAACTTACCGGGAAATAGTCGGAGTCGGGAATTGTAGAGCAAGACCTTGTCTCCCACCTTGAAGTCCGTGACAGTTATGCGGGCATCGTGGAAAATCTTGGTCCTTTCCTTGTAAATTCTCGAGCTCTCATAGGCGTCTCTCCTTATTTCATCAAGTTCGTTGATGTCCAAGAGTCGCCTCACCGCCGCACTCTTATAATCGTAGTTAAAGGTCTTGATGGCCCAATATGCACGGTGTTCCAACTCTACCGGCAAGTGGCAAGCCTTCCCGTAAACTAGGCGGAACGGTGTGGTACCGATGGGGGTGCGAAAGGCCGTGCGATAGGCCCATAGAGCATCGTTTAACTTCATTGACCAATCCTTTCTAGACCGATCTACGGTTTTCTCGAGAATTTGCTTGATTTCTCTATTTGAGTCTTCTACTTGGCCGCTTGTCTGGGGGTGATAAGCCATTCCAACTCTATGATTTACCCCGTACTTCTTTAGCATGGCTTCAAACTTGTTCTCTATGAAATGGCTTCCCCCGTCACTTATCAAGGTACGCGGCACTCCAAAGCGCGAAAAGATATTTTGCTTGAAGAATTTGGAGACGACCCTCGCATCATTAGTAGGGGTGGCAATAGCTTCCACCCATTTGGAGACATAGTCAACGGCCAATAGGATGTACTTGTTGCCATTGCTCGACGGAAAAGGCCCCATGAAGTCTACTCCCCAACAATCAAAAAGCTCAATCTCCTGGATGGGTCTCATCGGCATCTCATTGCGCTTGGAGATATTCCCGGTCCGTTGACATCTATCGCAACCCTTCACAAAAGCGTGAGTGTCTTTAAACATTGTGGGCCAGAAGAATCCGCTCTGCAGGATCTTAGCGGTTGTTTTAGAGGCGGCATGATGTCCCCCGCATGGTAGACCGTGGTAATGCAAAATGATAGACGTTGCCTCCTCCTTAGGAATACACCTACGAATGACATTATCTTTGCATATCTTGAAAAGGTAAGGATCTTCCCAAAAATAGCTACGGACCTCATGCATAAATCTCCTCTTTTGTTGCGTGGACATCCCATGCGGTTTGATTCCGCACGCCAAGTAGTTGACGAAGTCCGCATACCAAGGTACTTCCTCGGCCCTTACCGCATATAGCCTCTCATCAACGAATGTGTCGTCAATAGGTAAGCTCTCATCCTCCTTGTCACGAATGAGCCTGGATAAATGATCTGCCACGACATTGTCTGTACCCTTCTTATCTCTGATCTCTAGGTCGAATTCTTGCAACAAGAGTATCCACCTAATCAACCGGGGTTTGGCCTCCTTCTTGTTTAAAAGATACTTCAATGCTGCATGGTCGGTGTGGACAATCACCTTGGAACCGAGGAGGTAGGAGCGAAACTTCTCTATGGAATAGACGACCGCTAGAAGCTCCTTTTCGGTAGTTGTGTAGTTTTTCTGCGCGTCATCCAATGTCTTGCTTGCGTAGTATATCGCATGAAGCTTCCTATCTTTCCTTTGTCCCAATACCGCTCCAATGGCTTGGTCGCTAGCATCGCACATTAGCTCGAAAGGGAGGCTCCAATCCGGCGGTTGGATGATGGGCGCTGAGACTAGCGCTTCCTTCAAGGTGTTGAAGGCTTGCAAGCATTCTCCTGAAAAGTCAAAAGGAACATCTTTAGCAAGTAAGGAAGTAAGTGGTCGGGCAATCGAGGCGAAATCCTTAATGAAGCGGCGGTAAAACCCCGCGTGACCAAGGAAGCCTCTAATGCCCTTGACATTAATAGGAGGAGGAAGTTTTTCGATTACCTCAATCTTAGCTTTATCTACCTCGATTCCTCTTGAGGAAACAAGATGTCCGAGAACTATACCTTCCGTGACCATGAAGTGGCACTTCTCCCAATTGAGAGTGAGATTGTTTTGTTGGCACCTTTTTAGGACTTTAGTGAGATTTTCCAAGCAAGAGTCAAACTCACTTCCATAAACCGAGAAATCATCCATAAAAACTTCCATAATATTTTCAATATAATCGGAAAATATGGATGTCATACATCTTTGAAATGTGGCGGGAGCATTACAAAGGCCGAACGGCATCCTACGGTATGCGTAGGTGCCATAGGGACAAGTGAAAGTTGTCTTTTCTTGGTCATCTTCGTGCAAAGGGATTTGGAAGAAACCCGAATACCCGTCTAGATAGCAAAAGTATTTATGGTTCGCGAGGCGTTCAAGCATTTGATCGATGAATGGCAATGGGTAATGATCCTTTCGGGTGGCTTTATTGAGTCTCCTATAGTCAATGCACATTCGCCATCCCGTGACAGTGCGCGTGGATATTGGCTCACCTTTGTCATTTTTTATGACAGTCATCCCTCCTTTCTTGGGGACGACGTGGACGGGGCTAACCCATCTACTGTCAGAGATAGGATAAATTATACCGGCTTCAAGCAATTTTAGGATTTCCTTTTTAACCACCTCCTTCATGTTCGGGTTCAACCGCCTTTGAGGCTCTATGGAGGTGGCTTCGGTATCCTCCAAATGGATCCGATGCGTGCAAAGCCTAGGGCTTATTCCCTTTAGATCGGAAATAGTGTATCCCAAGACATCTTTGTGGCTCCTAAGGACGTCTAGGAGTTTTTCAAGTTGATCTTGTGTGAGGTGGGAATTGACTATCACCGGAAAAGTCAATTTATTACCCAAAAAGGCATACCTTAGATTCGGCGGTAATTGTTTAAGCTCTACCTGAGGTGGCGCTGCTTCTTCCACTTTATTAGCACGCATGAATTCGGCTTCTTCCTCGTCATCCGGGTTTAGCTCATGTTCAGATGGCATGCTTTCATGTGACAAGTCGGACTCGCTGCTTAGTGAGGATGAGGCATCGAAGTAGGCGCCCTCTGATTCAGTGCTAGCATCGCCAAGACCTTCACTCTGCTCCAGTTCGTACCTGGAATCAAGAAACACATCAGACGATTCATAAAAACAAGAGTGAGCGTCATAAAGTGTAACACCCTGAATATCGGTTTGTTCGAAGGGTTCTTCGGGAGCATAGTGCTCTTCGACATTTGCTCTATTGTCTTCGAAACGCAATTTGTCGTCGACCACATCAACTCTGACATTGCCCCCGATAGTTCCTTCTGGGGAGATCTGGTCCATCACAAAGCTAGCAAATAGTTGTTCGTCGGGGTCCGTGATATTGATAGCAAATGCTCCGGTAGTGTGGACCTCGTCGACAAGCTCCTTAAGGAGGTCTGTGAAGGTGTCATAGTCTTCTCGACTGAGTTCTATTGTTGGCGCTGCATCCCCCATTCTCCCTGTTAAGATCTTATGCAAAATGCGGGGAGAATATGCAAATAGGGCTACGAATGAAGTTAGGATAAGATAGAGAGGGAAGTAAAGGAAGAAAGTAAGAAGAAATAACCGGGTGGTCGGTACCGAGCACCGTCAAAATGCACTCCCCGGCAACGGCGCCAAAAACTTGATCGCGCCCCGGCGTACACGTCCCGAGGCGACGGTTGTAGTTTTACCGCAAGCGCACGGTATAGCGGCGAGCGGGTATCGAACACAGGGAGGACGAATGACCGTGCTTGCTCCTAATCAACCTGGCTATTCAGAGGGATAATTGCCTTGGGCGATCCTGTCACAATCGTCAGACAAAAGTGCAAAATATCAAATCAAATAGAGAACGCCTAGGGAATGGGGAATCCCCACTACTCACCGTATTTCACAATTGTGGTTCGCCGGTATCGAAATCGCTAGGATGAGAATTCGGATGAACTAGTTGCAACTAAATGTGGAACCAGGCTCACGCTCTCGCGCTGTTGCCGGTCTATAGCTATCCTAGGTTTGGGTCCAATCTCTTGCAAACCCTAGCCTAGGGAAGCTAGCATTAGGATCAACATCATCGTCCAATTGCGCACCGAGCCCAATCTCTTGCAAACTCGGTCCACAATCTAGATTAGGATAATTCCTACCCGTCCAATCTCTTGCAAACGGGTATCGGCGCGGAATTGCAACCGGAGATCCTAGCATCGGTCCAATTTCTTGCAAACCGATACTTCGAAAATCCGATTCCAACCCAATTCGGATTTCTAGGGCTTCCTATCGAATTGGGATCCAATCTCTTGCAAATCCCTATTGACGTGAATACCTAGCTATCCGTAGTAATTCGATCCCAATCTAATCCCTAATAACAATCCTGGCTCAATTCCTACCAATTCAACACAAATACGAAATTGGGCTCGTAGGGTTCATCCCCACGCCCCAAGACGTGGAGACTACTCACTAATCATAGCAATAGCACAATAATTGGCAAAGAAATAGACAATGGAATTCATCACAACAATGATATAAACAATAAAAATAGAGTTTTTGTGGAAGAGAAGTGCAAACCAATGTAGATCTTCAATCAACCCAACAAAAATCCAAGCTTTTCTCTTCACAAATCACAATTAATAAAGCTAAAAAGTAGACTCAAAAAGCTGCAAAAAATCTGAGAGGAGGCCCTCAAAACTAGGGTAAAAACAGAGCTTAAATAGCCCCAAAAATCGTCTAAAAATCCTGACCAAAACGCCCCTGCACAGCCTGTTTTCCGCAAATTTCGCTACATGCAGCGCATCGCACTCGGCCGAGTGACAAAAGTCGCTCGGCCGAGTGAAAACCCTGTAAATTTTCCAGTAAGTCGGGGACTTCAGGGGTCTTCAGTTCGGGGGTGGCTCGGCCGAGTGAGTTGTCGTCACTCGGCCGATGGCTTCACTTCACTCGGGCGGACGGGATTTGCCACTCGGCCGAGTGGGTCTTCTGAAGCTCAGATGGCCGAAAAACAGTAACTTCGGTCTTTTTGAGGGCCTTCGTCTGGGCGCCACTCGGGCGGACGTGGTATCGTCACTCGGCCGATGTGGTCTCCGTCGCTCGGCCGAGTACACATGGAAGTCGTGTCTGAACGGGTCGGCCGAGCAGTGTCTCGCTGGTCGGCCGAGTGGCTCCTCCACTCGGCCGAGTGGGACACAAAAAATGCCCAAACTGGTCGTTTTGGCCTCCTCGTCGCTCCGGCGACGTCCATTCTTCTTCCGCTCCTCTCCAACAGCAAAATACCCCTCGGGGAGGTCGTCGGTGGCCGTCTAGATTACACGCATCTCGAGATCACTCCTAATCACGCCAAATCACCTGAAATGCGACAAAAACAACAAATCGTGAAAAGCATCGCAATATCGTCGATATATCGTGAAAAACATAATTTGGGCGATCAAAATGGCATGCAAACATGCGGGAAAAGGGTGTAAAATAAGGAGTGATCACTTATATAGTATAGATGGGTTGACTTGGTCTAGGGCTAAATCTAATAGGATTAGAAGTTCAAAAAGATTTAAAATTTGAAATTCAATTACTCCAACTCATCCAAGGGTTTGACCCGGTCCAAATGAGCTGGAAATTGGCTCAAAAATTCTTTAAAACGTTTAAAACTTAAATAAATTTTATTTGGCCGAAAATAATTTATAAATAAATTATTAAAAATAATATAAAACTTGTAAAAAATATAAAAGTGGTCAAATAAACTCCAAAAATTATAAAATAAATATCGTGGTGATCGTGGCGACGAATGTGAGCTAACTAAGAAGACGGATCTCAGTTTCGACGTCGGACGACGAAACTAAAAATAGAAACGTCTCCCGTCAAGAGTGAGAATCGTCACGTCTCATCGAGTAAGTTTAAATTGTGGGAAAACGACTCGAGAAACGTCGTTCCTAATTAGTGCCACTATTTAATACTCTCAGAGACGTTCATAACGGCATATCGCACAAAAGTGTTCACAAACAAATAAAGTCTAAAATAAACACGTGCACTGCCCAAAGCACGTGCACGAACGAAGTACGACGAAAACGTACCGTTACATCCTCCCCACCTTAGGAATGATTCCGTCCTCGGAATCAACATCAAGCACTGCTCGGGAAGAGGTGCGGAAAACGCTCTCTCATCTCATCTTCACGCTCCCAGGTGGACTCACCAGGGGAACCGTGACACCACTGCACTCGAACCAAATCGACGGTCTTATTCCTCAGCTGCTTCTGTCGACGATCCAGAATCTCAACAGGTTGCTGATCATAAGACAGGTCCGGACGAATCGTAATCTCCGAGAAATCCACAGCATGGGATGGATCACTAACGTATCGACGCAACTGAGATACGTGAAATACGTCGTGAACTCCCACGATCGACGGTGGCAACGCCAAGCGATAAGCCACAGCTCCAACTCTCTCCAGAACATCGAACGGTCCAATGAACCTCGGACTCAGCTTGCCTCTCTTCCCAAATCGAATAACTCCGCGGTTCGGAGAAATCTTCAGAAAGACATGATCGCCAGGCTGAAACTCCAAAGGCCTCTGTTTAGCATCCGCCCAATCCTTGAAACGGTCCGGCGCGATCCTCAGCTTCTCTCGAATATTCCTCACAACATCCACGGCCTCCACGATCATCTCCGGTCCTAACAGCTCCCGATCTCCAATGTCATCCCAGCTCAGTGGCGATCGACATTTCTTTCCATATAGCGCGGCGAAAGGCGCCATTCCAATACTCGCCTGGTAGCTGTTATTGTAGGCAAACTCAACGTGATGGAGATGATCCTCCCAAGATCCCTTAAAGTCCAACATGCACGCTCGCAACATATCCTCCAAAATCTGAATCGTCCTCTCGGACTGGCCATCCGTCTGCGGGTGGTACGCCGTGCTGAAACTCAGACTCGTACCCAAGCTCTTCTGCAGACTCTGCCAAAACTGAGATGTGAATCTCGTGTCTCTATCCGACACGATACTCACGGGGACTCCGTGAAGTCGTACGATCTCCTGCACGATTCACGTTACATCACTATCTAAACTAGGAAGAGGAAATAGAAACGGAGAGTAAACGCATTTACCTCCATGTATCTCCTCGCTAGCGTCTCGGTAGACTGTCCTACTCGGAAGGGAATAAAGTGCGCAGATTTGGTCAATCGGTCTACGATCACCCAAATCGCGTCGTTCTGCTTCGGACTCCGAGGTAGTCCAGTCACGAAATCCATAGTGATGTGCTGCCACTTCCACTCTGGGATCGGAAGCGGTTGTAGCAACCCTGCCGTACGCTGATGCTCCGCCTTTACTTGTTGGAAAACCAAACACTTGGCTACACTCCGAGCCACACTCCTCTTCATACCATGCCACCAAAAGTTTAGACGTAGATCCGTGTACATCTTGGTCCCACCAGGATGCACAGAATACGGCGAACTGTGTGCCTCCACCAATAATTCCTCTCTGATATCTCCAGCTGGCACACACAACCTGGCTCCAAATCTCAACGAACCATCCTCGTGAATCAAGAAGTCAGTCCGCAGACCGGCTTCCACCTGCTCCCGAATCTTCACCAGCTTAGCATCTCCAGCATGTCCAGCCTTGATCCTATCCACGATCGTCGATTGAATTTGCATGCTCATCATCGTAGAAGTCTCTACAGGAAGAATAATCTCGATACCGGTCTCGCAAAAATCCTGCTGCAATCTCCACTGCGAGGTCAACATCATCACCGCTGGTAGTCTGCTCAGCGCATCCGGAACTACATTCACCTTGCCAGGGTGGTACTGCAAGTCAATCTCATAGTCTGCCATGAGCTCCAACCATCGACACTGTCGCATGTTGAGCTCCTTCTGCGTAAAGATATACTTCAAGCTTTTGTGATCGGTGAAGATCTTCACCTTCTCACTCAGCAGGAAG
Organism: Scilla litardierei; assembly: GCA_030789695.1. NCBI lineage: Eukaryota > Viridiplantae > Streptophyta > Magnoliopsida > Asparagales > Asparagaceae > Scilla > Scilla litardierei. The sequence continues at coordinate 555,829,205 of CM061142.1, forward strand.
TGCCTCCAAATCTTCAGCGCAAACACGACGGCAGCCAACTCCAAATCATGTGTCGGGTAATTCTTCTCATAAGCCTTAAGCTGACGAGAAGCATACGCAACCACATGCCCATGCTGATGCAACACACATCCAAGACCCTTGCCAGAAGCATCGCAAAAGATCTCGAATCCTCCACTCCGATCAGGCACAGCAAGTACAGGGGCAGTCGTCAACCTCTCCTTCAGAATACCAAAAGCCTTCTCGCAATCATCAGACCAAACATAAGGTACATCCTTCCGCGTAAGTCTGGTCATCGGCTCAGCAATCCGAGAAAAGTCCTTAATGAAACGTCGGTAATAGCCTGCAAGTCCAAGGAAACTCCGAATCTCTGAAGCCGACTGCGGAACCTGCCACTCTCTGATAGCCACAATCTTCTCGGGATCCACAGAAATTCCATCACCAGACACCACATGCCCGAGAAAGGCGACTCTATCCAGCCAAAACTCGCACTTGGAATACTTCGCATACAAACGATGCTTCCTCAAGATCTCCAATACCGTCATCAAGTGCGATGCATGCTCTTCCTCCGACTTCGAATAGATCAGAATATCGTCAATGAAGATGACGACGAACTTGTCTAGAAAGTCGTAGAAGACCAAATTCATCAGGTTCATAAAGACTGCGGGCGCATTGGTTACGCCGAAGGGCATAACCACGAACTCGTAGTGACCATACTTTGTCCTGAACGCTGTCTTCGGGATGTCGTCCTTCTTCACCTTGAGCTGATGGTAACCGCTCCTCAAATCCAATTTAGAAAACACCCTTGAACCTCCGAGCTGATCAAAGATGTCATCTATACGAGGCAAGGGATATTTATTCTTGATAGTCACAACATTCAGCTCCCGGTAATCCACACACATGCGACGCGAACCATCTTTCTTCTTCACCAGCAACACCGGTGCTCCCCACGGAGACACACTGGGATTAATGTACCCTTTCTGCAAAAGATCGTCCAGCTGCCTACGCAACTCCTCCAACTCTGCTGGAGCCATCCGATACGGCGCCTTCGAAATAGGCTGCGCTCCCGGAACAAGGTCGATCGAAAACTCGAGAGCTCGATCGGGTGGCAGTCCAGACATCTCCTCGGGGAAGACGTCGTCGAACTCGCGAACCACAGCTGGTCTATCCTGCTCCATCTGCATAGCAACAAGCTCCACCGGCTTGGCCCGAAACCTAACAGGACCAAGCGAACTGCTGCCATGACTGAACTCAAACACCGGATGTCCGGGGATCTCGAACACCACCTTCTTCCTCCGACAATCGATCGTAGCATAGAAACTCGCTAGCCAATCCATTCCAAGCACTGCATCGTAGTTGATGATGTCGTGGACAATAAAGTCAGCGTATAGCTCGTGTCCACAAACCACCAAAGGGCATGAAGTGCACCCACGATGCACCGAGATTACGCCATTTCCAGTAACGATGTTCCAACTCTTGGGAAGAGGGGAAGTCGTCAAGGAATGCTTCTCCACGAAGCTCCGTGATATAATGCACATCGATGCACCAGAGTCAAAGAGGACTCGTGCAGGAAACGTGCAAACCAAAATCACACCTAACAAACAGACTAACAATCAAACCTATTCTAACAAACATCCATATGCAAGCAACACCATAATCTAACAATCAAAACTAACTAAGAAAGGAACAACTAGACAGAGGGTTACCTGCGATAACCTCGTCCACAACCTCGGTCTCCACTGCAGTCATCAAGTAAGCCTGCCTCCTCGGCTGAACAGCCTGCTGAAACGCCTGCTTCTGTGGTGGAAGAGGCGCTCCACGTCCAGCGGGTACAGGTGCTCTCTGCTGCAAGGGCTGGGCTACAACCGGTCCCCTCTGTAGCTGTGCTCCCTCAGGTCCTCTCCTCAACTGGTTCGCATGCCGACAATCCCTCGCTACATGAGTAGCATCTCCACAGATCAGGCACTGCCCCAGAAATTTCCTGCACTGCTCTTTGATGTGACCAGTCTTGCCGCAGAAATGGCAAGTCTTCACAATAGTCCCACCTGGCCTCTTGAACTGCACTGGCTGGGTAGGCTTGACCCCAGGCCTAGACTGCTCCATAGGCCTCTTCCCAGCTCCAGAAATCTGTCCTCTCTTCAGCTTCGCAATCTTCTCCTGTCTCCGAGCAGCTACCAGCAACTTCTGATATGACTCCATGTCCGACGTAGACACCAGACTCTGCAAGTCTAGGGATAGACCCTGTAGAAACTTCTGAGCCTTCTCCTCAGCATCCTCTACCATCTTCGGCGTGAAGCGGCTCAATCTAGTGAACTCCTGGTGGTACTGGTCCACCGTCAGACTCCCCTGCTTCAGCTCAATGAAGCGCTGCACCATCTCCCTCCTGGCAGCCTTCGGAAAGTACTCCTCATCGAATCTAGACTTGAAAGTAGCCCAAGGTATATGGCTCACCAACAGCTCCTCCTCTGCATCCCACCAGTTTCGGGCATTATCCTTAAGCTGCCTCTTCGCCAGATCAACCCATCCAGCCGGGTTGACCTTCGACATCTTCAGATTATCCTCGGTGTTCTTGATCCACTCCTGTGCAGCCATCGGTCCTTCAGATCCATCAAAGTACGTCGGGCCCAGCTCCCGAAACTGCTTCGCTCCTGGCTCGTGGCGAGGAGCACTCTGAGTGGTCTGGAGCATGCCCTGCTGCACCTGCATCATCTGATGCATCATCCTCATGATCTCAGCATTGGTGGGCTCTCTATCCGGCTCCTCAGCACGATGGGGCCCACTGCCAGATCGGGTCTGTCGTCGTCCAGCCATCTAATGACATAGAAAACGAACAAACAAATTAGACTCAAATAGCTTAATGACTTGGATGTTGCAATTTGTTTAATGGATAATCCGTTTATTATCGTTGTTCCGTTAGTTCGCAATCGCAAGAGAGGACCTGCATGGGCCACCAATAAAACCTGTCACGCCCCGCTTCCCAAAAACGTTGTCACGCCCTGCTTCCCAAAAACATGGAGGCGAAGCATGAGAGGGTCCGCACGGACTTGAAGCTGCAAAGCCGCAAGTCCGATAAGCGTCAAATAAAACGAAGTAGCAGGTCCCTGTAATGTGACTCAGAACAACAATAATAATAATAGCAAAAGAGGCGAATAATATAGCATTCATTCAACTCATAGTCCAACAAAAGTCCACAACCAGAAATGCCACCAGGCAACAAAAGAGTCAAAAGTACAAGGCCCAGCATGGCCAAAAGAAACTAACAAAACGGTGCTACTCACCGACAACCACAGCTAACAAAGAAAAGTACGGAAGATCTCTAAGATTGATCACCGGTGTCCTCGTACTCCACGTCACCAGCAGGTTCGGGCACGAACTCCACGAACTCGTCACCCTCCGCAACTGTCTCTGGCTCAGCAACTAACATGCGTCACCCAAAGAGAAGGGGGCACATGTCAACAAGTCTAAAAAGACTTGTGCAAGGAAACTATAAAAGTAAAGCAACCTAACAGTTCTAAAGTAAAGTATGACATGGATATAAAATGACAAATGACATGGCATGGCAAGTAAACAAGTAAAAGACAAGTACTGGAATTGTAATCGCGTCGTGCTCAGAGATTCCGTCCTTTGGCTAGAGTGGCTGTACGGGCCAACTCTTACACTCAAGTGACCGTTTATCCCTACCCCTCCACGTGTGTCGAGCCAGGGCATTACCCCCGAACACGGAATGCTCGCTTCTGGATCACGAGCCAGGAAGTGTTTTTAACACGGATGGCGTAGGGTTATGCCCGCATAACGGGTGCCTAGCTGGTAACACGGAAACATGGATTGTACAAGTAGTGTAGCGTGTGCTACGATGCAAGTTTAACTAGGATGACATGTATGATGCAATGCATGGCAGTTAACAATTCAAATGCGTACAGTCAAGGAATTTAAACATGACAGATATCAATGCATAAATGATATGGCAAGGTGTCGGATCTAGCTTCGTTGTCAAGCTAGATCACAAAGTTGCGCCTAGATCGCTATCATTTCACGATCTAGTCTCTTTCACGCTAGTACGAGGAATTGGCCTAAAGACATGGCCTAAAGAAAAGTTGGCAAGTTTCACTTGCCTGTTTTCGGTGATGCCTGTTGTCGTGGGTTCGTCTCGTCGAGCGTTACGCTATGAAATGACTGGTTCTCTGTTGATTAAATATATCTTTGAATTAGGTTCACTACAACATATCAAATAATTCATTTTCATTAGGTCCTCTACCATATGGTGTTTATATTCTATTATTCCTAACTGTTATATATATAGCAGTACTGTCCACATTGAGCTATGTTCATGCATCGAAAATGGTCACTGTTTCGTACTATTAGGGTACTGCAACTTGTAAAGTACACTACATATAAAAAGAGTTAACCCGTAAAAATCCACAGGCTCACGAATTCATTAGCTTTATAAGTGAACCTAAAGGCACTAGCCCCATGTTTCAAATTTATAATATAACTAATATTCCTTTAGGATTAAAACCCCAGTGCACAACTCATTTACACATGTTGCAATTATTGTATACCTCGGTTTATTGTACTTATTCTTAATATGAAGTAATTATAAATCTGTTAATAAAAAGAGCTTACTGATTTAAAACTAACAAAACTAACCTATCAATTTAACAAGCTATAGATTTATAGGGTACTGTTTGTATGGCAGCCTATTCATTTGCATGCAAATTAATAGCTTTAAGATCTTTCAAAAAAACAGAGTACTGCTGCAAACATCTGTAGCATTAAGGTCACAGACTCATTTCATTGTTTATCTTATACATTTAGGAAACCGAGCAATGATTGGTCCTATGGGATGCCTTCTAATAGTCAAGGTATCATGAAGTTGTATATGTACTACAAAATTACAAGTAACACTATCTTGTAGCAATCTGTTTAGTTTTGGTGCCCATTTATATTTTGGTTTTTTTTTAAAACTTAGGGTGTGTTTGCAAGTTCTGGCTACCATTTGTACTTCTTTAAATTGAGTTCACAGCGGTTTCAAAGTCTAATATAATTACGCATTGCTTGTACTGATGATGCTAAGGAAGGCAACTTACGTGTTTGGCGTTTGTTTTCCCATTCGTGCCTTGCAGGTGACGGCTCCGAACCGAGGTTGATGGCGGAAAGGGGGTGCCGGCACCGGTTGCTCGGAGGTGAGGTGGGTGGCGCGTCGGCGGAGCGATGTTGTCGAGGTAACCGAAGGAAAACCGGGCTTGCGGCTTGCGTCGTTCCGGTGGCGCAGCGAGAGAAGGAAAGCGTCGAGGTGTTCGTCGAACGGCGAAGTCTGAGGCGCGTCGGAATCGGGGTGGAGTTTGCCGGAGCTAGGCGTCGGACGGAGCGATATGGGGCAAGCGAGGAGATGGGAGCGTCGGATCTCGGAGAGGAGGCCGTGGGGTTGTCGGGGTAGAGGGCTGAGACGGCGCTCGGACGGAGAGGGAGGCGCCGACGTCTTCAGACAGGGTGATGGCCGTGACTCAAGGGCTTGGGGTTTCGAAATCAAGAAGAGCACGAACCCAGGCTGAGAGATGAAGGGAAGGACAAAAGTAAGCCTAGATTCTCAAATAAAGAAGTGTAGGGTGAGGGCTTCACATGGGTGAAGAGAGAGGGGAGAGTGGGGAGAGTGGGTACGGTTGAGGGGAAATTTTGTTAGGATATTAACAAGATTTAGAATTGTTTTATATTATTATTCTAACAGATTTTAATATTTGAAACCCACCCGAATTTGCATTTGTTGGTCAGTTAAGAAAGAAAATGATTTGGTTAGATTTGTTCCCCCTTTTTTGTAATGTTAGTGTGTTAGTGTGTTTGGATTTAGTAAACAAATTAATTAATGCTTGGTTTAAACGTGCATCCCATTTAAAAATTTAAATTTTATAAAAAAATATTTGATAACTTAGTAATGTGTTAAGCAGATCGAGCTCTCGACATCCAAAAATTACAAATAAAATACCGAGGCGATCGCGCCTCCGAGAGGATCGTGAATACGGGGTCCGATCACGCGTTCGAACTACGGAAATACAATAATAAAAACAAATACACAAAAAGCACTCAGAATATGTCTACGCGCTAAAATATGCACGGTCGAAAGGTAACCGTTACATCCTACCCACCTTAAGAAAAGATTCCGTCCTCGGAATCTACATCAACTAAGGCTCAGGAAATAAATGCGGGTAGCGCTCTTTCATCTCTTCTTCCCGTTCCCAGGTAGACTCCCCAGGTGAACCATGACGCCACATCACTCTAACCAGTTCGACGGTCTTATTCCTCAATTGCTTCTGTCGTCGGTCCAGAATTTCAACTGGTTGCTGATCATAGGTAAGATCCGGTCGAACCGTGATCTCCGAGAAATCCACAGCATGGGACGGATCACTGATGTATCGACGTAACTGAGATACGTGAAATACATCGTGAACTCCCTCCAGTGACGACGGCAATGCCAATCGATAGGCCACGGCTCCAACTCTCTCCAGGACGTCAAAAGGTCCGATTTACCTTGGACTCAGCTTGCCTCTCTTTCCAAATCGAATAACTCCCCGATTCGGAGAGATCTTCAGAAAGACGTGATCTCCAGGCTGAAACTCCAAAGGCCTCCGTTTAGCATCTGCCCAATGCTTGAAACGGTCCTGCGCGATCCTCAGCTTCTCTCGAATGTTCCTCACAACATCCACAGCTTCCACGATCATCTCAGGCCCCAACAGCTCCCGATCTCCAATGTCATCCCAGCTCAGTGGCGATCGACATTTCTTCCCGTATAGCGCGGCGAATGGCGCCATGCCAATACTCGCCTGGTAGCTGTTATTGTAGGCAAACTCCACATGATGGAGATGATCCTCCCAAGATCCCTTGAAGTCCAACATGCACGCTCTCAGCATGTCTTCCAAAATCTGAATCGTCCTCTCGGACTGGCCATCCGTCTGCGGGTGGTACGCCGTACTGAAACTCAGACTCGTACCCAAGCTCTTCTGCAGACTCTGCCAAAACTGAGATGTGAATCTCGTGTCTCTGTCTGACACGATACTCACGGGGACTCCGTGAAGTCGTACGATCTCCTGCACGATTCACGTTACATCACTATCTAATCTAGGAAAAGGAAATTAAGAGAGTAAAAGATTTTACCTCCATGTATCTCCTCGCTAGCGTCTCAGTGGACTGTCCTACTCGGAACGGAATAAAGTGCGCGGATTTGGTCAATCGGTCCACGATCACCCAAATCGCGTCATTCTGCTTCGGACTCCGAGGTAGTCCAGTCACGAAGTCCATAGTGATGTGTTGCCACTTCCACTCCGGAATCGGAAGCGGTTGTAGCAACCCCGCCGTACGCTGATGCTCCGCCTTTACTTACTGGCAAACCAGACACTTGGCCACACTCCGAGCCACACTCCTCTTCATACCATGCCACCAAAAGTTCAAGCGAAGATCTTTGTACATCTTGGTCCCACCAGGATGCACAGAATACGGCGAACTGTGTGCCTCAACTAATAACTCCTCTCTGATATCTCCAGATGGCACACACAACCTGGCTCCATACCTCAGCGAGCCGTCATCATGAATCAAGAAGTCAGTCCGCAGACCGGCTTCTACCTGCTCCCGAATCTTCTCCAGCTTCGGATCTCCAGCCTGCCCAGCCTTGATCCTATCCACAATCGACGACTGTATCTGCATACTCATCAACGAAGAGGTCTCTCCAGGAAGAACAACCTCAATACCAGACTCGCAAAAATCCTGCTGCAATCTCCACTGTGAAGTCAACATCATCACCGCTGGAAGTCTGCTCAGCGCATCTGGAACCACATTCACCTTGCCAGGGTGATACTGTAAATCAATCTCATAGTCTGCCATGAGCTCTAACCATCGACGCTGTCGCATGTTGAGCTCCTTCTGTGTAAAAATATACTTCAAGCTTTTGTGATCGGTGAAGATCTTCACTTTCTCACTCAGCAAGAAGTGCCTCCAAATCTTGAGCGCAAACACGACTGCAGCCAACTCCAAGTCGTGTGTCGGGTAATTCTTCTCATGGGTCTTGAGCTGACGCGAAGCATATGCAACCACGTGCCCATGCTGGTGCAACACACATCCAAGACCTTTGCCAGAAGCATCACAAAAGATCTCGAATCCTCCACTACGATCAGGCACTGCTAGCACCGGTGCAGTCGTCAATCTCTCCTTCAGAACAGAAAAAGCCTCCTCACAAGCATCGGACCAAACATACGGTATATCCTTCCTCGTCAGTTTAGTCATCGGTTCGACAATCCGGGAGAAATCCTTAATGAAACGCCGATAATATCCTGCTAGCCCAAGAAAACTCCTGATCTCGGTCGCTGACTGTGGAACCGGCCACTCTCTGATGGCCTTGATCTTCTCCGGATCCACAGATATGCCATCTCCCGAGACCACATGTCCAAGAAAAGCCACTCTATCCAGCCAGAACTCGCACTTCGAATACTTGGCATACAACCGATGCCTCCTCAGAATTTCCAATACCGTCCTCAAGTGCGACGCATGCTCCTCCTCTGACTTAGAATAGATCAGAATGTCGTCAATGAAGATAACGACAAATTTATCTAGATAGTCATAGAAGATCAAATTCATCAGGTTCATAAATACTGCGGGCGCGTTGGTCACACCAAATGGCATAACCACGAACTCGTAGTGACCATACTTCGTCCTGAACGCCGTCTTCGGAATGTCCTCCTTTCTCACCTTCAGCTGGTGATATCCACTCCTCAGGTCCAATTTGGAGAATACCCTCGATCCTCCGAGCTGATCAAAAATATCATCAATCCGCGGCAATGGGTACTTATTCTTCACAGTCACCGCATTCAGCCCTCGATAATCCACGCACATGCGACGCGAACCGTCCTTCTTCTTCACCAGCAGGACCGGTGCTCCCCACGGAGACACACTGGGATTTATGTAACCCTTCTGCAAAAGTTCGTCCAGTTGCTTCCGCAACTCCTCTAATTCCGCTGGAGCCATACGATAAGGTGCCTTCGAAATGGGCTGCGCTCCCGGAATCAGATCAATCGAAAATTCTAGAGCTCGATCGGGCGGCAGACCAGACATATCCTCGGGGAAGACGTCATCAAATTCACGCACCACAGCAGGCCTACCCTGCTCCATCAGCATAGCCACCGCCTCCACCGGCTTGGCCCGAAACCTAACCGGACCAAGCGAACTGCTACCACGGCTGAACTCAAACACTGGATGTCCGGGAATCTCGAACACCACCTTCTTCCTCCGACAGTCGATCGTAGCGTAGAAGCTCGCAAGCCAATCCATCCCAAGCACAGCATCGTAGTTGATGATGTCGTGGACAATAAAGTCAGCATACAGCTCGTGTCCACAGACCACCAACGGGCAGGAATTGCACCCACGATGCACCGAAATCACACCATTCCCTGTGACGATGTTCCAACTCCGGGGAAGAGAGGAAGTCGTCAAGGAATGCCTCTCCACGAAGCTCCGAGAAATGATGCACATGGATGCACCAGAGTCGAAGAGGACTCGTGCAGGAAAAGCGCAAACCAAAATCACACCTAACAGACAGTCTAACAATCAAATTCTATTCTAGCAGACAATCATAATCAAATAACTAAGCGTATCTAATAACCAAACTAACTAAAAGGAGGAACAACTAGAATGAAAGTTACCTGCGATAACCTCATCCAGTGTCTCGGTCTCAGCAGCAGTCATCAAAAACGCCTGTCGTCTCGGCCGGACAGCCTGCTGAAACGCCTGCCTCTGCGGAACGAGAGGCGCTCCACGTCCAGCAGGAACAGGTGCTCTCTGCTGCAACGGCTGAGCTGCAACAGGTGCCCTCCATGGCTGCTTCGACCTCGGGCAATCCTTCATGGTGTGTGCAGGATCACCACAAACTAAACACTGCCCCAGCATCTTCCGGCACTGCTCCTTGATATGCCCCGTCTTGCCACAGAAATTGCAAGTCTTCAAGGTAGAAGGTCCTCCGGGCCTCTTGAACTGCACAGGCTGGTTGGGCCCGTGCCCCGGTCTCACCACTGCTCTGGCCTGCTCCATGGGCCTCTTCCCAGTGCCAGAAAACTGTCCCCTCTTCTGATTCACAATCCTCTCCTGCCTCTTCGCCGCAATCAGAACTTTTTGGTAAGTCTCCGCATCAGAAGAAGTGACATAGCTCTGCAGATCCAACGAAAGCCCCTGCAGAAACCTCTGGGCTCTCTCCTCAGCATCCTGCACCATCTTCGGTGCAAAACGACTCAGCCTCGTGAATTCCTGGTGGTACTTATCCACCGTCAAATTCCCTTGCTTCAAGTCAATGAAGCGCTGAGCCATCTCCCTCCTGGCGGCCTTAGGAAAATACTCCTCATTAAATCTGGACTTGAAGGTAGCCCAAGAAATCGGCTCCTCCAGCAACTCCTCCTCGGCATCCCACCAGTTCCGCGCGTTGTCCTTCAGCTGTCGCTTCGCCAGATCAACCCATCCAGTCGGGTCGACCTTCGACATCTTCAGATTGTCTTCCATATTCCTGGTCCACTCATCTGCAGCCAGGGGTCCCTCAGTCCCATTGAAGTAAGCGGGACCCAGCTCCCGAAATTGCTTCGCTCCGGGCTCGAAGCGAGGGGCAGCCTGGACAGCCGGCGCTGCACGAGCAGGCGAAACATTCCGGACAGTCTGCAGAATTCCTTGCTGCACCTGCATCATCTGATGCATCATCCTCATCATCTCCCCGGTGGTGGGCTCTCGGTCCGGCTCCTGGTCACGAGGGGGCACACCACCACCAGCACGGGCATTCCGTCTCCCAGCCATCTATTGACACAGGTAAACGAAACAAATCAGACTCTTTACCTATGACACGAAGTTGAATTTTTTTTAATTGGACTTTCTATAATTCTTATTGTTATTCCGATTAAGTCACAGTTACAGAAAACGAGACCTGCATGGGCCACCAAAGAAACCTGTCACGCCCTGCTTCCCAAAAACATGGAGGCGAAGCGTGAGAGGGTCCGCACGGACTTGAAGCTGCAAAGCCGCAAGTCCGATAAGCGTCAAATAAAACGAAGTAGCAGGTCCCTGTAATGTGACTCAGAACAACAATAATAATAATAGCAAAAGAGGCGAATAATATAGCATTCATTCAACTCATAGTCCAACAAAAGTCCACAACCAGAAATGCCACCAGGCAACAAAAGAGTCAAAAGTACAAGGCCCAGCATGGCCAAAAGAAACTAACAAAACGGTGCTACTCACCGACAACCACAGCTAACAAAGAAAAGTACGGAAGATCTCTAAGATTGATCACCGGTGTCCTCGTACTCCACGTCACCAGCAGGTTCGGGCACGAACTCCACGAACTCGTCACCCTCCGCAACTGTCTCTGGCTCAGCAACTAACATGCGTCACCCAAAGAGAAGGGGGGACATGTCAGCAAGTCTAAAAAGACTTGTGCAAGGAAACTATAAAAGTAAAGCAACCTAACAGTTCTAAAGTAAAGTATGACATGGATATAAAATGACAAATGACATGGCATGGCAAGTAAACAAGTAAAAGACAAGTACTGGAATTGTAATCGCGTCGTGCTCAGAGATTCCGTCCTTTGGCTAGAGTGGCTGTACGGGCCAACTCTTACACTCAAGTGACCGTTTATCCCTACCCCTCCACGTGTGTCGAGCCAGGGCATTACCCCCGAACACGGAATGCTCGCTTCTGGATCACGAGCCAGGAAGTGTTTTTAACACGGATGGCGTAGGGTTATGCCCGCATAACGGGTGCCTAGCTGGTAACACGGAAACATGGATTGTACAAGTAGTGTAGCGTGTGCTACGATGCAAGTTTAACTAGGATGACATGTATGATGCAATGCATGGCAGTTAACAATTCAAATGCGTACAGTTAAGGAATTTAAACATGACAGATATCAATGCATAAATGATATGGCAAGGTGTCGGATCTAGCTTCGTTGTCAAGCTAGATCACAAAGTTGCGCCTAGATCGCTATCATTTCACGATCTAGTCTCTTTCACGCTAGTACGAGGAATTGGCCTAAAGACATGGCCTAAAGAAAAGTTGGCAAGTTTCACTTGCCTGTTTTCGGTGATGCCTGTTGTCGTGGGTTCGTCTCGTCGAGCGTTACGCTATGAAATGACTGGTTCTCTGTTGATTAAATATATCTTTGAATTAGGTTCACTACAACATATCAAATAATTCATTTTCATTAGGTCCTCTACCATATGGTGTTTATATTCTATTATTCCTAACTGTTATATATATAGCAGTACTGTCCACATTGAGCTATGTTCATGCATCGAAAATGGTCACTGTTTCGTACTATTAGGGTACTGCAACTTGTAAAGTACACTACATATAAAAAGAGTTAACCCGTAAAAATCCACAGGCTCACGAATTCATTAGCTTTATAAGTGAACCTAAAGGCACTAGCCCCATGTTTCAAATTTATAATATAACTAATATTCCTTTAGGATTAAAACCCCAGTGCACAACTCATTTACACATGTTGCAATTATTGTATACCTCGGTTTATTGTACTTATTCTTAATATGAAGTAATTATAAATCTGTTAATAAAAAGAGCTTACTGATTTAAAACTAACAAAACTAACCTATCAATTTAACAAGCTATAGATTTATAGGGTACTGTTTGTATGGCAGCCTATTCATTTGCATGCAAATTAATAGCTTTAAGATCTTTCAAAAAAACAGAGTACTGCTGCAAACATCTGTAGCATTAAGGTCACAGACTCATTTCATTGTTTATCTTATACATTTAGGAAACCGAGCAATGATTGGTCCTATGGGATGCCTTCTAATAGTCAAGGTATCATGAAGTTGTATATGTACTACAAAATTACAAGTAACACTATCTTGTAGCAATCTGTTTAGTTTTGGTGCCCATTTATATTTTGGTTTTTTTTAAAACTTAGGGTGTGTTTGCAAGTTCTGGCTACCATTTGTACTTCTTTAAATTGAGTTCACAGCGGTTTCAAAGTCTAATATAATTACGCATTGCTTGTACTGATGATGCTAAGGAAGGCAACTTACGTGTTTGGCGTTTGTTTTCCCATTCGTGCCTTGCAGGTGACGGCTCCGAACCGAGGTTGATGGCGGAAAGGGGGTGCCGGCACCGGTTGCTCGGAGGTGAGGTGGGTGGCGCGTCGGCGGAGCGATGTTGTCGAGGTAACCGAAGGAAAACCGGGCTTGCGGCTTGCGTCGTTCCGGTGGCGCAGCGAGAGAAGGAAAGCGTCGAGGTGTTCGTCGAACGGCGAAGTCTGAGGCGCGTCGGAATCGGGGTGGAGTTTGCCGGAGCTAGGCGTCGGACGGAGCGATATGGGGCAAGCGAGGAGATGGGAGCGTCGGATCTCGGAGAGGAGGCCGTGGGGTTGTCGGGGTAGAGGGCTGAGACGGCGCTCGGACGGAGAGGGAGGCGCCGACGTCTTCAGACAGGGTGATGGCCGTGACTCAAGGGCTTGGGGTTTCGAAATCAAGAAGAGCACGAACCCAGGCTGAGAGATGAAGGGAAGGACAAAAGTAAGCCTAGATTCTTAAATAAAGAAGTGTAGGGTGAGGGCTTCACATGGGTGAAGAGAGAGGGGAGAGTGGGGAGAGTGGGTACGGTTGAGGGGAAATTTTGTTAGGATATTAACAAGATTTAGAATTGTTTTATATTATTATTCTAACAGATTTTAATATTTGAAACCCACCCGAATTTGCATTTGTTGGTCAGTTAAGAAAGAAAATGATTTGGTTAGATTTGTTCCCCCTTTTTTGTAATGTTAGTGTGTTAGTGTGTTTGGATTTAGTAAACAAATTAATTAATGCTTGGTTTAAACGTGCATCCCATTTAAAAATTTAAATTTTATAAAAAAATATTTAATAACTTAGTAATGTGTTAAGCAGATCGAGCTCTCGACATCCAAAAATTACAAATAAAATACCGAGGCGATCGCGCCTCCGAGAGGATCGTGAATACGGGGTCCGATCACGCGTTCGAACTACGGAAATACAATAATAAAAACAAATACACAAAAAGCACTCAGAATATGTCTACGCGCTAAAATATGCACGGTCGAAAGGTAACCGTTACAAACGTGGAGGCGAAGCGTGAGAAGGTCCGCTCAGACTTGAAGCTACAAAGCCGCAAGTCCGATAAGCGTCAAGAAATTTAAACTGCAGGTCCTTGCAACGCGAAACGAAACAAAGATAATAATAACGAAAAGAGACAAAAGAAACATCTCAGAATATCCATAATAATAAATCTCAACATCGCAGAAAAAGCCACCAGGCTAAAATCAAAGAGTCTAAAAGAGGCCCAGCATGGCCAACAAAAGTACAAAGTACGAAAACAAGGAAATGGTGCAAGCACCGACAACTAACAGCAACTAAAGTAAAAGTAGCTCCACAGTCACTAAGACTGGTCTCTGGTGTCCTCGTACTCCTCGACGAACGTAGGCTCAGGCTCAGCGTCAGCAAACACCTCGTCCTCAACGACTGTCTCTGGCTCAGGGTCTAACATGTGACACCCAAAAGAGCAAGGGGCACATGTCAGCAAGTCTGGGAGACTTGTGCAAGTGAAACTGACAGTAAAGCAACCTAGCAGTTCTAGCATGATGCAAATAACATGGCAGTTAAAGTATGAGTGCAACAGGTAAAGTAAAGTAAAGTAAAGTAAAGTACGAGCATGGCATGACATTCACAAGACAAGTACAAGACAAGAAAAGTAAGCACCTCGTGCACAGAGTTCACGCCTTACAGCTAAAGAGGCTGTACGGGCACACTTTTACGCTGAGTGGTCGCTCAACCCTACCCCTCCACGTGTGTCGAGCCAGGGCCTTACCCCCGAACGGTAATGCTCGCTTCTGGATCACGAGCCAGGAAGTGTCTTTAACAAGTATGGCATAGGGGTGCACCTAGCCCGGGACAAGCAAGTACAAGTATGTAGCGTTTGCTACGAATGCAACATTCAATGCATGAATGACATGGCATGGCAGTTAAAGTAAAACGTACAGGTAAGGAAAGTAAACGTGACAGTTTAGCATGCATGAACAACAATTTTAAGGGGTTGGATCTAGCTTCGTTGTCAAGCTAGATCATTTAGGTGACGGATCTAGTTTCGTTGTCAAACTAGATCAAGTAGGCGCCTAGCCAGCTATCATTTCACTGACTAGTCTCTTTTACGCTAAAAACAAGTAAGTGGCCTAAAAACATGGCCCTAAGCAAGAGTTGGCAAGTTTCACTTGCCTGCAACTATCACGTCAAGAAAACACCGTCCAACGAGTCCAAAGTCACGATTCCTACGTGCACAAGTCCACCGGCCTACATCCGTTTTATTAATCTTGATTAGTGATTGCTAAAACATTTAAAATACTTTAAAAATACTGATTTTAGTCTTGATTAGCATGCAATTGGGTTTGGGGTCCTAGGGGTGCAAAATGTTACCTCAACACGACGCGAAAGCTACACCGGCGTCGGGTAGCGACGCCGGGGGTTGGAATAAAAGATCGCGCTCCAAGTCCAGATTCCAATTAGATTCCTCGCTGGAAATTTCAGAGCAATCAACTCGGGCGACGATTCCAGATTCCAAAGCTCGTACGAGCGACGACGGGCTATGACGTGCGACGACGTCGTACGCGACGAATCCTCAAAGAGCAAGCACCTTGGTGGGGCCCACAGTAGTCCTAGGGACCTTTGGGGAACCTACAATACCTCTGGAGAACTTGGGGGGCCCACGGAGGCAAGTGGTGCGACGGATGCGGGGTTGCGACGAGTGGCTCTCGGTCGTACACAGCCAATGCGGGGACTTGGCTCGGTCAGACACGGGGGAACGGCGCTTGGGCGTGCAGCGGCTGCGGGGTGGCTTGGGTGCGGGGTTTCTTCTCGGTCAGACCGGTAGGGATGCTCGGTCAGACGCTTGGATGCGGGCGGGGCGACGTTGCAACGTTGCAACGTCTGCAACAGCGGTCGGTGCGGAGCGGCGGGTCGGTCGTGCGGGGTGCGGAGCGGGGCGACAAGCGGGCGACGGTGCGGGCGCTGTGCGGAGCTTGGGCCTCGGTCTGACCGAGAGCCTCTCTCGGTCAGAGCGGGGGAACGGGGCGGTGGCTGCTGAAGCGATGCGGAGCGGCTGCGGTGCGGGGTTGGGCCTCGGTCGGAGCGGGAGAACGGAGCGATTTCCTTCGGTCGTGCGGTGGCTGAACGTCGCAACGTTGCGACGATTCGTCGCAACGTCCAAAATGAGTTTGGAAGAGGCTAGGGCTAATTTCTTGCAAAAATAGGTCTTGCTAGGGGTTGCTTATATAGTATAGATGGGTTGACTTGGTCTAGGGCTAAATCTAATAGGATTAGAAGTTCAAAAAGATTTAAAATTTGAAATTCAATTACTCCAACTCATCCAAGGGTTTGACCCGGTCCAAATGAGCTGGAAATTGGCTCAAAAATTCTTTAAAACGTTTAAAACTTAAATAAATTTTATTTGGCCGAAAATAATTTATAAATAAATTATTAAAAATAATATAAAACTTGTAAAAAATATAAAAGTGGTCAAATAAACTCCAAAAATTATAAAATAAATATCGTGGTGATCGTGGCGACGAATGTGAGCTAACTAAGAAGACGGATCTCAGTTTTGACGTCGGACGACGAAACTAAAAATAGAAACGTCTCCCGTCAAGAGTGAGAATCGTCACGTCTCATCGAGTAAGTTTAAATTGTGGGAAAACGACTCGAGAAACGTCGTTCCTAATTAGTGCCACTATTTAATACTCTCAGAGACGTTCATAACGGCATATCGCACAAAAGTGTTCACAAACAAATAAAGTCTAAAATAAACACGTGCACGGCCCAAAGCACGTGCACAAACGAAGTACGATGAAAACGTACCGTTACAATAGCTTTAGCATTTAAGGAATAAGATTTCCAATCATTATCATCCCATTTATCATTTGGTTTTTCAATCTCAGCATTTTCTACTTTAATTACAGGCAGTTTATATCCTTTTTCAATTATTTGCCAAGCCTTGTAATCAACAGAAATAAGGTAGATTTTCATACGATTTTTCCAATAAGCATAATCACCTCCATTAAACCTAGGGGGACGGGAAACAGACTAACCCTCAGCAAAAGCACTATCCATATGGTTATTCATGGTCAATCCTAGGCTAGATCCCAAAACCTGCTCTGATACCACTTGTTGGATCTGGATCCTAGCCTAGAGGGGGGGTGAATAGGCTAATAAAAATTCTCGTGCAACCCACGAGAAATCACACGCAGTTAAAAGCACAACCAGAGTTATAAAAAGCAGACACAGAGTACACAGCAGATTTACCCTGGTTCGGTCGTCCCAACGACCTACTCCAGCCCCCAAAGCTAATACTAGATTGAATAGTGCAATAGGTACAAAGTCACAAGTTAGAGCACGCTCAGAGCAGCCTCTACGTCCCTACACTCGCCAGACTCTCAGTACCCCACACACAGTGTTTCCTCTCACTATCAATCCTAGCAAAGCTTTCTACCGGCTAGTCCCAAACTAGCTGGGTCCCACTTGTCTAGTCCCAACTAGACAAGTCCCAAAATAGTCCACAAAAATAGGTAAAGTTTCCCCTACAAAGATCTAACACAACAACTACACAAAATAATAAAGAACAGAGTTTAGGAAGCTCAGTTTGTGTAGCGGCGTTGTCTTTGTCAATCAGCACAGGCCAGCTTTCGTCTGGCAGGAAGTAGTCGTCTCGTCACGTCTCCTCAGCACCTCAACGATACGTCAACAAGCTCTTAGATTATTGCAGCAAGGGCCTCGTGTTTGCACTTCTCTTTCCTTTGTATTTCAACATGTACTCTCGTATCTCCAACTAATGCATGTCCAACATTCTGATGCTATGAAAAGCAAAGCTTAGCTTTAATTTCTGTGTTGCCCCTTTGATGATTTCGGTCAAAGAATGCTGCTTGCTGCTCCCAAAGATTCGGCCTCTGTGTGTGGTTCCCTTTTTTTTTGGTTTGCAAAAGACAATGCAATGTTGCGGCTCACCCTGCAAACACAAGAATTAGAGGAGTAGTTATCTTAATAACAATATAAGCTTGCCCACAAATTTCTTAATATAATTATCTTTATCCCAGCAGATGCACAGAGTTATTAAAGCTCAGCACTTTCATTTAGTGGCCTGCACAAGCAAATTTTTATCACAGAAATAACATTTCCTCATGATTTCGGCCTTTAAGAAAAATCATTGGCACTCAAAAAGAATCCTTTGTGATTCACTGTTTTTAACCCAGCAACAGGAAGAACGCAAGCTTGTTCCCTGCAAAATAAAAGAGCAAAGTGATTAATTAAATTTACTTTTTATTCAGACCTCTCTATCAATGCGGTGGCTGCTTGATCAGCATGCTTGAAGGCACATGGGGGCAGTCGGTCAACAGGTGTGATGGGCAATCACAGAACTCGATCTGCAAGATGATTTGAAAAGCAAGCAAGGGTCAAAAGTTGCGGCTACACATAGGTTTGAAGAGGAGTATATGGCCTGGAGATTTTGATTGGATAAGTGTTTATTAAAAAACAATTTGATCTGTTGTGGCCACCCAAAGTGATGTGCTTTGTCTGCTTCAAGTTCTCTTCGATCCTCTGAGATTCTTGTGTGAAAAAAAATAATGTGCCCAGTGCTTCGAAATTTCCAAGGGAATTGTTTGTACAGCAATGAAAAGGTATTCGGCCTGCAAAAGAGAGATAGCAAAGGTATTAAATAAGCTCAACAGCAAAGACTTAGGGAAGGCAGAGTTATGGCTATATCCTGCTTTCAAGTCAAACGAAATTTGGCCTCATGCTCTCAATGTTTTTGGCGCCTCTTTGCCTTGGTCTTGATAACATTGCGGCTGTGCACAGAGGTCTTCAAACTTGCGGCAGTTGCAACAAGTCGACAAGCACCACATGCAATGGTCGATAGCCTACGGCAAGGAGAAATAGGGCTAGGGGATTTTCAGATTGGGCCTCTTTGTTTGTAATGACCTGCACAAGAAATATTAGAAAAAATATTTGTGCGTGAAGATCAAATCTCAAGGATCAAAACATTTGTTTAAAAAAGATGTTTGTGCGTGAGAATTCCTTCAACATGTTTTGTATTAATGGCCGTAAGCTTAAAAACGATGGTAAGAGAGAACAAGAAAGGTTTCGGCCCCCTTGAAATTTTTTGTTTAAGCCGCGCTCTTTTAGGGTTGCTTTGAGGATGGTTTATATAGGACTAGGAGGGAATCAATAATGATCAAAGAGAATCCCTAGAGTTAAGGGATGGAAAATTTGTATTGGGATTGAATTGAAGTTTGAATAGGAAATGGGTAGCAACAAATCTCTCTAATTGATTTGACCAAATCTCAAATAGATTTCATCTCCCATTATATTGACCAAGTCAACTTCTTTGTGCACACACTCCCTTTCTCCCAATATGCTATACGAATAGCAATTCCTCCAAATAGTGATCGCCAAACCTGAAACACACTAAGCACACACATCAGATATACCGACACGTTTGTCATCATCAAACCAAGATCCTAGATCGTTGCTTCCAACAAGTACTTGTTCATGGACCGACTAATTCTAATTCCTAATTTTCACCTGTAGCTACTGTTTACACTTAGTCGGTCTGCGTTGGTCGACCGACCGACTAGTTGCCAAACTAGTCGGTCAGTGGTTGTTCTTTGACCGACTAACTAATGCTGTAAACCCTAGTTTTGCCCTAGCCGCCAGCCCATCCTATTTAAACCCAACCCAAACGTTTTCTTCCCCTCCAACTCGACCCTAAACCCTAAAATCGCCCCCATTGATCCCCCATCTTCCTCCAAGCTTCAATCCTTCATTCCAAACCTTAAATCCATCATCCAAACCATCCATCTACCCTATCTACCTCTCATCTTCCCCAAAATCTCACCAAAATCCATCAAATCCCTTAAATCACCCAAGAACCCTAATTCTCCAAACTTCTCCAATCTTTTCCAGATTTGATCCTAGGGTTCCCCGGAGTGTTTCTTCCACCTTCTCTCGGTAAGAAATCGATCTACCGTTGTTTTCATAACCTATTTATAATTTTATGAAACCCTAATAAATTTCTTGTTGTTTGTTGTGTGTTTCCCCTATAACAGCGATTTCCCCATAGATTGGCGTCCGTGTGACGAAGTGGTCTTCATTCCCGGTGCTAGGCAAGTGAAACTTGCCCCCTAGGGTTTAGGCCATGTTTTAGGCCATTTGCTTAGTATAGGCGTAAAAGAGGCTAGGCGACGAAATGATACTCGCCTAGGCGCAAATTGGGGAGCTGGCTTGACAACGAAGCTAGTTCCGACATTTAGCATGTTGCACAATTACCATGTCATGTTTACTTTCCATTATCGGTACGCAAATTAATTGTCATGTCATCGCATCCTTTGAGTGTTATTGATTGCGTAGCTTTGCTACGATGTTTGTGTTCCTGGCTCGTGTTCCAGAAGCGAGCCCTGTAGTTGGAAACCCCAACGCTCGATATTGAATTGTGAACTAAGAATGCGAGCTCATTGTGCGGGGCAACCCCAGGCTCACTAGCTGAGCTCATTGTGCGGGGACCCTAGGCTCCATTACGTGTGGGTATAGGGGGTGAGGGTTAAGCGGCCATTCAACTGGGAGTCTGTTTGATCAACAACTGCAGTTGTAAGGCGTAAACTCTTTGGGGTGGGGTAGTTGTTAAGCGGCCAATCAGCGAATGTGAAACCATTCAGCTGTAAGGCGTAAACAATCTACAAAACAACGTGAAACGTGAATTGTGTTTAGTGCCGATCGGTCTGAAATGCTATGCCATTCAGCGAAGGGCGTAAACACCTACAACCAATGTGAATTGATTGAGATTGATAATAGCTTGGCTACTCTTGTCTTGTCCCGATGATTGTTCTCTTGTACATATTGCCTTGCCATGTTTAAATTGTGCACTCATGTTATAACTGCCATGTCATGCATACTAAACTGCTAGGTTGCTAGTTGCCTTACTTTCAGTTTCCTTGCCCAAGTCTTTTAGACTTGCTGACATGTGCCCCTTTACTCTTTTGGGTGACACATGTTAGATCCTGAGCCCGAGTACCTTGTTGAGGACGAGGTATTTGCTGACGCCGAGCATGAGCCTGTGTTTAACGGGGAGTACGTGGACACTGGGGACCAGTCCTAGTGTTTGCGTTGTGTTTTACTTTTGTTTAGACAATTGTTTGTTATCGGTGCGTAGCACCTATACTTTGTTATGTCGTTGCTTTTGTTGGCCTTGTTCTGGGCCCTTAGACTCTTTTCTTTTAGCCTGGTGGCTTTTCTGGATGTTGGACTTATTTTTCTTGTTGGACAAATTCTGAGATGTGAGATTTTATTTCATGTTTCTTCTTGTGTTATTATTGTTATTCCGTTGTGATTACAGGGACCTGTTTATGTATTATGGACGCTTATCGGGTTTGGGGCTTCACAGCTCCACTCTCGTGCGGACCTTTTCACGTCTCGCCTCCATTTTAGGGAAGCGGGTCGTGACAATTATGAATTTTAGATTAAAACCCCTATATTATAGATATAAATATACACTTATTTTACGTGTATACGTATTAAAATACTTATTACATTCTTCACCTTCTCACTTACGTTCGTGCACTATTCACGTGCGGGGGAGCTGGGCTTCTGGCGTTCGTGGAGTCGCCGTCGACGAGCTTCGTAAGCGGCAGCGGCGGAGGAGGCCGGAGGCATGGTGGACAGCGTCGATCGGTGGCGACCCGTTGGGCGACAATGACGGTGCGTGCGACGGAGGAACGCAGCAGCAGTAGCAGCTCACGGGCTGCGACTGGCTATGGCTATCGTTTCACGACGGCGGGGGCGACATTGGCCTCGTCGAAGAGGCGGAACGGTGGCGGGGTCGAGGAGAGGTCGTCGGGGAGGAGGGGCACGGTGATGAGCGGTGGTGGCGAGTGGTGGCAACGAGTGGCGATGGGCTGTTGCTGCTTGGTTCGGTGGCTGAGGTGGTAGAGGTGGCACGTCGGAGGGTGTTGGCAGTCAGGCGAAGCGGTCGACGGTGTGGTGGCAGTCAGTGGCGACGCCGGGCAGCAGCGGCGAGCTCGAGGGGGTCGTGGCTGCTTGCTTCAGGCTATCGTCGGGGTGTCGAGGGGGCTGCCTCGTCGGAGCTACTGCTCGCGGCAGAGCACAGCGATTGACAGGCGGTCGACGCACGGAGGAAGGCGGAGAAGGCTGCGGGGTGGGGAGAGGCAACGACTCACTGGGGGTGGTGGTTGCTCGGCGAGGGTTGGCGGTGCGTGGGGCTTCGTTGCTTATGTTGATGGGTTTGGTTGCGTGGGTTTGCGAAGATGAGGGGAGGGTGAGTTCTATAGAAGAAGATGAATAATAATAATAATAAGATGATGATGATGATGACGATGATGATGATGCGGTTGGTAGCAACGAAGGAGGAGGAGGGAATGGAGAAGGAGGATGAGGAATGGGTTTAGCCTTCGGGCTTGTTTGCTCTGGCTGGTAGAGGAAGAAGGGGGGTTAGAGATGTAATGCCCTACCAGCTACTGCACAAGTACTAGAGGGGGGGTGAATAGTACTTTAAAATAATAAGGCGTATAATTCCAAATTAAATTGCACACAACTACCAAATCAATTTGCGGAAGCTTAAATTGAATGACAACAATGAAATTAACAATGCAAACAAACGATGTTAATGGGTTCGGATCCACCCAAGTCTCCCCGACTTGTTCCCGGTGATCCTACGTCCCAACCACCCGGATCCCCTCCGGATACTTGAGTTAGAAACCCTAACTCAAGATTTCCACTATGAATATCTTGTGAAAAACCTTCACAAGATCAAATCATACAAGCAATGGCAAAGTGAATCCCACAACCCGGGATCACAAACTTCTCTCACAACCGAGAGAGCCAATAAGCAATATAAAGAGTTTAAATGAAATAAATACTCTTACCACAAAATCCTATACCTTGAGTTTTTCTTACCCAATAGGTGGAATGAAGGATTTGAGGAAGATGAAGTTACCAAACCCTAGCACCAAGGAAATGAGCAGCAATGGGTGCCTAGGGATGATTTGGAAACTTGAATCAAGCAATAGCTTGAAGAGCTCACCAAGAACAAGCTTCTCTCTAGATCTAGAAATGAGAGAGAATGGGTTTCTTGTGAGGAAGAGAGCTTTAGATTTGAGGGAGAATAGATATCTCTTTTGAACTCAATGAATCTCTTAATGGCAGCTCTATTGAAGATAGAAATGACCTAGGTTCGTATTTATAGGAACCCAAAAACATAAGTTAGGTCAATCTCCAACGGAAAGAAATCTGAGAGAATTAGTCGGTCAAAGAACACTCACTGACCGACTAGTTCAACAACTAATCGGTCAGTCACAAAGCATGGACCGACTAAGAGCAGATCTGAGAAGAGATAGAATTTCAGACCTAGAAAACTAGTCGGTCCAAGAACACTGTCTGACCGACTAGTTTCACAACTAGTCGGTCATCCAATGAACGTAGACCGACTAAGAGGCAAAACAACATAGTCTGAAGGCAAGTTGACTTAGTCGGTCCAAGAACAAAAGTTGACCGACTAGATTGTCAACTAGTCGGTCATCAAACGTTCTTAGACCGACTAACGGTAAACAGTAGCTTAGGAGAAATTTGGCATGTACAGTAAATCACAACTAGTCGGTCAAAGAAGCATCACTGACCGACTAGTTCACAAACTAGTCGGTCGGTGAGTCAACGTAGACCGACTAACTGTAAACAGTAAAGAACAAAGATTTAACTGACTGAAACTAGTCGGTCCAAGAACAGTGGCCGACCGACTAGATCTCCATCTAGTCGGTCAGTACTTGTTCTTGTACCAACTAACATGCACAACAAAGTCCGAATCGAAGCGCGACGCTTTGAGGAAGTTAGAGTGAACTTGTGCAAGAATCCTAGAGCTACGAAATGAGCGAAATGAAGATAGAAACGTAAGATATACTCAAGGCTTAACATTCTATCAATCGAAACTAAAAGACTATAAATAAAACCTTAATAAACGGTCTTTGAGAGCTTCGATTGAATCTTCATTACTTCCAAAGCGTTGTAAGAGCTTCAACGAAGCTTTAGGCTTGAATACGAGCTTTTGGAAGTGTTGAGATGTCGCTTTGAATATTCTCGTGAAATTGGCGACGATCTCCAATACTGCGCTCACAAATTGTTAGTTCATGAATTATTTATGTTTGCTCATCATCCAAAACCAAATCCGGGGAGTCCAATATTCAACATTCTCCCCCTTTTTGGTGATGACAAACCAACATAAATAATAATCAAAGATAATAATTCAAATGTAAAATACTTACTCCCCCTGCATTGATGACACGTTAATTCCAAAATGAATATAAATGAATTGCATCAAGCAGACGAGTAAGATAAATAAAGTGAATTGATTTTTGAAATATCGGATTTTGAAAATCCTTATTTGTATCTTAACTCCCCCTGAATCTAACATATCAAACTAGATTCTTGGAAATTGAGTTAAATTTTTCATTTGCGCCTATTTATTATCATTATCTCTCCCCATTTGGCATTATCCCAAAAAATGGGGGGCATACAACGACAACAATTAGGAAATGTAAAATCCAACATCGGGAGTCGTAGACAAAGACAATGGACCAACTTGACACCAAGGGAAAAATGTGGAAATCAAAACAAGGTGTGTCAAATTTTCCATTATCAGTAAAAATCAACGATAATCAAAATCATCAAAAATACCAAATGTTTATTCATTTCTTGAATAAAGAAACATACTCTTCAATATTCAATATTCTTGGTTAATTTTGTGCATGGAAAACAATTCTATAAAATTACAGAATTTAAATCCATTTAACCAACTTTTTATGCGTCGATTCGATATCACATTTCAAATATATTCAACGAATATTAAATTTGCACGACGAATAAAAGATAAAGTGAACGATGATGAACATATATATATATATATAGACAACATGAGTACATCCAAAAGATATCACATCGAATATATGAGATACATCATATCAAGCGCTACATATCATCAAAAAGAAATACATCATCATCATCATCAAAATCAATACTACTACAAAAAAAATACATCATCATCAACATCAAAATCAATACTACTACAAAAAAAAATACATCATCATCAACATATCATAAAATCCAACACCGACAACCAGAAAGCACAAAAGAAATATAACAAAGCATCTCTCAACCCCATCCTAACCCAAGACTCTCTCACTAGAATATATCATCCAAAGTGTATATGGAGAGTCCTCGGAACAACGATCACGAGGAGGAGGCCGGATCTGCAGCGTCCGTGGGTCCAGTCGACGGAGTAGACTCAGGATCTGCAGGGAGTAGAGGTGTCTCAACAGATGGAATCGTCGGGGCAGGAGTCGAGATCTCAGCAACAGGCTCAACAGCAGCATGAGTCTCGACAGAAGCAGCAGCAGCAGATACATGAGCAAGCTCGGAAACTGGGTCAGCAGCAGGCTTAGAAGGCTGAAGAGCTGCAGCAGATGGCTCTGGAACACCGGAAGAGGTGGCAACTCCAGGAGCAGAAGTGGAAGTACCAGCAGCAGCAGAAGTGCCCTTGGGGGCACGAGTCGAAGCACGACAGATCTCCTCAACGTCCTCCTCATCCATCTCATCCAACTCCTCTCCCTCAGACACGGAAGGAGGAAGCTCAACACCCATCTGACGGGCCATACGGCAGACCACCTCCTCGGTACGAGCCAAGCGGGACTCGTGACGAAGAAGTATCCGGACGACGTCATCAAGGGTGGCAACGGGAGTAGCAGAGGCACCGGCAGAGGCAGGGACAGACGCTGAAGGTGTCGTCCTCTGAACGTGACGAAGCGCCGCCAGAGATTTCTTGACGGCCGTCGCATTCAGGGGAGGACCAAGGGGACGCTCATCGTCACGAGGCAATGTGACACGAAAATGACGAAACACGAGGGTCAACATGCAAGGAAATGGGATATGAGCCGATTTATTGGACTTTCGAATACACTCGAAAGAGTCAATCTTATCGAGTATAATTCGAGCCCAATTAATCGAGCTCCCCATGAAGATCGCATAGATAAGCTTCAAAAATGGCTGGGATGGTAAAGATGAGGAGCTGTACTTGGGAAGCAAGCACGACTTCAGAATCAGATTAAGGACCCATGCATTTGGCTTGAAAGATTTAGATGGCACGCCAATCATGGCAGGAGGAATCTGATGGAAAATCTCTGAAAGGATGGTCTGATCAAGAGAAGAAATATCATCTACCGAGATATCAGAAGGAAGAAGGCCAGACGAAGAGATACCCAAAATCTCTCCTAAGATTTCCGCAGTGAGGACTATAGGAGTCCCAAAAACGGTCGTCTCAACAGAGTGGGTCTGATCGTACTGACCCCGGATCCTATTAGCATAGAAAAGCTTCACTAATCTAGGGTAGGGGTGAGGATTCGCCTTCGGGTCATATCGAAGGTAATCGAGAAGACCCGACGACGACAGAAGATCAGCTAACCCTATGAAGTCGCTAAACTGGACGAAATGCTCCAGAAGCAGCGGGCAATGTTCGATACGGTTATATGCCGCGAGACACAAAGGGTCATCGCGACATAAGGAAATATCGACACCGCCCACCGGCATCGGACCCTTTCCCTTAGGTTTTCGAGTAGACGTACGAGGGTGGGTGCTAGACTCGGGATGAATAGGAGGAGTGGGTTCCCTATGAGTCTCGGTCTCGGGGTTATACTCCGTATCGGAATCGGTAGGAGTATGGAACGAAGATTGAGAAGCAAGAATTTTGGCCTTTGGCTTAGGCTTGGGTTTGGGTTTCGGTTGACCTCTAGGTTTAGCGGTCGTCGTCCTCTTCTTCTTGAGAGGAGGCGAAGACGACGAAGGATGGGTGGTCTTGGCTCTACGCTTCGGAGGGGTTGGATGCTCGGGATCCGAAGAGATTGGATCAACGGTCATCGGAGAGGGGCTAGAGGGAGTGATCGGAATGCGTGTTCTTGCCATAGTCGAAGCAAGACACGGGACAAAGAGATCAAACGAAGAAGCCCTAGCCGAAACAAAAGATAAACCCTAAGAACCCTAGAAACCGAGCAAGCCCTAGCTCTAGGAAATGAAATCTAACCCTAGGATGAGAGGAGATCACCTAGAACGAGGGGCCGACGGAGGAGATCGGCGGAAATGGCCGGAAAAATGGCCGGAGAACGATCGGAAGTCGAAGGGTTTCGAGGGAGGTCGGGGTTTTGAGCGGAGAGAGAAGAAATATCGATCGATTAGAATGAAAATCGATCGACTAAACTGAGTTTAAGTCGGTCGATTTCCCAAATGACCAAACAGCCCCTGGCACAACTAGTCGGTCACAGTTCAAGCACTGACCGACTAGATCACGATCTAGTCGGTCGGTCAATGAGCTTGAACCGACTAGGTGCAAACAGCAGCTGAATCCAAGAATTACTGACAAGATTTAGTCGGTCTGCGTTCAAGTACTGACCGACTAGATCTCAATCTAGTCGGTCGGTCACTGAACATGAACCGACTAAAGAGTCAAAAACTTGAAAATCAAGTTCTCTCCATAATACGCTTGGACGATAAATCTCAAAACTCTCAATAAACATCTAAACTACCCCATTAATCATCGAAAAACAGAAATTTGACGATTACGCACAAATCGAACGAAAAATTAAGATATCACATAAAATTCCCGAAAAATCCAATAATTCTAGCATGAATGAGATATTGTCAAGAATAATAGCATGCAAAATTATTGAATGAAACATGAATCCTATATTTCGGATTCACCCATAATCCCCAATTCTTGACGCAACCACACAAAGGAGTCCTCCTTTAGGGGTTTCGTGAAAATATCGGCGATTTGCTTTTGGGTTTCAACGTACACTAGAATGATGTCCTTTTTAGCAACATGGTCATCTAAAAAGTGGTGTCGGACATCTATGTGTTTCGAACGGGAATGATGTACCGGGTTCTTGGAAAGACATATTGCACTTTGGTTGTCAACCATGATAGGGCAAGTATCACAATTTATACCAAAGTCTTTAAGTGTGTGTCTCATCCAAAGAACTTGAGCACACGCGGCACCGGCGGCAATATATTCCGCCTCGGTGGTTGAAAGTGATACGGAATTTTGCTTCTTGGAAAACCAAGAGACAAGAGAATTTCCTATAAAATGGCAAGTGCCACTAGTACTTTTCCTGTCGGATTTGCATCCCGCATAATCGGCATCACTATATGAGATTAACTCATATGTGCTAGATTTCGGATAAAGTAATCCAAAATCTAAAGTGTAACTTAGATAGCGAAAAAATACGCTTTACCGCTACTAAGTGAGACTCCTTAGGTTGAGACTGATAACGAGCACATATACATACGGCAAACATAATATCGGGCCTACTTGCGGTAAGATAAAGCAAACTACCTATCATACCTCGATATAAACGAATGTCTACATCCTTACCGCCCGTATCCTTGTCAAGATGCGTAGTCGTGCTCATTGGAGTCTTTTTCCCGGAGGCATTCTCCATTCCAAATCGCTTTAGCAACTCCACCGTGTACTTCGTTTGGTGGATGAAGATTGCATCGTTCATTTGGCGAATTTGGAGACCTAAGAAATATTTGAGTTCGCCCATGTGGCTCATCTCAAATTGTTCCTTCATAACATTAGAAAACTCTTCGCAAAGAGCGAAGTTAGTAGCACCGAAAATGATATCATCAACATAAATTTGAACTAATAAAATATCATTATTCGCATGCTTAATAAAAAGTGTTGAATCGGCTTCGCCCATTTTAAAATTCAAATCCAAAAGAAAATTCTTTAGGCGATCATACCAAGCTCGAGGAGCTTGTCTCAAACCATAAAGAGCTTTCTTTAGTTTAAAAACGTGATTTGGAAATTTTTCATTTACGAAGCCCGGAGGTTGAGAAACGTAAACTTCCTCAACGACATCTCCGTTTAAAAATGCACTTTTAACATCCATTTGAAATAATTTAAAATTCTTATGGCATGCAAAAGACAAAAGTAATCTAATTGATTCTAATCTAGCTACCGGAGCGAAGGATTCTTCGAAATCAATACCTTCCTCTTGTCGATAGCCTTGAGCTACTAACCGAGCTTTGTTCCGGACGACGACTTGGTTTTCGTCGGTTTTGTTCTTGAAGATCCACTTTGTCCCTATGACGGTGTGGTTCTTCAATGGCAATGGAACAAGCTCCCACACTTCATTCCTTTCGAATTGAATGAGCTCCTCCTCCATGGCTAAGATCCAAGCGCTATCTTCGCATGCTTCATTAATATTCTTTGGCTCTATCGATGAGGCAAAGGCACAATTTGCGAAGCGGTGAACTTGGGATCTTGTCTTGACACTATCATAGATATTGCCAATGACTTGCTCATGGGGATGGTCACGAACCGAATGAAGCCGTTTGGGAATACCTTGATCACTTGGAACATTCTCAACAACTTCATTAGTTGGGTTAGTCTCAATAGAATCAATAGAATCATTAGACTTAGAATTTTCAAACGAATCACATAAAACATCCATAGAATCATTATTATTTGAAATTCTAGTTGGAACAAATCCTTCATTAAATGAGACATGAAGCGACTCCTCGATCGTTGAGGTTCGTTTGTTGAATATCCGGTAGGCTTTGCTACGCGAAGAATATCCGACAAAAATCCCCTCATCGGATCTCGGATCGAATTTGTCCAAACTACCATATGTGTTCTTAATAAAACATTTCGAACCAAAAACACGAAAATGTTTAACTTGAGGCAACCTACCAAACAACAATTCATAACAAGTTTGTTTAGTGCCGGGCCTCAAAAGTATTCTATTAAACACATAGCAAGCGGTGTGTACCGCTTCCGCCCAAAATTGATGGCCAAGTTGGCTATCATCAAGCATAGTGCGAGCACACTCCACTAGCGTCCTGTTCTTTCTCTCAACTACACCATTTTGAGGAGGTGCACGAGGGAAAGAGAAGGTGTGAGTAATACCAACTTCATCACAAAATGTCTCAAAAGACTCATTCTCAAATTCACCTCCATGATCACTACGAATAGTGACAATGGTGGTTCCTAAGAGATTTTGTACTTTCTTAACAAAAATTGTGAAGTTTTCAAAAGCTTCATTTTTATTGCACAATGAAAATACCCAAGTAAATCTTGAATAGTCATCTACGATGACAAGTCCATACCTTGCATTTCCTAAGGAAGCTACTCTAGTTGGCCCAAATAAATCTAGATGTAATAGCTCTAGTGGCCTTTTAGTAGAGATGCTTTTCTTAGGTTTAAATGAAGATTTAGGAAGCTTGCCGCGTTGACAACAATCACAAAAACTTTTCTTTTCAAAAACAAGCTTCGGAAAACCTTTAATAGAATTCAATTTTGAAAGCTTATATAGTGTTCCAAAGTTCACATGTCCAAAGCGTCGATGCCATAAGTGTTGTTCACTTGTGTTGGCAACGAGACATTGTTCATATGACTTAGGAAGATCCAAAATATAAATGTCTTTACGACGAGTTCCGGAAAATAATAATTTTCCATTATCCTTTCTTAAAATATGACACAATCCTTTCGCAAAGCTAACTTTGTAACCTTTGTCACAAAGTTGACTTATTGAAATAAGATTATGATTTAAACCACTAACAAGATACACATCACTAATTAATGGTTTAGAAGGGTTACCGACATTACCAACACCTATGATGGTTCCGCTCTCGTTGCCCCCAAATCCGACGCGGTTTCCATTCGCAATGGGAACCACTCCGGAGAGCAAACGAGCGTCACCCGTCATGTGTTTGGAGCACCCGCTATCGAGTATCCAATTCCCTTTGGAGCTAAATTTAAATTTGTTGCTCCTTCCCTTTTTCTTTTCCTTGAGTACCTAAAGATAGACAATTTCATATCATGGTACCCAAGGTCATTGGGTCCAAGGGATTAGACCTTTGGAAGCCAAGTCCAAGTGGACTTAGACTTCCCCACATAATTCTTACTATGCACAACATCCGAAAAATAAGCATTCATATATATTTGTTTTTCGTCCATGCTTGTGTCCTTTGGGCTCCAAATAGTGAAAATTTTGGGAGCCATCATCCTATTGGGTGCATGCATGCTACGTTGATTTCTACGTGATGCATGTTGTGGATAGGCATACGGGACATGATGGAATGGTGCATGACGAGAATTGTTCATATGATGAGGTGGGTGTACATATGCATGTGTGGGAACACGTGCGTGAGGGTGTCTCACTTGGTGTGCACGTGCCCGGGAATGTGTTGCATAAAAATCATCATAAGTGTGAGACGGTGGAGTAGGACGTGTGTTCCTACATGGCATGGTATTGGTGTACATGTAAGCATGCCCCTTCTTTGGAGGTCCACCCAAAGTGGGTTTCTTTCCGAAAGAGGGTGTGGACGAGGTGGAAGCACCACTCGTTGAGGCTTCGGAAGTTGGCCTAACAAAAGTAGTGACCGACTTGGATGAATTTCCCATCATATACCCCAAGCCAATGTGGTGTTTGACCGGAAGTAAGTCTTTTAGGATATTATCCAAATGGCCCTTACCTTTGTTGAATTCGTTGATTCGGCCCAATGTGTTCTCATATTTCTCTTTGAGAGAACGCAAAGAAGTATCCAAAGTGGATATTTGCGAAGTGAGCACATAAACACGAGATTTAAGATTCTCGTTCTCAATACTCAAAGTCGAGTTTTGAGAAGTTAAATCCGCTATCTCATGTTCTTCCGCATCCTCAATGCTAGCATGTTCAAGTTTAGATTTGAGATTCACAATCTCATTTCTTAACTCTTCAACAACGGTGTCGTTGTTGGTGATGATAGTCTTAGGCGATGTTTGAATGCTAGCTAGGTCATCTTTTACCTTAGTATATCTATTTACTAACTTAGTATATTTTGACCAAAGTTGAGTGTTAGCATCCCTAAGATCATCCATCGTTACCTCATCGCTTTCTTCATCACTATCATCGGAAGAGGAGGATCCTTGATCGTGCTCCTCTCTTGCCATGAAGCACATATGTGCTTGCTCCACTTTCTCATCATCCGACTCTCCGCTTGAGGAATCCTCGGAGTCGGTGAATGTTGCTCCGACAAGTCCTTTCTTGTACCCCTTCTTGTATTTCTTGGACTTATCGAATTTTGGCGCCTTCCACTTCTCCTTTTGTTTGTTGAGAGGACACTCTGCTTTCATGTGTCCTGGCTTATTGCACTTGAAACACAAAGGAGAGGAAGAGTCGTTAGAAAAACCAAATTTACCTTTGGTCTTGAAGTTACCTTTCCGAAAGAAACGGTTGAACTTCTTGGCCATGAGTGCCATGGACTCCAAGTCCAACTCGTTTTCCGAGTCTTCATCATCGGAAGATGTGGATGAAGCCGCCTTGAATGCAATCGCCTTTTTCTTAGGCGCATCTAGGTTCAAATATGACTTCATCTTTTCTTGTAGCTTCACCTTGCTATCTTTGCGTACCTCGTATGACATCAAGGTACCCATTAGTTGAACTACGGTATATTTGTCCATGTCATTACCTTCCTCGATGGCGAAGGTACGTTTTTCCCAAGAAGAGGGAAGTCCTTCAATAAGCTTTAAGCACTTCTCCTTTTGAGTGTAGATCTTGCCGAGGGCCTCTAACTCGTTTATTATGTCAACGAAACGAGCGTAATATTCTTTCATCTTCTCGCCCTGTTGCATATGAAACATTTCGTAATCTTTGGTTACGACAACGAGTTTAGAGTCTCTTACCCTACTCGTCCCTTCATGTAGTATGAGGAGAGAGTTCCAAATTTGATATGCACTCTTACATGTGCATATCTTATTGAAATCCTCGGGCTCCAATGCGCATTGCAAGGCGTTCATTGCCTTGGCATTGCTTACCTCCGCGGCGACTTCCGCGGTAGTCCATTTCTCAAAATCTTCTTCTTCGGGTTCAATATACTCCTTCATTGTAGTTCTCCATAAAGATGCACTTCGGAGGAAGGTTTCCATCCGACACTTCCAGTACCCGTAGTTGGTACCGTTGAAGAATGGAGGCCTCGTAGAGGAATGTCCTTCCATCACGGAAGATGCTCCTTCACGGTTCCTGAAGGTGTCATAGTTGGAAGGTGGACGCACGGTCTTGTTGTCGTTGGCAGACATAGCTGAGTATCTGGCTCTGATACCAAATGTAATGCCCTACCAGCTACTGCACAAGTACTAGAGGGGGGGGTGAATAGTACTTTAAAATAATAAGGCGTATAATTCCAAATTAAATTGCACACAACTACCAAATCAATTTGCGGAAGCTTAAATTGAATGACAACAATGAAATTAACAATGCAAACAAACGATGTTAATGGGTTCGGATCCACCCAAGTCTCCCCGACTTGTTCCCGGTGATCCTACGTCCCAACCACCCGGATCCCCTCCGGATACTTGAGTTAGAAACCCTAACTCAAGATTTCCACTATGAATATCTTGTGAAAAACCTTCACAAGATCAAATCATACAAGCAATGGCAAAGTGAATCCCACAACCCGGGATCACAAACTTCTCTCACAACCGAGAGAGCCAATAAGCAATATAAAGAGTTTAAATGAAATAAATACTCTTACCACAAAATCATATACCTTGAGTTTTTCTTACCCAATAGGTGGAATGAAGGATTTGAGGAAGATGAAGTTACCAAACCCTAGCACCAAGGAAATGAGCAGCAATGGGTGCCTAGGGATGATTTGGAAACTTGAATCAAGCAATAGCTTGAAGAGCTCACCAAGAACAAGCTTCTCTCTAGATCTAGAAATGAGAGAGAATGGGTTTCTTGTGAGGAAGAGAGCTTTAGATTTGAGGGAGAATAGCTATCTCTTTTGAACTCAATGAATCTCTTAATGGCAGCTCTATTGAAGATAGAAATGACCTAGGTTCGTATTTATAGGAACCCAAAAACATAAGTTAGGTCAATCTCCAACGGAAAGAAATCTGAGAGAATTAGTCGGTCAAAGAACACTCACTGACCGACTAGTTCAACAACTTGTCGGTCAGTCACAAAGCATGGACCGACTAAGAGCAGATATGAGAAGAGATAGAATTTCAGACCTAGAAAACTAGTCGGTCCAAGAACACTGTCTGACCGACTAGTTTCACAACTAGTCGGTCATCCAATGAACGTAGACCGACTAAGAGGCAAAACAACATAGTCTGAAGGCAAGTTGACTTAGTCGGTCCAAGAACAAAAGTTGACCGACTAGATTGTCAACTAGTCGGTCATCAAACGTTCTTAGACCGACTAACGGTAAACAGTAGCTTAGGAGAAATTTGGCATGTACAGTAAATCACAACTAGTCGGTCAAAGAAGCATCACTGACCGACTAGTTCACAAACTAGTCGGTCGGTGAGTCAACGTAGACCGACTAACTGTAAACAGTAAAGAACAAAGATTTAACTGACTGAAACTAGTCGGTCCAAGAACAGTGGCCGACCGACTAGATCTCCATCTAGTCGGTCAGTACTTGTTCTTGTACCAACTAACATGCACAACAAAGTCCGAATCGAAGCGCGACGCTTCGAGGAAGTTAGAGTGAACTTGTGCAAGAATCCTAGAGCTACGAAATGAGCGAAATGAAGATAGAAACGTAAGATATACTCAAGGCTTAACATTCTATCAATCGAAACTAAAAGACTATAAATAAAACCTTAATAAACGGTCTTTGAGAGCTTCGATTGAATCTTCATTACTTCCAAAGCGTTGTAAGAGCTTCAACGAAGCTTTAGGCTTGAATACGAGCTTTTGGAAGTGTTGAGATGTCGCTTTGAATATTCTCGTGAAATTGGCGACGATCTCCAATACTGCGCTCACAAATTGTTAGTTCATGAATTATTTATGTTTGCTCATCATCCAAAACCAAATCCGGGGAGTCCAATATTCAACAAGAGAGGTTTATATAGGATTAATTTAATATTAAAATATAACTAGTAATTAATGTGGGTATTAAAGAGGGGTTTGGGAGATATTGACTAAGCTAAGAAATAAGCCTAGTATGAAACTCATGGGCTGCAAACCGGGGTGGGTTACGTAAGTAATCAGGATATGTAATTAAGTTATAGTAAAGTGATTAGTAAAGATAATTAGTAATAGTATAGTATAATAATATTATAATACCAAAATCACATATGACTTCGAAAAATTACGAAAACATAGACACGGGTTCGTATCGACGCGATGATCATGGATACGAAGTCCATTCAAAGTTTGAGATACAAAAGTACGAGTTTCGGGTCAAAACGTTTGGGTTGCCGGTTTGCGGGTTCTAGGTCGATTTGACTCCATAAAATTACGAAAATAAAATGGGGGGTACTAGATGACTATATAATCCCGTTGTAAAAGTTTTAAATCGTTTTGATAACGTTGATATAGAAAATTAATTGATGAGACCATTTCAGTAATAATTAAGTAGAAAATATTATATAAACTATTTAAAATTTTGACGATACTTAAACTTACGAACATATGTTGTAACTAGTATGATGATGCGAAAATATTTTTTTATAATTGATTTGAATCTATTTTTGATATAAAACTCCTGACAAACCATTTTAAAAAATCTTTAAAATATAAAAATACGTAGAGTATGAAAATACGTGTACTGATGAATACATGTCGTCACATCCTACTCACCTTATAAAAATTTCGTCCTCGGAATTTAGAAAACCAATCATTGCCTAAGAAATTTAAACGATCGAAGGGAAGGCTCGATGAATGACAACGACATAGTAAAATAAGTTGTAAATAGCATGAAATATAATGTGATATCATAGCATCAAGAAAACAAGAGATGTTACTGATAAATATAAACTATTAACATCACCACAGCTTCCGTAATTAGTCATGGGACTTGTAACGCCCCGCTTCCCAAAGGTGATGGAAGCGAGAATGTTACGAAGGTCCGCATGAACAGGAGCGGTGAAGCTCGAGTTCACTAAGCGTCTGTGACAACTACATCGTAGGGTCCTTGCATGCATTTCAGAACAACAGAATATACATACATTCAAAAGCCACACCTAGAAGTTCGTACACGAAATAAAAGCAACAGGGCATCAACATGGCCAAAGAAACTATAACACGGAAACATACCCTACTACAAGATACTAAAGCAAATCTAAAGCAGCAACAGAACAAGTCTCTAGTCCTTTGCAGGGAGCGACTCCTGATCAACAAACTCCTAGCTCACTGGGTCAGCCGTCTCAAACAACTCCTGCTCCTGGCACTTTGTCTCGTAATTTGACATACATTCCAAAAACATGAATGTATGTCAGCAAGGGTCTGGCAAGTAAATGGTGAGATCACCCAAGGCGAGGTGTACGACTTATTAACACAGATTAAAAGATGTTAGCAGTTCTAATGTCACGGTTATACATTTAATTAGCAGCACAGTTATAAACATGGCATTTCTAAAGAATTAAAACAAAGCAATTATGAGCATAACAGTTTTAAAGATATTAAAGCAAAGCAATTATAAACATGTCAATTCTAGTGTGCAAGTGGAGTAACGACAATCAATTCAAGTTCCATGCATATGTTTTCTATCATGCACAGGGTTCACGCCTTTAAGTCATGGTGAGTGAATCGATCCTTTTCACAGGGGTTTAATCGTGATTGACGCCACTCACCGCATGGGTGGTGCACGCATGCTTAGCGGCCGCTCAACCCAAACTCCACCCAAATATTGTGCTGGAACACGAGCCATCCTAATCAAGTTCACGAGTTCATGAATTCAAGATTTCGCCATCGAGTGCGCAAGTTTACGAATTGAAGTTTTTTTCAATTATTCCTTCATTGTCCATAACATTAGGCAATTTCAATCTGGAGAGTGGGGCCAACCATTCCTAAGGATTCCATTGTATTTCAAGCAAAAAGCTTGGAATACAAAAGTGCTCATCATTACTAAATTGGAATAGCCACGTAGGATTCTATTCCACGCTCAAAAGAACAACCGCTTGGAATACAAACTTGGAATAGAGTGAATAGTGCACGAATAGTGTTCCTATTCCCATTCCCACCCCTATTCTTGGCAAAAGAACAGGCCCTAACACTTAAGCTCTCATCCTATTTTTAGTGGGAACTTTATTCAAAGGAAGAGGAAGATTACCTAACACTCAATCACCATAATTTACTGGGCTGAAAAATTTGCTAACGTGCCCAATGCTAAAATAACATCGCATCAAATGCCTTCCCAACAATTCAAGAGCAGCCAAAAACACTTACGCTGGGAAGGGAAAAATTCAAATTGTCTCAAAATAGTGGGAAGCACTGTTTTTATTTGATCTTCTATCTATTAAATTGTGTATGAGTTGTCGTGAGTTCTGTGTACAACTGTACACACGTTGTCATTTTCTTTTCTAAGTTTTACAACATTCTCTAGTATTATATGAATATGTAAAAAAATAGAAAGAAAAACCCTTTTGTTGGCTACAGTAGCAGTTTTTGTTAGGTATGCCAAAAAATCGAAAAAAGGGTGGGTATATGATAGATCCGGATCAAAGATGCAATCTTTATAAACAAAAGTAGCACAATTCTTAGATAAATGCATACAAAATAGTTGTATTCTCCTTCCAAGACGCAAATAGAGAACGTCCGCACTCGTTTAATCTAGGATTTCTCTCACAAATCAACAATAGCCTGAAACACTAGCGACGGCCAGCCCTCGCTTAAGAATAAACATCCCCTTAAACCAACTATCCAAAAGACCGTTTCAAACCCTAAACCGGCCCGAGAGAGAGAGGGGTGCGCGCCGGGAGGGTTTCGGGTGCTGCCATGCCGTCGGGTATACACCCGAAATCCGTCAGTATAATTTGTGGGGCCCACTCACTAATGCAATTTGCACTTACATGTCCGGAATCTGCCATTGTTTTTGTTTTTTAATTAAACCGACGAACTGAAATTGCTCTCTTGAAATTTTCATCATAAGATCAAACTGAATCCTTAAATCAGAGGATAAAAAAGAAATAAAAATGGATTATCAACAACAGAATAAAGTTGAGGTGATCCATTCATGGTCAGCTCCCAGATCACTAAGCACAAGCCTCATGTACTCTTTTGCGCAGGTTTGTGTTGTTAAATTACTTTCACCCTTCGAATCCTATTTTTATTCTTTGAAGAAAACAAAAATTGATTTATGTTAATTTGATGTTCAGAGGGATGACACCGAGGTGCTTGATGAGCCATTGTATGCCAATTTCTTGAGGGTCACTGGTGCCCAAAGGCCATATCGAGATGAGCTCCTAGCCAAAATGGTAACCTAAAAATTTCTACTTACTGAAGTATTCTGACTGAAAGATTGTAGCCTTTTGAGTTTCTCTTCTACATATCGAACAGTCTTATAACTACTGGGCTAATATGCAGTAGTTAATTATTATCATAGGATTCTGACGGTAACAAGGTTGTTAAGGAGGTGATTTTTGGGCCCGGCGAGAAAAAATATCGGTACTGCAAGGTAGCATTTTTATTTTGTAGTTTTGGTTACAGTAATAAGAACTTAATTTTGGCATTGATTGCAATCTATACTATGTGTGTTCATTTCTTGCTTACATATTTAGTTGTGTCATTATAAGATGCTATTTACTTGAATGGTTTAGTCTTATTTAACAGCTAAAACAATGACCATACTCTTTTTTGTTTCTTACTGAAATATATAGCACATAGCAAAACAGCATCTACCGAACTTGACGTGTGATCTGATGAAGAAAGGGAAACACTTTATATTGATACGCAACCCCCTCAAGATCCTGGTATGCATGCATTTGCTTATCTAATATTAGTAGCTTAATTACTTGGTTTCGTTTTAATTGTCTGTTGCTAATCAAAGACATCTAATAATAATTTATGGTTATATATGCTGTAGTGGGTAACATGATTCCTTTTAGACCATTATTTAGTGAGGACGGAGTTACAGTGGTAGCACATTTAGTAGTTGCTGTTGTGAGTAATTATTTTTAAAGGGTTTGTTTACATTGAATGATTTTTAATACTTTTTTGATCACAAACGGTGAGCCTGGAGACTCGTTGTGTTTCATTGAAAAGATCTTAATGAAACAAAAGTAGCAATATACAACCATGTACATCATGGATTGAAAACTTAATCAATCGTTCTTGTCGAATAACTACTTATGGACCATACAAAAACACAAATTATTTTTGTAAGTCTTCTATTCTTTCTTAAATGGCTATATGGGTTAATTTAGTGGATCAAGAACTTTCCTAGGGGTTTTGCATGACTTCAGATGCTGTGTTTAAACACATTTATCAATGGCTGTTGGTTTTATTTATCTTTTGAATGTTAGTGTGGCAACAATTTGATAATGTTTATGTTTCTCCTAGTGCAGTTTTCCTTTGGAAATGTCGGCTTCTGATCCATATAAGATATAACTATTTATTGGTTTTCTAATCCAATAAATGAAAGGGCTAATGCATTAATATAAATGGCCAGCGTATGTCTAACCCCTTCCATGTGTTGCACATGATTTAGAATTTCCTAGATTAACTTTCAGCATAAGTTTTATATATGCGGTATTTGGCGAAAGGTACTTTTGGGTACTAAAAGTGGCTGCCAGCTTTAATGTGTTTAGTCAGTCTACTTGACATTATACAGTAGTTCAACTGATTAACCTCTGTTTTAGAGGAATTTTCTCCCCGACGAGGATGTGGGATGACATTAAGCCCCCTTATGTTCAAAAACAGTGGATTAACTTTCTCAGTTTTGTCTATCATAAAATGCAAATATATGAACTCCATACCTGAAGTTAAAGTACCTAACTAATGAACTATAGTGTTGTGTCTGACTACGTAATTTGATATTCCTATTTTATCATCAAAATTACAATCTTCGTTATGACAAAAGTAAAATTCAAATAAGAAAATAAAATTCAAGATTTAAAAGATGAATTTTCTCCAATTTTATTTATCATTCATTAAATCAAGATACACAAATCTCACAAAATCTATCAAAAACACCCCAAGAAACTATTACAAATTCTCACAAAAATCCATTGACACAACTGTAGCCAAGACCCATTATTTATACTAAACCAAGGACTCTTAAATCAAATTGAATTATTATTTATAACTATGGTCCAAACTAGACTCCAAATAATATATAACACACGCGAAAGGAAAAACATTAGAAAGAAAACCCAATGCCGGTTGGACTTAAATTAGATTTTAATTAAATCCTAGCAATCTTCAACTTAACTCAAAATCAATTTTCTCCATTCATGGACAACCAAAGCCTCCAACCCAAACATTCCCTGCTAGGATTTTCAAATATCATAAATAATTTCACTTTGAACGAAACCTTAAATCAAAATTTTCTCTCAATCCAATGAGACTTGGGTCTTCACTAGTACCTCAAAAGCCATCACTCACACATTCCATACTTTGTAGTTACATGGACCTCAGAAGGCATAACCATTATCTTCCTTATTTTGTGGTCAACCAACACTTCTGAAAGCAATTTTCTTACTTTGTGCTCCGCCAATTCAATCAAATCCACAGCACACATAATTACTTAACATCTGTTAGAAAATAAAAAAACTTTATCAAAACACTGACAACCCGTAACAACTTTAATTTCTGAGCAATGAATTCTTTTTCTTCTTGTTATGCCTTTCTCAATCATTGACTCAACACTATTTTGGTCTTGAAATAAGAAGATGGATCCGGCACCTTAGCTGTGATGCCAATTTGTTACGACAAAAAGAAAATTCACATACGAAAAAGAGACAAGATTTGAGA
The DNA here is from genome assembly GCA_030789695.1 of Scilla litardierei. Classification (NCBI taxonomy): domain Eukaryota; kingdom Viridiplantae; phylum Streptophyta; class Magnoliopsida; order Asparagales; family Asparagaceae; genus Scilla; species Scilla litardierei. The sequence continues at coordinate 555,870,024 of CM061142.1, forward strand.
GATAATTTTCTCTGATTTTATTCATCACACATCAAACCAAAATACACAAACCACATAAAAATATCTCAAAAAATACCAAGAAATCTTTACAAAATCTTACAAAAACCCATCGACTTAATTGGATACAAGACCCCTTATTTATACTAAATCAAAGACTCATAAACCAAATCAAACTACTATTTATAATTGTAGTCCAAATTAGACTCTTAAATAATATAGAGCTCACACAAAAGGAAAAACAGTAAAAACAAAATCCAACTTGGTTAGGACTTAACGTAGATTTGAGTCAAATCGTAACAATCTTACGTAGTTCAGTCATATGGGTGTTTATGCTAGAGATGGGCTTATTCTTATTATGCAATATTTCCATGTGATGTTTCGTATAGGTTATACAAATTTTAAGCAAGTTCTGGAATTGAGTCCATATCTATTTTCTTTATCGAACCTATCATGCCTTATCCTTGTAAGTGCTCATTCCAGCTGATTTCTTTCACTTTCTTAAATAACACACTTTTTCTACAATCAATTATGTTCATATATAACATCCTAATTCAGTCAACTTTTCTTGGATTTGGAAAATAACATCTTTTCAGTTTATCTTGGAAATGTTTTGGATCTTGTACAAATTCCAAGTGTCTTTGTTCGGGTGCTCCCCAAGAAATTCCACCTTGGTATTTCCATTGGTGGGATCAAAAGTAAATATGTTAATGTTTGTGCGGATCCCATTGTCTCATTGTTCTCCGTGAGCGCCATACCTTATTGCAAGTGATCTGTATATGTAGTTAAAATATGGTCTTCATTCATTACATTGTAATGTTCCTTGCTAATGGATACTGTAAGCATAAAAGATCTCATCTCAAGTTCTCTTTTGTAAGCAATTTTGGAACTTTATTTATGCTTCGCCAATCATTTGACCATAAGTTTCATTGTGCAGGCTTATTATGTAATTGCGGATGCTAATTGCCCGTTCTTAATGCTGTCCTTTATTTTCTGTTTCTGAGAAAATCCTGATTCTGTGCATGCTTTGAGATACTTATTTTGGGATGTGGGTTTTGACTATTTGTTCCAGCCATCATTTGACAAAGTGGTGCCACCATCCTTCCTTGAGCTCGGCTTGGGAGACCTTGTTTCCATATATAGTGAACTATGTGAACATGGGAATCCTCCACCAATCATAGATGTAGATGATCTGCTACAAGACCCTGAGGTCAGCCAGCCCTTTAGAGATCATTGTTAAAATTTGGAACGAGTACCCACCTGTTTTTTGCCACTTGTGCAGGCTGTTTTGCGTGGTCTTTGTCAGGATTTGGGTATTCCTTTCCAGATCTCATTGCTCAAGTATGCCAAACAAATTTATTTTCAGATCAGATAAGTTAATTTTACCTCATGTTAAGTACTATGCCCCAAGAGTTTAAGCTACTAGGTATAGACTTAACTTTTAAGTTTATGTTCCTCACTTTTTCTGTTCTGTCTACCGTGGGGAAAAATACACACTGCTCAAACTTAAGATGGATTCACATTGAGGTTGGAAACCAATTAGAAAAGTAATTGAGTTGGACTGAGCTTTAATACCATGTTACGTAAATTAGAATATGAATGGAGGCTCTCATGAATTAAACTTACGAGAACATAATCTTGGCGGAGACACAAAAGCTTAGTGTATAATGTAGATGCCCAACTTGAAACTTATGTTTCTCACCTTTTCTATTCTTTCCAATGTTCTTAACAGTGCCAAACGTTCTTACTCTTTACATTTTTTATGTTGTTGTCAAACAATACATGATTTACTCAAATGTAAATATGCGGTATACAACTAGCTGACATATGGTATTACCAATTTCAACCCGTTTTTCGGAAATTTAGAAGGCAAAAAATCACTCTCTCAATCAAATAATCACTAGCTTAAACTAAATCAGTTCGATTCATTCAATTTCCAGGAAAAAAGAAGAATAAGAGCCGATCTGAGGCATTAAACCAGCCCATTTTTATCAGCTATCTTCAACAAGACTATCTCAAATCTTAACTAGGCAGTCTAATCTAAAATTCAAAAAAACCAATAAATCCAACCAATTATACCTCTGATTAAGTCCCACCTAACCTAATTCTTATTGATAACATATTTAGGTAAAAATAAATGAAAAACCAACTATTTAGCGGAGATAATGGTCTAACAATACCCATACCCAACAAATAAAGATAAAAATAAATCGCAATAATACCCCTATCCACCACAATGCTCAATGGTTCATTTTAAAAAGTTTATGTAAATTCATCCGTATTTTTTATTGAAACTCCAACAACTTAGCAATATAGTAGGCTCCTCCTCGATTATTCTGAATAGGCTAAATTTATGAAAACTTCCTCCAACTTTTTTATGTGAGCGAAACCCACTTAAACTTTTGTTTTCAAGAAAACAATCTTAATGTTGTTAATGGCAACTGTGAGCAGACCAGAATTTCTATTTGAGTTAAAACCGAATATCCCTTTTATAAAAATTATTCATTATTAGTGGTCATTATTTGTTAATGATGTATTAGTTTTAATCAATTTTTTGTAGTTTAATGAATTTTTTTGTTATTTTTATTATTTTATAAAATATTCAACGTAAATATTATTTTTTAAGGCATACGGGCATTTTGGTCAAAAAATGGTCACATGTAAGTCATGTGACCATATTTTGGACTGCAGGCTTATGGGATAGGCTTATTGCAAAATATATGGGCTAGTTTAAAAGAGTTTCGCTCATGTAAAAAAGTTAGTGGGGTTTCATTAAAGGATGCAAAAATGAGGGGGTTTTAAATAAATTTTGTCTTCTAATATACCTTCAATCAATTGATATAATATACTATTATGCCTAGATGCTTCATTATAATCCAGGTGAGTCTCGGATGGTTGGTGAGGTGAGGCTTGTACTGATTGTTGATGGATTTGTCTACATGGAAATTTACTGATAATAAAGACATCATTTCTTTGTCTTTTTCATTTTTTTCTTAAATGTTGAGTTCCAGTAAAGGTCCTAAGGAAATTAGATATCTGTCTTTTACGATTTCCTTACCTGCTATAAAAATTCATCTAATATAGCAAGAAACCAAAATACAGTTCCCAATTACCATATTTAAGCCCAACAGGATGTAAATAAATATAAACTTTGCAGATTGTTTAAAGTCAGAGTTTCCGATTGTATGTTGACACAAGCATCCATTCATATGACACAATTTGCAGAATGTTACTGCAAATGCACTTGTATATTGATGCGGAACAAAATGGATTAAGGTTTTTGTGAAAGAATACAGAGATATGGGGAAGAAATTGATGAAAGAAATTAAGGATTTGATGAAAGAGGATAAATGTTTGTGCTTCGGATCCAGATGACTCGCTCATCAACTTACACCTCGTATGCAAAAGAGATTCAATAGACTGGTTCCTTGCAAACCAACAATAGTTACAAAGTCAAAATTTTCTTATTCAATCTTCAATAATCAATAATTAGTAGTAGAACTACATAACCATATTTAAAGGAAAAGGAACGAAGTTCCATATTTATACTCTTGATTGGATACACATTTTAGAATAAAATAATACACAAGACTCTTCTTCAAAAGGAAAATCAAAGACCCTAATAAAAAGTACAAAAGACCCAAAAATCTATAAAGTCCAAATCAACTCAAACTTTAAAGCTTTAATTTGAATCTATATTGGATTTCAATAATTCTTTCCGGTTTAAAGAACTTTGCTTCATGGTAAATGGCGACAAGAGGAGCACACCAATTATCTTCATGGTAATGCAAGGGAAGGATGAGAAGTTAATACTGCATGCGAATGGTTGTCATCAAGTTTTTATGAAATAATCAATTCGGCTATATCCAAGGTTCTAAATGACGTGTGGCGTGGCGTGGCGTGGCGGCGAGGTCAAGCCTTAAGCCTTAGGAGCATTGGCGGAGTTACGTCGTTTTTCAAGGCGTGGCTTAAGGCGGCAAATCTGTGTATATATTATATAATATATATAGAGATAGACAGTAGAATATATTCCACTTAGATGGATTAGTTTCCAAATCCTACCAAATCCATAGCCTTCGGGTTTGAGAACCAAATGAATGTTTTTTTCTTCTGAAGATTAATTTGTGAGGCACGTGCTTATATACATAAGCATTATATTTGGTGTTCGAGAATATAAGCCAGAGCATAAGCGAGAGCATACGCCAGAGCAGTACAAATGATGCTCGGCTATGGAAATTCGAACGGGTCAATTTTTAGGATTTTAATTAAGTTTTATGTTCTTTGGATTTTATTAAAATTTTTGAAATTTTTTAGGATTTTAATTGATGTCATTGTTTGAGTACTATATTTACTAAAATATTTCTAAATATGCAATCATTATAAAAAGGGTGAATCGTTTTTTTAAAAAACATAGAAGGTCGATGAAGTGCTCTTCGATCCGGCATTGAAACCACAATAAAATCCTGCAAACAACCCCAATTTGTAAGGGATTAATGAAAAAAGTACCATTAAAATTTGGGAATGTAAACAATTTCCTATTCATGGACCAATAATTGTTTTTTCGTGGCACGCCTTATGTTTTTGTGGCGTGCCGTGTGTCGTCATGGCGCGGCGTGCCGCCTCAAACAACCTACATGGGCATTAACGGGGCGTGGGAGTCACGCCTTGCCGCCATGGCGCGCCATGGCGAGTTTTTTAGAACCTTGGCTATATCTGGATTAACCTTCCGTAGCGAGAACATGTAATGTATCCTTAAAGACGCTATAGGCTCAAAATGAACCTTTTTGGCCAGACGACAGCCATCTCATCATTTACAATTGCAAATCATACAAATTTCTATTGAATTCTGCAACAATGAATATTATGGTTAATTGTAATAGTTTCACAAGTCTCGGAACGTAGGTCACTCAAATGATATGTATGATGTTTGAGGAATGCATGCATTAGGTCTGATCAATCCTTAATTCTAAGGAATGCTGGACCATAAGGTGAAGGACTTTATGAGTAACTTTAACGACCAACTCATTATTTTGATTTTCAACTACATTTTTGGGTCGAGTAAGGAATTAACATATTTTTTTTTCATCAAACATAAATGTATGTGTTGTATTTATCTGAACATGCAACGTTTAGGTGATACATTCATAGCCTACATAACAAGACTTCTGCAACATCTATAGGTAAAACATCACATCAAATGCTATCCTGATAACCTAATAATTGAAAGGTACATTAGTTAATATATGAATTCTCATTAATCTTTGTAAAATTGTATAACTACAGGTAAGGTCTAGTGTTTAAGTCATATTTTCTCTAAAGATGACTTAGTGATTAGATTAGTATAACTAAATCCATCATCACTCGAAAAGATTTATCTCTAATCTTAACGTAGGTAAAGAAAACATTCATTCTTCTCTAATCTAACTTGTCAGTATGGTAGTTAGATACCTAATAACATACAAATGGGCATAAGATTCTTATATATCTATATTTACCTTACTAATGTCCTTAGGATGGACATACACCTTCGTAATTATCCCAAAATCATCACAAGTCTCTCCAACGTGAAAACTCCAATTGAAATATTGATGAGCAACATGATCATATCTATGACATTTGGAGCATTGGACCCATATTTCATTTGCTGTGATAACTCTTCAATCTTTCCCTTTTTATTTGGTTCGTTAGCGATAGTAATTTTAGGTCTGATCGTGCTTTTAAATTACTGCTAAGGTTGCTCTGTTGGTTTAGAATCGAAATTTTATTCAAGAGACATACTTTACAAGACTTAAGATCATGTTCTAACTGGAACATATTCTTCTAGCGTATCTACAGTGAGTGGAAGCATCTCGTGATAAAGCTCGGGTTTCAGTCCAATGCTGAATCTAGCCATGGCAAGATGAAGGTCCTCCCAGACATTGCACCTAACAAACACATCATCAATTTTTCCATGTATTCTTTCATCTTCATATTTCCTTAGCCTATGTTCTAATATGGTTCCAATATTCTATATCGATCGATCTACCAAAGTCTAGTAGATCTTAGTCGATGTTGAAGTTTCATTTTAGCAATCTAACAATGCAATCATTAGACATCTATGACATTCAAAGAAGTGGTCTATGTCTACTAACCAATTCGAAAAAACATGAGGGTCATTAGAGCTATCAAAAGTCGAGATATCTATCTTAATCCTTCATCTAATATCATGCTACTCATATCTACCTTTCTTATCCTCATCATACCCATTATCTTTTGTACGATCTTTATTTCCACACTTACCTTGTCTTTGTGTGCCGTCCAAAGGCTTCTTAACTTATGGATTTAGGGCATACATATGTGTTGTGAGCCGTTGAACACTACAAACTATCTTTTTTGTAGGTTTAGATCATCTCTTTAACATTCTACAAGGTAAGCCTATCAATGTCTCATGTCTTGGAATTTTTTTATCAGCCATGCCCGATACTACAATTTTTTCATTACACAATAACATGTAATGCAAATCAAAGCATACATAAATATGCAATCGTAGACACAAACTATATGTGTGTGACTAATTATGATAAAGAAAATAAAATCCTAAGGTGTAATTTTATATGCGAAAAAGGTGCAATCCTAGAATATGATGCACTCACATAAAACTAGACAATGAAATAAAATACAATTAACAATAATATACTACTAATCTAAAACAAAATAATTTAATGTTTTGGAACGAATAATTAAAGATTCAATTCGGATTAGAAGTCATACAAGAGTGAATAACAATTTATACATGATGTACAATCTTTAAGAATCATGGAAAGATTAGGTTGTGGTCAGAGGTAAAAATTACACGTAAAAAGCTCGAAAAACAAGCTCCAACAACACAATAGGTCAAAAACGTGGTCAGTTTGGGTCTGGATCCGATAAACAGTAACAGCTTGTAATGAGCTGTGGGTCGGCTTGCATCGGCTTTGTCGGCTTAGATCAACTTAGGTCGAAACTATGTTGGGTTGAATTTGAGTTAGGTTCACATTTGGGTTGAATTCTTTGACGACGATGAAGATGATGTAGGCAGGTCATGATGATGGACATTCATGCTTCGTTCACCATCAATGGGGATGAAGAATATAATGTCAAGGATAGCGCTTGGGATGAAGAAGGCGGTGTTGATACTTGGACTTAGAAGAGGACGCTTGTGATGGAAGTGGCAAAGATATGAGAAAAAGATGGTTGGATTTTGACTGGATCTCAAAGAAGGGGGATGGTTTGATGGCGATGTAGCTGGAGGAAGGTCGTTATTGTCACTATTGGGGAGATGGGGGTCGACAATATCATTGTGGCTTAAGGAGTCACCATAAGTGAGAACAGTGGATGATGCTAATTTGATCTACTGTGATGATGGCAATATGGATAAATGAGTAATTCTAAGGTTAAGGTTGAATTTTGCTATTAGGTTGAAGGAGAAGACACACGACAAGAACAATCCTATTTCTTTTTTGTTTTTTCTGGGATTTTTCCTCTTTTTCCAATTTTTTTTAGCTAAATTGAAAACAATTCTTTTTTTGCTAACTAATCCTAAACTACACTGAAGAAAAGAAAAAAAATGAAGGGGAAAGATATGATTTTTAGCTCTACCAAATATGATGTGAAACGGAAGGAATTAGGATTTGTGGTGGAAGAATTTAAGGATTTGAGAAAGAAATTGACGAAGAAAATTAGGAATTTGATGAAAAAGGGATAAAGTTTGTGCCTCCCACCTAGGAGACTCATCCACCCTCACACACGCCTTGTATGCAAAAGAGATTTAATGAATTGGTTTCTCGTAAATCAACACGAGTTACAAACTTAATATTTCTTATTTAATCTTTAATAATCAAAAGTTCTGTTATAAACTCATATTTATAGGAAAAATAATAATATCTTATCTAGACTCTTAATTCAAATTCTGAACTGGACTTAAACTCTAGAATACAATAAAACAAATAACTCTTTTGTTAAGATCGAATATTACTGTAGCGGGAGATGAATAGTGTATGCGATCAATTTGTGGAATTTCACAAACATTAAAAATAGGATAATTTTTGCAAAGAGGTCAAAAAACAAATTAATTAGGAAAAACGACCTTTAAAAAATTTAATTGACAAAATTGACCTCTTTTGTCCCAAGCAGCAAAAGAGGTTGATTTTGGCCCGTGGGACGCATGTGCCCCACAGACAGCATCTTCAGAGTGCGGCGCTCGACCGTACTTTCAAAGTGCGGCCCCGTATGGATTGTCTCTTCTTATTGAGTAACATGGCGCATTTCTCTCTCGAAATAACTTGATTAACTTGATTTATTTGTCATGTGTTCATCTTCAAGTCACAATAATTTTCCATGTTTTTCATGTTTCACCCATGTCACTTTGATTTACTGTATTTAGCTGCACTTATTCTGTCCATAATAGTTATGCTTTCTATTTGTCTATCGCTGCAAAGGTTCGTTTCGCACCAAATATGTCATGTCCAAACTTGAAATTATTTGTCTTACTCAGAACAAACCTGAGGATTGGCATCCAAACTTGATTCGTTCACAATAGGCAATTGGCTAGGATTCAGGTTAAAGTCAATCATTGCTATTATTCAATCACTGCTATTGCTTTCTGTTTGGCAACTTGTGGGACCGCACCTGCAGAGTGCGGCCCAGGGCCGCACTTTGAGAGTGCGTGCGGCATGTGCCCCACGGTCAGAATCGACCTCTTTTGCCTCTTGGGACAAAAGAGGGCGATTTTGCCAATTAATTTTTTTACGTCGTTTGTCCTAATTAATTTGTTTTTTGGCCTCTTTGCAAAAATTGTCCTAAAAATAACAACATCAGAATCACATGTAGATACTAAGTGCAAAAAATAAAGATCAGTCGTAGAGTCACATAGTTTTACTCAAGCTCAACCCAATACCCACTACCTTAAAACTATAATTAGTGATAATAACAATTCCTTCGTACACTCCATACACTCGACTAATCCACTTGCGTTATCTATCACTAAAATAGCACTGCTTCTTAATTGATACCAAATAATCAAGCAACCTAATTAATACCCCCCATAATTCCATAATTAGAAAACCTAGTTAAAATTAGAGTTCAAAATAAAATGAAAAATACAAACATTTATAATAATCAACATAAAAATAAATCTGAAGATAAAGTTTATAAATCTCGGAGTTAAAGTATCGTTGGGTTGATTTGATGTGCTTGTTGGACTCAAGGCCGTGCTCGGACTTGTACGTTCAATCTGACGTTATGCGCATGGTCTAAAGTTCTATGTGTGTTTGGCTGGATCTATAGCCACTTAATGGAGGTGGGCTTGTGACGTCAAAATAATTGATGGCTGGATGCTTCAGAATAATTCCAGTTTCAACCACCTATTGAAATTGCATCACTGCCAAACTTGCTCCAAAAATTATTACACCTACAGTCTTTACAAAATTTACTATCTTTGAAATTTGTGCATGTCAGGATGCTTCAAATAGTCAATCAATTAATATTTGTTCTTGAATCTTTTCTATAATTAATTTTTTTTGGCAGACCACCACATACCCCTTTCTCTTTTAAATACTCTAGCAGCATCCACTTCAAAATTTTCTCCTGTTTTCGATAGAGAACACAAGATGGAGAACTCCACCTTAAATAACCATTGATCTTTTGGTTTTCCGTGCCTCTTATGATATTCTTTTTGTGTAGATGTTTGTATTTTAATAGGACTTTGATGTTGCATAGGAACCCAAACTCCACCGTTTGTTTTTTTTTCTATTTCGACTTCTTTTTAACCAGAGAGCACTTATTTTTTCAGTTTGACTTCAGCCTACTAGTCCCAATCAATCTCTTTTATGGCGTTGAATGTTGCGCCCTTAGTTTAGGCTTGTTTAGGCTAAACAAAGCATTAAGTTTTGCTGAAGATTTCTTGGGCTGATCTTAATTTGTTGAATTTTTTTTAGTTAAGCTCCTTTGTAAGATGGAACATAGCAATCAATTCTCTAAATAATTATAGCATGGACATAGCATTTAAAGCTCTCCTTTTCTGCTTCTTGTCTATTCCCTTCTTTAGATATATACAATCTCATTTAATATGCCCCGCTTTCTTGCACTTATAGTAAATTAGATATTCCTTCTCTATCTCGTTATTTTCGAAGGATGACTTGCTTTCTCTTTTTGATCCTTTCTTTTTCTTGTCCTGGTTGAGTATAGTGTAATTTGCCTTTCTATGTCCGGATTTTCTGCATTAATAACAATAAAGTTTATCATCAGAGCTGTCAGAAAATTTAGAAGACATAGAAGAATTATACTTATTTAAAAGAAATTATTTTCCCATTTCAGAAATTTCTTAAACTCTTTTACCAGTACGCACATCACATCGCTCAAACCATTATCACTGTCACGATTACTCTTCAAGGCTAGTGACCATCTTCGTCTTCTCATCTTTATCTTTATTCTATCTAGCCCATAATTTCATTTCATAAGTGATGAGATTTCCAACTAGCTCTTCCAAACTAAACTTACTCAAATCTTTAGATTCTTAGATCATTGTAACTTTAGCTTCACGGTGTTTGGTAGTGTTTAGGTAATATTCTTAAGATTTTCCGAAACAACTCTATCTTTGAATATCCCTTCTCAAAAGCACAAGAATTGTAGACAATGATAAAAAATCTCGCATACTTCTCTCTAACATCCTTGCTCATTATGAAATTCTTATATTCATTGCTTAACATAGATAATCGTGATTTGACTTGAGATGTATTTTCATGAGTTGCCTTTAATATGTTTTCTATCTCGTGCACAATAAACAATAAGAAATACAATTAAATTTAGTTTTATCAAGTTTATAAATAAGAGCATTCACCACTTTGGCATTTAAAGCGCATACCTTTTTATTGTTTAAATCTCACTTATATCCAGGCTTAGGAATCTTAATACTATCAACAGCTATCATAGGAGGAATGTACTTGTTTTTTATCATATTCCACGTAGTATAATCAATGGATAACAAGTAAATTTTCTTCCCACACTTTCAATATGCCTAACATGGTCATTAAACATATGAAACCTAATGATCAACCGTCAGCAAAGTACTATTTGATGTTATCATGATTCCTAGATGTCATTTTAGGCTCTAATATCACTTGTTAAGATCGAATATTACCATAGAATGAGTTAATATGGGTTGTGATTAATTTGTGAAATATCATAATAATTAAAAAAATTAATAACCTTAGAATCATAAGCAAATAATAAGTGAAGAAAATAAAGATCAACCGTAAAGACAAAGATTTACCCAGTTTTAGTCTAATGCCCACTCTTGCCCATAAAACTATTACAGGTGATAATAACGAATCCCACATACATCACGTAGTCTCAGTCAATTCAATCCTATCCTGCTTACATTATTTACCAACAAAAATAGTTGTATCTCTTTATTGATTCCTCACAATTAAGCACCCTGATTGATACCCTACAATCAAAAAACCAAGTCAAAACTTGAGTTATGAAATAAAACAAAAAAATACAAGCATTGATAATCAATACAAAACTAACGTTGAAGATGAGTTTAGAAATCTTAGAGTTAAAGCAACATTATGGTGATATGATGTGCCATTGTATGCGAATGATAAGATTTTTCTAGGGTTTTGATGATAAAAATATGATTTTTAGGGGTTTTCTAAGGTTTTGATGGATACAAATAAGATTTTTGGTGGAAAGATGGGTTTTTATGGTAAATGAAGGATTTTAGGGCTAGAAAGTGGAGATTTGGGTTTTATTAATAATAACCTGAAAATAAAGGGATACAAAGATGTGTTGAGTTCTTTCGAGAGGAACGCTCTCTTCCAAACCGCCGATCTAGAGGATGGTCGCACTCTCCTATCAAAGATGCATAATCTCACCTCACACAAGTTTTCTTCTCCAATATTCGTATCCCCTCTCTTATCCCCATAGCCCATATAAATAGTAAACTGAAAATAACAAATTATAAAAAGAATCATATAACTGAAAATTAGTAAAACGCCATTAAATATCTGAAAATTACGAAAACGTCCTTGATGGGCCAAAATTCTAGATCCATCATTATTCCACTTTCGAAAACCCATCTTGTTCTCAAGGTGGTGCCTGAAGTGCGTGTGCCCACCTTTTCGACTGATGGTGCTTGTCTCTTCCTGAGTCAAAAAGATATGATTGGTCTCCACTGCCTTTAACACGTCCTGAAGGAACACACGATAGCTGTCAAGCACATCAAAAGGTCCTCAGTGTCCAAAATTTGAACGCTGAAGCTCAGGAGGCTGTCCGACTGAAAACCATGGGCCATGTAGCCTTTGAAAAGTGTCGTCGGGTAATATTGGGCCCTGAAGACTGTCGTCGGGCCATGGTGGGCCCCGACAAATGACGAACAATCCCTGATGGGCCCGCAGAACTGCGGGCAAGCCTATAGGACCAGGAAAGGGCCCAGCTGGCCCTGCAGGTAGGCTGCAGGGCACTGCATCGGTTGCCCTGTCCTGCAGGCAGGCTGCAAGGCCGTGGCGGCCCTGCAGGCAGCCTGCGGGGCTGCGACTACCCTGCAACGAGGTGCAGGGCCCCCGGTGAGGGTTGCTGGGGTCCCCGCCCCTCGTGGTGTTCTCTGTCTTCTTTGGAATCATCCTCCACGTCAGGGACGACTTCTTATTTGAATTCTTCGTTCTTCTCCTCTTCCTTCACCAAAGTTCACGACTTTTGCCCTTAATATGGATTTTGTCCAAACCTGAAATTTTCGCTAAAGTTGTCGCCTTTTACCATAGATTACGGGTTTCACCCATGTCGTAGTGCTTTGCCTCCGTGAGATTCAATAGTTATTGATTTAGGGCTTGCATGATGTCTCCATGTTGCACTAGGGTTTGCTTGATGAATTCAAAATTTACATGTATCATCTCCTCCCACGTCGTCATGGATCGTAGTGCTCCGATACCACTTGATGGGATGTTTTTTAGGTTTTTGATGATAAACATATGATTTAAAGGAGGTTTTAGGGTTTTGATGGATAAATATAGGGGTTTTGATAGAAAGGTGGGGGTTTAGGGTAAAGGAAGGATTTTTAGAGCTAGAAAGTGGAGATTTTGGGGGAAAGGGCTGTTTTTATTAATAATAACCTGAAAATAAAGGGATACAAAGATGTGTTGAGTTCTTTCGAGAGTAACTCTCTCTTCCAAGCCGCCAATTCTACAGGACGGCCACACTCTCCTATCAAAGAGGGATAGTTTCACCTCAAACAAGTTTTCTTCTTCAATATTTGACCACCCCCTCTAATCCCCATAGCCCCTATAAATAGCAAACCGAAAATAAAAAATTGCAAAAAGAACCTAAAACTGAAAATTACTAAAAAGCCATTCGAAATCCAAAAATTACGGAAACGCCCTGATGGGCCAAAATTCTAGATCCATCAATGAACCGTGCTTGGACTTGTACCTTCGATCTGAAGTTATACCGATATATGCCTAGATATTAGCCACTTGGAGGTGTGCGTGTGATGTCAAAGTAATTGATGTCTGAATGCTCAATAATAATTCAAGTTGCAGTCGCCTCTTTAAATCTGCATTTCTGCCCAGAAACTTGCTCCAAAACTAATTACTTCTACAGCCTTTACAAAATTTACAATCCTTGAAATTTGTGCATGCCAGGAAGCTTCAAATAGTTGATCAATTATTATTTGTGCTTGAATATCAACAATGGTTAATTTTTTTGGCAGACCACGGCATACCCATCTCCTTTAAATACACCAGCTGCACCCACTTCTTCAAATTTTTCTCGTTTTTTCAGCAGAGAAGACAAGACGGAGAACTCCACCTTAAATAACCATTGATCTTTTGGTTTTCCGTGCCCTCTTATGATATGCTTTTTGTGTAGAAGTTTGCATAGGAATAGGACTTTGATATTGCATTGGAATCCAAACTCCACCCTTTGTTTTTTTCAGTTTTGATTTTTTTAAAACAAAGAGCACTTATTTTTTCAGTTTGACTTCGGCCCACCTGTCCTAATCAATCTCTTTTGGCGTTGAACTTCGTGCCTGTAGGTTGGGCTTGATTAGGCAGAACAAAGCATTGAGTTTGGTTGAAAGATTTATTGGGCTGATCTCAATTTGTTGAGAAAAAATTGAGTTAAGCTCCTTTGTAAGTTGGGCTCTTTGAGTGCTTCAAATTATTGGACCTTGATTTCAAAAACCGAGCCCGAAACTTGATGGGTCGAGAGCTTAGATTGGGCCAAGAAAATTTTGTAACCGTGGTAACGTGAGTAATGTGATTAGATCTGAAACTTGTGACAAAAATTATTGGGAATTTGCTTCAGATTAACTTCGATCAACACCCAACACCAATCAATGCATACACCTCAACAAACATATCATAAACATTCATGAGGGTGTGTTAGCATCAAACAAGAACTCATTGATTGTGATACTCAAACATCTTTGTCAAAATGATACTCTGACCCAAATAAAAAGTAATACAAAATGACTCAAATTAAAAAGTTGTAGTCAACTCAAACTCTAATGCCTTGATTCGAATCCACGTTGGATTCCCATTACACAGCTTGTCATCAAGTCCTTTTTGGTTATTAAGTATCCGACATTCAGTGATAGTCTACAAGGGAACCCATGCACTGCAGGCTTTGTTTAAATTTGAACAAAGAATAAGCCGATCCTATGTTAAAAGACTTCAATTATATGTCAATGGTTTATTATGTGATTGAATCTGATCATAAATTTTGCTAAGTGAACATGCATTTTATATCATTGGTGCTGACCATTTTTCTAGGTTTTATATTGTGCAAGCATAATTCCTGGATCATCTACCATCATATTATAGTTCACACTGTGATTAATCTGTTCTCCTTATTTCATTTCCCAGACAACTATGACCAACATGGCTTTTCTGGAATCTGGAATTAATACAAATCCAATGCCAACTTTGGATCATTTATTGAACCACACTCATGGCATACTATATCATCACTTCCTTGATCTCTTATAAAATATATTTTTCCTTGATCTCTTTTGACGCTGCTCGTGATGGTTTCCATCCAGGATAATTATTCTTCATATTCTCTGCATATAGTTCCATTTCCATGTGCTTCAGCATGCTATAGAATAGGAATAGAGTTCATCTTCTTTTTGAGAACTTCTAGGAAAACTGGTAAACTTCACTCTTCTAGTGCCCGTCGATGCATGCTAACATGTCACTACATTTTGTTAAATTAATAAGGATAACTATATTTAAACCAATTACCACCACCTCGCCCTCTCAAAAATAATTTTTTAAAAAAAATCCTTCAAGTAGGATGTATATTTGATGGCAATATGAATCTTTTGTTATGTGAATACCCTTGTGGCACTATGGTTTATCATCTTCCGTTTCTGTTGGAATAGATATAGCTTATATAGAACAATTGTCACAGGTGGGCACCTGGTCCAAAAGCAGTAGATGGAATATGGGCTCCCTGGTGGTACGGAAACGTGCACAAGTCAACAGGTTTCAAAGCACCCCACGCGTATCCCTCAGTAAGATTTCTTGTTTACATTTTAACATCTTGTTAAGATCATTATATTAAAGTTGAACATATCTTATCTGGTTGGTAATTATTGTTAGCATCTGCTTTTTCGCGAGGAACCATAATGTAGACTTTGCATAAAAGTTTCATCACGGTCTTTTGGGTAATCTACACCACTGAGCAAGTAGAAATTAGTATCCTGATAGATTTATTTGTGGCCATTTCTGTAAGATTGCCTGATTAGAGGATGCCTTTGATATGTCTTTGTAACATAAACGATAGATTTATTTGTGGCCATTTCTGTAAGATTGCCTGATTAGAGGATGCCTTTGATCTGTCTTTGTAACATAAACTACCAGTGTTGGATTGTATCATGCAGAGTTGTTTTGGGTTATTACTGTCCTTTTAAAGAAAGTGAAGATTGAAAGTCAATGTGTGACGGAGGATTGCCCGTAGGTGCACTATGGAGCCGGATCTGTTTAATGAGCGACATTTGATAATGGGTTCCTAAAAATTAGAATCTCCTATGGCTTGGTCGTATGGTAATATGTCTTCCTAAAATTTTACTAGTCTAGTTATGCATTCATTTTATGTGGGCCTTTTGTTTACGGAGCTGTACAGGTTATATGAAAAAATCCGCGTACTATATCAGCATCTGGTGGTTACTTGGCCCACCATATAAGGCTAGAGAAGTGCTCTGGTGCAGTCAGGCCACTTAGCATTCGAACGGATGGGGGATGCTACGGCAGGTTGGTGTCTTGAAAAAAGATAAAAAAAACAAAAAAGGAAGAAGCAAGTAGCCAAAATGGGTATATGAAGGCTGACGATGAATGACACAAAGCAACTAACAAAAGGAAGAAGATGATTGAGGGGAGATGAGAGCAGGAAGAAAATGAGAGAAAATTTCACTATAATCACCTCAGCTTATCACCATTATCATTATCATTGCCTCCACATGATCTCCTGCATGTCATGAGCTTGTCGTGGGATAGGCAGTTGATGCAAGGCAGAGTGAAATAGAAAGATATGGTTAATTGTTAAAAGTTAAAACTCTCTTAGCATAGTGCCGGTTGAAACACCACTTGGCAGGTCCGGCGAAGCAGCGCTGGACCTGCTTAGGCATGTAGCGGGAAATTAGGTGATCGTGCCCGCTTACTTGCCCTTCGTGAAGCCCACCTAGAGCATCCAAGTTTGCTCTTGGCTTAGGTGGATGCTAATGGAACATTGATCCATAATTTGTAATTGTTGGAATGAGGGAATTAGGAATAGAGGGAATAAACTTTTCCTGTCTACTGTGTGTGTAGGAGAATACTGGTATGTATCTATTACTATAAAACCATATGCCTAAATAGTCGATTACATTATTAACTTTTAACACTCTGAAACGACCCGGGTTTCAAGGGCCATCACAATTTTTACAATTAATGTGCAGATCCTGCTGGGTACCAGTGAAAACAGAATAGGACTAAGTAGAATATAGTACCAAAATTGGAATCATACATGTATGCGCAAACTTAGAAACTTTGTGCACGGTCAAACGCTATAAAAGATCATACTAAGCCTGTAGAAGAAATATGAAAGGGAATTAAAAAGTAGATTACACCTGAACCAAGCGAACAGTTTATACCAAACAAATCAGTATCAATATCACAGAGCAGGAAGAATAATCTACTGAACTGATAATGGAACGAAGTATGAATGTCTTTAAGTGTTGGTTAAAATTTAACTAACGATTCTGGTCCATGACTCATGTCCAAGGGAGTGATGCACATTAACAGATTCTATAATCCCATATTAATGTGAATAACGGACAATTGAATATTGTAATCCCTTATTCCAGAAGAAAAAGGAAAATTGTATATGAACCCTCCTTCCATAAAAGGATGAGGAAAAATGGTTACTTTTGTAATATGCACCTCTTCCATCAGGAGAATGGTAAAACGAATACATTAACCATAATCACATTCACACCCTTTAGACAATGACCTAAGTGTGTGACATCCTAAAAGTTAGTTTGGTGCCATGAAGTGTCAATGTCAACTGTTTCTTTGTAGTCCCCCAAAAATGTTCATGATTAATATTATGTAATTATGGGATTCTCGTACACCAATCAATGTTCTAATAGGGATGTCAACATTATAACAAATCAAGTATCCATGTTCATTATCGAGTCATGCATGGTTGTTCAATTATCATTATACACGGTCCCTAATTACATAAATTAATAATGTCCTACAACTATCCCAAATTGGCGTATATATCAAAGAAACAAATACACGTCTAAAGATAACATCTTCACATAACAATTTAACTGCATATAAAAGAGGAATCAGAGACAATTATTTATAAGTCAGAAATTATTTTAAAACCGAAAGGTAAACAATTTACATAAAAAGTATCACTTGCAGGAAAAGCATAATTAGAGTGGGATCAGCTTGTATATTTTGGCAACCCAATAAATATCTATAGTCTACTAGCCAAGATGGATTTTATTGGAATTTAGGGGGGTATGAACAATAACGAACTACATGCCCAACAACTCAGTCGTGGAAGTCCAAGTAACCCCCAGGAAGTCCCAGGAGCCCAACAACATTAATAGCATGCAAGTCAAAGAATATTTAGCAACAGTAGGCCCGAGTTGATGAGCCACTGAATCATGACAAAGCCGAAAACCAAACAACGGCCTTTGTCGACAAGTTTCGCCGCAAGTGCAAGGTCGATAGTGAGACCAAAGGACAAACCCCTCTGGCGGCCGACTACATTTGAAAGAGATCCAACAAATAGAGAACCAACAGGGCAGCGATGGGAGTTGTGGTGAAGCCGATGGTTGCCAAGGGAAAACAATGAACCTCGAGGAAATTCCTCTCATCAAAATCTCAACATCATATCCCAAATAATTTCAAAGATAATTAGAACATAAACTGAAAGTTGGAGTAGTAATCTACCTCCATGGCGAAGAAATCGAAATGACCAAAAGCCCTAAAATCCAAATCAGAAGAGCTCGAAGAACTCAGATCAAAAACCAGAAATTTAAAGAAAGAGAAATAGTGGGTTTCGTATGCATAAACCCTAGAAAACCATTGGCATAAATATGAGAAGAAAGCGTGTGAGAAGAGTTTGAATCAATCTTAAAACCTGAAATCCACGGAGAAGATCTGATCGGATTTCGTTTTCGAAAGGGGCGGCGGCTAGGGTTTTACCGATCAAACGAAGAAGAAGCACATGGGCTCGCGTCTGTCGAAGGAGAGAAGAAAACGTCCGCCCAAATAATTATAGGGGGAATGGGCCCTTGAGTTGTTTTAATTGAGGAGAGAAGTAAATAGGTGTGGGTTAATGGGCCGTGGGCTTTCACAGGCTGGAGAAAAGAATTTGAAAAAAAGGAAGAAATGAATATTTGGGCCATGGGTGTTATTGGTTGGGCCGAGTGTACAATGGACTAGGTAAGGCCTTATTGGTCTTTGTTTTTAAAAGGAAAAGAGTAAGGAGAAAAGAGAGCTTGGGGGAAACAGAAGGGGAAAAAGAAAAGATTAAATTGAAAAAAATGTATCCAACTCAAAAAATAATAGTTCTAATAAAATATGGGTCATTACATACTCCATCATAAGCCGGAGTTTAGATATTAATCATGCCTAGTTTTTCATTCAAAGAAGATAAAAACCTTGCTTAGAAGAAGATTTGGTGAAGATATCCGTGAGCTGATCTAAAGTACGAATAAAAGGGGTGCAAACCAACTTTGTAGCTACAGTGTCATGAATAAAATGGCAATTCACCTCCATATATTTGGTTTTCATGTGAATGACCGGATTATTGGTTATGTAGAACACCGTCTGCTTGTCATAATACATAGGTATATGCACATCTTCTTAAATCCCAAGCTCCCACACTAATGTCTTCAACGACAACATTTTACATTCAATATGAGTCATGACTACATTCTGCCTGAGCACTAGCAAGCTACACCACTCTTCTTTTTTGCTTCTCTATGTACTAAGATTACTTGCATGCAATATTCTGAATTGGGTCTTTTATCTTTTTTGTCTCATGCATAACTGAAGTTATAAAAATTCATCTGTGCTTAATTGTGCATTCTTCTGATATATCAAATCTCTAACAGGAGAACCTTTAACACAAATTAGTATCCGCAAAGCTAATCGGCAATGAACATTTCTAGACTATTGCATAAATTGACTGATTGTGCCAACCCATAGGTAATATATGGTCTGACAACCGAAAGATAAATGAGTTTTCAAATTAGCCACCTATACTGAAAAACATTTTCAACCAACTTGCTAGTGTCTTCGTACAAATTAACATCGACATTCATATGATTGCTCATATGCCTACAACCATGCAAGCCACTCTCTTATAGCAAGTCTAAGGCATATTTTTATTAGGAAAGAATTAATCCATACGGGTTCTGAGTGATTTCAATCTGAAAAAAAAACAATACATGTTCATATTATTTGTAACCAAATACCCTCTGAGATACTTCTTTAGCTTCTTAAATCCAATCGCTGCCCGTCAAGAGAATTCTATCAACATAGACATTCATAACACTGAACTAAACAAACTTTGCCGAATGAAGATAGAACGATCAGGATAATACTTTCAAAAACCAAATAACATAATAGATTTACTAAACTTATCAACAAGAACTCTATTTATGATCATAAATTACCTTTCATATTCTCCCTGAGCAACATACCAAGGTTGATTCATATAGATTTCTTCGTAAGATCCCCATATAAAAAAGTATTTTTTCACATCTATCTGGAACACCGACCATTATTAATTTACACCCATAGAAAAACTACACGAATAGAGTTAAGTCAAGCAACCGGATAAAATATTTCAGGTAGTCAACTTCATATGTTTGTGTGAACCCGTTTGCAACCAAAGTGTTATCAAGCCTATACTTCACAATAAATTCCGATAACCAATAAAATCCTGTTCAGGAGGAGCCAAAACTAACTCACATGGCTCGCAATACAAACGTGCATTCATTCCCTTATTTATAGCTTGTTTCCAGTCCTAATTCTTCAAATATTTATGATAAGTTTTGGGTATAGTAATAGAAGATAACGATAAGACAACATACTAGAAAGAAGGGTTAAAATGATCATTAGTAACAATGAGATATATGAGGTGTAAAATTTGATCTCTTACACTATCAAGAGTAATGACAAGATCTAAATATGATGGATTAGGATCATGTGGAATAGTAGATTGATTAGAATCTGCAGCTTAGATGATGTATCAATAGGTAGATGATGTATCAATAGGGATAACAACAACAGTAGCATCCCTTGAACGCTTAGTGTAGACATGTAAAAGCTTGGAATACATTAAACCCTTTTGTAACTTTAGTACTAGGCATAGGTTGTGGAATGGATGGAGAGAAAGATGAAACCTATGAATTGTTCAAAAAAATGTGATATAGATGTAAATAACGTAACATTGGCAGATACATGATACATATGATGTACATAGGCATAACATCGATTACCTTTTTGTGTCCTAGGGTATACAAACACTTGATGGACTTGAGAAATAATTTACCTTTTTGTGTCCTAGGGTATAAAAACACTTGATGAACTTGGGAAATAATTTATGAAGTCTATGCCAAAGATTTTATGCATAGCAAGTACACTTAAAACACGAGAAGACAAATTGAAAGCATGTTTTTTGGAAACAAACAAGAAAGGAAAATGATCATTGAGAACAAATGAGGGCATTCTATTAATCAAATAACAAGTTCATGTTTAGACTGCATTAGATCAAAAATACCTAGGAACATTCATTTCAATCAGGAAGGATCTTAGCTACATTACGAAGATGGCTAAGTATTCGTTCAACAGCCACATTCTATTAGGACGTATGAGGATATGATGTCGGATGTTGAATACCAATTGACACAAAATTTATAAATATCATTCTGCATAAATTCAAGAGCATTATTTATGCATAAAATAGGAATAGTGGTAGCAAACTGAGTCTTTATTTCATTAAAAAATGTAGATAGGAGTGAATTAGAATTGAAATGGGTCCCATGGTTAATTTTATATTAATGAAGTTCCAAACTTATAGTTGAAATTATATCTAATCCAAAAACTTTTGCCCCATGGCAGAGGCCCAACTACTAATTTATAGACACCTTTTTCTATTTCATCCAATGTGTGACTATTATTCTTAACACGCTTCCATAAACTCAAGTTAGATTCACCTTTGTATTTGTAAAATAGTATTGTAGAAGGGTCGCAATACACAGTAACCTGGTGATTTCATGTCTATGATACCATGTTAAAATTAGGGAATTAGAAAAGGAGGAGAAGTAATTCTTCATGTCCACTAGTTGATATGAGTTGTATGTATGTACGTATGGGGGAATATAAACCGGGTACGGGTCTACTACTAATGAAACCAAATGCCCAAATTACTAATTACATAATTAGCTCTTAACAGCAACATTGCCAATTACTTAGAAAATTACAGATCCCATCTTACGTCATGTGCTAGTGACCAAAATGAAACAAAATCTCCAAAGGTTCTGGTCAGTTTGGGATAATACCTCAGAAAAAAATAATTGTGTATGTGCACATGCATGCTTCCACACCTCATTATTCTCGAGACTCAGCAGAACATACATCAAGAAAATGTTGAGCCAAGTATAGTGTGCAATATCCATAATCAGCTTCTTTGTCGTATTGCAAGGTGAAATTGATGGTGAAGCAAATAATGATGAACTTCCAGATGCTTACTATGTTCATGACCCTCTTGCCATTAATTTCATGGGACGGCAAATAATAAGACAGAAAGAAAAACATTCCCTGTTCAAATGAAATGCCAAATGTTATTTGTGGACACTTGTGTGATTCTCTGTTCCACATTTGAATGCAGAGTGCTATCTTCAAGGGAAACATTTGTATAAATATATTAGAAAAGAGCCCAATGCGGTCTCTTTGTCCCTTCAAGAGAAAAGGCTACATGAAAATACAACTGCCAGCAAATATTGCAGAGCATATCCCTTGATCTGAACTCACAATTTGCAGGCACAACATATAGTATGCAATGATGGGGCATGGAAACTGCCCCGTAGGACTTTTGATCTGCTCTATATGAATTAAGTTGTAATCGTGGAATGTGGATTTTGTCCAAAGCTTGCCAATGGTATTACCTGAATTTGGAGCGCATTGTTAAGTTGCAATATATTTTATATTAGGGTGTTTATGTAAAAGGGTTAAATTAGCTTTTATGTAAGAATGCCAATAGTTGTACTATAAATAATAAATTTTATGAAGAGAAGATGTCAACGAACACTTCATAGCCTTTCTTCTAAATTATTATCTCTAATCATTTATTGTATTAGAGCTCTAACCTTAGATTAGCACAAACACCAAAATAAGATCAAATTTTAACCATCTCTGTTGCAATCTCTCACCGCCATCGTCAACGTCTTTCATCGCCGCCTACCACCGGCCTCACCGACCTTACCATCATTGTATGAGGTTATATCTGACGATTAAATCCCCAAATCAATGACAACAAGTCCATCACAGCATCCTACAATGCCACCATGGTCATATCTGATCTTTCCGACATTCATAGGCCTCCAACGAAGCTGAAGAGCGTGCCACAACATCAGATCCAATCGTTTGATGATGAAGAACTTCCAACCATCTATATACTTGTTTGACGCCTCCACCAGCACCATCATCCTCGTCCAACAACTACAAGGCTGTCTATGGTCAGAAATTTCAATGATGGCACCTCCTGGTTTGATTGCTAATGGCCCCCGTTTTGTGTCAATTCAAGGTTCCTGTAGCACTATTTCAATTCGAAACAGTAAACTAAGTTCTTTTTTACGCTAGAAAAAGGGTGCAGGATTCTATAGCAAAATATAGTACAAATTGTGTTTTTTCTTTTGCTCTGTGTATTAGAGAATAAGTTTGGATTATTTTTGACTGTTTGATTTAGTTATTTGACACTTGGAGTTTGATATTGATGTTTGGTTCCCTATTTGGCATTTAGTGCTATGTGACATTTGGTTTGATTGTTTTTATCAGGAGTAGGGATGTGCTAAGATGACGAACTTGAAGTCAGATGTGAAGTTGTTTATGATTCTAGAGCTGAATTCCATAATACTTACCGATGCGAAACTCAATTGGACCAATTACAATCACTGAAAGTATTTGATGGAGACTCATCTTGAGGATCAGGCAAGGAGGACCATGTGACTGATGATTTTTTATAAGAGGGTGCAACCGAATAGAAGTGGGAGGATTCTCAGTTAAATAATCAGCTGTTGAACTCTATGAATTATGAGATTCATGATCTTGTGATTGAACAGATGACTATGTAGGAGATTTAGATATTATTGGAGATTTTGTATTCTGGAAAGGATAATCTTTCAAGAGCATATGATGTACCCTAATTTTGGAAAAAGTCAGCAAGAAGAAAAGCTATTTTCTTAACATTTTGCGGATTCTCGCAAGTTAACATGAGGAGCTAAATTTCATCTTCCTCATTGGATCCTCTTTCGGCAATCTCCATTAGTGAAGGGAATGTAAGTTTCTGATTTGAATATTTTGATTGCTCATAAGAAAACAACTCTTTCTTGCATATCTCATTCTCTTTAGAAACATGTCGTAATCATGAGTTTTAAAAAGCTTTTCTCTTCCATTGATTCTTACCAAACTTCAGTCTATTTCAAAAGTTGTCACATTCAGGTTGGCGTGACGTAATATTAAAAGAAATGAATACACTTGAGTAACAAAATTTGGGATCTTGTACTGGTCCCATTGGGCAAGAAGGTGGTTAGTTGCAAATGGATTTATACTGTAACATTGAATCTTGATGGCTCCTTTGTTTGGTTGAAGATCTAAAGACTAGTCACAGATATATAAACTAAACTATTAGGAGACATTCTTTTTGATTGCAAAGATGATCTCGGTATGTTTATTGATCATTCCGGTTATCACTCCTCATTACTTTACATCATTGGATGTAAAGAATGTGTCTCTTAATGGCATTCGTAAAAAAGTATACATGGAGCAATTGTCAGGTTTTGTTGCTTAATAGATCAGTGAAAGTGTGCAAATTGAAGAAGTTGCTATATGACCTAAAGCAGTTATCGAGGGCTTTGTTTGTATGCTTCGTAAATTTCATGAGGTGATTTGACCTTAAACAGTATCAAAGTGATTATTCTGTCTTCCATCAGACGTATCCGGAATGGCGGATCCTACTGGTGATATATGTTAATGACATTGTAGGCAGCTGGGATGATGTTTTTATGATTCGTGAGTTAAAGTAGTTTATTCAGAAGGAGTTTCATATGAATGATCTCATGTCATTCAAATAATTTTTTGAGATGGAGACTGTATGCTCGAGGAAAGGCTTCTATTTGTTCTAACAAAAGTATATTTTGGATATGCTATCAGAGACATGGATATTAGATGTAAGTCTATCACCTTATATATAGATCCAAATTCCAAACTTACACTAGATCAGGGAGCCATTGCGTGATCCAAGGTGACACGGAAGATTGATTGGAAAGTTAAACTAATTTAACGTACTGATATTACTTTTTCGGTTTCGTGTGCTGAATTAGTTCATGTCTGGTCCGAGGATTACATAATAAGATGTTGTAATATGAATCTTGAGGTACTTAAAGAATGCACTAGGTAATGATCTTTTATACTATATTTTTATGGGATGCAATGTGGTATCTTAGAAGAGCAAGAAACAACCATTATTTCTCGAACTAATGCAGAACAAAGTATCAAGACATAACCAATATAACTTATGAATTTAGCAGTTGCAATTCAAGTTAGGACTCATGACACCTACACATGAGATTGCATTACTATAACACGGCTGCTATATACATTGTTAATAATTCGATCTTTAATAAGATGACCAAACACATTGACCAAACACATTGAGAGCGATTATCACATAGTAAGACAATATTTTGATAAGACAAAGATAGAGACGGAGCATATTAGATTGATAAATTAGCTGGTAGATATGCTGATCAAGCCTTTGAGAAAAGAGAGAGTGGATTATATTTGTAACAAGCTGGGCACGAGCGACATATATTCTCAAGCTTCTTCAGCTTGAGGGAGAGTTTAAGATGTAATACATTTTATATTATGGGATTTTTATGAAAAGGGTTTAAAGAAATTTTATGTAAGAATACCAATGTTTGTATTATAAATAATAGATCCTAGGGAGGGGAGAGACCAACTAACTCTCCCAACCTTTCTTTTAAAATTCAATCTATTGGTTGTTCTGTTGTAGGGCTGGCATCCATCATGCGGCCATGGTCTTACAATAGTCAGTGTGATTAAAACAAAAAGAAGAAAAGGAAAACAAAAAAAGAAGAAAAGGAAAGGAAAAAAAGAAGGAAAGGAAAACAAAAAAACATTTTTTTTTCCTTAAGAAGTCTTATAGGTTTCAAAATTGGAATTTTACTGTAACATGTTTACTAGACCATCATGCAGTAACACTTGGAAGTCATGAACAGTCCATCCTTCTTATGACCAATATGGTTAAAATAAATATAGGACATTTGTTTCTAGGCAGCAACTACGGACATGCATTATAATGATGCTATTATGATATCATGATTCAGTATCAACTGATGTGCGGTGGGAAACTTTGTTGTGGGTGGGAACTTGTTGTATGCTCCAATCTTTATATTGGACGTTAGAAATTACAATACTACTACAATGTTTATCTAAAGGATCGTATGATTGATTCGTTTGCTTCAATATTTGTGCACAAAGTATGATATGTCGATCCTTAACATGAGCCAAAATAAAAGGTCCCAATATTTGTTAGCTAGATTTTCCCAAAATGATGTTGATGCTTTCAATCTAATTTTTTCTCCATAAACTACAAACAATTACATACAAAGTATATACCTTCTTCCTTGGTCTAGGACAGTCTCTAAATTATGCTTTAAGTACTATGTGTATCATGATTGAAGATATATCCATTTAGCCTTCAATACTGAAGTCAAATTCAGCTTATATTTCAACGGAAACTTTTTCCAGCAATTTCCAGTAGCGCTGTATGACTTGCTAGAGCAAAGTCTTCCTTTCTACAACATGCTCAAGCTTCATAAAAAGAGAATGACTTCCTCTCTGGGACCCTTTATACCTCCTCCCAGTCTCCCTGTCCATGCGAACGAGAAGTTGCTTGTTTGGGTTGGTGATGAGCTCTTACCTCGTGAAAGTGCAAAGGTATTTGCATATTGAATTCCCGCTTTATATGAGCTAAGTACAAGTGCTGCTGAGTTTATTGACAAATCATTTTAAGCCCCTGACACTGCATTCCTTAAAGGTTTCGGTCTTCGATTCGGTTGTACAAGGGGGTGACGCAGCATGGGAGGGGCTTCGAATCTATAATGGGAAGATCTTCAAGCTTAATGAACATCTAGATAGGTGATTTCACCTATGCTCACTGATAGTGATTGATATCCTGATTTGACTATTCAATAAATGAACTGGTTTTGCTACTTCAGGTCGTTTGACTCTGCCAAAGCTTTATCATTCATCAATGTCCCAAATCGTGAAGAGGTAACTAGTTTGATATATTTATCTTCATTGTAATGATATATGCATATCGTGTTGATCCATCTTACATTTTGTATTCAAGAAGTGATCTTCAGAAGGATGTTTCAGACTCTGGTTAGCCTAATAATCTTACGAGTTAGTGACCTTATTATCAAATTTCAGATTCAAGAGGCCATCTTCAAAACTCTAATTGCAAATGGGATGTATGACAATGCTCACATCAGACTCACTCTAACGCGTGGGAAAAAGGTCCTCTTTCTACAAAGATGTTATTCTAAAGCTGATCATTCATTTGTGGGCATTGGTTAGCTACATGTATTGAATTATGATTGCAACCAATCATCATTTTGTTTTTCTTTTCATCTGTCATGTTTTCACCATTTTTCTGATTCCACTTCATTGCATGTTTATCTTCTCAGGTTACATCCGGAATGAGCCCATCATTCAACCTTTATGGATGCACTTTAATTGGTAATTGAATTATCAACTTTTTCCCTTTGGCAATTCTGTTTTTAAGGTGTTTCAATGATTATCCTTTTCTATTTCTATAACACTGAAATAAGCAGTTAGCTTGTTGCTAGATGGTAATATTAAAATTTTGTTCAGGCTATCTTTTGTGCTTTTTTTTCATTTAATAACTACCTTAAAGTTTGATTCAACCTTGACTGGTAATCTCTTATATTTTTCCTACTGCACATTTTAATGCTTCAATTTTTTTTGAGCAATGGCAGTGCTTGCTGAGTGGAAACCACCGGTCTATGACAATTCACATGGTATCACTCTAGTGACTGCAAGCACACAGCGAAATTCACCCAATGTAAGATACATTGATGGAAAGTGAATAGTCTGTTCTATGCGCTAGTAGGTGCAGTAATTTGGATGCATCATCATTCTCTAGTTACTTCAAAATAAGATCCTTTCTGTGGGAAAGTGTTGAAACAGAAAGACAAGGAAATAGAAAAGTTAAAAAGACTCACTAGCTTTGTGGACTCAAAACACCCCAACATTTGCCAGTAGAAAGGAATGTATCCCATTGCTCCAGAGGTGATACATTGACGACCTCAAATAAGCATGTAGGAACAAGACTATGGGTAGGAAATTTTTTTCAGCTATATTTTGGATGTGTGTTGGTGGATATGGTGGGCTCAATAGCTGCATGCACTCGAATAAGCACTCACTCCCTTCATTTTGGCATGGGGTGCAGGTGGGAGGGTGAGGTGTCGGGGTAGGGGGGTTGGTTTGATTGGGTTTTGGTCAAGTACACATATGGACTTCCTAATTGTTGCTGTGCTGGGGGCAAGGAGGAATAGATATGTTTTTTCCACAATGCGGCTCTATAGATTTTAAGTTTGGATTCCACCTTTTAATCTTTGAAGATATATAAGATATTTGATGACTTATGTTGGTGCTTGAAGTTCTCAGTTTACTTGGTTTTGTCCTGAAAATCCTATGCTTTCTCTCCGGTCTTCTTGGCCGATAAAATCTTGTTTCCTTCTTACATCTCAAGGAACATTTTATAGATTCGGTAACATTTATCTTACTTATTTTATTTTATTTCAGAGTTTAGATTCAAAAATTCATCACAACAATCTCATCAACAACATATTGGCAAAGGTTTTATTCTTCTCTTAGAAATTATAGATGTTGTCCATTTTTAATTTATTTATATATGCATCTAGTTAATGTATTTATCTCATTGCTGTATCCCACATGTTCTGCAGATAGAAGGGAACTTTGCCAAGGCAGATGATGCCATCATGCTAGACAAAGACGGTTTTGTTTCAGAAACTAATGCTACAAACATTGTGAGTGTTAGTAAACAGTTTGTGTAGTAACATAATAGAAATAATTTTATATCTAACAAACAAAATCAATTTTTATGCAGTTCTTAGTCAAGAAAGGGCAAGTAGCTACACCTCATGCTAACTACTGCCTTCCAGGAATAACTCGCGCAACTGTATGTTTTAGAAACTTGTGCCTTTGGTTTCTTTTCTAATTTATAAGCAAAATCACCTAATATACCAGCACCATCCTCAAATAAAAAAATAAAAAATATATTGCAGTCTTCAAGGTTTTGTGAAATAGAGAAAAGGGGTTTTGTGAAAAAAGGGTTAGTTAATCACGCTCTTTATATATTATAGTTATATATACACTATATACCTCTTTTACAAAACACCCCTACATATATACATAATCCAACACTCCTGCACGTTGAAGTGTATATAGCACACATGCCCAGACTTCCTCTCAACCCGTGACTTTTCAAGAGATGACATAAGCATGTGAGCAGGTTGATTTGTTGAATTGAGATATCTTGTCTCAATAATCTTCTTATCAATATTCTCTTGAATAATGTGACGGTCAACCTCAATATAATTAGTTCTTTTATGAACAACTGGATTATTTGCAATACAAACTGCTTGATTATGACAATATAGTCTCATAAGAGTACATAACACAAATCCTAGTTCAGCAAGGATCTGCTGAATCCACACCAACTCGTAAGAAGCCTTCTCCGTAACCCGATACTTGTATATTGCACTCGATTTAGAGACAATTAGTTGCTTCTTATTTTTCACAACATGATATTACCTCCAACAAATACATAATACCGTATCATGGATCTGTTAAATGATGAGCTTATCCAATCTGCATTTAAGTACCTGGTAATTTGACTACATGTACAATCTAAATAAAGAAATACACTACAAGCACTCTTGAGATATCTCAAGATATGCATAATCGCATCCCACTATTTTCCCCCAAGGATAAGACATAAACTGACTAATTGTACTTGTTAGATAAGCAATGCATGGCCTAGTCTTAGTAAGATAATTCAATTGTATTGATAGGATCGGCCCACACAGAAGTTAAATTGGTGAGGACGTTAACTTAGTTGGAACTTTATCAAAAGCCCAAAAGCTTAAACTAATAGGTAGAGACCTAACTATTTATTTTTGTACATCTTTATCAAATTTAACCGATGTTGGACTATTCGCATGCACACATAACTCTAATAAATCTTTCCCTTCTATGTGTTCTATCCACAAGAATTGTATATGCCAACAATCCCATACATTCACCGTGGCATAAGAGGGTTCTTTGGTATGGACACAAACAACATTAGACTTCATCAATAATTCTTCAAATTTGGATGGTATATATTTAGGTTAACCGACAAATGGCTCAAGTCTTCAACACATGTGGAATTTAATTGGCTTTGTTGGACCACACATCATTCTTTTAAATTCCCTGTTGAGCCATAACTGTGCTCTGATACCACTTATAACGGTAGCATTAGGTCCTACATGAGTTAAATTGGTAAGACACAAACTTAGTTGGAAAATTATCTAGCTCAAAAGCTTACGCGAAGGGTAGATGCATAACTATATTTAAATTTACATTTCTCAAATTCAACCGAGGTGGGACTATCCTCAAGCATACATGATTCTAAAATTAGCTTCCTCACAATCATTATATATGTGTGTGTGTGTGTGCGCGCGCGCCCTATCCTTCCTCTATTAAAAACTAATTCCTAAGCCAATGCACTTTGTATTGTTTTGTACAGTTCATTAATAAAGACTAACGCTTACCTTTCAATATATATATATATATATATATATATATATATATATATATATATATATATATATATATATATATATATATATATATAGGGCAATCTTCCATTGCGAAAAAGGGGCTTTTCGCACCGTGCGAAAAGAATTTTATCTTTTTTTTTGAATTTTTTTTTTCAAAAATTCTTTTTTTGATGTTTAATCCATACAAATATATACCCCAGGGAAAATAATGGGTGAACCCGTTGGGCATTAGAGCACCCATCCACCCGTTACAAATTTAACGGTCTCAAAACGTGCGAATTTGATGAAATGGCTTGATCGAAGGCCAAATGACATTATTTCTCAACCATTATTTTTTGAGGGGGGTATAACAACATATAATGAGGGTGGAAAAAAGAATTTTTGAAAAAAAAAATTTCAAAAAAAAGATAAAAACATTTTCGCACGGTGCGAAATGTTCTCATTTGAAAATTTTCCTATATATATATATATATATATATATATATATATATATATATATATATATATATATATCATGCAATGTCCCTCTTTGACCTGGCATAAGCTTGAAGTTAGGATTCATAGAAGCAACATTTTGTTTATATCCTAACAATTCAGTCTTTGTTAACATATCAATAACATGCTTACACTGAGCTAAGTATATATTTTCGTGTGTGGGTTATCTCAATACAAGAAAGTACCAAAGAGGTCTAACAATTTCATTTTAAAGTTCTGTTGAAAAAACAAACTTCAACATTCGCTTGATACTCTTAACACCATCACCATGAATAATAATGGCATTTACATATACTATTACAAAAATCTTTCTGCCTTTATAATGTTGATAAAAAAACACAATGGTCACAAATCATCATCGGAGGACAAAGTTCTTCACATATGTAAATCTACCAAATTGTACACTGATCGTTTCAATATGCACATCATTTTAGAAACTTTTAGCAACAAACGCGTGCAATTGCCCTATATATACTTTGTCAAGATGGTCATTAAGAAAAACATTCATTATATCTAGCTAATGTAGCGACCAATGATGTGTAACTGTGAGGGAGATAAGATGATGTACACACGTTATATTGGCCATTGGGTAAAAAAATCTCTTTGTAGCTAACTCATAAGTATGCAATGTTGGTAGTGGTCGGAGAGATCAAACGAGGGAATGGTTGGTGGGAGAAGAGCATGCGAAGTTGCTGGTGGCAAAAGAGGAATAGAGAGGATTGGGGGTTACCAGACCATGGCATGGCGAGGTCAAGCGAAGGCGGTGGTGGCCAGTGAAGACAAGGTGAGGTTAAGTGGTAGCTAGAGAAGTCAAATCAGTGCCAGAGATTGGTGAAGAGAATCAGATCTAGTCTTACAACTGACATCATTTGACTTGGACGTGGTGGGAATTGAACTCGTAACTGATGATGTTGAGAATGGTCATCAAAATTTGCTGCTTGAAATGATATGGACTCGGAGGAGAAGAATTATCATGAGATGATACTGAGATGATAATTCAGGTGAAGATTGTTCTTATGGTTATGGTTTAGATTAGAGCTAGATTAGGATTAGGTTAGCTCTGATACCATCTGAAAATAGAGAAGAGGGTTTTGGAAGAAAGGGTTAGTTAATCCATCTCTTCCCATATTACACATACACCCCCCAAAACAAAACACTCTCCAACTATTATACATATTCTAACAGGTTCCAAGTATAGGCAAAAGGCTCTATGCTATCGAGGCGCTGACTAGTCGTCGACTAGTCGCCGACTAGTCGAGAGTTGGTGGAGGACCGATTTGAAAATTTTCAAAAGTCGGGAGGTGAGTCGGATACCGACAAGGCTTCGATTTGGTCTTATTTTTTGACCGATTTGGTCCAACTTTTTGACCGACTTGGTCCGAATTGGTCAGGTACTTATACAATCAAAATACAAGAGGAAAAATTGTTTGTCTTCCGTTCTAACTTCGTGGTAATCAAAACATGCACAGTGGATCGAGTTGAATTTCAAGAGGAAGCCAAGAAGGCCTTGAAACTCTCCCCACCAAGAGATTTTCAGCAGATGACCATCAGTAATGAACTCTAGAAAATGTTAACTCTAAAACTGTGACTGTCCACATCCGGTTCCATGTAGAGATCCATACTTGGCGTATATTTTTCTGATTCCGCCATAGAATCCAACTGTCTCATTGCCTGCTTCCATATGATCATTCCGATTAATCCAGGTGTATATTGATTGAACTCTAACATGACAGTATCTGCAATAATATGCTGGCAAAACATTAAAAAATAGTGAATTATCTGAGCTAGAAAATTATATGCCCAGTACAAACCTAAAAAACAAGCAACATCTGATACATGAAATAAAATATGTTAATATTTGGGTGCGGCTGGTAGTCGACTAGTTGTCGACTTGTTCGACTAGTCATGAGGCGGTACTTGACCGACTCGCTGCCGACTAACCGACTTAACTACATAGAAAAGGCTACACTTACATGGTTTCACAAGATTAACAGCTCTCTTGGCCGGGTCATTATGAACGAGATTTCTCCCAATTTGTTCTTGCCAGCAATTTGTATAAAAGTCTTTGATGTACGTAAGGTCATCTACTTCATGCTTGTACACACAAATGTTAATCTTACTGTTCCACGTCTTGATGTCCAGTAACGCCGGGTCATATTGGTAGTCAGTTTCAGGCATCTCCTTGCTTTGATAGCATGATTACATTGGCTGCTTATCTTCTTAGCGTGAAAAATAAATTGACCCTTTTCATATAGCTATGGTAAGGGCACACTAAAATATGTGCAACATTAGTATACTATCATTTTGTTATACTAACACATTCTACTTTATTGTTCTATATTTGCTTCTCATTGTAACATATACCTTGAAAGGGAAGACAAATGCAGGAATTCCATCCTTTTAAAACCTCCAAATATAGTTCATTTTACTTGGAACCACCACGTTAAAGACACTTCATAAATGCTTTCTTGTCCTAGCTGTTCTTTGTGTTATATTTCATGGTGGAAAGATATACCATGACTGAGGAGCATGTCTCATCTTTTGTCTATGGCCTGAGATGTGGTGAACTTCATTTTTTTTACTTTCAGACATTTTTAAGCTTCTAATGATTTTACCCTATCATTCATGTAGGTTATGGATCTTGTGATCAGTGAGAACCTGGTTCTACATGAGAGGTGCATCAGTCTATCTGAATTTCATTCTGCTGACGAGGTTTGCATCCTTTCAAAACTTTTGACTGTTTGTAATGTGAACAAACTTACTATTGTGTTACATGTTCTTGTTTTATTCGTTTTTATTTAGTGACCGAAATCAAGCCACTCTTTCTTTATGTACAATTGGTCTTTGATAGGAACCAAAACAAAGATTTGATTTTATTGATAAAACTGAAATAAAAAGAGGCCTGGGAAGGTACGCGTCAGAGATGTGCTATTTTTCCCTATACAAAATTGATCTGGTACAAGCAATATGTCCCTAAAATGTCATTAACCCTTCTGCGATCTTTTCATGGTAAATTACTTACTAGGGATATGCTAATTAAATGGGGCATAAGCACTCACCCTCATTGTGTTTTATGTGAGGAGGGGATTGATGAGAGCATTAGGGGGGTCAATTCGGGCCGGCCCGGTCTTATCGGGACGTGCCGGCCCGATCCGGTTTTCTTAAAGGACTGGGCCGGCATGGCCCGATAAGAGTTCGGGCCATTCCAGAGAGGCCCGGAAACGGTCCGATAAAAATTCGGGCCGCCCGGCCCGGTCCGATAGGGTTGAATGAATTATGTATTGTGACAATATTTTATCATATTTTTAAAAACAAACTTGTCTCATATGCTTAAAGATGCATCGAAATGGAGCACGAAAGAATATGATTAAGTGGGTTGCATAAGGTGATGTGTCCTACATTGTTTTTATTTATTTGGCAAGATGAAGTAACATGTTTGGTGGTTCTTTGTCTCTTCTCGGAAACTGAGATCGACCCCCCAAGATCCGAAGACATCAAAGTTGGCGCTGGCGGGAAGTTGTTAAAATTTATGATATTTGGACCTTGATCTGATAAGATTCATGACATTGGACTCAACACCATAAATGAATGCACATTACTGACATCCGTTTTAGATCAGTGTGTGGTCAAATTGAAGTGGGGCGATTAAATGCTTTTCGTGCCGTGCCGTGCCTGCCATGGGCTGAAAAGCTTGGCCCGGGTCCGGCCCGAAAATGAACCGGGCCGGGCCGGCCCGGTCCGATAAGGATTTCGGGCCAAAATTGTTGGCCCAGGCACTGTCTTGTCGTGCCGGGCTATCGTGCCGGGCCGAAAATTGCCACCCCTAGAGAGCATCAATCACCTATTCTTTGGTTGTTGTTACACTAAGTACATCCTTACCAGAAGTCTTTTAAAGCTGGGTGTATCATACCCCATAGAGCCGCTACTCACTGATATTGGGAACTACTTAGATACTATTAGCCTGCTAGCGAGAACATTTCTTGCTGCGACAGTGTGGCATATTTGGAAGGAAAGGAATAAAAGAATCTTTGAGTGCATCAAGAAGCCAAAGACTCTCCTTTTTGAAGAGATCGCTGCAGACATCAGGGTAATTCTTAGGGACCAAGATAAATCAGCTCCAGATGTAGCGCAGGCAATGGACAATTGGGAGTTTAGAGACAATGGTTGATATAACACTTTTGTAATTTTAAATTACTTGTAAACTTTTTGCTGCCTTGTAGTATACATTCTGGTAGGGAGTTGGAAGTGGTTAGTTAAGAGTGACGGCGCTTGTGCCCTCTCCTCTCTCTAACACCTTCCAATTTCCATTCGCCACATGTACTTTTGTACATCT
This sequence comes from Scilla litardierei, assembly GCA_030789695.1. Lineage (NCBI taxonomy): Eukaryota > Viridiplantae > Streptophyta > Magnoliopsida > Asparagales > Asparagaceae > Scilla > Scilla litardierei. The sequence goes on from CM061142.1 coordinate 555,905,549, forward strand.
TTATCGCTCAATAAAGATTCCAGCTAACTTTCCAAAAAAAAGATACATTGATCACAATTAAAGGGGTGATCACCCTCCCAAGATGTCAATTGAAGAGGACGTTTGCACTCTCCCGAAGAAAGAGGGATAATCTCATCTCTAATATCAATTCTCAAAAATAGCCTAATAAATCTCTCAGCCACTCCCATCTATAAATAGAGTTCATATCTAAGAAAAGTCAAAGAAAAACACAAAAGACTAAAATTTTTTCCAAAACGCCCCTAAAAATCCGAAAATTTCCAAAACGCCCCTATGGGCCCAAAACACATAAAAAGTCCAGATCTATCATTACTCTGTGCTTGAAAATTCAATTTGTCCTCAAGGTGCTGCATGAAGTACGTGTGACATCCATTCCAAGTAGGTTGCTGATGCGATTATGGCTTTTTGTGGACTAAAAGAGGGATTTTGGGTGGAAGAATAATAAAAATAGGATTATATATATTTTTCAGATCTGAAATAAAAGGATAACATGCCTCAATTCAAGTCGAGACAAACTCCTAGCCTTGATTCGAGAACAAAGTCTAAATCTCCAACTAAAATCCTAAGACAAATTATCTAAGAAATAAACTAAAAGGGTTTTCTTCAACAATTCAAGCATATCATCCCTCTCTACTCTCCCTCTTTATTTATAATAATCCCCTCGCTAATTAGGCAATTATTCAAAAGGACTAAATCACCTTTCCTATTTAAAATATTGCCAAATAAAGTTCTAATATTATTCTCTCATTAAATGACGATTCTCCCATTAAATCATTTCCAAATGAGATCACGTCCATGTTCGTTGCATCATTCGCATTCGTCGCACCGTTTACGTTCGAGAACCCCCATCATATCATTACTTCGGCCCCTAAAAATCACATTGTTCTCAAGGTGGTGCATGAAGTCCACGAGTTCGCTTTTCGAGTATTGGAGCATGCCTCCTCGCCTCCTCCTGGATCAAAAGGTCACTCACAAGCTCCACCCTCTTCGAACTGTTGCTGCATGCGTGTGAGAGCATCCGCCGCTGAGTCTTCTACGTCCTGACTCTTTCCGTTATGAATTTGGACTCCAAACGGCCCCGGAATACGAAAACTGTACAGAAAATTAGCCGTAATTTACCCGAAAATCCCCAAAAAGGAAAGCCGTACTGTTCATCGACTTGAGCCGGTGGCTTGGCTGAGCCGGTGGCTTGGCTGAGCCGGCTCAGGTCGGTGGTCCGGTGTAGCCGGCTCAAGCCGCCGACTGCGGCTCAGGATCGACTGGATCGAGCTGATCCCGAGCCGATGTCAGCTCGCCGGCGTTGACATCATTTTTCGACGATTTCGTCAGCGGTTTCGGTGATTTTTGGTTCCCCGTGTTCGTTATGGCCGAGCGCATCCAATAGGGGTGGTGGAGATCCAAAACCTCACCGGCGACAAGCGAAGAGCCTCACGACTGTTTTTCGACGGCTTTGGCGTCTGATAGCCGCGACAAAGTCGGCTTTGGGTTCGTCTGGAGGTGACGAAGACAATGGTGGTTGTGGTGGTCATCTCACCGACATCACCATCGGTGACGCTCGAAATCCCCTGCTTCAAAGGTTAGGGCATTCGCCTTAGTCATTTCGACCTTATGAGGATTCGTCTGTCACGGGGCGGCCCTCTGGTGGGTCACTGTAGTTGGGTAGGCCCTTTGGCTGCTGAAGTTGGCACGACCACAGTGGAGGCTGCCTCCACAGGTGGTAACTCGACGTTCTTCGTCGGAGTCAAATCTGATTCATCGACGACTCTGTGCTTCAGATCTGGCTTGCCGTTGCCCCTTTCGTCGCACGGATGCAGATCCACGTCAAAGTCGTTAACTTTTTCCTTTTCATTGCCCAAAGACGTCGCATTTAGCCCTAGATCTGGGTTTTCGTCCAGATCTGAATTCTTTGTCGCCGTTTTCGCCTTTGCTCCGGATCTAACTTTTCGTCAAGCGCATGTATCAAACTTTGCTTTGTCGCTGTCGTGTTTTGTTGGATGGAGAGAGTCAATTGTCCGATGGCTTCCATGAGTGTGTCAAACTGTTTGTTTGATGCAATCCTTGCCCTCTCCAGCTACCCCAACCATGCTTGATGTCCATCCTCAAAGGTTTCCATCATCTGGATCGACGTGCTCTGGTACCAATTTGATGCGATTATGGCTTTTTGTGAACTATAAGAGGGATTTTTGAGTGGAAGAACAATAAAAATAGGATTTAAAATATTTTTCAGATCTGAAATAAAAGGATAACACGCCTCAATTCGAGTCGAGACAAACTCCTATATTTGATTCGAGAACAAAGCCTAGATCTCCAACTAAAATCCTAAGACAAATTATCTCAGAAATAAATTAAAAGGGTTTTCTTCAACAATTCAAGCATATCCTCCCCTTCTACTCTCACTATTTATTTATAATAATCCACTCGCTAATTAGGTAATTAGTCAAATGGACTAAATCACCCTTCATATTTAAAATATTGCCAAATAAAGTCCTAATATTATTCTCCCATTAAGTGACGCGATTCTTCCATTAAATCATTTCCAAATGAGATTACGTCCATGTTCGCTGCATCGTCCGTGTTCGTCGCACCGTCCATGTTCGACGCATCGTCCGCGTTCGTCGAACCTCCATCGTATCAGTTGTATGCCTTCTCCTAGGTCAAAAGGATAAGATTGGTCACCACCGCCTTAAACGACGTTCGGAAAAAAGCCATGATAGTCGTTAACCACATCTGAGGTCCTCAATGCCCAAAACAGAAATACCGACGCTCAGAAGGACGTCCAATTGAAAACTAATAGCCTTTGGGCCATGTAAGAGTCTCGACAGGCTAAGGCGGGCCCTGCAGGGGTGCAAAAAGGGGTCACTGGCCATGCAGGCCTGCAGGCAGGCCGGCCAGGGCCTGCAGGCCGTATGTGGCCCGCAGGCCTGGTAGGTCCTGCATGCCTGCCAATAGGTCCAGCCGCCTTCCCCGGACCCCGACGAGCCCCTCGGGAGGGTCGACAAGCCCGTCGACCCTTTCCTTGCATCGATCTTCGTCGTCTGGATGCAGATCAACATCAAAATTGTCGACTTTTTCTTCTTTCTCATCCAAAGTTTATGCCTTTCGCCCAAAGCTCGGGTTTTTGTCAACGTTGTCCCCTTTCGCCGTGAGGCGAGAGAGCTGTTGCATTATTTGCGTATGATTTCTCCATGTTTCCTTTGCGTTTCTTCAACCTTCGCTAGGATTTCGCCTTGTTTCGCTAGGGTTTGCTTTATACCATCAAGTTTGCCGCTGTATTTTTCCTCGAAAGCATCAATCTTGTCATTATGTCTCGTCGCCATCGCCATGGAGCTTGATGCTCTGATTCCAAATTGATAGGAACGACAATAAAGATTCGATTTTTATTGATAAAACTGAAATAAAAAGATACATTGATCACAATTAAAGGGGCGATCACCCTCTCAAGACGTCAATTGAAGAGAACGTCTGCACTCTCCCGAAGAACAAGAGATAATCTCACCTCTAATATCAGTTTTCTCTCAAAAATAGCCTAATAAATCCCTCAGCTACTCCCACCTATAAATAAAGTTCAGATCTATGGAAAATTATAGAAAAAACCCAAAAACTGAAAATTTCCAAAACGCTCCTAAAATCCGAAAATTCTCAAAACGCCCTTAATGGCCCCAAAACACATAAAAAGTCCAGATTTATCAGTCTTTAGTCAGGCTGATAGTTGTCTCGAAATCTTGTTGCTATTGGGGTTTTCGGTACCCTTATGGACAAACCAAGCACACAAGAGAATGAAAAATTACGCATAAGATCAAGAACATCAAAATATACGTGGTTCAACCGATCAAACATGTCTTACATTCACGGTGCACCGATTGAAAAATCCAATGAAGTACACAATTACAACATAAATTCTCATCTCTCCGATCTTCTCTTCCCTCTCCCACATATAATAACTCTCTATCTTATCACTTTCTTTTAACCAATCATCAGAGTGAGAACTAAAAACATTTCAAGCCCACCTATCATGTGAACTAAAAACATTTCAAGCCCACCTCTCATGTAACAATAAGTGATATATAGAGTGGTATGAGAAAATCATATCTTAGTATAACTCTTATACAAGAAAATCATATCATATTATTACTTTTATTTAGTTGTAACCAACATAACTAAATAAGCAGAGGCATAAACTTAATATGACTTTTAATCCCGATCCATTATCTCCATAAACGTCAAAATCTAGAACCAAAAGGAATTCTAAGCCAAATTTAATTTTGTATCTGACCCAGATTCAAACTCCCATGTCCTTGTATCACAAGTCATAGCACTTCATATTTACAATAGCATACAAAATCATTTGGATGCAATACCCTCGTTACAAGACATAATCACAACACTTCTCTTTGGCTCGTAGTCGTATCTAATGATCCTATATAAATTGAAGATATATCGTTATTCTCACCATCACACTTTACTGGTAAATTCATATATGCATCATACTTTGCCTGTTGGAAACATCCCGTATATTAATCTCATAGTCACTAACTGGGTATTCATGACTACTCTCGTGTCACACCTCGGACAATCACGAGCATTACATCATGCTCCAATTTGATCAACTAAGCTCCCGATACTCCATTATCAAGTTTGGTCGTGATCACTATATCATGTTACACCTGGATCTTCAACTGAGCATTCATGATGCTCTCATATCACGCTCTGGATAATCGTGATTACTATATCATGCTCAACGTAGATCCAATCATCATGATCAACAACTGAGACGAACTTGATGGTGTACAAATCATGTACCAAAGCATGTCTTGAAACACACTAGTATCCATCAAACATGAGGATGCGTCTCTACACCTTACATGTACCATCAATGTCACTATCAACCTTCAGATCATTCGACTTACATCCGATCTTCTTGATCATTGTTTTGATCATTGTTGATCTTACAATGATCATCGGTACTTGTTCCAAACATCAGAATTCACCTAATATTCTTCCACCATTGCATTTTGAGCGTAAAAAATAATAGGATTTGATACTTGGATCGTCGCAATTGGCCTACGAACGACCAATATTTGCTTGGATCAACATAGCCATCCGATTACCATACCATCATCCCATGCTTGTCCACCACCACTTGACCATAAGCCCATGCTTGTCCACCACCACTTGTTTGTTGTTTTGCTCACTGCTACATCAAACAACCCATAATTTACTAGAAGTCATATCTTCCAGCATCCGATTACCATACCATATCTTCTTTTACTAGAAGTCGTGTGAATAAAAGTACACTTTGGTGTCTTAACCAATGTTTTGTGTTGTATGTTTTGCCAAATACCGAATTCCATGGTAACTTTTCTTTCCACAACCAGATCCAATTTGAATTTAGAGAATAACGCATTTCTTATCATTGAATCAGATCAAAAATTGAAGATATCTATTATTGGTTGCCACCATTTTCTTGGCCTGCTCGGCTTCTCCAACGCAACCGCCAGAGGTCACACTGTTTCTAATGCCAAGGATGGCCATCACCTTCAAATTTGTTGGCCCACGCCATTACGCATACCTCCTATCTACGGTAATCGCTGATGATCCTCCGCTACTACATCGGCATCTATCACCGGTAGCTCTTCAGCCAATGCTTCACACTCAGCATCATCATTGCGCTTCCTTAAACTATATTTGCACGTCTTGACAGTCGTGCACACATCCATTGCATATGCCTGGCGATAATACGTGCGGCCTTCTATAGCTTGAAGCTTGGTCGAAACTAGAAAGCAAGTTCTCGACGATATGCCTTAATGAAACAAATGTGAAATCAGATGATTTTTCAACCATTGACCATCGCACACACTGCCATTGCTGCTCTTCGTGGGTGTTAGTCCCAATATCGTTACTACACGTCATCGTTTCATGTCACCATGTGTTCTGCTCTCTGTCATCATCCATAGCCTCCATCACACATGTCATGTGTGCACCGCTTTGCATGCCACCATGGTCACAACTTTGCACATGCATCATATGTTTGATGAAATTCCTTAATGAACCCTCTTGATCAATTTCGACCACTAGTGCCACTTGTTGACATCGCATGTGCCTTCGTGGCCATCTTTTTTACTTTTTTGGATCTTGTGCCAACAACGATCATCATTTTCATATGACCTACCATCTTGTGAGCCAAAATACAGACCGAATATCGTGAAGCTCTAATACCAATTATTATGATTTCTCAGATCCTTACAGAAAAACTAAGCACATAAGAGAACAAAAACCTACACATAAGATCAAGAAAAAGACCATCAAGATATACATAATTCAGTGGATCAAACACAACCTTCATTCACGGTGCATTGATTATAAAGAAATTTACTATGTGAAATGAATACATAATTACAAGTCAACCTTTATCTCACTGATAATATTTCTACCTTCTCACATACAATAACTCTTTATCACATAGCATTCTCTCAACAACCCATGAAAGGAAGAACTAAAAGCACATCAAGCCTACCCCTTATGTAACAATAAGAGATATATACATATATAAGAAAATTATATCCTTGTATAACTCTTATTCAATGAAATCGTATTCTTGTAATACTCTTATTTAGTTGTAGCCCACACAATTAAATAACTAGAGTTCTAAACCTAATAGGATCTCTAACCCGGATCTAATCTATTATACATTTGAGGGATATTTCTGAACTTTGTCCCATGTGGCATTTTTGTCCTATGTGGCATTGTCACATCGTCACATGGGATGTCACAGCATCCCTAAACATCCAAAAACCACCCAAAAGAACCCAAAAACACACACCCAAGCTCAAACAACACCAAAAAAACAAACCCAATTTCACTCTCCCAAATAAAAAAACCCCAAAAATCTTAAGACGATATCCACACTTATATCTATTCTTCCTATTTGATTCGGTTTGGGTCCCGCGTCCTTATTGTGTCTATGTTTATTGGGTGCACGTGCACTTTGTGCACGGGTTATTTCTAGTTCCTTTATAAAACTACAAAACCTAGACCTAAAAGAAATTCTAACATAAATCCAACTCTTGAATCCAATCAGGATTCAAATTCCCACGTTTGTATTTCAATTCTCAACAGCTAAATCTATACGAGAAGATTTATTTATAATCATGCATGATGGCTGATGCTATTTCGGATGAAATAAGTGTAGATTTTATTAACACAAAGACAATGGTGAGATAAAAAGATGTACTATGGTATCGACTAATAAATGACTGAACGTCTTTCTAAATGTCTGTCTCGTGTGCTTTGTAGCAGGAATTGTTGCTCTTGAATACAACGATGAATCAACTTCACACTATTTCAATACATGCAATAATTTTTAAGTTTTCACCCCTAGCCCTATGAATCTCGTTGAATTTTTTTTGAATTTGTTACACGCAGGTTTGGACAACAGGAACAATGGGAGAACTTACGCCAGTGAGTTTCATACCTTTTTAACAATAGAAATTAAATTTAAAATTCATTAGTTCAATTATCAATTAATTTACATTCGTAGTTTACTTATCCGTAGTTCAATTCACTTATCAATTAATTTACATTCGTAGTTCAATTATCAATTATCAATTAATGCATTAGTTCAATTATCAATCAATTAATTTACATTCGCCGTTTACTTACATTCGTAGTTCAATTATCAATTATTAGTTTACTTCGTATGAAATTCAAGATCATTCCCTTCATCTGGCATTGTCCTCCCAAAACCTTACCCGGCCTTCCAAGCACATCAGTAAATTATATTAAATCTCATATGCCTTAATGATATTCTTTCTTTTTTTTCCATTCTTGGAGTAGGACCCGTAGGCTTAACAAAATGTCTTATACATGCAAGTATGGAAAATGTTGGAGTTGACAACAAATTCAAACTCAACAAACAAAGATGAAATGTGAAAATTTCTTCTCTTGCAGTGCTCTTTAGTCAGCGTTGTAATGCCTTGCATATTTTGACGGGCTTAGTCCAAGCACAGTGTTTTGACTATATTTTAATGCATCACAATCATTGTGATGGTTCAACTTCAGATCTAACTCTTATTCGATAGATGTCATCAGGATCTGTAGTCAGTCAATGTCATACATTAGTCTCTTGATAAAGACTCAAAGGTGGTCGGTAGGTATGAGGCAAATTATTTCGGTTTTATAAATGGTGTGCATGCAAAGAGACTTGTGTATATTACAATATATGTACCTTTCCGAAACTCAATTACAATTGGTTGTGCAGACTAGAATGAACAATATCAATAAAGTTCACATTTATGTAATGTAATATGTAATTTGGAGGCTTTATTATTCCAAGTTTAGTTCATGGTTACATGATACATATTTCACATTTGTAAGGCATGATTAGGGATTTTTTTTTGATGAATTTGGATGCATAATTCACATTTGTATTATTTTACTTAAGAGTTTTTTCATCTGAACTTTGTTTTGGAAAAAAAAACCATGCAGAACTAAAGTGATTTGATTTCTGCATTTTCTTATCGTCGAGTTTTTGGTGGATGAATTCTTCCTGGTTGCTGACAGCTTTAAGGCAGCTGCTTAACCAAAAGGATTGATTTTTAACAGGTTACCATGATTGATGGTCGAGTGATCGGAAACGGAGAAGTCGGTCCAATAACTAGACGAATTCAAAGTGCTTACAAAGCCGTGACTGATACAATGGGAACACCAATACCCAGGCCATCGGTTTGAATGGTAGCACAGGTGCTGTCTGTTCTGAGAGGCTTATCTGGAAAATAGTATCAAGAGTTTGCCATGTGCTTGCCATTTATGATGTAAATCCTTATTCTTTCAGTTTCCTGCTGCGATGTCATTTTTGCAGGACCGCCGAAGGGACATGAACACCATCAAGCCAGCAAAAATTTCATCTGGGAACTAAAAAATTAGTTGTGTCATGGGCACCCAAGTCTAATTTATTTGACCTTAGCAAGTGTATGTTGCATCTGTCAAATGTTGGCAGTGTGTTTCATGGGATACTGTAAATTTTGATCGTTCTGTTTGTAAAATCTACAATTTTATCATTTATTTATTTTTCGGAATATTTGTGCAAGTAATTAGTTGCTTCCTCGTGCTTTGCTTTTTTTCAGTCGGTTACTTTCAATAATCGGAGTCACAACTTTTGTGAGAGGGTGATGTTGAAAGTGAATGCATGCATAGGTATCGCATGAACATAGGCGTTTGTAAAATCTACAATGTTATACTTCAAGTTGGTTACTTTTTTTTGGAATATTTGTTCAAGTAATTGGTTGTTTCCTCATGCTTTGCGTTTTTTCAGTTGGTTAATTTCAGTAATCAGAGAGTCACAACTTTCGTTAGAGGGTGTCGTTGAATGCATGCACATGTATCGCATGAACGTAGGCGTTGTCTATTTAGTATTGTTGCTGGCAAATGTGTAGCAGTATGAAGAAAGCAAAATGCAAATGTTCATATTGAGAAGGACACAACTGATCATTGATGGAGTATAAAATATTATAAAATTACAATCTTAGGCCCACATTTAAATGCATTCGTTTGATAATGAAGATTAGGCTAACTTCTTCATTTGCATCATTTATTGGAAATATACATTTTGCGAAAATATAGTGAGATATTAGAGTGACCAATGTTATTTGACATAGTAACCATATTGAAATCTTTGTCCAATGTATTCTTGGATCACTCACGATGATCCAATCGCGATCTAAACATGCTAATCTCCTTTGGCGACACCTTATCTCTGGTGAGTGTTAGAAGGCCATGTTGTCAGCAAAATTGTTAGAGCTATCTTTAGGAAGCAAAACATGAGAAAAATCTTCAAGAGAAGATAATAATTGGATTTTGAAAACAATGTTGATATTTCTATTGGTAATAGAAAAATGAGAGATAAGTAAAAATGATAAATTAAAAGAAAAAAAGTTTATATGTATTAAGTTGTTATTGTATGTCATCAAAGTTGGTCGTCTTATGACAATATGAAACCAATGTTTTTGTTTTCCCTTTTACCTTACGTTCCTTATATGACTCACATCGTTGTTGATGTTATGAATAGGCCCATTGGGCCAATTGGGTATACAACCCACTATTGAAAGCTATAAATACAAGGGTAGGGGGCTCTTAACCCTAGACACCTATTTCCCTACTTTTCCCTTCACAACACGTTATCAGCACGATCACGCTCGTTGGAGGAGACGGCGGCTCGCGGGGAAGGAGATCCATCGATCGCTCAGATTCAAGAAGATCGTAATCTTCTCAACGTGGAGCGAAAAGGGCATCCTTCACCAACCGTCGACTAGATTCCCTTGTCGAATCTAGAGCTAAAAAACAAAACTTTTTAGATCTAAACTTGCTTTTCACGTTAGATCTGCATGTTTTAGGATCAAAAAGTTTAAAAACACGGTAAAAATCACATTTTTTTAGATCCGCATGCCTAAAAACAATAAAAATCTGTTTTTAGCGATCTAAATACTTGAAAAAATCCCTTTTTTAACCCCCCAACCATTGATCCAAAAATCCGCACGCCCGTATGGCGAAACGGCGGCGCTTCACAAGCGCCGCCGGAGGCGATTTTACGCCGCGGCCATAGGCCACCGCCGCGGCCTGAAGCCGCGGCCCTGTGCCGCGGCCTGAAGCCGCGGCCCTGTGCCGCGGCCTCAGGCCGCGGCCAGCAGGCGCGGCCCCGTGCCGTGGCCCGCCGCCGCGGCGTGTCGCCGCCACGACGGCCGCGCTTTGCGCGGCCAGCCGTCGCGGCGACACGCCGCGGGCCCCCCCAGGGTTTTCGGAAACCCTAAATCTAAACGGGCCAATTTTTCGGGGGAGGCCCAATTAACCCTAATGGGCTGTTTTCATGGCCCAAAAGCCAGAAAATTAGCCCATTTACATAAATAATTTTTCTTCTTTTATTTTTGGCCCTAAAAGCCTAAAATAATTAAAAGAAATTTTAAAGGGTTTTATAGCGGTAAAACAAAACATTATAATATGGATCAAAGGTAAAAGTTTTTCAAAATAATTTTTTAGCACGTCACACACAATTTAGATTATTTAAAATAATCTTTACATGCCTGTGATTGATTATCTGCGTGGTTGTATGTTTTCAATATATTATCTGCGTGGATGTGCAAATTAGGCTATGTTTTTAGGGATCACACAGGTTTCCGACACCTTTTAATTTCCTGCAATTTTTCTTTTTTTTTGAGAGAAATTTGTAAGTGAGGATATAAATGTAAAAAGAAGACCGAAAGACACCAAAAAGGAGCTGAAGGCGTACGCACAATGAAGATATGGGCTTCTCTCTGAAGTTCCCGAGTTGTATTTTATTCTTTCATGCAATTTTTGATGTAACTTCGGACTGTACTTCTTTTTATTTCGGTATCGGCTGGCTGATCCCCATAGTCCTAAGTCATTTTCTTTTTCATTGCTTATGCATTAATTGCGTGGATGTTAATTATTTTAATACCATGTTTAATGTTACAATGAAACTGCCTAACAGCATGCGTGAATGTCACCTTTGTTAATTATTCACATTATGAAACGGTAAAAAGCATGTATGTCAAATTTACTTAAATAAGATCCATGCTGTGAAAAATGTTTGCTATACATGCGTGGATGTCTATTTTTAAATCAGTTTTAATGATACATGCTGTTTTTATATTGCTAGATCATTCAATGGCCAGACTTGCAAATGTCGACTTTTCGGTCCTGAAGGCCGATGGGTCAAACTACCTGAGTTGGCAGTTAGACCTGAAGTTCCATCTGCGCTCTCATGGTTTCAGTCTCACAACGACTGAGAAGGCAACAACAAGTACTGCCTCGACCGACAAGGATGCTTCAAAAGAAGCACCTCATACAGAGGAAGTTTCCGATATATTAAAGGCGAAAGCCATTATATATATATCAGGAAACATTTAGACTCGACCCTGAAGGACGAGTACCTCACTGTAGAGGATCCTTACGAGCTGTGAGACGCACTCGAGGAGAGGTACAGACATCAGAGAGATGTCATACTCCCCCGTGCGCAGTACGAGTGGACTCATCTCCGCATACAGGATTACAAATCCGTAGCAGAGTATAACTCAGCTCTCTTCCGTATCACCTCACGCCTGAAGTTGTGCGGTGAAACGGTGACGGAGAAAATGTTGCTGGAAAAGACGTTCACGTCTTTCCACGAGAAGGACATGATTCTTATGCAACAATACCGTGAAAGGAAGTTCACGAAGTACTCTGATCTACTTTCATGCCTGCTTATGGCTGAACAGAACAGAGACCTGTTGGTTGCCACTCACAACCTGCGCCCTCCTTGCTCCGCTCCACTGCCACCTCCTGCAGAGGCACACTTCCAGTCTTCCCAGAAGAAGAAGATGGACAAAAAGGTAAAATTCCAGAAATGGAAAGAACAAAAGCAGCGAAAGAAGGCCACTCCCCCAGCTCCTCCTCAGAACCAGAAGTTCGCGGATAAGAAGCAAAAGAGGATGTCCAACAAAGGTGGCACTCCCAAGAAAGACTGGGAGGATAAGTGCTCCAAATGCGGAATGACGGGCCACTGGTCCAGAATCTGCCACACCCCGAAACACCTCCATGACCTCTACCAGGCAAGCCTCAAGCCTCGAGCTGAGACAAACCTGATTGAGAGCGCATCGTTGCCAGAGACCTCATGGACTCCTGAAGACTTCAAGGGAGATGACACTCTCTAGTTCTGGACCACTTCTATGTGCTAGCAATGTATCTTCTTTTTATGCATCGTATCTAGTTTTATTTTTCATGTCAAACAATATTTTGAGCATTTATTTTTATGAAATTAGATCTTTTCTTTTCATATCATTTACTGCTTGAATGTCTTTCTTTTTAGATATGGAATTAATCTGCCTAGTGGACAGTGCATCGACGCACTCGATCCTTCAAAACATAGACTACTTCATGAGCATAAGTAGCCATTCTGGTCCACTGAGAACAATCTCAGGACCAGCAAACATAATCGAAGGATCAGGGGAAGCAATTATATTGCTCCCCGGTAACACATAAATCACACTTAAAAATGCGTTATACTCCCCTAAATCTATCCGAAACCTCCTAAGCTTTAAAGATATCCGTTTAAACGGATATCACTTAGAGACGGTCGAGGAAGATAAAAGGGAATACTTGCTTGTAACGTATCTTACAAATGGTTCAAAAACCATTGTGGAACGTTTCAAGGGACTCCCCTCGGGACTCTACCAAACAAGTATACAAACTCTAGAAACATGCATGGCGGAGCACCTGCAGTGCCCCCAAACACCAGAATTCCAACTCTGGCACAGTAGACTGGGACACCCTGGCTCTGTTATGATGTACCACATCATAAAGAACTCCATGGGCATAGACCTGAAGAACCTGAAGATTCTTCAAAAAGGCAAATTCCCGTGTCCACCCTGTTACAAGGGTAAACTGATTACAAGACCCTCTCCACTGAAAGTGGACGTGGAGTCCCCTAGCTTTCTGGAAAGAATCCACGGAGACATTTGTGGGCCAATACACCCATCAAGTGGTCCGTTCAGGTACTTTATGGTCTTGATAGACGCATCTACTAAGTGGTCACATGTGTGTCTACTGTCCACCCGTAACCTAGCACTATCTAAGCTCTTAGCTCAGATAATTAAGTTACGGGCCCACTTCCCCGACCACCAGATAAAGAAACTTCGTCTGGATAATGCGGGGGAGTTTACGTCACAAGTCTTTCTAGACTACTGCCAAGCTCAGGGAATTGAAGTCGAACATCCTGTAGCACATGTTCACACCCAAAACGGGTTGGCAGAATCTCTAATTAAGAGACTGCAATGGATTGCTCGTCCATTATTACTTCAATCCCAGATGCCAGTGAATGTGTGGGGTCATGCAATTTTGCATGCTGCATCTTTAATAAAATTAAGACCTTCTGGAGGTCAGTCATCTTCTCCAATGCAACTAGCACTTGGAGCCCCACCAATTGTCTCACACTTGAGAATATTTGGTTGTGCAGTATACGTTCCCATAGCACCACCACAAAAGACAAAGATGAATCCACAACGTCGCCTAGGCATTTATGTTGGGTTTGACACCCCCTCCATAATTAGATTCCTAGAACCCCTTACGGGAGACGTTTTCAAGGCACGTCTAGAAGACTGTGAATTCGATGAAACATCGTTCCCAAGACTAGGCTCACAGACAAAGAAGCCCGAAGCTTCAGAATGTATCACTTGGGATACAAAGACATTATGTCACTTTGATCCGCCCACAAGCCAGTGTGAGGAGGAGGTCCTGAAGATTCTCCACATCCAAAACACTGTCCATCTCTTGCCAGACAAATTTACTGACAACCAGAAGATTGTCAAATCACACGTCCCTGCTGCTAACACTCCAGCTAGGATTGACATACCGCAAAATGGATGCAATCCGCCTGCAGCAGAAATGGTTGGACCTTTCAAAAAGAGAGGGCGACCACCGGGATCCAAGGACCAAGTCCCTCGAAAGAGTAGGACCCTTGGCAATGGTAAACAAATACCACCACAGGATGCTACTATAAGCCCCTACCCCATCTCTCCCAAACTCTCATGAAGAGGAAAAACCGGGAGAAAATGAAGTTTCGATACACTATGTACGAACTGGGGAGTATTGGGACAGAAAGAGCACAACCATAGATGACAAATTTGCGTGTAATATTGCCATCAACGTCGCGTACTGCGACGATGATATTGAACCACGCTCTCTGACAGAATGTCAAAGCAGAGATGATTGGCCAAAGTGGAAAGCGACAATAGGAGTGGAGTTGGATTCACTCACCAAACACAAGGTCTTCGGATCCATAGTCCAGACACCAAAAGGTGTAAAACCTGTGGGTTATAAATGGGTATTTGTTAGAAAATGAAATGAACAGAATGAGATCGTTCGCTACAAAGCAAGGCTTGTAGCAGGGTTTTACCCAACGTCCAGGGGTGGATTTTGAAGCCACATACTCCCCGGTCATGGATGCGATCACCTTCCGATTTCTCATTGGCTTAACAACCCAAGAGGGTTTAGATATGCAGCTTATGGACGTGGTTACTGCATACCTATATGGCAACCTAGACGGAGACATCTATATGAGATTGCCTGACGGTTATTCTTTGCCTGCAGCACTAAAAGAGAGAGAACGTGACATCTACTCAGTGAAACTGCAAAGATCATTATATGGTCTAAAACAATCTGGAAGGATGTGGTATAACAGACTGAGCGATTTCCTTGCAAAACAAGGATTCACAAACGACACAGTCTGTCCTTGCATCTTTATAAGAGCAAAGGCAACATGATTTGTAATCATAGCTGTCTATGTGGACGACTTGAACCTCATCGGATCTCTTGAAGAGATCGCAGAAATTTCTAGAAGCCTGACAGAAACCTTCGAGATGAAAGACATCGGAAAGTCAAAATTCTGTTTAGGTCTTCAAATAGAACATCTCAATGATGGGATCATGTTACATCAGTCAACTTACACATCGAACTTATTGAAAAAGTTTCAGATGGATAAGTGCCACCCCCTCAGCACTCCAATGGTCGTCAGATCATTGGATGTACATAAAGACCCCTTCTGGCCGCTAGAAGAGGGGGAGGAAGCACTAGGCCCTGAAGTGCCTTATCTAAGTGCTATCGGTGTACTCCTTTACCTGGCTAACTGCACTCGCCCTGACATTGCATTTGCAGTCAACTTACTAGCCAGATATAGTGCTGCACCTACACAGCGGCACTGGGCCGGAGTAAAGCATCTTCTGCGCTACCTCCAAGGGTCCATAGACTTAGGTCTATTCTATAGGAAAGGGGCATCAACTGGTTTAGTTGGTTATGTTGATGCAGGATACAGGTCTGATCCTCATACAGAGAAGTCTCAGACATGATACATGTTCACTTATGGCGGCACAACCATATCCTGGAGATCTGTGAAGCAGACCATGACGACCGTCTTATCTACTCACTCAGAGCTCCTAGCTATCTTCGAAGCAAGCAAGGAAATTTTCTGGCTACGCTCTGTGATCCAGCACATCCTCACCTCCACCGGCCTGATGACCGGCGTTCTTGCGCCTACTCCACTTCATGAAGACAATGCAGCATGTATAGCCCAGCTACAGGACGGCTACATAAAATGCGACAAGACGAAGCATATCTCCCCCAAGTTCTTCTGGACGCACGACCTTCAGAAGCAAAAGCAGATTGAGGTACAGAAGATCCAATCATGTAATAACTTGGCGGATTTGCTTACCAAATCCCTGCCTACTAGTATCTTTGAGAAACTTGTATATGGGATTGGGATGAGGAGAGTGAGTAAATGTAAACTGGGTCAGGATGAGAGGACTATGAACTCATAGATACATAGGAAACTGATGGATAGATTCATAGGAAATCTGCAAGCCTGAAGCTTGGTCAGATAAGGGGGAGTCAACTGCAGAGTTGTACTCTTTTTCCTTGGCTACAGGTTTTTTCCCACAGGGTTTTCCGTAGTCAAGGTTTTGACGAGGCAACCTCGTTGACTCTGGATCCTGAAGTATCCACCCCTAGACACATCCCCAAAACAGGGGAAGTTATGGATTAACTGTTCTTTATTTAACAAGGCAGTTATCCTAACGCGGATCCTAAAGAATCCACCTCTTATTCAATGTTGGTTGGATAAGGGGAAGTGTTATGAATAGGCCCATTGGGCCAATTGGGTATCCAACACACTATTGAAAGCTATAAATACAAGGGTAGGGGGATCTTAACCCTAGACACCTATTTCCCTACTTTTCCCTTCACAACAGTTGATTTTTTAATTAAGACTCATAATTGAGTATTTGTTACTTGTTAACTCAACATCGTGAAACTAACGTAGGATACCATTCTTTAGATTTTTAGGGGTAACAACTCAAAACACCCTAATGTTTTCATGAAAATCACTTAAGTGCATTTATGTTAATTGTTGAGTAATTGGTGTTTCATACCAAAGTTATTTTAATGATGATTATAACATTATGTTGTTGCTATGTCTCTCATATTTTAGTCTCATAGTTAATAAATGAAGAATATCATTTTTGGAGACTAAATGCTTGGTGCAAGGATGGACATCAAGAGGAGCAATGCCAAAGCATGGACATAAGATGCCAAAGCTTGGAGACGATGGCGAGGCATCAAGTCATCAAAGACTGTAGCCATAGACTCTAAGGAAAGTAATGTAATCCATGTATTATTTCATTTATTGCTTTTCTCTCTTTGAGTCTAGGATTATATGTAATGCCTTAATAGATGGACTAACTCATTCATGCTTGTGCATTTTCCATCATTAGTGAGCCTTAGGATTATCATAGAAATCATTCCAATAAGTTCACCTTGCCTTAAACTCTTACTGGAGTTTTTGGGTTTCTAACAGGCGACTGATGAAGGTCTTACACGTGACTGGGTGATTCCAGGCACATGTCGAGCCTTCTACAGTCGGCTGTTGTGCACTAGCTCAAGTCAACTTTTATTGACTCTATCTTGAGCTATTGGAGACAGACGACTGACGTTCATTTTACAGTTGCCTGTATTCCATCAGGCGCCTGGGATTTGTTCTCCAGTCTCTGTGTGCCAAAGTGCGTAACTTGCAGTTTCAACCCATCTTGCAAGTCAGTCGATTGATGAAGTATTTTCAGTTGCATGTCTACTTACAGGCGCAAGTGATATGGTCATCTATCGACTGAAGGCGCTAGTGCAAAAGGTGCATTTTCCAGCTCCGTTTCCATCCCAAGTGACAATCGCCTACTGAAGGATATATATGCGCATGCTCATTTAAAGGCGACTATGTAGTCTTCTATAGTCGCCTGTCCTAGCTTAGATTATAGCCGTTGAGAATTTTATAGTCGTTGAACAGTTGACTGTCAGCTGTTCATCAGTCGACTGTCTGTGCCGTAAACTGCCAAAATATAGCTATTGCAGATTTATTATTTTGGGGTTTTTCTTTGGGTTTGAATGTTCCTTTGGGCTTCCTATATATAGGAGAGGGCTGAGTTCATTAGAATGTCTTGGAACTATTGAAGATCTTTTGAGAATCCTTAAGCCACTCTCAAACTCTCTCATTTCCCTCTTAGAGCTCATATTCCTCATCATGTATTGAAGTCAAGCTCAAGGGAAATCATCCAAGTGCTTTCAAGCAAATCTCGTCACTTGCAGATCCTCTTCCATGCCTTACATACTTCATTGAGTAAGTTCATCTCTTCAAGGCATATGTAAGATTCTTTTGCTTCATTTGTTTTCTTGAAACCCTAAGTCTCTTTGTGAGAATTAGATACTCTCTTTGTGGGAATTAGATACTCTCTTTGTGGGAGTTGGTTACTCTCTTTGTGGGAGTTGGTTACTCTCTTTGAGCTGTTCATCAGTCGACTGTCTGTGCCGTAAACTGCCAAAATATAGCTATTGTAGATTTATTATTTTGGGGTTTTTCTTTGGGTTTGAATGTTCCTTTGGGCTTCCTATATATAGGAGAGGGCCGAGTTCATTAGAATGTCTTGGAACTATTGAAGATCTTTTGAGAATCCTTAAGCCACTCTCAAACTCTCTCATTTCCCTCTTAGAGCTCATATTCCTCATCATGTATTGAAGTCAAGCTCAAGGGAAATCATCCAAGTGCTTTCAAGCAAATCTCGTCACTTGCAGATCCTCTTCCATGCCTTACATACTTCATTGAGTAAGTTCATCTCTTCAAGGCATATGTAAGATTCTTTTGCTTCATTTGTTTTCTTGAAACCCTAAGTCTCTTTGTGGGAATTAGATACTCTCTTTGTGGGAGTTGGTTACTCTCTTTGTGGGAGTTGGTTACTCTCTTTGTGGGAGCTAATCTCTTTGTGGGAGTTTGGTGTCCTAGTCTAGGACTAACCTAATTCTCTGTGTGTGAGTTAGTAATTTTTTGTGTGGGAATTTGACCCTTGTGTACGGTTGGTTGGGTTCTTGTGTAGGACAAATTTCTCTGTGTGTGGTATCTCTGTGTGAGATTGTATTCACTACCTTGAGTAGGATTATAGTGAATATTTGGTGCGACTGGACGTACCCAAGTTTTGAAAACCAAGGTAATATCTTATGTTTGCGTTTGGATTGATTGTGATGATTAATTCCTCTTGCATTTATTATTCTGCATTTGCAAGTTAAATTTTAATTGCACGATTTATTGCCATTACTCTATTCACCCCACTCTAGAGTTTGTTGTTAGTATTGCAAGGGGAAGACGGTCCTTACATTAATTGTGTCACTTAAGTGCATTTTTTATTAATAACCAAAACGCCCTCTCCTTATTCATCTTCATTTCCTTTCTTCTCCTCCACCTGCCATTGATGTTTCTTCTCCTCCATTTTCGATTTCTACTTATACTTCTTCTTTCTTTGCATCCTTCTTCTTTCTTCATCCTTCTTCTTCTTTCATTTTCTCCTATTAGCGTTGACCTCTCCCTTGATGTTGATTGTAAGTCTCCACCTCTTCCATCGAGATTCTTGCCCCCTCTCCCCTCCTCTTTGATTTCCGTCAAGCTCCTTGCTCCTTCCATCGCTGCCACCTAGGGTATCACCATTGATGCCATAAGAGCAGCATATGATTGATCGAAGGAGGATGAGAAGCAACATGAGGCAAAGAAAGGAGGATGATAATGATGAGGCAGAGGAGAAAGAATGTGTTTAAATTTTCCAACCTAGTTAGGGTGCTAGATATAAGTTTTCACCTAATAATACTAAATATAGCATGATTCTTACAAAAACATGTTTCCAAGTGTCTTCCCACTATAGAATTTTGAGCTTGTGAGTAGGGGTAGATTTCATGGTCTCGTCAGCCCAAGATTAGGTCTGTGCCTACTGAGGTACTGGTAGGTCTGTGCTTACTGGCCTATCTTTGCTCATCTGGGATGAGTCGACCTTCTGGTGGGAGGCCTCCTGAAGGACATGCTCCCAGTTGGTAGATTTTTGATGAAGCTGGTTTTATGAGAAGGATTGGGCTTGTCATTTAGCCAACTTAATTCATTGAACAACCTGTCAAGGGATTGAGGCGGGAACCTAATCAAATCCCATTCGATGCTTACGTCAGACAAATTAATTAGGAAAATCTGATATGATTATGATCGATCTGTGAAATGACAAACCTACAATTACTCAGAGCTATGAATTATAGATCATTAATGCAGGTAAGCTAAAAAATATCACAACTAAAGGATTGAGATTCACTTACTTCTCTCTACTATGTGAGCACAGTTTTTATAAAGGTAGCATCAGGGGTGGATTTGTAACTTTATACCTAATGTGACAGCTTTGATGCGATAGCTCTGATATAATGGGGGTGCCCATTTGGCAAACCTTTCTTAGGCAAGCATGCGGCCTCATGGTCCATGGCCTTGGGCACATTCGATTGGAGATAATTAAATGTGATTTTTAGTATACGTTTGGGCCATATTTGAAGCATAAATACTTTGAAAAATGGGTCTTGGCATGGGCTGACCCCGTACATAATAATGGCGCCAATCCCCAAGCTCAACTATTACGATAGTTGGGCCAAGGGATGTGGTGTAGACTGGCACAACTTTTGGGCTTCAGCCATTGGGCATGGAATTTAATTCGTCAACCTCTAAAACAGTGACATATGGCAACAATTAGAGCGTCGATGATGCCTCGATCTACGCATCTGAAAATCTATAAATAGGGGTAAGGGATTACTCAAGGCCTTTTTACAAATAGTTGCAAAGAATTCTAAGAGCTCTCCCATATCATCTCTGAGTATTATCCTCAACCATGACAGCTCCCAGCATAGTTGAATCTTTTGTGGATTGAGTATAGGAAGATATGAAAAGGGAAGAGGATGTCTCATCCTTAGTAATGGTTCATGTGCCTATAAAGGTGATTCCTAGTTTTGCTTATGAGCTCAGTGATTCGGGATAAATATTGCATATTTAACACCTCATTTAGCCTTATTTTGTGCATACATGGTACGTATTTGGTCTCTAATACAATCGTATTTTGAATATCGTCATTTATTAGAGCAATCAGTTGATTTAAGCATAAAATGGCATTTTATTGAGTATTTCGGCACTCTCATCTTTTTCATGTGAAGATCTCGATCTCACGATTCCAACGACTATTTATTTGTATTATTCTAAGATCTATGCTAATTATTATGAATTTTTGAATACAGAATACCATTTAAAAAGACAGAAATACGAATAAATATGAAGAATATACGGTCGAAATACGGACAGTATACGCACTCCGCTCAGCCGTTGCCACATGGAACTCATCCGCTGCATCCCCGCCATATCAGACACTCCATAATGCGGGCGACGTGGTGCTCTCAGCACCGTTGGATTTCGATCCAATGATCGAGGATCCATCTGAATTCATATCGGATCGCAGTGAGAGCGTGATGTGGTGGGCCATGTGGCGAGATCGTGTGCATCCCCTCTTGCATCCGACGACTAATGAAGTGGGCGACACGGCTAGATTAGATCAAACGGCTAAGGCTTTCTCCGAGGCGGACTCAGATCGTGCGGAACGCGGGCGAGCACAGCTGATCTGAAGGGCCACGTGTCTCCACTTCGTCTGATCGCACCTCGATCGGACGACGGTCATTTGCTTCGATGGCGAATGCGGTTTTAAGCCTTATTGGGAGTGGATTTTGGATCCGCTAAGCGTTCTCAAACCCGCAATGCTATTATTTAAGCGTATTTTGGCATAGGGTTAGGAATTCTTTGCGTATTGGGAGCTCTAGAGAGCTTATTTGGCCGTGAGTTTTGGAGGCCCTGAAAATAGAGGTAGGAGCTATCATCTGAAGAGATCTATGGTCTATTTGGATAGAATTGGTGATAAATTCCCTATCTTTGGCCTTGTATTTCGCGTATTTAGCTTGTATTTAGCGTATGTAGCACGTATTTTGAGACTTTGAACATGTATTTGTCTATGAATATGGTTTATTTTCTCTCCATGAGTGGCTAGTACCTTTATGTGTTAGTTGTGATGTATTTATGGCATTGTAGTCTTTGATTTCGATATCTTTTTGCCCTATATTCACATTATATTGTATTGTGTATTTCATTGATTTCTACGTATATGTTATTTGGGTATGTAATACAGAGACGTGGGCATGCTTGAATCAAATATGATCTGAGTAAGACTTATTCGTGATGCGATCTGAGAGGGCGCATCATGACCCGAGAAGGCAATTGTGCGTATTTTCTTCATGAAATCAATGATATACGTGCTTACTCTTTGGCACTATTTTACTCGCTTTATCGCCACACCTTCCGACGTTCTCGTGCCCTAGCTGGACGAAATTTAAGTTATAAAAAAGATATTGATAATCATTAACGAAACCACAACCGATACATATCTCCATATTAGTACCCTAGTATCGAATTCGCTGTAATTATCATAGGATTCTCTTTTAGTATTTTAAACCCTCAACACCATTACTTTTATATCTGAAAGGTGGTGGGTTATTATCGTTTTAGTACTCTTTATAAACTGAAGTTCGTGGTTTTGCAGGTCAGTTGTCCTGTGGATACGATACCTGGACTCACCAGGATTGTTACTTGTTAGATCTCCTACACTTAGGCGTAGGGCTCGCACATTTCGAGACGAGTCAAGTTTTTGGCACCGTTACCAGGGATAACAATACGTGTGATTGATGATTTCAGTTTGTATTGAGGAATATTATGTGAGATCCTTCCATCTTATAGCTTAGAATTTTTTTGTTTGTTTTCTTTTTTGCTTTTAAAAAAATTCAGAAAATGGAATACATGAATTTCTATAGCACATATTATTAGTGTGATGCAGAGTACGATATTGCACACAAGCATAGAGTGAAGAAGCTCAAGATCGTTAATTTCAATCAGAGAGATTGTGAAACTTTTTTAGGCCTAGAGGAGGTTCACAGACCTAGTGTTGAGTTATCCATAGCATGGATACACAAAGAAAGAGCTTATGGAGTCCTTCTTATTTGGACTACGACCACATCTGCAGGAATTTTTGGGAGTCATGATGCCAACAGAGGCGTGTAAGTACATGGAATCTTTACAAGAGAATGAACAAATCATGAAAGAGACTTCAAAGCGTGATTCAACAGAGCCCTCTTGCGACGATAATGGGACATGCCTTGATCAAGGAACGCAAAGTGTAAACGTACCCTTGCAACACTTGAAAGAGGAAATTCAATTGCTCATTCAGACATAGGAGGCTAAATCCATCAATTCCAAGAAAATTTCCTTACTCGGAGTCGGCAAATTCAATAATCCATTGAAAATTTTACTTTGATTGCCACTTTCTTAGAAGAAATTAATTCTTTTGAAATTCAACTTCAAGAATCTAATATGAATTCATCTTCTATTGCAGGTATATCGAGCGAGCCATGTCACGTTGAAAGCACAAATCAAAATATTAACATGGCTGGAAGCGTGTGCAAAGAAGGAGAGGACGAGCTAGCAATTTTGGATGAACAGGAGGAGGGGACAACTAGGGACATGAGTTTAGAGATTATCAATAAGGAGCCCGAACCGTTCTCTCTAGTAGTTTTTTGCCAAAATCATTCATTCCTCTCCCCCATCGCTGAGCATCATACCGAGAGTAGAGCATATCTTTCAGGGAGCAGTCATCAATATGCTTTGCTTTATTTTACATATTTTGATGACTATATTTGGAATATGTTTATTGAGAGGAATTTGAAATTATGTTGGATTGACGTAACTCATCTCTTGCAGGATACATGTGAACAAGTTATAGAGGTGCTGGGAGTTATATTGCTGGGGTTCAACTTAGTTAGTGAAGGACAAATACTCGCCGAGGAGTGAAAAGAGCAAATAGAACAACTTCCTTCGTCATTAAAGATCCATGATCTGCCATTTGACCATGGTGTGTTCGTTCTATTAGCATAGATTTTTATATGCTTTCTAGGATAGTATTATATGCTTTTGAATAAACTCGCACCCTTTTCGACATTGAGGACAATGTCAATATTTAGTTTGGGGGAGTGTATGAGACCTTAGGATTTTTTTTAAATAAAGCGAAAGAAAAGAATAACCCACCATTCTCATCATTCAAAACTCCTTCACATGTCACATTATCGGATGATTATGCATTGGTCGAATTCTTGAAATTGTTTATGGCTTGGATTAATTATTTTTCTCTTCATGAAATTAATCATTAATATGTTGTTTATGAAAAGTTTTCAATTGTCATGCTTAATATCTCGAAATATTTTGAATTTATTTCAAGCAAGTTATTGTGATGTTTAAGCTTAAAGTGGACATGATTGATTGGATTAGTTTTCGAGTTGAAGAGGAATTTGGCCATTGATTCTAAAGTTTATGTCTATGTTTATAGGTGCTGAGTTGCTTACAAAAAATGAGAAAAAATAATAAAATGCACCGTTTCCTTGAGTTTATTCATTAGCCGGGTCTTCGTGCCTCAGGAAGCATTGGAGATTCGCGTCAAAAGATGGATGAATGTGGAGTGCATTAAAAAAAGAGAAAATAAAACTTAGATGATTCGAGTTATTAAGTTCGAAGGCTCTTCTAAGGCTAATGCCCGAAGGTCGTCTGGCTTAGGAATCATTAACTGAAAGCTCGTTACATGGATCATTCTAAGTCGTCAAAAAAGAGAAAAAATGAAATGGTGAATAAACTAAGCAACTTTAATTTAAGAAACTTTAATACATATGATTTGAACAATCTTTTTTGAGATACTAATTCCTTGGAAATAAGAAAAATATGAGATGACGTCGTGTTATACTTTCGCTTATGCAAAACGATGCTTGCACATTATTTATTCACATTAAATTAGAGAAAATATCATGTGATTGATGTTCTTCAAGGATTGTGTATATTGATGGTCAAAATCATGTTGGAAACTGTATTATTGAGCAATGCCATAAGTGATCGATAGAAATTACTAGTTTTATTAATCATCCGACTTAAACCTCTATTTGCTAGGGGCTAGCAAATCGCTAGTTGGAGGGTGTGATTCGGGGTAAATATTGCATATTTAACACCTTATTTAGCCCCATTTTGTGCATACATGGTATGTATTTGGTCTTTAATACAATCATATTTTGAATATCGTCATTTATTAGAGCAATCACTTAATTATTATGAATTTTTTGAATGCAGAATACCATTTAAAAAGGCAGAAATATGAAGAAATATGAAGAATATACGGTCGAAATACGGACCATATGCGCACTCCGCTCAGCCGTTGCCACGTGGAACTCATCTGTTGCATCCCCGCCATATCGGACACTCCACAATGAGGGCGACGCAACACTCTCAGCACAGTTGGATTTTGATCCAACGGTCAAGGATCTATCCGAATTCATATCGGATCGCATCGAGAGCGGGATATGGTGGGCCATGATTCGGGTTCAATATTACATATTTAACCCCTCATTTAGCCCTATTTTGTGCTCATGTAATACTATATTGTTCTCTAATACATTCGTATTTTGTACACCTTCATTTATTAGAGAAAACACTCTATTTGAGTACAAAACAGGAATTAACGAAGTATTTCTGCACTTCTTATATTTTTCCTAGCTTGGTCTCGATCTCACGATTCCAACGACTATTTTTTTGTATTTTTCTGAGATCTGTGCTAATTACTGTGAATTTTTGAATGCAGAATACCAATTTAATGAAGAAATACGCTGGAAATACGAGAAAATACATCGCCGCCCAATCAAACGTTGCCACGTGGCAGCATCAGATCAATTCCTGTCGTATCCAACGGCACAGACGCGCGGGCGACGTGGTCTTCTTTGAACCGTTCGATTGAGATCGGACGGCCACCATCGAAGCTGGCTGCAACTCCTCTATGCGAGACAAGGCGCGCTCGTCACCGTTGGATGGCGATCCAACGGTCACACATTCGATAGCAGAAGAAGCGAGTGGAGTAATTCGGCGGGCGACGTGGCCGATTCAGGCCCGCACGATGCTCATCCAACGGATGAAAGAAAGCGGAGAAGTCGACCACAGGCGCAGATCCAACGGCCAACATTCACCCCGCTCAAATCCATTCAAGATCCAACGGCTGATCAAATGCGGCGGCAGCGAAAATAATCAACGAAAAATGTAAGATTTGGCGGGCGACGTGGCTTCCCTTGGACGGTCCGATGAAGATCGGACGGTCGAACTTCATCCCGCAGCTGAGCGGCTATCGAGCGAAGAGGATGTTGAATCTTAGCCATGCGATGATGATCCAACGGCCCAGAGCGAAGCGAGTTCGATCCGATTTTGAAAGCGAAGCGGGCGATGCGAAGATCCGATAGCCACGTGGCGTGCCCAGGTCGCATCCCGCTCGAGATCCGACGGCTGTGGTTTGCTGCGGCGGTTATAAGCGGGTTTTGGTTCGATTTTGATGCGGGTTTCAACCCGTTAGTAACTTTAAACCCGCAATGTTCTTATAAAAGGTATTCTTAGGGTTTTTGGGGCGTATTCAAGCAGATTCTGGCGTATTTTGAGCGTATTGGAGGCTCTAGGAGCCGTATTTCGCCAGTGAAAAATTCTGTAAAGTTCCAGAGGCTATTTTCTTATTTTCAGAGAGTTTTGGTGTCTTTTCAAGGATATTTGATGATAAATTTCTTAACTTAAACCTCGTATTTGGTGCTTTTCTATTGTATTTTGCTATTAGATTGATGTATTCTTCTATGAAACTTGTTTATTCTTGCACCATGAGTAGCTAATTGTTATTGTGCATGGTATGGCGTAGTTAGGGGATATGATGCGTGTTTATTTGATTGTATTCCTTGTGCTAAATCGTTAAACGTCGTTAAAGTTGTAATCTTTGTTCGTGAATCGTCTTTTTCATCTTCCAAAAGAAGTGATTGAGTTGATGATCGCCCCAAAAGGGTGAGTTTTGATCTCCCCAAAAGGGAGTTTCATACCATAGTTTTGTCCTCTCCAAAAGAGAGTTTCATATCGTATTATAACTTTAGCGACGATCTTATTGAATATTGTGCTTGAACCCCAAAAGGGTATCTTCCGATGAATTGCTCCCAAAAGGAGAGTTCATTGAGTTATATTGGGTATTTTCCAATGAATTGCTCCCAAAAGGAGAGTTCATTGTGTTATACTTGTCAACCAAATTAATACGAATCATTGATCTTAACGAACCCATACCATGTGCATACTTTTTATAGATATTTTCTTACACGATTTACCTTGTTCATATTGTTCACGTGTTCACATCACTATCACCGTCATCATTGTTGAAGTGGTTAGTTTCTTTTCGTAGGATTTCTATTTGATTTGAGTTGTGGTTGCAACAGATTTCCTCCCGAGGATTCGACATCTAGACTCCCAGATTATATTACTTGTACGGACTCTTGCGCTTGAGAGAGCACCTTTTTGGTCCCACCAGGCCACGTGGCGAGATCATGTGCATTCCCGCTTGCATCTGACGACTAATGAAGTGGACGACGCGGATAATTTGTAGCCATTGAGATTACATCAAACGGCTAAGGCTTTCTCCAAGGCGGACTCAGATCGTGCAGAACGCGGGTGAGCGCAGCTGATCTGAAGGGCCAAGTGTCGCCACCTCGTCTGATCGCGCTTTATCGGTCGGCGGTCATTTGCTCCGATGGCGAATGCGGTTTTAAGCTTTATTGGGTGCGATTTTGGATCCGCTAAGCGTTCTCAAACTCGCAATGCTATTATTTAAACGTATTTTGGCCTAGGGTTATGTATTCTTTGCGTATTGGGAGCTCTAGAGAGCATATTTTGCCGTGAGTTTTAGAGGCCCTGGAGACAGAGGCAGGAGCTATCATCTAAAGGAGATATAGGGTCAATTTGGAGAGAATTGGTGATAAATTCCATTTCTTTGGCATTGTATTTCGTGTATTTGGCTTGCATTTAGCGTATTTAATTAGCACATATTTTGAGACTTTGAACATGTATTTGTCTATGAATATGGTTTATTTTTTCTCCATGCATGGCTAGTACCTTTATGTGTTGGTTGTGATGTTTTAGGGCGTTGTAGTCTTTGATTTAAATATCTTTTCACCCTATATTTACGTTATATTGCGTATTTCATTGATTTCTACATATATGTTATTTGGGTATGTTATACGGAGATGTGGGCATGTTTGAATCAAATATGATCCGAGTAAGACTTATTCGTGATGCGATCCGAGAGGACGTATCGTGACCCGAGAGGGTAATTGTGCGTATTTTCTTCATGAAATCAATGATATTCGTGATTATTCTTTGGCACTATTTTACGCGCTTTATCGCCACACCTTCCGACATTCTCGTGCCCTAGTCGGACGAAATGTTGAGTTATAGAAATGATATTAATAATCATTAATTGCAATCGTCCTAACGAAACCACAACCGACACATATCTCCATATTAGTTCCCGAGTATCGAATTCGCCGTAATTATCGTAGGATTCTCTTTTAGTATTTTAAACCCTTAACACCATCACTTTTATATCTGAAAGGTGATTGGTTATTATCGTTTTAGTCCTCTTTATAAATTGAAGTTTGTGGTTTTGCAGGTCAGTTGTCCTGTGAATACGATACATGTACTTACCAGGATAATTACTTGTTCGATCTCCTACACTTTGGAGTAGCGTTCGCACATTTCGAGACGAGTCACTCAGCACTCATGACGTCCATAGCTAGGAGTCAATGTGCCAATGGAGTAAACTCATAAGAGGATAACAGACCTGAGAGGTGTTTTAGCTCCGATTATAGATTTGAGGATGACACACATAAGGTGGTCACTATTCCCCACAATGGTAAAGGGAAGGGCC
This sequence comes from Scilla litardierei, assembly GCA_030789695.1. Classification (NCBI taxonomy): domain Eukaryota; kingdom Viridiplantae; phylum Streptophyta; class Magnoliopsida; order Asparagales; family Asparagaceae; genus Scilla; species Scilla litardierei. Next base: position 555,934,333 of record CM061142.1, read on the forward strand.
AATGGTTAGGGGATGACACCAAGTATCGCGACCAAGCTCTGACCTGAGAGATCGGCCCTCTAAAGTCAAATACTATGTACAAGCCTCTGACTATTTGTTCAAAGTGCATGATGATATTTTAAAGCATGCCTATGTGGTTTCCTTTACCAACCTTATGAAATATATTAGGACTACCTCTGACCTCCTTTTGAAGCTTGGGTCCCCCATGAGAATGATATGATCTGCTTCCATAAAGAAAGGAAGATTTGGGTGTATACTAAATATTTCTTCATTGGTCGGTGCTTCCCCCATGCACCCCTTCTCATTGAAAGTTTTAATTTTCTTACGCTCTCTTTGTATTAGTTGACCCCCTAACTCAACTAGGGTTGTGTTGAGCTTCACCATACTTTACATCAAGAGTGACATGGTTGCCAACCATTACCTTATTCTGTTGCTTTTTACAAGTCATACTCCACATCTCATTAGTGTTGTATTATCTTATTACTTGATGGAAGGGGCACACATCATGGGGCTATTGACTTCCTTGGGGTTAAATTTTGGTTAACATGGGTTGATCTGATAACAGTTACCACTACATCAACCAGCCTCTCATGCATTTTATCAGTAGTACGAATCATAACTGACATAAATGAAGATAACATGGATATTGACTTAATTCCCATAAACGGTGCCACTTGTTTTGGAATGTTTTCTCAATATGGATGGAGGAGGGGGCAAGCTTCAGGGGGATTAGCCAACCTATGATAGGGTCTATGCTTGTTAAAGTAGTGGTAGGTATGCACTTGTGAGCTATCTCAGCTTGTTGGGGACGAGCCAACCTTCTGGGGGAGACATCCTGGAGGAGGGCTCTCAGGATGTAGGGTTTTTGGTGAAGCTAGTTTTATGAGAAGGATTGTGCTTTACCGTTAGTCGAACTGCAACACTTGATAGCTCGTCAGGGGACCAGGGTCGAGGCCTGGTTAAATCGACTCCAATACTTAAGTCATACAAGGTAATTGGGAAACCCTTGTGTGATTATGACTAGTCTGCTAGGAGACAGATCTATAATTTCTCAGAGATATGAAAAAACAGATGAATGACAGTAAGCTAACAATTTATCTCAATTAAATGCTTACAATTCACTTCTCTTCATAGTGGGAGTGATGTATATGGGTAGTATCGGGTGTAGATCAAATAACTTCATGCTTGCTGTGATAGTTTCGACGCAGCAGCTTTAATCTAATTGGGTGCCCAGCTGGCAGATCTCTCTGGGACTGGCTTGTGTTCTTGTGGGCTATGGCCTTGAGCCCATTCAAAGGTATCTCATTGGAGATAATCAATTGGGCTTTTCTGGCGGGCGTTTGAAGCCGACATAGTCTGCAAAGTGGAGATCGGGCTAGGGCGGCCCCAAGTGTAACAACACGATACCACAAAATGAGAATTGATTTGCAAACCCACCTTTTTACTCCATGCACACACACATTATTTACAAGTTTGCCATTCAAACTTTATCAAATATTTTTCATCTTTTACCCTCGTCCGCCCCCCGCCACCCCGCCACTGCGGGAAATAATGCGACATGAAGCACCCATCAAGTCTAGGGTCCCATTGAAAACCAAAACAACCAGAAGTAGTGGCGTAACCAGGATTTTTTTGCCCTGAGCGAAAATAATCATCAGAAAAGTTGCTAACCATGAAGTGATTGTAATCATAAATATTAGCATGTTAATTAGTCTTTATTCAGCTAGCAAATGTCCAAAGGGGTTAAATATGATGGATTTGGTTCCTTAAGATTCTAGGGAAGAGAAATTGTGATGTGGTGCATAATGCGTGCATTTTTTTGTGGATTGTGGGTAGGATCCACTTGGAGCGGTCGTTGCTACAAAACAAAAACATGGTTATTTAATTTCCTTTTTAAAGTCCATTCTGTAAAAATCGGTCTCATTTTCTTTTCTTTTATGTTTTTATAACCAACTTCTTACAACTATTCAAACAAAAAAATGTTATAGCCTCACAATTTTTGTTTCAAAATCAACTTTCTAACCCAATTTTCCAAAAAAAATCCTTTCTTCTCAAAAAAATTCATCATTTTTGTCTTATCAAGATTCCAAAAGACTCACTGTACATCAATAGAACTAGTCGTAACATTCTTGACATAACTTTCTTGCCAAATCAATGGAACCTTTGGGTCTAGCACAAATCTGTCACCAATGTCAAAGTTGTAAGGATCGCCTTACCCTTACAATACTAACAACAACACACTAGAGTGGGGGTGAATAGTGTAATGGCAATACATTGTCCAATTAAAATTAAACTTGCTAATACGGAATAATAAATGCAAGAGAAAATATTCGACACAATCAATCCAAACGCAAACACAAGAATATACCCTGGTTCCCCAAACTTGGGTACGTCCAGCCACACCAATATTCACTATATTCCCACAAAGAGAAGTGAATACAAATCCCACAAAGAGATACCTCACCAAGAGGATTTTGCCCTACACAAGGACCCAACCAACTCTACACAAGGGTCAAACTCCCACCTAGAGAATTACTAACTCCCACTCAGATAATTAGAGTTAGTCCTACACTAGGACACTAAACTCCCACAAAGAGAATTACTCCCACAAAGAGAGTTATTCCTACTAAGAGAATATCCTATTCCCACTAAGGGAAATACTCCCACAAAGAGAGAGACTAATTCTCACAAAGAGAATTAGTGATACAAGAAAATACGAAGTAAAACAAATACTCTTACCTATGCCTTGAGATGCTTACTCATAGATGAATGCAAGGCATGGAAGAGGATCTCCAAGTGTTGAGATTTGCTTGAAAGCACTTGGATGATTTTCTTTGAGCTTGACTTCAATGCATGAAGAGGAATGAGAGATCAAAGAGGGAAATGAGAGAGTTTGAGAGTGGCTTTCTTAATCTCTAAGGATTTTCAATAGCATCAAGAAGTTCCTATGAACTCAGCCCCCTCATATATATAGGAACCCTATATCAACCCTCAAAACCCAAGGAAACAGCTAAAAACAAAAAGCTGTAACGGCCAGTTTCTAGGCAGAAGCGTCCTGACAGTCGACTGAAGAACAAATGTGTCACGGTGGCTTTTCGATCGTACGTTTTTCGTGCGCGTATTTATTTTGACCTCTTATTGTATCCGAACCGTACGTGGTGATATGTCGTTATGACCCTCTGAGAGAGCACTTGTTTGTGGGATTATTTTTGAATGTCATTTCACGGGTCGTTCTCCCATAAAACAACTTTGTTTGAAGAGGTGTCGTAGCTTCCACCTTCGTCGTTAGACCTTTCTATTTTTTTGTTCCGTTTTCCGTCTCCCTAGCCGTGACTGATCTTCTTAGTCTCGATTCTCTCGTCGACACTGTCATCCCGGTATTTTTATTATGTTTTTTGGACACCGTTTAGTTGGCCAATCACTCTAATCACATCCAACTTGTAATTAGCCTAGCTAATCTCTAGTTTCAACCTTAATTAAACACTTGGAGATTTCATACACATGAAATATTCTACTAACTATTCACCATCCTATATCACTCTAAGTGCACCTGTCATGCCCGGATTCGACCTATACGCTGATATACGCGTATATGGCCTCTATACGTGTATATGTATCTTGTAGTTAGGAATAACTTTCGTGTTTTAAGTTTTTGCTAATTCGAATGGGAAATGGGTGAAAAAAATTCAGTTTTGAGGACTGCACAGGTTGCAGCCTGCACAGACCACGTGTCACTGTTTTAGTTCTCAGTCTTTGCACACTTAACGAAATGTTGCAATTCTGGTGCCGTTGGAAAGCTAGATTCGAGGGCTACAACTTTGCTGTTTTACCCAAATTCTAGTTCAGCCTGTAATTGGTAGGAAACCTGAGTTGAACATGGTGCAGAAATTGTTTCCAGGATGCTGAAATTGCAACTGATAGTGAAAATTTCACCATAAATCAATCTGATTGAATTTTGCTCTGAAATTTTTATGGTAGATTCACAACAGTTGGCCCTACAAGTGTCTTTTAGATTGCAGATTGAAATTCCCTATAGAATCTTTCATAATGTCTGTCTTTATCAACATGTTTCAGAAATCAAAGTGCAAGAACTATGTTTTCATACCTCATATTATGAAATGTTGTGCTATATCCTGCCTCTTTTATGTTGGATTGCTAGGACATGATGTGTGCATACCTAAGATGGTAATGCTTGTCTCTTTGAAGTGTTCTTGAATGTTTGGCTAGGATAGCCGCTTCCGTCCTACGACGGGTAGGCATCCTAGACTGGAATGTTGGATGTGTGCGACCCATAGGGTTATGGCGGGACTGGACTATGAAGGTGGCGAGGGGATATAAGGGAGACTGTGTGGATACTGTGTGGCCCACTCACCTTACTGGGAGTGGTGGTTTAGTAGTTGCGATACTGAGGAGTTCCTCACTCCTGCCTGGGACGGGTGAGTTGAGAGGCCCGGCGTGCAGTGCCCGTGTCCACTGCGTCGTGTGCTTGTTTCCACCCACCGTGGGTGAGGTCCAGTCCATCATAGCCACATGGTTTACACACTTCCAAAATACTTTGTGATGTGAATTCCTTAGTATTTGCTTACCTGTCCTTGTGAATTGTTACCCTTCTGCTGGCTGTATTCAAAATCATAGAATATTATTTTTCTGCCGAGTTGGTTACTGCTGGGCACGCTTTGACGTGTCCATCTTTACTTTCAGGTTCTGAGCAGGTGACACTAGACGCGGATCTCCCCCAGGAGAGTTCGCAATATTGACTTTGAGGCGCCCCTTACTTTTGGAAAATGATATAGTGTGACTTCCTTGTAGTGTGTGTTGAGTTGTTGTATAATTAAGTGGACCACTCTAATTATAGTGTTTTTTTTGTACCGTGTACTATTTGTGCCATGTACTTGGTGTTCAGTAGTAGTACTTTTGGCTGTATAACCATATGCAATGGTTTTCTGTTGAGTACTCTCTGTGATGACATATTAAAATTGTTTACTCTTACTTCTGTGTTGACTGTATAATCCAGCATTCGCAGCGACCTGCGCTACTAAGTTGTCCTACCTATGCTTGGTGCAATACCGCAGCTTGTTGCGCCCCTGGCCCGAATTCATTGCCAGAGTATGTGTGAGACCCGGCGTGACAGGTTTTGTGGTGGCCAATGCAGGTCACTCTGGCTGCGAATGCTAAAGGGGTTATGCAATCAACACTAAAAGGTCATCACATATGGTATTAATCCGCTCCATGATGTTTTCCCTTCTGCAGATGGATAGCGGGAACGGGGCATCCTCCTCTGGGATGGCGCAGTATGAGGCCTCTCTGATGGAGAATATACTTATGGGGTTCCAGGCTAGCCTGAGTCAGCAGGCAGAGATGCTCGCCTAGATGCAAGGTCAGAAGACCCCGGGCTTTAAGCAGTTCAGGGCAATGAAGCCCAAGACTTTCTCAGGAAGGGAGAGCGCCCTCGAGGTTGATGAGTGGCAACGCAGTACCGAGGATGATCTCACTGCAGTCGGGTTCCCTCAGGAAGGTTGGGTGGATGCAGCCAAGAGGCAATTGACTCACCAGGCTCGGGATTGGTGGGACGCTCAGGAGCGACATCTGACAGGACCCATCATTTGGAGGACCTTTAGGGAGCGGTTTGAGTCTAAGTTTCTACCAGAGACAGCAAAGGATGAACTGAGACTGAAGTTTGAGCGGTTGACTCAGGTGGACGGAGCGTTGATGAGTATGATGCAGAGTTCTCTTTGCTGAGCAAGTTCACCCCGGAGTTTGTAGCGACCGATGCCACTCGAGCCCGACGATTTCGCATGGGACTTGACCCGGAGTATAGATGGGCAATGTCTACGCAGAAGTTGACCACTCAGGAGGATGTGATCGAGGCAGCCATGCTACATGAGATTTATTTACGGAGTGTAGGGAAGGCACCGACAGAAGAATAACGGCCACCAGGACCGCAGAAGTCCTTTCACCGACCTGTTCAGACAGCCCAGTTTAAGAGGCCCGGGGGCCCAGTTGGGATGCAGAGGCAGATGGTCTGTCACGCCTGTGGCAAAGCGGGACATGAGCAGAAGGATTGTAGAGCCTTTTTGAGGAGGTGTTACTCTTGTGGTGGAGTCAGACATCTTAGTCGAGATTGTCCACATCAGAGGACGTCCCAGACGCCAATTGCACCGGTAGCGGCTCGGCCTATGCAACAACGTACTCTTCCACCTGCTCTAGAGCGACCCTTGCTTCCGGCACCGTCAGGATCCACCACACCAGCGCCGCGGGGACCTCCACTAACTCCTCAGCGGCAGGCTTTTAAGAAAGCGGTGTCAGTACCGAGGCAGCAGACCTATATGATGAGCGCAGTGGAAGCTGAGGGAACGGGCCAGGTCATCTCCGGTATGGCTCTTAACCTTTCCTAACAATTACCGTAGTCATTACCTTTATTATGTTGTCTGGTTAGCTTAGCCCCTTGTGTGATTAATAGGTCTTGTTAAGGTAGCCTCTTTCCCTGCTTTGGCATTATTCGACTCTGGGGCTTCCCATTGCTTTCTCTCCCAGCAGTTTGTGGTAAATTGGGCCATACCTGTGGATTCTTTCATTGCTGGGTGGAACATTCACACTGGAAATGGCGTGATTCGTAGTTTCTCCGGTATCCGCAGTTGCCCAGTGGAAATATGTGGGCGAGAGTTGTATGTCGATTTCCTGGTAATTGAGATGGCCACTTATGAGGCTGTGTTGGGAATGGATTGGCTAAGTATGTTTTGCGCCACTATCGACTGCAAGTTAAGGAGGGTAGTCTTCAAGATTCCTGACCATCCGGAGTTTGAATTCAGAAGTGATAGCAGTGCACTGATCCCATGAAATTCAGGGCCATACCAGTAGAGGGAATGGCCATGACCATGGAGGTAGAGCCAGTATTACCCAGGGTTGTACGGGACTTTCCTGACGTCTTCCCTGATGACATCTACGGACTTCCTCCTGACCGCTCCTTGGAGTTCACCATTGATTTGGTACCAGGCACTCAACCTATTGCGAAGGCTCCTTATCGGATGGCACCACCCGAGTTGGTCGAGCTTCGAAATCAGTTGAAGGACTTATCTGAGCGAGGATTGATACAGCCGAGTGTGTCACCCTGGGGGGGCGCCAGTGCTTCTGGTAAATAAGAAGGATGGGACCCGTCGGATGTGTATCGACTACAGGGACTTGAACAAAGTGACAATAAAGGACACGTATCCTCTCCCTCGCATCGATGATCTATTTGACCAGCTTGGTGAATCTCGGGTGTATTCCAAGTTGGATTTACGGAGCGGCTACCACCAGATTAAAGTACGGGGGTCTGACATTCCGAAGACCGCCTTCAGGACTCGTTATGGGCACTACGAGTTTCTAGTGATGCCATTTGGAGTGACGAATGCGCCGGCTATCTTCATGAGACTAATGAATCAGGTCTTCTTTGAGTACTTAGACAAGTTCGTTGTGGTATTCATTGATGACATTCTGGTGTACTCGAAAGATGAAGAAGAGCATGCAAACCATCTCCGGATCGTGTTGGAGACCCTGAGGCAGCACCGAATATATGCTAAGTACAGCAAATGTCAGTTCTGGTTGACGAAGGTTGCCTTCTTGGGGCATATAGTTTCAGGGGACGGTATTTCTGTCGATCCAGATAAAGTGGCAGCAGTGGAGAAGTGGCCTATTCCATAGTCAGTTTCGGAGATCAGGAGCTTCTTGGGATTAGCTGGCTACTATAGGAATTTTATCAAGGACTTCTCTAAAATTGCAGCACCCTTGTCTAATCTGACAAAGAAAGATGTTGCTTATGCTTGGTCAGAGGAGTGCCAGCATGCTTTTGAAGAGTTGAAGCAGAGGTTGACAACTGCTCCAGTTCTGGTGATTCCGGATCGTTCTGGAGGATTGGAGATATATTGTGATGCGTCTTGTAGAGGGCTTGGATGTGTGTTACATCAGCATGGTCGCGTGGTGGCATATGCTTCAAGACTACTGAAGAATCATGAGCGGAATTACCCTACACATGATTTGGAGTTAGCAGCGGTGGTATTTGCTCTGAAGCTGTGGAGACATTACTTGCTGGGTGAGCATGTTAAGATTTACACTGATCATAAGAGTCTGAAGTATGTCTTCACTTAGAAAGAACTTAACATGAGACAACGTCGGTGTCTTGAGTTGATGGCGGAGTATGACGTTGATTTGCAGTATCATCCTGGGAAGGTTAATGTGGTCCCTGATGCTCTTAGTAGGCTGCCTGCTGTAATGATGTTAACCGCTCAGCCTCAGCTCCAGTGGGCCTTGCGTCAGATGGAGATAGAGGTTGTTCTTCCAGGTGACAAAGCAACCATGTTGAACTTGCAGATCCAGTCTGATCTGGTGGACCGGGTCAAAGCTGCACAATTTGATGATGCAAAGTTAAGAAGAATCAGAGAGCAAGTAGAGGCTGGCTTACGGGCAGATTTCCATATCCATGAGGATGGTTCACTAAGGTTCGGGAATAGGTTATGTGTAACCACGAGCCTTATTCATGAGGAGTTGTTGAAGGACGCCCACATCTCTCCGTACTCTATTCACCCAGGAGGAAAGAAGATGTATCGAGACTTGAAATAATATTATTGGTGGCATGGCATGAAGCGTTGTGTCGCCAGAAGTGTGGCATCATGCCTGGTCTGTCAGCAGGTGAAGGCAGAACACCAAAGAGTTACGTGTTTGTTACAGCCTCTTCCCATCCTGGAATGGAAATGGCAGCATGTAACGATGGACTTTGTGACGGGACTACCCCGCACACCCAAGGGAAATGATGCAATTTGGGTGGTTGTCGACCGCGTAACCAAATCTGCACATTTCATTCCCTTCCGGGTTGGACAGTCTACGGAGCATTTGGCTCGAAGATATATGGAGGAGATCGTGAGGCTGCACGGAGTTCCTGTCTGTATCATCTCTGATCGTGACACCAGGTTCACCTCACATTTCTGGAGAAGTTTGCAAGCTAGTCTGGGGACCCATCTCAAGTTTAGTACTGCATACCATCCTCAGACAGATGGGCAATCTGAGCGAGTCATTCAGATCCTCGAGGACATGTTAAGGGCTTGTATGCTAGAATTCAAGGGGTCCTGGGAAGATCATTTGCATTTGGTGGAGTTTGCTTACAACAACAGTTACCAGGCAAGTATTGGTATGGCACCGTTTGCTGCTTTGTACAGAAGGAAGTGTCGGTCTCCTTTATGCTGGGACGATGTTGGGGATCGTGAACTCCTGGGACCTGACATGGTAGTGGAAGCGGTGGATGTGGTACGGACAGTCAAGGAAAATCTCCGTATTGCACAGGACCGCCATAAGCACTGGGCAGATACAAAGAGGCGCCCGCTGGAATTTCAACCTGGTGACTATGTGTTCTTGAAGATCTCCCCGATGCGTGGTACGATCCGGTTTGGAAGAGGTGGAAAGTTGAGCCCGAGATTCATTGGACCGTTTGAGATCTTGGCTCGTGTGGGGGAAGTTACATATCGTCTTGCCTTACCACCTTCCCTAGAAGGCGTCCATGACGTGTTTCACGTATCCCAGCTTCGGAGATGCGTGGGAGATCCTAGACATATCCTGGACTTCTCAGAGATTGATGTACGCCCTGATCTGACCTATGAATAGCAGCCAGTGGCCATTCTGGATCGGAGGCAGAAAATACTGAAGAACAAGGCCATTGATTTAGTGCGAGTCATGTGGCAACATGAATCTCCCGGTGAATCGACCTGGGAGTGGGAGGATGAGATGATGGAAAAGTATCCTCACTTGTTTGTGTGACTCATGCATGGATGTGGACGTGGATATGTGCATATTATAAGTACATGTGTTGTATATAAATATATGACACGTTGTGGAACATATGATACGATCTGCATATAAGTATGAGTGTGGTTTGAAGTGTCGTGTGACTAGGACGACCCTTTTATATAGCTGTCAAATTGATAGTCCGAGGACGGACTTTATTTTAAGGTGGGTAGGATGTCATGCCCGGATTCGACCTATACGCTGAGATACGAGTATATGGCCTCTACACACGTGTAAATCCCTTGAAACACGTGGGAGGAAGGGATACGAAGTCAATATTGGATGGTAGAAGCGTAGGCGTATGTAGTGGCAGTTTCGTAATTTTTCAGAAGATACAAGGGAGAGCTTATCCGGGTAGCACGTGAGTCGCGCACGTAGTGTGCATGAGATACATGGGGAGTGGGGTTAGGCATGTGCGTGTGTGTGTGTGTGGGCAAGTGTGAAAAGGGTTAGGGTTAATGGCATACTTGTAATTAGTAAAGGTGTGTGTGTAAGGTAATGGCACAAGTGTAATTAGATGAGGGTGAGTGTATATAGTAATGGCAAACTAGTAAATACATGAGAATAGAGGGTCAATCTAGCAAGGGTATTTTGGTCTTTTATAGTATGCCATGTTTATCTCAAGGAGGATTCTAGAGGAGGAGGATTCTAGAGGAGCTCATCCCCATTTTCCTTCATTCTTCTACACTTTTCTCTCCACCCTTTCTCCCTAAGCTTGGGCTGAAATTCCCCATGCTTCCCTCTCATCTTCTCCTACCTAAAAACCATAAAATCTAGAGTAAAAAGAAGAAGAAACCTAGTTGGCTTCAAGGAGAAACAAGTAGAGGAAGAGAAGAGCAAGATTAAGAGAATAGAAGAACAATTTTAAGGTTGGAATCTAACTTGCTTGGAAAAATTTTCATTCTATGATTTTGATTACAATTAGTATGATGGGATGCCATGTCTTCATGGGTATATGTTTCCTACACAATCTCAAAAGCTCTGGTGATAGAAATTTCATGTTATGCACGCTTGAATCATGTGCTGAAAACAGTCCAGATTTGGATGAAATTGATCTGCTTGCTGACACCATATGGCTACATGAAACATTCCCAAAAATTTATATGTTATGTATCTTGTAGTTAGGAACAAATTTCGTGTTTTAAGTTTTTGCTAATTCGAATGGAAAATGGGTGAAAAAAATTCAGTTTTGAGGACTGCACAGGTTGCAGCCTGCACAGACCACGTGTCACTGTTTAGTTCTCAGTCTTTGCACACTTAACGAAATGTTGCAATTCTGGTGCCGTTGGAAAGCTATCTTCGAGGGCTACAACTGTGCTGTTTTACCCAAATTCTAGTTCAGCCTGTAATTGGTAGGAAACCTGAGTTAAACATGGTGCAGAAATTGTTTCCAGGATGCTGAAATTGCAGCTGATAGTGAAAATTTCACCATACATCAATCTGATTGAATTTTGCTCTGAAATTTTTAATGGTAGATTCACAACATTTGGCCCTACAAGTGTCTTTTAGATTGCAGATTGAAATTCCCTATAGAATCTTTCATAATGTCTGTCTTTATCAGCATGTTTCATAAATCAAAGTGCAAGAACTATGTTTTCATGCCTCATATTATGAAATGTTGTGCTATATCCTGCCTCTTTTATGTTGGATTGCTAGGACATGATGTGTGCATACCTAAGATGGTAATGCTTGTCTCTTTGAAGAGTTCTTGAATGTTTGGCTAGGATAGCCGCTTCCGTCCTACGACGGGTAGGCATCCTAGACTTGAATGTTGGATGTGTGCGAACCATAGGGTTATGGCGGGACTGGACTATGAAGGTGGTGAGGGGATATAAGGGAGACTGTGTGGATACTGTGTGGCCCACTCACCCTACTGGGAGTGGTGGTTTAGTAGTTGCGATACTGAGGAGTTCCTCACTCCTGCCTGGGACGGGGGAGTTGAGAGGCCCGGCGTGCAGTGCCCGTGTCCACTGCGTCGTGTGCTTGTTTCCACCCACCGCGGGTGAGGTCCAGTCCCTCATAGCCACGTGGTTTACACACTTCCAAAATACTTTGTGATGTGTATTCCTTAGTATTTGCTTACCTGTCCTTGTGAATTGTTACCCTTCTGCTGGCTGTATTCAAAATCATAGAATATTATTTTTCTGCCGAGTTGGTTCCTGCTGGGCACGCTTTGACGTGTCCATCTTTACTTTCAGGTTCTGAGCAGGTGACACTAGACGCGGATCTCCCTCAAGAGAGTTCACAATATTGACTTTGAGGCGCCCCTTACTTTTGGGAAATGATATAGTGTGACTTCCTTGTAGTGTGTGTTGAGTTGTTGTATAATTAAGTGGACCACTCTAATTATAGTGTTTTTTGTACAGTGTACTATTTGTGCCATGTACTTGGTGTTCAGTAGTAGTACTTTTGGCTGTATAACCATATGCAATGGTTTTCTGTTGAGTACTCTCTGTGATGACATATTAAAATTGTTTACTCTTACTTCTGTGTTGACTGTATAATCCAGCATTCGCAGCGACCTGCGCTACTAAGTTGTCTTACCTACGCTTGGTGCAATACCACGGCTTGTTGCGCCCCTGGCCCGAATTCCTTGCCCGAGTATGTGTGAGACCGGGGCGTGACAGCACCCCCTCCCTATCATATTCTCTCTCCCTAACCATCTAACTCTACCCCCTTTTGAAAACTAAATAGCAAAACCCTAACTTCTTTCTCCCTTCACGCAAGAGGACCCAATTGCATCTGCCACCATCATCTTATTAACCCGGCCACCTTAAGCTCGCGGCCTCATCCTCCCCGACTCCGGCCCTCATTGCCTCACCCTCCGGCCACCCAAGCATCTCTGGCATACACCCAAACCCCTCCGGCCATTCTCCAATCTTGCGACCTCCTCCATTCCGAGACTGCCAACCCGTAGCCTCCTCAGGCCGCAGCGACCCCCCTCAGGTCATCACCCCGTTGCCGTCTGACCAACCGCCCGGAGCCCCACCTCGACAGCCTACGGACACACCCCCATCAATTGCCAAACCCCTCCGACAACCGTCCCCAAAAACTGTCATCATCCGGCCTCCATCCAAAGACAGCCGCCGGCGCCCAGCCACCACAGCCTCCCCTTGCCGCCGCGGCCCCCTCATGCACTTCCCTTGCGCCTTTGACCACACGTGTGTCATTGCCGCCTCAAAACAGCCCTACCACTTCAAAACTGTCATCCTCCCCTACAAAAACTCACGCCCAGCACTGTTCACGCCGGCCACCACTCCTAACCGCCGGAGTCCGACCCCCTAGCACCCCGACAACCACCTACCCTCTCCACGTTGCCGCGTAACCCTCAAACAGCCCCCATATACCACAAATCTGCCGTTACTCGTCAAAAATCTGTCGCAACCCTCCTTGCTCGCTGCGCCATTGCCGCGCACCTTCTCGACGACCGTCCAGATCCATACGGCTTTCCCCTTGGTCGTAGACCCTTGCACGGTCTTCCTTTGTCACTGGTGTTCGTGTTGCTCGCTGCCGTTTTTGCGTCGTGCAACCATGGTCGCTAGCTGTCTGCCGTACCGTTCGTGCTACCGGAGTCCAACCCCTGACGTCGCTATCCGACGTCAGTGTAGCTCTCGTGTCGTGTTAAGGTATACCTGAACCGTAGGAACCCACACCCGCATGTTAACAAGATAAAAAGTGTATTTTCATTGCTTTGGTAACTCACTAATTGAAGATAATAAATACGTGACTGTAGGTTTGGGATGATTGATTTGGAGCACATAGGGAGATCTGGACCATTGTTGAACTGAGACTACGGACGTTGTTCGGGCAAGTGAAACTTGCACAGTAACTTGTTTAGGCCATGTTTTAGGCCATTTTGTAAAATTGCGTAAAAGAGACTAAGCGGTGAAATGATAGTCGCCTAGACGACCAGATTCGATCTAGTTTGACAACAAAACTAGATCCGACACCCTACTTGATCTAGCTTGACGACAAAGCTAGATCCGACACTTTTACCATGCTTTCATTCAGGCTGCCATGTCACGTTTAATTTCAATTAACGGTACGCACTTTAACTGCTCATTGCCATGTCATGTCATGCATCAAACTGTTTCATGGTGATTGCGTAGCACACGCTACAAAAATTGTAACTATTGAGGCTAGGAACCTGCTTTGCGGGCACAACCCTATGCCATATTGAAAAATACTTCCTGGCTCGTGATCCATAAGATGGGCTCTAGTCCATATTAAAAAACACTTCCTGGCTCGTGATCCAGAAGATGGGCGCCAGTCCATATTGAAAAACACTTCCTGGCTCGTGATCCAGAAGATGGGCGCCAGTCGATACACGTGAAATAGTGATTCATAGTTTTCTGCTACGACGTGCTTGCCTGTTATCATCATGTTCATTTAAACTGCTGCATTCATTAAAATGTCATGTTATGTCATCATTATTTTAGAACTGTTAAGCTGCATTTATCTTATACCTGCTGTGCTTTATGTTTCCTCGCACAAAAGTCTCCTTTTCCTTCCGTGGAGATATTTGTTGACATGTGCACTTTTCTCTTTGGGTGTCACATGTCAGGTTTGAGCCTGAGTTAGTTGTAGAGGACGATAGCTTGCTGACGTCTAGTTCGAGGGCACTGTAGTTCTACCCTTAGTCTCAGGCGTGATCTTCTTTTAGTTGTTGTTTACTTTCTTAGTAGTTGTTGTTAGGTTGTTCGGTGCATAGTACCATTACTTGTCTTTAGCTTCGGCCATGCTTATGCCTTATTTTCGGACTCTGTACATTTTATGACTATAACTCTGTAATGTTTGGAATAAAATCTGTGCATGTTGAATGTTGGATAATTTTTATTGCCCATCCTTCATTTTTATTGTAGTTTCGTCGTAATGCAAAGAACCTGATAATGGATTAAATTACCAGACGCTTATCAGACTGTAACTTCACAGCTCCAAGTCTGAGCGGACCTTTTCACGTCTCGCCTTTCATACTTGAAAAGCGGGACGTGACAAAATGACAGTCGACTGTCCAACGACTAGAAAATATCCAACGGTTATAATCTGATCCATGACAGTCGACTGAAGAAGACAATACAGTCGACTGTAAACAGGACAGGCGCCTGTAAAACCTTCAGCAGGCGACTGCTGCAGGGGATGGAATAAAACAGAGAGTTGCACTCTTTCTCCCAATAAGCATACATGCGATTGATGACAAGAATACAGTCGACTGTAAATCAGACAGGTGATTGTAAATCCTTCATCAGTCGACTGCTGCAGGAGATGGAGAAAAACAGAGAGAAGCAGAGTTTGCACTTTCGCTTCTCAGACGACTGTTGACCATTCCACAAGCGACTGTAAATATACAGGCGACTGTAAATTGATCATCAGTCGACTGATGCGAAAAGCTCAAATAGAGTCAATAGAAATGTTGACTTGAGCGGTGCATCACAGTCGACTGTAGAAGGCTCGACAGACGACTGGAATCACCCAGTCGACTGTGAATCCTTCAGCAGGCGACTGTTGGAGAAACAGAGAATCCAAATGAGTCTTAGGTCATGATGAGCCTATTGGGTTGGATTCTATGATAATCCTAAGGCTCACTAAGATGGTTAAATGCATATGCGTGAATGAGTAGACCATCTATCAAGGCATTACATTAACCTAGACTCAAATGAGAGAGAAAGCAATAAAGGAAATATTACATGGATTACATTGCTTTCCTTAGAGTCTATGGCTTCAATCTTGATGCCTTGAAGCTCCCCATTATCTCCAAGATTTGGCACCCCTTGAGTCCAAGCTTTGGCCCTTCTCCACTTGATGTCCATCCTTGCACCAAGTGTATAGTCTTCAAAAATGATATTCTTGAAATGTAACTAAGAGACTAAAACAAGAGAGTCATTAGCAACAACAAAATGTTGTGGTCATCATCAAAATAACATTGGTATGAAACACCAATACCCAACAAAAGTCATCTTCATTTAATCCCACGGCTTATCTTTTATTGATGTCTTAGCTTTTCAAAGGGATTTTGGGGCTGTTTTTATCTAGAATTCTTGCCATCAAAAAGTTAAAAAAAAATTCCAACCATTGTCCACAAAAAATTTCTTAATAGCACTTATAAAAAGTAGGACTTAAAGCATTAGTATGTTTTTTCTTAAAATAAACAAGTTTTGAATAGCTGTTTTAGCCTTTTGTAATCTGTACTTATAGGGATAATATGCTTCATTAATAAGCACCCAATGAACATTCAAAATACCCAAAATATTAGGATTTAATTGGAGTTGTTGGGTTTTGATCCCGTAAACCGTAGCCAGCAAAAACACACTCTCTACCATCTGAGCAACATTCCCTTTTTGATCCTTGGCTATATACTAGTATTTTATCTAGTTTCTTGCCCTGGGCAACTGCCCAGGGCAAGCTCCATGTAGTTCCGCCCCTGACCAGAAGAGAGCAGAACAAAATCAATCTCCTTAACGCTTTCGCCTGAGTAACGAAACGATGGGCGGATCTCGGAGGAATTACAAGAAGAATCGCCCTAAAGTTCAGGTGGCCCTCCCGAAATTGAAGCCGTGCGTCTTCATCCCACCCTGAACATCCTCGTCCATCCTGATCATCCGATTCAAGGGAGTGGTATAGAGAGCAGAGGGGGTGGAAGTGTCGATGGAGTGGTGGGGAGGGCGGAGGAGGGAGCAAGAGGCTGGGGAGGGCACAGGAGAGGGCGTGGGAAAATGGAGTGGGGCTGGGGAGGTTGGAGGAGGGGTCGTTCGTCCTTCGAGCGACCATTTTACTCCATACGACGCATGTGCTTTTTCAGAAATGTACCCAATATGTGTGCATGATGAATAATTTTAATAGCAAACTTGTAAATAAATAGTCATAACCCGTGCCCGCGGGCACGGTTCATTTAAGATTTTCAATTGCGAAATCTTTGTTCCCCGATATTTTTTTTCGAAGCCAAAATTTAAAAAAAAACAAATTAGCTTACAATATTTAGCGGCACAGGCGCCTTCGGCGTGGGTGCCTTCGGTGCGGAACAACAAATTCAGCGCATGCGCCTTCGACACATGACACCAAATTCGACGTGGGTGCCTTCGGCGCAGAACAACAAATTCGACGTAAAACAACAATTTCGGCGCGGAACAACAAATCAGTGTTGAAAAATTTAGCGGGGCGCCTTCGGCGCGGGGCGCGGGGCGCCTTATACATATAACCTGTGCCCGTGGGACACTGTTCATTAAAAAATTTTGGACCAACTAATTTTAAACAAACATCAATAATTATTAGTTTCCACTAAAAAATCAGCAGATGAGATCGAAATTTTACAAGGTTTTGCAACGCGGATCAATGAGTTGGCAGCATCTCCCGCGTTCATTCTCTCACAGCTCGCGTTCATTCCCAAGATGCGATTGTGTGTGTGCACAACAGTTTTTTTTATAACTAATATTAAAAGGCTATTCCTAATTTCAATGTTATTGTGTATTCCCAACAAATTTCTCTTAAACCCAAAAATTTCCCTCCAAAACTTGATGTGACATTGCCACATATGACAAATTCAAAATCTGCCCTCAATTGTAATATAGATGGTATGGGCGGGGAGTAATGGCAAACTAGTAAATAAGTGGTATGTGTGCAGTAAAACGATGATTCGCAAATCAATTCCCCCACAAAATGCTTTTCCCCTCCTCTTTCTGATTTCTGTATCTCTTCCCGCTGATGACATCCAAACTCTCGTTACCTTTCATCTTCTCTCCAAACCCAACTCACAAATTCCCTACGTATGCCGCTCAGTCTTTCAAATCGACTGAGAAAATTGGCTAAATGCCACCGGTCAAAGTTGGGTTTTAATTTTTACCACCATTTTTTAAAACTTTGCTAGAATAACACCCTAACGAAAATAGTGACGAAAATACCCCCAGTCAAAATAATATAAAAGCCCTTGAAAAACGAAGCGGTCGGGGGTCTTTCTCCTTCATTTTGCCGCCTAAATCGTCCACCTATCCCGCGAAACCCATAAATCATCCCGACGTCGTCCTCGCCGACCATCCCTCCACCTCTTTTCCCGGCTACAACCGCATATGTCGAAGCTGCAATGATCCGAACCACCGAAAGCACAAACCAATAGCCGCTTCTCCAACTCATTCGGCATAGCCCTCGCACGCAGAACTCACAGCACTGCCGTACCAAACCTACAGCTCCTCATTGATTATCGAACGAGGTAAGTGAAAAGCGATTTATTTTGGAATTTTTTAAATTTTGGGTATGATTTTAAGGCTTCATCCTACTCAAATTCTTCGCAAATGTAAAGGATATTGATGCTCATAACACTAAACATGCATAATAGGACATTAGCATCAATATACGTTAAAATAAGTTGGAATACGCTAGTAAACGCTAGTTTACGCGACATTTAGAAGCGCAAAGCAGCGCATTTCAGCGCAAATTGGCGTATATAAGTGCATATCAGTTAATTTGAGGGGATAATAGTACGTACATATCTACGAAGCATTATAATGCGACGAGGGTCATGTTTTTCTATTTGTTGCAAATCGACTAAATGTATTCCACTGACTGTTCAAATTCAACCCACATATCGAAAATTCAATGGCAGGAGGAGGACGAAATTTGCACTGGTGAGATGTTCTTCAAATAACGATGGTGATGATGATGATGATGGGGGAGGAGAAGCAACAAGACGTAGACGATGGTTATCTTGGATTCCTTCCAGTGGGTTCTCGCCGGAGAGGATATTGAAGCTGATCTCTGGGGCCACTTCCAGCCCCATCTGCCAATTCATCGATTCGCCCAACACTTTTCTGCATTCCCTCGACCCAAGAATCAAATTGGTAATTTTTTTTAAAAAATCGTCTTTCTGTGTTCTTTCTAATTCACCGTGTGGTTGGCTGTGGGCATTGACAAGAAACGATGATGCTTTTTGTAGACTTGCATAGGTTAGATTTGGATAGCACGAACCCTAGTTTTGTTTGACTCGGAATAGGTTTTATCGTTGAGAATCAGTAGAAGATTGAGCTTTTAGTTACTATCATAAGCTTACATCAGGATTGACATCAAGAGACATGTAAAGAGAAGAAACTAGCTTAATTGATATGTGAATGTTTAGATGGATGAGTGGTAGTACAGTAGAGGACATGTAAAAAAGCTGGTGCATCCTTAAGACATTGAAGCATATAAAACTGATGATGCATTCTTAAGTAAGAAGTTGAAGTATATGAGTATATCTAAGATGAAACATAATTGACATTGGAATGCTGACATAGATAATGGTTTAGTCATGAGTATGTAACTATTTAGTCGACCAGTTGGGAGTGATCGATTGTAACCGATGAATGTGAGAACCTGTGTTGTAGTGAGAGATGTGCTGACGTGACCTCCTACGTTGTCTATGGTACTTAATCATATCTTTGTTTATTTATGAGAGTGAGAGAAACATCGGTCTATATTAGGAGTGGCAAATGGGTCAAGTATGGGTCTGGTTGTTGACGGATAAATCTGTTTACCCCTAACACTTACCTGACCGGTTTATTCACGGGTCATGTGTATGCAACCGGTGGGTTCACAGGTTAACATGCTAAGGACCCATTCGACCTGTGAAACAAAACCTTCATCCCGATTCTGCAAAGAAAAATCTGAAAAATAATAAAATCTCTGTTTTCTCTCCACTTGTTCAATCATCACTCCCATAATTTTGTCCCTTTGAAACCAAGATCAAAACAAAAAAAGTTCACATTTTGAGTACGATTCAAAGATTGAATTATGCCACTAATGTTGTGACTCCAATTCATACAACAAGATTAATGATCCCTCTATAAGTTGACCATGTTGCAATTACAGAGCACCACACTAGGTTATATTAAAATATACATCACAACATCAAGGTCAATTTAGTTATAAATACACATCCAAGTCAAAGGGATAAGATGAGATCAGTCAGGAACTTCATCTCTATTTTTTTATTTTTCACCTTCCGTCCTTGCTTGCTCCTCATCCTTGGCCATCTTCCTCTTGTGGGTCTCTTTGAGCTTATCGAGTGCCGCCTACATCATGCCTCTTCCTTCATTAACAACATCGTTATGATCTCGGGATCTTTTTCAAACATCGAACTCCTTTCGCTCATTCTCAGCAAAATTTATGGGCTGTTATGTTTTTGTTAGAAATGAGAGAAGGGGAAAGAGAGGAAATTATAAATTTTTTATATTAATGGGTCAAAACATGTTAAAAATTCTAACCCACTACCCAACCTGCTTACTAAATGGATCAATAGGTCGGGTCACTCACATGTCAAACTTATTTATGCACGAACCAAACCCGTTTATTATGGGCCGGGTATAGGTTGGGTTCATAGATCTGGTTTAGACTTCCATAAATGTTCTATATCCATAATGATGATCGTGTATTATATATATATATATATTTTTGACAAGTAAAGTGATTCTTTATTCATATCAAAACACAACATAACAATACAAGAACGACCCTATAGGTAACCTGAAAGATAATAGGAAGAGGGGGGATATGGCACAAGCGCCGTCACCCACTACCAACTACTATCAATCACGTAACCCATGGGAGAGTTTCTAAAAAAGGGAAGAAAAGTCACAAATCTGGGAAGCCCCAATTTGCAAAAGGCATAGCAGCAGAAGGATGTTCCCGATCTATATCCCGTAAGGCTATATGAATATCCGTGGTGATGGCGTCAAATAGAGTCGTTTTTCCCACCACCTTCCCATCAAAGATCCTACTATTACGTTGCTTCCAGATATGCCATACTATGGAAGCTAAAGCAGTCCTTGCTAAAATACTCACACTGTCATTCCTATTATACCGAGAAAGAAACAGGTCCCCCACCTCTGAAAGTGAAACTGGCGCAACAGTAGAAATACCCAACTTTAGTAGGGTTCTACAAAGAATGTAACGGGAATGCAGCTAAAAAATAGGTGATCCACACTTTCAGTGGCATCTTCCTGACATAAAACACAGTGATGATCAGTGGCAACACCCCATTTATGCAGTAGATCTCTCGTAAGCAACTTTCCTTGGAAGGCACGGAGAAGATTGATAGCCATCTTCGGAATATGATATTTGAACCAGACAATTCTGTAATAAGGGAAAGGGGCTTAACAGTGCGCGCACCCTCCCATGCGGATCGTAAGGTACAGGTGGGGCCGCCTGACCAATCCCATGTGTCACTCCCCTGTGACAGGGTTACCGCCTGGAGCTTATGATGCAAATCATGGATATCAGGATCATCATTCCACTCATTACCTGACCAGTAGTCTCTCACAAGCTTACCAGATATGCCATACTATGGAAGCTAAAGCAGTCCTTGCTAAAATACTCACACTGTCATTCCTATTATACCGAGAAAGAAACATGTCCCCCACCTCTGAAAGTGAAACTGGCGCAACAGTAGAAATACCCAACTTTAGTAGGGTTCTACAAAGAATGTAACGGGAATAGCTGCAGCCAAAAAATAGGTGATCCACACATTCAGTGGCATCTTCCTGACATAAAACACAGTGATGATCAGTGGCAACACCCCATATATATATAGAATAATGGGTATCATATGTTATATGATGCTTCGCTTCATATGTCAAGATACAAAAAGGTGGGAAGTACAAGTACACATGCGCTTTTACTTGTTGTACTATCCGTCTTTTTGTGTCTTAGCATATGAGGCATAAGATACCCATTACACACATAGTGATAGCTTAGCAAATTTAGCTCTTCTAAGGGCCAACAGAACAAGAGAAAATATTCAACTATAAGATAATCTCCAAGTTGAAAAAGGAGCGAGAGGTTAATGGATTGGAGAGCGTGGATAAGCAGGGTGGAACCCCAAACATATTAAAGGCTCATTGAATGAGGTCATACTTGAGGATACAATGGCATCCAAGATCTTAGTAGAGGGGAGGTCACTAGAGGAAAGACCAAAGAGCTCAAGTTGGTGGAGAGAGGCATGTACTCTCCTCCACCTATCAAAATTAATGGCAATCATAACTTCAAGGATAAGAGGAAGAAGAAACCAGTGAACTCTCTGGTAAGGATAGATCAACAGGGTGCAAGGAAAAGGGTTTCTTTCAAAGATGTTTATGACTTCATTGATGAGGTGTCGAAACGCAGATTGAAAGCCATATCCTCGATTTTGTGGACCAAAGGACGGCATGTGGACTAGTTATCAATCACGTTCAGCCAAAAAGAAAGAAAAAGGTAGAAGAATGGTGTAGGTGGAAAGGGTGAATTAGAAACACAAATTGGAAAGGGAGTTGGGCCACTAGGAACTGTGTGGAAACATGCCATCGGAGCAACAACTACTTTTACGGTTGCACTGCTATTTTTGCCATGGCGACGACCACCAAGCATCGGTATGTCCAAGGCAAGAATGTCAAGTGTGCAAAAAATTAGGAGGATAGAGGAAAAACAGAGGCATTGTGATGCTTGAAAGAACTAGCACAACTCGAGCACTTACTGCAATTCTTGCCAGAGGTAAGGCAACACATAACCACGAGTGGATGGTGATGTGACAAGAGTGTCTGCTCCGTTAATGTTCATTCCTCAAGACAAAGAGATACTTGCATACAAAGCAAATCTCAGGAAAATGATTGGCCTTGTTTACATTGTCTGAGAAATGCTTGGCCTTGCTTACATTGTACGAGGCAATCTGATGTTGAATGAGGTCAGCGACGGACTAAGGAAATTCAGTAATTTGCAAATGAAGTGGTTGTGACAGCCGATGAGGTTGGATGATGGCAATCTCTTCTGATTCTCATCACCGGAATGTGTCAATTTCTTAACATAGAGAAAATCAAATTTGTGAGGACATTGTAGCATCAGATTAGTTATGTTAGCAAGTGTATGTTATGCGCTCCCTGATTTGTTATGTCACACACAAATTAGTCATGTGCACCCAATTCAAATTTATTCGGCCTTAGCAAGTGTATGAAACATCCATAGGCTTTGGCTTATGTTGTAACATGTTATTATTGCTAGCAAACTATCAACTTGCGCTGAAGAATAAGAATATGATCCATTTCTTCTTAAGCCCATCTTTAAAAAAATTGTCTAGGTCCACACTGTAATAAATAAATAAATTATTTATTTATTTTTATTATATTTGCCTAAGTAATTAGTGGTTTCCTCATGTTTTGTTTTGTTTTGTTTTTTCAGTTTGTTCCTTTCAATAACCAGAACACAAAACTCTTATGACAGGGTAGTGATGCATGCATACACCTTCAGGTATCGCATGAACATAGCTACGCTTGTATATTAGTGCCGTAGATGAAGGTGTAGAAGTATCAAGTAAGAAATGCAAACAGTCATATTGAAAAGGATATCATTAGCCATTGAGATAGAGTATAAAATACTATAAAATTCCATTCTTTCACCTATTTAAATATATTTGATTGATAATGAAGTTTAGGCTAATGGTGTAGAATACGAACGATTTTAGGGGTTTGAAAGGAAATTTGAGGAAGAATACAAGAAATTAGGGTTCCAAGGCTTCTCGTCAAGAGAAACCTTTCGCAGGTTTTGGGAAAATTTTAGTTCTAAGGACTTCATTGAATAATAATAAAGCAGTCTATAGCCTTTTATAGGCTTACAACTCAACTCCTCTCTTCCCCCAACCAATATAAGACTAAAACGCCTAAATAATAAAAACTCTCTAAAATTCTTAAAAGACTCAAAATAACTAAAACTCTGAAATTAAAATAAAATTACAATTAAAATTAAAAATTAAAAATTCTGATCACTATCATTCTTCTCGGTTTGAGAACTTCATCACATAGTGAAGAACGACAAAAGTAGAACAATTGGACAGAAATTAGCAGTTCTCTGTAGTTAGAAAAGACACATCCACAAACTCTGAAGTGTAATAGGATGCACTGGTAGAAGTACATCTTCAGAATGTTTCTCTCAATTCACAAAAGACAAAAATATTCAGCACCTATTTATTGGTTAGGAGAGGAGGGTTTATGATAACAAATTCGATGTGCTCAATTAGAATTTAGATCTAGTAACGTTTCAACATGCAGCTTTAGATAGGGCTCTGGCTTAAATTGTAGTGCTTGATTAAGTTCTGTCTCTGGCTCAGAATAACATTGGATCAAACTCTGCTTCAAGCTCGGGATCTTGCTGTTTCTCCAATACTGGTTCAGGCTTTGCGTTAGAATTAAGCTCCAATTCAGGCTCAAACATAAGCTTTGTCTCAATCTCTTGGTCATGATCTGACTTCAGCTCATGATCAAGCTCACAGTCTGCCTAAAGTATTGAATCAATCTCTGCTTTTACTTGAGTTTACTCTTTTGTTCCTTCCACCATTGTTCCATCTTTTGATGAATTCTTTTCTATCTGACCATATCTCTACTTTCATGTTTGAAGATTGCTAGGGCTCATGCGCAACATATTGATACTTGAAAGAATATCGAGATTGCAGACGGAGTTTGAATCCTGACCATCGACAATTATGACGTGGAAGAGGGCTATACATTGATCCTACTTCTCCTTTAAATGTGTGATATGCCGCATATGCGTATGTATATTTCTGTATTTCTTAAAATTTAAAACAAGAGAAGAAAAATACTCTAGATGGGATTTCTAATCATCATATTCGTATATATCAAAGCCACAAAAGTATGAGACCTGGTCATACATTGTTCGAGGAGAATAAGACTTGTAGTAATCATCCTCATAGTAATCATTATCTCCTATAATTTAGAATGAATCTTCTTGTATGGAGGGTAGCTTTACATAGTTGGTTAAGTCAGTTATTCACTAACTTGAACTGCATTTAGGGTTCAAACGGAATCAGAATATTCAAAATAGTAAAGTGATGGGCCTGGGCCCAAACCCATGCGGGTTTACACCCGCCGGCCCAGGCCAGCCGCCACACCCCCCTCTAGCCGATCCATTGCCACACCCTCTTTTTTGTACTTGCCCTTTCCGAGTCCTCCTTGGAGTAGGATTCCCCCTCTCGCCCCGAGTCCTCCTTGGAGTAGGATTCCCCCTCCCGCACCGAGTCCTCCTTGGAGTAGGATTCCCCCTCCCGCCCCGAGTCCTCCTTGGAGTAGGATTAGCCGGACTAGTCCTACTTGGTTTAGGATTGTCATGGTTTCTATAATAAATAGGGGGTAGCCTTCTCTTATTTTCTCATGCTTAATATTGGAATATTTCTATTGAGCATCCATTAGGAGTAGACGAGTGCGGACGTCCTCTAGGCGTCTTGGGAGGCGGGCACACCTCTTTTGTGTCCAATTATCTTTTTATTTCGCTTGTTATTTTCTAATAAAAATTCCATCTTTGTTAGTTCCTAACAATTTGGTATCAGAGCACGTGACGATTCATGGCGGCTTCCACAAGATCGCAAGACAAATTTGAGGCGTTGGAGGCAAAATTCACGGGCGAGATCGAGGCGATCAAAAAGTCGTTGGCGTGGAACGACGAATCCATGGCCAAGTTGACTACTTCCATCTCCCAATTGGCGTCACATCAAGCAAAACACGACGACCAATTCGCGCAATTGATGGGTGCCTTGAATCAATTAGCAACAAACCCTAAAGGCGAAGGAAACCCTAACCCATCACCAAAGGCGGCACCTTTGAAGAAGGAGAAGGAGAAAGAAGAGATTTTTTTCCAAAATCAACCCTACTTCGTGGAGGAGTTGGACGAGGACGACGCCGAGAAGCCATGGAGGGACGACTACCGCGAGGAGGTGCGGCGGAGGGCAGTACAAAGCCAAAGAGAGGCCGAAGGACCTAACCGCGCGACAAGGAGGACTCGGGGCGGGAGGGGGAATCCTACTCCAAGGAGGACTCAGAAAGGGCAAGTACAAAAAAGAGGGTGTGGCAATGGGTCGGCTAGAGGGGGGGTGTGGCAGCTGGCCTGGGCCGGCGGGTGTAAACCCGCATGGGTTTGGGCCCAGGCCCATCAATACTCCCCCCCCCAAATTGGAGACTCACGGCGTGGGAGAAGGAAGATCAGCCCCCCCACGGCACGTGGGGGGGTCGACCAGCTGCGGAAGGGGACCCTGCCTGGGCCCGCCAGGCTCCGGCGACCCTGCCGGAAGGCCGGCAGGGTCCGCCGACCTTCCAGGGAGGGCCCAGGGGCCCGCCGAGCCTGGCCGAAGGCCGGCAGGCCCCTGTGGGTCCGCGACAGGGCAGAAACCCCTCCTGGCAACCGCAGGAGGGGGGCGGGGGCTTCGGACAGCAGGATAGGGGGGTTTTTGAGCCCCCCGAGCAGCGGACCACGATGACGGGAGGCCGCAGACAGATTTCGGGAGACTTTTGTGACCCTCCAGGGCACCGACCAGCACTTGATGATCCTTTCTACGGCCATGGACGCGGGAGAGGCTATTACTCCGACGGAAGGAGTGGATATGAGGCAGAGTTCGGCGATGACGTCGGATGGGACGACTTTGAGGGGCGTCGCGGAGGTCATCAGGGAGACTACGGGAGTCACGAGGCGGGCCACCCGGCACTACGAGACACTGGAGGAGAGGCGTCAGCACTACCGTCCGCCGTCCAGACAGGAGGGGAGACCCGAGCAGGGGCATTTTGGAGGAGATTGTCGCGTCCGGAAGCTGAAGATACCGCTATTTTCCGGAGAGGACCCACACGCCTGGTTATTTACCGCAGAGAGATACTTCACGGCCCACCACATGACCGAGGCCCAGAAGCTGGAGGCGGCAGCGATCTGCATGGAGGGGCGTGCTTTGGGATGGTTCCAGTGGAGGGAGAGGCGACAGCCGGTGAGGAGCTGGGAGGAGCTGAAGGATATGGTGCTGGAGAAGTTTAGAGACCCCCGACTGGGAAACTTGCACGAGCAGCTTTACGCCCTCAGGGAGGAGGGGTCGGTACGGGATTACATCGAGAGGTTCGAGACACTGGCCGGGCGAGTGCATGGCGTCTCAGACGAGTCACTGGAGGGAACCTTTCTGAAAGGGTTGCGCCCCAGCCTGCGCGCAGCAGTGAGACCCTACAAGCCTAAGGGGCTTTCGGAGGTCATAGAGATGGCACAGATGGTTGAGGATGCGCAGACCGAGGACAGGCGTGTTCGGAGCAGTTTCAGTAGTCAGACAGCGAGAGGCGATCCGTCTGGGACGGGAGGAGCTGGCACCTCGGTAGGGGTGGGGCAGGCGAACCGGGAGAAGGCGGGGGAGAAGAGTAGCACACCACTACCTGGGGGGCAGTTCAGACGCATGACGGACACAGAGATGAGGGACAAGAGACAGAAGGGATTATGCTTCCGGTGCGATGAAAGATTCTCACCAGGCCATAGATGCGCAGGGCGTAAACTCCAGGTGATCCTACTGGAGGACGACGAAGGCGAGTCTGATATCGAGGAAGAGACCACTGCGGCAGAGGATGAGCTTGAGGGCCAGCAGTTGGACGTAGCGGAGGTGTCCCTCAATTCCGTGGTCGGGTTCACACCGAATCATACCATGAAGCTGATGGGAGAGGTCGGAGACCAGGAGGTGACGGTGCTGATCGACAGTGGGGCCACCCACAATTTTATTTCCAGGAGGGTGGTGACACAGCTGTGCCTTCAGCTGACAGATTGCGGCAGCTTTAGCGTGATGATGGGGACATGGAAGAAGGAGAGCAGCCGTGGAGTTTGCCGGGGTTTGGTTCTGACCATGCATGGGATACAGATTATTGCAGATTTTTTACCTCTAGACCTTGGGAGCACCGACGTTATCCTCGGCATGACTTGGCTCCAGACTCTGGGGGAGATGACCATTAACGGGAAACTACTGCGGATGAAGTTTCAGGAGGCCGGGCGATCGGTGATACTACAGGGAGACCCCAGCCTCTGCAGGGCATTAGTCTCTCTGAAGACCATGGTTAGGACCATTCAGACGGAGGGTGACAGATATTTAGTGGAGCTGTACTCGCTGAACAGGGAGGGAGGAGCCGAGGCCAGTTCCGAGCAGCCCATTCCGAGGGAGGTTCAGCAGTTGATGGGACAGTTTGAGGAGATATTCCAGGAGCCTCGGGGACTTCCACCGCCACGGGACCACGAGCACGCCATTGTTCTACGAGAGGGGGTTTCCCCATTAGCGTGCGGCCCTACCGATACCCTCAGCACCAGAAAGATGAGATCGAGAGGATGGTTTCAGAGATGGTGCAGGTCGGGGTAATCTAGCCAAGCATTAGCCCGTTTTCCAGCCCTGTTCTATTGGTTAAGAAGAAGGATGGTAGTTGGCGGTTTTGCGTGGACTACAGGGCACTGAACAAGGAGACGGTCCCGGATAAGTTCCCTATACCAGTGATTGATGAGCTCCTAGACGAGCTACATGGAGCGACTTGGTTCAGCAAGCTAGATCTGAAGTCGGGCTATCACCAGATTCGGATGCGGCGGGAGGATGTGCCCAAAACGGCGTTCAGGATGCATGAGGGCCACTACGAGTTCCTGGTCATGCCCTTTGGGCTGACCAATGCCCCGGCCACCTTTCAGGCTCTAATGAATAAGGTATTCCGTCCCTTTCTCAGGCGGTTCGTTTTGGTCTTTTTCGACGATATCTTGGTGTACAGTCGTTCGCTGGAGGAGCACTTGGACCACCTGCAGGTAGTTTTTCAGGAGCTGCAGTACCACCAGCTTTATTTGAACAGGAAGAAGTGCCTGTTCGGACAGCCACAGGTGGAGTACCTGGGACATGTGGTGTCAGCGGGAGGAGTAGTCGCCGATAAAGCTAATATAGCGGCCATGCTGGATTGGCCACGACCTACTACTCTCAGAGGGCTACGGGGCTTCTTGGGGCTTACAGGTTACTACCGCCGCTTCTTAGAGGGATATGGGACGATCGCCTGGCTATTGACAGAATTACTAAAGAAGGATCAGTTCCATTGGGGTGACGAGGCGACGACAGCTTTTGAGGCCCTGAAAAGGGCAATGACCACGGTCCCGGTCTTAGCATTGCCCGATTTCACCCGACCTTTCGTGGTCGAGGCAGACGCGTCAGGACATGGGCTGGGCACGGTACTGATGCAGGACCATCGTCCTATTGCATACTACAGCCAAGTGTTGACCACCAGGGCCCGATTGCGGTCAGTCTATGAGCGGGAGCTGATGGCGATAGTCTTGTCCATTCAGAAGTGGAGACCTTATTTGTTGGGACGGGGCTTCATCGTT
This sequence comes from Scilla litardierei, assembly GCA_030789695.1. Classification (NCBI taxonomy): domain Eukaryota; kingdom Viridiplantae; phylum Streptophyta; class Magnoliopsida; order Asparagales; family Asparagaceae; genus Scilla; species Scilla litardierei. Next base: position 555,963,271 of record CM061142.1, read on the forward strand.
CGCACTGATCAGCGGAGCCTGAAGTACCTACTTGAGCAGCGGATGGTAGCAGAAGAACATCGGAAGTGGTTGCGCAAGCTGATGGGTTACAGATTCGAAATAGAGTACCGTCCGGGACTAGAGAACAAGGCAGCTGATGCTTTATCCCGGCGGGAGGAGGAGACAGAGATAGCAGCACTTACCGTATCCATCCTGGACGATTGGGGCCCACTGCAGCGGGAGGTTGAGACAGACCCGGATTTGGCGGTTATACGAGAAGCTCTTTTGCAGGGGTCGACTGAGTACCCGGGGTATTCATTGCAGGAGGGGCGATTACTGTACTGGGGCAGACTAGTGATACCAAGGACTTCTCCTTTCTTACCGACCATACTCAGAGAGTTCCACGGCAGTGCTATTGGAGGACATTCTGGGGTCCTTAAGACCTACCAGCGGTTATCACGGGAAATTTACTGGAAGAGGCAAAAGAAGGATGTGGCTAGGATGGTGGCGGAGTGTGACGTGTGCCAGCGTCACAAATATCAGGCTATGTCTCCAGGAGGATTATTACAGCCACTATCCCTACCAGACAGAGTGTGGGAGGACCTTTCTATGGATTTTATTGAAGGGTTGCCTAAGTCGGGAGGGTTCAGCGTCATTTTTGTTGTGGTAGACCGCCTCAGCAAATATGCACATTTTATCCCACTTAAGCCTCCTTACAGCGCTGTGTCAGTGGCCGACACTTTTGTGCGCGAGGTTATCCGTCTACATGGTCCCCCAAAGTCCATTGTTTCGGATAGGGACAAGGTGTTCCAGAGTAAGTTTTGGCAGGAGCTTTTTCGCCTACATGGGACATCATTAAAAAAGAGCACTGCTTATCACCCCCAGACAGATGGCCAGACAGAGGTGGTCAACCGCAGTATAGAGACGTATATGCGATGCTTCATCTCGGAGAATCCTAAGGAGTGGGTTCGCTGGTTACCATGGGCAGAATATTGGTACAACACTTCATACCACACGGCAGCCCAGACGACACCCTTTAGGATTTTATATGGCAGAGACCCTCCACACTTACTTCATTATGGGCAGGAGACGACCCCGGTTTCTGATGTGGAGCAGTACTTAGCTGAGCGGGACCGGGTTCTAGAGGAGCTGAAGATCCATTTGGCGAGAGCTCAGCAGGTGATGAAGGCTCGGGCAGACCTCCACCGCCGAGATGTACACTTTGAGTTGGGTGACATGGTATATCTGAAGTTAAGGCCCTACCGGCAGAGGTCGGTGGCTCATAGGAAGAATGAAAAGCTGTCACCACGATATTTTGGGCCTTTTGAGGTCGAGGCACGGGTTGGATCGGTAGCTTACAGGTTGCGCTTGCCGTCAGGATCGACCATTCACCCGGTATTCCATGTTTCACAGTTACGCCAGGCTATTGGCACCCACACTTCTTCTCCGACATTGCCCGAGTCACTTACTGCGGATATGGAGGTTGGACTGGAGCCAGAGCTACTGAAGGGGGTACGCCGGACCGACACAGGCGCGCGACAGGTCTTGTTGCAGTGGAAGGATCTACCAGAGCACGACAGCACTTGGGAGGACATGGCTGATATGGTGTTGCGATTCCCAGATTTCCACCTTGAGGACAAGGTGGCTCTTTGGGGGGGAGTATTGATGGGCCTGGGCCCAAACCCATGCGGGTTTACACCCGCCGGCCCAGGCCAGCCGCCACACCCCCTCTAGCCGACCCATTGCCACACCCTATTTTTTGTACTTGCCCTTTCCGAGTCCTCCTTGGAGTAGGATTCCCCCTCCCGCACCGAGTCCTCATTGGAGTAGGATTCCCCCTCCCGCCCCGAGTCCTCCTTGGAGTAGGATTAGCCGGACTAGTCCTACTTGGTTTAGGATTGTCATGGTTTCTATAATAAATAGGGGTAGCCTTCTCTTATTTTCTCATGCTTAATATTGGAATATTTCTATTGAGCATCCATTAGGAGTAGACGAGTGCGGACGTCCTCTAGGCGTCTTGGGAGGCGGGCACACCTCTTTTGTGTCCAATTATCTTTTTATTTCGCTTGTTATTTTCTAATAAAAATTCCATCTTTGTTAGTTCCTAACATAAAGCTGCACAGAAAATTCCCAAAACACACTTAAAATTTCCTGAAAATCCAATGGCTCGTCGTTGAGCCGTTGACCGGGTCAATCGACTCGGTAGAACTGGCTCGGGCTGACGGCTCGGCTAGATGGCTTAGACTAGCGGCTCGGCTCGGCGTAGAGTCATGTTCGGCTTGACCGAGCCAACGACGTAGCATCGCCGGTTCGGGCGGTGAGAATGTGTTTTTCATCGATTTCGACAGCGGTTTACCAGGATTTTTGTTGCTGTAGCTTTGTTGGGGGCTGGGGAGTATTTCTAGAGGGTCGACGGCGTTGGTCAGCGCTGATGGTGACACCGATGATCTTCGAGTGATAATGGAAACTAGGATTTCGAAGGTGAAAGCTGCTCGTCAGTTCAATCGCAATCTTTTTGATAGCAATGGCTTCCATAAGGCTCTTATGTGTTTCAATCCGAAGCTGAGCTTGAGAGTATTATTGTTGAATCATCTTCTTATAATCTGGAGGACACAAAATGATGCTTTTTTCAAAGACGAGATTGAGCATGCTCAGGATGTCTCCGACCATATGCGTAAGAAAAAAGAAGATTTGAATGAGTTTTGGCAGTGCTTTTGTCGACTTCGGTACAGGGTGGCCGCCTCGATCATCTCCTTGTTAAGGGAGCTGATGGGGGAAAGCTGACAACGGGCGTGCGATGATGGTCATGGTGTCAGTTCATTGAACTGGGAAGGACAGCTATGGGCTTTAGGGTTAGGGTTTTTGGGGTTTTTGTTGTATATTGGCAAAAGAAGGTGACGACTGGAAAATTAGAGTTATGTTTTTTGAGAATTTTTAAAGAGAATTGAGAACTGTTCGGCTTTGATACCAAATTAATGTAGACCGAAAGATTTTATGGATTTGAAAAGAAATTTAGAGAAGAGCAAAAGAAATTAGGATTCTAAAGCTTCTCACTAAGGATTCTAAAGCTTCTCGCTAAGGGAAACTTTTCTCCGGTTTTGGAGGAATCGAGGAATCAAGATTTCATTGAATAATAATAAAGCAGTCTAGAGCCTTATATAGGCGTACGATTCAACTCCTCTCTTTTCCCAACCAATATGAGACTAAAACTCATAAATAATAAAACTCTTTAAAATTCTTAAAAGACTCAAAATAACTAAAACTCTAAAACTGAAATTAAAATTTAAAATTAAAATTTCTGATCCTTATCAGCTAACTTATATGTTTTCATCGTTTCCTAGAAACATAAAATTTGCATAATAGTGAGAAATTAGTGTGACTAATGCTAATTTGTATGACAACTACTACGACCCAAGTACTTTGATCCATTTAGAGAATCAACAATCGGACAATGATTGGATCATCTCATGTATGGTGATTAGATCATCCTGATGAGTGTTAGAACACTATATTGTCAACAAAATTGTTATACGAGCTTTAAGAAACAAAACATACGATAAATTTTTAATAGTAAATAATACTTGGATTTTTAAGACAGTTAATTTTTCTATCTCCACATTAAGTGAAGTAGGTTACTCTTGTGAATATAATTTTAAAAATCTTATATATTTTAAGTTATTAAATGACATGAAAATTATGTAACTCTTGTGGTCATAATATAGTTATATAAAGCTAACATGAAACCAATATTTTTGTTTCTTTATTACTTATTTCGCGTCTATTTACATTGCTCATATTGTTGTATATTTTTTTTAGAGATTCACAGTTGAGAACTCACTATCAGGCACATTAAGATCATGAAATTTAAATGAAATAATATTTTTAACGATTTTTTCTTCCTTTTTATGGTTTAGCCAAACATTTATTAGGCGTTAATAATGTATAACTATACTCAAACCAATGTTTCAAATATCGATCTGATATTCGCAATATCGATCGTAGTATCGGAAAAAATAAGAGGCCGATTCAATAATCTGAGATTTTATTTTGGTTTCCGATTTTTGCTTGGTATCAATCGTAATTTTAGAATCAGGTTGCTAGTTTGGCCGATATCTTTGGTTTGAAATATTAGTCGATATTAGTGTTTTTTCTTTTACATTTTTAGGTCAAATCTAATTAGATGTGATCTGACCTGATCCGATAGCTAATAACCCTTATAAACTGGGGATAGGGAGGTCGACCCAATTATATAACCTTAATTTTGTCGAAAAATTATCGACTGTCACTAGTTGATTTCTCTTTCTTCTTCCTCTTATCGTGTATTCAACAATCTCATACATAACTGGTGGCATCGGTTCAATCTTACGCCTCTCACTCCTCTCAGCTCGGATCGCCACTCTAAGCCTTTCCTTCTTTTTCCTCTTGGTCTCTACAATTATGGACGTGGTGTTAGCAAAATGAAACATATCTCTCTTATTTGCCAGTTCTATGATACCGAGCCGAGTCCTCGATAAGAACTACATCCAAAACTTCCTCAAAATGGTCCATGTTTTTAATTTTTTAATTTTAAATATAATTTGATATATTTTAATTTATTTTAATTTAATTTAGTGATGTGGTTGGAGTAAAAATATTTCATTCCCCCCCCAAAAAAATTGATCTTTGATTTTCATCAAAAATTTCTTCTCATTCAGTTTAGTCTAGTAATAATAATAATAATAATAACTACTTAAATTTAGTAACTTTTTTTGTTTATAGAGAATGGAATGCAAAAGAATTGAGAAGATGTCCTTTTTGAGCATTGGTTGTTATTGTTGCCACGTTTACTATTTCTCTATTGTTTAGAAATTCTACGAGATCCATTTACAAGAACAGGGAACTGGCGACAAAATATAATAAAAAAATAAAGGATCAAATATATTTTCAAGTATCTTTTGTGTTTTAATTTTGGTATTTTTCTGATGTTGGGAAACACTAATGATTTAAGAATGAATTTTTGCTGGGAAAGATATTTCAGCAAGTTTAATGCAATGTATTGAGTTAAGTATACCCTTAACATACTTTATGTGAGTTTATATGGTTAATAGTTTTATCTACTTAGATACATATATGGCGCATATGACATGTTTTAAGCATCTGATATATCATTCCGATATTTAGTTCATATGCCTACTATATTCATGATATCCGCTATCCGATATCATATTTTCCAAGCTGAAACATAACCGATATCCGATAGTTAAAACACTGACTCAAACCTTGGATCTACTTACTCGGGTTCACGTGGTGGGATGCAAGCAACTTACTAAAAGGGCTGGGATTTACTAAGTTTTTTTCTAAATTTTTTAATCGGTCAACCAATCAGAACCCAACAAATATAGGCAAGATACATAATAGACTAAAGCATCTAAAAACAAGGGGGTTGTCTGCATTTCCAAACCTAGTTATGGTGCTCGATATAATTTTTCACAATACGAATAATAGCAGCCTTCTTATCCAGAATAAAACTTAAATTTAAAAACCATAGCCCATAAAATTCTTTTTCCCTCTCTGTATCTCTTTCTTCCTCCCGCCAATGACATCCAAACTCTCATTCCCTTTACTCTTCTCTCCATACCCAATTCACAAGTCTCCTCTTTGTGCCATCCAATCTTTCAAATCAACCCGATTGATTCCAATAACTGTTATAATTCGACCCACAGAAATCAATTTGATAGGACGAGGAAGAAGTTACATGGATAATATGTTCTTCAAACGTTAGTTGATGATAATGATGGAGCAGGCGGTGCAACAAAAAGTAGAATGTGGTTATCTTAGATTCCTGCTGGTGGGTTCTCGATGGGGAGGATCTTGAGCTGATTTCTGGGGCCACTTCTAGTTCCATCTGTCAATTCATTGATTCCTCCAAAACTTTCCTGCATTCCCTCGACCCAGGAATCAAATTGGTATTTTTTAATGTTCTTTCTTTGTTTTGGCATCGACAAGAAATGATGCTGCTTTTTTCAGAATTGCATATGTTAGATTTGGATGGCACAACCCCTAGTTTTGTTAGACTAGGAATAGTGTTTATCATTGAGAATCGGTAGAAGGTAGATCAATTGGTTACTATCATTAGCTTACGTCAGGATTGGCGTTGAGAAACATGTAAATAGAAGAATTTAGCGTTATTGATATGTGAACATTGAGATGGATGAGTGGTAGTACAGTAAATACAGGTAACAAGCAGGTGCATCCTTTGGATGTTGAACTATATCATATTGATGATGCATCCTTTCGACAGTAAGTTGAGGCATATGCAGATTTCCAAGTTAAAATCATAATTGACATGGAATGTTGATATAGATGAGGGTTTCGCCATGCGTATGCGACTATTTAGGTGACCAGTTGGGAATGATAGATTGTACCCGATGAATGTGAGAACCATGCTAAGATGGATGTGCTTATGCGACATCCTAGGCATCTAAGGTACTTAATCATATCTTTGTTTATATATGGAAATGAGAGGAACATCGTCTATTTCTAATAATGATGACCCTGTATTTTTGTTAATTAAACTCTGCTTCAATTTTTTCCATTTCATCTGACGTGCATGGTATTAGTTTACTTCACTTCATGTTTGCAGGTATGGCTGTTAGTTCTTGTTATCTTACCTGCTAGGTCAAACATATACATGCGCCTCGGATTAGTTGTATACCTCAGCTTCTTGTCAATATGGGTTCTTCCAAAGCATGTTTGGGCGGTAAGCATATTTACCTTATTTTCATAGTCCTACTTTCCCCCCTTGTGAAGAATTAGTTTACACCTGCTTGATGATGGCTTGTTCATTTTTTAAAATGGCAAATTCCCCGACCTGCATGAATGATGCCTTTTGTTTCTTGAATAAATGCTCTAACTTTTTTTTAATGATTCAGATTTCCTTTTAGGCTCGTTCTTTCTTTATTGTACTAGAGATTATCTTTCTTGAGAACCATCAACCCTAACATTCCTATTCTCCCTTTGCAGGATCAATTAGGAAGATCGGCTTTCCTTTCAGGAATCTTATTCATCATGCTGGGATTTGGTTCGGATGGAGTACCTCCAATTGTCCAGTTAAGAACTCCTCCATCGCATATGATTGGATTATCAAGTCTTCCCTCATCGCTGAGAGGTTATTCTTATTCAATCATGAAGATAGGACCATTGCAACTTACAAGGAAAGGCTTGTCATTGGCTAGTACTTCTGCATGCTTATCATTTACTGTATGTTTTCCTGTCATAACTTTGGAATGTACTTTTGGGCTTGTAAAACTATTTAATGCTACTCTAAAATATCCTTTGCCTAACACTGCATCTCTATTTTGCTTCATTTTTCATCATTTTAGCTATTAATAGCTGCCGGACAAGCCTTCCATTGTTCTGTTTGTAAAGTTATAACGTGACCTGATAAGCAACTTAATCCATTTTTGCTATTTCCATTCGGATTGTCTTTTTTGCACTCATCCTCTGTTAGAACTTTACGTATGGTGGTGTTTTTTTCATTGTCTCGGTTCCAGCTAACAAACTTTAGTCATTTTCCAACATTTGTATATGCATAACCAAGAAATATATTTTCATTAGGTCACTGTTTCTGAGATTTTAGTGCCTTATTTCGAGTAAGTGTGTGTAGAATAATGAGTATCATATGACATAAGGGGGTTAGCATCTATACGTCTCCAAAATTCCACACTCCGTTATTTTTTAGGATCGGAGCCGTTCATTTTGATCTATTTGTTTTAAAACCCCAAACCATCAAATATCGGATGAACCTAAAGGGTTTTACCCGTTCATCTACCTGTCATAAATTTAACGTGAATAGAACTTTTGCAACTGATAGATGAATAGATAAAGCCTTTTGTGTTCATCCGATATTTGGGTTTTTGGAATATGAAGACAAAATGAACGGTTCCAATTGCCTAAAAAATATAGGAGGATGGAGTTTTCGAGGCCACATATGAGGACTTAGCTCATGTCATATGATACCCATTATTTTTGAAGGATTAAAATCGTTCATTTTGATCTGCATATTCCAAAATATCAAATATCGGGTGAACTAAAGGAGATTTGCTCATTCTTGCACCCATCATCAAAAAATCTATTATTACGTGATTGTTAAATTTACGTTGGGTGGATGAACGGGTAAAACCACTTGGTTTCATCTAATATTTGATGTTTTGGGTTTTAAAATATGAAGATTAAAATGAACGGTTTCGACCCGTCTAAAAACTTCATGAGGTTGGAGTTTTTGAGGCCACATGAGGCTTAACCCTATATGTGATATGATACACATTATTCTAATATATACACATTATTCTAATATATACCATTATTCTAATATATACCATTATTCTAATATATATACATATATATAGCAATATGGAGATCAGCCATCAAAAGAGAAAATTTTCTTTTTGGTTAGCATATAAAACCACATACTATTGGCCTACTTTGCCCACTAATTAGGTCACACTTTTAATTTTGATGATGACAAACAACTCATATGCTACTAATATGTTTATTTAGTGACTTTCATATGACAACAAGCATACATTGACCAAATGGCAATTTTGTAAGTTCTACATCATTCAACTTGCCCTACAGACGCTCAAAGATCATTATACATGGCCAAAGCGCATCATGATAATTCTCTATTAATTATAGCTTCAAAATGATGGCCAAAAATCAACTAGAAGATGAAGAGGCATTTTGGTAATTCTATATTGGTCAAACATCTTCTACAAAGCCAAAGAAAGAAATAGAAGATAATTTGATCAAAGACTTGGTCAAAATATATCTAGAAAGTCAACTCATGAATGAAGAAGAGTTTATGAAAGATTGCATGTTTGGGGTGATTATCAGAGTTCTAGTGCAAGTGGGATTCAAAGAGTTCATGTGGACAAACAGCTTTAGTTGGCTACTAGAGTTAAAGCGCAACATAAAGTTTGATTTCTACTAGGATTCATGTGCAAAGAAACACAAATGAGTTCTACTTCATCAATAATTATCCAAGTTCAATGCACCATGAAGATTGGAGAGTCAAAGCTAGGAATTCAAGCTAATCAAGAAGTCATATTTCATCAAGGATTGTCCAAGTGCAATACATGTCCAAAGTTCAATGCATCTAGCTAGGAGTTTGATTCTAACCAGGACTTGGGATTGAAATTGGCTAGAGTTCCTATCAAAAGGAGTTTGAATCCAACAAGGAGTGCTACAAAGAAATTTGACTCTGACTAGGATTGGTGTGTGCATCCTATAAATACCCATGGACTCCCTAAGCAAATCTTAAGGAAAAAATATCAAAGCTCAAGTTCTAGCCGGTCCTAGCTCCTCCACATTGATCCCTTCATTGGCCGAGCTTCATCATTGTTCTACATGCAATAAAAGCCTCCAAGCAAGATGATGTTCACCAAATCCTAGCCATCTTCATCCAAGCATTGAAGAACGATATCAAGAGCAGTCAAACATGTCTTCTCTTATTTTTCAGTCGAAAAGGACGATCTCACGATTCCAACGGATATTTTTACGGATTTTTCTGAGCTCGGGTTTATTTTCTATATTTTCTGGAAAACATTGCATAGTTGAAAAAGCCAACACGGCCGTGCAGATCTGCGCACAGCCGTGTCACAAATGCGAAAATTGATTTGAGCTACGAACTTCAAAGAGACATAACTTTTGACCCAGAGCCCTGATTTGCAAATCGTTTGCTCCGACACGATCACGACCTCGCATATTACACTATGATGATCTCTCCGATTTATTACTTCAGTTTTAGATCAGTTAGATTTATATTTTTGTGAGATTGTATTATCGAATTACTTCATCCTGAAGTTATCATTGAGCTTATTTTCTCTGAGGTGAATTTTGTACGGTTCGATCACCGCCTATAAGAGTGATCAGGTTAAAACGGTTTGGTCACCACCTGGAAGTGTGATCAGGTTGTAACGGTAGAATCACTATTTGTAAGTGTGATGAGATTCTTTTTAGGGTTATTAAAAAGGGTTAAATCCTTTGGGTTGGTGTCAGAGAGTAGGCAGAGAGCCAGCTCCGTTAAAATCTATGATTGTGTACACTTTGATTTATTCCGCTGCATGCTTAAATTTTTATTTGTGACATACACCTTATTCACCCCCTTAGGGTGTTTTTCTCACACCTCACAATTTTTTCGACGATCGGATTTGTTTATTAATTACCATGTTTTAAAACTCCAAACTAATTTTTAAGCGAACCTATTGGATTTTACTCGATCATTTAGCCCTTACGAAAAATTCTGTTGTTGCTGCTGCAAAATCATTAAATTTACTACACGAGCAAAACCTCTTGTATTCACTTGAAAATTGATGGTTTGGAATTTTAGAATATGAAGGTCAAAGGGAATGGATCAAATCATCGGGGAAAAAATAACATTGGTGTGGTTTTGACGCTAGCCAAGTAGGAAATTTCCTCTTTGACTTGTTGACGCCTGTTTTTCTCATACACACACACGTACGTAGAAATAACAATGGATATACATACATACATACATATAAATAAATAACAATGTAACCCTTGCTTGCTGTCGTTTATAATATTGTTTTCCTGTCAAAGTTTCCCTAGTTTTGCAAATTGATCATGAAAATTGGTTCGAGAATGTCCAATTCTTTTTTGCCAAAAGATCAAATCGTGAGCAGCTGAAGTATGTTTAATTTCTCAATAGTAATAGAAAACACCATGTTGAGTGGATTAAATTGTATTACATATGGAATTCTTACTAGAACCTGATTGCTTCTGTTCATTAGTAAATTTTATTTATTTTATATAAAATATAGCCCTTTTTAATGCCCTTCTCTTTCATGGATGAAATATGTCTATTTTTCACATCTAGGATTTACAGATGCAACTCTATGAAAACTACATTTCAACATTTTCCTTGAAGTTTGGCTGACAGTTCCCTTTTCCTTTGGTGAAAGATATTCCAAAGTGCTAGTCTATGCTTGGCAACAACACCACCTGAGCAACTAGCGTCTGCATTACAGTGGTTCATGGCTCCTTTGGCAGTTGCTGGTGCTCCAATTGCTGAAATAATACTTACACGACTACTGTCATTGAGGTTTATCAATCTAGTTTTTGATGAGGCAAGTTTGACTACATTTTTCTTTGGGTGTCCTAGTTAGGTTAATGATTAGAACCAGCAGTTGAATGCACAGAAAAAGCACGATTCAATTCGCTACTCATCATATTTTTCATGTGTCATATGTTATTCATTTCTTTCCACATATATCAGCACAATTTTTTCTCCCTGTGCTGACATGATGGCTACCAGGTTCGCAATGCAGCTTTGGGGATTGTAGCACGTCGAATATGTTGGCAGCAATTGACAGTAATTGAAACACTAGATGGTAAGTGTCTCTTGAGTGTAGACAATGAAAGCTATTCTATTCTATAAGAATGCCAAGATTTATCATGAATCTGTCGTACTTAGGGTGACTTACTGGTTTCCAAATGATGCCAATGCTATAGTCTATATCCTTTTTAATTTCTAAACCCATCAGTGTGAGCTTAACAAGGTAGAAACCACAGTTCGACTGTTATTCAAGGCATTCTGCAATTATAACTTAATGTACTCAAAAGTATTATTCAGAGCCATAAAATAAGATGTACTTGTCCCCTCTTGCCTTGTGTTGATGACGTTCAGTTGAACTCCCCGCAAAGCATGAGCCTGTGAGACTAAGCTTAGTAGAATCATTTGCCTGTTATTATTAAGTTAATTCTTGCCTTTATCAATTATGCTAGGTGCTTCTGTTGTCAGTATAACTGTACAAGGATTTAACTGTACAAGGATTTCCAATGACCGAAACACTTGAGGATCAATTTGATGCACATTCCTCTGCAATTCCAGTTTGGCTGATTAGGTGGTCTTGATTATTGCAACTATTCTTAGTTTTCTTTTGAACTTTCAATATGCTCTACCTTGCTAGATATTTTCCTATACAAATCACTTTATTGCCAATCAGGTGTGACCAGTCAATTGACTAGATGATGTATTAAGATACAAATACCAGATGGACAAATCTAGGATCATGTGTGGAATTCTTCTCTTTAATGTTCCTGTAACTTTTTCTCTTTGAATAATTCCATTTAATTCATACATGCAACAAGCTACTAACCAGTTCAGTTTTATTTTCTTAATTAAGTGGTCACATTCCATTTAATTCCAATAATTAAGTGCTGCTGCATTTTTAATGGAAAATATCAATTATCTGCTAAAGTATATTTATTGTAGTTCTCGATAATGGGTTAGCTTAGTTTTGCACATATCTTGTCAGTAGGAACTTGTATAGTTGAATATTACTGTCACTGAATCAAACAAAATCATCAAATATATTTCTGTTGTCATGTCTGATGTTGCAGTGTTCTTCATGTACATCCGTCGGATCTTCAAAAATATTTTTAGTCATGCCGAGCAAATTTCCAAGGTATGACCTACACGATGCTTTTTCACACATGTTCACTAGTAACCTTCTTTTCGGTCCTAAGTCAGTTATTCAATGGATCATATTTCAAGGTTTTATATGCCGTATACCTAGCATTATGATGAAAGAACACGCATGAGGCTAAATTGAAACCTACTCTAAGGTTTGTTTTCTAAATTGGCATCAGCCATGTAGAGAAAATAATACAGCATTGCATTTGCAACGAGGATCAGGATATAAAATAGATTAAGCTCGTCTCTATCAAGAATTTATGTATGCATGCAACCGACTGAAAGAAATTATAGAAGTGTACTGAAAATGGATGTTGTCTAGCTCTAGGATTCCATAAAAATGGTAATAGCCTCAGTACTTGCAAAATAGAGTCATCTGAAGCATCTGTTGTTGTAAAAGCACTAATTTGTCCTCCTGCTCCCGAGTCTATCCTTGTGCAGGCAATGATCGCCAGAGGTTTTCTAGGCGATTGCAACACACACAAGATTTACTTATTTTCTTAATCACGACTTGGGTTTATAGATGTTCTTTCATTGTTGTGCCTTCTCTGTGTTGTCTGCACGGCCGTTCTTTCAGAAATGGCACTCATCTAGTACACACAAACGCATGAGGTATATACTCCATGACTTTCAAGTACTACTAAACGATGAACATTTTTATCGTTTCTTTCATGATTCATTAGCTATTTCTTATTGTATTATTGCAGGATTTATAATCAATCATATTTGTCAGCTATTTGCCCAAAGTCCTGACGCAAATAAGATCGTTGCTAATTCCATCAGATTATTACAGAATTTATATCATCAGATGCAGCCTGCAAGATCTCTCGCTTGGAAACAGACACTGCACAAAGCTGATCCAAGAAATAACTCACATGTAGGACCGTGCCCTGTTGCAAAGGAGAGAAAAGTATGGGGTTGTGTATCTTTCGGGGGCAAAAGTGGAAAAACGCATAGGTTAAAGTACAATAAAACATTGGTTTGGGTTGAGCGGCAAAGTGGAAAAAGGCTAATGACAAATCCGTAAATAAAGAAAAGGTGGAGGGTTTTTTTGGGGGTGCACATTGGCTTTATGAAGGGGCATTGGCAAAGATGCAAGTATATAGACTAAGGGGGCTTTTTCTTTGGGGGGTGAGGTGACATCCTTATGCGGATGGTAGATGTTGCACCCCTTACATTGTCACATGGGACAAAGGGGGTCACTTGCATTTGTCCTAGTAGGACTAAGGCGCCCAATTGTATATTATGACGTGGTGTACGGGGAACCAAGAAAAACCTTTCACACCGGAGGTGTTACCCACGCGCAGTCGGACATGAGGGGAGAGGGGAGGAGGGGGGGGGGGGGTGGGGGGTGGGGGGATAGCGTCAGGGGATAAAATTGAGAAAGGCATGGGCGTAAGTACAAAAAACACAAGAGGCAAAGTGGAAAAAAGCTTGATGGCAAGGCTATAAATAGGAGAAAGAGAGGTTTTTTTTGGGTGTAATGAAAAAAGAATGGCAAGCATGCAAATAATTGAAGTGGATGGGGCTTTTTGTTGTGTGCTCCAAAAAAAACGCAAGAGTACACCCAAGCCATCATCCAACCCTAAGTGGGCATCACTATGATGTGGCCAAACCATGGCCACATTTTTACTCATCCTTCTATCCTAGGTGGAATGGCCTGTTGAGGAACACCCACATTTGTATAAAGGATAGCAATAACCCTTGCACCCCAAAAAAAACCTCACACTCACAATATGTGGAACCCATGCCTAGGTGGATAGGAGAGAGACAAGAGAGAGAGAGATAGTATTGTATTGTATTGGAGGTTAAAGAGAAAAAAGCTTCGATGGCAATCCTGTAAATAAGCAGGGTGGCAATCATGTAATTTTTTATAGGCAAAACTGTAAATAACCGGGGTTGGGGGGTGGCAGTGAGTTGACACTCTACTGTCACCTTTGTCCCAATCAGCAATCCGTGTGGGATTGTCCATGGGTGTACCCCTCAAATATATAATAGATTATCCTTATGCTTTGAGCATACTTCTCCAAAAGTCAATCCGGTTAAATCTAGCTGCAACAGTGACGTACTGTCACGCCCCGCTGCCCTAATATGGAAGGCGAGACGTGAGGAGGTCCGCTCAGACGTGGAGCTGTGAAGCTGCAGTCCGATAAGCGTCTGTAAAAATTTCGAAAAGTAGCAGGTCCTTGCATCGCGACGAAACAACAACAATAATAAATCAGATAAGAAAATATCCACCAACAACGTCCAACAAATATTACATCACAGAATAGTCACAAAAGTACGAGTCTAAACAATAGGCCTAAAGCATGGCCAAACAAAACAAGAGAGATTGGTGCTACGCACCGAAACCTAACAACAACTAAGGAAAGGTAACAACTAAGGGGAGACTCCAAACGAGTCTAGGACTGGTCACCAGTGTCCTCGAACTCGGTCTCAACAGGGACCTCGAACTCAGCGTCAACGAACTGCTCGTCCTCAGCAACCTGCTCTGTCTCAAAGCCTGACTGTGACACCCAAAGAGAAAATGGCACATGTCAGCAAAAGTCTCCCAAGGGAAGCGGAGAACTTTTGTGCAAGGATACAAATAAAATAATGCAACTAACAGTTCTACAATGATGATATGGCATGACATTAAAAGAGTGCAACAATTAAATTAACAAGAAAATAATTAAGCACGTCGTAGCAGAAAGCTACAAATCACTATTTCACGATTTCACGATTAACTTGTATTCACGATGTGCACAGGGTTTACGCCTTTTGGCTGAAGTGGCTGTACGGGCACACTTCTACGCTCAAGTGATCGCTTAACCCTACCCCTCCACGTGTATCGAGCGTTGGTTTCCCAACAACACTGTGCTCGCTTCTGGATCACGAGCCAGGAAGTGTTTTTCAATATGGCATAGGGTTGTACCCGCAAAAGCAGGTGCCTAGCCTCAATAGTTACAATTATTGTAGCGTGTGCTACGCAATCACGATAGAACAATTTTATGCATGACATGTGATGAGCAGTTAAAGTGCGTACATTTAATTGAAAGTAAACGTGGCATGGCAGCATGAATGAAAACAGGTAAAAAGTGTCGGATCTAGTTTCGTTGTCAAACTAGATCAATATGGTCGTCTAGGCGACTATCATTTCACCGCCTAGTCTCTTTTACGCAACTACACAAATTGGCCTAAAACATGGCCTAACTAATTACTGGCAAGTATCACTTGCCTGTTTCCGGTGGTATTGGTTGTCGTGGGTTCGTCTGGACGGGTACTACGTATTGACACGTCTGGTTCTCTGTTTCGGTTAAACAAGTTAACGAATTAGGTTTATAGCGAGATAAGTCAAAATATCCAGTTAATCCTTAAAGTGGGTTTGTCAAATTTTATCGGGTTATCTAGCTAGAGTGAGGCCTATATGTGTTATAACATTCTTTTATTAACATGATAAGCTTCATTTTAATCAAATTTTATTGTCCTAACTTAACTACTAACATGCTGAAATTTAAAAGACACTAATAACTAATATTAACAACTAATCAATATTAACTAGGCTAATCGCATGGTCAAAACATGGTATTAAATAGCACACCTACTAAGTTTTACTTTGGGATAACAAGTATCATGTTAACATATAATAACATATAACCCTATCAAACTCTCTCTCCCACTCTCTTTATTACTTTCCCTGGTACTCTCTTTCTCATTTCTATCTCTCTGTCACTCACTCTTCCCTCTGTCTCCCTGTCTCCTTTCTCTTATTATTATTTTTTTGTTATTTCGTTTTCAATGGCAGCAGCAAATCGCAAAGGGGAGGACTTACGCTCGTGCGATGGAGAAGGGGAGATGGCGCTCCGGTGAGCGGCGCTCGGCGACCTTGCTGGCGGCGCGCGCTTGCTCCGGCGGCGGCGACGTTCTTGGCTGGGCGGCGCGCGCGGCTGATGGCGAGAGTGAGGGGGAGGGGGCGGCCAAGGAGAGGGGAGGAGGAAGAAGATGAAGAAGGGGAGTTTGTATGATCTGAAGTTGTTTGAGATGGGTTTGATTTTTGGGTATGATCTGAAGAAGAAGAAGAAAAGATTAAGGGTTTTATTTCTGAATTTTTTTGAATCAGAAATTCTTTTTTTTCAGATCTGGAATTTGTGTTTTCAGATTTGGATTTGGGAAGAAAAGATTGGGGAATTGATTTTGGGGCTGATCGAAGTTGTTTGATGGGTTTGCAGAATCTGTTTTCCAGGGGGAGAATTGTTGGCAGGAGGAAGTAGGAGATGACTGTTTGCGCTTCCTCCTCGTTGGTTACTGTTATAATAACAGAAGGGGGACAACCTGATGGGGGAGAGAGCTGGATGTGGGAAAGATTCAATTCAATGTCGGATCTGAACCACCCCAAACGGTGGAATCAATAGGTTAGGATAATTAATAACTTGATTAAGATTAAAGTTAACTGGTGATTAGCCTTTTAATTTAAGTAATTAAGTTGTTAAGAAAAAAATGTAATTATTAAAATACATAAAGTAATTAGTGAAAGTTAAAAGGTGATTAGTAATTTTGTAATTAGCGAGATAATTAAGTTAAGATAATTCATTAAGATTAATAGTCAATTAACGATGGTACGGTAAAACGAAACGGATACGCGCTCGTGTTGACGTACGAAGGAATTCGCGCACAAAAATATCCGGATGGAAAACGGACATACAATAATCATACGTCTAGAAAATACCGGCCGTTACATTCTACCCACCTTAAGAAAAATTCCGTCCTCGGAATTCTTATCCACTAAAGAGTAGGGAACAAATATGGGTAACGCTCCCGTATCTCATCTTCCCGCTCCCAGGTAGACTTTCCTGGTGAGTCGCGACGCGACATCACCCTGACTAGATCAACAGTCTTGGTCCTGAAAACTTTCTGACGTCGATCTAAGATCTCTACCGGTTGCTGTTCATACGTCAGATCTGGTCGAACTGTGATCTCTGAGTAATCCACAGCATGAGAAGGGTCGCTGATATAACGACGGAGCTGGGACACATGGAAGACGTCATGAACTCCCTCCAAGGACGGTGGCAAAGCTAAGCGATATGCTACCTCTCCAACCCGCTCTAGCACATCGAATGGTCCAATATATCTCGGACTAAGCTTGCCTCTTTTTCCAAATCAAATCACTTCTCGATTCGGGGAGATCTTCAGAAACACATGATCTCCTGGCTGAAACTCCAGAGGACGCCGTTTAGCATCTGTCCAATGCTTATAACGGTCCTGAGCGATCCAAAGCTTGTCTCTGATATCACGCACAACATTAACTGCTTCCACTATCATCTCTGGCCCCAAGAGCTCCCTATTACCTACGTCATCCCAACTCAGTGGCGATCGACATTTTCTCCCGTAGAGAGCAGCAAAAGGCGCCATGCCAATGCTCGCCTGATAGCTATTGTTGTAGGAAAACTCCACCAGGTGTAGATGATCCTCCCACGAACCCTTGAGATCTAACATGCATGCTCTCAGCATATCTTCCGAGATTTGAATAGTGCGCTCCGACTGTCCACCCGTCTGCGGGTGATACGCAGTACTGAACTTCAGACTGGTACCCAGATTGGTCTGCAGACTCTTCCAGAACTGAGATGTGAATCTCGTATCACGATCTGATACAATGCTCACAGGGACTCCATGCAAGCGCACGATCTCCTACACGACATAATTCATATCACGACTAGTACTAGAAGGAAACTATTAAGGTTTGAGTTAGGTCATTACCTCCATATACTTCCTTGCTAATATCTCCGTGGATTGCCCAACTCGGAAAGGTATAAAGTGCGCGGACTTGGTCAATCGATCAACGATGACCCAGATCGCGTCGTTCTGCCTGGTGCTCCGAGGTAAGCCAGTCACGAAGTCCATCGTGATGTGCTGCCACTTCCACTCGGGAATCGGCAGAGGTTGTAGTAATCCAGCAATGCGATGATGTTCAGCCTTCACTTGCTGACAC
Source organism: Scilla litardierei (assembly GCA_030789695.1). NCBI lineage: Eukaryota > Viridiplantae > Streptophyta > Magnoliopsida > Asparagales > Asparagaceae > Scilla > Scilla litardierei. Next base: position 555,981,690 of record CM061142.1, read on the forward strand.
ACAAGGCACTTGGCAACGCTCCGTGCCACACTTCTCTTCATCCCATGCCACCAGAAATTCTGTCGAAGATCCTTGTACATCTTAGTACCTCCAGGATGAATAGAATAAGGCGAACTGTGAGCCTCATTCATCAACTCCTCTCTTATATCTCCGGCAGGTACGCAGATCCTACTACCATATCTCAAAGATCCATCCGTGTGAATCAGAAAATCTGTTCGAAGCCCTGCTTCGACTTGCTCTCTGATCTTCTTCAACTTAGCATCTCCAGATTGAGCAGTCTTGATTCGATCCACAATCGTCGACTGAATCTGCATGTTCATCAACGACGATGTGACTCCTGGTAGGACAGCTTCAACGTTCATCCTTCGCAGATCCTGTTGCAATCTCCACTGAGTTGTGAGAATCATCACTTCGGGCAGTCGACTCAAGGCATCCGGTACGACATTCACCTTCCCTGGATGATACTGAAGATCGATGTCGTAGTCAGCCATCAATTCCAACCATCTACGCTGTCTCATATTCAGCTCCTTCTGGGTGAATATATATTTCAAACTTTTGTGATCAGTGAAGATTTTCACTTTCTCACTCAGTAAGAAATGTCGCCAAATTTTCAGTGCAAAGATGACGGCAGCTAACTCCAAGTTGTGAGTCGGATAATTCTTCTCGTGGATCTTCAACTGTCGAGAAGCATAAGCGACTACATGACCGTGCTGATGCAGAACGCATCCAAGTCCCTTGCCCGATGCGTCACAGAAAATCTCGAAGCCTCCGCTTCTGTCTGGAATAGCTAAGACTGGTGCAGTAGTCAGTCTCTCCTTCAAGGTGGAAAGAGCTTGCTCACAAGAGTCTGACCAACAGAACTTAACATCCTTCCTCGTCAATCTCGTCATCGGCTCAGCTATCCTCGAGAAATCCTTGATAAATCTGCGGTAGTATCTAGCCAATCCAAGGAAACTACTGATGTCCGATGCCGATCGAGGTGTATGCCATTCACTGACTGCTTTGACCTTCTCCGGATCCACTGAGATACCAGCTCCCGATACTACATGCCCAAGAAATGCAATTCTATCCAGCCAGAATTCGCATTTGCTGTACTTGGCATATAGTCTATGGTGACGGAGCGTCTCTAACACCATCTTCAGATGCTCTGCATGCTCCTCCTCGCTCTTCGAGTACACCAGGATATCGTCTATGAAAATCACCACGAACTTGTCAAGGAAGTCGTAAAAGATAAGGTTCATGAGATTCATGAACACATCAGGAGCGTTGGTCACACCGAACGGCATGACAACGAACTCATAATGCCCGTACTTAGTCCGAAAAGCAGTCTTGAATACATCTTCCTTCTTGACTCTGACTTGATGGTATCCGCTCCGGAGATCCAACTTCGAAAATACCCTCGATCCACCAAGCTGATCGAAGATATCATCAATACGTGGCAGCGGGTACTTGTTCTTCACGGTGATCTGATTCAATTCCCGATAATCAATGCACATCCTCCTCGATCCATCTTTTTTCTTTACCAGCAAGACGGGTGTACCCCAGGGAGATACGCTGGGATGAATGAAACCCTTCTGCAATAGCTCATCCAATTGCTTCCTCAACTCTTCTAATTCTGCAGGAGCCATACGGTATGGCGCCTTCGAAATCGGTTGAGCTCCTGGCATAAGATCGATGCCGAATTCCAACGCTCGATCGGGCGGCAGTCCAGAAATGTCTTCAGGGAAGACGTCTTCGAAATCTCTCACCACTGCAGGCTTCTCTGGTTCAACAATCATAGATGCAATGGTCAATCGGTAAGGCTGGGCTCGAAACTTGACAGGTCCAAGCGAACGTCCTCCGCCGACAAATTCGAACACTGGGTGGTCGGGAATTTCGAACACCACTTTCTTCCGGTGACAGTCGATCGTGGCATAAAAAGCTCCTAACCAGTCAATGCCAAGAATAGCATCAAAGTTGGATAGGTCGTGGACAATGAAATTAGCATATAATTCGTGTCCACTAATCACCAACGGGCACGGTTTACAACCAAGTGCAACCTTCACTACACCATTCCCAGTTGTAATGTTCCAACACTTGGGAAGTGTATAGGTGGGTATCGAGTGTTCGACTACGAACTTCCGAGATAGGATGCACATGGAAGCTCCAGAATCGAACAGGGTCACGGCCGGGTGAGATGAAACTAAGATGACACCTAAGGGTAATATGCAACTAGATTAACATGGATCTAATTAATCAAATATAATGCATAAATAAGGAAGACTAGTATAGAAGTTACCTGCTATAACTCCGTCCTCAGTCTCGGCCTCCACTGCAGTCATCGTGAAGGCTTGTCTCTTAGGCTGAACAGCCTGCTGGAAAGCCTGCTTCTGGGGAATGAGAGGCGCTCCACGTCCAGCAGCCACTGGAGCTCTCTGCTGCTGAACTCCATCTGGTGCCTTCCACAGTTGTTTAGTTCTCGGACAGTCCTTCAATGCATGCGTGGCGTCACCATAAACTAAGCACTGGCCCAAGAATCTCCTACACTGCTCCTTCACATGACCAGCCTTGCCACAAAAATGGCACAACTTCGGAGTAGGCCCACCTGGCCTCTTAAACTGCACGGACTGATTAGGCTTGAACCCAGGCCTAACCACAGCTCTGGCCTGCTCCATAGGCCTCTTCCCAGCACCTGAATACTGTCCTCTCCTCTGATTGGCAATCAGCTCATGCCTCTTGGCAGCTATCAACAACTTCTGGTAAGAATCCAAGTCCGAAGAGGAAATCAGACTCTGCAGCTCCAAAGATAAACCTTGTAAGAATTTCTGAGCTCGATCCTCAGCAGTCTCCACCATCTTCGGTGCAAAGCGACTCAGTCTCATGAACTTTTGGTGGTACTGGTGCACCGTCAGATTCCCTTGCTTCAGATTGATAAACTGCTGCATTAGCTCCCTCTTGGCAGCTCGAGGGAAATACTCATCATTAAATCTCGCCTTGAAAGTGGCCCAGGGGATAGGCTTCGCCAACATCTGCTCTTCTGACTCCCACCAACTGCGGGCATTGTCCTTCAGTTGCTTCTTCACTAAGTCAACCCATCCAGCCGGGTTAACCTTCGAGAGAAGCAGGTTATCCTCCGTGTTCTTCATCCATTCATCCGCAGCTAATGATCCTTCTGACCCAGTGAAATATGATGGGCCCAGCTCTCGAAACTGCTTCGCTCCTGGCTCGAAGCGAGGGGCATTCTGAAGCATGCCCTGCTGAACCTGCATCATCTGATGCATCATCCTCATCATCTCAGCCGTGGTGGGTTCTCTATCAGCATCCGCAGCACGTCCTGCTCCACCACCAGCTGCAGGTCCACTACCAGCTCCTCGAGTGATTGCGTCTACCGGCCATCTAAGACAAGAAAATGCTCAGATTAGACTTAATCATGACTCGATTGTTATGAATATTTAAATGTATGTTGTTATCATCATTGTTGTTTCGATATTTCGCAGATGCAAAGAGGAGACCTGCATGGGCCACCACTAAAACCTGTCACGTCCCGCTGCCCTAATATGGAAGGCGAGACGTGAGGAGGTCCGCTCAGACGTGGAGCTGTGAAGCTGCAGTCTGATAAGCGTCTGTAAAAATTTCGAAAAGTAGCAGGTCCTTGCACGCGACAAAACAACAACAATAATAAAGCAGATAAGAAAATATCCACCAACAATGTCCAACAAATATTACATCACAGAATAGTCACAAAAGTACGAGTCTGAACAATAGGCCTAAAGCATGGCCAAACAAAACAAGAGAGATTGGTGCTACGCACCGAAACCTAACAACAACTAAGGAAAGGTAACAACTAAGGGGAGACTCCAAACGAGTCTAGGACTGGTCACCAGTGTCCTCGAACTCGGTCTCAGCAGGGACCTCGAACTCAGCGTCAACGAACTGCTCGTCCTCAGCAACCTGCTCTGTCTCAAAGCCTGACATGTGACACCCAAAGAGAAAAGCGCACATGTCAGCAAAAGTCTCCCAAGGGAAGCGGAGAACTTTTGTGCAAGGATACAAATAAAATAATGCAACTAACAGTTCTACAATGATGATATGGCATGACATTAAAAGAGTGCAACAATTAAATTAACAAGATGAAAATAATTAAGCACGTCGTAGCAGAAAGCTACAAATCACTATTTCAGGATTTCACGATTAACTTGTATTCACGATGTGCACAGGGTTTACGCCTTTTGGCTGAAGTGGCTGTACGAGCACACTTCTACGCTCAAGTGATCGCTTAACCCTACCCCTCCACGTGTATCGAGCGTTGGTTTCCCAACAACACTGTGCTCGCTTCTGGATCACGAGCCAGGAAGTGTTTTTCAATATGGCATAGGGTTGTACCCGCAAAAGCAGGTGCCTAGCCTCAATAGTTACAATTATTGTAGCGTGTGCTACGCAATCACGATAGAACAATTTGATGTATGACATGTGATGAGCAGTTAAAGTGCGTACATTTAATTGAAAGTAAACGTGGCATGGCAGCATGAATGAAAACAGGTAAAAAGTGTCGGATCTAGTTTCGTTGTCAAACTAGATCAATATGGTCGTCTAGGCGACTATCATTTCACCGCCTAGTCTCTTTTACGCAACTACACAAATTGGCCTAAAACATGGCCTAAATAATTACTGGCAAGTATCACTTGCCTGTTTCCGGTGGTATTGGTTGTCGTGGGTTCGTCTGGACGGGTACTACGTATTGACACGTCCGGTTCTCTGTTTCGGTTAAACAAGTTAACGAATTAGGTTTATAGCGAGATAAGTCAAAATATCCAGTTAATCCTTAAAGTGGGTTTGTCAAATTTTATCGGGTTATCTAGCTAGAGTGAGGCCTATATGTCTTATAACATTCTTTTATTAACATGATAAGCTTCATTTTAATCAAATTTTATTGTCCTAACTTAACTACTAACATGCTGAAATTTAAAAGACACTAATAACTAATATTAACAACTAATCAATATTAACTAGGCTAATCGCATGGTCAAAACATGGTATTAAATAGCACACCTACTAAGTTTTACTTTGGGATAACAAGTATCATGTTAACATATAATAACATATAACCCTATCAAACTCTCTCTCCCACTCTCTTTATTACTTTCCCTGGTACTCTCTCTTTCTCATTTCTATCTCTCTGTCACTCACTCTTCCCTCTGTCTCCCTGTCTCCTTTCTCTTATTATTATTATTTTTTGTTATTTCGTTTTCAATGGCAGCAGCAAATCGCAAAGGGGAGGACTTACGCTCGTGTGATGGAGAAGTGGAGATGGCGCTCCGGTGAGCGGTGCTCGGCGACCTTGCTGGCGGCGCGCGCTTGCTCCGGCGGGTGGCGACGTTCTTGGCTGGGCGGCGCGCGCGGCTGATGGCGAGAGTGAGGGGGAGGGGGCGGCCAAGGAGAGGGGAGGAGGAAGAAGATGAAGAAGGGGAGTTTGTATGATCTGAAGTTGTTTGAGATGGGTTTGATTTTTGGGTATGATCTGAAGAAGAAGAAGAAAAGATTAAGGGTTTTATTTCTGAATTTTTTTGAATCAGAAATTCTTTTTTTTCAGATCTGGAATTTGTGTTTTCAGATTTGGATTTGGGAAGAAAAGATTGGGGAATTGATTTTGGGGCTGATCGAAGTTGTTTGATGGGTTTGCAGAATCTGTTTTCCAGGGGGAGAATTGTTGGCAGGAGGAAGGAGGAGATGACTGTTTGCGCTTCCTCCTCGTTGGTTACTGTTATAATAACAGAAGGGGGACAACCTGATGGGGGAGAGAGCTGGATGTGGGAAAGATTCAATTCAATGTCGGATCCGAACCACCCCAAACGGTGGAATCAATAGGTTAGGATAATTAATAACTTGATTAAGATTAAAGTTAACTGGTGATTAGCCTTTTAATTTAAGTAATTAAGTTGTTAAGAAAAAAATGTAATTATTAAAATACATAAAGTAATTAGTGAAAGTTAAAAGGTGATTAGTAATTTTGTAATTAGCGAGATAATTAAGTTAAGATAATTCATTAAGATTAATAGTCAATTAACGATGGTACGGTAAAACGAAACGGATACGCGCTCGCGTTGACGTACGAAGGAATTCGCGCACAAAAATATCCGGATGGAAAACGGACATACAATAATCATACGTCTAGAAAATACTGGCCGTTACACGTACCGACTACAGAAATCATGTATTATGAGCGCTCGCTAGGTTTTCTTTATGTATGGGGATATGATCTAATGTTGTGTAAGATACGAAACTACTAGAAGGATGAACATTGTTGGTATATTCAGAGTTCTCTTGATGTGTGGAAAATGATTTGGTCGTGATATTACTTTCTGTTGTCCCACTTCTACTTCATGCACTCCTTTTCTAGTTGCTGAAAACTTGTCCTTAAATTTCTGATATTTTTAATCTTTGCTACATAGATTTTCACATTGTTATGAATAGGATCCATTGGGCCTATTGGGTATCCACCCAAATGAGTACCCATTATGAATACTATATAAAGGAGGCTAGGGGTTTCCTAGCCTCAACCCTTCTCCAAATCTGTTTCTCGTTCACAACACGTTATCAGCATGATCACGCTCGATGGAAGAAGCGACGGATCGTGAGAGGAAGGCGCCCGGCGGAAGCTCCGACAAATTTTTTTTGCGACGCAAAGTTTCGTGAGACGACGCGGATTCTTCGGGCATCCTTCATCAAACGTCGCTAGATCTGGAGGACGGATCTAGTGGGTAAGCCTAAACAATTTTTTAGATCTAATACATATTTTTATGTGATCTAGATATCAAAAATATAATTGTTTATGCATGGATCTAAATTATTAGATCAAAAACTTGATTGTTTATATGCGAAATCAACGTTTCTACTTCAAAAATCTAATTTTTATTAGATATAACGTCGATTTATAGTCTAAAAATTGCTTTTTTAGATAAAAAAATTTGTTTTGTAATAGATAAATAAAAAAGGGGGGTTTTTCCCCTAGACGCCGGGCCGCCGCCTCTGGCGGCGACGGCCGGCAGGCCGCCCCCCTGAAGGGGGGCGCCGGCAGGCCGACCCCCCTCAGGGGGGCGTGGCCGCCGGCAGGGGGCGCGGGCGCCGGGTCGGCCAGCCGGCGCCCCCCTTCAGGGGGCGCGGCCTCCGGCAGGCCGCCCCCCTGAAGGGGGGCGCCGGCTGGCCGACCCCCCTTCAGGGGGGCGCGGCCTTCGGCAGGCCGCCCCCTGAAGGGGGTCGCCGGCAGGCCGCCCCCCCTTTCAAGGGGGTGCCGCCGTCGGCAGGCCGCCCCCCTGAAGGGGGCGCTGCCGCCTGACCGCGACGGCGGTCCCCTGCAGGCGCGGCCGCCGCAATCCCCCTAGGGTTTTTTCGAAACCCTTGCCCTAACGGGCCAATTTTTAGGGGAGACCCAATTAACCCTAATGGGCTGTTTTCATGGCCCAAAAGCCTGAAAATTAGCCCATTTATACAATAATTTTCTTTTTTATTTTTGGCCCAAAAGCCCAAAATAATTAAAGAAATTTTAAGTTTATAATAAGGGTTAAAGCGGAAAAATAAAATATAAATAATATGGATCAAAGGTAAAAAGTTTTTCAATAATAATTTTTAGCACGTCACACACTATTTATATTATTTATTAATCTTTACATGCTTGTGATGTGATTATCTGTGTGGTTGTATATCTTTAATATATTATCTGCGTGGATGTGCTATTAGGCAATGATTTTATTAATCTTGTCTTTTTCTGATTAATTATCTGCGTAAATCATCACCGCATTTCGTTTGGATTATTTAATTAGTATTAAACGAAAAGTTTTCTCTCCATTTTTAATGCTAGTGATGTTGCATACATTTCATTGCCCGTTGCATGATTTAACATTTTAATATTATTACATGTCTGTGATAATTTAATGAATGTGTAGAAAATTATATGCCTGTCTCATATTTAATGATCTCTGTGATGTATATTTTCATTTAGAATGCTAAAATCACTATGATATAGTTTAATGCCTGTAGCAAAACTATATGTCTGCAATGAGATTATTTAAGTGCATGCAGCATATAAATAGCATGTGTATACATCATACTTGTTTCAATTCATGTTAATTGAGCATAACTTTTTAGTTTACACGCTTTATATTACATGTATGATGGGCTCATGATATGACGATATTTATGACAATAAGCCAATTATGATTTCAAAAAGTTTAACATCATATCTACTTTGACAAAATGAACCTGAAGTTCAAAATCAAATCAAAAGTCAACACCCTCTCTCCCTAATAAAATAAATACTAATAAATACGATGGTTTATGCGAAAATTATAATTGCTATCTTTATAAAAGATGCACACTTTGCGATAAACAGATATATAAGATCTATGATCTATAAAATCCAATATGGACACCAGAAGTTTTCCATTATACCGCTAAACTCTTTAAAAGAGTACTCTCCTTTATTTTTAGGGTTATTTAGTACCGACCCCCTGTGTTTTCTCCGAAATTAGTAACACCCCCTATGGTTTCAATAATTAGTAAGACCCCCATATGGCACCCAATTTTGGACCCCCCTCCCCCTGTTTAGGGGGGTCTTCCTATAGGCGGGGAGACCAAATTGGATACAATATGGGGGTCTTACTAATTATTGAAACCATAGGGGGGGTGTTACTAATTTCGGAGAAAACACAGGGGGTCGGTACTAAATAACCCTTATTTTTACCAGGAAAGATTTTTTTTTAGCCTTGAATATAAGCATACGCCTGAAGTCGTGGCTTAATAAATAAGTGAGAAATATATTTCGCACCCACGTATTTGTTCCCTTTTGTGCACGATTAATTATCCACAAAAATTTGAACGACTCAAGAAAATGGCCTGAAGCCATACTCGAGCATTCAAATAGACTTTTAAAAGTCTCTAATTAATTAGAAACGTGGAAGTATAAAATAATTTGCTGAAACCCCTGCTTATGTCTTCTTAGAAGACTATTTTTCTTTTTCCTTTATAAATAAGGAAAACTTAAAACAGGGGAAGTCTTGAATAAAATGAGAGAGGAAAGATATGATATACCTCGACATGGAGTAAGGGATGGCAAACCAATATCAGACCAGAAGTTCTGATAAGAGCCATAATGTTTTTACAAACATGAATGTGCATTAACTTATGCCATATAAAAATACATACATATATAGTCTAAACGACGAAAGTCAAATTGACCTTATGTATATTTAGCTACTCCCCGAGGACTAATAAACTTTGAAATCAAATTTAATTTGTTGTCATAACATAAGTCTTAATGAGCATAATTATAGTTGTATGTTTTCAAGATCACACATCACACTATGTCACTTGTTGACTTAACAAAATTATCAGTATTATTCTCTTGCAGTTTTAATACATTTTATTTTACTGCGAATGTTTTGCTATCTTGAATACCCCTAAAAAAATAAATTGAGGATGCCATATACTCTCTGAAACTTATACAATTTCAAAGGATATTCGTCAAAACGAAATCCCTAAATGACTCAAGAAATAAATGAAACCTGAAGCTTTGTCCCTTAATGATCCGCACAATAGTCAATGTGAAGATGTAATCCTTCACAGTTTGAACACAGTTCAACTATTACCGGACAAAATTAACTTGAGCATTTTAATGGACTTTTCAAAAGTCCCACATAAATTCAAAAAGAGAAATTATTTTGGAACACCAGAAGTGTCCAGAATCGACCAATTTTGGAACGATATCACCCTAGATTAATGATGCAAGACATCATCAACCAGACGAACCCGAAGATTCTTCAAAAAGGGTGAAACTTTCATTGTCCTATTCAAAAGGGAAAAATGATAATGAGATCATCTCCATTCACATGGACATTGACTCTCCCCACTTCCTCAAAGGAATTTAAGATGATATACTATCATCATTAAAGATAATGAAGACCTTTAGGTCTCTTGAGAGTATTTAAGGGATATAAATAGGCTTCGTCCACTCCCTTAATAGGACTGATGATGTACCCTTGGTATACTCATCAATATATCCTCTAAATAAATGGTCATTATCCAACCACATTCTTTTATAAAATGGTGGTAACTTTGAATAACACTGGGAAATTTAAATGTTTTTGCAACTGGAAAAATATCAAACACACTGAAGCTTGTGTTCACACCCAAATATGGGTACTATAAATCATTAAAATGATTTAAATGGATTTCTTATCCATTAAAAATCCAGTTGTATGTGACCACATGGGAACATGCAATTACATTGCAAACCATCAAAACGCCTCCTTAGAACCTATTTATATGAGTCTGATCACCTCATATAAACAGTTTCCGAGAACCCCTGACGGGAAAGCGTTTAGAGCACATCTTATAGATTGTGCCATGATGAGTAGACATCCCCATATCACCACTATAGACCATCAAAATGCAGAACTATTTATCGGAAGTAAATATCCCAGATAAATAGAATCTGAGCACTCTGAACAGGGGAAGCATTTAAATTCACTTCTCCTAAGACGTGCATTGATGACCATATTTTAAAGATTTGATGAGATCCTGAAGATCCCTCACAACTTTAGTGCCCCAGCATCAGTTTCAACAGAAATACTACAATCATCCATGAGCCTGAAGCTCAAATGACCATTTAAATCATTAATACCTATGATCTGGTTATCATGAATTGTGATGAGATCTTGAAGATCCACACTTATGAAACTGTTAAAATAGTTATCAGACATAGTTACTGACAATATAGATATTGTCAAATTCTCACATCCCTGCTACTAAAAATCCAGCTAGGATTGACATACCAAATATATTGGATGCAATCCACCAGTAGCAGAAATGGATATCCTCAATGGATGAGAGGACATACCACTAAGCTCCAAAGAGAGAAATCTACTCCTGGAGACCGAAAAAGCAATACCAACACAGGAAAGTGAGCTCAAATCTAGAACCTTATTGCAACTTGGTTGCTAAGGACCCATTCTGGATCTGCCCATATTCTTTACCCGTCCCAGAACCTTCACTTCTTTAACGCGTCGTGAAGGAGACACTTCTGGGAGAAATCAAATGATTATAGTACGTACGGGGTGAGTTTTGGACAAGAAAGAACACATTTTGTTGACAAATTCTTTCATATTTCACTTTGCCAGTTAATATCGATTCCACAACTCTGCTTTGCCTGAAGCAAAGATAGAGATTTGGCCAAACTATAATAATGTGGAATGTGGCAATAATAAGGTGAGCTGGACTCACTTATGAAATATGGGGTGTTGGACCTGAAGTCCTGATATCAAAAATGATATCAAATCCTGTGGGATAACTGAGTATTGTAGGAGAATTATAATAAAATCGTTAGCTATAAGCATTCTAATTTGCTATAGCTTTAGATGTATAAATCGCTCAAACCAGGAAGTAATCAAGTAAGATGAGATGAACTCACTTACAAGATGAATCTGATGTATCGACTGGTTTATGTCAAAGCGTAACCCAACGAATGGCAAAAAGAGGGAATCTTTGGTTGATGTTGCTATTGGATGTGACAACATTATGTAACAACTGGTTTTTGTATGATTGGATTATCAGTGTGTTTTGCTTACATAGATGCCAATCAAGTTAGTCAATAAATATTAGGGCATCTATTTTTCAATTGAAGCAAATGAGTAAGATATATATGAGTGAAATGATTTCATGAAATCTAGGATTTATAATCCATATTCATTATATCTTACTCCCCTGAATCTAAGGCAACTTCAATCTTAGATTCAAGTGTTATTAGTATATACTTAGCACATTCATTATGAATCTATATGTTTATTTCTCTCCCCCTATGGCATTATCCAAAAGGTGGAAGGAAAATAACAACAACAATCGTGCTAAATAAAAACTAGTAACAATTACAAGAGTCTAATGATATAAAAATCAAAAACTCATAAAAACACATCATAAACCTATGTGATTAGAGGAATGGGAGTACAATATCAACATTGAGATATACGGAGAAGACATATCGTCTCAAAACACATCACATCACATATAACATGTATAGTCCAATATCAAGTCCAATCTCGTCTCAAAAACACATCACATTGAGAATATACCATACATGGAGACAATTACTCAAAATTCACACAGATATGATAAGCAATTAGACAATGTGTGAAACATACGAAGAAACATCAACTTCATATATATATATATATATATATATATATATATATATATATATATATATATATATATATATATATATATATATATATATATATATGGAAAAAGGGGAGCCTCCTTAGATCGAATCTAAGGAGGCACCTTAGGATCCCTTTACCCTATATATATATATATATATATATATATATATATATATATATATATATATATATATATATATATATATATTGGAGAATATGCTTTGCATCTTTATTGATACTATGTAAAATGTACAGGACTCAGTGGAGGAAGAAGGATGTTCGTGAGGTGAGGTGAGAGCACATGCGCCATCACCCCCAACCCAATCAAGCACCTTCCGCTATCCAACAGGAGTCAAAGAATAACAAAGAATACATGAATACATGATATGCCAAATGTATACTCACTCAAGAAGCCCCCAATTTGAAGGAGGGCCCTGATCATCCTCACAATCCCAGTTCGCATTCCTCAGAGCAATTCTGACATCATCAGCAATATTTTCAAAAAGAAGCGTCTTCATCTGGCCACTGTTCTCAAAGATTCTCCTATTCCGCTCTCTCCAAATGTGCCAAGTCAACACAGCCAACACAGTCCTAGCCAACCTTCCCAAGCTGCTCTTTTTGAAATGGGAAAGAATCAGATCACCCACACCATCTATGGTAGACGGCAGAGAAGAATTAACCCCCATTTTAAGGAAGCTCCTGTGAAGGAGATAGTTAGTATAGCTGCATTCAAAAAATAGATGATCCATATTTTCAAGCGCATTATCATCACATAAAACACAAGAAGGTGAAGTAGGCACTCCCCATTGTACGAGCTTGTCCCGGGTGAGAAGTTTCCCGTGGAAAGCCCGTAGCAGAGTAATAGCCATCTTGGGGATATGCCCCTGGAACCAGACCACCTTGTAGTAAGGAAAGAGGGGGTTTATAACCCGTGAACCATCCCAAGCATTTTGTAGTGTAGGAGACTTAGTAACCCAAGACCAAGAATCGCTGCCAGTAGTCAAGGTCACCATATCAATAAGATGACGAACATGAAGAAGGGAGTTGTTATCAACCCATCCCTCAGAAGTCCAGTAATCACTGATCAATCTCCTTTCCTCCCCCACCGGGACATTATAGGTATCACAGAGGGGACCACCAGGGAGCCAATTATCATACCAAAAAAATGTGGAAGTGCCATCCCGAACATTACGTTTAATAAGTTTTTTGGTGTGCTCTCGGCATTGAAGGATAAATTTCCATGTTCCAGAGTGCATAGGATGAGCTTGAACTTGCATCAATCCAGAATTACTGAGATACTGATTCCTCATATGAGAGGCCCATATACCTTTATGCGTGATCATGCGCCATGACAGTTTAACACCGTATGCATTATTGAGCTCAGAGAGATTTCTGATCCCCACTCCCCCTTCCTGTTTGGGGACACACATATCATCCCAAGCCCAGAGGTGGTTCTTCCCCCAAATAAACTTTCTGCATATGTAATTAAGAGAGCGAAGGACAGACTGGGGCATTCGAAAGGCCTGCATCCAAAAACTAATCATGCCATATATAACAGATCTGACAAGCTCAATGCGACCGGCTATGGATAATAACGATGAGGACCACCCCTGTAATCTACTCTTGCATTTATCAATCAGGCGCCCATACATGGTAGCATTAGGATACTTAGGGGTCAGAGGAAGACCCAGATACGTGGATAGAGACTGCACACGCCGAATACCCAGAATATCAGCAAGACTGCCAGGCCCCTTGGCCCCCTTACTAAAAATGCCAGCACTTTTAGTCCAGTTAACCTCAAGGCCAGTGAAAGACTTGAACTCAATGAGAAGATTCTTAAGCCCCTCGAAAGATTTAGAATTAGCTCGACAAAAAACCAACAAATCATCAGCAAAAAGCAGGTGAGTGACAGCTCCCACTCTATGCATGGGCATGATGTTATTCATAGCGTTGGCCCTGGCCATGAGCAGGGAGAAGGCCTCCATAACAATCACAAAAAGATACGGGGATAAAGGATCTCCCTGCCTCAGCCCCCTATTAGACTGGAACATGCCATAGGGGGAACCATTGATCATGACAGAGAAGGAGGGGGTGGAAATACACTCGCATATCCAACTTATAAATTTGTGTTTGAACCCCATCTGATGCATCAAGTAATAGACAAATTCCCTGTTAACACTATCAAAGGCTTTACGTAAATCCAGCTTGAGACATGCCCTAGCCCCCATAGGGTTAGTGAAGCCCCTTATATACTCATGGGCAAGTAAAGCACAATCAGCAAGCAATCGATCTTGGAGGAAGGCCGCTTGGTTAGGGAAAATGAGCTCGATAACCGCCCTACTCAGACGATTACAAAGAATTTTGCTTATGATCTTATAAACAACATTGCAGCATGATATAGGTCTATAATCTCCAAGCCCAGAAGCGTTGGCATTTTTAGGAATGAGTGTGAGGAAGGTATGATTAATCGGCCTAAAAATCTTCCCCGATTTAAAAAAATTGAGGACAGCAATGATGACATCTTGGCTAATGACATCCCAGGTATTGTGATAAAATAACCCATTAAAGCCATCAGGCCCCGGGGATTTATCAGCCCCAATTTGAAAAACGGCATTTTTGACTTCCTCAGCACTCACGGGTCTTTCAACCCAATTGGCAGCATCAATAGTAAGAACCCTTTTTGTGAGGAGACGAGGGAAGACTCTCCAGTAGTCATTCTGATTATATAAGCTAGAGTAGAACTTGGGAGCTTCAACCTTAAGCAACTCAATGGAACTGTTATGAGACCCATCAATAGAGATAAGATGCCCAAGATTATTGTGACTTTGCCTGGCTCTCATGGCAGTATAAAAAAATCTGGAGTTATGATCTCCAAGGTGCAACCACTCCTGTCTGCTTTTCTGCTTAAGAATGGACTCTTCGTTATCAATAGCTTCAGCAAGCTTACTGGTAAGGCTACGCTCTCTTCTTTGTAGATCATCACAAAAACTTAGATTAGGATTATTCTGAACATTTTCAAGCTCATCACGGATTTTAACCACATCATTATCCCCTCTAAAACCCGCCCCAAACTTTTTGAGCTTAGTTTTCAAAATTTTAAGCTTATTCACCAGCCTAATCATCGGGCAACCACTAACCCTGGTGTGCCAACTTTCCTTCAACACGTTCATGAACTCAGGACTTCTTTGCCACGCATTAAAAAATTTAAAGGGCTTATGATCGGTCCCACCAACCTGATGAGTATGGATAATGAGAATAGAGTGATCACTAGTACAGCCAGCACAATATTCACAGTAGGAGGCCGTGAGAACATTCATCCAAGGGCTATTGCAGAACGAGCGATCCAGGGCAGCAGTAATTCGTTTTTGCCCAATACTACGATTGGTCCAGCTAAGAGTGTTACCAACCGTTTTAAGCTCCAGGAGGGCACTGGAATCAATGCAATTGTTAAAATCATCGACCATGTGCCCATCAACCTTTCTACCACCCATTTTATCCTTAGAATATCTGACACAGTTAAAGTCACCCCCTATAATCCAAGGGGTACTTCTATATTTGTTTGCAGCATTCATAATATCCTTCCAAAGGGATCTACGCTCAAGGTAAGAGTTGGAAGCATAGACTATGGTAGCCATCATAGTAAACCCACCGATGTTGATACATTCTATGGAAATATATTGAGCCTTCAACTCATCAACTCTGCATTTCCAGACCTCAGGGTTACACATAATGACAATACGACCATTTTTGTGAGCGGAGCGATTGTCAATAGAAACCCAATTTTTAGGAAAGTACTTGAGGATTCTATGAGCATTATGGCTAACCACCTTAGTTTCAAGAAGCCCAACAATAGAAGGAGTATGTTTACGAACTTGGAATATGAGCTCATTACGCGTAGAGACGTTATTGAGCCCCCGAGTATTCCATATTAGCAAGGTCATGAAATTGGGGGATGCTCGGTATCCCTATTGATTCTAGCACTTTTGCGAGTGCCCTTCCCAGAACCCCCTTTACTCGTTTGCTTTTTCTTTTCTTTACTTTTTTGTTTCAGTTCTTCTTACTCCTCATACCAAGCATCGTTGGTAATAGTCATGTCCTCAGGCTCCTCTTCGGACTCTATGGACGAGTCATTGATTAAGGAGGCTCCTAATCGAGAATCACCGCTATGTCCTAGGACACTAAAAGGGTTGCTGCTGCTCAGGACAGGCTTGATGATATCGCGGGGGTCTATCGCAGTGCTCAATTACGATTGGGGCTTGGCGAGCGCCGAGAGCCCCGAAGAGTCTAGGATCCCCATCCCTTCCCCCCATCTCATTAGTTTTTTTAGTACATGGGGCATCCTCCCCCCCAATACATGGCGATCTCTTCTCAGCTCCTTCATTGCTAGGCGCAGCTAGCCTGTTATTTGTAACAAACATCTCAGATTTGTTGCCACCGAGAGAGCGATCAGCTCCTGAGCCACCCGTGCTCCCATCCCCTCTTTTAGCTTTGATCCTCTTGCTTCCGCTGCTCTCCCTACTGTGGTGGTTGACCGAAGCATCAGCAATATTTACATCGTTTTCTTTACAGTTCTTCAAACTACTGGGCACAGCCAGTTGCCTAACATCCCGTCTACTTCCCGAGTCACACAAGCTCGGTGTCACACTACATTGAACCGTGCCATCTCCCGAGCCACACAAGGTCGGAAGCACACTACGAATTACAGAGCTATCTCCCCCCGATACACCAGAATATCTCATCCTCTCATCCCCCCCCATCCGCAGCGGGATAACAACCTATATTCACCTTACAAACCTCTATAGGTTTCATAGCTGCGACATCAGCCTTACAACCCTCCGTGCCCCTTACAGCTTCATCATTACAATTACTCCCCATGTTACAAGCCATCACCTCTCTCCGCTCAACCTGCCTATCCCCAAAGTGCATATCATCGCCTTTACTTCCAATTTCATCCCCACAAACCCCCAGCACCTCGGAATAGTCCGTCACTCTTATAGAAGGAGGAACCGAAGGAGAAGAAGGAGTAGGAGCACTTACAATTTCCATAGCCTCCCTCAGGTTCGCCTCCTTCACAGCTTCCTTTGCTTCTCCCCTCTTAGCAGTGCATTGCTGTACGAGGTGACCGAAACATTTGCATTTAACACATCTTGGGGGGGATCCTTCATATCTGACCGCAACTTCAAATAGATCTCCATCTTCAACTTGGACCGCCACCGTCTGCGGAGGTTCATGTATTTCGACCAGACATCGAGCATAGCTCATTCTTTCCATTGTTGCCGTAGCTCTGTCCAAGCATATCGGAGCACCAAGCACACTGGCGATGATGTTTAGTATTTTGAGCGACCAGAATTTCAGTGGCAGATTGGGAAGCTGGATCCACAATGGCACAGAGGAAAGCATGTCTCTGTCGTACACCATGTCCGGCGCCCATCGTTGGATCACGACAAGGCGGCCATCAAACATCCACGGGCCCCCGAATAACACAGCGTTGCTGTCGACTCTGTCTCTGAAGCGGAAGAAGAACCCGTTATCACGAGAGAAGATCATCATACCTTGCTTCCTCCATGTTCTGGTAGCCCACGCTTTCAGTTGGCTATAGAAAGGAACATCGCCGAGGATGTAAACAACCAAGGTATTCTCCCAATTCTTAGCAGCTTCGTCAATGATCTCTTGAGGAAGAACAGCGATGGATTGCCCCTCATCGTCAAGAGATGGCGGAACATAGCTCATTTCCAGTGCATCTGCTATCTTCCGTTTGCTTGTACAGACATCCAGCCATGAATGTTTAGTTGCAAGGGGATTGATCTTGATATCAACCGAGGGCCTCGCCATTCGCCTCTCAAACACCTTCCTGCTCCCAGGTAAGCGAGCTTCATCATGTCGCGATCCGCCCTGAGTACGAGATCCGACATCACCTCTAGCACCTTTCCCCTTGAACATTGCAATGTTCGGCCTTCTCTTGTTCGTCGCCATTCTCCAATCTCCCGGATTGTCATCAGCAGCACCATCGGAATTAGACTCAGCCATGCCAGGAACCAAAGCAAGCAAAGTATTAGGAACGGATCTGGAAAATGAGAGGAGCACTCCTAGGGTAGACACTCACCGCCGGATCGAGGACTCCGCCTGAGTTCTCGATCCGTTCGATAATGTCGTCTTCACCTGGTCCAGATCTCCACCAAGATATCCAGGTCCAGCGAGAACAACCTGAAACAACGACTCCCCACTCGATCCACAGACAAAGCAGCACAAGTATTAGATCAAGAAAAGATCTAATCAGGAGATTGAAAACGAAGAACAGGGAGGAATGATTGGAACTCACCGCCGGATCAGGATCTAGGCCTAGATCCCGATTCGGACCAGAGCGGAGCAAGAATCCTCCCTCAGGTCGAGTACTCGCCAATAGATCTGAAGACGACACCGATCGACGAGGAGAGGCTCAGATCAGGTACCAACTTCGGACCTAGCTCAGATCGAGGCTCAGATCTGGAATCGCCTAACTGCAAGCACCGACAGCCTTATCGAGACTCAGATCTGCGTCGAGCAACACAGATCTAGAATCGAAAGCGCCGCTCCCCAAATCTTCAACTCAAAAGCAAAGATCTCGACTCGCCGAAGATACGACAATCGATCAAGCAACCCTCACAGATCCGCCTGCGAAGAAGAAGAAGCAAGGGAGGATCGTTTCCGTCGAGGCCAGCCGCGGAGGCGGCCGGCGAGGGACCTCGCTCCAAAATCTCAAAACGCCAGAGCTTCTCTCTCTAGAATTGAGAGAGAGAGAGAGAGAGAACTTTTTTCTATATATATATATATATAAACAGATATGATCACAAGAGTACAAAATATATGAACATCACCATGTCCATCAACAAAAAAAACGATCAAAGTACATCATGATAATCTCATACATCATCACTACAAAATATTCATCATACATACAACAAAGAACCACTCAACCCTAAACAAAACACAAAAAAAATCTAGGTCTCAGGGTGAGTGTCCAAAAATGTCAACTTCAGCATCAGTCAATGTTGATGACAGTGGGGTCCGAGAGACGACCAGACGAACGGAACATCAGTCTGGCAGAGCGGCGAGTAGGAAAAGCTGGAGCCTTCCTCTTGGAAGACGACGCACCTGCGGCAGAGGTTTCCGCATGAGCATGAACGGGAGTCTCGACCACAGAAGGAATATGCACGACACCTGGAGGAGGGGAACATCAACATGGGCAGCCTCAGACAGAGAAAACAGGGCCTGAGGTTCTGCAGGAATGGGAAACCCATGAAGCATGAGATACTTGTACTGAAGCTCGAGAAGGAGAGTGAGCTTCTCATCCATAGAGGCAGCAAGCTTCTCGAGAGAAGTGACACGGTCATTCAATCTAGCGAGAATGAAATCCTCTAGGGGTACTGACGGAGGAGTATGGGGAGGTTGAACAGCTGGCTGGGAAGAGTGTTCATCGACGTTTGCTAAAGGAATGGGGTCACCGACCACGATATTCAAGAACTCACCAGACGATGGAGGCGAAGAGGGTACCTGGTCAGTGGGTGGAGGAGAGGGTACATCATCAAAGATGTCGAAGGTTCCTCCAGATGATGAATGACCAGAGGGATCCATGAAATCGATCGACAGAAGTTAGGTCAAGGGAGCAACAAGAGGAACCGAACCTAAATCGAGAGGACAGACGAAGGTCCGAGCGAAGCAATTGATAGACGATGAGAGGAGATGACGGGAAGTCGATGGCAGAGCAGTCGACTGCAGAGAGATCGTGTGCGTTTAAATCAGAGGAGAGACGAAACAGTTTCAATCAGAGAGAGAGAGAGAGAGAGAGAGAGAGAAATCGTGCGGCTGAAATGAAGTGTCTCGATGTTATAACGAAGGGGCGAGAGAATCTGGGCCGTTGGATCAAAGAATCGACGGCTCAGATCAAATGAGCAAACAGCCATAATAGGAGACAATCGACTGTAGATCAAAAGTCAGTCGACTGGTTGACGAGATAAAAGATAAGTTTAGGTTGACAGACAGTCGACTGTTGGATAACATACAGTCGTCTGTCCGTAAGACAGTCGACTGTATTTTACTCATCAGTCGACTGACTGAGAATCAATGAAATTGATGATAAAACAGAGACTGCTGTCAAAATTGACATGCGCTTGATGACTAAAATGCAGTCGCCTGTTGATCCAACAGTCGACTGTAAATTTGTCATCAGATGCCTGGGCGAAAGATACAGTCTGCTGACAGAGAATATAGAGTAGGGCAGTCGAATGTCGAAGGAAAGACAGTCATCTGTCCGGGTCCAAATATGCACAGAGAAGTTAAGATCTAGAGGATATGCACAACTCACCTTAGGACCTATACTCTAACACAAACTCATCATAAAATCAATATCAAACTATAAATCATTGATAACACAAATCTCTTAAAACAATCTGAAAACTCATGTAAATCAAGAAAATTTCAATAGCCTTTCTTTAAAACCAATTTATGATATATCAAATTAAGAGAGGCAACATGATGATATGAGTTCAAAAGATGTTATAACAAGTAAGTTGAACTCCTAAATCTCAGATTCACCCATAATCTCTAATTCTCCATGCAACCTCACAAATGAATCTTCTTTAAGAGGTTTTGTGAAGATGTCGGCGATTTGTTTTTGGGTTTCAATGTACTCTAAGATGATGTCCTTCTTAGCTACATGATCATTGATAAAGTGGTGTCTCACATCTATGTGTTTGGTACGGGAGTGATGTACCGGATTCTTGGAGAGACATATAGCACTTTAGTTATCAACCATGATAGGGCAAGTATCACAATTGACACCATAGTCCTTAAGAGTGTGTCTCATCCAAAGAACTTGTGAGCATACAAGACCCGTGGCAATATATTCTGTTTCAGTCGCGGACAATGATACCGAGTTTTGTTTCTTGGAGAACCAAGAAATTAAGGAATTTCCTAGAAAATGGCAAGTACCACTAGTACTTTTCCTATCGGATTTGCATCCGGCAAAGTCGGCATAACTATATGAGATTAACTCATATGTGCTAGATTTAGGGTAAAGTAATCCATAATCTAGTGAATGATTGAGATAACGAAAAATTCGTTTAACTGCAATCAAGTGTGACTCCTTAGGTCTAGCTTGATATCTAGCACACAAGCATACGGAAAACATGATATCGGGCCTACTAGCAGTTAAATAAAGTAAGCTACCGATCATACCTCGATATAGACAAACGTCTACATCTTTTCCGTTCTCATCCTTGTGTAGATGGGTTGTCGTACTCATGAGAGTCCTTTTGCTTGAAGACGATTCCATTCCGAATCGCTTGATAAGCTCCCATGTGTACTTGGTTTGACGTATGAAAGTCATATTTTTTCATTTGTCGAATTTGAAGTCCAAAGAAGTAATTGAGCTCACCCATGTGGCTCATCTCGAATTCATCCTTCATAGACTTAGAAAATTCTTGACAAAGATTAAAGTTAGTAGAACCAAATACTATACCGTCTATATAAACTTGAATCCATAGGATGTATTTTTCATAATCTTTAATGAAAAGTGTTGAATCAACTTCACCCATTTTAAAACCTAAATCCAAAAGAAAAGTCTTGCGTCGATCATACCAAGCTCTAGGAGCTTGTCTCAACTCATACAACACTTTCTTAAGTTTAAAAACATGGTTTGGAAATTTTTCATGAATGAAACCGAGAGGTTGAGAAACATACACTTCTTCATTGACAATCCCATTTAAAATGCACTTTTAACATCCATTTGAAATAATTTGAAATTCTTATGAGATGCAAAAGATAAAAGCAATCTAATAGCTTCTAATCTAGCTACGGGGGCAAAGGATTCTTCGAAATCAAGACCTTCTTTTTACCGGTAGCCTTGAGCTACTAACCTTGCTTTGTTCCTTGTGATGACCTCGTTCTCATCGGTCTTGTTCTTGAAGATCCACTTGGTCCCAATAACTTGATGACCACTTGAAAGAGGAACGAGCTCCCAAACTTTATTTCTCTCGAATTGCATTAGTTCTTCTTCCATTGCCACTATCCAAGAGCTATCCTCACAAGCTTCTTGGATGTTCTTTGGCTCAATGGTAGAGACAAATGCGCAATGAGAGAATTCTTCAATTCTTGACCTCGTTCAAACACCCGCACCAATATCTCCAATAATTTGGTCATGTGGATGGTTGCGAACGGTTGGGTAAGCTTTGGGTATTCCTGCATCACTTAGAACATCTTCAACAATCTCATTAGTAGTGTTAGTCTCAATAATCGAATCATTAATTTTGACATTACTAAGAGAATCACATATGGCATCTACACTATCATCAACACCATGAGGAAAATCAAAATCTTCATAAAATGATACGTGTAGTGATTTCTCGATCGTTAAAGAGGTTTTGTTGTATATCTGGTAGGCTTTGCTACATGTGGAATATCCAACAAAATTCCTTCATCGGATCTTGGCTCAAATTTATCTAAGTTACCAAAAGTGTTCTTGATAAAACATTTTGAACCAAAAACGTGAAAATATTTAACTTGAGGCTTTTTGTCATAGAATAACTCAAAACAAGTTTTGTTCGTTCGGGGTCTCACTAGGATCCTATTAAGCACATAACATGCCATGCGCACTGCTTCTACCCAAAATTGTAGTCCAAGATGACTATCATGGAGCATGGTACGAGCACACTCAATAAGAGTCTTATTCTTTCTCTCTACAACACCATTTTGTGGTGGTGCCCGAGGAAAAGAAAAATTGTGAGTTGTCCTCGTGTCATCACACAACTTTGTAAAAGATTCATTCTCAAATTCTCCTCCATGATCACTACGGATAGTGATAATGTTGGATCCTTAGAGATTCTGAATCTTCTTTGCAAATATGGTAAATTCTTCAAAAGCTTCATTCTTATTAGTTAAGAATGAGACCCGGGTAAATCTAGAGAAGTCGTCAACGACAACTAATCCATAATGAGCATTGCCTAAAGAAGCGGTTCTAGTTGGCCCAAACAAATCTAGATGAAGAAGTTCTAGGGGCCTCTTAGAAGTAATGACTTCTTTAAGCTTAAAAGATGATTTACTAAGTTTACCTCTTTGACACGAATCACAAAAGTTTTTCTTACTAAAAGCAATTTTTGGAAATCCTTTGACTAGATCATGCTTAGCTAACTTATATAAGTGCTTGAAGTGAACATGACCAAAACGGCGATGCCATAATAGTTGTTCACTTGTATTAGCAACTAAGTAATGTTCTACGGTTTTAGGCAAGCTCAAATAATAAATATTTTTACGCCTAATACCGGTAAATAAAACATGTGAATTAGAATCAACAATTTTACACAATCCTTCTCCAAAGTTAACCTTGTAACTTTTGTCACAAAGTTGACTAATGGAAATGAGATTGCGACACAAACCACTAACTAAAAATACATTAGTAATTAAAGGTTTGGATGGGTTTCTGACTATACCTACTCCAATGATGGTTCCCTTTTGGTTACCTCCAAAAGTGACCGTTGCACCATCCTTGATGCTAATCACTTCGGAGAGCAATGAGAGATCTCCCGTCATGTGTTGGAGAAACCACTGTCGAGAATCCATTCTTTTCTTTTAGAGCTAATTTGACCTTTATTGCTCTTTTTCTTTCTCTTGGGTACCTACATAGTATACCATAAGCTCATGGTACCCAATTTTTGTTGGGTCCAAGAGGATTAGCCCTTTGGAATCCAAGTCCAAGTGGACTTCCACTTTCCAACAAAATTACCATTATTAATAACATCATGAAAATATGAATCAACATATGCATTCCTATCATTTAGGCTAGTGTTCTTAGGACCCCAAATGGTGTATGTTTTGGGAGTCCTTTTCCTAGTTGCATGCATAGTTGTTAGATTTCTATGTGGTGCATGCTTCTTAGGAACATGGTTTCTAGCATAAAAATGAGGTGGTGGATATGCATTTGACATACGAGGGTTGTATGAAACATATGGGTCATGCATGACATGTGGAGGATGTGCATACATGTAACAATGATGCGTATGAGCATGTGGGTGTATAGGAGCACGTACATGAGTATTTCTCATGTGTGGATTTGTACGTGTCCATGGGTGTGGAGCATAGACAGTGTCATGTGTATCCACTTGTGAAGTAGGAACTTTCCTATGTGGATGAATGTTGGTGTACATGTAAGCATGGCTTCTCTTTTGGTTTCCACCCTTAGTGGGTTTCTTGCCAAAAGGAAGAGACGGTGAAGTGATGACTTCTTGGTAGGTTTGCTACCTATAGTGTCTTTAACACCACTTGTGGATGCACCAGAGGATGGCCTCACAAAGTCTATAGTGACACCACTATAGGAGGTACGAGCATTGGATGCATTTGCTTCCATAAAACCAAGACCAACACGATGTGTGGCCGGAAATTGTTTGCTAGTAAATCGTCCAATTGTCCTTTTCCCTTATTGAATCTCACAATACGGGAGGACATGAGCTCATATTTCTCTTTAAGAGAAGAAATGTTGGTATCCAACGTGGACACCCGAGCTTTAAGCTCGTGCACTTGGGTTTTAAGAGACTCATTCTCTAAACCCAATTGTGTGTGTCGTAAAACTAGATCATTATTAACCTTAGGATGTGTTTAATCTAGTTGAGATTTGAGGTATTCACCTCATTTCTCAAAGTGACATTTTAAGAAGCTAAATTCGCTTTCTCAAGGGTTAAAGTATCAAAATGGTGTCATTGTTGATAATGCATGGAATGGATGAATTGCTAACATTCACTTTTTTAAATTTGTATATCTAAGCATTAAAGATTGATACCTAGCAAATAATTCTTCATTAGCAATACATAATTCATCCATAGTTACCTCGGTTTCATCCATGTCGGAATCACTTTCATCGGTGAGTGAATCTTTCCGGGCCATGAAATACATGTGGGCACTTTCACCCTTCTCACCATCGGATTCGCTTGATGAGTCTCCACTTGAGTCATCGAATGTACCGACGAATCCTTTGTTCTTATCTCTCTTGTTCTTGTCGGACTTGTGGTACTTCGAAGCCTTCCACTTCTCTTTGTTTCGGAGCATTGGGCAATCCTTCTTGATGTGCCCTGGCTTGTTACACTTAAAGCAAAGAGAGGAAGTGATATTATGTATCGACCCGCTCTCGGGGGCCAGTTACTTATTTGATTTACTCGTAGGTTCCCCAGTTTACCAGTGAATTCAGCATAGCCACAACGCAGAGATGTACCAACAACACTCAAACTAGCATTCAACGTTATTATAGTCCGAGCAAGATTACAAACCAGCAGCTGCACACACACACACAAATACATGAAAGGAAAAGTACGAAAAAGAAATACAGAATAGAAATACATCTCACAACACACACCAGCACAGATAACTAAAACTCTGTAGCTTCTGGGTCGTACACAGGCTCCTCGTACTTTGGGGCAATCTCCTCGATCAGGTCGTCGTCTGCCGGTGCCACAAGTGGAACCCAAGGTAAGTCACAACGATTCTAAACAAAGAAAAGGAGTACTGTACAAGTATGACAAGCGAAGTAAAGTAAAGTACGGTGTAGTGTCTGTACAAGTGTAGAAAGTAAAGTGCATGACTGTAAGGAAGTAACCATGCAAGCTCCACTAGAACTACGTGACTCAAGTCAGAGAGTACAATATGTGACCATTCAGTTCGTCTCTTGCCTGGGTGCTACCCAAACGAATGCCGGAACCCAGGCAGCAGGATGGTTTGCCGAAACACAGGCAGCTAGACAGGATGCTGAAACACAGGCAGCTTGACATGTAGATCTAACTCTAGTCACTCCCGTACTCTCGCAAACTATGAGTTACCCCGAAACCCGGTGATGTGTCAAGTACAAGTTCTTCACATGATGTTCTACGGGACGTTCCAAGTGAACTGTGCTAAGTACAAAGGATAAAGACAAGTCCAACACAAGAAGGTGTCGTATGCTTCCGTGCTTCGAGCACGTAGTACTGCGGTGCTACAAGTTCGTACAAACACAGCGGACTAGATTTCTAAATTTAGAACATGTCGTGACTTACAAAAATCAACACCGTCGTAGTAGGCTGGAAGAGGATCTAGTGCTTCATCTGAAGTTGGTACACTAGAGTCTGTACCTGCAACATAAATGACTTAGTTAGAAAACCCAACTTTTCCTATTTAATAATTAGGTCAGTTTGATTTTTTAACTTGGTAAAACGGTGTTGGAAATTATTCAAAATTTTTATATAAGCCTAAAATAATTATTTTGATTTTACTGCAAACGAGGAGAATTTTCAGAAGCTTCTGTATTTTTTATAATTTTTTAGAAACTCAAAAATAGCTTTTAAAACCTAATTTATTTAAGTTGGAAAAATGATTCTGAAAAAAATTAGGCATCTGATCAAGATGAGACCAGCGCCATTGGATCCGAAATAATGTTTCTGATTTTCTGGAACTGGTTTCATATTTTTCTGAGGCTTATATAATTAACTATGAATTTAAAACCATCATTACCCATTTAATAATTATTAAAAAATCCGAAATACGAAAATACGTATTCGTATAAAACGAAATACGTTCGAAATCAACCTCACGCTCTTCGTTTCCGATCGCCAGGGGGTGTGTACGTCGGACGGCGGAGGATGCAACGTCGGGTGGCGGCGGCGGCGTCGGGGAGTGACAGCAACGGCGACGAGGGCGGCGGCGGCAGCCGTCGGTGCATGGAGGCGCTGGGCAAGAGAGAGGGGATGGGTTTCGAAAAATAAGAAAGAGAGAGAGATAGTAATAGTGTGGGCTATTTTGTGAAGGGAGGAGGGGGTTTATATAGGTTTAAAGAATGGCAAACTTGTAATTAAGGGGGGAGACACAAAAATTAAAGGGGGGATGAGATCTAACATCTTGAATATCACCAGCCAAGGGGAGGCTGGTTAAGGGTGTTGGTTGGGGGTTTAGGGTGGAAGTAAGTTGGTAAAGTTGATTAGTAATTGTAGAAAAGTAATTAGTGGCGGTAATTAGTGAAAACCGGAAGAATACAAGCCCGTTTTCACAAATGAATCCGAAAAATTACGAAAACATACTCACGGGATCGTATTGTCACGAGGATCGCGAATACAAGATCGGTTCTGGGATTTGAGCTACGGAAATTTTAGTTTTAGGCCAAAACGTTTAGAAAGCGGGTTTACGGGTTCTAGGCTGAAACGATATCAGAAAATTATGAAATTAATGTGAGGAGCCCTAAATGATCATGGGATACTACTGTAGAAGTTTGAAAATATTTTGAATATGTTTGAATAGAAAATTAATTCGTTAAGTCAAAACGGTAATTATTGAAAACTAATTTTTATCAGAGTTGTTTTGAGTATTTGAGGAAATCTGAAAATACTGAAATACCTTATAATTAGTCTTGTGTTTCAAAATATATTTATGAGAATCTTTGAAATTAGTTTTCTTATATTTATAAAGTAAAATTTATTTAAAAATACGTAAAATTACGTAAATTGAAGTGTTGAAAATTACTGGTCGTTACATCCCACCCTCCTTAAAATAATTCCGTCCTCGGAATTTCAAAATTAATAAGATAAATAACTGATGTTATGAAGAAGCTCAAGCAAATAAATGATAGAAAATATAATACGAAATATAATGTGATATCACAGCATCTAGAAAACAAGAGATGCTGTCTAAGAATACATACTATCATCAACATTGTTTCCGAGACTAGTCTCAAGACTAGTAAGATCCTCAGTCTCGGCAAACAAGTAAGGGTAGCGTTCCTTCATATCATCCTCTCGCTCCCAAGTAGACTCTCTAGGTGAGTCGTGACGCCACAAGACCCTGACAAGATTGATCACTCTATTCTTGAGGGTCTTCTGTCGTCGATCCAAGATCTTGACTGGTAGCTGATCATAAGATAGATCTGGATGAACGGTAATCTCGGAGTAATCCACAACATGACTAGGATCACTCACGTAGCGTCGAAGCTGCGAGACATGAAAGACTTCATGTACTCCTTCCAATGCAGGTGGCAAGGCAAGGCGATATGCCACTTCACCTACTCGCTCCAAGATATCAAATGGATCAATATATCGAGGGCTGAGCTTCCCTCTTCGTCCAAAGCGAATCATCCCACGATTTGGTGAGATCTTCAAAAATACATGATCGCCAGGCTGGAACTCTAAATATCGGCGCTTCGCATCTGCCCAATGCTTGTATCGATCTTGCGCCAACTGTAGCTTCTCTTTGATGGTCCGAACTACTTCAACTGCCTCTACAATCAAATCCGGACCGATGAGTTCTCGGTCGCCAACGTCGTCCCAGCTTAAGGGGGAACAAAACTTCCTGCCGTATAGCACTGCAAAAGGCGCCATACCGATGCTGGCCTGATAACTGTTGTTGTATGCAAACTCCACGAGATGTAGATGATCCTCCCAAGATCCCTTGAAGTCCAGCATACATGCATGCAACATGTCCTCTAGGATCTGAATGGTGCATTCCGACTGCCCATCAGTCTGAAGATGATAAGCTGTACTGAAGCTTAATCGGGTCCCCAGACACTCCTGCAAGCTCTTCCAAAAATGAGACGTGAAACGAGTGTCTCTGTCTGAAACAATGCTGACAGGGACACCATGCAGCTTCACGATCTCCTCCATGTATTTCTTGGCAAGCATCTCAGTCGACTGGCCCACTCTGAAAGGAATGAAGTGTGCTGACTTGGTCAATCGATCGACGATCACCCATACAACATCGTTGTGCTTCGTGCTCTTGGGCAGTCCCGTCACAAATTCCATCATGGTGTGTTGCCATTTCCACTCTGGGATGGGCAAAGGCTGCAACAATCCGGCAGACCGGTGATGTTCAGCCTTCACCTGTTGGCACACTAAACACTTTGCCACACTGCGTGCGACGCTTCTCTTCATCCCATGCCACCAGTAGTGCAGTCGCAAGTCCTGGTCTATCTTGGTCCCACCTGGATGAATAGAATACGGAGAGCTGTGGGCTTCCTCTAATAAAGCTTCTCTGACATCTCCAGATGGTACACAGATGCGGTTGCCAAATCTCAAAGATCCGTCCTCATGGATCTTGAATTCTGGCCTTTGACCTGCTAACACCAAGTCTCTGAATCTTCTGTAGCTTCTCGTCTCCAGCTTGGGCAGCTTTGATCTTGTCCACCAGGTCGGACTGGATCTGAAGGTTGAGCAACGAAGACGTTACTCCAGGAAGTATGACATCCATCTCCATGGCTCGGATCTCGTGTCGAAGCCTCCATTGTGATGTGAGAGTCATCACTACAGGGAGGCGACTCAAAGCATCTGGTACGACATTGACCTTCCCAGGATGGTACTGAAGATCAATATCATAATCCGCCATCAGCTCGATCCATCGGCGTTGGCGCATGTTGAGCTCCTTCAGGGTGAACATGTATTTGAGACTCTTGTGATCCGAGAAGATTTTTACATGTTCGCCCAGCAAGAAGTGCCTCCATATCTTCAGAGCAAAAATAACTGCCGCCAACTCAAGGTCATGAGTGGGGTAGTTCTTCTCATGTATCTTCAATTGCCTGGATGCATAAGCAACGACTCGGCCATGCTGATGCAGCACGCATCCTAGTCCTTTGCCAGAAGCATCAAAAAATACTTTGAACCCTCCGGTTTTGTTTGGGATGACCAGAATCGGGGCAGAAGTCAGTCTCTTCTTCAGCTCCTGGAATGCATCCTCACAGGTCTTCGACTAGACGAACATCACGTCCTTTCTCGTCAATTTTGTCATGGCTCCCGCGGTCTTCGAGAAGTCCTGGATGAATCGTCGGTAGTAACCAGCCAGTCCTAGGAAACTTCGAATCTCAGTGACAGTCTTCGGGGTTGGCCAGTTCTGAACAGCAGCTACCTTCTCAGGGTCGACGGATATCTCTTCTCCAGATATGATGTGGCCCAGGAAAGCCACATTGTCGAGCCAAAACTCACACTTACTGTACTTGGCATACAGTTGGTGTTGTCTTAGCGTCTCCAAGACCTTCCTCAGGTGAACTCTATGCTCCTCGGTGTCCTTCGAGTAGATGAGGATGTCGTCGATGTAGACGACTACGAACTTGTCTAGATGGTTGTAAAGAACCTGGTTCATGAGACTCATGAATACAACATGTGCATTAGTCACACCAAATGGCATCACCAGGAATTCGTAGTGTCCATATCTTGTCCGAAATGCAGTCTTGTGGATATCCTCCTTCTTCACCTTCACTTGGTGATATCCAGTCTTCAGGTTCAGCTTTGAATACACGCTCGATCCTCCAAGCTGGTCGAACAGGTCGTCGATGCGGGGTAGCAGGTACTTATTCTTCACCGTCATCTTGTTCAGTTCCCGGTAGTCGATGCACATGCGTTGAGATCCGTCCTTCTTCTTTACGAGCAGCACTGGGGCACCCCATGCGGATACACTGGGTCGTATCCATCCTTTCTGTATAAGATCATCTAGTTGAGCTCGAATCTCTTCAAGCTCAGGCGGTGCCATGCGGTAGGGTCCCTTGGACATTGGTTGTGCACCTGGCATAAGATCAATGGTAAATTCAAGGCCGCGATCCGGAGGCAAACCTGAGAGGTAGTCCAGAAATACGTCCAAGAATTCTCGCACTATCTCAGGCATTTCTTGCTCATCTCCTGCTGTAGTCACCATGGCTTCTGAAAGTCTGGCTCGGTACTTCACCGGTCCTTCTGATCGGCTTCCGCTGAGGAACTCGAACTTTGGATGGTTGGGTATTTTGAATTCTACCTTCCTTTGACGACACTCAATGGTGGCATGAAAAGTCCTTAACCAGTCCATCCTAAGAACAGCATCGAAAGTTGGCAACTCTATCACCATGAAGTCGGCGAAGAGGTCTCATCCATAAATCACTACAGAGCATTGGAGGCATCCGCTGGTTACCGGTAGGGAACCACCAGTGGTCTCGACCTTCTAATGGAAAGTCAGAGGTTCAACAGATATGGCATGTGTTTGGACGAATCGACTCGCCAAGAAGCAATGTGTAGCTCCTGAGTCGAACAGTGTGAGGGCAGGCTTACCGGCTACTAAGACGGTACCTACGGTGATGAGAATCATGTCTAAGCTTACGATCCCTAAATAACAGAGTGTGTAGCTTAGTGAAAAGAATCTCATACCAGTGATCACTTGGCCTGTGGCCTCGGCCTCCTCTACCGTCATGGTATAGGTTTGGCGCCTCTGGGGTGGCGCCGGTTGCCGGGTCTGTTGATACACTTGTTGCTGGGGAGGGAGCGGCTGACGTTGCTGAGCAAGTGGTGGAGGAGGACGTGGTGGCGCATTCCTGGCAGGGGCATGGGCCGGGGCAAAGTTAGAAGGTGGAGGCCTCTTCGGACAATCTCTGGCGATATGGTCCTTCGCCCCACAGATCAGACAGAGGTTCAGGAAAGTTCGGCATTCTGAGCGGAGGTGCCCTGGTTTCCCGCAATGATGACATGTTAGGCGCGGTGGTGGTGGTGGTGGGCCCTGCATCTTGAACTGTGTCTGTTGAGTAGGCCGGTACATCTGATTAGGCGGGGCTCGTCGGCTAGGTCCAGCAGCAGGGGTTGGAGGTGGTTGCCTTCTGTGAGGGGGCAGCCAACTCACACCTTTCTTCCCTCTCCATAAACTCGTGTTCACGAGCAGCAGCTAGAACTTCGGTGTGGGTAGACAATATACGTCCGACTAAATTCCGGCGGATCTCTATGTTGAGACCCTGCTTGAAGCGTCGAGCCTGTGCTATTGGAGTGGCAACCAACTTGGGAGCAAAGCGGCTCAGCATGGTGAACCAGGCGTCGTATTGCTCCACCGTCATGGAACCTTGCTTCAACCCAACAAATTGCGCCTCAAGTTCCATCTGGGCCTCAGGAGAGAAATATTGCATGCGGAAAAGTTCCGTGAATGTCTCACATTCGATTGGTTGCTGGAGACGCTTTTCTGCAGAGCCCCACCAGACTCTGGCCCCATCCGTTAGTTGGGACCTGGCAGTATCCACCCAGGCATGCCTCCCGATCTGGGCGGCTCTCAAGTTTTCTTCAGTATTTTCTAGCCATTCATCGGCCTTCATCGGGCCATCTTCTCCGTTCCAGGTCTTCGGGTGGAGGGAGCGAAATTGTTGGATGACTCCCGTAGGGTGATATTCGCCTTTGATAGCCTCGACCATTTCTTGCAATGCCAGATCCGAGATCTGATGCACTGTGGGAGTTGGCCCATTGTCGGTCGGGTTGTTGGCTCCAGACTGATTGGCTCCATTGGGGGTCTTTGAGGTGTTTCCGTCCATTCTCGAGCGTTGAACACAAAAGACCTGTACATAATGTTTAGTAAGAATTGGTGTAGAAAGATTCTAAGAAGGTCAAACAGAAGGTCATCAAGATAAAGGAAGGTTGATAGTGGAGAAGATCGATGACGTCACATAATCATGATTCACGTCCTTGCGGTCCAGCGGACACGGCCAGGGAAGTGACTAAGCTAGGATCACTTATGCCCAGTCTAGCTAGGTTGATCCAACAGACTTTAGCCAAGCACATTGACCAGTATCATGGTCCATTGAAGGAAGATTATCGTTCATATGAGTGCCACCGACACAGAAAGATTTTCTTTTTTTAATACAACTAATTAATCCTATCAAAATTTTGTTAATGACGTTTTATTAAGGCAAGATAGGTCAACTCCATTGGGGCTCTCCGAGATGTTCCCGTCCGTCTTTCGAGTGTCAAACCTGCATCCATAGAAATGTCAGCTTAGTTGAGTATCGTATACGATACGCCCTGGTTTTGCTACACTGTTCACGATGTATTTTGCACAGACCTGCGTGGGCCACCAAACTTGTAACGACCCGCTCTCGGGGGCCCGATACTTATTTGATTTACTCGTAGGTTCCGCAGTTTACCAGTGAATTCAGCATAGCCACAACGCAGAGATGTACCAACAATACTCAAACCAGCATTCAACGTTATTACAGTCCGAGCAAGATTACAAACCAGCAGCTGCACTCTCTCACACAAATACATGAAAGGAAAAGTACGAAAAAGAAATACAGAATAGAAATACATCTCACAACACACACCAGCATAGATAACTAAAACTCTGTAGCTTCTGGGTCGTACGCAGGCTCCTTGTACTCTGGGGAAATCTCCTCGATCAGGTCGTCGTCTGCCGGTGCCACAAGTGGAACCGAAGGTAAGTCTCAACGATTCTAAACAAAGAAAAGGAGTACTGTACAAGTATGACAAGCGGAAGTAAAGTAAAGTACGGTGTAGTGTCTGTACAAGTGTAGAAAGTAAAGTGCATGACTGTAAGGAAGTAACCATGCAAGCTCCACTAGAACTACGTGACTCAAGTCGGAGAGTACAATATGTGACCGTTCAGTTCGTCTCTTGCCTGGGTGCTACCCAAATG
Organism: Scilla litardierei; assembly: GCA_030789695.1. Taxonomy (NCBI): domain Eukaryota; kingdom Viridiplantae; phylum Streptophyta; class Magnoliopsida; order Asparagales; family Asparagaceae; genus Scilla; species Scilla litardierei. The sequence continues at coordinate 556,015,271 of CM061142.1, forward strand.
AATGCCGGAACCCAGGCAGCAGGATGGCTTGTCGAAACACAGGCAGCTAGACAGGATGCTGAAACACAGGCAGCTTGACATGTAGATCTAACTCTAGTCACTCCCGTACTCTCGCAAACTATGAGTTACCCCGAAACCCGGTGATGTGTCAAGTACAAGTTCTTCACATGATTGTCACGCCCCGCTTCCCAAAAATATGGAGGCGAAACGTGAGAAGGTCCGCTCAGACTTGAAGCTACAAAGCTGCAAGTCCGATAAGCGTCAATCAAATTTAAACTGCAGGTCCTTGCAACGCGAACGAAACAAAGATAATAATATTGAAATGAGACAAAAAAGATAAATCAGAATATCCATAAAATAAGTTTCAACATCACAGAAAAAGCCACCAGGCTAAAAGAAAAAGAGTCTAAAGGCCCATACATGGCCAACAAAAGTACAACGTACAAAACAACGGTGCTACGCACCGACAACTAACAGAAAACCTAAAACAAAAGAAAGCTCAGCAAAGTCACCAAGAAAGATCACTGACATCCACAAAACTCCTCCTAGGCAGACATGGATTCAGGCTCAGCGTCAGCAACACACCACGTACTCAGCAACGGTCTCTGGCTCAGAGTCTAACATGTGACACCCAAAAGAGCAAGGGGCACATGTCAGCAAGTCTACAAGAGACTTGTGCAAGGAAACTGAAAGTAGGTAAAAGTAAAGCAACCTAGCAGTTCTAGCATGAATGTGATGACATGGCAGTTAAAGTATGAGTGCAACAGGTAAAGTAAAGTAAAGTACGAGCATGGCATTTAAACATGGCATGGATGACAAGTATTACATGAATCATTCACAAGACAAGTACAAGACAAGAAAAGTAAGCACCTCGTGCACAGAGATTCCGTCTTTTGGCTAGAGGGCTGATCAGGCCACTCCTAAGCTCAAGTGAACGTTTATCCCTACCCCTCCACGTGTATCGAGCCAGGGCCTTACCCTCGAACGGTAATGCTCGCTTCTGGATCACGAGCCAGGAAGTGTTTTTAACAAGTATGGCATAGGGGTGCACCTAGCCGGTCCAGGAAGCCGGGCATTGGCTTTTGACCAACACATGAGGCCCGTTTCCCTGGACGTAGTATTCAAGGAGTACAAGTATTGTAGCGTGTGCTACGAATGCAACAATCAACTGGATGACATGTAGAATGCAATGCATGGCAGTTAAAAGTGCATACAGATAAGGAAAGTAAACGTGACAGTTTAGTATGCATGAACAACAAGTTTAAAGGGTTGGATCTAGCTTCGTTGTCAAGCAAGATCAATTAGGTGACGGATCTAGTTTCGTTGTCAAACTAGATCAAGTAGGCGTCTAGCCAGCTATCATTTCACTGACTAGTCTCTTTTACGCTGCAGACAAGGAAGTGGCCTAAAAACATGACCCTACACAAGAGTTGGCAAGTTTCACTTGCCTGCAAGTACGCCGTCTGAGCAACACCGTCCAACGAGTCCAAAATCACAAAAATCCTATGTGCACAAGTCCACCGGCCTACATCCGTTTTATTAATCTTGATTAGTGAATTCTAAAACATTTAAAATACTTTAAAAAAATACTGATTTTAGTCTTGATTAGCATGCATTGGGTTTGGGGTCCTAGGGATGCAAAGCGTTACCTCAACACGACGCGAAAGCTACACCGACGTCGGGTAGCGACGCCGGGGGTTGGAATAATAATATCGCGCTCCAAGTCCAGATTCCAATTAGATTCCTCGCTGGAAGTTTCAGAGCAATCAACCGGGGCGACGATTCCAGATTCCAAAGCTAGCACGTGCGACGACGGGCTACGACGTGTCGCAACGTCGTACGCGGCGAATCCTCAAAGAGCAAGCACCTAGGTGGGGCCCACAGTAGTCCTAGGGACCTTTGGGGGACCCACAATAACTCTGGAGAACTTAGGGGGCCCACGGTGGCAAGCGATGCGACGGGTGCGGGGTTGCGACGAGTGACTCTCGGTCGTACAGCCTCGGTGTGGGGAGATCCTTCGGTCGTGCACAGAGGATGCGGGGTTGCAATGCTTGGGGGGTGCAGCAGCGGGGTGCGGAGCTTGGTGCGGGGCCTTTTCTCGGTCAGTGCAGAAGAGGGGCTCGGTCAGGGGCTTGGATGCGGGGGGCTGCGATGTTGCGACGTTGCAACGCCGGTCGGTGCGGAGATGCGGGTCGGTCGGGCGCGGTGCGGAGCGGGGCGACAAGGCGGGGGTTGGTGCGGGCGATGTGCGGAGTTGAGGCCTCGGTCTGACCGAGGGCCTCTCTCGGTCAGAGCGGGGGAACGGGCGTGAGCGGCAGCCGCGGGGTGCAGAGCGGCTGTGGTGCGGGGTTGGGCTTCGGTCGGAGCGGGGGAACGGGGGTGATTTCTTCGGTCGTGCGGCTGCCGTTCGTCGCAACGTTGCGACGAATCGTCGCAACGTCAATTTTGGGTTTTGGAAGAGGCTAGGGTTAATTTCTTGCGAAAATAGGTCTTCCTAGGGGTTGTTTATATAGTGTAGATGGGTTGACTTGGTCTAGGGCTAAATCTAATAGGATTAGAAGTTTAAAATAATTTGAAATTTGAAATTCAACTTCTCCAACTCACCCAAGGATTTGACTTGGTCCAAATGAGCTGGAAATTGGCTCAAAAATTCTTTAATACGTTTAAAACTCAAATAAATTTTATTTGGCCGAAAATAATTTAAAAATTAATTATTAAAAATAATATAAAACTTGTTAAAAATATAAAAGTGGTCAAATAAACTCCAAAAATTATAAAATAAATATCGGGGTGATCGTGATGACGAGAGTGAGCTAACTAAGAAGACGGATCTCAATTTTGACGTCGGACGACGAAACTAAAAATAGAAACGTCTCCCGTCAAAAGTGAAAATCGCCACGTCTCATCAAATAAGTTTAAATTGTGGGAAAACGACTTGAGAAACGTCGTTCCAAAATAGTGCCACTATTTAACATTCTCAGAGACGTTCACAACGGCATATCACACGAAAGTGTTCACCAACAAACAAAGTCTAAAACAAACACGTGCACGGCCAAAAGCACGTGCACGAACAACGTACCACGAAAAGTGGCCGTTACATCCTCCCCACCTTAGAATAAAGTCCGTCCTCGGACTTTCTAATATATCTAGTCGCTCTAATAACTACCCCAAATCAAGTCACATTATATTTCAAACCAGGTATAGTCAGTACATGTGCTCATATACGCACTAGGTAGTCAAACATTAACACTACCACCACGTATATATATACATTCACATATGTATACACTTATACCTATTATAGTCAGTCAAATTCATACATGTATTTCAATCGTATATATATAAACATACATCCCTTATATAACTACTACATAGTATAAAACAATAGTTCAGATACTCACATAAGGATAGTCTCACACTTAGCCAATACAATCATTGCTCTACCTATATGTAGCTACCTATGCACAAACATCAAGGGTATACTACCCTCTGATAATCCCTAGTATTCATCCAACACATCAACTCATGTAGTCACACCATACCATAATTAAATCAAGTTTCACTATATATATATATATTCACCACTACTATAGTTTCAAAATACATAGTCATTCAAATACATGCAAAAGTTCACCATATATTCACATCACGTACGGTCCTATAACTGTATTTACGACACGCCACATATATCATAGTCATCAATGCCTATAACTAAGCACATACTTACCCGTGCATGGTGCACACCCATACACGCTAACATTTCATTTACGCATACCAATCATATCATCATATAACTAGCACACCTACACACCTAGTTTTAGCTAGTACACATACGTTCACACAACAAGTCCTTAGTAAATAACTACCACAAGACCAGCACCTATAACTATATACTGGCGTAGCGACCCACAATCATGTGCGTAGCACAACCAGGCACAAACACTCCTATCACTATACCGACATCAAACATTGCTATATTCAAACTACAAACATACATTCAATATACTTAGAGTATACCCACTCAAGCTTGAGTGAGACTCGGTACATATATCAGAATATTCTATATACGTAACACGACATTCATACCTATACCAATACCACCCCATAATTTATACGTCTACCAATACCACCATATACATCCCATAAGTCAATCACACTTAATATTTAGTCAGGCAATACCCACATAGTTAAATCAATTTATATACCATAATAATAGTAATACAGACATCAGCACACATATATTTATAATACCATCCCTAGTACAAACATTCTCCATACATTCTCCATATAGTCACGCATAACTAATGTATATATCCACACCATAGCCTACTACCTATAATTAGTATACTAACACATCCACACATACATAATTAAGATGTGCAATAGTCGTGTATACCTCACGGTATGCACGCATGCAACATCCCGCAAAGCAAGCAATACCAATCAAAATTATAATTCTAATATCATATGCATATCACCTATATACTCAGGCAACAAAACATAACTACTTGCGTCTAAGCATAATACATACCTACATACGAGCATATACACATACGTACTAATATATAGGTCACTCATTAGGCTTACTTACTTATCTATATGTACACCTATTATCATTACACCTAGCATATACATAGCTTTACCAATCATTTTATTTCAACCATTATAAGTATTCTCTAATTGCATACACTCCATTAGACATTCCAACGCTAACTCTTATATACACAGGCATCCCTAGTATAGTATAGCTAACCACACACAAATCTATAAATACTAACACACAACAACTTCATACTATCACGAATAACTCCGAGTATATATATATACCACACAATAGGCAAGCATCAATATACTATGGGGGTACACTCATTCAAGCCCACGTACACAGCTTAGGTACGTGCACTACGACTACCTCACAAGGTCCAAGGGCATACTAACAATTAAGGGTTGACACAGACATTGACGGACCCTAAGGCCTAAGCAATAAAGAGAGGTCGAGAGCGTGACGAGGGAAGGATCGATAAGCACGAGTTCAGATAGGACAAATACAAGGAGACGGCTTGGTTAGGGAAAACATTTGCTCAATGGTGATGTTTAGGTTGAAGGAAAAGGAGATGTAGTGATACTTAAATAGGATACAGAAAAAAATAGGGTGAATAGCATAAGCTAAAATACGCCAAATTGAAAACTATTGTACTTCAAAAAAATTAGAATTCCTTATCTGTATAAAATATTTGAAGTCGATAAAGCGAGTTGAAATAAGTTTGAGTCGAATATTCATAATAAGAGAAAATGTTTTATTGGTTTATATAAAATCATTGTAAAAGGAAGTAAAATCATTTACTCGAATATTAAGGACGAGGTTTAGAAAATTTATACGTCAGTAATTTAATATAATGTTGTCAAAAAGTTTTGGAAAGTCGAAGAATGAAATCAAGTAACGGAAAAATTTAAACTCATGTTAAATGCTTTCAAAACTTTTAGGCTATGGAAAATCAATATTGAAACTTCTTTTAGAGAAATCAGGATTTGCCAAAAATGAGAAACTGATTTACACAAGGTTCTTAATATACGAGCACAACCAGTCTGGTACGAATATAAAAATAATTGAAAGGATGTATGGTGCACGGAGAAATAATAATAATGACTTAGTAGTAGAATTATCAAGATCGAATAGCAAGTCTTTAAAATCAAATCATGGAGGGTCTAAATCAGGAAGTGGTTATGAAAATAGTAATTTTGCAAAAATCGACGAGCAAAACCAACTTGCTGAAAGCTGAAATTCCATGTGTCTTGAAAGTATATTAAAGTAAACACGACGTATCATTCGAATGGAATAAATAAGAAGGAAAATCATAAATCGAATAAGGCAAAATAAAAGTACGGTTCAGAATTAATATATGAAGGGACGACGCATTTACCTAAGTACGAAAAACATAGGCTGGGAAAATACTATAAACTAGTATTCAAAAATTCCGACAAGCGTTTTAAAATTTAAATCAATAAAGGAGTATGAAGTATAAGTATATTGAAATTTTGAACAAAATTAAACTTAGTGGAAGGGAAGATTGAAAAATATTTTCAGAAGGTTCAAGATTTGCAATGGAGATGTTTGAAAATTGACGACGATCGTCATGAGGCGATCTCGTGAATCGAGGCAAGGAAATTGGTTCGATGATCCAAACATACATACGCCTAGGATATGAATCTGAAGGATCTACGGGGAAACTCCTACGGTCGACCACTAAAGATTAAGAACTAAGCGCTAAGACTTTCTAAGGAGCTAGACGGAAACGAAATGCGTTCAGCTTGGTCCGAAATCGATGAGCCCAAGCGAACGACTAAAGGAAATTCTAGAAGTCTAATATGGTCAGGGGTAGACAAGGACCACTAAGGTAACTCCTACGACAATTGAATCAATTGCTGACAGGGAGTCTAACTAACAATCAGAGGCCTCTAACTAGCAAACACAGACGTCTAACTAAGCCTTCTTATCACCTAGGGTCCTAAGAAAACAACTTGACTCAGGGCTTCTGACTCGGATGTTGTAATTTATTTAATGGACATTCTGTTATTATCGTTGTTCCGTTAATTCACAATTGCAAAACGGACCTGCATGGGCCACCAACAAAACCTGTCACGCCCCGCTTCCCAAAAATATGGAGGCGAAACGTGAGAAGGTCCGCTCAGACTTGAAGCTACAAAGCTGCAAGTCCGATAAGCGTCAATCAAATTTAAACTGCAGGTCCTTGCAACGCGAACGAAACAAAGATAATAATATTGAAATGAGACAAAAAAGATATCTCAGAATATCCATAAAATAAGTTTCAATATCACAGAAAAAGCCACCAGGCTAAAAGAAAAAGAGTCTAAAGGCCCAAACATGGCCAACAAAAGTACAACGTACAAAACAACGGTGCTACGCACCGACAACTAACAGAAAACCTAAAACAAAAGAAAGCTCAGCAAAGTCACCAAGAAAGATCACTGACATCCACAAAACTCCTCCTAGGCAGACATGGACTCAGGCTCAGCGTCAGCAACACACCACGTACTCAGCAACGGTCTCTGGCTCAGAGTCTAACATGTGACACCCAAAAGAGCAAGGGGCACATGTCAGCAAGTCTACAAGAGACTTGTGCAAGGAAACTGAAAGTAGGTAAAAGTAAAGCAACCTAGCAGTTCTAGCATGAATGCGATGACATGGCAGTTAAAGTATGAGTGCAACAGGTAAATTAAAGTAAAGTACGAGCATGGCATTTAAACATGGCATGAATGACAAGTATTACATGAATCATTCACAAGACAAGTACAAGACAAGAAAAGTAAGCACCTCGTGCACAGAGATTCCGTCTTTTGGCTAGAGGGCTAATCAGGCCACTCCTAAGCTCAAGTGAACGTTTATCCCTACCCCTCCACGTGTATCGAGCCAGGGCCTTACCCCCGAACGGTAATGCTCGCTTCTGGATCACGAGCCAGGAAGTGTTTTTAACAAGTATGGCATATGGGTGCACCTAGCCGGTCCAGGAAGCCGGGCATTGGCTTTTGACCAACACATGAGGCCCGTTTCCCTGGAAGTAGTATTCAAGGAGTACAAGTATTGTAGCGTGTGCTACGAATGCAACAATCAACTGGATGACATGTAGAATGCAATGCATGGCAGTTAAAAGTGCGTACAGATAAGGAAAGTAAACGTGACAGTTTAGTATGCATGAACAAAAAGTTTAAAGGGTTGGATCTAGCTTCGTTGTCAAGCAAGATCAATTAGGTGACGGATCTAGTTTCGTTGTCAAACTAGATCAAGTAGGCGTCTAGCCAGCTATCATTTCACTGACTAGTCTCTTTTACGCTGCAGACAAGGAAGTGGCCTAAAAACATGGCCCTACACAAGAGTTGGCAAGTTTCACTTGCCTACAAGTACGCCGTCTGAGCAACACCGTCCAACGAGTCCAAAATCACAAAAATCCTATGTGCACAAGTCCACCGGCCTACATCCGTTTTATTAATCTTGATTAGTGAATTCTAAAACATTTAAAATACTTTAAAAAAATACTGATTTTAGTCTTGATTAGCATGCATTGGGTTTGGGGTCCTAGGGGTGCAAAGCGTTACCTCAACACGACGCGAAAGCTACACCGACGTCGGGTAGCGACGCCGGGGGTTGGAATAATAATATCGTGCTCCAAGTCCAGATTCCAATTAGATTCCTCGCTGGAAGTTTTAGAGCAATCAACCGGGGCGACGATTCCAGATTCCAAAGCTAGCACGTGCGACGACGGGCTACGACGTGTCGCAACGTCGTACGCGGCGAATCCTCAAAGAGCAAGCACCTAGGTGGGGCCCACAGTAGTCCTAGGGACCTTTGGGGGACCCACAATAACTCTGGAGAACTTGGGGGGCCCACGGTGGTAAGCGATGCGACGGGTGCGGGGTTGCGACGAGTGACTCTCGGTCGTACAGCCTCGGTGCGGGGAGATCCTTCGGTCGTGCACAGAGGATGCGGGGTTGCAATGCTTGGGGGGTGCAGCAGCGGGGTGCGGAGCTTGGTGCGGGGCCTTTTCTCGGTCAGTGCGGAAGATGGGCTCGGTCAGGTGCTTGGATGCGGGGGGCTGCGATGTTGCGACGTTGCAACGCTTGCAACGCCGGTCGGTGCGGAGATGCGGGTCGGTCGGGCGCGGTGCGGAGCGGGGCGACAAGGCGGGGGTTGGTGCGGGCGATGTGCGGAGTTGAGGCCTCGGTCTGACCGAGGGCCTCTCTCGGTCAGAGCGGGGGAACGGGCGTGAGCGGCAGCCGCGGGGTGCGGAGCGGCTGTGGTGCGGGGTTGGGCTTCGGTCGGAGCGGGGGAACGGGGGTGATTTCTTCGGTCGTGCGGCTGCCGTTCGTCGCAACGTTGCGACGAATCGTCGCAACGTCAATTTTGGGTTTTGGAAGAGGCTAGGGTTAATTTCTTGCGAAAATAGGTCTTCCTAGGGGTTGTTTATATAGTGTAGATGGGTTGACTTGGTCTAGGGCTAAATCTAATAGGATTAGAAGTTTAAAATAATTTGAAATTTGAAATTCAACTTCTCCAACTCACCCAAGGATTTGACTTGGTCCAAATGAGCTGGAAATTGGCTAAAAAATTCTTTAATACGTTTAAAACTCAAATAAATTTTATTTGGCCGAAAATAATTTAAAAATTAATTATTAAAAATAATATAAAACTTGTTAAAAATATAAAAGTGGTCAAATAAACTCCAAAAATTATAAAATAAATATCGGGGTGATCGTGATGACGAGAGTGAGCTAACTAAGAAGACGGATCTCAATTTTGACGTCGGACGACGAAACTAAAAATAGAAACGTCTCCCGTCAAAAGTGAAATCGCCACGTCTCATCGATTAAGTTTAAATTGTGGGAAAACGACTTGAGAAACGTCGTTCCAAAATAGTGCCACTATTTAACATTCTCAGAGACGTTCACAACGGCATATCACACGAAAGTGTTCACCAACAAACAAAGTCTAAAACAAACACGTGCACGGCCAAAAGCACGTGCACGAACAACGTACCACGAAAAGTGGCCGTTACATCCTCCCCACCTTAGAATAAAGTCCGTCCTCGGACTTTCTAATATATCTAGTCGCTCTAATAACTACTCCAAATCAAGTCACATTATATTTCAAACCAGGTATAGTCAGTACATGTGCTCATATACGCACTAGGTAGTCAAACATTAACACTACCACCACGTATATATATACATTCACATACGTATACACTTATACCTATTATAGTCAGTCAAATTCATACATGTATTTCAATCGTATATATATAAACATACATCCCTTATATAACTACTACCTAGTATAAAACAATAGTTCAGATACTCACATAAGGATAGTCTCACACTTAGCCAATACAATCATTGCTCTACCTATATGTAGCTACCTATGCACAAACATCAAGGGTATACTACCCTCTGATAATCCCTAGTATTCATCCAACACATCAACTCATGTAGTCACACCATACCATAATTAAATCAAGTTTCACTATATATATATATATATTCACCACTACTATAGTTTCACAATACATAGTCATTCAAATACATGCAAATAGTTCACCATATATTCACATCACGTACGGTCCTATAACTGTATTTACGACACGCCACATATATCATAGTCATCAATGCCTATAACTAAGCACATACTTACCCGTGTATGGTGCACACCCATACACGCTAACATTTCATTTACGCATACCAATCATATCATCATATAACTAGCACACCTACACACCTAGTTTTAGCTAGTACACATACGTTCACACAACAAGTCCTTAGTAAATAACTATACCACAAGACCAGCACCTATAACTATATACTGGCGTAGCGACCCACAATCATGTGCGTAGCACAACCAGGCACAAACACTCCTTTCACTATACCTACATCAACCATTGCTATATTCAAACTACAAACATACATTCAATATACTTAGAGTATACCCACTCAAGCTTGAGTGAGACTCGGTACATATATCAGAATATTCTATATACGTAACACGGCATTCATACCTATACCAATACCACCCCATAATTTATACGTCTACCAATACCACCATATACATCCCATAAGTCAATCACACTTAATATTTAGTCAGGCAATACCCACATAGTTAAATCAATTTATATACCATAATAATAGTAATACAGACATCAGCACACATATATTTATAATACCCTCCCTAGTACAAACATTCTCCGTATAGTCACGCATAAGTAATGTATATATCCACACCATAGCCTACTACCTATAATTAGTATACTAACACATCCACACATACATAATTAAGATGTGCAATAGTCGTGTATACCTCACGGTATGCACGCATGCAACATCCCGCAAAGCAAGCAATACCAATCAAAATTATAATTCTAATATCATATGCATATCACCTATATACTCAGGCAACAAAACATAACTACTTGCGTCTAAGCATAATACATACCTACATACGAGCACATACACATACGTACTAATATATAGGTCACTCATTAGGCTTACTTACTTATCTATATGTACACCTATTATCATTACACCTAGCATATACATAGCTTTACCAATCATTTTATTTCAACCATTATAAGTATTCTCTAATTGCATACACTCCATTAGACATTCCAACGCTAACTCTTATATACACAGGCATCCCTAGTATAGTATAGCTAACTACACACAAATCTATAAATACTAACACACAACAACTTCATACTATCACGAATAACTCCGAGTATATATATATATACCACACAATAGGCAAGCATCAATATACTATGGGGGTACACTCATTCAAGCCCACGTACACAGCTTAGGTACGTGCACTACGACTACCTCACAAGGTCCAAGGGCCTACTAACAATTAAGGGTTGACACAGACATTGACGGACCCTAAGGCCTAAGCAATAAAGAGAGGTCGAGAGCGTGACGAGGGAAGGATCGATAAGCACGAGTTCAGATAGGACAAATACAAGGAGACGGCTTGGTTAGGGAAAACATTTGCTCAATGGTGATGTTTAGGTTGAAGGAAAAGGAGATGTAGTGATACTTAAATAGGATACAGAAAAAAATAGGGTGAATAGCATAAGCTAAAATACGCCAAATTGAAAACTGTTGTACTTCAAAAAAAATTAGAATTCCTTATCTGTATAAAATATTTGAAGTCGATAAAGCGAGTTGAAATAAGTTTGAGTCGAATATTCATAATAAGAGAAAATGTTTTATTGGTTTATATAAAATCATTGTAAAAGGAAGTAAAATCATTTACTCGAATATTAAGGACGAGGTTTAGAAAATTTATACGTCAGTAATTTAATATAATGTTGTCAAAAAGTTTTGGAAAGTCGAAGAATGAAATCAAGTAACGGAAAAATTTAAACTCATGTTAAATGCTTTCAAAACTTTTAGGCTATGGAAAATCAATATTGAAACTTCTTTTAGAACAAACAATAATTTTTTTTTAAAACAAGTCATGCCAAAAATAGATATGAATTTCAAAGCATTTATGGCATTCACAATTCTATCATGCTAGAAGAAACAAAATGATATCAATGTAAAGAAATCGATTTTAACCAAGCATGCATTCAACCCTCATGGATACCAAATGTAATATCATACTTACAACATTAAGCTCCCCCTACATTGGTGCATTACCTAAGCACCATCAACTCCGTTTGAATGAAAGTCTTCACAAATCGAGGAGTTGATAGGGTTGGTATCCCACGGTGGATTGAACCTAGAAAACTTCATTTTGGTATCCAAAAACCCTTTTGGATCCAATGGGTTAGACAACAAATTTGAAATATGAAATTAAAAATTATTGTAAACCATAAATTAGTATAATCAAAATCAATTTTATAAACAAATGCCTTGGTACCCATAACATGATCATAAACTCATGGTACCAAGCATTGAAGAGTTAAAGAAACTAACCCTTCGGAAACCAAGTCCAAGAGGAACTTGACTTCCCAACATAATCATCATTCAAAATAACATCGTTAATATAGGATTGCACATAAACATTCATATCATGATTGCTAGTGTTCTTGGGACCCCAAATAGTGTAAATTTTGGGAATCCTCTTCCTAGTGGTTGCATGCACAAGAGGTTGATTTTTATGTGGTGCATTTGCCCTAGGAGCATAAGATCTAGCAATAGCATTATGATGAGCATGAGATTCATGATGTGGTGTAGCATACATACATGGACAAGCATGAGGTGTGTATGCATGAGGATGATTATGAGAGAAGGCATTCACATGAGGATTAGATGTGTGAACAAATGCATTAGGATGTGCATGAGCATGATTACGTGCATGTGGGTGTCTCATATGAGTGTTTGCACGTGCTCGTGGGTGCGGAGCATAAAAATCATTATAAATATTAGCATGCACCGGTGGAGTAGGATGTGTGTTCCTACGTGGCATAGCATGTGAGTACATAAAAGCATGACCCCTCTTTAGAGGTCTACCCAAAGTGGGTTTCTTTCCAATCGGGGGTGTGTACGAAGTGGAAGCACTATTGGTAGGAGAACTACCAATGGGGTGTTTGCTCCCACTCGTCGAGGCATCGGATGTCGGCCTAACAAAGGTGGTAGGCGATTTGGGTGAGTCTCCCATCTTATACCCCAAGCCAATGTGGTGTTTGGCCGGAAGTAAGTCATTTAGGATATTATCCAAATGGCCCTTACCTTTATTGAAATCATTGATACGGCCTAACGTGCACTCATACTTCTCTTTGAGAGAATACAAAGAAGCATCCAAAGTGGATACTTACGATGTGAGTACATAAACACGTGATTTGAGATTTTTATTCTCAATACTCAAAGTTGAGTTTTGAGATGTCAAATCCGCTATCACATGTTCATCCGACTCCTCAACAAGAACATGCTCAAGTTGAGATTTGAGGGACTTCACCTCATTTCTCAACAAGCCATTATGAGTAAGCAAACTTGCTTTCTCATTGGCGAGAGTCTCAACAATGGTGTCATTGTTGGTGATGGTAGACTTAGGAGAGGTTTGGAGGCAAACAAGTTCATCTTTGGTCTTATTATATCTATCTACTAATTTAGTAAATTTAGACCAAATTTCTTGGTTTGCTAACCTCATTTCATCAATCGTAGGTTCTCCGCTTTCATCCTCACTACCATCCTCGCTTTCATCCTCGCTATCATCGAAAGAGGACTTTTGACTTTTTGCCGCATCATTAGCCATGAAGCAAATTTTTGCTTTCTCCACTCTTCCATCATCCGACTCTCCACTTGAGGAATCCTCTTCGGAGTCGGTGAATGTGCCAACAAGTCCTTTCTTGTACTTTCTCGACTTGTCGTACTTCGATGCTTTCCCTTTCTCCTTGTGTTTGTATAGAGGACAATCCGGTTTGATGTGTCCTGGCTTGTTGCATTTATAACACACGGGAGTAGAAGCATTAGTCGAACTAACTTTAGATTTATTCAAAGATATACCTTCTCGGAGGAATCGATCGAACTTCCTTGCCATACGGGCAATGGATTCCATGTCCAATTCGTCTTCCGATTCTTCATCATCGGTAGATGGAGCGGCCTTGAAGGCAATCGTCTTTTTCTTTGGCTCATCTTGCTTCAAGTACGCTTTCATCTTTTCCTTCATTCGGATCTTACTATCCTTGCGTACCTCGTAAGACAACAATGTACCCATTAGTTGTATGACGGTATATTTATTCATGTCATTACCTTCCTCGATGGCGAAGGTACGCTTTTGCCAACATGATGGAAGACCGTCGATAATCTTCGCAACTTTCTCCTTTTGGGTATAGACCTTCCCAAGAGCTTCCAAGTCGTTTGATATATCCACGAAGCGAGCGTAATATTCCTTCATGGTTTCGCCCTGCTCCATATGAAACAACTCAAATTCTTTATTAGCAACGACGAGTTTAGAATCTTTTACCGTACTCGATCCTTCGTGCAATATGAGGAGTTGGTTCCATATTTGATATGCACTCTTACATGTGCATATCTTGTTGAAGTCCTCGGGCTCCAACGCACAATTCAAGGCATTCATTGCCTTGGCATTGGCTACTTCCGCGGTGACCTCCGCGGGAGTCCACTTCGCAAAATCTTCTTCGGAAGGCTTGACATACTCCGTCATGGTGGCTCTCCATAGTGAAGCGCTCCGGAGGAAAATTTGCATCCGGCATTTCCAGTACCCGTAGTTGGTACCGTTGAAGTGTGGAGGCCTAACGGAGGATAGTCCTTCCATAACTGAAGAAGCTCCATCGCGGTTCCTGAAGACGTTGTAGTCGTTGTTCGTCATAGCTCTCAACTTTGGCTATGTGTAGCTTTGAACTTGGCTCTGATACCAATTGTTGTGCCCTGCTAAGCCACTGCACATGTACTAGAGGGGGGGTGAATAGTACTTTTAAATAATAGGGAGAGTTATTCCTAATTATCGTGCAATTAACAAACAACAATGCGGAATAGACAACAATCAACAAGAATAAATGCAAACGCAAACAATACGGTTTAATGGGTTCGGATCCACCCAAGTCTCCCTGACTTGTTCCCGGTGATCCTACGTCCCAACCACCCGGATCCCCTCCGGATACTTGAGTTAGAAACCCTAACTCAAGATTTCCAATATGCCCACTTGCGAAAACCTCGCAAGTGCAATCGACCTACAATCGATATCCGTGATTCCCACAACTCGGGATCACGCAAACTCTTACAACCGAGAGTATACAATTCAAATATAACGGAAATGAAATGCTTACCAACAAAATACCTATGCCTTGAGATTTCTTACCAAATTAGGGCAAAGAGGATTTTGATGGAGGAAGATGGCACCAAACCCTAGCTTCAAGAAGATGACCAGCAATGGAAGCCTAGGGTGGAGATGGTGACCTAGAATCAAGCTTCTAGCTTGGAAGGCTCACAACCAATGAATCTCTCTTGAAGAATAAGAGTGATGGAGAGATTCTTGAGAATGGGAGAGCTTGAAGATGAGAGTTGAAAGCTTCTCTTTGAATCAATAGAACTCTGGAAATGGCAGCCTTAGATCCTATGAAATAACCCCTTCAGGTATTTAAAGGATCAAGGGAAAGGAGAGAGAGAAACGTCGCTTTCAAAACTCCAACGGATCTAAATCTGAAGCAGACTAGTCGGTCAAAGAACAACCACTGACCGACTAGTTCATCAACTAGTCGGTCGGTGATATAACATGAACCGACTAAGAGGTGAACTGAGAACAGATTGAATTTCAGACCTAGAAATCTAGTCGGTCCAAGAAGACTGTCTGACCGACTAGTTTCACAACTAGTCGGTCAGCCAATGAACGTAGACCGACTAAGAGCAAAAAGCAATAGTCTGAAGGCAAGTTGACTTAGTCGGTCCAAGAACAAAAGTTGACCAACTAGATTGTCAACTAGTCGGTCACCAAACGTTCTTAGACCGACTAACGATAAACAGTAGCTTAGGAGAAATTTAGAGTGAACAGTAAGTCACAACTAGTCGGTCAAAGAAGCATCACTGACCGACTAGTTCACAAACTAGTCGGTCGGTGAGTCAACGTAGACCGACTAACTGTAAACAGTAAAGTCCAAGAAATTAAGGAATCAAACTAGTCGGTCCAAGAACAGTTGCCGACCGACTAGATCACCATCTAGTCGGTCAGTACTTGTTCTTGTACCAACTAACATGCACAAACAAGTCCGAATCGAAGCGCGACGCTTCGAGGAGTTTAGAATGAACTTGTACTAAGATCCTAGAGCTACGATATGAGCGATATGAAGATATGAATGTAAGAATTACTCAAGGCTTAACACTCTATAGAACGAAGCTAAAAGACTATAAGAAAAACCTTAACGATCCGTCTTCAAAGCTTCAATCTTCATTCTCGACTTCAAGGAAGGCACAAAAGCTTCAACGAAGCTTTAGGTATGCGATCACGCGCTTTGAGAAGTCTTGAGACGTCGCTTTGGATGTTCACATGAATTTGGCGACGATCTCCATAACTGCGCTCACAAATTGTTAGTTCATGATATAATTATGTTTGCTCATCATCCAAAACCAAATCCGGGGAGTCCAATACTCAACACTAGAGAATTACTAACTCACACTCAGAGAATTAGGGTTAGCCCTACACTAGGACACCAAAACTCCCACTAAGAGAGTTACTCCCACAAAGAGAGTTATTCCCACAAAGAGAATATCCTAATCCCACAAAGAGATAAACTCCCACAAAGAGAGAAAGACTAATTCCCACATAGAGAATTAGTGTTACAAAGAAACACCAAGTAAAATAAATACTCTTACCTATGCCTTGAGATGCTTACTCAAAGATGAATGCAAGGCATGGAAGAGGATCTCCAAGTGTTGATATTTGCTTGAAAGCACTTTGATGATTTCCTTTGAGCTGGACTACAATGCATGAAGAGGAATGAGAGCTCAAAGAGGGAAATGTGAGAGTTTGAGAGTGGCTTTTTCAATCTCTAATGATTTGCAATAGCATCAAGAAGTTCCAATGAACTCAGACCTCTCTATATATAGGAACCCTATACAAACCCTCAAAACCCAAGGAAACAGATAAAAACAAAAAGCTGCAACAACTAGTTTCTGGGCAGAAACGTCATTGATAGTCGACTGATGAAAAAAAGACAGTCGACTGTCCAACGGCTAGAAAATATCCAACGGCTATAATCTAAGCCATGACAGTCGACTGATGAAGTCGATACAGTCGACTGTGAACAGGACAGGCGCCTGAAAAACCTTCAGCAGGCGACTGCTGCAGGGGATGGAATAAACAGAGAGCTGCACTCTTTCTCCAGATAAACATACAGGCGACTGATGATAATAATAAAGTCGACTGTAAAATAGACAGGCGATTGTAAATCCTTCATCAGTCGGCTGCTGCAGGAGATGGAGAAAAACAGAGAGAGGAAGACATTGCACTTACGCTACTCAGACGACTGTTGACCATACCACAGGCGACTGTAAATATACAGACGACTGTAAATTGATCATCAGTTGATTGATGCGAAAAGCTCAAGTAGAGTCAATAGAAATGTTGACTTGAGCCGTGCATCACAGTCGACTGTAGAAGGATCGACAGGCGACTGGAAATCACCCAGTCGACTGTGAATCCTTCAGCAGGCGACTGTAGGAGAACCAGCGACTCCAAATGAGTCTTTGGTCAAGATGAGTGTCACGCCTCAAAGCCCAAAAGGACAGGGGTGACGGTCGCGGTACATGAGTACCTAGCGATAAGGTGTTATAAGAGAATTAGCAGGCCACTGCAACTGCTAGAACAACACATGCAATTAAAGCATGTGCAAAAAGTAACGTACGAACTGTAAAGCTCCAGCACAACACAGGAAGGTACAGCAAGGCGGCGACAAACCACAAGCGGGAGCGTACGAGTGCACATCACAGACTATCAACTATCAACACACTATAACATTATATACTGAACAAATACTATCATCATCAGCACGGGGCACAAAAGCTGTGGGGAAACAAAAGTAACTGCTCACAAAAGAAAACCACTCCGTTCCACTACACCCGAGCCCTAACTAACTGCTCTGGACCCCTGGCCTGGAAGAGTCACCCTCTAGGCGTCGATAGTCTGGTTGGTGAGCTGTCGTCCCTGAACCTGTACCTGGAGAGTGGGGAAAAGGGACACGTCACAGCGTGTCAAGTAGGAAACTCAACCACACAAGCCATATTCACAACACTGCACCAAGGTCCCTAATATTAGTTTATTAAAGTAATGTTCATTGTTTGGAATATAAACATTAGGCAGAACACAAGGAAACTGGACCTCACCCATAAGGCGGGTGGAAAGAATCTCCGACTCTCTGGTGTGCTAGCTCGTTAGGAGCCTACGTAACTCAACCACTCTCCACGACCCAAAGGGCCACAACCTCAAAGGCCAAAGAACCCACACACCCAAAAGGGCACGACCTCTCCCCGCGGTAGGAGGGCCAAAGGAAACAACCTCGAGAGTCCAGTCCACACTATGTCCTCCTAATGCTTTGATTCCCCCACCCCATTCCCTGAGATGCTCACCCACCTTAGAGTGGAAGAGACACCTCGGGCTTTCATTTCATCATTTACCAATTAGCATTGCATCAAGGTTATCCACAACATAACGGTGTAAGGTAACAAGCAAGCCAACATTCTTATATATAGGGGAACATCACCATGGCATCACCATGGCATTATAATCATTTTCATTATCGCCTTCAAGGCATAAGTAAATTCACCATTCGTCCTTTGCGTAAGTAAAACATAAGAGCATGAAACATAACTATAAGCAACTCCATGAACTCAACCATGAGAGTACTACTAAGTAGAACATGCCATAGTAAACAATTTCAAGTGTGGTTAATCTCATTTAGAAGGAAATAGAAAAGCAACTAAGGGAGATGGGAAGTAATGCATTAGGTTTGTCCAAGCTTAGAAAGTTGGAAGAGGGTTAATATAAGATTCAAACATCAATAAAATGTCTTACGCATAGGTTGAAGAATTTCATAAGGAGGGGTTATTTAATGGTAATGGTAAGTGCCTAAGCCTAACTTTTTACTTATTTGCTAAGATCGATAAAAACCCTCTTACAAAAAAATCTTGCTTTTGTCACGGAAGTTAAGTTTGTTAAAAGGGACTTAATAAGGCTTATCGTAATTCTTAATAGGCTTAACTTATGAATAGTGATAGGAAACTAAAATTCTTATTTAAATTTGCATGTCCAAAACTCCTTTATTAAGTTCATGGAAAGTACACTTTCCTATGGAAATGAAGCCATCTTGTTGTGGGAATCAAGTACATTGTAGGACCTTGTAGATAATGGCAATTAGGGTTCATACACTCTCTAAAATCATTTAGAGCTCATAACTAGAAGGTTGGCTAAAACCCTCTTATGAATTTTTCAATTATATTAATTTTACAAGTGGGTTGTCATTAAACATATGATTTTTGTGAGAGGTAGCAAGTAGGATTTTATGTAGTCCTCCTAACTTAAGTTTCTATTGCTTAGAATGTTATAGAAATGCTCATGAATGCTCTAAAAATTTTCGGTAGAGTTTCCTCTGTATTTATCTACTTTTTCCAATTACAACCTAAGTAATATTACAAGAAAAGCATGTTATAAACACAAAAAGATAATCTTGATCAAGAATAATAGGGAAAATAATCCCCTAACATCAAACATGAAATCAACCTAAACTCGACTTGACCCAAGTCTCCATTTGAACCAAATAACAATGTTTACAAAGATGAATGAATAAAATCATAGATTTCTACAAAGATGAATGAATAAAAATCATAGCTTTCTACACTTGGCAACATGTTGGGAGTGTGGAGAGAAACCTACCTCCCTAGTGCTTGCGAAAGGTTAGTAGCAAGCCTGGATGGGTGGGAGCAAGCCTTCACTCTTCTCCTTCCAATCTCTTTCTCTTTCTCTCTCTCTTTCTCTTTTCTTTCCTTCTTTTTCTTTGTTTTTCTCCTTTCTCTTCTTTTTTTTGCACAGGTTTCGGCCAAAAGGCCTGCCATGCGTGGGTTTTGGAAAGAAAAAAAAAATAAAAGAAAAAGAAAATTGGAAGCATGAAGAAGATTGTAGAAAGAGGAGGGAAATGGTTTTTTTTCCACAAGTTTCATCTATTACAAATTTACCAGGGCTTTTATTCTCTGATCAAAAAGGCCCTAAAACTTTGGTTTCATATTACCTCTCATGCCATAGCCTCTCTCTAAAAGCCACTCAACTTAGCGGTTTAATTACGAGTTTGCCATTGTCGTTCATTTCATTCATTTTCATCCATTTTTTTGGGCAAGTTCCTTAACATTCTCGTTAATAAATTGGGTGTAATTGCAATCTAATTGGACATGTAAGTAATCTTGGTCCAAATTAGTGGTTAATGTGTGGATTTCCCCATACTTGAAGGAGGAATACTGGTATTATCACTTAGGTGCATTATATCCTACCCTCCTTAAAGAAATTCCGTCCTCGGAATTTAAAACAAGCAAGAGGGTCCTTTATCTACATGACAAACATACGAAGGATCTTTAAATAAATAGATGAGGATACTTCTCCCTCATTTCATCCTCTAGCTCCCAAGTTGATTCTCCGGTTGATTCTTGTTGCCACATGACCCTGACCAAATTAATAGACTTCTTCCTCAACATCTTCTGTCGTCGATCAATAATTGCCACTGGCTGCTGTTCATACGTCAGGTCTGGACGTATTTCAATCTCTGAATAGTCCGCCACATGGCTAAGATCTCCAACATATCCTCTTAACTGTGATACATGGAACACATCATGTACGCCTTCAAGATGTGGCGGCAGCACTAACCGATAAGCCACTTCGCCTATCCGGGCTGCAAATTTAGACGGGCATATATATCTAGGGCTCAACTTTCCATGCTTACCAAACTGGATCGTCCCACGGACTGGTGATATCTTCAAGAATACATAATCACCAGGCTAAAATTCAAGTGGACGCCGCTTTGTGTCTTCCCAGGGCTTATAACGGTCTTGGGCTACACGAAGATTCTCTCTGACCGTTCGCACTACATCAAATGTAGCAGTCACTAGTTCTGGTCCCAAAATTTCACCATCTCCTACATCATTCCAGCTCCGGGGCGATCGGCAATTCCAACCGTACAAAGCCGCATAGGGAGCCATACCAATACTTGCTTAATAACTGTTATTATAAGCAAATTCCACTAGATGGAGGTAGTCCTCCCAGGACCCTGAAATCCAACATGCAAGCCCTAAGCATGTCCTCTAATATTTGAATGGTGCGTTCTGACTGTCCCTCTGTCTGTGGGTGATATGCGGTACTGAACTTCAAATGGGTCCCCAAACTGGCCTGCAAGCTTCTCCAGAAGTGAGATGTAAATCTAGTATCACGATCTGACACAATACTCACAAGAACTCCATGCAGACTTAATTCTATCCATCAGGTCAGATTGAACCTGCAAACCCATCAGATCTACCCTTTCGCCTGGATGGATCACTTCAACATCCTTCCGTCTTATATCTCCTCGAAGCTGAGGATGCATAGTCAACCTCATCACAGCCGGTAGTCGAATAAGAGCATCAGGCACCACGTTCACTTTCCCTGGATGGTACTGCAAATCAATGTCAGACTCAGCCATTAATTCAAGCCAACGTCGTTGCCTCATGTTAACTCCTTCTGAGTGAAGACATATTTCAAACTTTTATGGTCAGTGTAGATCTTTACATATTCGCCAAGTAAGAAATGTCTCCACACCTTTAGGACATATATGACGGCAGCTAGCTCTAGATCATGTGTAGGATAATTCTGCTCATGCACCTTCAATAATCTGGAAGCATAAGCTACTACTCGTCAATGCCGATAAAGGACACAACCCATTCCTTTTCCTGAAGCATCACAGAAAATTTCGAAGCTGCCTGATCAGTCGGGAATTGTTAACACTGGAGCTGTGGTCAAACGATGCTTCAGTTCCTCAAATGCACACTGACACTCCTCTGACCACACATAAGGTACGTCCTTCTTAGTCAAATGAGTTAGAGGTGAGGCAATCTTGGAGAAGTCCTTGATAAACTTCCGATAGTATCCGGCCAATCCCAAGAAACTCCTGATCTCAGTGACTGACCGAGGGATGGGCCAATTCTCTACTGCAGCAACCTTCTCTGGGTCAACAGACACTCCTCCCGTAATAATGTGTCCCAGAAATGCGACCTTCGTCATCCAGAATTGACATTTACTGAACTTCGCATATAGTCGATGCTCTCTAAAAGTAT
The DNA here is from genome assembly GCA_030789695.1 of Scilla litardierei. Lineage (NCBI taxonomy): Eukaryota > Viridiplantae > Streptophyta > Magnoliopsida > Asparagales > Asparagaceae > Scilla > Scilla litardierei. The sequence continues at coordinate 556,037,573 of CM061142.1, forward strand.
TCAATACCATCCGCAAATGCTCAGCATGTTCATCCTCAGTCTTCGAATATACTAAAATATCATCAATAAAGACTACCATAAACTTATCCAAATAATCAAAGAAGACCTGATTAATCGGCCTCATAAAGGTTGCTGGGGCATTAGTTACTCCGAATGGCATCACCAAGAATTCATAATGCCCATACCGAGTTCTAAACGCCGTCTTCAGAACATCCGATCCACGCACCTTCACTTGATGATAATCACTTCGTAAATCCAGTTTCGACTACACTCGTGAACCACCGAGCTGATCAAAGATATCATCAATCCGAGGAAGGGGGTACTTGTCTTTCACTGTCACTTTGTTCAGATCCCTGTAATCAATGCACATCCTCCAAGTTCCTTCCTTTTTATTTACTAACAACACTGGTGCTCCCCACGGGGATACACTCGGACGTATCAGTCCTCTATCAGACAAATCAGTCAACTGATCACGAAGCTCAACTAATTCAGATGGAGACATACGATAAGGAGCTTTTGCTATTGGATGTGTGCCCGGCAATAGGTCAATAGTGAATTCTAAAGACCTATCTGGAGGTAGTCCAAAAATATCATCGGGAAATACATTTGGAAATTCCTGAACTACCCTAGGCAAAACTATTTCGGCTTCCATCTTCATCTCCAAGGACATCGCCTTAAACTTCAAAGTTTAGTCCGGATACCACTATAAAAGTCAAAATCTGGATGGCCAGGGATTCGAAAGACTACCCTCCTTAATCTACAGTCTATGGTCGCATAAAACTTCCCCAACCAATCCATTCCAAATACTACCTCATAATCCGGTAGTTCAATTATGAGAAAATCTGCATATAGCTCTCGACCTCCCAACTCCACGGAACAATTCCGTAACCCTGATACACTACATATCACACCATTGCCCGTGTGCACATTCCACTTAGCAGCAAAAGAATCAACAACTATAGAATGCTTTGCCACAAATCCCTTGGATAAAAAACAATGTGACGCTCCTGAATCGAACAAGGACCAGGCTGGGTATGAAGCTACTCTAACCATTCCTATAATAGCACAGCACAAACAACTAATTATCTAGTAATAGCCAACATAGAACCACGAAATTCAAGGACTAGGGTTAGGGTCATACCAGAGATCACCTGTCCTGAGCGCTCGGCCTCGACCGCTGTCATCTGAAACCGTGGTGGCCTCTGCGGTGCAGGAGCCTACATCAGGAAATCACGCCATGGAGGCCTCCCTGGAGGTCCCCTCAGACCAGTCGGTCGCGGCCCCGGCTGTGGTGGAAGAGCCAACCGCTGCGGTGCCGGTGGAAGAGCCCTCGGCTGAGGCAGCGCAGCTGCTACTGGTACTGGTGTCTCCATGGGCTGTCTCTATCGGGAGCAATCCCTACTAAAGTTCCCCATCTCACTGCAGGTGTAGCACTGTCTGTCCATAACCCTACAATCCTTGGCTGCATGCCCAGGCTTCCCACACCTCGAACAAGCAGGCCCCCTCTGAGGTATTGGCGGATGTCCTGGTTGCTTGAAGGTCACCTGGTGAGTCGGGTGAGGAACAGCTCTCTGTGGTGCCACAGGTCGTCTGTCGACAACTGGAAGCTTTCTCAGACTACTCAATGTAGCGCGTATCGTCGAGCCGTGCTAAACATTGCCTCATATGTCAACAGCTCCTGTGTAGCCATAGCGCCTTTGACCTCTGGGTCCAGGCTCATGCGGAAGCGTCTAGCTCAAGTATCATCTGTCGCCCCTAACTCCGGTGCGTACCTACTCAAAAGAGAGAAATCTGCATCATATTCGTCCACCGTCCTGCGGTCCTGGGCCAGGTGCTCGAACCACTGCCTCAACTCATCCCTCGCCTCCCCCTGGAAGGTAATGGGCCTCAAACTTCTCCTTGAAGGTTTTCCACTACACTACCCCTGTCATATGCCTCTCCTGGGCATCCCACCAATCTCGGGCTTGATGAGTCAACTGCCGCTTGACCAACTCTACCCATGCCTCTGGGGGTATGCCAGCCAAAGTCAAGTCATCCTCTGTGTGTCACATCCACTCATCGGTCTCTAGGATGGTATCTCTGCCAGAAAAGTACACCGGTCTCAAGGATCAGAACTGCTTGTAACTCGGGGCCTTCGGTGCAGGCACCTCGTGTCCAGCTGCCCTGTCCTCCAATCGCTGCAAGTGGTCCAAAATCCCCATCAGGACCTTCTCCATCAGGGCTGACTCTGAGGTCCGATCTATCGAGCTACCTGAAGCTTCGGTCCCTCCAGATCCTCGAGGTCTCCCGTCGTCGCCAGACGTCCCGTTTCCTGTCTCCATACTACGAAGGAGTAACAGAACAAATCTGAATCAATACCTCATATACATCTTGAAGTGACGGAGCTTTACCTGTGTCGTCCTTGCACAATCGCAGTGTGCGATGACCTGCAAGGGCCACCACAAAACCTGTCATGCCCCGAAGCTCAAAAGGGCAGGGGTGACGGCCGCGGTACAGGAGCACCAAGCGATAAGGTGTTATAAGAGAATTAGTAGGCCACTGCAACAGCTAGAACAATGACGTGTGTGTATATTTTATATATTCACGCGCGTCCTCTTTGTGTTTTTCCGTTATTCTCCACCGTCCTGTATCTATTTTCTCGTGTTTTCTAGTTTTCTTTCACTTTTCTGTGCTTTTCTGTGTTTGCAAGAGATTGCCCACATAAGGGACACATAACGAAGATATCATAAGTCCCCGGAGCAATGGGAGGAGTCACACATGATCCAGGGGGTTAAACGACCAAGATTGCCACTTTTCAGCCCCCACCCGATCGGTTGGACACATCCAACCGATCGGGTGATGCACACGTATCCGACCTGGGCAGCAGCTGAAGCAATGTGAGCACCAACCGACCGGTTCGCTGACCGGTTCATCCCAACAGTCTTCTCGGGAATTTGGAGCTGAATTCCAACTGATCGGGTGATATTCACCCGATCGGTTCATTTGTAGCCGATTCCCCCAAGAGACGACCCGGAGAGATCACCCGACGGCTCGCTGACCGTGCGAAAACGTCTGAAGTTTCTGTCTTTTGGGTGACGTTTACAACCGATCGGTTGATCTTTCAATTGATCGGTTGACCTGACGACTGCAAGATCCAAACAGCGAGCCGCTTTCGCCAACCGACCGAGTCACGTGAGCGGGTGAAGTTTCTGAAGACCACAGCCGAAGCACGTAGCAGCTCACCCGATCGGGTGACGTCGTTTTCTATATATAGAAGCCCTAGGTTTTCAGAAACGAGAGCTGCGTATTTTTCTGTCTTTTTTCCCTATTGTGACGGCTGGAATTTTATCTTTATTTTTAAGTGTTCTGATCTTTATGAAACTTTGATATTATCTTAATAGCATTATTACTACCGCATTTCAATTGCCTGATTATGATTTTAACGGTCGATTTTCAGTTAGATTGCTTTTTAGCTATAATGTGTGAGTAGTTCCCAAATCTGGGATTTTGGTGGAAACCCCTTCGTGAGTTCTCCCTAATGCATCCATAGGACTAGGATATCGATAGGGAATAGGAATCTATTGGTTACGCGGGGTGTTTTATTGTCATCGGCGGGAAAAAGACCGCCTTTGACCGTTGGGCCAAGGGGGAATAAACTTGGCGGTTGATTCCCTAGCCATAGCTCACGCCCTTAGCGTAGACATCGAATCCTTGTACGCGGGAGCAGCAGGATGAGATGTTGGGAGTTATCGTTGCGAACTTAGTGCTCCCAGAGTCTATCAGTGTTAATGGACATGGGAATGCCCACTGACCGAATCCGGGTAGTCCGGCGTATCATCATAGGCACCGACCGAAATATCGGGCACATGGGACACTGGTATCACTTTTAGAGGCAACGTCTCACCACTAAACCCTAATTTCGATCGTTATCCTATCCACCGGTCGTAATAACGAGAACACATGATAGGGTGGAAACCGAAGTCCCAGGTTTCCCTTTATATTGTTTAACCCCGTAATTAAATTCCGTAACAAACCATCTATCGATTCGGGCTAGCTCACCCATAGGGTGAATTGGTTCCTTTCTGACACAAGCACAACCACGCCTCCCTGTGTTCGACCCCCAAGCCACACTACAACACCGTGCGCTTGTGATAGCCCCAGATATACACCCGAAGAACGATTGTAGTTTTACCGCAAGCGCACGGTCAAGTGGCGAGCGGGTATCGAACACGAGGAGGTGGTGTTGGCTCCAATCTATCCTAGGTTGGTTTGACTACGAATGTTTTATTGGTGGAGATGGTTATGGAATGATATAATGGAAATGGTGGTGGATGTCGGTGTCGGTGATAAAGAATTCGGTCAAATATCGATTCAAATACAATATAATAAAAGTGTCTAGGGCTAGGGAATTCCCACTATGGATCGTCATACATCATTGTAAATAGTGAATCTCAATATTACTAGACTTGCGTTGAGGTGAACTAGTCGTAACTGAATAGAGAACCAAGCTCACGCTATCACGCTATTGCCGGTCTATAGCAAACCTAGGATATGGCCCAATCTCTTGCAAACCCTAGCCTAAGCCACTAGCATTAGGATCGACATCATCGGTCAATCGCTCCTCGAGCCCACTCTCGTGCAAACTCGAGTTACGATCTAGGTTGGGATAGTTCGTATTCGTCCAATCTCTTGCAAACGAATATGGGTATAGATTTATAATAAAAATCCTAGCTTTGGTCCAATCTCTTGCACACCAAGTCTAGAGAATCTCGATTATAAACCTAAATCGAATATCTAGGCCTTCCCATCGAATTGTGATCCAATCTCTTGCAAATCCCAATCGATATGAATCCCTAACTATTCGTAATAAATCAATCACAACCTAACCTCCTAGCAATTCTAGCAATTTAGAAATTCATTCATCACAAATCTGAAATTAGATCCATAGGGTTCATCTCCATGCCCTAGAACAACAAATCTACTCTAGCATAGCAATAACAATATGAGAATAAATAAAAATCATTGCTTGCATACAAAAAGATAGAAAAACAAAGATTCAAACAATAAGAACAAAATACTTAGCTTGATGAAGATCTTCAATCCAAAATACAAGATTTTAAATCCAAGAGGGGGCCTAGGGCATGGCCTAACCTCCAAAAGAATCCCTAAGAAAACATGTTGGGAACCTAAGAAAATATCATGGGGATCCCCCTCTAATGGTGGCTACAAAACCCTTAAATACTCCCCCAAAACTCTAGCAAGAAACCCTAGAAAACCCCTCAAATTCGTGCCCAAAACTGCCCAAACCGCAACTTAAAATCTGGGCCCGTCGCCGAATCGGCCAAGTGGAAAATGTGACTCGGCCGAGTGGAAATTCCAGCACTGCAGCATCAACTTGCAGAAATTCTCCAGATTTCATCCGACCTCCGATTTGCGCGTTCTTGGCGGCGTTGGAATCTTCATGAAGTCTACTATCCATAACAAAATATGAGAAAAATACTTTATTTGCTGGAATGATAGCAGATTTCAAAAGAGTGGGAGGCTGTCTGAAAATCTGGGCGCTGCATGTCCTCGGCATCACTCGGCCGAGTTGACTTCTCTACTCGGTCGAGTGGGCTTCTCTACTCGGCCGAGTGACAGACCCTGTAGAATTCCAGTAAGTCAGGGATCTTGGGGGCCTGTCTTCAGAGGTGACTCGGCCGAGTGGCTTTACTCACTCGGCCGAGGGGCATTCGGTACTCGGCCGAGTCAGAACCGTCAAAAGCATGTACATTTCCAGTAAGTCGGCCTCTTTTGATGGTGGATTTCTCATGCCACTCGGGCGATGCGATCTTCTTACTCGACCGAGTGGGATATCATCCCTCGGCCGAGTGCACGCCCAATTCCTTCTGTTGGAGCGTGTCCGGTCTGGTCGGCCGAGTGGTCTTCTTGCTCGGCTGAGTGGCTGCTCCACTCGGCCGAGTGGCATGCTGTAGATGCCCAATCTTCTCCGTTTCTCCTCCTCGTCGCTCCTACGGAGTTTCTTCTTCTTCCACCCGTCTCCCATCGTCAAATAGCCCTCAAAAGTGCCTTGGGTGACGCTCCGGAGTGGGTGCAAGTCCCTTAAGCTCATTTTTGCTCCCGATCGCTCCATATTTCCTGAAATCTGAAAAAAACAAGAAATAGTGAAAATTAACGCAATATCGTCGAATACTCGTGAAAATCGCAATACGAGCAATCGAAATGGCGTGAAAACATGCAGAAAAAGGTGTAAAATATGTAGTGATCAAAATCCCCTAAGCTTACCTCTTACTCGTCCTCGAGGAAGATAATTAGGGAGACGGACTCGGGAGATGAAAATAAAGAAAATGAAATAAAAAAATAAAGAACACGAGCTGGAAGGGGTCGCTAGATTCTTCTCTCAGATCTCAAGCCATAAGCGACACATCACGACAACTTGGAAAATACGAATCACATGCTATAAGGATTTCAAATCTTACATAAACATGGTTCTTGCAAGTTTTTAAGAACAACAAAAGGGATTCTCTAAATTCATACAATCAATTCATATCCACGTCATGCATTTCATAGGATTTAATATACAAATGTTGGCAATGCACTTTTCAATCAAGAGTTATAACTGAAGCATATAAGAATCACACCAAGCATGCAATAGAGAATGGAATAAAAGACATGGCATTCACATATTTATTTCAAATCATGAAAAATCTCCATATCTAATATATTTTGCAAAGTCTAAGCATTATCGAATATCCCCATTCATGCACGTCTCCACTCTAAGGTCATACTCACTCATTTGGTCAAATGAATTCACCCCCCAAGCTTAGCTTGGGGCATCACATCTAAAGGAATATGATAGTGGAAAATGGGATTTTTGCCTTGGTTTTCCCAAGTATTTTGTGGCTCCAATATTGAGATAGAGAAATATATTTTTTTCTTTTGGACTTTGTTTCTCATTTTTCGTTTTGGCTTTTTGTAGGAGCTATATGATTTGTATTTTTGATTTTTTGCTCCTTTTTGGCTTTTTGGACTTTTTGGAGCTAACTTTTCTTTTGTGGGGATTTTTGGTAAATAGATGCGATATAAGTAGCTTTAGGAGGTGAACTCAAGTGACATGTAGAGAATAAAAAGATATATGTGGAGAAAGAAATAATGTAACACTCTGTTCACTCTAAGATGTGCAAGAACGGTTCAATAAAATAATACTTCAACTAAAACTCATATGTAAGTATGGATATTCTCAATCATCTCAATAAAAAGCGAAGTCAAGCGGTAAAGAGTACTTTCATATCAAGCATGCAACAGAAGGTGAATAAGATAATAAGGCAGATGCTTCCGTTAGACAATTGATGTGTGAATCTTGGAGCACTTCCAACAAAAGCATACCAAACACTAATCCATACATTCAGCTTCAATTAATATCATGCATTCATATAGAGGAATCATCAAAAGAATATATAAGCAAGCACATGGATAGTAGGACTATGAAATACTCTAAGTAGCATGGCAAGGAATAATAAGCATCGTGATGGTTGCTAAAGCAATAAGAGACATCATCATAAGGAACAAATCTAGAGAAAGGAGGAAAAGAAAATAAAGATATAAAATAAAAGAGAGGAAAGAAAAGAAAAACAAGCACACAATATGATGCATGAACACACATAAAAGGAAAATAAGATGGAAAAATCAAAAAGATGATGCAAAAATTTTGAAAAATTTTAAAAATCCTAAAATAAAGTAAAAATGCAACTAATGCATCTAAATGTCATGGAAATGCACTCCCCCAATCTTAAACTTCACATTGTCCTCAATGTGATCATAATGAAAGAATATGAGGAACACCGATAATAATAAGGGGGTGAATGAAAAATGATGTTATGAATGACATGAAATCCTAATGCAACTACATGCACATACAATGATGCATGAGAGCGCCTTCCCCCAAGCTTATACCAAACAATCCTATTCAAATGACTCGATCAAAAATGTCATGGCTTTGCTAAGCGAGATTGAGTCAAACGAATAAGAATGTGAGTATTCACTTGAAAGAAATGCTCGACGGGTGGTGAGCAAAAAGGATGTGGCGTATCAAAATGTGGAGAGGGGAATTAATATATATAATGGGTTTGGAGTGTAAAAGATTTTTGTTGCCGTCATAAGAGGTGATATTTATTCAATCAAATCTATACGGTCCTCTCGCTGTCGAGAGGATTCGGGTTTATTGAAAGCATAAAAATTTCTACACTACTGGATTGATATCACCTAAAGCAAAAGGCGGATCCAGTATCTTTGCCGGTGCAGGCAATTGCTCCAACTGCTCCTTCCGTGGCTCTGCCAGATGCTTGTGTCCACGGACTCCAACGAACTCCAGCAATGCATCCTCCAGCATTCCCACAAGGACTCCACCTGTACCCTGCAGAGAATAGGATGCATCAGTTCGCTGCAAAAAATTCACCCTCATAATAAAAGTATCCCAAAGAGGATCGTCTATAGAAATATATGGAATAAATAATGGTGGACGATACTTCCCTGGAAATAATCCAATATCCTCACGTGCCGTGATAGCTGTCTCCATGGTACCCTCTCTCAGCTGCTCAGGTAAATCAAGATCATAGGTGTGGACCTCCTCGATAGGCTCGTCGAACTGTGACACGTCCAAGCATACCTCCGGTTCATAATCGTATGTGTGCTGCAAAAGGTATGACATGTCAAAAATATCTGAATCAAAATAAATATCAAATGGAATGCATGATTCAGAAATGGAGTGGGTAAAAATATCTCCCTGAGTGGGAGCAGTAAGCTCTGTGGGATAGTCCTCGACGTCAGTGGGAGGATGAGGTGGCTGCGGGAGCTCCAATGGAGGAGGGTAGTGCTCGGGATCCTCATGAATGGCTATGTCCTCGTCCTGATGCACGACCTCCTCGGTGATAAACTCTGGCTCTGTGTGTGAGGCCTCCTCAAAATCATGCTTCGGCTCTGCGAGGTAAATAACATCAATGTCTTCTCCATCTGAATCATCTCCATCCATCCACTCATCATATGGACTAGCTGTGTCTGTGGGTGGGGGAGTGACGACGGTGAAACCCGGCTCTGTAGCAACACGCCCTGAGTATCCCATCACAGTTCTCTCATCAGAAGTGGCTGCATCTGTGCCTGGTACCGCTGTCTCCTCAGATGTGGAAGCATCAATGTCCTCAGCCTGCCGTCCAAGAATCTCATCCAGATACGCATAAAAATCTGTGGTCCATATAATCACAGCCTCAGGGGAAGGCAGAGGTGGCTGCAGAAGCTCAACTGCAGGTGGGCAAGACTCTGGATTTATCTGAATGAAGTTGCCCTCGTCCCAAAGTGCTGCCTCCATAATGCAATGCTCTGGCTCCACCTGTGATGCCTCCTCGTGAACTATCAATGTAGGCTCTCTCTGGAATGGTGATGCTGGCTGTGCATGTGTGTCAACTTGTGGGGATGCATCATGTGGAGGGGAATGCCCGCGAGCAATCCAAAAATTTAGTCTATCCCCCTCAAGACTGACATGGATGTCCTCCTCAATTGTTCCTGCAGCTGAAACATGGTTCATAACAAAATCTGCAAATCGTAGATCAAATGCATCACCTGCTGTAATGCTCTCTGAACCGGTGAACCTCACTGACTCCAAGAGGCCCTCCAATAAGTTCCGAAATGCTTCCTCCTCAAAATCTGTGGTCCACATAAAACCATCCATAACACCTGATAAACAAAGATAAATACCTGGAGAAAAATATCAGTGGCACAAAAGAATATAGAAAAGGTAGTAATGGTGGCGGGGGCGAAAATTTCTTTTTAATTTTTTTTCGTAGTCTAATCAACCTAATTGTGACAAATTGGCACCCAACGGGAAACACCTCCCCGGTAACGGCGCCAAAAACTTTATCGCCCCGGATATACACCCGAAGAACGATTGTAGTTTTACCGTAAGCGCACGGTCAAGTGGAGAGCGGGTATCGAACACGAGGAGGTGGTGTTGGCTCCAATCTATCCTAGGTTGGTTTGACTACGAATGTTTTATTGGTGGAGATGGTTATGGAATGATATAATGGAAATGGTGGTGGATGTCGGTGTCGGTGATAAAGAATTCAGTCAAATATCGATTCAAATACAATATAATAAAAGTGTCTAGGGCTAGGGAATTCCCACTACGGATCGTCATACATCATTGTAAATAGTGAATCTCAATATTACTAGACTTGCGTTGAGGTGAACTAGTCGTAACTGAATAGAGAACCAAGCTCACGCTCTCGCGCTATTACTGGTCTATAGCAAACCTAGGATAGGGCCCAATCTCTTGCAAACCCTAGCCTAAGCCACTAGCATTAGGATCGACATCATCGTTCAATCGCTCCTCGAGCCCACTCTCGTGCAAACTCGAGTTACGATCTAGGTTGGGATAGTTCGTATTCGTCCAATCTCTTGCAAACGAATATGGGTATAGATTTATAATAAAAATCCTAGCTTTGGTCCAATCTCTTGCAAACCAAGTCTAGAGAATCTCGATTATAAACCTAAATCGAATATCTAGGCCTTCCCATCGAATTGGGATCCAATCTCTTGCAAATCCCAATCGATATGAATCCCTAGCTATTCGTAATAAATCAATCACAACCTAACCTCCTAGAAATTCTAGCAATTTAGAAATTCATTCATCACAAATCTGAAATTAGATCCATAGGGTTCATCTCCATGCCCTAGAACAACAAATCTACTCTAGCATAGCAATAACGATATGAGAATCAATAAAAATCATTGCTTGCATACAAAAAGATAGAAAAACAAAGATTCAAACAATAAGAACAAAATACTTAGCTTGATGAAGATCTTCAATCCAAAATACAAGATTTTAGATCCAAGAGGGGGCCTAGGGCATGGCCTAACCTCCAAAAGAATCCCTAAGAAAACATGTTGGGAACCTAAGAAAATATCATGGGGATCCCCCTCTAATGGTGGCTACAAAACCCTTAAATACTCCCCCAAAACCCTAGCAAGAAACCCTAGAAAACCCCTCAAATTCGTGCCCAAAAATAGCCCAAACCGCAACTTAAAATCTGGGCCCGTCGCCGACTCGGCCGAGTGGAAAATGTGACTCGGCTGAGTGGAAATTACAGCACTGTAGCATCAACTTGCAGAAATTCTCCAGATTTCATCCGACCTCCGATTTGCGCGTTCTTGGCAGCGTTGGAATCTTCATGAAGTATATTATCCATAAAAATATGAGAAAAATACTTTGCTTGCTGGAATGATAGAAGATTTCAAAAGAGTGGGAGGCTGTCTGAAAATCTCGGCGCTGCATGTCCTCGGCATCACTCGACCGAGTTGACTTCTCTACTCGGTCGAGTGGGCTTCTCTACTCGGCCGAGTGACAGACCCTGTAGAATTCCAGTAAGTCAGGGATCTTGGGGGCCTGTCTTCAGAGGTGACTCGGCCGAGTGGCTTTACTCACTCGGCCGAGGGGCATTCGGTACTCGGCCGAGTCAGAACCGTCAAAAGCCTGTACATTTCCAGTAAGTCGGCCTCTTTTGATGGTGGATTTCTCATGCCACTCAGGCGATGCGATCTTCTTACTCGGCCGAGTGGGATATCATCCCTCGGCCGAGTGCACGCCTAATTCCTTCTGTTGGAGCGTGTCCGGTCTGGTCGGCCGAGTGGTCTTCTTGCTCGGCCGAGTGGCTGCTCCACTCGGCCGAGTGGCATGCTGTAGATGCCCAATCTTCTCCGTTTCTCCTCCTCATCGCTCCTACGGAGTTTCTTCTTCTTCCACCCGTCTCCCATCGCCGAATAGCCCTCAAAAGTGCCTTGGGTGACGCTCCGGAGTGGGTGCAAGTCCCTTACGCTCATTTTTGATCCCGATCGCTCCATATTTCCTGAAATCCGACAAAAACAAGAAATAGTGAAAATTAACGCACTATCGTCGAATACTCGTGAAAATCGCAATATGAGCAATCGAAATGGCGTGAAAACATGTAGAAAAAAGGTGTAAAATATGGAGTGATCAGCTTGTGGCACAAATATTTTAAATCTGGTATCCCCCCATCATATTGCACACTTGCATGACCACAAACTCCACGCTTTCTGGGGGACGTCAAACAACACATGCAATTAAAGCAGGTGCAAAAAGTAATGCACGAACTGTAAAGCTCCAGCACAATATAGGAAAGTACAGCAAGGCGGCGGCAAACCACAAGCAGGAGCGTATGAGTGCACATCACAGACTATCTACTATCAACACACTATAACATTGTATACTGAACAAATACTATCATTATGAGCACGGGGCACAAAAGCTGTGGGAAACAAAAGTAACTACTCACAAAAGAAAACTACCCTGTTCCACTACACCCGAGCCCTAACTAACTGCTCTGGGCCCCTGGTCTGGAAGAGTCGCCCTCTAGGCGTCGATAGTCTGGCTGGTGAGCTGTCGTCCCTGAACCTGTACCTGGAGAGTGGGGGAAAAGGGACACGTCACGGCGTGTTAAGTAGGAAACTCAACCACACAAGCCATATTCACAACACTGCACCAAGGTCCCTCATATTAGTTTATTAAAGTAATGTTCGTTGTTTGGAATCTAAACATTAGGCGGAACACAAGGGAACTGGACCTCACCCATAAGGCGGGTAGAAAGAATCTCCGACTCTCTGGTGTGCTAGCTCGTCAGGAGCCTACGTAACTCAACCACTCTCCACGACCCAAAGGGCCACGGCCTTGAAGGCCAAAGAACCCACACACCCCAAAGGGCACGACCTCTCCCCGCGGTAGGAGGTCCAAAGGAAACAACATCGAGAGTCTAGTCCACACTGTGTCCTCCTAATGCTTTGATTCCCCCACCCCATTCCCTGAGATACTCACCCACCTTAGAGTAGAAGAGACACACCGGGCTTTCATTTCATCATTTACCAATTAGCATTGCATCAGGGTTATCTACAACATAACAGTGTAAGGTAACAATCAAGCCAACATTCTCATATATAGGGGAACATCACCATGGCATTATAATCATTTTCATTTTCGCCTTCAAGGCATAAGTAAATTCATCATTCATCCTTTGCATAAGTAAAACATAAGAGCATGAAACATAACTATAAGCAACTCCATGAACTCAACCATTGCGAGTACTACAAAGTAGAACATGCCATAGTAAACAATTTCAAGTGTGGTTAATCTCATTTAGAAGGAAATAGAAAAGCAACTAAGGGAGATGGGAAGTTGTAACGCCTCGCCTCCCGAAGGGCGTCGCTACGATTGAAACACGAGAGTGCAGGTCCCGCAGGTGCCAGTGAAGTCAATGTGGAGCAGTGCAAGAAGTAAGGGGACACTCTAGATCTGACAAGCTAACAGTTCTAAATAAGGAAAAGACAGTAACAAGTAAAGGTAGTAAAAACTACATTACTACTGAAAGTGAATGGAACACGTACCTCCACTATGTCAAGGCTCAACTGTTCTGCTCTGGAAGTTCTGACTCCTCTCAAGTCCTGTACTGAAGCTCCAACTCCTTGTGCTCAGACGTCTCTGGATGATCGTGTGCTTCGTACCTGGTGGGCAACAAAGGGTGCACCACGCTCAATAGAGTAGACAATATATAAACAAGAGACAAGGAAGGTAAGTGTGCACAAAAGGAAACAAGACGGCCACAGATATGATAGCACCACCCAGAGAAGTAACCTGACCTGGTAATCCACGAGCACGCGCCACTAAAGAGTAAGGAAGTACAAAAGACGATGTGACATCAGCAGAAAGGGTACAGAAAAGAGAGATGTCCTGACGGTTAAAATGAGTACAACTACTGTAAAGAGGGTACAAACTAAAGTGAACCAATCCTAGGCCGTGACTTATGAGGGGGAGTACAATAAGCATCTGAGAGCTACCTTGACCGCGAGGGTGCGACCCCGGAAATAGTCCAAAAGTGTAAAGTACTGTACTGTAAGCTGCAAAACCTGTAAGAACTGAGGCGTTGTGGCCTGTAGTGGGGCTCCAGGACCCATCAGTATGGCCGTCCCTGTCTGCCCCCAGGACTCAGGACCCATCAGCTGATGGAGTCCCCCTAACTCGGGGCTAGCAACTAAAAGGATTGGTTGCCATAGATCAGGTCCCAATCGCCCACATACTCCACAATCATAAGTTTCCCCAAACCCTGTGAGTCAAGCAAAAAGTAATCATTTTATTAGTTATTAGTGTTGTGAGGTTCAATATTGATTAAACTACGTATCCAAGGGGAATCTATTACCGTACCGCTAATAGCAACCTGTCAAGTCAAGATCCAACCTCAGGATAGTCCATTAATCATCCAGTACCAACATAGTAACGTGCCATCACAAGAACATCCCAAGGCTACGCAATTTAATAATATTAAACTAGCAAGGTACTAATAAGCTTATGAAACAACAAGAGCAAGAAACTAGCAAGTGACAGGTAGCATGGATGTTCCTCATGGCAAGATATTCCAAACTGAGCAGAAAAGAAGCATCACCAACTCAAGAACAACAAGGAAACCCAAGGCAGTAATCAGAGGAAGCTATCAAACCCAACAACAATGCAAAAAGCCCAGACAAGCAAAAGGAGCCATCCAACTCAATTACCAACAAGGGAAGCTTGAACCACAAGTAAGGGAAACCCAAACCCCAACACAAGCAAAGGAATCTAAATTGGAGTATAGGGGATAAAGTCTACCTGAAACCGAAGCCGAAGAATCAAGATAATTAAGAACCGAAGCCCAGCATCTGCAGAAAGCCTACGCTGCAACCATCAGCAACAAGAAGCCCAAAACCTGCAAGCAATAGAGAAAGGACGAAAGAAACCTGCAAGCAAGTGAGAAAGAACGTGCTGATATATAAAAGAAACAATACTACTGAATCTTGCAACGAACCAAGAATAAGAAAACATAACAATCACTTTAATAAAGAGAGACCAAAAAGTCAACTCAAGATGTCGCTAGAGAGTCTAGGCCAGAGGGATCAGATTGGGGGTCTTCTCATCACACAGTGGGGGGTACCCGTGCCTACGGTAAAGTCCACAGGGTTCTCTGTAAGGAACTAGGGGCTAACAACTAAAACCGTTGGGGAACGGGGCTCACAACCCAAGTAGCACCACGCCGAAGCTCAAAACACAAGCAAGGGACCCAATTGAACCCAAACAGCAAGTGGAAGAACCCACCCGAGCACAACAGCAACCCACCAAGGCAAGTCAGCAAGCAAGAGCCAAGCTGCAGCAAGGAGAAGCCCAAACAACAAGTGGAACGGCCCCGACCAGTAAGCAAAGCCCCAACGACAACCAACACATCGAGGGAGGAGCCACTGAATCCCCTAAAAATCCCCAACAGCAACCCCGAGACCCCACACAAGTAGGCGAGGGCGTCCAACCCCACGAAATAGCAATAGGGACAATAAAACCCTAATCATACCCCCAAATCATCATCTCCCAAAAAGAAACCAAAATCAGAATTGAATACGAGAGATAGGGTCTACCGTAAAACACGCCAAAGAATCAGAAGTCAAGAATCCGAGGGTCTCAGCAAAACCCGCAGCATCAAGCCGAAGAATCAGTGGAAACAACTTCGAAAAGGGGAGAAATACTCACAGAGCTTGCAGCAGGAGGAAGGAGGAGAAGAGGGGTTAAATAGAGAGGCAAACCACCTCAGTCAAGCTCAGGGCGAGGTGACAGGGGCAGCGAGACATGTCGGGGGTCCCACGTGACGTGCGGGGGAACGCTGTCACGATCGAGGGCCCCGCGAGGCTCATGTTGCTGCTGCGAGTGCGAGAGAGGGGAAAATGAGAGGCGTCAAAGCCCACAGGGCTGCTACGAGTGTGAGAGATAGAGAGAGGGGGCGTGCAAGGGTCGAAAGCCCACGACGACACCGAATCGAGAGCGAGAGAGGAAGGGCGAACGAAAAAACCCTAAGGGGCTCGCTGCGGGAAAATGAGAAGGAGAGGGAGAGAAATAGAGGGGGAAGCCCTCAAGGCTTGGGCCTGAAGCGGCTGAAAAGAAACGAAAAGAAAAAAAAATTAAAGGAAAGAGAGAGAGAGGAGAGAAAACGGGCCGGGAGCGGGCCATTACATTCTACCCACCTTAGAAAAAAATTCCGTCCTCGGAATTCTAGAACAAGATAACATATATATATATATAACACAAAGGATATCCAAAAGGCTACAACAAAATAAGACCAGTTCAACAACTGACAATACAAGCTAAAAGTCGGGAGCGTCCGTTTCCATTGTCTCCATGGTGGAAGTCTGGCTCCTCTGAGGTGATGGTGGCCGTCTGGAAGGGACTCCTGCTTGCTCTCGTCGCACCCGCTCCCGCTACAAGTACTCGTACTCTCGAGCTGTGGAGAGCATCTCAGCATGCGTCGTCAACCCGAGTCCTACCAGCTTGTCACGGATGTCGATGTCCAGGCCCTGCCGAAACCTTTTGGCCCGAGCCTGAGGGGTAGACATTGCGTCCTTAGCAAACCTGAAACACCAATTCACAGCAAACAAAAACACAAAGTATGGTTAGCGAACTTGCAACAAGTTACATACCTACTGAGTTTAGAAAACTCAGCGTCGTACTCCTCTACAGTCATGGAGCCCTGCTCCAGGTCCATAAACCGTGCCTCCAACTCCATCTGCGCCTCCGGTGAGAAGTACTGGCTGTTGAACTCCTCCTCGAACGTAGCCCAAGAGATCGGCTAGGGTAATCGGTCCTCTGCAGCAGCCCACCAGTCTCTGGCATCTCTAGTCAACTGTAGTGTCGCCATGCAAATCCAGAATGCTGGAGGTACCTCTACAGCCTTCAGCCTGACGGTGATCGAACGCATCCACCCTTCTGCAGCCAAAGCATCTCCATGTCCATCGAAAACCGGCAGTCGAAGAGATCGAAACTGCTGCACTCCTCCATCCGGCCTAGGCGCTTCACATATATCCTGAATCAACTCTCGCAAGGCTTGGTCTGAAATCTGATACAGGGTGTTGGGTTTGGCGCCACCGGACCCAGATCCTGATCCCGAAGCCATAAGCGCTCTCCTGGATGGTCCACGTCTCACGTATACACACACCTGCATCCACAAAGCAAGATTAAGTCAATCGAGCATCACAGTTCCTGTCTGCTCTACACTGTTCACGAGGCGATTGCGCGGACCTGCATGGGCCACCACTTTGTTACGCCCCGCCTCCCAACGGGTGCCGCTACGATTGAAACACGAGAGTGCAGGTCCCGCAGGTGCCAGTGAAGTCAATGTGGAGCAGTGCAAGAAGTAAGGGGACACTCTAGATCTGACAAGCTAACAGTTCTAAATAAGAAAAAGACAGTAACAAGTAAAGGTAGTAAAAACTACACTACTATTGAAAGTGAATGGAACACGTACCTCCACTATGTCAAGGCTCAACTGTTCTGCTCTGGAAGTTCTGACTCCTCTCAAGTCCTGTACTGAAGCTCCAACTCCTCATGCTCAGACGTCTCTGGATGATCGTGTGCTTCGTACCTGGTGGGCAACAAAGGGTGCACCACGCTCAATAGAGTAGACAATATATAAACAAGAGACAAGGAAGGTAAGTGTGCACAAAAGGAAACAAGACGGCCACAGATATGATAGCACCACCCAGAGAAGTAACCTGACCTGGTAATCCACGAGCACGCACCACTAAAGAGTAAGGAAGTACAAAAGAGGATGTGTGTCATGCCCCGCTTCCCAAAAGGTTGAGCAACGAGGCATGGCCAGCCCGCATGGACTAGAGCCGTTAGGCTCGGGGTCCAATAAGCGTCCATGACAAGTTATGATGCGGAGGGGAAGGTCAGATCAAATGATTTAGCATGAAACAATAGAATTAGCAGTAAAAAGATTTATTCAAACACAGAAGGTAACCAACAAAGAGTTTAACATAAAGACTAAAACTGTACGTACCGGAGGCAACTAAAAGGAAAGAGTCTGTGAGGGTCCTCAGGTGGTGGCAGCTCTGTCAAGTTTGTGACATGTGCAAAACACATGTCAGCAACGAACTAATGAGACCATAAGTTAAAGCAGTTATACAATTCTAGCAGTTCTAAATGGAATTTAAAAGACAACTACACAGGCAGTCCTAGAAAGCAGGAAATAAGTAATGGTTATTCTAATCGATCTGCTAGGGGTGACCACCTAGTCAGATCGTCTAAGAGTTGTTCATGTAGTTCTGTCAATCTGCCAGGGGTGTCCATCTGGTCAGATTGTCCAAGTCTAGAAAAGGTCAAGGACCGGAATGCATCCCTGCGAAGCAGACAGGAGTGCACCAACTGCGATACAAAGATAAAGCCTAAGGACTCAAGCTGTGTAGGCAGAGGGGAGCTACCCCCCAGGCCCAGCTAGACTCTTTTGTCCTACCCCACCTGCGAGTCGTTTGTGTTATGGACACGAGCCAACAAACGCTCCATCTTGACACGAGACAAGACAAGGATCACGAATGATACGGCGTATCGAGCGCACCAGTTATGAGTGAGCCAAAGCTGGGGAGCACCAGTCCTCAATGGTCACCCCCGTCGTCGATCCGAAACAAATCATTAATCATGAATGATACTATGTATCATACCGGAACGTACCAGTCACGAGTGAGCCAAAGCTGGGGAGCACCAGTCCTCAATGGTCGCCCCCGTCATCGATTAACTATCCGAAAGCGAGACATTCCTGGACGAGCCAGCAAACGCTCCACAAGTTCGTAAGCGAGCCGTCTCTGGGCTAGCCAGTAGACGCTCCACAAGAGTAGTGACAACCCCCGTATAGGAGAGGCCCACGCCTGTGATCTACTACAAAGATCCACACAATTATAATGTCCGGCTTATTAATTAGCATGTGAGGTTTAAGTTGCATCTTAAAAGTGGGTTCGAGCATAAAGTAACATGTGATCATTTTAAAGTATTTTGCAGAAATAAATCTAGCAGTTCTAACATCAATTCTAGAAAAGCATAAAAGCAGTAACTAAAGTCTCATTCCTTGCCTGAAAGATTTCGGCAAGGTTATAGTCCAGCAGGGTTTGGGTCAACCAATGGATCTACGGAACCTCAACACGGCGCGAAAGCTACACTAGCGTTGGGTAGCGACAGCAAGGGTTGGAATCCGGTTTCGTGAACGGTACGAAACGACGGGTACTCTGTGATAAATCACGTGCACGAATGAGTTCATTACGACAGAACCAGAATTTATTGTGTCAGCCTAGGACGTCTGATGGACCAATTTTAATTAGGTTCTCTACTCCAAAATTGACGACACATCAATATTAATGATCATTAAAATTATTAGTGTGATAGTAACGGCACGGATCTAGCACAACAATTATTGAAACATAACCTAGGTCAAAAGTTGTCTACACTAGTTATTACCTTATAATCATTATTAGCAACGAGATACCAAGATTACTACTGGGTCTAGATCAATTTAATAGTCTGCAAAAATAATGGGCAAGTTAAACTAGGGTAGCTTATAAGTTATAACATTCTATCAGATAAACTTAGATCAACAATTGTTAGGGGTTTCACAAGTTGTCCACCATGCTAATTAGCAAACTAGCATCAGAATCTTAGGTCCATTAGCTGCTCAATAAAGAAAATATCAATCCCAGGATCTATTTGCAATTGAACCTAGGGTATAACAATGATTGCTTACTGACCTATATGAAGAGTAACTCCTCGCCACCGGTGTTGTCGCGTGACGGACATCGGTGAGGGTGGATAAAGCTGACGGGAAGAGGGTTGGCCGGATCTCACCATGGGACAAAGACGGTCGTTGCACGTCGCTGCCATAAAGAACGACAACTCGTTGCTGTTGACGGCGTCGAGGAGGAGCTGCAGTCGCCTAGAAGAGGGCAGCGGAGATCATCGGAGAAGCTGCCTTGCGCCGGGCTGACGGGAAAAGCAGCAACGCTGCTGATGCACTGCGCTAGGGAGGCGCTGCATCCAGTCGGCAGCCAGAGAGAGATGCTATCGCACTTGGGCGGAGCGCAGGCTAGCGAAGGGGGTTATTCGGAGCCCTGTGGAGAAGGGCTGGTTGCCGCTGCTGCAAGAGCAGCACCCATCGTCGGAGGGTTGGTAGGGGGGCCGTGGACCCTGGCTGTGCGTAAGGCGATGCGCGGGTGGCAGATGCAGCGACCTGGAGGGGTTCGAGGAGGTGCCGGGGGTGACAGTAGGGGGATGGTCTGGGTTTGTCTGGAGTTGGCTGGAGAGGCCGACGAGACGGCCCACTGGGTGGCCGAAGGCACGGGGACATGCCGGAGAAGGCCCGTGCGTCGTTTGGGTTGCCGCGAGTGTTGCGTACGTGGTGTAGATGGAATAGGTTGTGTGAGGGGGCTGAGAAGAGATGGGTTGGGCGGTGGCTGTGCTTCCGATGTTGGCTGCGAGAGTTATTGGGTATAGGTTATAAAAATAAAACCCTAGGTTGATTAAGAGGCTGAGCCCAATCAGGTGAGGGGGTCCAAGTCTTAGATCACGTGAAGGCCTCTATTTGCGTGGCTGGGGATAGAATACCCTATGGTTTCTTATTAGCAATAGGTATGAGTTATTGTTAACAGGCGACTTTATGAGACTAGGCTCACGTGTGAATGTGAATGGGCCTATATGGTTAATTTATTGGTTGCTGTATGTGGGGAAAGTGAAGATCAGCACATGTATATGGTGGGCTTGGCTGAGCCTATTTGTTAAGGAAATTTGGTATAAAATGATTAAAAGGCCCAAACTCTACTACTCTCTCTCTCCTACCATGTGTGAGTTTGTGTACGGTCCAAAACAAGAGATGGCTGAGTCAACTTGGCTTGATATAAGTATTAATAATTATTGGGGACAAAACACTGTGTGAACTCAGGGGTTAAAAATAATATTTAAGTTGGGCACAAAGCAAAAATAGGTCAAACGAAGTCCAAAAATTGTGAAATAAATACTGGGGTGACCGGGACGACGAGAGAAAGAAGACAGAGAAAACGGTTCACAATTTCGATGTCGAGAAACGAAATTAAAAAATAAGAAGGTCTAGCGACAAAAGTGAAAATCGTGATGTCTCTTCAAATAAGGTCAAATCGTGGGAGAATGACCCGTGAAATGACGTTCCCAATTAACACCACAATTTTAACATTCTCAAAGAGGGTCACAACGACATAACACCCTATAGGGTTCGGTTACGGACAGAGTCTAAAATGAATACGTGCACGAACAAGGCTGCGTATAAAGGGTACGGGGTCCAAACATGATCGTAATTCAAAGTTGGACACACGTCGGGGTAGGCTTGCTAAGGGTGCAACCAAGGTGCTACGGCCCTATCGACTCAACGACACGACTCACACACCAAGCACAAAACCAATCAGGTACTCGAAATTGCTATACGCACAGCCGTATGACAAATAGCGAGTACCGGCCGTTACATCCTACTCACCTTAGAATAAAGTCCGTCCTCGGACTTTCTTAATTTCAGGCATGGCTAGACTCCTCTAGTTAACTATAGTAACTACCCCGATCATTCCTAGCACAGTACTTCAACCAACATATAACCTAATACATCTATCTATATACATGCTTAGTAATAATTTACTTCAATTATTTCCCAACCATTATATCTTGTACTTATAGCTAGGTTAATATTGTTCACGCATACATTTCTAACTCATGGAAGTGCCTCCACACATCCATACCTACGCACAATCATATTCCAACATTCAATAATCACCCCATCATATACAACCATTGTATTATACATATAGTACACATATACTAACTAGGGTATTTAAATTCATCACGAATTTAAAACCGAAAATACATATATCCACTCAATATAACCTACAAAAGGTATAACCCCTAGTATACATTCAACACATCAATCATAACCATAATACTTAGCTATATTATAACTATTCGCCACAACACCAATTGACAAACAATTTCTTATTACAAGCAATACATAATCATACTATCATGTTAATCTATTCCTACAAACACAATGCATCCAGCCTAATAACTATGCATATAGCACATTTCACTCCTAGTTTAACTAACACATACTCATTCAAACATGTAAACCCTTCATTCATAACTATAGAATAAACCTGTATCTATATACGGTGTAGCTACGCATGTCCAGGTGCGTAGCGTAACCCAGCACAAACACCTATATAACTACATTCACCATATCCTATCATGCACGGATATATATAACACTATACACACATCCGCAAACCACAATCACATTATAAAATACTTACTGAGCATACTTACTCGCTCTCGAGTGAGACTCCAAGATACATACCAAACAATATACACTCTATGTACTTATACACACACTCCTATATATCTATATGACACGACTCATCATATGTAGCCTTAGTAAGTAGCTAGACATCACTATACAATCATTCACACATCAGAACATCTAATTCATACTTATCCCATATATATACGTATATACAATCACGCAACACATTCTTATCCTAGTATCTATAAGCATGTCCACTCGTACTCGAGAGAACACTAAGACTTATATGTATTCACATGCATTATATATATTCGCACCTATTATCTTACATAAGTATCTATACTTATTCATGTACTATATACACATAATCATCACGTTCATCGCAATACACATATTCCATTATTCACCCATAAGCTCACATATGCCTAAGTAATAATACTAAGCATGCCCGACAATGATATATATTCACATGAGCCGGGTAATCCTCCTCATGGGTCTACGGGGAAGGCAGAACAAACACAAGGCCCTAATGTGCAAACACTTCCAATATTTGACATCTATGGTGATTAAACAACCTCCAACTAACCAGCCCAAATTGGCTGGTCCCAATTATTTTAAACACCAATAAAATTCCAACTCGAAAGCCCGTTCACGAGAACCTATTATAATGATCCTGTTGTTCTCCGCTTCAATTGGTTCTTGGCTCAGCTGCCTCTAGGAATATCTAAAGTGAAACTACCAACCAATTCTAGATTTTTGGGCGTCAGACTTACTTACGATTTCCTTTTCAATCCAAACAACCAAGGCAATCTACTAACTTTCCTCCCATATTTCCTGATCATTGAGCACTCGTAAAACCAAACATGCTCACTTGACTTGATCTAGAATTTTCATTGACACTTAAACTGCTAGTCACTGTTGACTTTAATCCATCCACATGATCTGGAGAAGTCATCGCCTTTACCATTTCTTAATCTGTAACTGGATTCCAGTGATCAGTACGCACTCGGTGCGTATTCAAACGGTCGACTTTGAAACTCCCATGACATTCCCAAGATCCTTAATTCCTTTAAATCACTGTGTCCAAAACAGATCATGTTGTCGATCTTATACGATCCATCATAAGATCAATCTCGTCATCACATTATCACTCTGAATCTCTTCTGTTCATCTCTAATGATCATATTATTTACTTCATCCACGTTACTTCAAAACCCAGGTTATACGGTTGCTACTCGGCTTATATATATATACTCATAATATCCGATGCATAACATTTCACTTGATCGATGTATGTCTATGCCTTTAGTCGTTAAGGCAAGACTTCTAATCACCACCCTTCTATCACGAGCAGTATACTAAGAGTCGATCTCATTCCCTCGATTCAATGTTCTCACTTCCATGGTTCCTTGTCAAGTCGAGAATCCAACCTTATAACTATCCAATGTGTTAGAAATACATCACTTTAAACTTCATCTTATCCCTGTACTCTCACTCAAATCCAAACTAGAGGGGGCCAAGGAACTAGTCTAAACCTAACTAACTTATGTCAGACTCGAATATTGTTGGTTGTTTGAATAGTTACTGTAACACTATTGTTTCGATAAATCATTCGATCAAGACCTGCATGGGCCACCACAAAAACTGTCACGCCCCGCTTCCCAAAAGGTTGAGCAACGAGGCATGGCCAGCCCGCATGGACTAGAGCTGTTGAGGCTCGGGGTCCAATAAGCGTCCATGACAAGTTATGATGCGGAGAGGAAGGTCCGATCAAATGATTTAGCATGAAACAATAGAAATAGCAGTAAAAAGATTTATTCAAACGCAGAAGGTAACCAACAAAGAGTTTAACATAAAGACTAAAACTGTATGTACCGGAGGCAACTAAAAGGAAAGAGTCTGCGGGGGTCCTCAGGTGGTGGCAGCTCTGTCAAGTCTGTGACATGTGCAAAACACATGTCAGCAACGAACTAATGAGACCATAAGTTAAAGCAGTTAAACAATTCTAGCAGTTCTAAATGGAATTTAAAAGACAACTACACAGGCAGTCCTAGAAAGCAGGAAATAAGTAATGGTTATTCTAATCGATCTGCTAGGGGTGACCATCTAGTCAGATCATCTAAGAGTTGTTCATGTAGTTCTGTCAATCTGCCAGGGGTGTCCATCTGGTCAGATTGTCCAAGTCTAGAAAAGGTCAACGACCGGAATGCATCCCTGCGAAGCAGACAGGAGTGCACCAACTACGATACAAAGATAAAGCCTAAGGACTCAAGCTGCGTAGGCGGAGGGGAGCTACCCCCCAGGCCCAGCTAGACTCTTTTGTCCTACCCCACCCACGAGTCGTTTGTGTTATGGACACGAGCCAACAAACGCTCCATCTAGACACGAGACAAGACAAGGATCACGAATGATACGGCGTATCATACCGGAGCGCACCAGTCACGAGTGAGCCAAAGCTGGGGAGCACCAGTCCTCAATGGTCACCCCCGTAGTCGATCCGAAACAAATCATTAATCATGAATGATACTACGTATCATACCGGAACGTACCAGTCACGAGTGAGCCAAAGTTGGGGAGCACCAGTCCTCAATGGTCACCCCCGTCATCGATTAACTATCTGAAAGCGAGACATTCCTGGATGAGCCAGCAAACGCTCCACAAGTCCGTAAGCAAGCCGTCTCTGGGCTAGCCAGTAGACGCTCCACAAGAGTAGTGCCAACCCCCGTATAGGAGAGGCCCACGCCTGTGATCTACTACAAAGATCCACACAATTATAATGTCCGGCTTATTAATTAGCATGTGAGGTTTAAGTTGCATCTTAAAAGTGGGTTCGAGCAGAAAGTAACATGTGATCATTTTCAAGTATTTTGCAGAAATAAATCTAGCAGTTGTAACATCAATTCTAGAAAAGCATAAAAGCAGTAACTAAAGTCTCATTCCTTTCCTGAAAGATTTCGGCAAGGTTGTAGTCCAGCAGGGTCTGGGTCAACCAACGGATCTACGGAACCTCAACACGGCGCGAAAGCTACACTGGCGTCGGGTAGCGACGCCAGGGGTTACAATCCGGTTTCGTGAACGGTACGAAACGACGGGTACTCTGTGATAAATCACGTGCACGAATGAGTTCATTACGACAGAACCAGAATTTATTGTGTCAGCCTATGACGTCTAATGGACCAATTTTAATTAGGTTCTCTACTCCAAAATTGACGACACATCAATATTAATGATCATTAAAATTATTAGTGTGATAGTAACGGCACGGATCTAGCACAACAATTATTGAAACATAACCTAGGTCAAAAGTTGTCTACACTAGTTATTACCCTATAATCATTATTAGCAACGAGATACCAAGATTACTATTGGGTCTAGATCAATTTAATAGTCTGCAAAAATAATGGGCCAGTTAAACTAGGGTAGCTTACAAGTTATAACATTCTATCAGAGAAACTTAGATCAACAATTGTTAGGGGTTTCACAAGTTGTCCACCATGCTAATTAGCAAACTAGCATCAGAATCTTAGGTCCATTAGCTGCTCAATAAAGAAAATATCAATCCCAGGATCTATTTGCAATTGAACCTAGGGTATAACAATGATTGCTTACTGACCTATATGAAGAGTAACTCCTCGCCACCGGTGTTGTCGCGTGACGGACATCGGTGAGGGCAGATAAAGCTGACGGGAAGAGGGTTGGCCGGATCTCACCATGGGACAAAGACGGTCGTTGAACGTCGCTGCCACAAAGAACGGCAACTCATTGCTGTTGACGACGCCGAGGAGGAGCTGCAGTCGCCTAGAAGAGGGCAGCGGAGATCATCGGAGAAGCTGCCGTGCGTCGGGCTGACGGGAAGAGCAGCAACGCTGCTGATGCGCTGCACAAGGGAGGCGCTGTGTCCAGTCGGCGGCCAGAGGGAGATGCTATCGCACTTGGGCGGAGTGCAGGCTAGCGAAGGGGGTTGGGTGGAGCCCTGTGGAGAAGGGCCGACTGCCGCTGCTGCAAGAGCAGCAGCCATCGTCGGAGGGTTGGTAGGGGGGCCGTGGACCCTGGCTGTGCGCAAGGCGATGCGCGGGTGGCGGATGCAGCGACCTGGAGGAGTTCGAGGAGGTGCCGGGAGTGACAGCAGGGGGATGGTCGGGGTTTGCCTGGAGTTGGCCGGAGAGGCCGACGAGACGGCCCACTGGGTGGCCGAAGGCGCGGGGACAGGCCGGAGAAGGCCCGTGCATCGTTTGGGTTACCGCGAGCGTTACGTGCGTGGTGTAGATGGAATAGGTTGCGTGAGGGGGCTGAGAAGAGATGGGTTGGGCGGCGGCTGTGCTTCCGATGTTGGCTGCGAGAGTTATAGGGTATATGTTATAAAAATAAAACCCTAGGTTGATTAAGAGGCTGAGCCCAATCAGGTGATGGGGTCCAAGGCTTAGATCACATGAAGGCCTCTATTTGCGTGGCTGGGGATAGAATACCCTAGGGTTTCTTATTAGCAATAGGTATGAGTTATTGTTAACAGGCGACTTTATGAGACTAGGCTCACGTGTGAATGTGAATGGGCCTATAGGGTTAATTTATTGGTTGCTGTATGTGGGGAAAGTGAAGATCAGCACATGTATATGGTGGGCTTGGCTGAGCCTATTTGTTAAGGAAATTTGGTATAAAACGATTAAAAGGCCCAAACTCTACTACTCTCTCTCTCCTACCAGGTGTGAGTTTGTGTACGGTCCAAAACAAGAGACGGCTGAGTCAAATTAGCTTGATATAAGTATTAATAATTATTGGGGACAAAACACTGTGTGAACTCAGGGTTAAAAATAATATTTAAGTTGGGCACAAAGCGAAAATAGGTCGAACGAAGTCCGAAAATTGTGAAATAAATACTGGGGTGACCGGAACGACGAGAGAAAGAAGACAGAGAAAACGGTTCACAATTTCGACGTCGAGAAACGAAATTAAAAAATAAGAAGGTCTAGCGACAAAAGTGAAAATCGTGACGTCTCTTCAAATAAGGTCAAATCGTGGGAGAATGACCCGTGAAATGCCGTTTCCAATTAACACCACAATTTTAACATTCTCAGAGAGGGTCACAACGGCATAACAACCTATAGGGTTCGGTTACGGACAGAGTCTAAAATGAATACGTGCACGAACAAGGTTGCGTATAAAGGGTACGGGGTCCAAACACGATCGTAATTCAAAGTTGGGCACACGTCGGGGTTGGCTTGCTAAGGGTGCAACCAAGGTGCTACGGCCCTATCGACTCAACGACACGACTCACACACCAAGCACAAAACCAATCAGGTACTCGAAATTGCTATACGCACAGCAGTATGACAAATAGCGAGTACCGGCCGTTACAATGTGACAGCAGCAGAAAGGGTACAGAAAAGAGAGATGTCCTGACGGTTAAAATGAGTACAACTACTGTAAAGAGGGTACAAACTAAAGTGAACCAATCCTAGGCCATGACTTATGAGGGGGAGTACAATAAGCATCTGAGAGCTACCTTGACCGCGAGGGTGCGACCCCGGGCAGAGTCCAAAAGTGTAAAGTACTGTACTGTAAGCTGCAAAACCTGTAAGAACTGAGGCGCTGTGGCCTGTAGTGGGACTCCAGGACCCATCAGTATGGCCGTCCCTGTCTGCCCCCAGGACTCAGGACCCATCAGCTGATGGAGTCCCCCCTAACTCGGGGCTAGCAACCAAAAGGATTGGTTGCCATAGATCATGTCACGCCCCGCTTCCGTAAAATGGAGGCGAGACGTGAAAAGGTCCGCACGAGAGTGGAGCTGTGAAGCCCCAAACCCGATAAGCGTCAATAAATCGTAAGCAGGTCCCTGTAACCACAAACAGAACAATAATAATAACACAAGGAGTGACAGAAACAAAATATCAATCTCAGAAATTGTCCAATATTAAAATTAAGTTCAACATCCAGAAAAGCCACCAGGCTAAAAGAAAGAGTCTAAAGGCCCAGAACAAGGCCAAACAAAGACAAACGTAAACAGAGTACAGGTGCTGCGCACCGACAACTACAGCAGTCTAAAACAAAAAGGGGAAAGCTCAACGAAGACACTAGGACTGGTCCCCAGTGTCCACGTACTCCTCGCCAAACACAGACTCGGGCACGGCGTCCGCAAACACCTCGTCCTCAACAATGAACTCAGGCTCCGGATCTAACATGTGTCACCCAAAAGAGTAAAGGGGCACATGTCAGCAAGTCTAAAATACTTGGTCAAGGAAACTGAAGGTAAGGTAAACTAGCAACCTAGCAGTTATAGTATGATGCATGGCATGGCAAGTATAGTATGGAAGTGACAAGTAAAGGGAAGTACAAGTAGCAAGTATGTCATGGATAACAAGTAAAACACGGACAAGTACAAGTCAAGTGGTTCACGTCAAGTGAACAAGTCAAGTAAACAAGTTGTGCACAGAGATTCCGCCTGTTGGCTAGAGTGGCTGATCGGGTCAACTCCTAAGCTCAAGTGACCGTTTATCTCTACCCCTCCACGTGTATCGAGCCAGGGAATTACCCCAAACACGGAATGCTCGCTTCTGGAACACGACCCAGGAAGAGTATTTAACAAGTATGGCGTAGGGTTATGCCTGCAACGCAGGTGCCTAGCCGGTAAACAAGTAGATCGGGCATTGGCTATCAGCCAACTCACGTAGCCCGCTTCTGGAACACGGGCCAGGAAACACAAGTATTGTAGCGTGTGCTACGAATGCGACATACAACATGGATAGCATGGATGACAATTAATTCGCGTACCGTTAATCAAAATTAAACATGACATGATAGTTATGCAACATGATAAATGACGGTCCTAGCTTCGTTGTCAAGCTAGTTCCTGAAATTATGCCTAGGCGAGTATCATTTCGTCGCTTAGTCTCTTTTACGCCTACAACAAGCAAATGGCCTAAGACATGGCCCAAAACCCTAAGTGGCAAGTTTCACTTTCCTAGCACCGAGGATGACAATCAACGAGGCCGTCACACAAATGCTAGCTACGGAAAAGAGATCGCTGCCATGGCAAAACAACATTAGAACAACATCCAACCTAGTTTCATTAGGGTTTCACAAAAACACAAATGGGCTATGTGAATATTAAGAGTTCGATTTATTACTGTATCGGAAGAGGAAGAACGATGCCGAGCAAGCACGGCAACGGAAGAAATGATCCGGGGAACCTAGGGTTCAGATCTGGAATGGATGGGGAAATTCTGGAGAAATGGGGTTTTGGGGGTTTTGGGGGTTGGAGATGACCTAGGGCATGGTGGTAGACCAAAATAGAGAGGGAAACTCCAAGGGAGGAAGGAATGGCTTGGGAAAATGTTGGAGAGTGATTTGGGGAAGAAGGGGGACTCAGGAGAATGAAAGAGGGGTGAAATAAATCGTGGGTGGGGTTTAAATAGAGAGTGCTGGCGGCTGCCCAGAAATTAGGGTTTCGACACTAGTTAGTCAGTCAAAGAACAACCACTGACCGACTAGTTTGGGAACCAGTCGGTCGGTTGACCAACGCAGACCGACTAAGTCCAAACAGTAACTCCTGTAAAAAAATAGGATTTAGATTTAGTCGGTCAAAGAACAACCACTGACCGACTAGTTTGTCATCTAGTCGGTCGATGAACGTTCTTAGACCGACTAAGAATGAATAGTACTTGGAATCAAAATGAACATAGAGTTAGTCGGTTAAAGAACGATTGCTGACCGACTAGTTTGCAACCTAGTCGGTCGACAAATGTTCTTAGACCGACTAACGAGAAACAGTAACTCCTGAATAATTTACAAAGCCCACTAGTCGTTCCATGAAGGTTTGCCGACCGACTAAATCGTCATCTAGTCGGTCGGTTCCCCTTCTTGTACCGGCTAACGTGCACCAAAAGTTCCGAAATGGAGCGCGAAGCTCCGGGATCGATTCCTAAGACTCCTAGGCTTGATCTAACAATAAGATATGACCGATATGAAGCCCGTCACAAATGACTTACTCCGAAATCGACGATTCTGAAGAAGAAGCTAGAAAAACGCGACGAAACGATCGAAAATGAAAGCTACGGAGACGAAAACCACGCATGAGGAGAAAATCCACCAAAACATATATATATAATATAATAAATCCAGACACATGAAAACCAGTCGTTACATCCTCTCCAACTTAAGAAAAATTCCGTCCTCGGAATTTCCCAACACTCACGTGTCCGGAAACAAAAGTGGGAAACGCTCTCGCATCTCATCCTCATTCTCCCAAGTAGACTCTCCTGGCAAGCCGTGTCGCCACATCACCCTTATAAGATTGACAACCTTGTTCCGAAGTGACTTCTGACGCCTGTCCAGAATCTGCACTGGCTGCTGGTCATACGTCATATCAGGGTGAACGGTAATCTCCGAAAAATCCACAGCATGAGACGGATCGCTAATGTATCGACGAAGCTGCGACACATGGAAAACATTGTGAACTCCCTCCAAAGATGGCGGCAAGGCTAAGCGGTAGGCTACCTCGCCAACTCTCTCCAGAACGTCAAACGGTCCAATGTATCGCGGGCTCAACTTCCCTCGCTTCCCAAAGCGAATCACACCACGATTCAGGGAAATCTTCAAGAACACATGGCCGCCCGGTTGAAAATCTAAAGGACGGCGTTTCGCATCCACCCAATGCTTAAAACGGTCCTGAGCAATCCTCAACCTCTCCCGAATGTTTCTGACAACATCCACGGCCTCCACAATCATCTCAGGTCCCAACAGCTCCCGATCACCAACGTCATCCCAACTCAATGGCCATCGACATTTCCTCCCATAAAGAGCGGTGAAAGGCGCCATGCCAATACTCGCCTGGAAGCTGTTATTGTAGGAAAACTCTACCAGATGTAGATGGTCCTCCCACGAACCCTTGAAATCCAACATGCACGCCCTCAGCATGTCCTCCAAGATCTGGATCGTCCTCTCGGACTGGCCATCCATCTGCGGATGGTACGCCGTGCTGAAACTCAGACGCGTACCCAAACTCTTCTGCAAACTCTGCCAGAACTGAGATGTGAACCTCGGTCTCTGTCCGACACGATACTCACGGGGACTCCGTGAAGTCACACGACCTCCTGCACGATTCACGTTACATCACTATCTAAACTAGGAAAAGGAAATAAAAACGGAGAGTAAAAGAATTTACCTCCATATATCTCCTCGCTAGCGCCTCAGTGGACTGTCCAACTCGGAAAGGAATAAAGTACGCGGATTTGGTCAATCGGTCTACGATCACCCAAATCGCGTCATTCTGCTTCGGGCTCCGAGGTAGTCCAGTTACGAAATCCATAGTGATGTGTTGCCACTTCCACTCCGGAATCGAAAGCGGTTGTAGCAACCCTACCGTACGCTGATGCTCCGCCTTCACTTGCTGGCAAACCAAACACTTGGCTACACTCCGAGCCACACTCCTCTTCATACCATGCCACCAATAGTTCAGACGAAGATCCTTGTACATCTTGGTCCCACCAGGATGCACATAATACGGCGAACTGTGTGCCTCCACCATCAACTCCTCTCTAATATCCCCAGCTGGCACACACACCCTGGCTCCAAACCTCAGCGAGCCATCCTCATGAATCAAAAATTCAGTCCACATACCGGCTTCCACCTGCTCCTGAATCTTCACCAGCTTCGGATCTCCAACCTGGCCAGCCTTGATCCAATCCACGATCGTCGACTGAATCTGCATACTCATCAACGAAGAAGCCTCCCCAGGAAGAACAATCTCAACACCAGACTCGCAAAAATCCTGCTGCAATCTCCACTGCGAAGTCAACAACATCACCACTGGAAGCCTACTCAGCGCATCAGGAACCACCTTCACCTTGCCAGGGTGATACTGCAAATCAATCTCATAATCCGCCATGAGCTCCAACCACCGACGATGTCGCATGTTGAGCTCCTTCTGAGTAAAAATATACTTCAAGCTTTTGTGATCGGTGAAGATCTTCACTTTCTCACTCAGCAGGAAGTGCCTCCAAATCTTGAGCGCAAACACAACAGCAGCCAAATCATGCGTCGGGTAATTCTTCTCATGAGTCTTGAGCTGACGCGAAGCATACGCCACAACATGCCCGTGCTGATGCAACACACAACCGAGACCCTTGCCAGAAGCATCGCAAAAGATCTCAAATCCGCCGCTGCGATCAAGCACAACAAGAATGGGGGCAGTTGTCAATCTCTCCCTCAGAACACCAAAGGCATTCTCACAATCACCCGACCAAACAAAAGGTACATCCTTCCGTGTCAACCTGGTCATCGGCTCAGCAATACGGAAAAAGTCCTTAATAAAACACCGATAGTAACCAGCAAGTCCAAGGAAACTCCGGATCTCAGACGCTGACTGCGGAACAGGCCACTCTCTGATGGCCCTAATCTTCTCGGGATCCACAGAAATACCATCTCCAGTCACCACATGCCCCAGAAAAGCAACTCTATCCAGCCAAAACTCGCACTTCGAAAACTTGGCATACAAACGATGCTTCCTCAAAATCTCCAATATCGTCCTCAAGTGCGAGGCATGCTCCTCCTATGACTTAGAATAGATTAGAATGTCGTCAATAAAGATAACGACAAACTTATCCAAAAAGTCGTAGAAAAGCAGGTTCATCAGATTCATGAAAACTGCGGGTGCATTGGTTACACCGAAAGGCATAACCACAAACTCGTAGTGTCCATACTTCGTCCTAAACACTGTCTTCGGAACATCATCCTTCTTCACCTTCAACTGATGGTAACCACTCCTCAAATCTAATTTAGAAAACACCCTCGAACCTCCAAGCTGATCAAAAATATCATCGATGCGAGGCAACGGGTATTTATTCTTGATGGTCACCGCATTCAACTCCCGATAGTCAACGCACATGCGACGCGAACCATCCTTCTTCTTCACCAGCAGCACCAGCGCTCCCCACGGAGACACACTAGGATTGATATAACCCTTCTGCAAAAGCTCATCCAGCTGCTTCCGCAATTCCTCCAACTCGGCGGGTGCCATACGTTATGGCGCCTTCGAGATCGGCTGCGCTCCCGGAACCAGATCAATAGAAAATTCTAAAGCTCGATCAGGTGGCAAACCAGACATCTCCTCGGGGAAGACGTCATCAAAATCCCGCACAACCGCTGGCCTCTCCAGCTCCATCTGCATAGCCACAATCTCCATCGGACTGGCCCAAAATCTGACAGGACCAAGCGAACTGCTACCTCGGCTGAACTCAAATACTGGATGTTCGGGAATCTCGAACACCACCTTCTTCCTCCGACAGTCGATCGTAGCATAAAAGCTCGCAAGCCAATCCATCCCAAGGACCGCATCATAGTTGATGATGTCGTGGACAATGAAATCAGCGTAAAGCTCATGTCCACAAACCACCAACGAGCAAGGATTGCAACCAAGATGCACCGTGACCACGCCATTCCCTGTAACGATATTCCAACTCTTGGAAAGAGGGGACGTCGACAAGGAATGCTTCTCCACGAAGCTCCGAGAAATAATGCACATCGATGCACCAGAGTCAAAGAGGACTCGTGCAGGAAACGTGCACACCAAAATCACACCTACAAACAGTCTAACAATCAAGCCCTAGTCTAGCAAACAATCATATTCAAGCAAACAACATAGTCTAACAAACAAAGCCAAATAAGAAAGGAACATCTAGAAAAGGATTACCTGCGATAACCTCATCCACAGCCCCGTTCTCCACAGCAGTCATCAGAAAAGCCTGTCGCCTCGGCAGAAAAGCCTGCTGGAAAGCCTGCCTCTGTGGAACAAGAGCTGCTCCACGTCCAGCAGGAACAGACGCCCTCTGCTGCAACGACGGTGCTGCGACAGGTGCCCTCCAAGGCTGCTTCGACTTCGGACAATCTTTCATGGCATAGGTAGGATCCCCACAGACGACACACTGGCCCAGGAATCTCCTACACTGATCCTTGACGTGCCCGGTCCTGCCGCAGAAATGGCAAGTCTTCAGAATAGGCCCTCCTGGCCTCTTGAACTGAGCTGGCTGATTAGGCTTGAAACCAGGCCTAACCACCGCCCTGGCATGCTCCATAGGCCTCTTCCCAGCACCAGAAACATGTCCTCTCCTCTGACTCAGGTTCAGCTCCTGCCTCCTTGCAGCGACCAGAACCTTCTGATAAGAGTCCAGATCAGAGGAAGACACAAAACTCTGGAGCTCCAAAGCAAGTCCCTGCAGGAACCTCTGAGCCCTCTCATCAGCATCCTGCACCATCTTCGGCGCGAACCGACTAAGCCTAGTGAACTCTTGGCGGTACTGGTCCACCGTCAAGCTCCCTTGCTTCAGATCAATGAAACGCTGCAGCATCTCCTTCTTAGCAGCCTTCGGAAAGAACTCCTCATCAAACCTGGACTTAAAGGTAGCCCAAGCTATCGGCTCCACCAACATCTTCTCTTCCGCATCCCACCAGTTCCGAGCGTTATCCTTGAGTTGCCGCTTTGCCAAATCAACCCATCCAGCCGGGGTGATCTTGGCCATCTTCAAGTTATCCTCAATGTTCTGAATCCACTCATCGGCAGCCAGAGGACCCTCAGACCCATCAAAATATGCGGGACCCAGCTCCCGAAATTGCTTCGCTCCCGGCTCGGAGCGAGGGGCCTCCGGAGCCGCCCAAGGAGCTCGACCAGCCGGAGCATTCTGGACTTGCAGGAGCACGCCTTGTTGCACCTGCATCATTTGAAGCATCATCCGCATCATCTCCCTATTGGTGGGTTCCCGCTTAGGCTCCTCGTCATGAGGGGGCACACCACTACCACCACCACGGGTGATTCACCTTCCTGCCATCTAATGACACAGAAAACGAAACAATTAGACTCATAGCTTATGACTCGGACGTCGAACTTAGTTTATTGGACATCTAATATTATTATCGCTATTCCGATAATCGCAGTTACAGAAGAGAGCCTGCATGGGCCACCAACAAAACCTGTCACGCGCCGCTTCCCTAAAATGGAGGCGAGACATGAAAAGGTCCGCACGAGAGTGGAGCTGTGAAGCCCCAAACCCGATAAGCATCAATAAATCGTAAGCAGGTCCCTGTAACCACAAACGGAACAACAATAATAACACAAGGAGAGACAGAAACAAAATCTTAATCTCAAAATTGTCCAACATTAAAATTAAGTTCAATATCCAGAAAAGCCACCAGGCTAAAAGAAAGAGTCTAAAGGCCCAGAACAAGGCCAAACAAAGACAAACGTAAACAGAGTACAGGTGCTGCGCACCGACAACTACAGCAGTCTAAAACAAAAAGGGGAAAGCTCAACGAAGACACTAGGACTGGTCCCCAGTGTCCACGTACTCCTCGCCAAACACAGACTCGGGCACGGCGTCCGCAAACACCTCGTCCTCAACAATGAACTCAGGCTCCAGATCTAACATGTGTCACCCAAAAGAGTAAAGGGGCACATGTCAGCAAGTCTAAAATACTTGGTCAAGGAAACTGAAGGTAAGGTAAACTAGCAACCTAGCAGTTATAGTATGATACATGGCATGGCAAGTATAGTATGGAAGTGACAAGTAAAGGGAAGTACAAGTAGCAAGTATGTCATGGATAACAAGTAAAACACGGACACGTACAAGTCAAGTGGTTCACGTCAAGTGAACAAGTCAAGTAAACAAGTTGTGCACAGAGATTCCGCCTATTGGCTAGAGTGGCTGATCGGGCCAACTCCTAAGCTCAAGTGACTGTTTATCTCTACCCCTCCACGTGTATCGAGCCAGGGAATTACCCCAAACACGGAATGCTCGCTTCTGGAACACGACCCAGGAAGAGTATTTAACAAGTATGGCGTAGGGTTATGCCTGCAACGCAGGTGCCTAGCCGGTAAACAAGTAGATCGGGCATTGGCTATCAACCAACTCACGTAGCCCGCTTTTGGAACACGGGCCAGGAAACACAAGTATTGTAGCGTGTGCTACGAATGCGACATACAACATGGATAGCATGGATGACAATTAATTCGCGTACC
This sequence comes from Scilla litardierei, assembly GCA_030789695.1. NCBI lineage: Eukaryota > Viridiplantae > Streptophyta > Magnoliopsida > Asparagales > Asparagaceae > Scilla > Scilla litardierei. The sequence goes on from CM061142.1 coordinate 556,073,753, forward strand.
GTTAATCAAAATTAAACATGACATGATAGTTATGCAACATGATAAATAACGGTCCTAGCTTCGTTGTCAAGCTAGTTCCTGAAATTGTGCTTAGGCGAGTATCATTTCGTCGCCTAGTCTCTTTTATGCCTACAACAAGCAAATGGCCTAAGACATGGCCCAAAACCCTAAGTGGCAAGTTTCACTTGCCTAGCACCGAGGATGACGATCAACGAGGCCGTCACACAAATGCTAGCTACAGAAAAGAGATCGCTGCCATGGCAAAACAACATTAGAACAACATCCAACCTAGTTTCATTAGGGTTTCACAAAAACACAAATGGGTTATGTGAATATTAAGAGTTCGATTTATTACCGTATCGGAAGAGGACGAACGATGCCGAGCAAGCACGACAACGGAAGAAATGATCCGGGGAACCTAGGGTTCAGATCTGGAATGGATGGGAAAATTCTGGAAAATGGGGTTTTGGGGGGTTTTTGGGGGTTGGAGATGACCTAGGGCATGGTGGTAGACCAAAATAGAGAGGGAAACTCCAAGGGAGGAAGGAATGGCTTGGGGAAATGTTGGAGAGTGATTTGGGGAAGAAGGTGGCTCAGGAGAATGAAAGCGGGGTAAAAGAAATCGTGGGTGGGGTTTAAATAGAGAGTGCTGGTGGCTGCCCAGAAATTAGGGTTTCGACACTAGTTAGTCGGTCAAAGAACAACCACTGACCGACTAGTTTGGGAACTAGTTGGTCGGTTGACCAACACAGACCGACTAAGTCCAAACAGTAACTCCTGTACAAAAATAGGATTTAGATTTAGTCGGTCAAAGAACAACCACTGACCGACTAGTTTGTCATCTAGTCGGTCGATGAACGTTCTTAGACCGACTAAGAATGAATAGTACTTGGCATCAAAATGACCATAGAGTTAGTCGGTTAAAGAACGATTGCTGACCGAATAGTTTGCAACCTAGTCGGCCGACAAATGTTCTTAGACCGACTAACGAGAAATAGTAACTCCTGAATAATTTACAAAGCCCACTAGTCGGTCCATGAAGGTTTGCCGACCGACTAAATCGTCATCTAGTCGGTCGGTTCCCCTTCTTGTACCGGCTAACGTGCACCAAAAGTTTCGAAATGGAGCGCGAAGCTCCGGGATCGATTCCTAAGACTCCTAGGCTTGATCTAACAATAAGATATGACCGATATGAAGCCCGTCACGAATGACTTACTCCGAAATCGACGATTCTAAAGAAGAAGCTAGAAAAACGCGACGAAACGATCGAAAATGAAAGCTAGGAGACGAAAACCACGCATGAGGAGAAAATCCACCAATACATATATATATAATATAATAAATCCAGACACATGAAAACCAGTCGTTACAGATCAGGTCCCAGTCGCCCACATACTCCCCAATCATAAGTTTCCCCAAACCCGGTGAGTCAAGCAAAAAGTAATCATTTTATTAGTTATTAGTGTTGTGAGGTTCAATATTGATTAAACTACGTATCCAAGGGGAATCTATTACCGTACCGCTAATAGCAACCGTCAAGTCAAGATCCAACCTCAGGATAGTCCATTAGTCATCCAGTACCAACATAGTAACGTGCCATCACAAGAACATCCCAAGGCTACGCAATTTAATAATATTAAACTAGCAAGGTACTAATAAGCTTATGAAACAACAAGAGCAAGAAACTAGCAAGTGACAGGTAGCATGGATGTTCCTCATGGCAAGATATTCCAAACTGAGCAGAAAAGAACCATCACCAACTCAAGAACAATAAGGAAACCCAAGGCAGTAATCAGAGGAAGCCTAACTTTTTACTTATTTGCTAAGATCGATAAAAACCCTCTTACAAAAAAATCTTGCGTTTGTCATGGAAGTTAAGTTTGTTAAAAGGGACTTAATAAGGCTTATCTTAATTCTTAATAGGCTTAACTTATGAATAGTGATAGGAAACTAAAATTCTTATTTAAATTTGCATGTCCAAAACTCCTTTAGTAAGTTCATGGAAAGTACACTTTCCTACGAAAATGAAGCCATCTTGTTGTGGGAATCAAGTACATTGTAGGACCTTCTAGATAATGGCAATTGGGGTTCATACACTCCCTAAAATCATTTAGAGCTCCTAACTAGAAGGTTGGCTAAAACCCTCTTATGAATTTTTCAATTATATTAATTTTACAAGTGGGTTGTCATTAAACATGGGATTTTTGTGAGAGGTAGCAAGTAGGATTTTATTTAGTCCTCCTAACTTCAGTTTCTATTGCTTAGAATGTTATAGAAATGCTCATGAATGCTCTAAAATTTTTCGGCAGAGTTTCCTCTGTATTTATCTACTTTTTCCAATTACAACCTAAGTAATATTACAAGAAAAGCATGTTATAAACACAAAAAGATAATCTTGCTCAAGAATCAAAGGGAAAATAATCCCCTAACATCAAACATGAAATCAACCTAAAATAGACTTTACCCAAGTCTCCATTTGAACCAAATAAACAATTTTTACAAAGATGAATGAATAAAATCATAGATTTCTACAAAGATGAATGAATAAAAAATCATAGCTTTCTACACTTGGCAACATGTTGGGAGTGTGGAGAGAAACCTACCTCCCTAGTGCTTGTGAAAGGTTAGTAGCAAGCCTTGATGGGTGGGAGCAAGCCTTGATGGGTGGGAGCAAGCCTTCACTCTTCTCCTTCCAATCTCTTTCTCTTTCTCTCTTTCTTTCTCTTTTCTTTCCTTTTTTTCTTTGTTTTTCTCCTTTCTCTTCTTTTTTTTGTTTGCCCAGGTTTCGGCCAAAAGGCCTGCCATGCGTGGGTTTTGGAAAGAAAAAATAAAAGAAAAAGAAAATTGGAAGCATGAAGAAGATTGTAGAAAGAGGAGGGAAAGGTTTTTTTCCACAAGTTTCATCTATTACAAATTTGCCATGGCTTTTATTCCATATAAAAAAGGCCCTCAAACTTTGGTCTCATATTACCTCTCATGACATAGCCGCTCCTTAAAATCCACTCAACTTAGTGGTTTAATTACGAGTTTGCCATTGTCGTTCATTTCATTCATTTTCATCCATTTTGGGCAAGTTCATACAACATTCTCGTTAATAAATTGGGTGTAATTGCCATCTAATTGGACATGTAAGTAATCTTGGTCCAAATTAGTGGTTAATGTGCGGATTTCCCCATACTTGAAGGAGGAATACTGGTATTATCACTTAGGAGCATTACAATGAGCCTATAGGGTTGGATTCTATGATAATCCTAAGGCTCACTAAGATGGTTAAATGCATATGCATGTATGAGTAGACCATCTAATAAGGCATTACATTAATCTAGACTCAAATGAGAGAGAAAGCAATAAAGGACATATTACATGGATTACATTGCTTTCCTTAGAGTCTATGGCTTCAATCTTGATGCATTGATGCTTTCCATCATCTCCAAGCTTTGGCACCCCTTGAGTCCAAGCTTTAGCACTTCTCCACTTGATGTCCATCCTTGCACCAAGTGTTTAGTCTCCAAAAGAATGATATTCTTGAAATGAACTATGAGACTAAAACAGGAGAGTCATTAGCAACAATATAATGTTATGATCATCATCAAAATAACATTGGTATGAAACACCAATTCTCAATAATCTCTCCCTTTTTGATGATGATACACATTATGTAAATCATAAAAAATAAAGCACAGTGCTAATGAGCTCCCCCTACTTATATACACCAAGTGTAAAATGAGATACATAATAGTAAATACTCATTATACCAAATGAAATAATGAGACAACATGGTGACATATAATAGGTAGACATGGATTACATAAACCAATTGCAAAGGACAATATCATGCAAATATGAACAGTTTATACAATCCCATATATCTCTCCCCATAGATATATCTCTCCCCAAATGCATATGTATGAAATACAAGAATTATATTTACATAATGCATATATCTCTCCCCCTTGACATTGTCAAAAAGGTGGACGTCTTAAATATCCCCCTTTGTCATCTTAATCAAAGATGTGATAATATGCAAGATATAAGGAGATGTATGATACCAAATCTGTAAAATTTAGTGGGTATCAATCACTATCCCATGCTCCCCCTTGATCATAGAAATTGTGAAGTTTTGACTTCTACGATCTAATACCAATTGTAAAGTAGAAGATAAACCATCTCTAACAATTGAGGTAATACCAATTGTAGACAATGAATCTTGGAATAACCCTCTTTACCAATTGATATACACACATTGGAGCCATGGGCCTAAAGTGTATCAAAGCAATAGATATAGAAAAATCAAGCTTCAATGACACACAATGATATTGCTAAAAGAAAATATAACATGAAACATGTTGGCAATATCTAAGGGGTTTAGTTTAAGACCAAAACTAACCAATTGAGAAATGACACCAATTGTAGCAATGACCCCAAAGACACCCCAAAATGAGAGTCAAAATATGTTTTAAAAATATTTTAAACATACAACATATTAACTCACCCATTAACATACATATGAATCAACAAATATATGTACGTCAATGTATTCTCCAAGATTCCCATTTTCATGAAAAAAATAAATTTGAAAACATTTTCAAAATCATGAAACACAAACAAACAATGGGTATGCTAAAATAAACATTTAAGCACTATACCCATGCAATATGCATATGTGTGAGGAACCTAGACATTAGGGAACCAAACCCAAGAGGAGTTTGATTTCCTAATGTAATCACATGAGGTGATCACATCCCTAACTAGAGAGTTGATGTAACTATCCCTCTCTTGCACACTAACCTTAGTGGAAATCCATAAACTCAAGGATTTCCTAGGCAAGGGTTTTGCCTTTGCAAGAGGGGTGGATGTGGCATGCTTAGGTATAGAAACGAATTTCTTGGCATGCATAGAATGAGGATTTTAATTCTTAGCAAAAAATGAAGAGTTTTCATTTTTCCGCATCACCTTGTGATTTACATGCTTCTTGTTGGTGTTATTGTTATACAAGAAGGCATGATGATTCTTCTTAGGTGCTTTAGCAATATTTCTTGTATTAGCACTATAAGAGGAATTAAAGGTGAGTTTGGGTACCACATTTTGAATATAACCCAAACATCCTCTATGATTTTCCGGATGTTGTTTTTTCGAGCAAATCGTGGAGTGATTCCCTAGAATACACAAAGCTTTTGAGCTTACGAGATTCCTCTTCACATTTCAACGTAAGTTGTTGAATGCGAGTTTCTAAGCTAAGATTTTGAGTAACAAGATTATCATTAGACAAACTCAATGCTTTAACTTGAGAGAGAAGTGTGTCTCTCTCACTAGTGTCACAAGCATGCAAAGCATCATATTATTTACATTAGACGATTCTAAAGCATGCACCCTACTCATAGCATTCTTAAATTTATCTTTCAATATACCATATGAGTCGAAGCACTTACTTGCCAAATTGGAGGCCACATTAAAGCGATATTCGAGCTCCTCATAGGATAGTTTTTCCTTCTCAACTTCCTCATCGCTTTCCTCCTTGACTTCCTCATCGTTTTCCTCCTCGCTAGAGCTTGACGAAGACTCTTCCCCATTAGCTATGAAGCACATTTCTTCTTTGGAGTTGAGCCACGCCTCTATCTCTTCATCGCTTGAGCTAGATGTAACGACTGGTTTTCATGTATCTGGATTATTTATTATATATATATGTTTTGGTGGATTTTCTCCTCATGTGTGGTTTTCATCTCCGTAGCTTTCACTTTCGATCGTTTCGTCGTGTTTTCTTAGCTTCTTCCGTTGATCGTCGATTTCGGAGTAAGTCATTCGTGACGGGCTTCATATCGGTCATATCTTATTGTTAGATCAAGCCTAGGAGTCTTAGGAATCGATCCCGGAGCTTCGCGCTCCATTTCGGAACTTTTTGTGCACGTTAGCCGGTACAAGAAGGGGAACCGACCGACTAGATGACGATTTAGTCGGTCGGTAAACCTTCATGGACCGACTAGTTGGCTTTGTTAATTTCTCAGGAGTTACTGTTTATCGTTAGTCGGTCTAAGAACATTTGTCGACCGACTAGGTTACAAACTAGTCGGTCAGCAATCGTTCTTTAACCGACTAGCTCTATGATCATTTTGATACCAAGTACTATTCATTCTTAGTCGGTCTAAGAGCGTTCATCGACCGACTAGATGAGAAACTAGTCGGTCTGTAGTTGTTCTCTGACCGACTAAATCTAAATCCTATTTTTGTACAGGAGTTACTGTTTGGACATAGTCGGTCTGTGTTGGTCAGCCGACCGACTAGTTCCCAAACTAGTCGGTCAGTGGTTGCTCTTTGACCGACTAATCAGTGTCGAAACCCTAATTTCTGGACAGCCACCAGCACTCCCTATTTAAACCCCACCCACGATTTCTTTCATCCCGCTTTCATTCTCCTGAGCCATTTTCTCCCCCAAATCACCCTCCAACATTTCCCCAAGCCATTCCTTCCTCCCTTGGAGTTTCCCTCTCCATTTTGGTCTATCACCATGCCCTAGGCCATCTCCAACCCTCAAAAACCCCCAAAACCCCATTTCTCCAGATTTTCCCCATCCATTCCAGATCTGAACCCTAGGTTCTCCGGATCGTTTCTTCCGTTGCCGTGCTTGCTCGGCATCATTCTTCCGCTCCGATACGGTAATAAATCGATCTCTTAATGTTTTCATAACCCATTGTGTTTTTGTGAAACCCTAATAAAACTAGGTTGGATGTTTTTCTAATATTGTTTTGCCATGGCAGTGATCTCAACTCCGTAGTTAGCATTTGTGTGATGGCCTCGTTGATCGTCATCCTCGGTGCTAGGAAAGTGAAACTTGCCACTTAGGGTTTTGGGCCATGTCTTAGGCCATTTGCTTGTTGTAGGCGTAAAAGAGACTAGGCGACGAAATGATACTCGCCTAGGCGCAAATTTAGGAACTAGCTTGACAACGAAGCTAGATCTGACATTTATCATGTTGCATAACTACCATGTCATGTTTAATTTCCATTAACGGTACGTGAATTAATTGTCATGTCATTGCATTCTTTAAGTGTTCCCGTGATTGCGTAGCTCCGCTACACCTTGTGAAATGATTGAGGCTAGGTGCACCCCTATGCCAAATGGAATACGCTCCTGGTTTGTGATCCAGGAAACGAGCTCTTGTGCGGGGCAACCCTGGCTCATTTACTGAGCTCATGTACAGGGACCTTGGCTCGTTTACATGTGGGTTTTGGGGTAAGAGTTAAGCGACCATTCAACTGGGAGTCTGCCTGATCAGCAACTACAGTTGTAAGACGTAAACTCTGGGTTCTGGGGTAGTGTTAAGCGGCCAATCAGTGTGAATGTCAAACCGTTCAGCTGTAAGGCGTAAACATCTACAAACAACGTGAATCGTGACTAGTGAAAAGATTGAGATTGTTAGTAGCTTGGCTACTCTTGACATGCCCTGATAAATTGTTCTCTTGTATTTGTGGTTTCACCATGTCTTGCTTGTGCACTCATACCATAACTGCCATGTCATGCATGCTATAACTGCTAGGTTGTTAGTTTAACTTACTTTCAGTTTCCTTGCCCAAGTCTTTTAGACTTGCTGACATGTGCCCCTTTACTCTTTTGGGTGACACATGTTAGATCCTGAGTCTGAGTTCATTGTTGAGGACGAGGTGTTTGCGGACGCCGAGCCCGAGCTTGTGTTTGGCGAGGAGTGCATGGACACTGGGGACCAGTCCTAGTGTCTTCGTTGAGCTTTCCCCTTTTTGTTTTAGACTGATGTAGTTGTAGGTGCGCAGCACCTATACTTTGTTATGTTGTCCCTTTTGTTGGCCTTGTTCTGGGACTTTAGACTCTTTCTTTTAGCCTGGTGGCTTTTCTGGATGTTGAACTTAACTTTAATGTTGGACAATTTCTGAGATTTGAGATTTTATTTCTGTCTCTCCTTGTGTTATTATTGTTGTTCCGTTTGTGGTTACAGGGACCTGCTTGTGTTTTATTGACGCTTATCGGGTTTGGGGCTTCACAGCTCCACTCTCGTGCGGACCTTTTCACGTCTCGCCTCCATTTTAGGGAAGCGGGGCGTGACAGGTTTTGTTGGTGGCCCATGCAGGTCTCTTCTGTAACTGCGATTATCGGAATGACGATAATAATATTAGAATGTCCAATAAACTAAGTTTGACATCCGAGTCATAAGCTATGAGTCTAATTGTTTCGTTTTCTGTGTCATTAGATGGCAGGAAGGCGATTCACCCGAGGTGGTGGTAGTGGTGCGCCCCCTCATGACGAGGAGCCTGAGCGGGAACCCACCAATGGAGAGATGATGCGGATGATGCTTCAGATGATGCAGGTGCAGCAGGGCGTGCTCCTGCAAGTCCAAAATGCTCCAGTTGTTCGAGATGGTCGGGCAATCCAGGATGCCCCTCGCTCCGAGCCGGGAGCGAAGCAATTTCGGGTGCTGGGTCCCGCATATTTTGATGGGTCTGAGGGTCCTCTAGCTACCGATGAGTGGATTCGGAACATTGAGGATAACTTGAAGATGGCCAAGATCACCCCGGCCGGATGGGTTGATTTTGCGAAGAGGCAACTCAAGGATAATGCTCGGAACTGGTGGGATGCGGAAGAGAAGATGCTGGTGGAGCCGATAGCTTGGACTACCTTTAAGTCCAGGTTTGATGAGGAGTTCTTCTCGAAGGCTGCTAGGAAGGAGATGCTGCAGCGCTTTATTGATCTGAAGCAAGGGAGCTTGACGGTGGACCTGTACCACCAAGAGTTCACTAGGCTGAGCCGGTTCGCACCGAAGATGGTGCAGGATGCTGATGAGAGGGCTCAGAGGTTTCTGCAGGGACTTGCTTTGGAGCTTCAGAGTTTTGTGTCTTCCTCTGATCTGGACTCTTATCAGAAGGTTCTGGTCGCTGCGAGGAGGCAGGAGCTGAACCTAAGTCAGAGGAGAGGACATGTTTCTGGTGCTGGGAAGAGGCCTATGGAGCAGGCCAGAGCAGTGTTAGGCCTGGTTTCAAGCCTAATCAGCCAGCTTAGTTTAAGATGCCAGGAGGGCCTAATCCGAAGACTTGCCATTTCTGCGGCAAGCCTGGCCACATCAAGGATCAGTGTATGAAGTTTTTGGGCCAGTGTTTGGTTTGTGGTGATGCTTCTCATATCGCAAAGGATTGTCGGCATGTGAATCAGCTGCGGAGGGCACCTGTTGCAGCACAGCCGTTGCAGCAGAGAGTGCCTGTTCCTGCTGGACGTGGAGCAGCTCTTGTTCCACAGAGGCAGTCTTTTCAGCAGGCTTTTCCGCCGAGGAGGCAGGCTTTTCTGATGACCGCTGTGGAGAGCGAGGCTGTGGATGAGGTTATCGCAGGTAACTCTCCTTCCAGCTGTTCCTTTCTTATTTGGCCCTGTTTGTTAGATTATGTTTTTTGCTTGGATATGATTGGTTGCTAGACTAGGGCTTGATTGTTAGACTGTTTGTAGGTGTGATTTTGGTGTGCACATTTCCTGCACGAGTTCTCTTTGACTCTGGTGCATCGATGTGCATTATTTCTCGGAGCTTCGTGGAGAAGCATTCCTTGTCGACGTCCCCTCTTTCCAAGAGTTGGAATATCGTTACAGGGAATGGTGTGATCTCGGTGCATCTTGGTTGCAATTCTTGCTCGTTGGTGGTTTGTGGACATGAGCTTTACGCTGATTTCATTGTCCACGACATCATCAACTATGATGCGGTCCTTGGGATGGATTGGCTTGCGAGCTTCTATGCTACGATCGACTGTCAAAGGAAGAAGGTGGTGTTCGAGATTCCCGGACATCCAGTATTTGAGTTCAGCCGAGGTAGCAGTTCGCTTGGTCCTGTCAGGTTACGGGCCAGGCCGATGGAGATTGTGGCTATGCAGATGGAGCTGGAGAGGCCAGCGGTTGTGCGAGACTTTGATGACGTCTTCCCCAAGGAGATGTCTGGTTTGCCACCTGATCGAGCTCTAGAATTTTCTATTGATCTTGTTCCGGGAGCGCAGCCGATTTCGAAGGCGCCTTATCGTATGGCACCCGCTGAGTTGGAGGAATTGCGGAAGCAGCTGGATGAGCTTTTGCAGAAGGGTTATGTCAATCCTAGTGTGTCTCTGTAGGGAGCACCGGTCTTGCTGGTGAAGAAGAAGGATGGTTCACGTCGTATGTGCGTGGACTATCGGGAGTTGAATGCGGTGACCATCAAGAATAAATACCCGTTGCCTCGCATCGATGATATTTTTGATCAGCTTGGAGGTTCGAGGGTGTTTTCGAAGTTGGATCTGAGGAGTGGTTATCATCAGCTGAAGGTGAAGAAGGGAGATGTTCCGAAGACAGCGTTCAGGACAAGTATGGACACTACGAGTTTGTGGTTATGCCTTTCGGTGTAACCAATGCACCCGCAGTTTTCATGAATCTGATGAATCTGATCTTCTATGACTTTTTAGATAAGTTTGTCGTTATCTTTATTGACGACATTCTGATCTATTCAAAGTCGGAGGAGGAGCATGCCTCGCACTTGAGGGCAGTGTTGGAGATTTTGAGGAAGCATCGTTTGTATGTCAAGTTTTCGAAGTGCGAGTTTTGGCTGGACAGAGTTGCTTTTCTTGGGCATGTGGTGACTGGAGATAGTATTTCAGTGGATCCCGAGAAGATCAGGGCCATCAGGGAGTGGCCTGTTCCGCAGTCAGCGTCTGAGATCAGGAGATTCCTGGGGCTTGCTGGTTACTATCGGCGCTTCATTAAGGACTTTTCCCGTATGGCCGAGCCGATGACCAGATTGACGCGGAAGGATGTACCTTTTGTTTGGTCGGGTGATTGTGAGAATGCTTTTGGTGTTCTGAGGGAGAGATTGACGACTGCCCCTATTCTTGTTGTGCCTGATCGCAGCGGTGGATTTGAGATCTTTTGCGATGCTTCTGGCAAGGGTCTCGGTTGTGTGTTGCATCAGCAAGGGCACATTGTGGCGTATGCATCTCGTCAGCTCAAGGTTCATGAGAAGAATTACCCGACTCATGATTTGGAGTTGGCTGCTGTTGTGTTTGCTCTTATGATTTGGAGGCACTTCCTGCTGAGTGAGAAAGTGAAGATCTTCACCGATCACAAAAGCTTGAAGTATATTTTTACTCAGAAGGAGCTCAACATGCGACAGCGTCGATGGTTGGAGCTCATGGCGGATTATGAGATTGATTTACAGTATCACCCTGGCAAGGTGAATGTGGTTCCTGATGCGCTGAGTAGGCTTCCAGCGGTGATGATTTTGACCTCGCAGTGGAGATTGCAGCAGGATTTTTGCGAGTCTGGTGTGGAGATTGTTCTTCCTGGGGAGGCTTCTTCATTGATGTGTATGCAGATACAGTCGACGATCGTGGATCGGGTCAAGGCTGGCCAGGCCGAGGATCCAAAGCTGGTGAAGATTCGGGAGCAGGTGGAAGCCGGTCTGCGGACTGACTTTTTGATTCATGAGGATGGCTCGCTGAGGTTTGAAGCCAGGTTGTGTGTGCCAGCTGGGGATATTAGAGAGGAGTTGATGGTAGAGGCACATAGTTGATGGTAGAGGCACATAGTTAATGGTAGAGAGGAGTTGATGGTAGAGGCACATAGTTCGTCATATTCTGTGCATCCTGGTGGGACCAAGATGTACAAGGATCTTCGTCTGAACTATTGGTGGCATGGCATGAAGAGGAGCGTGGCTCAGAGTGTGGCCAAGTGCTTGGTTTGCCATCAAGTGAAGGCGGAGCATCAGCGTACGACAGGGTTGCTACAACCGCTTCTGATTCCAGAGTGGAAGTGACAACACATCACTATGGATTTCGTGACTGGACTACCTCGGAGTCCGAAGCAGAATGACGCGATTTGGGTGATCATAGATCGATTGACCAAATCCGCGCACTTTATTCCATTCCGAGTGGGACAGTCCACTGAGGCGATAGCGAGGAGATATATGGAGGAGGTCATGCGACTTCACGGAGTCCCCGTGAGTATCATGTCGGACAGAGACACGAGGTTCACATCTCAGTTCTGGCAGAGTTTGCAGAAGAGTTTGGGTACGTGTCTGAGTTTCAGCACGGCGTACCATCCGCAGACGGATGGCCTGTCCGAGAGGACGATTCAGATCCTGGAGGACATGCTGAGGGCATGTATGTTGGATTTCAAGGGTTCGTGGGAGGACCATCTACATCTGGTAGAGTTCTCTTACAACAACAGCTTCCAGGCGAGTATTGGCATGGCGCCTTTCGCCGCTCTTTATGGGAGGAAATGTCGATCGCCATTGAGTTGGGATGACGTTGGTGATCGGGAGCTGTTGGGACCTGAGATGATTGTGGATGCTGTGGATGTTGTCAGGAACATTCGGGAGAGGTTGAGGATTGCTCAGGACCGTTTTAAGCATTGGGCGGATGCTAAACGTCGTCCTTTGGAGTTTCAGCCAGGCGACCATGTGTTTCTGAGGATTTCCCCGAATCGTGGTGTGATTCGCTTTGGGAAGCGAGGGAAGTTGAGCCCGTGATATATTGGACCGTTTGACATTCTGGAGAGAGTTGGCGAGGTAGCCTACCACTTAGCCTTGCCGCCATCTTTGGAAGGAGTTCACAATGTTTTCCATGTGTCGCAGCTTCGTCGATACATTAGCGATCCATCTCATGCTGTGGATTTCTCAGAGATTACCGTTCGCCCTGATATGACGTATGACCAGCAGCCACTGCTGATTCTGGACAGGTGTCAGAAGTCACCTCGGAACAAGGTTGTCAATCTTGTGAGGGTGATGTGGCGATACGGCTCGCCAGGAGAGTCTACTTCGGAGAACGAGGATGAGATGCAAGAGCGTTTCCCACTTTTGTTTCCGGACACGTGAGTGTTGGGAAATTCCGAGGACGGAATTTTTCTTAAGTTGGGGAGGATGTAACGACTGGTTTTCATGTATCTGGATTATTTATTATATATATATGTTTTGGTGGATTTTCTCCTCATGTGTGGTTTTCGTCTCCGTAGCTTTCACTTTCGATCGTTTCGTCGTGTTTTCTTAGCTTCTTCCGTTGATCGTCGATTTCGGAGTAAGTCATTCGTGATGGGCTTCATATCGGTCATATCTTATTATTAGATCAAGCCTAGGAGTCTTAGGAATCGATCCCGGAGCTTCGCGCTCCATTTCGAAACTTTTTGTGCACGTTAGCCGGTACAAGAAGGGGAACCGACCGACTAGATGACGATTTAGTCGGTCGGCAAACCTTCATGGACCGACTAGTTGTCTTTGTTAATTTCTCAGGAGTTACTGTTTATCGTTAGTTGGTCTAAGAACATTTGTCGACCGACTAGGTTACAAACTAGTCGGTCAGCAATCGTTCTTTAACCGACTAGCTCTATGATCATTTTGATACCAAGTACTATTCATTCTTAGTCGGTCTAAGATCGTTCATCGACCGACTAGATGAAAAACTAGTCGGTCTGTAGTTGTTCTCTGACTGACTAAATCTAAATCCTATTTTTGTACAGGAGTTACTATTTGGACTTAGTCGGTCTGCGTTGGTCAACCGACCGACTAGTTCCCAAACTAGTCGGTCAGTGGTTGCTCTTTGACCGACTAATCAGTGTCGGAACCCTAATTTCTGGGCAGCCGCCAGCACTCCCTATTTAAACCCCACCCACGATTTCTTTCATCCCTCTTTCATTCTCCTGAGCCATTTTCTCCCCCAAATCACCCTCCAACATTTCCCCAAGCCATTCCTTCCTCCCTTGGAGTTTCCCTCTCCATTTTGGTCTATCACCATGCCCTAGGCCATCTCCAACCCCCAAAAACCCCCAAAAACTCATTTCTCCAGATTTTCTCCATCCATTCCAGATCTGAACCCTAGGTTCTCCGGATCGTTTCTTCCGTTGCCGTGCTTGCTCGACATCATTCTTCTGCTCCGATACGGTAATAAATCGATCTCTTAATGTTTTCATAACCCATTGTGTTTTTGTGAAACCCTAATAAAACTAGGTTGGATGTTGTTCTAATATTGTTTTGCCATGGCAGCGATCTCAACTCCGTAGTTAGCATTTGTGTGACGGCCTCGTTGATCGTCATCCTCGGTGCTAGGCAAGTGAAACTTGCCACTTAGGGTTTTGGGCCTTGTCTTAGGCCATTTGCTTGTTGTAGGCGTAAAAGAGACTAGGCGACGAAATGATACTCGCCTAGGCGCAAATTTAGGAACTAGCTTGACAACGAAGCTAGATCCGACATTTATCATGTTGCATAACTACCATGTCATGTTTAATTTCCATTAACGGTACGCGAATTAATTGTCATGTCATTGCATTCTTTAAGTGTTCCCGTGATTGCGTAGCTCCGCTACACCTTGTGAAATGATTGAGGCTAGGTGCACCCCTATGCCAAATGGAATACGCTCCTGGTTTGTGATCCAGGACACGAGCTCTTGTGCGGGGCAACCCTGGCTCATTTACTGAGCTCATGTACAGGGACATTGGCTCGTTTACATGTGGGTTTTGGGGTAAGAGTTAAGCGGCCATTCAACTGGGAGTCTACCCGATCAGCAACTGCATTTGTAAGGCGTAAACTCTGGGTTCTGGGGTAGTGTTAAGCGGCCAATCAGTGTGAATGTCAAACCGTTCAGCTGTAAGGCGTAAACATCTACAAACAACGTGAATCGTGACTAGTGAAAAGATTGAGATTGTTAGTAGCTTGGCTACTCTTGACATGTCCTGATAAATTGTTCTCTTGTACTTGTGGTTTCACCATGTCTTACTTGTGCACTCATACCATAACTGCCATGTCATGCATGCTATAACTGCTAGGTTGTTAGTTTGCCTTACTTTCAGTTTCCTTGCCCAAGTCTTTTAGACTTGCTGACATGTGCCCCTTTACTCTTTTGGGTGACACATGTTAGATCCTGAGCCTGAGTTCATTGTTGAGGACGAGGTGTTTGCGGACGCCTAGCCCGAGCCTGTGTTTGGCGAGGAGTACGTGGACACTGGGGACCAGTCCTAGTGTCTTCATTGAGCTTTCCCCTTTTTGTTTTAGACTGCTGTAGTTGTCGGTGCGCATCACCTATACTTTGTTATATTGTCCCTTTTGTTGGCCTTGTTCTGGGCCTTTAGACTCTTTCTTTTAGCCTGGTGGCTTTTCTGGATGTTGAACTTAACTTTAATGTTGGACAATTTCTAAGATTTGAGATTTTATTTCTGTCTCTCCTTGTGTTATTATTGTTGTTCCGTTTTTGGTTACAGGGACCTGCTTGTGTTTTATTGACGCTTATCGGGTTTGGGGCTTCACAGCTCCACTCTCGTGCGGACCTTTTCACGTCTCGCCTCCATTTTAGGGAAGCGGGGCGTGACACTAGAGGAGATTGATGAAGAATCATCAACAACCGCAAAGCACATGTGAGCTTGCTCCTTGTCATCCTCTTCTGCATTACTTGATGTATCCTCACTCGAATCATCAAATGTCCCGACAAGTCCCTTCTTGTGGTTTTTGGACTTGGACTTCCCTTTCCAATGCTTCTTTCCTTTACACTTGTAAGTCTTTTTGTTGGGTTTGGAGGGGCATTCAATGGATAGGTAATGTTTTCACTGCAAGTGAAACAAGTAGGAACCTTGTTAGAATTAGAGGCAAACTTTGACAAAGATTTACCTTACTTGCACTTGAGGAATGCTTTGAATTGCTCAGCAAGATCCTCAATTTCTTCTCCACTCTCTTCTTCTAGCTCATCTTCTTCACTAGGAGCTTCTCGATGGAATTTCTTCCTCCATTTGATTGGCTCCTCCTTGGCATGGAATGCAACCCCCTTTTGCTTCTCCGGCTTCTCGGGCTTCGATGGTTGAATCTCATTCTTGTGTTGAAGCTTCACTTCATACGCCATGAGATTTCTGATGCACTCCTCAATGGTGTATTTGGACATGTCATATAACTCCAAAATTCCGTTGGCCTTTGACTCCCAATGAGGTGAGAGAGAGTCAAGGATCTTCTCTACACGATCCTCTTGGAAAATCATCTTTCCAAGTCCCTCCAAAGCGTTCACGATATTTGTGAACCTTGTGAACATCTCTGAAATACTTTCTCCTTCCTGCATCTTAAACATTTCATATTTAGATCTAAACACAGTTTGTTTAGATTTCTTTACCTTTGTAGTCCCTTCATGACATATCTCCAAAGTATGCCAAATTTCGTTGGCTGTTTTGCACATGGAGATACAGTTGAACTCATTTGCTGAGAGGGTGCAATGGAATGCATTCATAGCCCTCGCATTAAACTTGATTGTGTCCTTCTCTGCCTTTGTCCTTGAAGCCGCATGTATAGTGGGCTTCTCAAATGGCACCTCCGTAATATCCCATAGGTCTTGACCCTCCATATAGATCATCATCATGATCTTCCAACTTGGATAGTTGGTTCCGTTGAAGAGCGGGGGTCGAACGGTTGAATGACCTTCTTCATGAGACGCGGATGTGGTGTTGAATGCCATCGTTGCCGTATGCTATAACCTCATCCTGATACCAATTGTAAGGATCACCTTACCCTTGCAATACTAACAACAACACACTAGAGGGGGTGAATAGTGTAATGGCAATAAATTGTCCAATTAAAATTAAACTTGCAAATACGATAATAAATGCAAGAGGACATAATTGACAAAATCAATCCAAACGCAAACACAAGATTTTACCCTAGTTCCCCAAACATGGGTACGTCCAGCCACACCAATATTCACTATAATCCCACAAAGAGAAGTGAATACAAATCTCACAAAGAGATACCTCACCAAGAGGATTTTGTTCTACACAAGGACCCAACCAACCCTACACAGGGATCAAACTCCCACCTAGAGAATTACTAACTCACACTCAGAGAATTAGGGTTAGCCCTACACTAGGACACCAAAACTCCCAATAAGAGAGTTACGCCCACAAAGAGAGTTATTCTCACAAAGAGAATATACTAATCCCACAAAGAGATAAACTCCCACAAAGAGAGAAAGACTAATTCCCACAAAGAGAATTAGTGTTACAAAGAAACACCAAGTAAAATAAATACTCTTACCTATGCCTTGAGATGCTTACTCATAGATGAATGCAAGGCATGGAAAAGGATCTCCAAGTGTTGAGATTTGCTTGAAAGCACTTGTATGATTTTTCATGAGCTGGACTTCAATGCATGAAGAGGAATGAGAGCTCAAGGAGGGAAATGTGAGAGTTTGAGAGTGCCTTTTTCAATCTCTAATGATTTGCAATAGCATCAAGAAGTTCCAATGAACACAGCCCTCTCCTATATATAGGAACCCTATACAAACCCTCAAAACCCAAGGAAAAAGATAAAAACAAAAAGCTGCAACTGCTAGTTTCTAGGCAAAAACGTCATTGACAGTCGACTGATGAACAAAAGACAGTCGACTGTCCAACGGTTAGAAAATATCCAACAGCTATAATCTGAGCCACGATAGTCGACTGATGAAGTCGATACAGTCGACGGTGAACAGGACATGCACCTGAAAAACCTTCTGCAGGCGACTGCTGCAGGGGATGGAATAAATAGAGAGCTGCACTCTTTTTTCAGATAAGCATACAGGCGACTGATGACAATAATACAGTCGACTGTAAAATAGACAGGCAACTGTAAATCCTTCATCAGTCGGCTGCTGCAGGAGATGGAGAAAAACAGAGAGAGGCAGACATTGCACTTACGCTACTCAGACGACTGTTAACCATACCACAGGCGACTGTAAATATACAGACAACTGTAAATTGATCATCAGTCGACTGATGTGAAAGCTCAAGTAGAGTCAATAGAAATGTTGACTTGAGCCGTGCATCATAGTCGACTGTAGAAGGATCAACAGGCGACTGGAAATCACCTAGTCGATTGTGAATCCTTCAGCAGACGACTGTAGATGAATCAGAGACTCCAAATGAGTCTTTGGTCAAGATGAGCATATAGGGTTAGATTCTATAACAATCCTAAGGCTTACTAAGATGGTTAAATGTATATGCATGTATGAGTAGACCATCTAACAAGGCATTACATTAACCTAGACTCAAATGAGAGAGAAAGCAATAAAGGACATATTACATGGATTACATTGCTTTCCTTAAAGTCTATGGCTTCAATCTTGATGCCTTGATGCTCTCCATCATCTCCAAGCTTTGGCACCCCTTGAGTCCAAACTTTAGCCCTTCTCCACTTGATGTCCATCCTTGCACCAAGTGTTTAGTCTCCAAAAGAATGATATTCTTGAAATGAACTATGAGACTAAAATAAGAGAGTCGTTAGCAACAACATAATGTTGTGATCATCATCAAAATAACATTGGTATGAAACACCAATACTCAACATACCAGGCCATATGCAACCTTCTCGATTGGGCTGTAGCGGGTCTCTGCCTCCCGGAGCACTCAGCTTGTATAGTAGATTGGCAGCAGGATCTCCCCTTCTTCTTTGATCAGGACCGAGCTGACAGCTTCTTCAGTGGCTACGAGATAGAGGCTGAGCTACTCCCCTTCATCCGGCTAGACGAGCAGCGGCGGGCTCTGCAGATATGCTTTAAGCTCGTCGAAGGCCAGGTGCAGCTGTCATCCTATCTCACTCCCTTTCGGTCGCCCTTCCTGACGTCGAGGGCCTCCCTCAAGATCTTGAGAAAAGGGAGTGACCTTTCGGCGAACTTTGACAAGAATCTCCCCAGTGCAGCGATCCGGCCGTTTAGCTTCTGCAGTTCTCGGATCGTCTTTGGCTCGCTCATGTCGATTAGGGCGGATATATTGTCGGGGTTAGCCTCGATTTCTCGTTTGTAATCATGAAGCCGATGAACTTCTTAGACTAGATGCCAAAGATACACTTTGCCGGATTGAGCCGCAGATTGTATCACCGCACCGGCTAGAAGGTCTCTCCAAGATCAGCAAGATGGTCTTCGGCTCTCTTGGACTTCACCAACATATCATCGATATAGACCTCCAGGTTCCTGCCGACCTGGTGGTGAAAGATCTTGTCCACCATCCGCTGATAGGTCGCCCTGGTATTCTTTAGGTTGAAAGGCATTTTGGTGTAGCAGAACGTCCCCCGATCAGTAATGAACGACGTCTTCTTCGTGTCATGGGGTGCCATTTGGATCTGATTGTAGCCGAAGAAGGCGTCCATGAAAGTCAACAACTCATAACCGGAGGCGTTGTCTACCAGATGGTCGATCCTGGGTAGCGAGAAGCTATCTTTTAGGTAGGCCTTATTAAGGTCGGTGAAATCCACGCACATCGCCACTTGCCACTGGACTTCTTCACCATGACCACATTGGCGAGCCACTTCGGGTAGTTCACTTCTCTGATGAATTTGGCCTCCAAGAGTCGCTTCACCTCTTCCTCCGCTACCTGCTTCTTCTCACCTCATGCCCCTCTCTTCTTCCGCAGGATGGGGGACGCTTTGGGGTCGACATGTAGCTCATGGGCGATCACACCTGGGTCGACTTCGGGCATGTCTGAGGGCGACCATGCGAAGACGTCTGCATTTGCCATGAGGAGGCAAATCAGGTCTGCCCTCAGCCCCTCGGGGTGCTTTGTGCTGATCGAAACCGTCTTGTTCACTTCCTCCACCACCGGTACCTCCTATATGTCCTCCACTGGAGCAGGTCGTTGATGAGCGAAGTCCTTCCGATCATCGAGGAGGTCGATCGACAAGGCCTGCTCGGACCCCTTGTGCTTGGTCGAGCCAATGTAGCAGCTTTGGGAGAGCTTCTGTGACCCCCGCACCTGTCCAACTCCGTACAGGGTCTAAAACTTCACCATCTGATGCAGGAGCGAGGGGAGAGGTTTAACTGCAGTCATGTAAGGTCGCCTTATGATACCGTTGTACGCCGAAGTGATGTCAACAACGACGAACTGCGTCATCCGAGTGATGACCTTAGACCTCTCCCCCAAGGTGACTGACATCGTGATCACCCCAATAATGGGCACCGAATGTCCGGTGAAGCCGACAATCGGGCCTAAGCACAGCTTCAGCTCCGCCTGGTCAAGCCCCATCTTCAGAATCGTGGACAAAAACAAGATGTCACACGAATTGCCTGTATCGACCAGGAGCCTGCTTACAATTGTCGGACCGACAAGAGCTTCAATGACGATGGTGTCCTCATGGGGCAGCTCGACCCCCTCCAGGTCGTCATCAGAGAAGGAGATAGGGGGACGAGCCACTCTCCTCTGCTTTGCCCCCGCGCTAGCGCCCGTTGTCAGGACTTGCCGAGGATAAGCCTTCCCCGTCGACATTGATGTGCCGCCCTGGGCTGGCCCGCCACATATAACATCCACACACACACACGACCAGCTTAGGCCCGTGGTGGGCCACTTGCTTGGCGTCGTGGATTGGTTGCTCAGGCTCCGCGACGGCCCTCCTTCATTGGTCAGGTCTAGGTGGGTCGATGAACCTCCGGAGATGTCCCTCTTAGATCAGCTGCTCAATGTCTCTCTTCAAGGCGAAGCAGTCATCAATGTCGTGGCTATTGTCGTGGTGGTACCGATAATATTTCTGCATACTCCTCCCGCCAACTCTCGCCCTTGCCTCTGGGGACGGGTCTTTGAGGAGTCCGCCAGTCAGGGCCACCGCCATCACATCGGCCGGGGGGACGTTAAGTCGGGTGTAGTGTGCCACCTCCTGTGCTCTCTCCTGCACACCCCTCGGGGCAGGATTTCTAGGAGCGAAGAACCCCCTCAAGGGTCCGGGATGATCTTGCGCTCGCGGGCCCCCTGCTCACACCCTCGAGGGTGGTCTGGGTCACGACCCCTGCCTCGGTCCTGGTTGCGGACCCATGGGCACTCATCCTGCCTCGGCTGCTCAACGGATCTAGCTTCAACATGGGGGCTGCACCAGCGGGGGCTATCTGCACCGGCCCCAGGGCCTCCTCGCTCACCATGAACTTCTCTGCCCGAGCGTTGAGGTCGGGAAGGTTGGCGGGTGGATCTCAGAGGAGCGACTTGTGAAGACTTCTATTTGCCAATCCCTTTTTGAAGGCGGCCATGAGGAGCTCTTCGCCGCAGCTCGTCACGTCGAGTCGCTCTTTGTTGAAGCGCTGCAGGAAGCTGCGGATGGTCTCCCCTCCTTCTGGACCACCGTGAACAAATAGCCTGACGCCTTCTTTCTCTTTTGCCCCGCCAGGAATTTGTTGCAGAACTTCTGGGAGAGGTCATTAAACGAGTCAACGGAACCTCGGGGCAGGCCGTTATACCAATCTCTTACCGCCTCCTTCAAAGTGGTTCAGAAAACTCGACAAAGGATGGTGTCGCCTGCCTTGTTGACCTCCATCATGTCCTGATATAGCTTCACGTGCTCCAGGGGATCTCCCGAACCGTCATAGAGTTCAACGTGAGGTAGCTTGAACCTATAGCGTATCGGGGTTGAGATCACATTGCGAGATAATGGATTGGCCACTCTGGCGCCGGGGAGGCGCTGGCTCGCCATCCCACCTGTTGGAATCGCCGGATGAGCCACCTCAGCGCTCAGGGGCGTTCCTCCCTCTCTCCCAAAGGGTGAGACTACGGTCGCGGTTCCTCCACCTTCCATCTCCCTGCCCAGGAGAACGGTGATCTTGCCGGGGGGCTTCTGCTATGGAACTCGCACCCTAGCCTTGGGCTAGATGATTTCCCACGACGATAGCTTTCAACAGGATGCTCTGGTAGGGCGTCCCTCCGCCCCATCGAGGCTGACACCAAGGGGACTCCTCGCTCCCCTTTTGGAGCCTTTCTCTCTCCACGTCAAGAAGGCGAAGCCGTCGACGAGACGCTTCCTCCTGTAATCGCCTGTACTGGGCGGCTTCTTCCTCCTTGTCGATCTCTATTTGCATAGCAGCTACCTTCGCTTCGTCAAACCGCCTCTGCTGTGCTACCGCTGCTTCCTCATCAAGCTGGGGAAGGAGATCTCTCTTCACGCCATGGGGATCGAAGGGGCCCTCCACCCTAGACGGTCTCGTCTACCGCGCAGCGGTCCACTCCTCCATCATCTTGGTGAAACTCTGGAAGCTCTCGTCGATGCCGAGGGCCGCGTCCTGAATGGCCATTGCCAACCCCTCAAGGGATTGATATGTCGGGGAAGCTCTTCTGGGAGAATGATGCCCTGCCAGAGGTGGCCTCAGGGCTTCATCGATCATGGTCTCAAGTCGACCCGGCTGCCTTAGAAGCGGAGGGGATGTGACAGCGGGTTACTTGTCGTAGAGAGGATTGCGCTGAGGGCATGTGGATCCTGACATGGGTGTAACCTGTTGGAAACAACGATCTAGAATCTCTAGTTTGATAATAACAAACGTGTACGAACTATTTAACATGTGTGCTAAGTGTGTTTCAGGAATGGCAAAGTAAAAAATCTACATTTGATGACTTAGTCAACGCGGTGGAGAAATTGCTATTCAAATAGCAAATTGGAAGATGGAGAAATGGATATTCATATAGCAACTTGGACTTGGTCAAAGAGATGGTGACTATAGCTACAAATATTGGACCAAGTCAAATTGGAGAGGATCTTATTCATATCAATTTAAGATTGATTCATATCCCCATTGTCATTCTAATCATATTCCAATATGGAAAGATATGGAGTATCTCTTTCAAATCTCCTTCGATTGATTCAAATCAATTAAAGATCCTATCAAATTTCCTATCCCGTTTGAATCCAAAATCCTAATCCAATTAGTATTGCACTGAGATATAATTCAAATCATATAGCTACACAAATTGAATTCCATAGCCATTCATATTCAAACTCCATATCCTCGGAGATTTATTCAAATCCTAATCAAACTAGGATTCCCTCCAATCTTCATCAAATATGGGATTCTAATTGATTATATAATATCACATCCTCTCCTATATAAACCCATATTCAAAGAGAGAGATTTTAAGACAGAGTAAACCAAAAAAATTTGGCCACAACCCTAGAGAAAACCTTCATGGCCGCAACTTTGCAAGGAGCTCGACCGACGACGCTAAAAAGTGCATAACTTTCTCCACAAAGCTCGGATTGACGAACCGTTTGCGCCAGGACGATCATAACTCAGTGCTCTACAAAATGGTGATATTTTTCCGATTTTAATCTCTGTAATAAATTAGTGGTATTTATTTTAGCATGAGTTGTATTCTGAATAGCTTCATATATTTCATCATCTCTCAGGCCAACGTTCTTTATCTCCTCCAAGCCCTTGGACGCAAGCTACATCTCCAAGTTACTCTACACATCTCCTTCCAACTCCATAGCCCAAGAACACACATCAAGGCCGCAGCATTCAAGAAGAGAACCATAGCCACAAGTTGCCATTGACGAGAAGAGAACCATAGCCGCAAGTTGCCATTGAAGAGGAGAGACCATAGCCGCAAGTTGCAGCACCCAAACACCAAGAGGAGGTTGCTAAAACATCAAGAAAGGGTCTGCACATGGACTGCTAGAGTAAACAAGGGCTTGTCCACGCACTGCGCAGGGGCTGCGTACGCACTGCAGGGTTTTGTCCACGCACAACAGGTTTTGTCCACGCACTGCAGGATTCAATCCACGCACTGTTGGGTTCACTGTTAGGTTCAGTCCACGCACTGCCGCTACACCATCAAGATAAGGCCGCAATAATCAAAGAGGAGTCAAGCAAGAGCGACAACTTGAGTTGCAGACGAGACGAGACATCTATATCTTGCCAGACGAGAGCTGGCCTGTGCAGATTGACAAAGACGACCACCGCTACACAAGCTGAGCTTTCTAAACTCATGTTTATTATTTTGTGTAGTAGTTAGTTAGATCTTCGTAGGGGAAACTTTACCGCTATTTTGTTACTTTAGGACTTGTCTGGTTGGGGATAGACAAGAGGGTCTTGACATGTTGGTGCAGTCAAGATACGTATTTACTAGGTTGATAGGGTTCTGCACTTTGTTGAGTGTGGTACAGTCTAGGTGGAGAGTTGGAGTTAGGACCCCATTGTATGTGTATAGAAGGAACTTATTAATGCTAATATTTGCTTGAGGGCTGGACGTAGGTCGTTGATGTGACCGAATCAGGGTAAATCTGTGTGTACTCTGTGACTGTCTTTTATTTACTCTGCTTGTGTTTTAAACTGCGTGTGATTTCTCATGGGTTGCGCGAGAATATTTTTATAAGCCTATTCACCCCCCTCTAGGCTAGGATCCAAATCCAACATAACCATCTTTCCCACAGACGGCGCCAACTGTTGTAGTCAAGTCCGCACACAATAGAATTTGTTTATAGTGGAAATCCCAGTTACAATGATTTACAGGTTTTGGGTGAAGGTGAGGCTAGGTTGACTCGGAGCGCGCTTCATGGGTGAAAGTCCCTAGGTCGCCAAGAGGTCGCACGAAGGTCGCCTGCTCCCAGTAGCCGAGGCGGGCTCCCTGCGAGGATGAACAAGAGGTCAGAAAGGCATGGCCGGCTGTCGGCCCTAAGCCCCTCAGATACCTAAGTCAGGATTAGGGCTTAGGAAAGGGGCTAGACACGTAGGTCGAGCTAAAAGTGGGTCGACCAGCCGTGGCGAGCTATGGTGGAAAAACAAAGATATGGAAGACCTTTGCTCTTGTGTGTAAATAAGAGCTTTAGAATCAATTTACCAACCAACAACCCCCTCAATGAAGGCAGGATGGGGGTATTTATAGGGCTGTGAGGCGGTTGCTCGCCATCTTGTCAGCCGTCGAATCATCCCTGCTTGCACTCGAGTGCTGTGACTGTGGCAGGGTTATTTACCGCATTAATGGTGTCAGGCGGTGTCAAAGGCATTAATGAGACGCAAGGGACGGCCATCAGTTCTTCTCTTTAACCGCTGGCATTAATGGTGAGTATGTGAGCTCACGTCACCCTGTCAGAGATATTTGTGCTTGGTCGTCCTCAGGGACGAGCCGTAGGGCGGCGAGTAGACTCGGCTCCTCTGGAGGATGCTCCTTGTTGCGGACGGGCGAGCAGGTCTCAGGCAAGGCGAGCTGTCAGGTCGCTGGGGCGGGCTTCTTGGCGGTTCTGGAAGGCGAGCTTGCGGTGGGGCGAAGCGAGCTTCTTGGGGGCGAGGCGATCAGCTCGGCATGCGTCCTATCAGGAGAGTCGGTGAGGTGTCAGCTTGGGCCTTTAGCGCAGATGGGCTTCAACTTCGTGGGTCGGAGGGCGTAACAATTATAATTTAAATAATTAATTAGTCTAATGATTATAATTAAATAATGATTAATTAATTAATTAGTTAGTTTAATAATTAAATGGTTAGTTTAATGATTATAATTAAATATGTTAGCTTAATAATTAGTAGGCCCCACGTGACACCCTTCATCCAACTTTCCAACTAACATTCCAAACAAAAAAGCACAAGCAAGTCGTATGGGACCCACAAAACTTTCTCAAACCAACTTTCCAACCAACCTTACAACAACAAAAACACAAAACCAAACTTTACTCGCGTCAAGATTCCACACCCGTCCTCAACTTTCCACAAAACCATTCTCAACAAAAAGAACAGGCCCCCTTGCCGTCTCTGGCTTTTGTCGACGCTGCATCTGTTATCTGTGCAGAGACCAGTAAGCACTCTCAGGTTTTGAACCTTTTCGTGTTGTTTGCAGTGGACACGTTTCTTGTATTATGGCCACTCGTGCACAAATATACCACGTAGCTGTCGAACTGGCTGACGACTATTCAAGGGTTTCCAGGTTTCTGGCCTTGCTTCGGTGACAATTGATTGATTATGTAATGTGATGGCTGGTAAGAAAGCTGCCCTGGAATCTGACACGTATCATTCGTGTCGAATTAGTCCATCTTCGAGCCTCCGCCTGTAGGCCCAGAGACACAGTAAGCAACCTGTCTCCGTTTGGACCGAGTCCATTTATGCAAGTTGAGGATGTGGTCCTATTCTTAGTTGGCCTCACGGCACATCGGGCCTAGCCAGTAGCCTGGCAACAAAACTAGGATTTCATTTAAATTGAGCGTGTGGCTGGTAACGAAGTCTTTTCATAGTTTGGGAATCTAAGATTTTCTCAAGCCACAGTTTCACGAGGTTTGAAGCCATCGGGGAAAACTCCATTTAGATATCCAAACAAGGTCTGGTTTTAGGAAATAAGATTTGGGTCCCAAACTACGTCAAGCCATGGCTTTAAAAACTAGAATGTGTTGCCAAACGAGGCCTTAATCATAACCGATGAAGAGATTTCTTTGATCTGCAAGCCATCTAACAAATAATTAATCGAGTGTTATTATGCAACACTGGACTGACCTTGACGGATGACATCGAAGCGAAATGGACCACTTCGGCGTCCAAAACTTTTCATTCAAGGATCGAAAATGAAAAATCTAGAAACCAGCAGGGAAGAAAGCGACGCGATTAAAAAAAAATTCAAAGAATCATTAGTCATCAGTTCAACGATACACAAGCTGGTAGCAGTGACGGAGATCAATTAAAGCAGGGCACGTTCTGATAATTAAGCAGGAGCCAGGATCATGAAGGTCATCCGCAGGCAATCGAGAGAAGGCGACAACGAAAGCATTCGCTTAGATATCGTCCAGCATCCGAATCCTGGCAACTTCACCAAAGACGGCCTTGGCTCCAGCTTCTTCCAGCCTCAGAGGGAGCCAAGCGAGCCGACGCCCACGACCACCGGAAGCAGAAGTACAAGGGACTCCTCCGCAGCCCACGCCCCCGAAAAGAAGCTGACCCTGTTCGCCCTCCGGCTGGCAATCTTGGAAAAGGCAGCCAGCGGCCTCGGGACCCTCGCCTTCGTCTGGGCCACCGTGGTTCTCCTCGGAGGCTACGCGGTCAGCCTTGAACCGAAGGACTTCTGGTTCGTGACCATCATCCTCCTCATCGAAGGCGCCCGGATCTTCAGCCGCAGCCACGAGCTCGAGTGGCAGCATCAGGCCACCACGTGGTCCCTTGCCAGCGCCAGCCGGTGCAGCTTCCGTGCACTCGTCTCCGACTCCCGCTTCCTGGTTCACGCCGTCAAGGCCGCCTTCAGGCCATTTTCAGTCGTTCAATCGGACCACCATCGGATGTCGAGGGAAGTGCGTGTCGTCGCAGCCAATTACCAGAGGACATGGCACTCGTCAGAGGTCTTTCTCTCGAAGAAGGCCGGCAGGGTCTTTTACTGGCTCCACCTAATATCCGCCATGGCCTGCGCAGCTCTCTCGTTGATGCGGCTGATTGAGCAGGGCTACGGAAGAATCAGCTACGAAACAAGGAACATAAAGGCGGTACTCGACATGTTCTACGCGCTCGCATTGGCCGAAGCCATCCTGTTCTTCATGGTGAAGGCCTACTGCAAGTGGATGATCGACGGCCGCAAGTTGTTGGAGCAGGTGCGCAAGGAGTGCGACCTTGGGGCGCCTTACGGCATGGCCTCCATAAATCGATTCTTCTACGATTCCTACTCGAAATGCATCGAGGGGAGCGTCTTCGACGGCCTCAAGATGGATCTCGTCTCCTTTGCGACGGAGCTCTTGGACTCTGGTTCGCGCGACGAGCAGCTCATCGGAGCTCGAATCCTTCAGAAGTTCGCAACCGACGCGCGGTTCTGTCACGACCCACTTCCCTAAAATGGAGGCGAGACGTGAAAAGGTCCGCACGAGAGTGGAGCTGTGAAGCCCCAAAACCGATAAGCGTCCATAAAACATAATCAGGTCCCTCTAACCACAACGGATTAACAATAATAACACAAGGAGAACCATGAAATAAAAATCTCACATCTCATAAATTGTCCAACATGAAAATAAGTCCAACATCCAGAAAAGCCACCAGGCTAAAAGAAAAGAGTCTAAAGGCCCAGAACAAGGCCAACAAAAGCAACGACATAACAAAATATAGGTGCTACGCACCGATAACAAAACAACTGTCTAAACAAAAGTAAAACACGACGAAGACACTAGGACTGGTCCCCAGTGTCCACGTACTCCCCGTCAAACACAGGCTCGGGCTCGGCGTCAGCAAACACCTCGTCCTCAACAAGGTACTCAGGCTCAGGGTCTAACATGTGTCACCCAAAAGAGTAAAGGGGCACATGTCAGCAAGTCTAAAAGACTTGAGCAAGGAAACTGAAAGTAATGCAACTAGCAACCTAGCAGTTATAGTATGCATGACATGGCAGTTATAACATGAGTGCACAATCATGACATGGCAAGACAATTTGTACAATAGAACAATCATCGGGACAAGACAAGACAAGACAAGAGTAGCCACGCTACTATCAATCTCAATCAATTCACTATTCACGTTGTTTCGTAGATGTTTACGCCTTACAGCTGAATGGTTTCACATTCGCTGATTGGCCGCTTAACAACTACCCCAAACCCAAGAGTTTACGCCTTACCACTACAGTTGCTGATCGGGCAGACCCCCAGTTGATTGGTCGCTTAACTCTTACCCCCAATACCCACACGTAATGGAGCCTGGGGTCCCCGCACATGAAACTCAGCTAGTGAGCCTGGGGTTGCCCCGCACATTGAGCTCGCATTCCTAAACATTTGGCGTAGGGGTGCACCTAGCCGGAAACACGCAATTCGGGCATTGGCTATCAACCAACACATGGCCCGCTTCTGGAACACGAGCCAGGAACACAAGCATTGTAGCGAAGCTACGCAATCACAGAAATACTTAAAGGATGCAATGACATGACAATTAATTTGCGTACCGTTAATGGAAAGTAAACATGACATGGTAATTGTGCAACATGATATATGTCGGAACTAGCTTCGTTGTCAAGCTAGTCCCTCAATTTGCGCCTAGGCAAGTATCATTTCGTCGCCTAGTCTCTTTTACGCCTACAACAAGTAAATGGCCTAAAACATGGCCTAAACCCTAAGTGGCAAGTTTCACTTGCCTAACGCCGGGGATGACGACCACTTCGTCACACGGATGCTAATCTACGGGGAAAATCACTGTTATGGGGAAACATACAACAAACAACATGAAATTTTATTAAGGTTTCATAAAAATATCAATAGGTTAAGAAAACAACGGTAGATCGATTTCTTACCGAGAGGAGGCAGAAGAAACACTCCGGGGAACCCTAGGACCAGATCTGGAAGCAAATGGAGAAGTTTGGGGAAACTAGGGTTTTGGGGGATTTGGGGATTTTGATGGGTTTGGTGAGATTTTGGGGAAGATGAGAGGTAGATAGAGTGGATGAATGGTTTGGATGATGGATTTAGGGCTTGGAATGAAGGATTGAAGCTTGGAGGAAGATGGGGGCTCAAAGGGGAAGATTTTAGGGTTTTGGGTCGTGTTGAGGAAGAAGAAAATGTTTGGGTTGGGTTTAAATAGGATGGGCTGGCGGCTGCCCAGAAATTAGGGTTTTAACACAGGTTAGTCGGTCAAAGAGCAACCACTGACCGACTAGTTTGGCAACTAGTCGGTCGGTCGACCAACGCAGACCGACTAAGTGTAAACAGTAGCTTCTGAACGAAAATAGGATTTAGAATTAGTCGGTCCATGAACAAATACTGACAGACTAGTTTAGCATCTAGTCGGTCGATGAACGTTCTTAGACCGACTAAGAGTAAACAGTAACTCAACTAAAATTAAGATGATGAGTTAGTCGGTTAAAGAAGCATTGCTGACCGACTAGTTTGCAACCTAGTCGGTCAACCAACGTTCTTAGACCGACTAACGATAAACAGTAGCTTCAGATAAATTTAGAAAGCCAACTAGTCGGTCCAAGAAGGATTGCCGACCGACTGGATCGTCATCTAGTCGGTCGGTGCCCCTTCTTATACCGGCTAATGAGCACCAAAAGTTTCGATATGGAGCGCGGGGCCCCGGGATCGATTCCTAAGACTCCTAGGCTTGATCTATTAGTAAGATATGACCGTTATGAAGCCCGTCACGAATGACACACTTCGAAATCGACAATCCTAAGGAAGAAACGAGAAAATACGACGAATCGATCGAAAATGAAAGCTACGGAGACGAAAACCACACACGAGGAGAAAATCCACCAAAACATATATTATATTATAATAAATCCAGATACATGAAAAGCGGTCGTTACATCCTCCCCAACTTAAGAAAAATTCCGTCCTCGGAATTTCCAAATACTCACGAATCCGGAAACAAAAGTGGGAAACGCTCTCGCATCTCATCCTCATTCTCCCAAGTAGATTCTCCAGGTGAACCGTGTCGCCACATCACCCTCACAAGATTGACAATCTTGTTCCGAAGCGATTTCTGACGTCTGTCCAGAATCTGCACTGGATGCTGGTCATACGTCATATCGGGGCGAACGGTAATCTCCGAAAAATCCACCGCATGAGACGGATCGCTAATGTATCGACGAAGCTGCGATACATGGAAAACATTGTGAACTCCTTCCAAAGATGGCGGCAAGGCCAAGCGATAAGCTACCTCGCCAACCCTCTCCAAAACATCAAACGGTCCAATGTATCGCGGGCTCAACTTTCCACGCTTCCCAAAACGAATCACACCACGATTCGGGGAAATCTTCAAGAACACATGGTCGCCCGGTTGAAACTCCAAAGGACGATATTTAGCATCCGCCCAATGCTTAAAACGATCCTGAGAAATTCTCAACCTCTCCCGAATATTCCTGACGATATCCACGGCCTCCACGATCATCTCAGGTCCCAACAACTCCCGATCACCAACGTCGTCCCAACTCAATGGCGATCGACATTTCCTCCCATAAAGAGCGGCGAAAGGCGCCATGCCAATACTCGCCTGGAAGCTGTTGTTGTAAGAGAACTCCACCAAGTGTAGATGGTCCTCCCACGAACCCTTGAAATCCAACATGCACGCCCTCAACATGTCCTCCAAAATCTGAATCGTCCTCTCGGACTGGCCATCCGTCTGCGGATGGTACGCCGTGCTGAAACTCAGACGCGTACCCAAGCTCTTCTGCAAACTCTGCCAGAACTGAGATGTGAACCTCGTGTCTCTGTCTGACACGATACTCACGGGGACTCCATGAAGTCGCACAACCTCCTGCACGATTCACGTTACATCACTATCCAAACTAGGAAAAAGGAAACAAAACGGAGCGTAAAAGAATTTTACCTCCATATATCTCCTCGCTAGCGCCTCAGTGGACTGTCCCACTCGGAACGGAATAAAGTGCGCAGATTTGGTCAATCGATCTACGATCACCCAAATCGCGTCATTCTGCTTCGGACTCCGAGGTAGTCCAGTCACGAAATCCATAGTGATGTGTTGCCACTTCCACTCCGGAATCGGAAGCGGTTGTAGCAACCCGGCCGTACGCTGATGCTCCGCCTTCACTTGCTGGCAAACCAAGCACTTGGCTACACTCCGAGCCACGCTCCTCTTCATACCATGCCACCAATAATTCAGACGAAGATCTTGGTACATGTTGGTGCCACCAGGATGCACAGAATACGGCAAACTGTGTGCCTCCACCATCAGCTCCTCTCTAATATCCCCAGCGGGCACACACAACCTGGCTCCAAACCTCAGCGAGCCATCCTAATGAATCAAAAAGTCAGTCCGCAGACCGGCTTCAACCTGCTCCCGAATCCTCACCAGCTTCGAATCCTCAGCCTGGCCAGCCTTAATCCGATCCACGATCGTCGACTGTACCTGCATGTACATCAACGACGAAGCCTCCCCAGGAAGAACAATCTCAACTCCAGACTCGCAAAAATCCTGCTGCAGTCTCCACTACGAGGTCAAAATCATCACCGCTGGAAGCCTACTCAAAGCATCAGGAACCACATTCACCTTACCAGGGTGAAACTGCAAATCAATATCATAATCCGCCATAAGCTCCAACCATCGACGCTGTCGCATGTTAAGCTCCTTCTGAGTAAAAATATACTTCAAGCTTTTGTGATCGGTGAAAATCTTCACTTTCTCACTCAGCAGGAAGTGCCTCCAGATCTTAAGAGCAAACACAACGGCAGCCAACTCCAAATCATGCGTCGGATAATTCTTCTCATGAACCTTAAGCTGACGAGACGCATAAGCCACAACGTGCCTGTGCTGATGCAACACACAACCGAGACCCTTGCCAGAAGCATCGCAAAAGATCTCAAATCCACCGCTGCGATCAGGCACAACAAGAATAGGGGCAGTCGTCAACCTCTCCTTCAGAACACCAAAAGCACTCTCACAACCACCTGACCAAACAAAAGCAACATCCTTCCGCGTCAACCTGGTCATCGGCTCAGCAATACGAGAAAAGTCCTTAATGAAACGCCGATAGTAACCAGCAAGTCCAAGGAAACTCTGAATCTCAGATGCAGACGACGGAACAGGCCACTCCCTGATGGCCCTAATCTTCTCGGGATCCATAGAAATACCATCTCCAGTCACCACATGCCCCAGAAAAGCAACTCTATCCAGCCAAAACTCGCACTTCGAAAACTTAGCATACAACCGATGCTTCCTCAAAATCTCCAACACCGTCCTCAAGTACGAGGCATGCTCTTCCTCCGACTTCGAATAGATCAGAATGTCGTCAATAAAGATAACGACAAACTTATCCAAAAAGTCGTAGAAAATCAGGTTCATCAGATTCATGAAAACTGCGGGCGCGTTAGTTACGCCGAAAGGCATAACCACGAACTCATAGTGTCCATACTTCGTCCTGAACACCGTCTTCGGAACATCTCCCTTCTTCACCTTCAACTGATGGTAACCACTCCTCAAATCCAACTTAGAAAACACCCTCGAACCTCCAAGCTGATCAAAAATATCATCGATGCGAGGCAACGGGTATTTATTCTTAATGGTCACCGCATTCAACTCCCGATAGTCCACGCACATTCGACGCGAACCATCCTTCTTCTTTACCAACAGCACCGGTGCTCCCCACGGAGACACACCAGGATTAATATAACCCTTCTGCAAAAGCTCATCCAACTGCTTCCGCAACGCTTCCAATTCTGCAGGTGCCATACGATACGGCGCCTTCGAAATCGGCTGCGCACCTGGAACGAGATCAATAGAAAATTCCAGAGCTCGATCAGGTGACAAACCAGACATCTCCTCGGGGAAGACGTCACCAAAATCACGCACCACAGCTGGCCACTCCAGCTCCATCTGCAAAGCCACAGCCTCCACAGGACTGGCCCGAAATCTGATAGGACCAAGGGAACTGCTACCACGACTGAACTCAAATACTGGATGTCCGGGAATCTCGAACACCACCTTCTTCTTCCGACAGTCGATCGTAGCATAGAAGCTCGCAAGCCAGTCCATCCCAAGAACCGCATCATAGTTGATGATGTCGTGGACAATGAAGTCAGCAAAAAGCTCATGTCCACAGACCACCAATGAGCAAGAATTGCAACCATGATGCACCGAGACCACGCCATTCCCTGTAACGATATTCCAACTCTTGGGAAGAGGGGACGTCGACAAGGAATGCCTCTCCACGAAGCTCCGAGAAATAATACACATCGATGCACCAGAGTCAAAGAGGACTCGTGCAGGAAATGTGCACACCAACACCATACCTACCAAGAAATTTACAATCAAACCCTATTCTAGCAAACAAGCATGTTTAAGCAAACAACACAATCTAACAATCAAAACCAGCTAGGAAAGTAACAGCTAGATTGAGGATTACCTGCGATAACCTCATCCACTGCCTCGTTCTCCACAGCGGTCATCAGAAAAGCCTGCCTCCTTGGCGGAATAGCCTGCCGAAAAGCCTGCCCCTGTGGAACAAGAGCTGCTCCACGTCCAGCAGGAACAGACGCTCGCTGCTGCAACGGCTGAGCTGCAACAGGAGCCCTCCGCAGCTGATTCACATGCCGACAATCCTTCGTGACATGGGAAGCATCACCGCAAACCAGACACTGGCCCAAAAACTTCCGACACTGATCCTTGACGTGGCTAGGCCTGCCGCAGAAATGGCAAAACTTCAGAATAGGCCCTCCTGGCCTCTTAAACTGAGCGGACTGATTAGGCCTGAATCCAGGTCCAACCACAGCTCTCGCCTATTCCACAGGCCTCTTCCCAGTACCAACAACAGATCCCCTCCTCTGGTTCACGAGCAGCTCCTGCCTCTTTGCTGCTACCAGAACCTTCTGATATGACTCCCGGTCAGAGGAGGTCACAAAGCTCTGGAGCTCCGAAGCAAGTCCCTGCAGGAACCTCTGAGCTCTCTCCTCAGCATCCTGCACCATCTTCGGTGCAAACCGACTAAGCCTCATGAACTCTTGGTGATACATTGTCACGCCCCGCTGCCCAAAATAGGGAGGGTCGGCGTGACAAGCCGCGGTATTAGAGTACCAAGCGCTAAAGTACACACCAAAGTCACGCAGGCCACTGCAAACGCTGAGGAAACACAGGCAGTAAAGTACAGACTGAACGATTAACAGAACAGTACAGCTCCAACACAGAAAGATAGTACAAGACACTACAACACAGGCAGTAAGGTAAAATACGACGAACAGAACATCCAAGAGTCACAGAGCACCGCTACTACATGGCCAGTACTGCACAAGTCCACTGTACAACCCCAACAGCAAAAGCTCCCACAAAAGTACAACTCAACCCTACGGGGTACAAGGGAACAGGGGTACAACACTACATTCATCACACACACACAACCCAAACCTACACCACGCGATCCACACTGACCATAACACTACGGACCCTGCTGAGACGAGCTGCCCTCCGGGGTCTCCACTCCCGGGCCCGCCGCCAGAGAACCAGTGCCTGGACCTGTAGGGGGGAGGACACGTCACAGCGTGCCCAGTAGGAACTCCACAACTCTACTACTCTAATCATAGTGCACAACAAGGAATCACAACAAAGGAAAAGGCATCACATTCCAGAGTTACTGTTTTTTTTCTTTATAGGTTAGTTTTCATGCATGAATTCGAAACCTCAGTAACGGGTCAGACATCGGGGACTGGACCTCACCCGGTAAGGTGGGTGGAATGCTACGACTTCCCGAGACAAGCTCTTACGAAAGAAGCCGTTCACCAACACAACCAACTCAACCACAACCGCACCAACTCCCCGCCGCTGAGGGCTCGTCAGGAGTGGTCCACAAGCCAGCAGTCCATCCCCGCACGTCCACTCATTACCTTGGTTTCCCCCAACCCTCCTAGGGTCCTCACCCACTTCGAGTGGAACAAGATATCCCTAGGTTATCTTTTAGCTAATCATTAATCCTAGGGTATTGAGCATGTAAAATGACGTATGTAAATGATGTCCAAATTCATTCTTTTCATCAAGATATTCACAACAAACTAGCATGGTCCATAAGACATGTATCATAACCTCATTGATCATATACAATTCCTCGTGGGTAATACATGTCACACAATTAACATGCCATTTTCCAAGTTTCTTCATTCTTAAGTTCATTCAGGCAATTTAACAAACATATAATGAGCGCCACATAAATGAAGAGAATCATGTCACCAATTTTTGTAACAAATAGCATAACTAATCTTACATACATGCATCAACATCATTCATGCATTTGGAGTGAAAAATTAGCAATATCACACAAGTCCAATTTCGCCCAACACCCTTCAACATACTGAAATTGCATGAACAGATAGAAAAACAGCATTTTTAACCCATGTATTTTGAGAATTTGACAAATCTCAAAGAATTAAAGTTGGATATATTATCGTTCTGAGTTCACTCATAAAATTTCAGACAAAAATATGAAGTATTGGATTTATAGTGAATTATTTGGTAAAGGGTGTCAAAACTGTTCTGCAGACAGATTTCTATGTCTGTGTTCAAAGCCAATTTTGGGCATAATATAGCCAGAATTTCGACATAAGAGTCGCGAAGGACTTTGAGAAAAATTTATTATCTTTCTAACAAGACTAAAATCAACAAATTCCAAGATGTGTGCAGGTAGTGGTGCTTAGTTTACTGAAATGTGTACAGCTTGACAGAATTCCTGGCATGTTGCACAATTCGAATTTTTACCCTAATTTCCAGTTCGAATCAGAAAACGTGATGAACATGAAAGTTTCTCATAACTACGAGATAAATATCATATAAAATTTTCAGAGCATTCCTAATAGACAATTAATCCCAGAACTCAGCTAAAGTTTCAGCAAATTTCAGGCATGCATCAAGATTCCTAGTTCTACAACATTCTTCCCAAAATTTCAGAGAAAACTCATACATATAAGATGCTTTCCATCATTTATAATTAGAGTAGGAGAGTGAAGAGTTCCCACCTCTTTGGAGCTTCAAGAATGGTTGATGGTTTGAGTAGTAGCCCTCTCCTTCTCCTTCTCCTTCTCCTCTTCCTATTCTTCTTCTTCTTCTTCTTCTTTCTTCTCTTCCTTTTTCTTTTCCCTTTTTTTTCCCTAGCTATTTTCAGCCATGGGCTGAAAATAATGGAGAGAGGGGGAGAGAAAGGGACCTAGGAGAGGGGAGAGGGGTGGGGGGTTATGGTGTAGGGTGAGGGGAGAGATGGGGGGGGGGGGGGGGTTAGGTGTACTAGGTATGACAACTTAGTGCCATACTCTATTTTTCTTTTCATTTCTTTTTTTTATTTCTTTTTTTTTCAAAATTAGCCATCCAAATGCTTGATTTTATTACAAGTTTACCATTGCAAATATCTCATTTCCCTTTTTCACAATAACCCTTCACTTTAAGAAATTTGACTTAAACCCAATCTTACAATGATACCCTCATTTGGGTATAAATGAAAAATCGAGGGGCAATTTGCAAATCTCTCCATTCCCCGGGATTGGTGTGCACATGTACGAGAAACTTGGATGAATTTAACGATTACTTAGTATTTGCACACTAGGTTTGTTACACCCTACCCTCCTTAGAAAAATTTCCGTCCTCGGAAATTTAACAAAATCAGGAGAGCAGTCATTTATATACAATACCCAACAACTGCAGAAAATATAAGATACAACAGTCATTGCTCAAACAGGTACGGGTATTTCTCTTGCATCTCATCTACTCGCTCCCAAGTTGACTCTCCCGGAGACTCTTGCTGCCACATGACCCGCACCAAGTCAATGGTCTTCTTCTTCAACGTCTTCTGCCTCCGGTCCAAGATAGCCACTGGTTGCTGCTCATATGTGAGATCCGACCGTACTTCTATCTCTGAAAAATCTACAACATGTTTGGGATCTCCCACATATCTTCTGAGTTGAGACACATGGAAGACATTATGCACACCTTCGAGTGTCGGTGGCAATGCTAGCCGATACGCAACTTCACCGACCTTAGCGGAAATCTCGAACGGACCAATGTATCTAGGACTCAGCTTTCCACGTTTGCCAAATCGGATGGTCCCACGAACCGGTGAAATCCTTAGGAACACGTAATCCCCTGGCTGAAATTCCAAGGGTCTCCGCTTTGTATCAGCCCAGTGCTTATAACGGTCCTTTGCGATGCGCAGATTCTCTCTGACTGTCCGCACCACATCTGTTGTTGCCGCCACCAAGTCTGGTCCTAAAAACTCCCTGTCTCCAATGTCATCCCAACTTAAAGGAGACCTACACTGCCTTCCATACAGAGCTGCGAAGGGAGCCATGCCAATACTTGCTTGATAACTATTATTGTATGCGAACTCGACTAGATGCAGATGGTCCTCCCACGAACCCTTGAAATCAAGCATACACGCTCGCAACATATCTTCAAGAATCTGAATGGTTCTTTCCGACTGTCCATCAGTCTGAGGATGATTTGAAGTGCTGAAATTCAAACGCGTCCCCAAACTAGCCTGCAAACTCTTCCAGAAATGTGAGGTGAATCTGCTATCCCTATCGGATACTATACTCACTGGGACTCCATGCAGTCTCACGATCTCTTCCATGTATCTCTTAGCCAGATTCTCTGTTGACTGTCCAACTCGGAACGGAATAAAATGTGCT
The DNA here is from genome assembly GCA_030789695.1 of Scilla litardierei. Classification (NCBI taxonomy): domain Eukaryota; kingdom Viridiplantae; phylum Streptophyta; class Magnoliopsida; order Asparagales; family Asparagaceae; genus Scilla; species Scilla litardierei. Next base: position 556,111,503 of record CM061142.1, read on the forward strand.
GACTTGGTCAATCGATCTATGATGACCCAAATCGCATCATTGCCCCTAGGAGTCCGAGGTAACCCAGTCACAAAGTCCATGGTCACATGCTCCCACTTCCATTCTGGAATAGGGAGAGGCTGCAACAATCCTGCAGTTCTCTGGTGCTCAGCCTTCACCTGCTGGCAAACCAAGCAGGACGCCACACTCTTGGCTACACTCTTCTTCATTCCTGACCACCAATAATACTGCTTCAAATCACGGTACATTTTGGTCCCTCCAGGATGGATAGAATATGGGGAACTATGTGCCTCCTTCAATAGTTCTTCCCGAATCTCGCCACTTGGCACACAAACCCGGTTCCCAAATCTCAACGACCCATCTTCGTGAATACGAAAATCGGTACGAAGTTCAGCTTCCACTTGCTCTCGGATCCTCTTCAACTTGGCATCCCCTGATTGAGCTGCCTTAATCCTGTTCACCAAATCAGACTGGATCTGCAGCCCCATCATAACAGTTTTCTCTCCTGGGAGTACAACTTCTATTCTCATCTGTCGGATTGCCCACCGAAGTTGTGGTTGAGAGGTTAGCTTCATTACGGCGGGTAATCTACTAAGAGCATCTGGCACCACATTCACCTTCCCAGGATGGTATAGCAGATCAATGTCATACTCAGCCATTAATTCCAACCATCGTCGTTGTCTCATATTAAGCTCCTTCTGAGTGAACACATACTTTAGACTCTTATGGTCAGTGTATATCTTCACGTGTTCACCTAGCAAGAAATGTCTCCACAATTTCAAAGCCAGAATCACTGCTGCCAATTCCAGGTCATGAGTGGGATAGTTCAGTTCATGCTCCTTCAACAATCTGGAAGCATATGCCACCACTCGCCCGTGTTGAAGAAGGACACAGCCTAGTCCTCTGCCAGACGCGTCACAGAAAACTTCAAATCCACCCGAACGGTCAGGGATAGTTAAGATAGGAGCAGTGGTCAACCGACGCTTCAGCTCTTCGAACGCTCGCTGGCATTCTTCCGACCAGACATACGCAACATCCTTCTTCGTCAAATGAGTCAAAGGCGAGGCAATCTTCGAGAAATCCTTAATGAACTTCCGATAGTACCCAGCCAACCCCAAAAAGCTTCGAATCTCTGTGACTGTCTGAGGTATAAGCCAACTTTCTACTGCGGCAACCTTCTCAGGATCAACAGACACTCCGTCTCCAGAGACTATGTGTCCAAGAAACGCAACCTTGGTCAACCAAAATTGACACTTGCTGAACTTAGCGTACAATCGGTGCTGCCTGAGGGTATTCAAAACCATCCGCAGATGCTCAGCATGTTCATCCTCATTCTTCGAGTAAACCAGGATGTCATCGATAAATACCACCACAAACTTATCTAAATACTCGAAGAAGACCTGATTCATCAGCCTCATGAAAGTAGCTGGGGCATTCGTCACTCCAAAAGGCATCACCAGAAACTCATATTGACCGTATCGAGTACGGAATGCGGTTTTAGGAACATCAGATTCCCGCACTTTCACTTGGTGATACCCACTTCGCAAATCTAGCTTCGAATACACCCGGGATCCACCAAGCTGATCAAAAATATCATCGATCCGGGGAAGAGGGTACTTATCCCTCACCGTCACCTTATTCAATTCCCCGATAATCAATGCACATCCTCCGAGATCCATCCTTCTTGTTCACAAGCAACACTGGTGCTCCCCACGGTGACACACTTTGGCGAATCAATCCCCTATCTGATAAATCGGTCAACTGATTGCGGAGCTCAGCTAACTCTGATGGGGCCATACGGTATGGAGCCTTCGCTATCGGTTGAGCGCCTGGAATCAGATCAATAGTAAACTCCAGGGACCTATCTGGGGGTAATCCAAAGATTTCATCTGGAAAGATGTCAGGAAATTCTTCAACAACCCTTGGTAACACGGGCTCTACTTCCATGTCCAAATACTCCACGACCGTAGCTCGAAACTTCAAGGGCTCAAGCTCGCTACTACCATCCCAAAACTCAAACTCTGGATGGCCAGGGATCCGAAAAACTACCCTCCTTAGTCTACAGTCTATGTTAGCATAGAACATCCCCAACCAATCCATTCCAAACACTGCCTCATAGTCGGGTAACTCAATCACCAAAAAGTCTGCATACAACTCTCGTCCCCCGATCTCAACAGGACAGTTCCGTATCCCAGAGACACTACAAATAACCCCATTTCCGGTGTGAACATTCCAACTAGCAGCAAAGGTGTCAACTACTATGGAGTGTTGCGTCACAAACTTCTTCGACAGAAAACAATGTGACGCTCCAGTGTCAAACAAGGACATAGCAGGGTAGGAGGCTACTCTAACGATACCTAAGTATCACAACAATAAAACTCAGCCAACTAGCTAAATAGAATAACTAAGGCTCAAATCTAATAGACTGCATAGGGGCAAGATTCATACCGGTGATCACTCGACTAGCACCCTCCGAAGTCTCTACTGGGGTCATGGTGTACTGTTGCCGCCTCGGTGGAGGAACTGCCCCCTGGTTCCCTCGTCGCTGCTGGGGAGGTGGAGGGGGTCCTCTCGGTGCAGACGGTCTCGATCCTGACGGTGCCGGAAGGGCAAGCCGCTGTGGCGGTGGTGGAAGAGGTCTCTGCTGTGTAGGCCGGACAGCTGCTGACGCCGGCGGCACCGGGGCATGACCCGACTGTGGGCAAAATCTGCTGATGTGTCCCGGCTCTCCACATGTATAACACCTGGCATTCGTAACTCGGCAGTCTCTCTGCACATGCCCTGGCTTCCCGCATCTGTAGCATGAAGGTCCCTTCTGTGCCGGAGGTGGAGCCCCCGGTCGCTTGAATGTCACCCGTTGAACTGGGCCAGGCACAGTCCTCTGCTGAGCAGCCGGTCGCCTGTCACTGGCTGGTGGCCTCCCCACACTCCGTAGGTGGGTCTCATGCTGTCTGGCAGCCCGCAGTACGGCCTCCTGAGTCAATAACTCCTGAGTAGACATGGCTGCCCGAAACTCTACGTCTAGTCCCTTGCGGAATCGCCTGGCTCTGATGGCATCTGTCGCTACAAGCTCTGGCGCGTACTTGCTCAGCAACGAGAACTCTGCATCATACTCATCCACCGTCCTCCCATCCTGAGTCAAATGCTCAAATCTCTGCCTCAACTCGTCCTTCGCTGCCGCTGGAAGGAACTTGGCCTCAAACAACTCCCGAAAGGTCTCCCAAGCAATGTTCCCCTTCAGTCGCCTCTCCTGAGCCTCCCACCAGTCTCTAGCTTGATGGGTCAACTGGCGCCTCACCAACTCTACCCAACCGTCTCGGGGATACCGACACATCGTCAGATCATCCTCAGTGTGCCGCAGCCACTCATCTACCTCGAGGCTACTCTCCCTGCCCGAGAAGTATCGCGGACGCAGTGTCCTGAACTCCTTGTAGCTCGGCGGCTTCGGCGCCACTGTCCTCTCCTCCATCTGACCCATGTGCTCTAAAATGCCCATCAGGACCTTAGCCATCAGGGCAGACTCTGAGGTCCTGTCACCCGAAGACTGCACATCACCAGCTGGGCCAATCCTGCCATCAGATGTTCCGGTCCCGCCGGAACTCCCGTTCCCACCTTCCATCTGCAGGCGAGAAACAGAACAATGCATTAGTGTCGTGTACTGAAATATTGGAGCCTTACCGGTGTTTCCTTTACGCGTATCGCAGTGGGCGCGGACCTGCGTGGGCCACCACAAAACCTGTCACGCCCCGCTGCCCAAAATAGGGAGGGTCGGCGTGACAAGCCGCGGTATTAGAGTACCAAGCGCTAAAGTACACACCAAAGTCACGCAGGCCACTGCAAACGCTGAGGAAACACAGGCAGTAAAGTACAGACTGAACGATTAACAGAACAGTACAGCTCCAACACAGAAAGATAGTACAAGACACTACAACACAGGCAGTAAGGTAAAATACGACGAACAGAACATCCAAGAGTCACAGAGCACCGCTACTACATGGCCAGTACTGCACAAGTCCACTGTACAACCCCAACAGCAAAAGCTCCCACAAAAGTACAACTCAACCCTACGGGGTACAAGGGAACAGGGGTACAACACTACATTCATCACACACACACAACCCAAACCTACACCACGCGATCCACACTGACCATAACACTACGGACCCTGCTGAGACGAGCTGCCCTCCGGGGTCTCCACTCCCGGGCCCGCCGCCAGAGAACCAGTGCCTGGACCTGTAGGGGGGAGGACACGTCACAGCGTGCCCAGTAGGAACTCCACAACTCTACTACTCTAATCATAGTGCACAACAAGGAATCACAACAAAGGAAAAGGCATCACATTCCAGAGTTACTGTTTTTTTTCTTTATAGGTTAGTTTTCATGCATGAATTCGAAACCTCAGTAACGGGTCAGACATCGGGGACTGGACCTCACCCGGTAAGGTGGGTGGAATGCTACGACTTCCCGAGACAAGCTCTTACGAAAGAAGCCGTTCACCAACACAACCAACTCAACCACAACCGCACCAACTCCCCGCCGCTGAGGGCTCGTCAGGAGTGGTCCACAAGCCAGCAGTCCATCCCCGCACGTCCACTCATTACCTTGGTTTCCCCCAACCCTCCTAGGGTCCTCACCCACTTCGAGTGGAACAAGATATCCCTAGGTTATCTTTTAGCTAATCATTAATCCTAGGGTATTGAGCATGTAAAATGACGTATGTAAATGATGTCCAAATTCATTCTTTTCATCAAGATATTCACAACAAACTAGCATGGTCCATAAGACATGTATCATAACCTCATTGATCATATACAATTCCTCGTGGGTAATACATGTCACACAATTAACATGCCATTTTCCAAGTTTCTTCATTCTTAAGTTCATTCAGGCAATTTAACAAACATATAATGAGCGCCACATAAATGAAGAGAATCATGTCACCAATTTTTGTAACAAATAGCATAACTAATCTTACATACATGCATCAACATCATTCATGCATTTGGAGTGAAAAATTAGCAATATCACACAAGTCCAATTTCGCCCAACACCCTTCAACATACTGAAATTGCATGAACAGATAGAAAAACAGCATTTTTAACCCATGTATTTTGAGAATTTGACAAATCTCAAAGAATGAAAGTTGGATATATTATCGTTCTGAGTTCACTCATAAAATTTCAGACAAAAATATGAAGTATTGGATTTATAGTGAATTATTTGGTAAAGGGTGTCAAAACTGTTCTGCAGACAGATTTCTATGTCTGTGTTCAAAGCCAATTTTGGGCATAATATAGCCAGAATTTCGACATAAGAGTCGCGAAGGACTTTGAGAAAAATTTATTATCTTTCTAACAAGACTAAAATCAACAAATTCCAAGATGTGTGCAGGTAGTGGTGCTTAGTTTACTGAAATGTGTACAGCTTGACAGAATTCCTGGCATGTTGCACAATTCGAATTTTTACCCTAATTTCCAGTTCGAATCAGAAAACGTGATGAACATGAAAGTTTCTCATAACTACGAGATAAATATCATATAAAATTTTCAGAGCATTCCTAATAGACAATTAATCCCAGAACTCAGCTAAAGTTTCAGCAAATTTCAGGCATGCATCAAGATTCCTAGTTCTACAACATTCTTCCCAAAATTTCAGAGAAAACTCATACATATAAGATGCTTTCCATCATTTATAATTAGAGTAGGAGAGTGAAGAGTTCCCACCTCTTTGGAGCTTCAAGAATGGTTGATGGTTTGAGTAGTAGCCCTCTCCTTCTCCTTCTCCTTCTCCTCTTCCTATTCTTCTTCTTCTTCTTCTTCTTTCTTCTCTTCCTTTTTCTTTTCCCTTTTTTTTCCCTAGCTATTTTCAGCCATGGGCTGAAAATAATGGAGAGAGGGGGAGAGAAAGGGACCTAGGAGAGGGGAGAGGGGTGGGGGGTTATGGTGTAGGGTGAGGGGAGAGATGGGGGGGGGTTAGGTGTACTAGGTATGACAACTTAGTGCCATACTCTATTTTTCTTTTCATTTCTTTTTTTTATTTCTTTTTTTTTCAAAATTAGCCATCCAAATGCTTGATTTTATTACAAGTTTACCATTGCAAATATCTCATTTCCCTTTTTCACAATAACCCTTCACTTTAAGAAATTTGACTTAAACCCAATCTTACAATGATACCCTCATTTGGGTATAAATGAAAAATCGAGGGGCAATTTGCAAATCTCTCCATTCCCCGGGATTGGTGTGCACATGTACGAGAAACTTGGATGAATTTAACGATTACTTAGTATTTGCACACTAGGTTTGTTACATACATGTCCACCGTCAAGTTCCCCTGCTTCAAATCGATAAAACGCTGCAGCATCTCCTCCCTGGCAGCTTTCGGAAAGAACTCACCCTCAAATCTGGCTTTGAAGGTAGCCCAAGCTATCGGCTCCACCAACAACTTCTCTTCCGCATCCCACCAATTCCGAGCATTATCCTTGAGTTGCCTCTTCGCCAAATCAACCCATCCAGCCGGGGTGATCTTGGCCATCTTCAGATTGTCCTCGATGTTCCGAATCCATTCATCGGCAGCCAGAGGACCCTCAGAACCATCAAAATATGCGGGACCCAGCTCCCGAAATTGCTTCGCTCCTGGCTCAGAGGGAGGAACATCCGGAAGAGCCCGGGCAGCTCGAGCAAGTGGAGCATTCTGGACTTGCAGAAGCACGCCCTGCTGCACTTGTATCATCTGCAGCATCATCCGCATCATCTCACCGTTGGTGGGTTCCCGCTCAGGCTCCTCATCGTGAGGGAGCGCACCACTACCCCCACCACGGGTGAAACGCCTTCCTGCCATCTAGTGACACAGAAAATGAATCAGATTAGACTCGTAGCTTATGACTCGGACGTCGAACTTAATTTATTGGACATTCTAATATTATTATCGTCATTCCAAACATCGCAGTTACAGAAGGACCTGCATGGGCCACCACTAAAACCTGTCACGACCCGCTTCCCTAAAATGGAGGCGAGACGTGAAAAGGTCCGCACGAGAGTGGAGCTGTGAAGCCCCAAACCCGATAAGCGTCCATAAAACATAATCAGGTCCCTGTAACCACAACGGAATAACAATAATAACACAAGGAGAAACATGAAATAAAAATCTCACATCTCATAAATTGTCCAACATGAAAATAAGTCCAACATCCAGAAAAGACACCAGGCTAAAAGAAAAGAGTCTAAAGGCCCAGAACAAGGCCAACAAAAGCAACGACATAACAAAATATAGGTGCTACATACCGATAACAAAACAACTGTCTAAACAAAAGTAAAACACGACGAAGACACTATGACTGGTCCCCAGTGTCCACGTACTCCCCGTCAAACACAGGCTCGGGCTCGGCGTCAGCAAACACCTCGTCCTCAACAAGGTACTCAGGCTCAGGGTCTAACATGTGTCACCCAAAAGAGTAAAGGGGCACATGTCAGCAAGTCTAAAAGACTTGAGCAAGGAAACTGAAAGTAAGGCAACTAGCAACCTAGCAGTTATAGTATACATGACATGGCAGTTATAACATGAGTGCACAATCATGACATGGCAAGACAATTTGTACAAGAGAACAATCATCGGGACAAGACAAGACAAGACAAGAGTAGCCACGCTACAATCAATCTCAATCAATTCACTATTCACGTTGTTTCGTAGATGTTTACGCCTTACAGCTGAATGGTTTCACATTCGCTGATTGGCCGCTTAACAACTACCCCAAACCCAAGAGTTTACGCCTTACCACTGCAGTTGCTGATCGGGCAGACTCCCAGTTGATTGGTCGCTTAACTCTTACCCCCAATACCCACACGTAATGGAGCCTGGGGTCCCCGCGCATGAAACTCAGCTAGTGAGCCTGGGGTTGCCCCGCACATTGAGCTCGCATTCTTAAACATTTGGCGTAGGGGTGCACCTAGCCGGAAACACGCAATTCGGGCATTGGCTATCAACCAACACATGGCCCGCTTCTGGAACACGAGCCAGGAACACAAGCATTGTAGCGAAGCTACGCAATCACAGAAATACTTAAAGGATGCAATGACATGACAATTAATTTGCGTACCGTTAATGGAAAGTAAACATGACATGGTAATTGTGCAACATGATATATGTCGGAACTAGCTTCGTTGTCAAGCTAGTCCCTCAATTTGCGCCTAGGCGAGTATCATTTCGTCGCCTAGTCTCTTTTACGCCTACAACAAGTAAATGGCCTAAAACATGGCCTAAACCCTAAGTGGCAAGTTTCACTTGCCTAACGCCGGGGATGACGACCACTTCGTCACACGGATGCTAATCTACGGAGAAAATCGCTGTTATGGGGAAACATACAACAAACAACATGAAATTTTATTAAGGTTTCATAAAAATATCAATAGGTTAAGAAAACAACGGTAGATCGATTTCTTACCGAGAGGAGGAGGAAGAAACACTCCGGGGAACCCTAGGACCAGATCTGGAAGCAAATGGAGAAGTTTGGGGAAACTAGGGTTTTGGGAGATTTGGGGATTTTGATGGGTTTGGTGAGATTTTGGGGAAGATGAGAGGTAGATAGAGTGGATGAATGGTTTGGATGATGGATTTAGGGCTTGGAATGAAGGATTGAAGCTTGGAGGAAGATGGGGGCTCAAAGGGGAAGATTTTAGGGTTTTGGGTCGTGTTGAGGAAGAAGAAAATGTTTGGGTTGGGTTTAAATAGGATGGGCTGGCGGCTGCCCAGAAATTAGGGTTTTAACACAGGTTAGTCGGTCAAAGAGCAACCACTGACCGACTAGTTTGGCAACTAGTCGGTCGGTCGACCAACGCAGACCGACTAAGTGTAAACAGTAGCTTCTGAACGAAAATAGGATTTAGAATTAGTCGGTCCATGAACAAATACTGACCGACTAGTTTAGCATCTAGTCGGTCGATGAACGTTCTTAGACCGACTAAGAGTAAACAGTAACTCAACTAAAATTAAGATGATGAGTTAGTCGGTTAAAGAAGCATTGCTGACCGACTAGTTTGCAACCTAGTCGGTCAACCAACGTTCTTAGACCGACTAACGATAAACAGTAGCTGCAGATAAATTTAGAAAGCCAACTAGTCGGTCCAAGAAGGATTGCCGACCGACTGGATCGTCATCTAGTCGGTCGGTGCCCCTTCTTATACCGGCTAATGAGCACCAAAAGTTCCGATATGGAGCGCGGGGCCCCGGGATCGATTCCTAAGACTCCTAGGCTTGATCTATTAGTAAGATATGACTGTTATAAAGCCCGTCACGAATGACACACTTCGAAATCGACAATCCTAAGGAAGAAACAAGAAAATACGACGAATCGATCGAAAATGAAAGCTACGGAGACGAAAACCACACACGAGGAGAAAATCCACCAAAACATATATTATATTATAATAAATCCAGATACATGAAAAGCGGTCGTTACAGGTTCGCCGGCTACACCCTCAGAAAGATTGGGACTTCGACCCCGGTGATTAAGAGGCTGATCGAGATGCTAAACTGGAAGAGCCCGTATGAAGCAGACATACGCAGGTCGGCGGCGGAGGTAGTGTCGAAACTGGCGGGAAAGAAGCAGTGCGCGATTCGCGTGGCGGCGATCCCGGGCGCAATGGAATCGATATCGTCCCTGCTGTACACTGGCCGGAGCCAAGACGCTAGGCCTCATGAGATTGGGCGGAGATCGGAAGTCGGCGATCGCGCCAAGTACGATTTCTCGGCCTTCAACATGCTGGGCCTGCTGATACTGAAGAAGCTAGCCAGAGACCACGACAACAGCGGTAAGATGGGCAGCGCCAGAGGCTTGATGCCCAAGATCATAGATTTTACGAGCACCAGCGAGAGCCTGCTGAGGGATGGGCGAGCACCCGACTCGCAGATCAGAGCGGTGAAGCGCTCGTTGCAGTTGGTGAAGATTCTGGCAAGCACCACGGGGCAAACGGGAAAGATGCTGAGAAAGGAGATTGCGGAGATTGTTTTCACGGTGAGCAACGTCCGAGAGATCCTGCGGTCAGGGCCGGTCCTGAAGATATTGGGGCCCAGGGCGAGTTAAAAATTTGGGCCCTTTAAATATAATTTTTTAAAAGAATTGAAATACTAAATTTTTTTGGAGTTTGGAACCCAGCCAAATGCAATACTATGACTATGAGGCTCATCCCTACGCCTGAAATTTTTATTGATATGCTAAAAGATGGTCCAAAATAGGGGAGACATAAAACCAATACCCCCTTAAAATAAAACAAATATAATGATTAGCATACGAGAACATGTCATTATGACCACTCCATGACTGGCTTGGCTTGATTAGGAACTCTTAGCATATTCACACAATACTTCTTGCTTCTGGAAATCTTGTATGTTGTACCCGCACAAAAATCACATATAAACCGTATCTCATCTAAAATGACTCCTCCTCCCATTTTTAAAAGAAAAATTATCAATTATATGTTCAACATCAATAATTTTCAACTTCAAAAGTTATATAACACCCAAACAAACGTTTTTTTTCCTAATTGCAATCCAAAGGTGTTAACACCTCGAAATTTAAGAACAAACTCCAAAAATATAATACGATGTGTTTTCATCCAAACAAGCTATTTTTATCTATAAAAGCATATAAACAACAAGGCAAAAAATCATAAAGGAGTTGGGATATCCTCCAAGTGAGGGAGAGAATGCTTCCCCAAAAGTTTTTGGAATCCCGAGTGAATTGACAGATATATTTATCATCAACACCAAGAATTTGAGCACCAACACCAGTACACCGAGGCCCATACAGCATCGTGTCCAGCATACTGATTCCATTGGGAAATGCAGGATTCTCCACGGAGTACATGAAGCAGAAGCTTTGCTTACTTTGAGGGATTGAAACCTTGAAAACCCAACCTTCAAAAAACACTCATGCAGTCCCATCAAAGTGGTACCTAACCAAACATCATATGAGCATTACAACCCCCCCCCCTCCGTCCATCTAAAAGATCAACTATTTTGAATTGGAGATATCAGCAAGCTATTCAAGAAAATGTGCTTTAACGTAGATTTGCAAATAAATGGAAACAATGTAAAGAACCCCACCTGACCGTGGGACCCCCGGCCTTGGGCCCTGGGCGGCTGCCCTGGGTGCCCTGGGTCAGGGCCGGCCATGCCTGCGGTACAGGGAGAGCCACATGATGTTGCAGAAGCTGGGGATAGAGGTGATCACGAGCCTGGCAATGGACGAGGAAGCCCGGGAGAGGATTGGGGGCACCGGGGGGATGATCAGACTGCTGATGTCCATCTTCTTCAGCCCGCGGCTGACCGAGGAACAGAACTCTGTGAGCTCTGAAGCTGGGGAGGCCCTGGCAATGCTCGTGTTGGAGAGTCGCGTGAACTGCGACAAGATTCTCAAGGATGATCAGCTGGTGGTTGTTAGGCTGGCCAGCTCGCTGAACGACCATGTCCTCCAAATTAATTCCTCCAGGATCCTCGTAAACTTGTGCGCGTATTCTTCACCTGAACGCTCCGCCCAACTCGCCGGCCGTACCCACTGTAAGCCTCCTCCTCCTCTCAAATTTATCTCTGGCTCCATTTTCTTCCGTGCTCCAACTGAACCAAGCAAATAACAAGTGCTGAGAGCTAGAGAGCTATAATGGTGGAGAAAGAGAAACTGCTAGAGGTGTCAATTGGGCTCGCCACGCAGACACTCAGATTCGTGTGGCTCGGCCTCAAGAATACGACGAGAAACTCAGAATGGCTGGCATCGAACATGCGGGCTTTGCGGAGAGACTGGTCGAGGTACTCAAAAGATACGACCACCCAGAAATCAAGGTTCTGAGAATAAGGAGGTTTGTGATCGAGTTGGCAGTTTGGCTGATGACATTCCAACCAAAGTACATACGGCTGTTCAAGAATTTAGAAGCAGGTGAGGAGCTCAGGCGGGTTGCCGAAACGACGTCGGAGCTCGAGAGCTTCAACGTTTTCTCGGGCAGCGTTGGGCTGAGCCGGTGTGCTGTAACTCTCTCCTCCCTTGTCGATGCAGCAATGGAGCTGATGGGTTAAAGGGTGAGCCATTGGCTCTGTAAAACAAACGCATGTGCAGGTATGATATGTTCATTCAAAGAGAGGTAACACACTCACACACACAATTTTTTTGTGAATGTTCATATGAGAAGAGTTTGAGACAGGAGTTCTTTAAATTGCACATGTATCTAGTTATTTGTTTGTAGCTCTGCTACTGCAATATCGTTTGTAGCCAAATGGCTCAGTGATGCATATTAGCATTCTGTCTGTTTGCATTCTATCATCCATCCCCGCGCATAACTGATAGCCGATTACATTCCTTCCATGTGCTAAAGATGTTAGAAGTAAAGAGAGTGTTGTGTCAATATTATGGCAGTGTTTCCGTTCGGCAACACCGTTTTGATCAGGAGTGTAGGGGGGCCGATGTTTGATGTATGATCCCAAGTCGATGAAAATGGGACGAAAATTACTGATTAGAAAATTCTCACCCACTGGCAGATCAAATTTTTTTTAATTTTGGAGTCTAATTGTCTTTCAACCATTGATTGAAAATGTTGAAAGCCACGAAATACATCGGATTTGCGAGTGAAAGGATACAACCACACATAACGAGAAAAATCATCAATAAAACTGACAGAATACATAAACCCTTTATTTGACATAACATGGGCGGGACCTCAAACATCAGAATGAATTAATGATAACACAGAACTAGCTCGAGAGTTTGACACAGAGAAAGGTAAATTGTGACTCTTGCTCATAGAGCTTGGGAAACATGACTTAAGAAAGGGAATCTTTATTGACAACTTGCGAGCAACATGTGAAACAACATCAGTAGCTAGATGCCCAAGGCGGGCGTGCCACCAGGAAGAAGACGAGATGGCTGCCGACATGACAGGATGGGATTACTTGGTGCAGTGGGATAACGCACGTTTTACTTGGACCTTGGAGGAGTACTCGACCTATTTTGACATCCTGTATGACAAACCCAGATGATGAACATTGAATTGAACGGTTGTCATCGCAAGTGAATTTATAGACAGAAAGTAAATTTTTGGTAAAATGAGGTGCATGTAAAATATTAAGTAGATGGAAGGAAGAAGATGACAATGATGAAGGAAGAACAGAGTGATCAATGTCGGCAATTTTAGTGCTCACACTAGTGTTAAGTATTGGTGTTTCTTACCAATCTTATTTAGATGATGATCACAACATTATGTTGTTGCTAATGACTCTCATGTTTTAGTCTCTCAGTTTTATTTCAAGAATATCTTTCTTGGAGACTAATCAATTGGTGCAAGGATGGACATCAAGTGGAGAAGAGCCAAAGCTTGGACTCAAGGAGTGCCAAAGCTTGGAGATGATGGAGAGCAATCAAGGCATCAAGATTGAAGACTTAGACTCTAAGGAAAGCATTGTAATCCATGTAATTTACTTTATTGCTTTCTCTCTCTTTTGAGTCTAGGATTAATGTAATGCCTTGTTAAATGGTTTACTCATTCATGCATATGCATCTAACCATGTTAGTGAGCCTTAGGATTATCATAGAATCCAACCCAATAGGTTCAATCTATCCAAAGACTCATTTGGAGTCTCTGGCTTTCCATCAGCCGCCTGCTGAAGGGAACACAGTCGACTGGGTGATTTCCAGTCGCGTGTAGATCCTTCTACAGTCGCCTGATATGCACAGCTCAAGCCAACATTTCAATTGACTCAAACTTGAGCTTTACGCACAGTCGACTACTGTCAGTTTACAGTCGCCTGTATATTTACAGTCGCCTGTAGATTGGTCATCAGTCGCCTGTATAGCGTAAGTGCATTCTCTGCATCTCTATGTTGTTTCTCCATCTTATACAGCAGACGACTGATTAAGGTTTTACAGTCGCCTGGCTAATAGACAGTCGACTGTATTAATGACATCAGTCGCCTGTGTGCTTAACTGGAGAAAGAGTGCAGCTCTCTGTTTTATTCCATCCCTTGCAGCAGTCGCCTGCTGAAGGATTAACAGGCGCCTGTCCGGTTTACAGTCGACTGTATCGACTTCATCAGTCGATTGTCTTGGCTCAGATTAAAGCCGTTGGATATTTTCTAGCCATTGATCAGTCGACTATCTTTTGATCATCAGTCGACTGTTCCTTTCGTTTTCGCCTAGTTTCTAGCCGTTGCAGAATTGATTCTTTGGCTGTTTTCTTGGGTTCTGGGGTTTGATATAGGGTTCCTATATATATGAGTGTGTGTCATCTCTTATATTACTTAATGCTATTGAATATCTCAAGAGATCTATAAGCAACTCACAAACTCCCCCAATTCCCTCTCAAGAGCTCTCATTCATCTTCATGCATTGAAGTCCAGCTCAAGGGAATTCATCCAAGTGCTCTCAAGCATATCTCAACACTTGGAGATCCTCTTCCATGCCTTTTATCCATTCATGAGTAAGCATCTCAAGGCATAGGTAAGAGTATTTACTTTACTTGGTGTAATTTGTGTCTCTAATTCTCTTTGTGTGAATTAGAACTTTCTCTCTTTGTGGGAGGTTCTCTCTTTGTGGGACTTAGGATATTCTCTGTGTGGGATTAACTCTCTTTGTGGGAGTAACTCTCTTTGTGGGAGTTTAGTGTCCTAGTGTAGGGCTAACCCTAATTCTCTGAGTGGGAGTCAGTGATTCTCTGTGTGGGAGTCTTGATCCTCGTGTAGGATTGGTTGGGTCCTTGTGTAGGGCATAAATCCTCTTTGTGGGGGTATCTCCTTGTGAGATTTGTATTCACTTCTCTGTGTGGGAATATAGTGAATATTGGTATGGCTGGATGTACCTAAGTTTGGGAAACCAGGGTAAAACTTTGTGTTTGCGTTTGGATTGATTGTACCTTTTAATTCTTCTTGCATTTATAATTCCGCATTTGCAAGTTAAATTTTAATTGGACAATTTTATTGCCATTACACTATTCACCCCCCTCTAGTGTGTGTTGTTAGTATTGCAATGGTAAAGAGATCCTTACAATTGGTATCAGAGCGAGGTTATAGCATACTACAACCATGGCATTCAACGCCTCATCCGCGTCTCATGAAGAAGGTCAGTCAACCGTTCGACCCCCGCTCTTCAACGGAACCAACTACCCAAGTTGGAAGATCCGAATGATGATCTACATGGAGGGTCAAGACCTATGGGACATTACGGAGGTGCTATTTGAGAAGCCCACTACTCCTGCGGCTTATAGGACAAAGGCGGAGAAGGACATGATCAAGTTTAATGCGAGGGTTATGAACGCATTACATTGTGCTCTCTCAGCAAATGAGTTCAACCGCATCTCCATGTGCAAAACGGCCAACGACATTTAGCATACCTTGGAGATTTGTCATGAAGGGACTACGAAGGTAAAGAAATATAAAGTGTGTTTATATCTAAATATGAAATGTTTAAGACGCAGGAAGGTGAAAGCATTTCAGAGATGTTCACAAGGTTCACTGATATCATGAACGCTTTGGAGGGACTCGGGAAGATGATTTCCCAAGAGGATCGTGTAGAGAAGATCCTTGACTCTCACGCACCTCGTTGGGACTCAAAGGCCAACGGAATTTTGGAGTCATATGACACGTCTAAATACACCGTTGAGGAGTGCATTGGTAATCTCATGGCGTATAAAGTGAAGCTTCAACACAAGAAGGAGATTCAACTATCGAAGCCCGAGAAGCCGGAGAAGCAAAAGGGGGTTGCATTCCATGACAAGGAGGAGCCAATAAAGTGGAGGAGGAAATTCCATCGAGAAGCTCCTAGTGAGGAAGATGAGCAAGAAGATGCAAGTGGAGAAAAAATTGAGGAGCTTGCCGAGCAATTCAAAGCATTTCTCAAATGCAAGTAAGGTAAATCTTTGTCAAAGTTTGCCTCCAATTCTAACAAGGTTCCTACTTGTTACACTTGCAGTGGAAAATGTCACTTGTCCATCGAATGCCCTTCCAAATTCAACAAAGAAATTTACAAGGGTAAAGGAAAGAGGCATTGGAAAGGAAAGTCCAAGTCTAAAAATCACAAGAAGGGACTAGTCGGGACATTTGATGATTCGAGTGAGGACACTTCGAGTAACAAAGAAGAGGATGCAAAGAAGGATGCTCACGCATGCTTTGTAGCCATTGATGGTTCTACTCCAATTCCCTTCAGGTTAAATGAAGAAGAGTTCGATACTTGGCTCGATGCCTACAACTCCTATGAGGATTCGTGCCTCAGGGCTATGGAGGAGAAGTCATCATCAAGCTCTAGCAAAGATGATGATGAGGTTGAGATCGAGGAAGAAAAGATCTCATATGAGGAGCTCAAGAACAATTTCGACTTGGTCTTCGAAAAGGCTAGTAAGTGCATCAACTCTTACAATAGATTAAAAGTAAAATATAAGATTGCCAAGAGTAGATTGCATGAACTAGATATCACTAGTGTAATTCATGATGAAAGGCTTGCTTATTACACTAGTGAGAGAGACACACTTCTATCTCAAGTTAAGTAATTGAGCCTTATAAAGGAAAAACTTGTTGCTCAAAACTTTATCTTAGAGTCTCACATTCAACAACTTATGTTGAAATGTGAAGAGGAATCCCGTAAGCTCATAAGCTTTGTGTATTCTAAGGATTCACTCCACGATTTATTGGAAAAACAACATCCGACAAATTATAGAGGAGGTTTGGGTTATATTCAAAATGTGGTACCCAACCCCACCTCTAATTTCTCTTATGGTACAAATACAAGAAATATTGCTAAAGCACCTAAGAAGAATCATCATGCTTTCTTGTACAACAATAACATTCAACAAGAAGCATGTAAATCACGAGGTAATGAGGAAGAATGAAAACTCTTCATTTTTTGCTAAGAAGCAAAATCCTCATTCTTTGCATGCCAAGAAATTCGTTTCTACACCTAAGCATGCCACATCCACCCCTCTTGCAAAGGCAAAACCCTTGCCTAGGAAATCTTTGAGATTATGGATTCCCACTAAGATTAGTGTGCAAGAGAGGGATAGCTATATCAACTCTCTAGTTAGGGATATGATCATCTCATGTGATTACATTAGGAAATCAAACTCCTCTTGGGTTTGGTTGCCTAATGTTTAGGTTCCTCACACATATGCATATTGCATGGGTATTGTGCTTGAATGTTTATTTTTAGCATACCCATTGTTTGTGTGTGTTTCATGATTTTGAAAATATTTTCAAACTTATTTTTCATGGAAATGAGGACCTTGGGGCTTATTGACATGCATGCATTTTTGATCCATGTGTATGTCAATGAGGGAGTTAATATGTTATATGTTTAAAGTATTTTAAGACATATTTTAACTCTCATTTCAGAGGTTATTTGAGATCATTATTCACTTTTGGTTGTTTTGATCTCAAACCAAACCTCTTGTTTATTGTCAACTTACTTTATGTTATATTTGTTTTGGCAATATTCTTTGTGTATCATTGAAGCTTGATTTTTCCATATCTTTTGCTTTGATACACGTCCGGCCCATGGCTCTATTATTTGTATAATTGGTATTAGATCCTAGAAGTCAAAAGTTGACCATTTCTATGATCTAGGGGGAGCATGGGATAATGAATTGATACCCACTAAATTTTTCAATTTGGTATCATACATATCTTTCTTTTCTTGCATATTGTCACATCTTGGTTAAGATGACAAAGGGTGATATTTTTGATGTCCACCTTTTTGACGATGTCAATGGGGAGAGATATATGCATTATGTAAATATATATGGGCAGATATATTCATATGCATATGAGGAGAGATATATTTATGGGGAGAGATATATGGGATTAGATAAACCTTGCATGTTTGCATGATAATTGTCTTTTACAAGTAGTTTACAATTGGTTTATACAATCCATGCCTACTATATATCACCATGATCTTATTTGGTAGAATGAGTATTTACTATTGTTTAGCTCATTGTTTATTTGGTGCATATAAGTAGGGGGAGCTCATTAGCATTGTGCTTTAATACTTTGTATTTTACATAATGTGTGTCATCATTAAAAAGGGGGAGATTGTTGAGTATTGGTGTTTCATACCAATCTTATTTTGATGATGATCACAACATTATGTTGTTGTTAATGACTCTCATGTTTTAGTCTCTCAGTTTTATTTCAAGAATATCTTTCTTGGAGACTAATCAATTGGTGCAAGGATGGACATCAAATGGAGAAGAGCCAAAGCTTGGACTCAAGGAGTGCCAAAGCTTGGAGATGATGGAGAGCAATCAAGGCATCAAGATTGAAGACTTAGACTCTAAGGAAAGTATTGTAATCCATGTAATTTACTTTATTGCTTTCTCTCTCTTTTGAGTCTAGGATTAATGTAATGCCTTGTTAGATGGTTTACTCATTCATGCATATGCATCTAACCATCTTAGTGAGCCTTAGGATTATCATAGAATCCAACCCAATAGGTTCACTCTGTCCAAAGACTCATTTGGAGTCTCTGGCTTTCCATCAGCCGCCTGCTGAAGGGAACACAGTCGACTGGGTGATTTCCAGTCGCGTGTAGATCCTTCTACAGTCGCCTGATATGCACAGCTCAAGTCAACATTTCAATTGACTCAAACTTGAGCTTTACGCACAGTCGACTACTGTCAGTTTACAGTCGCCTGTATATTTACAGTCGCCTGTAGATTGGTCATCAGTCGCCTGTATAGCGTAAGTGCATTCTCTGCATCTCTATGTTGTTTCTCCATCTTATACAGCAGACGACTGATTAAGGTTTTACAGTCACCTGGCTAATAGACAGTCGACTGTATTAATGACATCAGTCACCTGTGTGCTTAACTGGAGAAAGAGTGCAGCTCTCTGTTTTATTCCATCCCCTGCAGCAGTCGCCTGTTGAAGGATTAACATGCGCATGTCCTGTTTACAGTCGACTGTATCCGACTTCATCAGTCGACTGTCCTGGCTCAGATTATAGCCGTTGGATATTTTCTAGCCGTTGATCAGTCGTCTGTCTTTTGATCATCAGTCGACTGTTCCTGTCGTTTTCGCCCAGTCTAGCCGTTGCAGAATTGATTCTTTGGCTGTTTTCTTGGGTTCAAGGGTTTGATATAGGGTTCCTATATATATGAGTGCGCTGCCATCTCTTATACTACTTGATCCCATTGAATATCTCAAGAGATTTATAAGCAACTCACAAACTCCCTCAATTCCCTCTCAAGAGCTCTCATTCATGTTCATGCATTGAAGTCCAGCTCAAGGGAATTCATCCAAGTGCTCTCAAGCATATCTCAACACTTGGAGATCCTCTTCCATGCCTTGCATCCATTCATGAGTAAGCATCTCAAGGCATATGTAAGAGTATTTACTTTACTTGGTGTAATTTGTGTCTCTAATTCTCTTTGTGGGAATTAGAATTTTCTCTCTTTGTGGGAGATTCTCTCTTTGTGGGACTTAGGATATTCTCTTTGTGGGAATAACTCTCTTTGTGGGAGTAACTCTCTTTGTGAGAGTTTAGTGTCCTAGTGTAGGGCTAACCCTAATTCTCTGAGTGGGAGTCAGTGATTCTCTGTGTGAGAGTCTTGATCCTCGTGTAGGATTGGTTGGATCCTTGTGTAGGGCATAAATCCTCTTTGTGGGGGTATCTCCTTGTGAGATTTGTATTCACTTCTCTGTGTGGGAATATAGTGAATATTGGTGTGGCTGGATGTACCTAAGTTTGGGAAACCAGTATAAAACTTTGTGTTTCCGTTTGGATTGATTGTGCCTTTTAATTCCTCTTGCATTTATAATTCCGCATTTGCAAGTTAAATTTTAATTGGACAATTTTATTGTCATTACACTATTCACCCCCCCCCCCCCCTCTAGTGTGTGTTGTTAGTATTGCAAGGGTAAGGCGATCCTTAACACTAGTGCTAACAATAATTCTTTTGGTACAGTTATAAGGAACAGGGGTTTGCAACTGAGTAGTGTCTAGAGTAACGTGGTCTATAGCTCCATTGTCCAAATACCAGTTGGCAAACTCCGAATTTGCCGGTTCGATGAAGTGTCCCTCGGTCGGAATGTGATCCGATAGGCACAAGGAGTTAAGAGTACGTATGATGATGCTGCTTGTCGCAAGCCTAACATGGAATCAGATCGCTCGATGGAGTTCGCAGAACCGAGCGACGACGTTAGGACATGCTTGTGGGTCTACGGCCTCCAACCCGTGAATCATGATCGTGCGAAGAGGGGAACAGTGACTGAACGCGGGTTTGGAATCCGTGTTGAAAGCATGATCCGCTTTACTGAATGTGTCCACCCGATCAAGGCCCGTGACCCCTACATCGTTCAGAGGAGGCAGCACGATCAGAACTGGCAAATAGGGTTGAGATAGGAGCAGTGGTGTGGGAGACAACGGTGCAATCCAACTTTAGATTCGCATCATCATCTAGGAAGCAGCTCCAAAATTCCTCGATCGAGTACGGTCTTTCGCGGTTTCGGGCGACCGTTCAAAACGATCCATAAACAAGAGCAAGGCTGTTCAGAGTTTGACGCACCATTTGATTCATCTTCACTAAGTCAGGATCAGCTGTAAGAAGCTGAGCATAAAGTGCCTTCGCCCGATCTAGGTAGGCATTCATGGATTTACCTTCCATGGTCAGCGTGTTGATTTCAGTCTGAAGAATTCGACGTGTCTTTTAGAATGAGCAACATAGCGGGTCTCAAGCTTCATCCAGAGAAGTTGAGATGACATCACGCCAAGAACAATGCCGAGAGCAGAGGTGGTGAGAGTTGCTTGGAGACATACATAGATGTTAATCTATAAGAAGCCAAGACTCATGCTCTGGATTTGTGATAGGCGGAAGAGGCTCCGCTTTGGTGGCGACCGGATTCGCAATGGTAGGCGGATGTGCAGGAGTAGTGCCATCAAGATACCTATAGAATCAGTGGGCTTTAAGAACTCCAACCACTTACGAATGCCAGAGGATGTAGTTGGTGGAGTCGAGGTGTGTTGTGATGAGCGACGGAGACTTGGAGAAGAGAAATCTGAGGTTGGGTGGGATGAGCTTGTTAAAAATGCTTCAAACTTGATTTGTTGGGCTTGACACTGCCGTGCAGATTTGGTGCTGTTAGTACACGGGTACAGACACTATTGGAGTATCCGAGCACCCGACCTGTAAGGCGTCCGCAGCCCGATACATGCCACTCAAAGCGGGGCATTACTGAGTCAGACGAACGGGTCATTCGACCGTTAGGCATGCGCTAACATTCAGGGGAAATTTAATGGGGCCGAGTAAATGGGCAGCCGTTATCTCGAATCCCAGAGAAGATCGTGTCCGAATCAATGAGGGACGGTTACACACAATCAAAGGAGAACTACCTATAAATAGACCAAAGGATGAAGGTAAAGGGGTTCCTTTTCCAAGGTACGAGATCTGATACATAGAACTCTACTTTTCTCAGCTGATATATTTCCTATACATTCGAGCTTGCGACGCCAGTCCTGGGACGAACCTCAGTGGATCGATCTCAGCTGCACCAAGCTCCATCTCTTTCTTAAGTTCTATACTAACTTAAGCATCAGAGGGGATTTGGGTCGAAACCCAGATCCGACCCCCTAACGACTCCCTGTGGTGCAGATCGACGGTCATCATCCAGCTTCGAGGGTCGACATCGAGTTTCCCAACCTCGAACGATCGATGCATCTGCTACCAAAGATATCCATAAAGGTATACCTTCACAACATCCAATAGCAGCATATCCAAAATTTCCTTTGCCAAATCGTAAGGTATTCGCATTTTATAACTTAGGGAATCTGATGCATCATTTATGAGTCATGCTCATTTTAATTTGTTTATTCCCTAATTTTAGCGAAAATATCCTTGAGCTATATGTTGTACCTTATAGCATACGATTTTGTAATTATTTTATTTTTTCTTATGTGTGCAATACTTATTTTACCCACAGGTTTGACACCTTTTGGTGTCTGGACTTCAGGTCCGAACATTTCATGTTTAATAAGTGAGTCCAGCTCATCTTTTATTGACGCGTTCCATATTTGGCCAATCTCTACGTTTGCATTTTAGCAACGGAGTATAGAACGATATTTTATAAATATCATCGCTTTTGCGATGTATATGGTGATATGATACATGAATACATTGTCGACAATTATGTTCTATCTGTCTAACACCTCCCCAGTACGCACAACATTTACTTTCATTTCAGATTTTCCTGGCATTTCCCCTGCAGTGGATTCCGAAAAAGGGTGAGGGTATGGACATGAGCACATTGTCATGTGGAGTATTGTCTCAAGGTCTCCAAGAGTTTTGTTTTTCTTTCTTTCATTTGTTTTTCTTTCTTGGATTTCTGTCCTTGGAGCCAGTGGTCTGTTTCTTTTCTGTTGATGAACAGCCACTTCTACTGGTGGTGGATTACATCCATTCTCGTGGATGTCAATCCCATCTGGAGTATTTGCAGTAGGGATGTGTGATCTGACAGTCTTCTGGTTGTCAGTAAATGAGTCTGGTAACTGGTGAACAGTGTTCTGTATGTGGAGGACTTCAGGATCTCATCTTCACACTGTTTTGTTACCGGATCATAGTGTTGGATCTGGATCCTAGCCTAGAGGGGGGTGAATAGACTTATAAAAATATTCTCGCACAATCCACGAGAAATCACACGCAGTTAAAAGCACAACCAGAGTAAATGAGAGACAATCACAGAGTACGCACAGATATACACTGGTTCGGTCGCACCAACGACCTATGTCCAGCCCCAAGCAAATACTAGCATTAATTAGTTCCTTCTGTACACCTACAATGAGGTCCTAGCTCCAACTCCCCACCTAGACTGTACCACACTCAACAAAGTGCAGAACTCTATCAACCTACTAAATGTGTATCCTGACTGCACCAACACGTCAAGACCCTCTTGTCTAGCCCTAACCAGACAAGTCAAAAATACTTACAAAATATGGTAAAAGTTTCTCCTACAGAGAACGTTACACTAATACACGAATGGTTTAGAATCCTGTCAATCAGCACGTCGTCAGCTCCAATCTGACGCAAACGGTGTCTCGATCCGACTCCTGGATCCCAATCTGTATCAAATAGCACACTGGTCTGTGCGTATAGCAATCTTCAGTTCACCTCAATATAATTCAGTCGGTGCGCACAGCAATCCCAAATAATCCATGTTAGCCGCGCAAATCATTCGCTTCTTTCGTTTTCACGTGATCACGCATGGGAATCTCCACGTCAGTAAATGCAGACGAGTTTGCTTCGTTTCGAACTAGGGCAGCATGCGTTAGACGTCTCCGACTCGCGATCGCCTGAGGACGGTGGCTACGATGATACGGTGACGGGAAGAGCAGCTCCAGTGGCGAGGTGATCTTCTATCACGATGAGTACAGCAGCGGCGGCGGTCTCCTACGATGACGACGTCTTCGTCTACAGCAGCTGCGATCTCCGACAGCAACTCCTCGACGGCGGGCTTCTTCGACGTTCGACTTCGAGTGATCTCCTGCGACAGCGATCAGATGACGGTGCGACGGCAGCGCGAGGATGTCGATGGTATCTCCAGCGACGATGTGGCAATGGCAGCACAGCTTTGGCGACGAGCGAACTCCAGTGATCCTAGGGCATGCAGCGAGGAGCTCTCCGATGTCGAGTCGCCTTCGACTTCTTCGGCGATGCTGCGCTTGCATGGATACGGCAGCCTCTTCTCCTCTTCACAGCGATGATACAGTGGCGAGTCCTTTTGACTTTCCTTAGCGACACAACGACGATCTCGAAAGGTCTTCTTCGACTGTTTTGCTTCGACAACGAGTTGATGGTGTACGGATCTCCGGCGACGGCAATCAGCACGTCGTCAGCTCCAATATAACGTAAATGGTGTCTCGATCCAAATCCTGGATTCCCATCTGTATTAAATAGCACACTGGTCTGTGCATATAGTAATCTTCAGTTCAACTCAATATAATTCGGTCGGTGCACACAGCAATCCCAAATAATCCACGTCAGCCGCACAATTCATTTGCTTCTTTCGTTTTCACGTGATCACGCATGGGAATCTCCACGTCAGCAAGTGCAGATGAGTTTGCTTCGTTTCGAACTAGGGCAGCATGCGTTAGACGTCTCCGACTCGCGATTGCTTGAGGACGGTGGCTATGATGATACGGCGATGGGATGAGCAGCTCCGGCGGTGAGGTGATCTTCTATGGCGACGAGTACGCAAGCGGCGGTTGTCTCCTACGAGGACGACGTCTTCGTCTACAGCAGCGATCTCCAACAGCAACTCCTCAACGGTGGGCTTCTTCGATGTTCGACTTCGAGTGATCTCCTGCAACAGCGATCAGATGACGGTGCGACGGTAGTGCAAGGATGTCGACGGTATCTCCGGCGATGATGTGGCAATGGCAGCACAGCTTTGGCGATGAGCAAACTTCGGTGATCCTAGGGCAAGCAGCGAGGAGCTCTCTGATGTCGAGTCGCCTTCGACTTCTTCAGTGATGCTGCGCTTGCGTGGATACGTCAGCCTCTTCTCCTCTTCACAACGATAATACAGCGGCAAGTCCTTTCGACTTTCCTTAGCGACGCATCGGTGGTCTCAATGGGTCTTCTTCGATTGTTTCGCTTCGACAGCAACTCGATGGTGTACGGATCTCCGACGACGGCAATCAGCTTCGGCAGCGAAGAAGTGAGGACGACGGTCGGTCAGATGCGTGGATGGCATGGGCTTCCCTTTGGTCGTCGATGATGTTGATGCTTGAGTTGACGACGACGATCAGATCTCCTCCTTGGCTTGAAGATGTCCTTGAAGCCTTGAGCAATGGAGGAGATCATGCAAGGAAGATGGTGGAGTTTGGCTTGCAAGATTTTTCTCTCTTGGGAATTGAATACAGCCGATGCCTTGGCCCCCAATGAATGCCTCCTTTAAGTAGGGTAGGCTAGGGTTACAAGGCTAGGGGTTTTGCAATTAGGCTAGACTTGGGTTTGGCCGACCCCTTTGCTTTGGGAACCTCTCTTGGATGTGTGAGTCAAGCTGGCTTGATCCTAGGCTAGGGATTTTACAATAAGTTGGCCGGCTAGAGCATTTGCTAATTGATAGGAGAGAGTTGACTTAATGTTGGCATGAGTTGAACCAAAGGCCAATGCAACTTGGCTCGGGAGAGGCCCAATGCGAGGATGGCTAAATGATATCCTAGCTAGGGTAGGATTGAGGCAAGGCCTTGAATGGATGGGCCTTGAATGGATGGCTAGGTTTGAGGCTTGATGGACCAAGTCAAGATAGATGTTGAATAGGAGATGAGTCAAGTAGGAATGGCATGGAATAGTCCTATTGAAGATAAGAATACTTAGACAAGTTGTTTGATCCAAGAGCAAGTAATATAACCATGTTCATGGCTTGAGTATTTACGCTTTCGTTATTCCTGAAGCACACTTAGCACACACGTTAAATATAACAACACATTTGTCGTCATCAAACCAAAGATCCTAGATCGTTGCTTCCAACACATAGTGGGTCAAATTTTTTGTATCCCTCGTTATAATTTGCTTCGCACCAGATTTCTCAGTGTCTGGGACCATTTTGGGCAAACTTGTTTCATCAAAATCACAGTCTTCAAGACGTGCATTAAATGTGTCCCCTGTTTGGGGTTCTAGGTATCTTATAATTGAGAATGAGCCAAAACCTTACATAGATACCTATGTGACGTTGAGGACCCATTTTGTCCTCTGTATTGGTGCGATGTGGATTTAAACTGTGCAACCGAAGATTCTCAAGTGAGAAGTGTTCTATGGCATTCCATATGCAAGTTGCATTGGAGAGAGACTCTGACTTCCAGCGGGTCTTATTTTCATTAACGATGCAACATGCAAAATTTCATGTTCCTATGCATCCACCGACAACTGGGAACCGACAATTGGGATTTCATTAACAATGGATGTGCAATCCATTGGAGTCTTTTTATCAGTGACTCTGCCAACCCGTTTTAGGTATGAACATGCGGCACTGGATGTTCATTTTCTATTCCTGTTGCTTGGTAGTACTCTTGAAATGACCGGGAGGTAAATTTTCCAACATTAACCAGACTTATTTTCTTTATTTGATGGTCTGGAAACTGTGCTCGCAACATTATTATTTGTACAAATATCTTTGAAAAAGCTAAGTTGCTGGTCGATAGTAGACACACATACGAATATTTCGAGGATGCAATTATCAGTACAATAAAGTACCGAAATGGCCCGCTACGGGGTGGATTTGTCCACATCTATCTTCTTATTTTCTTTCGAGGAAGCGTGGAGATTCTTTGTTAAATTTAATTAGAGATGGCCTTGTAATTTGTTTTCCCTTATAGTAAGGGATGCGAGGGAATTCTCCCTTCTGAAGAATCTTCTGGTTCTTCAAGTCATATCCATAGGATAAGATGCGGTGTATCATCACTGATCCAGGGTGGCAAAGTCTATCATGCCAAAGTAAAAACTTGGCGGATGTCGGACACTTCAGGTGCTCCGTTAAATTCGCTTCCTCTCTCCGAATCTTTGTATGGTATAGGCCTGAAAGGCTCTCAAAACCTTCAGTTATGGATTTTACTCCTTTTTCTTGAGACATTACATACAGTAATTCTTTTTCTTTTACATTTGCTGTTTCCAAATGGAATCTGTTTAAACGGATATTCTTGAAAGTTTCTATTGAAATTCGAAGAGAATAATGCATACTTTAGTTTTATTTCTGTGTCAGTTGGGAGCAACTGTGTTGCATTTCCAGAACCTTCAATATGGCCCTGATGTTGGGCTTTGTATTGAAGGATCGTATGTGTTTATTGTCTACTAATCAGCCATGAGAGCAATTCATCTATTAAAAGATGAATCATATAAGCACATTTTCATAAAAAAATTTTCATTCAAAACAAATTCATCAATTCAAATTTCTCTCATGACATAAATTGTTCTGAAACAAATACAAAGATAAATGGCTAATCTAGCTGGTCATCTCTTTCGAAGTCGTCAGCTGTGAACTTGACTGGAGCATTTGTGATCACCAAATTTGTTTCAGCTTTCTTTTTCTTATTTTCTTTATACAGTTCCTGGAGATGTTGCGGAGTTCGACACACATGGCACTGGTCTTCCCATTCCCTCTTGGGTGGTGGTGCATCATTTCTATTGTTTTCATTTTTGTGTTAAGTAAACTTTCGCCTCCCTTCATTTCTTTGCTGCTGGACTTGGCCTCTGGCCCTTTTGTTCTGTCCCCCTTTATGTGGTCTTTCTTTTCATTTATTGGCTCTCTTCTTTTTGGAAAAAGAAGATGTATTGTGAGCTTCTAGGAGGGGGCAGTGCCAGGGGCGTATATTGTGAGTGGCGAGGAGAACCTCTCTGTTTTGTTTAGCCATGAGTAAACATGACAGCAGCTCAGTATACTTGGTGAATTTGCGTTCACTGTATTACTGCATTAGTATCGCATCTTTTTCGTGGAAAGACGTGTATGTCTTTTCCAGCATGCGATCTTCTTAGACCTTTTCATCACACAACTTCAAGCATGAGGTGATGCTAAGAGAGTAGAGTTGTACTCAGCTATGGACTTAAAGTCCTGCAGTCTCGGGTTCTCCCACTCATATCGTGCCCTTGGTAGTGTAACATCTTTCTAATGTTTATATCTATACTTAAGGGCAGTCCACGGCTCAAGTGGGTCTTCGACCGTAAGGTATTCAGCCTTTAGGGTCTTGTCCACATGGCGACGAATATAGATAATTACTTGCACCTTTTCTATATCGCTTACATTTTCATCTTTAGTCACAGCAGAAATGAGGGACTTAACCTGCAGGTAAAATTTCATATCGAGCTGCCAGCTCAGATAATTTCTTCCTGATGCATCCAACACTTCAAAATCAACACTTGCGATTTTGGCCATTTTATCTACCAGAGCACAAATTTGCATGAATTAATAATTTATACATTAAACATTTTCATGCGGAGGCAATTTTTAACTGAAGAGCTAATTGAGTGGATCAGCCAGTTCCACATAAAAAATAGAGTTCAAAGTCCATATTACAGTCCATGTTACACAAATGAAAGCGAAAAAAGAGATTACAACTTTGGAAACCATGTGGGTCCCATATATAAAATCTTCAGCTTCAAGTGTGGCCACCGTCTCCATGGAAAGTAGTCATCGGTCTTGAACATTACATAATTTTCTCACTACAATTTCTCTCAAAAAGAAAAGAAAAGAGCAGGAAAAGTAAAATGTGGGGACTTAAACAGCCGATCCAAATCCACAATTAGCCATCCATGCAAAAATTTGTGATCATCAAACATTTTCAGCAGATATTTTCATCACAGGCATCACATGCATCATATTCACAGAAGAATAAACAATTTGAATACTTAATAATTATTGAACCACTAGGCAACGTCATACACCGTTAGGTTAGGTGACTAACGGCAGAGCGGTCGCGGAATCTTCCTAATTATTAAGTTAATATTGCACAACAGAATATCAGGTTATCCACAGAATAAGCCATTTAAAAGTGATGCAGAGCATATTATTATGATCCTAAAAAGGCATCATATAATGCAAAAAGATGTGCTTGTTGGGATTATTCAAAAGAGTTTGAAAAGAGCCCAAATTGACATGTTCTTCAGGAAAATGAAGGAGTTTTTCTTTTTATTTACCCCCAATAAACCCACAATAAACCCCCAAATGTCCTCAAATGTCCCGATAAGGTCCCATAATTTTCTACGATTTTATAGGTACCGGAAAACCCATTTATTTCATGTTTTAAGCCCCTCCCCTATATAGCCCTTTCTATTTTTTTAGATTTTTGTGGCATGCGGGCCCATGCTGCGGGCTCCAGGCCTGTAGACCCCCTTTCCGTTTTTTCATTTTTTTCGTTTGTGGGCTGCAGGCCCGCATTTTTTTAATGAATCGAGAGAGGAGGCGGCAAAGGTTAGGTCATGCCGCCGCGCCCCCTTCAGTGGCCCGCCATAGCACGGACGACGGAGGAGCTCCCTGCATACAGGCGAGGGGGGAGTCCGGTGATCTCAACGGCGGCCCCCACGTGGCGATGAGTGGGGAGGCAAAGGGATGGCGGCCACCCCCACGTAACGAGGCGTGGGGGAGGCGATCGGGGCGGTGGCAACCCCACGCGGCGAGGTGTTGATTGAACCAGAAAACGTGCAATGGGCACGCCTTCCACTCCCAAGCGTATGAGCATCAATACAACAAAATATAACCGGTGAGTATCGGGTCAGATCACAGGGACAAGTCGTTCTACATTCGCAAGTTTGATCGGTAAAAAAAAGATAAAGCGTGTTACAACTACCTCGCTAAGTGGATGGAAGTGGAAAAACGTGTGGTGAATCTACAATCCTATCCTAAGTGGGTAGGGTTAGAGAACCAAATGGGGATTTAGGATAGCAAGGTGAGGATCATGGGTTGTAGGTTCATTAATTTTTGCTGTTAATCAAGCTCAACTTACCCACATATAACTCAATTGATCATCCGGCTAAGGAAACTCAATCGGAAAATTTAGCATTCAAGAACACGATAATTAGCAATTGGGATGGATGTATCATCATAGCACTAATCAAATTTAAACATGGTCTCTTCTCAAAGAGTGCCCACTTGGGTCTTAGCCAATTAAAATGTGCCCTAATAATACATCCAACATCAACATTCAAAATGAACAAGAGGAAATTAGAGCGAAGATTAACAACCCATCATAATGGATCACAACCCACACCAATCACACTACTCAATCATACTAAACAAGATGAAATTCATAGACAAATTTATCTCAAGTTCATTACAATAGAGAGATGCCAAAATACAAAGGGAAAAGAGAGATATCACCCAAGATCTCCCTAAGATGAAGCCTTCCTTCAACCAATTTGCTCCTCCTCCAAGCTTTTACCAAACTCCCATGGCTTCCAACTCTAACCCTACTCTATTGGGAAAGAAGGAGGCCCCAAACCCCCCAAAACTCTAAAAAAACAGAAAAGCCCGTTGGAAATTGCTTAGATGCGAAAAATACCCCAATTCCGACTTATGGGCTTGCGGGTCGGATCTCGGAGCGCCCGACCTGCACCAAAACAAAGCCGCGCGCGCTCTCAGCGTTTTCGGGTTGAGGGCTTCGCGGGCGCATGCCCGCTTTGCTTCCTAATGTGCATGCCTGCTGCAACAAAGTGAAACGGGCTGGGTCGGAACCCGGCCCATTTTCTGCCCGCCCGCTCTCGGGCAATGAAATAAAGAGCGGGCCGGCCCGCTTGGCCGGCCCGCTGGGTATAATAAAACCCCATTTTTTCAGCGGCCGGCTTCAAATTGCGAACGGGGCTCTTGCGTCAGCGCCACATGACACGGCATGGTTGTGCCACATGGCGCCCTCAGATTAAACCCCCCTTTTCCGTATTTTCCCACCTTTTCTCCTCCAATTAATTCATCAAAAATATCCAGAAATCCCACAAAAATTGCAGAAAATTCTAAAAAATCTCCAAGACTCCCAGGAGTACCTGAAAAATAGGGGAAGGAGAAATTAATCCATATGATGATAAAATAAATATAATGGATATTATAAAGCAATATTGACCTCCAATAATACATATAAATTATTCCAATGCTCAAATAATTCCCAAAAAATGTCAATATGATTACAATAATAGCATGAGCATATGAAAAATACTAGGAAGCCAATATGGACGATAAAATCTATACTTTGTGCAAAGAATGAGAATAAGCCCTAAATGAAACATAAGGCGAGATTACACCCAAACGAGCGAGATTAAGCTTTATCTTCACCAATTGATTGAACCGGAAAATGCGCAAGGGGCACGTCTTCCACTCCCAAGCATAGGAGCGTCAATATAATAAAATATAACCGGTGAGTACCGGGTCGGATCACATGGATAAGTCGTTCTACATTCGCAAGTTTGATCGATAAAGAAAGATAAAACGTGTTACAACTACCTCGTTAAGTGGATGGAAGTGGGAAAACGTGTGATGAATCTACAATCCTATCCTAAGCGGGTAGGGTTAGAGAACCAAATGGGGATTTAGGATAGCAAGGCGAGGAGCATGGGTTGTAGGTTCATTAATTTTTGGTGTTCATCAAGCTCAACTTACCCACATATAACTCAATTGATCATCCGGCTAAGGAAACTCAATCGAAAAATTTAGTATTCAAGAACACGATAATTAGCAATAGGGATGGATGTATCATCATAGCACTAATCAAATTTAAACATGGTCTCTTCTCAAAGAATGCCCACTTGGGTCTTAGCCAATTAAAATGTGCCCTAATAATACATCCAACATCAACATTTAAAAATGAGCAAGAGGAAATTAGAGCTAAGATTAACAACCCATCATAATGAATCAAAACCCACACCAATCACATTACTCAATCATACTAAATAAGATGAAATTCATAGACAAATTTATCTCAAGTTCATTATGATAGAGAGATGCCAAAATACAAAGGGGAAAGAGAGATATCGCCCAAGATCTCCCTAAGATGAAGCCTTCCTTCCACCAATTTGCTCCTCCTCCAAGCTTTCACCAAACTCCCATGGCTTCTAACCCTAACCCTAGCCTATTGGGGAAGAAGGAGGCCCCAAAACCCCCAAAAACTCTAAAAATAGAACAGCCCGCTGGAAATTGCTCAGATGCGAAAAATACCCCAATTCCGACTTGTGGGCTTGCGGGTCGGGTCTCAGAGCGCCCGACCCGCACCAAAACAAAGCTGCACGCGCTCTTAGCATTTTCGGGTTGTGGGCATCGTGGGCGCATGCCCACTTTGCTTCCTAAAGCACGCGCCTGCTGCAACAAAGCGGAACGGGCCAGGTCGGAACCTGGCCCGTGTCGCCCGCCCGCTCTCGGGCAATGAAAGGAAGAGCAGGCCGGCCCGCTGGGTATAATAAAACCCCATTTTTTCAGCGGCCGGCTTCAAATTGCGAACGGGGCTCTTGCATCACCGCCACGTGGTGCCGCATGGTTACGCCACGTGGCGCCCTCAGATTAAACCCCTTTTTCTGTATTTTCCCCCCTTTTCTTCTCCAATTAATTCACCAAAAATACCCAGAAATTCCAGGAAAATCCCAGAAAATTCTGAAGAATCCCAAAGACTCCCAGGAGTACCTGAAAAATAGGGGAAGGAGAAATTAGTCCATATGATGATAAAATAAATATAATGGCTATTATAAAGCAATATTGACCTCCAATAATACATATAAATTATTCCAATGCTCAAATAACTCCCAAAAATGTCAATATGATTACAATAATAGCATGAGCATATGAAAAATACTAGGAGCCAATATGGACGATAAAATTTATACTGTGTGCAAAGAATGAGAATAAGCCCTAAATGAAACATAAGGCGAGATTACGACCAAAAGAGCGAGATTAAGCCCAATCTTTAGCACAAATGGGGCTAGTTAAGGGTATAAATTTACACTTTTCACTCCGATTCACACCCATAACTAGCTTTTTGCTAATCCCTAGTAAAATATGCGATAAATTCGGATTAAATTGAAAACTTGCACCAAACTCAAAATATCTGCATGGCATACTCCAAATGGTATTTCCAAATGATTCCAAAGCCAATATACATAATGTATGAAAGGAAATAACAAATGACGTTCTTCTCAATCCAATTAAAAGAAAAGTAAGGAAATAAGCACTGTATCACATTCTTTGGGATATATCACAATGGCAAGTTTCTAATTTTCATAAAAATAGCCAAACAAAATAAATTTCCTCTAAGTTGTGGGAGATTAGATTGCATCACTCATGTTGTTTATTCTTTCATTTATTCATTCATTTTTTCTTTTTTCCTTTTTTTTCTTTTTCTCTTTTTTGTATGTTTTATGTTTTTGTTTTTGTTTTGCATTCACGCAAAAATGCTATGAAATGTAAACACCGCCACCTTAGCATACACGCGATAACGCTATATGGGCAAATGGATGTAATGATCACCTAAATCTCATCGTTGGCGTACTCCCCAATGTTTCGTGGGGCCCCGGCTACTCGATTAGATTAGAAAGAAACATTCACTTATATAATCTCTCTTTTTCATTCTAAACATGAATTATCAACTCATCCCCCCACTCCTTATGAGGAAAACAAAACGTGCACCATTGGCCACACACAATCCAATTAAAAACTAAGCCATTCATCCCAAATCATGCAATCACTTACACCAAACTATTCCCAAATTATTTCAAAGAGAGTATCACAACATATAGAGTAGTTTCATACATTGCATATTAACATTTGACTCCAAAATAGAAAAGAAATTAAAACGTGCCAATCAAACATCGAAGAAGTTGATACCAAAATAATAATTCGAAAAAATTGCTTGGCATTAAGCATGTAGGGACTACGCATAAAGCTAGCGGCATAGGGACGAGGATGAAAAATATGATATGCAATAAAGAGCAATGGGTGATGGTAAAATGGAGGTATCTCGAAAAAAAATTTTATGCTAAACTCAAAATTCTAACAATCCTAAAGATTCTAACACTCTCCCCCCAACTTAAAATAAGCATTGTCCTCAATGTTGGAAGAGTATTAGATCTCGGTAAAAGATCCTAGAAAAGAAAAGAAAAGCATACAAAAGCACTAAAATAAAACATTTATTTATTTACACTATTGGAAAGAACACACCGTGGCAAAAGGCGGATCTCGGATGTATAACGGTTGGAGAAGTTGATCTATCAGCTCCTTTTGCTCATCTGCCAGCTGCTTTGGAGCTAGGCCTCCACCGGCCTCCTTGGATTCCAGCAATGCAACTCCCAGCCTCCCCTTTGGGTAATATGTGTCATGTAGGAGACGAGCTGCATCAATCCAAGCCATGTCCTCATGCCCTGTAAAAGCATTCCTAAACGGGTCGTCAAAATAAATAAAAGAATGTAAATGCAATGGACGACAATCTGAAGTAAATGTATATGGAAGTGAAAATTTGGGTTCAGAAATGCAAGGCATGAGATGGTGGGGTCTTCCATGAATAATGGTGCTAGGTGTGGCATGATACGCTGCCTCATGAGGAGGAGGAAGTGGATTCAGAAGAGAATCTGGAGGAGACGACGGCTCAGGCTCAACGTAGACCATCTCACAATCGTCCTCACTATCAGAAAGTGTAGGTTCTGCAGACCTCCCCAGACTATGAAGTGTATCCTGAAAATCACCATGAATGATAGCATAGTGCGTATCCTGAGGTGAAGGGTATATGACCTGCAGCACTGAAGTAGAAGGAAAGTCTGGCTCTGGCGCCGTCATGGTATATAAACTCAATCCCTCGCCAAAATCATCCTCATCATCGTCAAAGAAAACTCTCTCAGCAGTCCGTCCCATGCACTCGTACACCTCAAAATGGGCGGATGTAGTAGATGGGAAACAAAACTTAGGCTCTCCAATATCATCCATATCGCTCGTGCCTTCACATGCATCCACCACAACATCACCACCAACATAAAAATGCATCGTGTCCTCAACATGGTCGACACGTAGCACATCATCCATCTCCTCTGACTCATCCAAACGTATAT
Source organism: Scilla litardierei (assembly GCA_030789695.1). Taxonomy (NCBI): domain Eukaryota; kingdom Viridiplantae; phylum Streptophyta; class Magnoliopsida; order Asparagales; family Asparagaceae; genus Scilla; species Scilla litardierei. Next base: position 556,146,014 of record CM061142.1, read on the forward strand.
GCTCAAATTCTTATACTTGGCCCCAATGCACCCTCTTCACAGGTTTCTCTTGGTATTCCAAAGGGTCGCATTGGAATAAGCCCTCAGCTGGCTCCTCAGGCTGGACCTAAACCTTTGGACATCGTCCTCATACGCTGCAAGGTCCCTCAGGTAACACCATGAATCCTCGGTCGAATAATCAAAGAATTCTCCACTGCAGCTTATCTGCACGAAATCTTACCCAGATGGCGATAATCCTATATAAAATATCTGTAGGAGATGATCCTCGTGGAAACAATGGTGTGGGCACACAAGCATCAAAGCATTGAACCTCTGCCACGCCTGATGGTAGGCCTCTCCATCAGCTTAGGCAAAGCTCGCTATATACTGCTCCTTGGCTTGCCGCCGCTGTACCTGCTTCAAGAAAGTAGGCAAAAACACTCGGAGAAATTCAGCCTGAAATGACAACCAAGTAAAATGTGAGTCGAGAGACAATGAATCAAACCACAATCTAGCATTATCTTGCAATGAATAGGGAAAGAATCTAAAATATATACAATCATCACAGATAATCCCACCAAGACATGAATATATCCATTCTTCAAATTTTTTTATATGTAAATGAGGGTTCTTCCACCCCGAACCATGAAAGTATGGTGGGGGTGGGATATCCTCCAAATCAATGTCGGAAAAATCTGAAGAAGATGCCATTCTGTTTTTTAAAATTTTTTTCAAGAAAATGAAAATAAACAACTAAAAGACTCAATAAGTGGAAAATAAATAAAATGGAAATACACAACACTAAGAGATAGAAGTATCACACTAAAACTTTCAAAATCAATCAACAAATGCAAATAATAGAAACCGTTGTCCCCGGCAACGGCGCCAATTGATTGAACCGGAAAACGCGCAAGCGGCACTCCTTCCACTCCCAAGCGTAGGAGCGTCAATGCAATAAAATATAACAGGTGAGTACCGGGTCGGATCACATGGACAAGTCGTTTTACATTCGCAAGTTTGATCGGTAAAGAAAGATAAAGCGTGTTACAACTACCTCGCTAAGTGGAGGGAAGTGGAAAAACGTGTGGTGAATCTACAATCCTATCCTAAGTGGGTCGGGTTAGAGAACCAAATGGGGATTTAGGATAGTAAGGCAAGGAGCATGGGTTGTAGGTTCATTAATTTTTGGTGTTAATCAAGCTCAACTTACCCACATATAACTTAATTGATCATCCGGCTAAGGAAACTTAATCGAAAAATTTAGCATTCAAGAACACGATAATTAGCAATAGGGATGGATGTATCATCATAGCACTAATCAAATTTAAACATGGTCTCTTCTCAAAGAGTGTCCACATGGGTCTTAGCCAATTAAAATGTGCCCTAATAATACATCCAACATCAACATTTAAAATGGCAAGAGGAAATTAGAGCTAAGATTAACAACCCATCATAATGAATCACAACCCACATCAATCACATTACTCAATCATACTAAACAAGATGAAATTCGTAGACAAATTTATCTCAAGTTCATTACAATAAAGAGATGCCAAAATACAAAGGGGAAAGAGAGATATCACCCAAGATCTCCCAAAGATGAACCCTTCCTTCCACCAATTTGCTCCTCCTCCATGCTTTCACCAAACTCCCATGGCTTCCAACCCTAACCCTAGCCTATTGGGGAAGAAGGAGGCCCCAAAACCCCCAAAAACTCTAAAAAACAGAACAGCCCGCTGGAAATTGCTCAGATGCGAAAAATACCCCAATTCCGACTTATGGGCTTGCGGGTCGGGTCTCGGAGCGCCCGACCCGCACCAAAACAAAGCCGCGTGCGCTCTCAGCATTTTCAGGTTGTGGCCTTCGCGGGCGCATGCCCGCTTTGCTTCCTAAAGCGCGTGCCTGCTGCAACAAAGCGAAACGGGCCGGGTAGGAACCCGGCCCCTTTTTCGCCCGCCCGCTATCGTGCAATGAAAGGAAGAGCGGGCCAGCCCGCTGGGTATAATAAAACCCCATTTTTTTAGCGGCCGGCTTCAAATTGCAAACTGGGCTCTTGCGTCAGCGCCATGTGGCATAGCATGGTTGCGCCACGTGGCGCCCTCATATTAAACCCCCTTTTTCCTTGTTTTTCCCCTTTTCTACTCCAATTAATTCACCAAAAATACCCAAAAATCACAGAAAAATCTCAGAAAAATCTGAAAAATCTCCAAGACTCCTAGGAGTACCTGAAAAATAGGGGAAGGAGAAATTAGTCCATATGATGATAAAATAAATATAATGGCTATTATAAAGCAATATTGACCTCCAATAATATATTTAAATTATTCCAATGCTCAAATAGTTCCCAAAAAATGTCACTATGATTACAATAATAGCAGGAGCATATGAAAAATACTAGGAAGCCAACAAGGACGATAAAATCTATACTTTGTGCAAAGAATGAGAATAAGCCCTAAATGAAACATAAGTCGAGATTACGCCCAAAAGAGCGAGATTAAGCCTAATCTTTAGCACAAAATGGGGCTAGTTAGGGGGTATAAATTTACACTTTTCACTCTGATTCAGGCGTGGGGAAGGTGATCGGGGCGGCGGCCCCCGCTGCGAGGCGGGGGGGATGAGGACGACAACCCCCACCCCCCTCCTCTCCCCCGACGTGCTCTTGCTGCAAGCGTGAGGGGGGGAAGGGGACGTGCGCACCCCCACCGCCGTGGGCAGGAGGTGGGGGCGATGCGCCTGCATGATAGCCGTGAGGAGTGAGAAACCCGCCTTCAGGGCGGTGAAAAACGACGGCGGTCGACTGCAAGGCCACCAACGATGCCATTGGGGGGTTCAACAATTTTTATTTTAATATTTCAGATTGAAAACATGTTAAAAACATGATTTTTAGACGAAAAAATCGTCGAATATAGGCGATAGTCCTATTTCCACTCCGATCTTGCGAGATCTATGGAGAAAACTATCATGCGCATGATAAAAATTAGGTTTTTAGCTAGAAATACCTCTAGATCCATCCTCCAAATCTAGCGACGGTTGAACAAAGCCTACGCGTGGATGACGACGCCTGTTTGAGGTAGATGACGTCGCGAGCGTGGATCTCCCGCCTTCCCTTTGCTTTTGCAACGATCGGTATTTGTGGAAATATTATTTAGAGACTCATGCTGATAACTTGTTATGAATCATCATCGGGGGGAGGAACCCCCAGCTCTTTATTTATAGCAAGAGGAGGAGCGTACAGAGATAAGATACAATAAATACGGTCTTAAGATAAGACCCAGTCCTAACCAACTTATCAACATATCCATTCATAACAAATTTAAAGTATTTCAAAATACCAATATTTGATAGGCTAATATCAAAATAGAAATGATTTAAGGGACGAGTATCAAAAAAACCAGAGAAATAACCTAAAAAGTTATGTGTGTTGTGAACGAGAAACAGATTTGGAGAAGGGTTGAGGCTAGGAAACCCCTAGCCTCCTTTATATAGTATTCATAATGGGTACTCATGTGGGTGGATACCCAATAGGCCCAATGGGTCTTATTCATAACACTTGCCCTTATCCAACCAACGTGGTATACTCGACTTTATGAATACTGAATGATTCATTAGTACTACTGAGTATCTTAAAGGGTGGATAATTCTAGATCCAAGTTAAGGGTAACTGCCTCGTTAAAAACCCTTAGCTATGGAAAACCCTGTGGGAAAAAACCGATAGCGAAGGGAAAAGAGTACATCACTCCATAACTTCCCCTGATTTGGGGATGTGTCGAGGGGTGGATACTTCTGGATCCAGAGTCAATGTGGTTGCCTCAATAAAACCTTGACTATGGAAAACCCTGTGGGAAAAACCACTAGCCAAGAAAAAAGAGTACAACTCTATAGTTGACTCCCCCTTATCTGTTCAAGCTTCAGGCTTGCAAATATCCTATATATCTATACATTTATCTCCTATGTGTCTATACATCCATCTCATCTACAACATTCCGAAAGCAAAAGTAAAGTACAAGCATCACTCATCTATACAAGTTTCACTCATATATGGCAGTAGCTGAAACTGAAGGAGCGCTGCAAACTTGATAGACAGCTCCACGTCTCAATCGTCATTGTCTGCAAAGGTACTTCAGGACCTGGCTTTGTATGTTCTTGAACTGCTCCTTGGGTGATGAGCTTCTCGGGATGGTAGAAGGATGTAGACTTGGGAGGATTCTGTGTAGATCTTCAGGATGTGGACGTCCCTTTTATACTATTCATCGCGACGATCTGTAACCTGCATATGTAAATACATTTAACATGGAGGATTTTTCCTTGACCCTTGGAGATAGCGCAGAAGCTACATATCTCTGGTCCAGTAGCGCACTGCAGGCGCTGCACTGTACCTGGCTAATAGCTATACTGCTAACACTCAAAAGAGACACATGCAGTTGGCCAGGTAAAAGAGTGTTTCAAAGATACTTAAGGTACTTCTGGACCATATATATTCTTCCCCTCTTCCATCTAACGGAAAGGGGTCTTTTAATGTATATCCATACACCCAAATAGGTGTATTTGGTGGAGAATGATTTTAATGTTTCTTCATCAATCGTCATTGTATGAATTTTTCATCTTCGGGATGATTAATTAACGTCATCTTCAGGATGATAGTTCATTTCCAGGATAATAGTTCATCTTCGGGATGATTGTTCATCTTCAGGATGATTAATGTCATCTTCAGGATGATAGTTCATCTTCAGGATGATTAATGTCATCTTCAAGATGATAGTTCATCTTCAGGATGATAGTTCATCTTCAGGATGATTAATGTCATCTTCAGGATGATAGTTCATCTGCAGGATGATAGTTCATCTTCAGGATGATTAATGTCATCTTCAGGATGATAGTTCATCTTCGGGATGATAGTTCATCTTCAGGATGATTAATGTCATCTTCAGGATGATAGTTCATCTTCAGGATGATTAATGTCATCTTCAGGATGATAGTTCATCTTCAGGATGATTGTATTCTGTAAGCCAAGAATTTATGCCTAGCTAGGACTTTCATATCGTATCATATCATATTAGAAGATAAGCTTTAACAGATATTTCGGTATTTTCTCTTCAGGAGATCCGATAATATTTTGAGTTATTAAAATAATATCAATTCTTTTAATTTGCTTTCTTATAAACAATACTATGTTTAAGATGTGCAAACAACAACCTTTTAGTATGAGTCCTTTAAGGATCTCTGTCTAGGTTGTCTTTCCTTTAATCATATTTTTAATATATGTCCCAGAAAAAAAAGGAAAGTAAAGAAAGATTTTATACATGCAATTGAGGAAAATTTATATAGGTAATGTGTCACGCCCCGCTTTCCAAAAATGTGGAGACGAGACGTGAGAAGGTCCGCTCAGACTTGAAGCTGTGAAACTCCAAGTCTGATAAGCGTATAAATTATCATATGGCAGGTCCTTGCAACGCGAAACGAAACAACAATAATAATACAGGAAAGAGACAAAAGAGAAATCTCTGAATATCCATTGAATGAATTACAATATCACAGAAAAGCCACCAGGTTAAAAGGAAAAGAGTCTAAGGCCCAAACATGGCCAACAAGGTATAACATACATACAAAGGTGACACACACCGACAACTAACAGGAATCCTAAAACATAAAGGAAACTCAATAAGTCACCGGTGTCCACAAGACTCCTCCACAGCAAACACAACGTCCTCTGCAACAAGATCTGGCTCTGAGTCTACCATGTGACACCCAAAAGAGAGAGGGGCACATGTCAGCAAGTCTAAAAAGACTTGAGCAAGGAAACTGAAAGTAACTAACAACCTAGCACTTATAATATTAAGCAATGACATGGCAGTTAAGTATGATGCAACAGTTTAAAGGAAGAGACACGCACGCACGATGTAGAAAAAGCTAACAAATCACTAATTCACGAATCACTTATCACGATTATCACTTATCACGATTATCACTTATGCACTAGAGATTTCGCCTGCTGGCCGGAGTGTCGGATCAGGCCAACTCGGGGCTCAGGTGGCAGCATATCTCTTACCCCACCCATATGTGTCGAGCGTTGGGGTTTCCAACTAACTGAGCTCGCTTCTGGATCACGAGCCAGGAAGTGTATTTGGCATAGGGGTGCACCTAGCCGGTATCCGAGCGTTGGGGTTTCCAACTATAGGGCTCGCTTCTGGAACATGAGCCAGGAACATAATATTGTATCGTGTGCTACGCAATCACGATGAATAATCACTATGCAATGACATGAGCAGATATTCGCGTACCGGTAATTGAAATTAAACGTGACATACAAGCATGATGAAGGTGACGGACCAAGCTTCGTTGTCAAGCTGGGTCAATGGCGTCTAGACAGCTATCCTTTCACCGTCTAGTCTCTTTTACGCTAAAGCAAGGTAATAGCCTAAGACATGGCCCAAATCAAGAGATGCAAGTTTCACTTGCCTGGCACCGAGGAGAACGATCAACGAAAGCACATCACACAAACTTGTTATCTACGGGAATGGATCACTGTCTTGGAAAAACAACATTAGAATGGTAACTAATCCGTATTCACAATCAAACCCTACGATTTCTAATGATCCATTTTATTAGGGTTTCACAAATATCAAGTGTGGGTTATGAGATTATTAAAGGAAGAATACTACCCGTGAAGAAGCGGAGGAACGACGCCGAGAACTACGGCGACGGAAGAACGATCCGGCTCAGATCTGGAAATGGGGAAAATCTGGAGAAATGGGTTTGGATGAGGCTTTTGGGGATTTGATGAGGGTTTGAGGTTGAGGAGAGGTAGGATATGTGAAATGAGGGTTTGGATGATGATGGATGAGCTTGGGATGAAGGATCAATGGTTTGGGGAAGAAGGGGGCTCAATGGGGGAGAAATTAGGGTTTGGGGTGATGAGGAAGAAGAAGAAAACGTTTGGGGCGTATTTATAAAAAAGTGTGGTGGCTAGGGCAAAACTAGGGTTTCCTGGGCTGATTAGTCGGTCAAAGAAGGATGGCTGACCGACTAGCTTGGGAACTAGTCGGTCGGTTGATCAACGCAGACTGACTAAGAATAAACAGTAGCTCGCTCAGAAAAACTGGACTATGAGTTAGTCGGTCGGTGAAGGCTTGTCAACCGAATAGTTTGAGAACTAGTCAGTCGGTGAGTGTTCATTGACCGACTAAAGGCTGAATTCTGAGAGAGATCATGGAAATGAGAGTTAGTCGGTCTGAGAAAGATTCCTGACCGACTAGTTTAGCATCTAGTCGGTCGATGGTTGTTCTTAGACCGACTAAGAGTAATCTGTAACTCCAGAATAATTGATTGAATGAACTAGTGGGTTCCAGTTGATTTCCTGACCGACTAGTTTGGAAACTAGTCGGTCGGTTGATCTTCTTGAACCAACTAACGTGCACGAAAGTCTCGAAATGGAGCGCGAAGGTCCGGGATGAATTCTAAGGTTTCTAGGATCAACCTATCGCTAAGATATGATCGATATGAAGCTCGTCACGAGTGACTTACTCCGAGTTCAATGATTCTAAGGAAGAAGCTAGAAGATCACATCAAAAGGAATGAAAACGAAAGCTAGGAAATCTCAACGAGATGAATGAAAGCGAGAACTATGGAAATGGAAACCACACAAGGAGAGAACCCACCATCACAAGCAAAACACACTGATAATCCAATCATACAAAAACCAGTCGTTACATCCTACCCACCTTAGAATAAAGTCCATCCTCGGACTTTCTAACATTTATATAGTCGCTCTGGTAACTACCCTCAACCAATATCACATCATAAATTCAACCAAGTACTTTCATTTCGAGTGCATATATATATGCACTAGAAATCAAATATTACTACCACTACACACATATTTTCACGCACATAGTACACTCATACTTATTATAGCCAATCAATTTCATACACGTATTTAAATTACATATATATAGTCAATATATTTATACAACAATAAACACGTATTACTTACTATAAGAAAATAACCAAGCCTCTCTTATTTGAAAATAATTTCACATTTATTTAGTCATTCTAATACATGCAAATATTTCACCATATTTTCACCTCACATATAGTCCTATAACTATATATTGGTATAGCCACCCACAATCGTGTGCATAACACAACCAAGCACAAACAACTCAAACACCATACATACATCATCCGTCACTATTCACCACCACATACAATTATACCAAAGTACATAGAGTATACCCACTCAAGCTTGAGTGAGACTCAAATCATAGCAGGACATTTATATGCGTAACACAGTATCCATACACATACCCATACCACTCCAAGGCATACACATCCACGTATCACATATTTTCACACCATATCCATCCATTTATAATTACCATATCAACACATCAACTACATACAAGTTTAAGAGATGCAATAGTCGGGTATACCTCCTGATATACACGCATACGACATCTCATAAAACAAGTAGTACCAATCAAAATTATCATTCTGTTATCATACGTATATCACATCATACTCAAGCAGAAAATTACCTATACACAACATACAAATGCCAACACACATACCACTATATACACACCACGAAATCAACACTACGACGACATAACCACTTAACTAATGGGCCCACCAAACTATAACAAGGTTGACGCAGGCAACGACAAGCTCTATGGGCTAGACAATAGGAAAGAACCGAACCTAGATCATGACGAATAGAAAGATCGAAAACATGGGTTCAGCTAGGACGAAGATAAAGAGCCAAATTTGGTTAGGGGAATCAGGGTAAGACTGTGAATGTTTAGGTGGAAAGATGATGCAATGATACCCTTAAGGAATACGTAAAGAAGGTAGTGTAAACAACATAAGTTAAAATACGTGAATTCGAATACCGTTGTACTTCAAAAAGTCGAAGTCCTTGTTTGTATAAAATTATTTAGAGGTCGATAAACAAGTTGTTTGAAAACGAGTTTGAGACGAATATACGTAATAAGAGGAAAAGTGGTTTATTGGCTTATATAAAATCATCATGAGGAAAAAGGAAATCATTTACTCGAACATTAAAACATAGGTCAGAAATGTTATGCGGCAGCAACCTAAAAATTTTGGAAAAGTTTTGAGATTCGAAGATTGAAATCAGATCAAGTATAGTGTGGAGAATTTAAGCGCATGCTAAAGGTTTCCGAATCTTAAAAACTGAAGAGAAATCCCAAATAAACCATATCGAAAATACTTTTAGAGAAATCCGGATTTGCCAACAAAATTGATTTATACAAGATCTTAATGTACGAGCAAAACGAATGTGGTACCGATATATAAAAATAATTGGAGTCATATTTCAGAAATTATCTTAAAAGTGTGTATGGTGAATGGAAAGATAATATCTTAGTAGTATGGAAAGAGAAAAGGATATTTAAACTCATCAAGTTAGTATTAAAACTTTTAAACCGTTTTATGAAGGGTCTAAGTCAGGAATGATTTCGAAATAGTAATTTTTTTTTCCAAAAATCTGAAATATGGAAAATGTTGAGCATAAAATCGACTTGCTAAAAGCCGAAGTCCAAAGGGACTTGAAAAGTTTATTAAGAGTAAGCACGAGGTGTTTTCGAATAAAATTCTAAAGGCACAAGTAAGAAAAGAAATTATGAATCGAGTTCGGAAAATAGAAATACGGTTCAGAATGATATTGGTATATGAAAAGGGACAAGACATTTATATCGATACTAAAGTATATGCTGAAAATATTATAAACTTCTAATCTAAAAATCTCAACACAAGTTTCGATATTTAAAAACATAAATAATTTAAGTCGGTGAAGGAGCATGAAACCTTACATATATCAAAAGTGTTTCGAACAAATTTAAACTTAACGAAAGAAGAAGATCGAAGATACTTTTAGAGAAATAAGGATTCGCCAAAAGAACGTGTTGGTATAAAAACTTTTGAAGTACGAGTACGACGAACCTATAATTGATACAAAAATTAGTTGAAGTCCATTCAGTTTGGAAAAATACCCCTAAAGGTATGTAAGATAAGTGGTTAAAAATAAATTTTTGTAGTTAGGAAAAAGGACGGTATATCGAACCATCAGGATAGTAATAAAGTTTTAAAAAATCGAAATGCGAAAGATACATTGTTAGAAAAATAGTACAAGATAGTAATTTTAAAATTACGACCAAAAGTCTTCAAAATTCAAGAACGACTTTTAACTCCATCGAAATTTAGGGAGACATATTTAAAGAAGTTTAGAACAAAATTTAAATTGAGTGAAACTTCAAATAAGGAAAGCATTCGAAAATAACTTTGGAAGAATCAAGATTTGCAACGGAAAACATTTGAAAGATCAAGGATAATTGTAATGAGGTGGTCATGTGAATTGAGGACAAGGGAAGTGGTTACGGAAACGTAATTTTCCAAAAATCTGTAGTCGGGAAAATGTTTGAACATAACTTTGATTTGTTGAAAGCTGAAATCATCTGTGACTTGAAAAGTATATTAAGGGAGCGCGACGAGTCATTTGAATAGCTAAATAAGAAAGGACAATTCATAAATCGAATTTGGAAAATAGAATTGCGGCTCAGAATTAAATCGATTTATGAAAAGGGACAAGATATTCAAATAGGTATGATAGGTATAGGTTGTAAAACATTATAAAACAGTAATCAAAATCTCGTCAAAACTTTTGAATTTCAAAAATTAATTTAAGTCAACGAAAGAGTACGAGATATAAGTATACATATAACAATTGAAATTTCATTTAGCTTGGAAAAGATTTTAAAGTATGTATGCTATGCGATTAAAATGGATCTCATAGTTAGAAAATGGTATATCGAATTTTCCAAAATAGTATTGGAGTCTTTAAACCGAAATGCGAAAATATAGACAAGAAAATGGTTACGAGATAGCAATTATAATTACAACCATTAGACTCCGAAATCTACAAGGAATTTTGACTCAATCGAAAAGTGAGAAATTCAAGTATATACGTAGCGGGTTTAAAACAAAATTTAAACTTAGCAAAAACTTTAATAAGGGAAATAGAAAAATAACTTTAAAAGAAATTAAGCTTTGCGAATGGGGACATTTGAAGGATCAACGATTATAGAAACGTGGTGGTCATGGGAATCGAGGCAAGGGATTTGGTCGGATGATCAAAGCATAAACACGCCTAGGATATGACTTAGGAAAATCTACGGAAACTCCTACGGTCAACCAACTAAAGATTATGGAACTAAGTGCTAAGACTTCCATAAGGGCTAGACAGCGATGAAATGAGTTCAGCTTGGTCCGAAATCGATGAACCCAAGCGAGAGACCAAAGAATTCTAGAAGTCTACCCTAGTCAAAGCTAGACAGGAACCACTAAGGTAACTCCTACGACGACCAAATCAACTCCTAGCGAGGAGTCTAACTAACAATCAGGGGCCTCTAACTAGCAAGCACGGACGTCTAACGAAGTCTTCCTACCACCTAGTGACATAGGAAAACTACTAGACTCAAGGCTTATAAAATGGATGTTCTAATTTATTTAATGGACATTCCATAATTATTATCATTGTTCCGATAGTTCACATTTGCAAATGTACCTGCATGGGCCAACAATAAAACCTGTCACGCCCCGCTTCCCAAAAATGTGGAGACGAGACGTGAGAAGGTCCGCTCAGACTTGAAGCTGTGAAACTCCAAGTCTGATAAGCGTATAAATTATCATATGGCAGGTCCTTGCAACGCGAAACGAAACAACAATAATAATACAGGAAAGAGACAAAAGAGAAATCTCTGAATATCCATTGAATGTATTACAATATCACAGAAAGGCCACCACGCTAAAAGGAAAAGAGTCTAAGGCCCAAACATGGCCAACAAGGTATAACATACATACAAAGGTGCCACGCACCGACAACTAACTGGAATCCTAAAACATAAAGGAAACTCAACAAGTCACCGGTGTCCACAAGACTCCTCCACAGCAAACACAACGTCCTCTGCAACGAGCTCTGGCTCTGAGTCTATCATGTGACACCCAAAAGAGAGAGGGACACATGTCAGCAAGTCTAAAAAGACTTGAGCAAGGAAACTGAAAGTAACTAACAACCTAGCACTTATAATATTAAGCAATGACATGGCAGTTAAGTATGATGCAACAGTTTAAAGGAAGAGACAAGCACGCACGATGTAGCAAAAGCTACCAAATCACTAATTCACGAATCACTTATCACGATTATCACTTATCACGATTATCACTTATGCACTAGAGATTTCGCCTGCTGGCCGGAGTGGCGGATCAGGCCAACTCAGGGCTTAGGTGGCCGCATATCTCTTACCCCACCCATATGTGTCGAGCGTTGGGGTTTCCAACTAACTGAGCTCGCTTCTGGATCACGAGCCAGGAAGTGTATTTGGCATAGGGGTGCACCTAGCTGGTATCCGAGCGTTGGGGTTTCCAACTACAGGGCTCGCTTCTGGAACACGAGCCAGGAACATAATATTGTAGCGTGTGCTAGCAATCACGATGAATAATCACTATGCAATGACATGAGCAGATATTCGCGTACCGTTAATTGAAATTAAACGTGACATACAAGCATGATGAAGGTGACGGACCAACCTTCGTTGTCAAGCTGGGTCAATGGCGTCTAGACGGCTATCCTTTCACCGTCTAGTCTCTTTTACGCTAAAGCAAGGTAATGGCCTAAGACATGGCCCAAATCAAGATATGCAAGTTTCACTTGCCTGGCACCGAGGAGAACGATCAACGAAAGCACATCACACAAACTTGTTATCTACGAGAATGGATCACTGTCATGGAAAAATAACATTAGAATGGCAACTAATCCGTATTCACAATCGAACCCTACGATTTCTAATGATCCATTTTATTAGGATTTCACAAATATCAAGTGTGGGTTATGAGATTATTAAAGGAAGAATACTACCCGTGAAGAAGCGGAGGAACGACGCCGAGAACTACGGCGACGGAAGAACGATCCGGCTCAGATCTGGAAATGGGGAAAATCTGGAGAAATGGGTTTGGATGAGGCTTTTGGGGATTTGATGAGGGTTTGAGGTTGAGGAGAGGTAGGATATGTGAAATGAGGGTTTGGATGATGATGGATGAGCTTGGGATGAAGGATCAATGGTTTGGGGAAGAAGGGGGCTCAATGGGGGAGAAATTAGGGTTTGGGGTGATGAGGAAGAAGAAGAAAACGTTTGGGACGTATTTATAGAAATATGTGGCGGCTAGGGCAAAACTAGGGTTTCCTGGGCTGATTAGTCGGTCAAAGAAGGATGGCTGACCGACTAGCTTGGGAACTAATCGGTCGGTTGATCAACGCAGACCGACTAAGAGTAAACAGTAGCTCGCTCAGGAAAACTTGATTATGAGTTAGTCGGTCGGTGAAGGCTTGTCAACCGACTAGTTTGAGAACTAGTCGGTCGGTGAGTGTTCATTGACCGACTAAAGGCTGAATTCTGAGAGAGATCATGGAAATGAGAGTTAGTCAGTCTGAGAAGGATTCCTGACCGACTAGTTTAGCATCTAGTCGGTCGATGGTTGTTCTTAGACCGACTAAGAGTAAACTGTAACTCCAGAATAATTGATTGAATGAACTAGTCGGTTCCAGTTGATTTCCTGACCGACTAGTTTGGAAACTAGTCGGTCGGTTGATCTTCTTGAACCAACTAACGTGCACGAAAGTCTCGAAATGGCGCGCGAAGGTCCGGGATGAATTCTAAGGTTTCTAGGATCAACCTATCGCTAAGATATGATCGATATGAAGCTCGTCACAAGTGACTTACTCCGAGTTCAATGATTCTAAGGAAGAAGCTAGAAGATCACATCAAAAGGAATGAAAACGAAAGCTAGGAAATCTCAACGAGATGAATGAAAGCGAGAACTATGGAAATGGAAACCACACAAGGAGAGAACCCACCATCACTAAGTTTTCTTTAAGCATAATTATTTATCTTTTTGTTTATGTTTGTTTGTCATCATCAAAAGGGGGAGAATGTTGAGTATTGGACTTCTCCCTACTTGGTGTTAATGATGAGCAAACATAAATACTTGTGACTAATCCCCTATTTACAGTTAATCCATTGCCTAAGCTTATTATGAAGCTCTACTTGCAATGGATGACACTCAAAGATCATTGAAAGCAAATGAAATGGATTGGATGATCGTAGTCGGTAATTGAAGCTCCTAGAAGACTTCAAGCACATGCATTGGATAGAAGAGAGAGTTCATCAAATGTAACTTTCTTATTTCTCTTCTAGTATGTAGCTTAGAAGTAAAACATTGTTGGAGCACACACACACACACATCTTCATTTTAGTCTTAGGATATCATTAGATCAATGTTCCTTAGACTCCAATTCATTTCAATCTAGATTGTGCATGTTATGTTTACAACAGTCGACTGCTGAACGATTTACAGTCGCCTGTCACAAAACAGTCGATTGTGTTTTGTTCTACAGTCGCATGTTATGCACAAACTTTTTAAGTCTAGCTTTTGGGCTTTTCTGTTTTAACTCTTACAGGCGACTAATGAACGATTCACATGTGCTTGTCCAAGTGACAGTCGACTGTGTTTTGTTAATTAGTCGCATGTCTATCTTAAGCCCAAATTCTAACTCTCTGATTAATTTGGCCAGTCAACTATTGTTGTATTTACAGTCGACTATCCAATGTAGCAGTCGACTGTCAATGCTTCAACAGTCATTTGTCTTTGAGCCTATTTGATGACTCTACTCTCTGGAAAATCTCAGGGTTTTGACAGTCGTTTGTAAAAAGAATTACAGTCGCATGTTCAGTTTAACAGTCGACTGTCTTCTCTTCATCAATCATCTGTTTTGTTCTCCCAAACTTTTTTCAGCTTTCATCAACTTACCCAACTTGCGGCCAATCGCCTATAAAAGGATTTATAGTCACCTGTTGTTTCAACAGTCGACTGTCTATACTTCATCAGTCGACTGTCCACATGGTAAGTTACTGTTATGAATTCTCACCTATCCTCTGTCACTGTGCAGCAGTTGACTGTGATTTATTCAACAGTCGATTGTTGCGGGAGCAGATTCTATCCGTTGAGTTTTTTCTCGCGGATTTCAAAGGGGGTTTTGCAGATTTTGTTTAAGGGGTTTGAGAAACCTATAAAAGAAGCCTCTACTGTTTCATTGAGAGGCTAATGAACTAATTCATCTCTTGCTCAAACATTCAAGCTTTCATTCTCTCAAGATCAAAATCTTTCAAATCCTAAAGCCCTAGAATTCCAATCTTCAATCTCTTGCTCTCCAACCTAGAACCAAAGAGATATCTTCTAGGCATTTGGTGCAGTCAAGAGAAAGGTCTTTCCTCTCTTCCAAGAGAGTCATTCAACACACAATACACTTCTCCTTCAAGTTCTACTTCAAGGCATAGGTGATTGTAAGTGTTGTTTTATTTCATACTTTCATAACTTTTGTTATTGGTTTTACTCTCGGTTTGTGAGAGTAGGTTGCTGCTCCCAAATTGTGGGAGTAAAGGACAATCGATTGTATTTCGATTTAACTTGTAGGGTTGCTACAAGTGGGTTTTAAGGAAACCTCAAGTTAGGATTCTAACTTGAGTATCCGGTTGTTAACCAGGTGGAAGGGACGTAGGATTACCGGGAACAAGTCGGGAAGTGACTTGGGTAATCCGAACCCTTGAAACATCCTTGCATTTGCATTTGTTTCATTTTGGGTTTATTTCTATTCCGTATTATTTTGTTGGTTAGGAATTTAAATTGGTGTAACTATCTTTTTAAATTACATAAACACTATTCAACCCCCTTCTAGTGTTTTCCCCATAACCAAGGTCCTTACATCAGATGTCGAGTAGCATCACAGACCACACCATCTAGAAAAACACTAAGCCATTTCAATTTGAGAATGAGAGATAATATGCATTACATTACAATGATAAAATATATGTCAAAACATGAATGCTACAACTGGACTAGATTCTTGAGGCAGTAAGTATCGACGATAAACTAACCAACGAGAATGGACACAAAGGCAACCATGAAGATCAAGAAGTTTGAACCGCAAAAAAGAAGCCCTATGGAGCAGACGACCCCAAAAGGATACAAAGACCTCTCCACTGCAGTATTGCTCATCCAAGTACCTTTAAAGAACATAAAGACTGCTAAATTCACCACATTCCATCTGGCATGCCCAC
Source organism: Scilla litardierei (assembly GCA_030789695.1). Classification (NCBI taxonomy): domain Eukaryota; kingdom Viridiplantae; phylum Streptophyta; class Magnoliopsida; order Asparagales; family Asparagaceae; genus Scilla; species Scilla litardierei. The sequence continues at coordinate 556,162,180 of CM061142.1, forward strand.
TATATCCCATTCTGTTTAGGTTGTTTACTACAAAAGAGTGGCAGTTTCACGTGAACAATCTGATGTTCTTGGTCTTCGTCATCTCGGCAGGAGCTGCCGAGGTCTCCTTAAATGCATCTATGATGGCGTGAATGACATGTTGGTTAGGGGAAGAATCCCAGCAAGCCCAGAAGCTCTTATAGCAGACGAAGCAGGAGCAGCCCAATTTAAGGGGGTGGTTGTTTTTGTTCTTCTTGTTCTTCTGTATGTCCATGTATTTCTTGTCGGAGCATCAGCAGCCTAAGAGATAGGCAAGCACTTCCTGCTCCTCGATAAAGATGGCCGAGGCCAGGGCCATGAGAGCGGTAGGGCGGGCCGAGAGATGGGAGGATGGAGGTGGGGGAGGGGTGGGGAGAGGGGTGGGGAGAGGGGTGGACCCTCTTGGCCCCTTTGTTGGGGGAGCAGAGCTTCTTCATTTCAGAGAGACGATGCCCTCGACCATCCCCCATCGTTCATCCCAGGGGTCCACATCAACGACATATTCTTCTATCGTATGGAGCTCTGTGTCATTGGTCTTCATGGGCATGTCCAGGCTGGCATTGATTTCGTGATCCCTGGCCAGTGCCTCAACGGTGAGCCCATCACTACGGTCATCATCATCTCTGGGGAAAGAGAAAGAGAAGGCAAGTCGAGCAACCACAGCATAGCAGCAGTAGTAGCAGCAACAACAACAACATGGCTCTATGGTGATTGTGGCTGATAGTTATGAAACTTGGAGCTTGGTGTGGTGTTTGATAATGCCACAGATCAGTCAGGCAGCGGCAACAGTAGCAATCCATTGTCGTCGTCGTCTGATGATGTATTTTCTCTTGAAGAACTACAACCCAACATTGATGCCTTGCCTAGCTTGATGTTGCTAGTATTACCACCACCATCAGGTATTGAGGCATGTCCATCTTCTTCGGTTCCTTTGGTGACTGAAGCTGATTATGTCCAACATTGGCCCAATTTAGATCAAGATTGGTCATTTGACCCAATCCTGGAGATAGAATTAGATAGCCTTTCGCTTGAGGACCTCCTCCAGCAAGATGTTCATGCCATGGTGCCATCTGGTGGGTGCTATCTATTTTGAATAGCCTTTTCTCTGAGGGATATATGGATGTCGGTATATTAGTTTTGTTTCATTGGCATACAAATCCTCTTGTTTTCAACAAGATTAATCGGAATTCTTTTCCATAAAGCAAAGGAGAGTAAGATTAACCGCTATGTTGATGGTTATAAGAGGCAATTTTTCTACCGTTTTGGGTATTAAATTGAAATATAACATAAACGTTAGGGTATTTTTTGTGATTTCCCCTATGAGAAACGAGGGGAGGGGTAAAATAGTCCAGATTTCAGTCTTTTAGATGGAAAATAGAAAAAAGGTATCAAGTTAAACCCAACATATAACGTTAGGGATTAAATATGTACAACTTAAAAGTTCATGGTATTAACTTGAAAAATAACCCAAAAGTTAGGGTATTTTTTTGTGAATACCCAAACATATAACAGCCCCGCCAGCAGATCTGATTCCGATCCTCAGCCCGGTTCCATTTGCTAAGTGGGGCATCGACATCCTCGGACCGTTCCACCCGATGGCCACCGGAGGAAGGAAGTACCTGGTTGTCGCCGCTGACTATTTCACAAAGTGGATCGAGGCGGGGCCACTAGCGCGCATCACCTGGGTAGACATGAAGAACTTCGTCCGGAAGTCGATTATATGCCGCTTCGGGGTACCCAGCTCCATAGTAACGGACAACGGGAAGCAGTTCGACTCCGTGGACTTCAGAAGTTTCTGCTCGGATTGGGTGGTCTCGCCCCGAGATACACACGTACCCGGGACAAGCGACTCGTAGTCTTACCGTAAGCACACGGTGTAGCGGCGAGCAGGTATCGAACTCAGGAAGGAACAATGACAGTGTCTCCTTTCAATCACCTAGCTATCAAAATGGTCGAGAATAATTTGGGATAAAATTGTCACAATCGTTCGAATGTCGATAGAAATATCAATAAAATAAAGCGCCTAGGGGTAGGGAATCCCCGCTACGGACTGTATCTCATCGTTGTGATTCGTAGGTTACATCATTGCTAGACTTGAATTTTAGGTGAAATAGTCGCAACTAAATGTAGAACCAAGCTCACGCTCTCGCGATATTGCCGGTCTATAGCGAACCTAGGGTAGGGCCCAATCTCTTGCAAACCCTAACCTAAGCCGCTAGCGTGAAGAATGACATCATCGTTCAATCGTACCTCGAGCCCACTCTTGTACAAACTCGAGCTACGACCTAGGTTGAGATAGTTCCTACCCATCCAATCTCTTGCAAACGGATATTGGTATAGAAACACGATTAAAAATCCTAGCTTTGGCCCAATCTCTTGCAAACCAATTCTAGAGAATTCCAATCGTAAATCTAAATCGAATTTCTAGGGCTTCCTATCAATTGGGACCCAATCTCTTGCAAATCCCAATCAATATGAATCCCTAGCTATCCGTAATTAATCAATCCCAACCTAACCCTAATCAATTCTAGCAAGAATTTCACCAATTCATCACAATTTAGAAATAGGGTCCATAGGGTTCATCCCTATGCCATAAGGCGATAAAACTACTCACTAATCATCATGCAATTCATGAGAAAATCAATGACAAAATCAGCACAATTCATTGCAATAGAGAAATTATCAACAAAATGGAGTTTTTGATAAGAAGAGAGACAAACCAATGAGAATCCAATAGCATCCAACAAAAATAACCTTTTAATCTCCAAGAGAAAAGCTAAATGTAATGATCTAAAAAAACTCTCAAAAAGGCTGCCAAAAAGTATCAAAAAGTCCTCCTAAACTAGGGTAAAAACTGGGTTTAAATACCCCTCAAAATCGCCCAAAACATCGTGACAAAAATGCCCCTGCGTAGCCCAGAAATCACACTTTGCGCAGCAAGCGGAGCGGCTCACTCGGCCGAGTGACAAATGTCACTCGGCCGAGTGACAAACCCTGTACATTTACAGTAAGTCGGGGATTTTCGGGGGGCTGTCTTCGGAGGTGACTCGGCCGAGTGGCTTCACTCACTCGGCCGAGGGGCATTTCATGCTCGGCCGAGTCGGAACCCTCAAAATCCTGACGGATTCCAGTAAGTCTGCTCCTTTGATGGGTGGATTTTCCCGTGCCACTCGGGCGTGGGGATTTCCATACTCGGCGGAGTGGACTATCGTCCCTTGGCCAAGTGCACGCTGATTTCCTTATGTGATGCGTGTCCGGTCTGGTCGACCAAGCGGTCTTCTTGCTTCGGCCGAGTGAGTGCTTCACTCGGCCGAGTGACATGCTGTAGATGCCCAATCTTCATCATTTCGCCTCCTCGTCGCTCCTACGAAGTTCCTTCTTTTTCCACTCGTCTTCCATCGCTGAATAGCCCTCAAAAGAGCCTTGGGTGACACTCTGGAGTGTGTGCGAATCCTCTGATCTCAAAATCACTCCGAATCGTTCCATATCTCCTGAAATACGACAAAAACAAGAAATCGTGAAAAGCATCGCAATATTGTCGAATAATAGTGAAAAACACGATATGAGCGATCAAAGTGGCATGCAAACATGCAGAAAAAGGGTGTAAAATATGGAGTGATCAAAATCCCCCAAGTTTACCTCTTACTCGTCCTCAAGAAAGATTAGTAAAAAGCGAACCCGACGGGCAAAATAATGGAAAAGAAGGAAAATAAAAATAAAAATAGAATAGAAAGCGAAGAAGGGGGTGCTAGATCACTTTTCTCAGGACGTGGGGTTTGCCTATTCATATAGCATACATCGAATATAAAACACATGTCACAGACTTTTATTTCGATATCATAGTATAATGATGCATTCGAAATAGAAAACCCCAAAAATATCAAAATAGCATGAAATATGGAATCATTCTAGGATTAACATCGTCTGAAGCATCTAAAGCGGTATGCATAGTCATAGATCACACACTTTTCAATGAATGCTTTCTATAAGGAGTATAAGAGATATCACACGATATGGAATAGCAAAAATAGAAAAGTATGGTTTTAATGAAATGAATGCTAAATGTCGATTTCTGGATTTCGTAAAACTTTGGCAATCTCACCGAGTATAGTAGATTACTTAGCCTAGGTTGTCATGCACCGTCAAGTAGTCACTCTCTCACACATCATTGGATCTTCTTCCCCAAGCTTATCCATAAGTGTGGTGGCATAAACAAATCAATATGTACATTCTCCATTTCTTTTGAAGCTCCAAAAAAAGTAAAAATAAAAACAAAAGAGGGAAGAAAGAGAGAAATAGTATGAGATGTGATCGTTATAAACTTCTTTTCTCTTTTCTTTTCTTTGTCTTAATTTTTCTCTTTTTTTTGAATAAACATATATACATAAGCGATCCCAAATCAAAAGAGAGAAGGATATACATGTATATATATTTTTTCTTTTTGATTTTGGGGATTTGGAGCATGAAAATTAATATCGGTGGAAATGCCGATAATAGACTTGCTAAGGGGGGGATTCACCAATGAATTTTAAGTAGAGAAATAATGCTCAAGATATGTGGAGAAAGAAATAAATGTATCACTCGGTTCACTCTATAGGACGTGCACGCCAACTTTCAGCAGAGTAATATAATCTACTCAGTTTAATCTCAAAAAGTAAACTAGTCCAGATATATCGTCCTAGCAAACATTCAATCAACCTGAAAGTGAAGCGTACAATTCATGCAATAAGAAGTGATATGAGAAAGAAAAGCAGTACTCCAGATATAAGCAATCAATGCATGAAGCTTGGAGTGTTTTCTACGATAAGCATACATATGAATCATCAGATATCAGCTAATAACAGAATTTCATCCATATTCATACAGAAAAAGAGTGGGTTACTATTTCTAATGCAAAGCAGGACATAGCACATGTTATCTGAAACAAAAGCTATGTCGTGGCAAAATAGCATGCACATAGAGATAGGCTAACACCACGTCATCATCATCACAGAAAAGTCATCTCTAGCAAAAGATGAAAGAAATAAAGATAAAAGAAAATAGAACTATATATACAATGCAGCATACTCAAAAAAGATAAGAAAACGTGATGCATGATAAAAAATGAAAAAGTGGTGAAAATAAGTGCAAAAGTGGGAAAAAAGTGGGAAATCAAAAATAAAGGGTGTCAAAAAAATAAAAAGTGTGAGAACTCACTCCCCTAAGCTGAAGTGCACAGTGTCCTCAATGTGCGAAGTGTAGCACACCGCGAGACGTGAAGTGGGTGGGGTGGGTGAGGATTCATGCATGATGAAAAAGAAAGAAAAACAAAAAGAAAAAAGATGTGAATGAATGTGATGCATGCAAAGATCAGTATGGTGCAGATATAAGTGTCTCCAAAAAGTCTCTCCCTCACTCCCAAAAAGATATAAAAAGATATGATCAGAAAGGCACCAAAGTAGTATGAGGAGGATGGGGCAAAATCACCAGGCCCAAGAACAAACGGGTAGCAAAACGACGAAAATATCAGATGCATCAAGAGTGTGCCTAAGCTGGTGGTGGTGCACCAGCACCGTCCTGTGGCGGAGGTGGTGGTGGTGGTGGTGGGCGTGGTAGCTGCTGGGAGGGTGTGGGCGGTGGAGGCAGACGTGCCAGAATCTGATTCAGGCAAGCCTGAATACTGGGAAGGATGGTGACGCGGGTCAGCACGGCGCTGACCGTGGCGGAGAGAGCCCTAAAGTCTCCTCTGAGTCCACTAACAGCCCCCTCAAGAGCACGAATGCTCTGAACTAGAGTGTCTGGGGGTGGTGGAGCAGAGGGATGCACAGGTCTAACAGGTGAAGTGCGGGGCTGTCTCTGGCGGGCAATGTAGAGGACGGTGCCAGCAGGAAAGTGTGGAAGGGGTGCTGTGCTCGCTAAGTGATGCCCAGCCTTGGTGTGAGGCTAGGACGTAGGCTGGGTCAAAGCAGATGCAGCAGCAGCACAGAGGTGGAAGTCAAAATGGGCGATGAGGCAGCAGGAGAGGTCAGTGACGCAGACGTGGGGACAGATGTCACGACGCTCTCGGTAAAGACAGGGGCGGTGGAGACCAAAAGGTCGACGACTGGGAAGGCAGTGTAGGGCACAAAAGATGGCTCCCCAGGAGTCGAGAATAGCAATCGGGAGAGGGTCTCCACGACGGCAGTAAAGGAAGACTCGCCGCTCTCAAGAATGGTGGGTGGACGCTCGGGGCTCAGTGTGGTAATGGGCTCGATGGACATAGGCTCAGTGGTGGTGGTGATGGTGGACGACTCAGCTAAGGTGCTCCCGACACTAACACACGTGTGGACAGAGGTGTCGGGAGGTGCAGACAGTGCAGGGGCAGGCTGAGGGAACACGTGGTCAACAGGTGGTGCAGGGGGTGCCTGCTCAGCATCCTTGGGCTCAAGCACGTAGGCAGCGGGGATGAGGAGATCCATCGCTGGAATCCAGTCCCCGTGAGCCGGTCCAATATGTGTCCGAGCGGGGCTCGGAAGAACCATGTAGTCAGCGCTGAAGGGACCATGCAACCACACCCAGTGCTGACGACCGTGGGGACGAAGCATCTTCATCCGGGCCATAACATCTATAGAAAGTGCGGTGGGGCCCGGAGGTCGACGCAAGTCGTCGGGTAGGTCCACGCCGGTCATAAGGGCCAAAAGGGTGATCAGACCGCCGCAACAGATAGGTGAGCGAGCGCTCACCGAAATGATAATGCGATCCAAAAACCAACTGGCAATGTCGATCTCGACAGCGGGGACCAAGTCGTCGCTACCCCTATCTAGAACCCTAGGGTGAGTCATCGCATAGAGCATGTAGAGCTCTGGCGTAGACATGGTCCCGGGCTCGTACCTCACGAGGAAAGTAGTCGCCATAAGGCGCTGTGCAATGCGGAGGCAGGGGTGGAGGATAGCTGAGGCCTTCGCCCTACTAGGGTCAAAGGCGAGTGGGGATCCCGTGATCCGTGTCCAGAAGGTGTGGGTGTCGAACGACGGGGGTGGGATATGCGTGGGAGCGTAGGCTCGGTCAGGGTCAGTGACGGCGGGCCACTGGAAAAACGCTCTAAGCATGTCGAGAGTGATCTCGCACTCTCGATCCATTAATCAGAAGGATCATCCTCCAGCGGTCCGGTCAATGGAACTGAGGACCTCTAGTGTCAGGCGGATGTAAGTATCCACCGACACCGACAGAAAATCACGCCATCCCACGTTGTCGTACAACGTGAGAAGCCCCTCAAGTACCCCTAGGCGGTCTAGGTCAGCTAGGTGTGAAAACCTAGAGGGTACTATCGAGCGATGGCAAATACACTCAAATCTGACGCGGTGTACGTCATTTCGAAACGTAATCCCCATCAGCCTGACGGCGGGAGCAGGTGGAGGGACAGGATCAGTAGGGATCAGCTGTGTAGGTGGCGGTGGGCTAGGTGGAGGGGAGTCCTCCCTAGCGGAAGAGGGACCAGGGTCATCGGTCCTCTTCCGCTTTGAAGCGGCTCCCCGTGTACGTGGCCTAGTGAACGGCGGCATGTGTGCCGCGAGACGTGTCCCAATCAAATAAGTAATGCGACGTGCTAAATGATGGAACGAGTATACCTGAGCACATCGTGAGAGCAAACAGCAGTGTGTGTGAAGAGACACCTCCACCGCGAAGCTCAAAGCGCGTCCAAAAACTCCCCAAAGCTCCTCCAAGCTAGCCTGCAAATCAAACGATCAAATCAGCGAATAATATTCAATATATATGGGAGAGATAGGGGATAATAGATAGATATGGAAATTAATTTGAATTTGGGGTTCACGGGCGTACAAATCAAGAGAAATGGGGAGAAATGGGATTTTTGGGGCAAAATAGGGGTGATCGGAGGCGGCACCGGCGGTGGGGGGTGGTGGCCGGTCGTCGGTGGTCGGTCGGTGGTTGGTCGCCGGCGAGGGTTGGTCGGCTCGGGCGGTGGCAAGGGCTAATCGCAAGTCGTAGCGGGCGAGGGGGGGGAATCAGCAGTGGGCTTGGGCAAATTGGGATTTTTTTAGTATCGTAAATCGCGCCTGCTGCGCTTCCGCTTATATAGGAATTGTTACGACTCGGCCGAGTGACAATGTCACTTGGCCGAGTGGCGAAAACTAAAAAATTTCAATTTCTCCTTGCCACTTACGACTCGGCCGAGTGGCTTTGGTTCACTCGGCCGAAGGGAGGAATTCCACTCGGCCGAGTGGCTCTGCCACTCAGCAATTCTTGAGATAGGAGGGTATCTGTTTCACTCGGCCGAGTGACAAAGTACTCGGCCGAGTGGAAATTAAGACTAAAAGTTACAGAAAGTGACAGAGAGTTGGTCTACAGAAACTTTTCTATTTGGTGCTCTACTCGTCTGAGTGGAGTCTTTGCTCGGCCGAGTGGCAGAAGCTACTCGGTCGAGTGAAGTGCTGTTTTCTGCATCGGCTCTCTGTTTTCGCTCCAGTCTCTGTTTTTCTTCCTCCAGTCTGTTTCTTCCTCCTCCTAATGCCTGAGCGCATCCCAGGAGCGCTCTTCCTTGCCACGATCATCCTCCATATGAGAGATCTCCCTTTCTCCTTCTCCTGTCATGAAAATTAGGACCCGTTGTCACGATTTTCATGGACACAAGACTCTAAACACTAATAAAAGTCTCAACCAAAAATGAAAATCAAATAAAAAAAATGCAAAAACCGTCGGGTTTCCTCCCGACAAGCGCTCGTTTAAGGTCATGAGCTCGACCCCTTTAGATATTCGTTTAGCTATTGATGTTGGGTGCATACGAGATACGCCCATCGAACTTGTCGGGAAGGCCGCTTGGATTTTGGTCGTGATGATAATCAGTCTTCCTAGATGCCCCCTCATCATGGGTAACATTGGGGGATAAGTCCCCCAAGCTTGGGCTAGTTCATATATTCTCCTTGGCCGATGACACCGATCTTCCATTCGGTGGAGCTTTCTTTGGATTCTTGGCCTTTGAGAGCTTGCAAAGCTCTCGTATTCTTGCGACATCAGCGTCGCCTTCATCACCGTCCGTGGAGCTATCTGGAGGGTCCTCCAACTTCTCCTCTTCACCCGAAGCTTGGCCTTCTTCGAAGCCATCGTCATGGAGAGCGCCAATAGAGTGGGGGGTTGCTTCTTCAATCACCTCATCGAGGAGATCCACATAGTTTAACTCCTCGTGATAGGGCATATGTTTCATGGCCTTGGGTATGTGAAGCTCGACTTCTATGTTCCTGACATTCAAGGATAGAGTTCCTTCACGCACGTCGACGATAATACCGGCGGTTGCGAGGAAGGGCGTCCAAGTATGAGCGAAGTGTCGCCCTCTTCCTTGATGTCCATGATGAAAAAATCACAAGGCAAGCATATCCCTCCCTGAACTTGGAGTGGAATGTTCTCTGCGATCCCTACCGGCCTAATAATCCGACCGTCCGCAAGTTGAATTCTCATGTCGGTCGGCTTCAAGTCGGTGCCCGTGTTCAATTTCTGAAACATGCTAAGGGGCATAAGGCTCACACTCGCGCCCAAGTCAACTAGAGCTTTTTGCAAAGGGATGCCTCCTAGTGTGCAAGGGATGTGGAAACTCCCAGGATCCTTTAATTTCGCCGGCTCCTTCTCCTTCCGGGTAAACCAAGTTTCTTGTTCCATAAGCATGATCTTTTCCTTCATTTTCTTTCCCGAAATCAAGTCCTTCAAGAACTTCGCGTAAAACAGGATCTCCACTATTGCATCTAAGAAAGGAATGCTGAGGCTTACTCCCCTCAAATATTCAAGGAACTTGGCGAGCCTTTTCTCTATCTTGGCTCTAGCTAGCCGTGGTGGAAACGGCACCGACGACATGTAGCAGCGCTCATCAATTGGCTCCACCACTTCAGAATTTCCTCCTCCAATCGGCTCCTTTTGGCTCTCCTCTTCAATTGCCGACTCCTTTTCTTCCATAATCTCCACCACGGGTTCTTTGTTTTGGGTCATAGCGGGAGTGGTATCCTTCCTGCCCCGTGTTGTAATTGTCACCACCGCATTGATGTGTCCGGTGTTGCTCCGTGGATTGGGCTCGGGTTGAGCCGGCAATTGTTGGGCATTCTTGTTTAGCAATGCAAGTTGCTCTCCAAGTTGAGCGACGACGGTGTTTAGTGAATCTTGTCCCGTCGTCAACCTAGCATTGATCTTCCTTTGCTCCACCATGAATTCCTCCACCCTAGCTTCGTGGTCCGATTGTGGTTGAGCTTGAGGTGGGTTGGGAGCTCTCCAACCTTGATTGTAGCCGGGCGGTCTATACGGTCTCGCTTGTTGCCTAAGCAGGTAATTTTGTTGCGGTGGACCCCTCGGTTGATACTGAGGTTGTGGTAGTGGAGGCCGAGCTTGAGGAAGTTGTTGTGGCGGGGGGTTCAAAGCACCATCATTGTTTTCATATGAAAAGCCCGGATGGTTTCTAGTGGCCGGGTTGGCCCAATATCCGGAGTTCTCCACAACATATTGCACTTGTTCCAAGGCCCCCTCTCCATGCTCTCCTCCCACATACATGACTTGGTATTGGTCTTGCCAATCACCCATATTGCTTACCGGTGTAGATGTAGAGGGTGCTCCATGTGGCTCGGTGATATACTTCTCCAATCTCTCCACTACCTTGTGGAGAGAGTCAAATTTGTTTGAAAGCTCCGCTACGGCCTTGGCCTCATATATGCTAGTGGGCTTCAAGGAGGAAGAAGAATGACCTCGCTCGTCGCCCCATTGTTGGTTATTAGAGGCCATCTCCTCTAACAAGGCCGTAGCTTCATCCGGGGGCTTCGATAGTATGGCTCCATTGGTGGTTGCGTCTATAATTTGCTTCATGCCCGGTTGGAGTCCATTGTAAAAACTGTGAACAAGCTCCCAATCTTCTATACTGTGATGGGGGCATTGATGCTGTAAATCCTTGAAGCGCTCCTATGCCTCGTATAGGGTCTCCTGCGGTCCTTGCTGAAAGGACATGAGAGCACTCTGTATCTTCACCGTCTTGGATGGCGGGTAGAATTTGTCAACGAAAGCGCTATCCAACTCATCCTAAGTAGTGAATGTACCTTCCGCCTGCGTCCTCAACCAATATAAGGCTTTATCTTTGAGTGTAAATGGGAAGAGCCGCAGTCAGATTGCATCAACGGAAATGCCCGACATTTGGAAGGTGGCGCACTTGGACAAGAAAAGCTAGATGTGATAATGCAGATTCTCATGGGCGTTCCCATGAAACGGGTCTTGTTGCACCAATACTACTAATCCCGTCTTTAGCTCAAAATTCTTGTCTACCGCCAACTCCGGCATAGCGATGGAAGAGGTAGTGGAAGAAGTCTTAGTTTGAAGCCTATCTCTGATGGATATGATCCTCGCCATATGTGCCGCTAGTTCCTCCGGTGTCTCCGTACGATTCATACAATCACCCTCTGTAGCGTGCCTTCTCTCGGCTCTGATCCTTCTCTCGGTACGTTCGATCTCCGGATCAAATAGTATTTCCTCGGGGTTCGCCGTAGATCTCGTGTACATGCAAAGGAAAACAGAGTTTCAAAGGAATTGTTAGCACGAATAAGGAGTAAAAAGATAAAAGTAATAAAAGAAAAGGAAGACACTAAGTAAAGAGAATAAAACATTGTCGCCTCCCCGGCAACGTCGCCAAAAACTTGATCGCGCCCCGAGATACACACGTACCTGGGACAAGCGACTCGTAGTCTTATCGTAAGCGCACGGTGTAGCGGCGAGCGAGTATCAAACTCAGGGAGGAACAATGACAGTGTCTACTTTCAATCACCTAGGTATCAAAATGGTCGAGAATAATTTGGGGTAAAATTGTCACAATCATTCGAATGTCGATAGAAATATCAATAAAATAAAGCGCCGAGGGGTAGGGAATCCCCGCTACGGACCGTATCTCATCGTTGTGATTCGTAGGTTACATCATTGCTAGACTTGAATTTTAGGTGAACTAGTCGCAACTAAATGTAGAACCAAGCTCACGCTCTCGCGCTAATGCCGGTCTATAGCGAACCTAGGGTAGGGCCCAATCTCTTGCAAACCCTAACCTAAGCCGCTAGCGTGAAGAATGACATCATCGTTCAACCGTACCTCGAGCCCACTCTCGTGCAAACTCAAGCTACGACCTAGGTTGAGATAGTTCCTACCCATCCAATCTCTTGCAAACGGATATTGGTATAGAAACACGATTAAAAATCCTAGCTTTGGCCCAATCTCTTGCAAACCAATTCTAGAGAAGTCCAATCATAAATCTAAATCGAATTTCTAGGGCTTCCTATCAATTGGGACCCAATCTCTTGCAAATCCCAATCAATATGAATCCCTAGCTATCCGTAATTAATCAATCCCAACCTAACCCTAATCAATTCTAGCAAGAATTTCACCAATTCATCACAATTTAGAAATAGGGTCCATAGGGTTCATCCCTATGCCATAAGGCGATAAAACTACTCACTAATCATCATGCAATTCATGAGAAAATCAATGACAAAATCAGCACAATTCATTGCAATAGAGAAATTATCAACAAAATAGAGTTTTTGATAAGAAGAGAGACAAACCAATGAGAATCCAATAGCATCCAACAAAAAAACCTTTTAATCTCCAAGAGAAAAGCTAAATCTAATGATCTAAAAAACTCTCAAAAAGGCTGCCAAAAAGTATCAAAAAGTCCTCCTAAACTAGGGCAAAAACTGGGTTTAAATACCCCTCAAAATCGCCCAAAAATCGTGACAAAAATACCCCTGCGCAGCCCAGAAATTGCACTTTGCGCAGCAGGCGGAGCGGCTCACTCGGCCGAGTGACAAATGTCACTCGGCCGAGTGACAAACCCTGTACATTTACAGTAAGTCGAGGATTTTCGGGGGTCTGTCTTCGGAGGTGACTCGGCCGAGTGGCTTTACTCACTCGGCCGAGGGGCATTTCATGCTCGGCCAAGTCGGAACCCTCAAAAGCCTGACGGATTCCAGTAAGTCTGCTCCTTTGATGGGTGGATTTTCCCGTGCCACTCGGGCAAGGGGATTTCCATACTCGGCCAAGTTGACTATCGTCCCTCGGCCGAGTGCACGCTGATTTCCTTATGTGATGCGTGTCCGGTCTGGTCGACCGAGTGGTCTTCTTGCATCGGTCGAGTGAGTGCTTCACTTGGCCGAGTGACATGCTGTAGATGCCCAATCTTCATCATTTCGCATCCTCGTCGCTCCTACGAAGTTCCTTCTTCTTCCACTCGTCTTCCATCGCCGAATAGCCCTCAAAAGAGCCTTGGGTGACACTCCGGAGTGGGTGCGAATCCTCTGATCTCAAAATCACTCCGAATCACTCCATATATCCTGAAATACGACAAAAACAGGAAATCGTGAAAAGCATCGTAATATTGTCGAATAATAGTGAAAAACGCGATATGAGCGATCAAAGTGGCATGCAAACATGCAGAAAAAGGGTGTAAAATATGGAGTGATCATTGGGGCATCAACCTCCATTTTGCCTCTGTGGCGCATCCCCAGTCCAACAGCCTCACTGAAGCAACGAACAAGTGCATCCTGGAGCTGCTGAAGAAGAAGGTCGGCAACGCCCCGAGACCTGGCCTGACGAGCTGTCTGGCATCCTTCGGTCCTATCGCACGACGTACCAAGCAGCAACAGGCGAGAACCCCTTTATGCTAGCTTATGGGGCAGAGGCCGTCGTCCCAGTGGAGGTCGGCGAGGAGTCTCTACGTCTCCAGTACTTCAACGAGGAAGCTAATGAAGAGGGTCTCGACATCAATCGAGTGCTTTTCGATAAGGTAAGGGATCGTGCACTAACGTGTTTGATTAAGCACAGCTAAAGAATGGTGAGGTACTACAACTCCCGCGTCAAGAAGCGGAGCTTCAGAGTCACCGACCTCATTCTTCGAGACACCACTTTCAGGCCCGAGATCGACCGACGAGGCAAGCTCTCAGCAAAGCAGGAAGGCCCCTACACCATAACTGACATCGTGGGACTGGCAACATACATCCTGGCGAATATGGATGGCAAAGAGCTGACTCATCCCTGGAATGCTGAGCACTTGCTCAAGTTTTTACAATAAATGCACCTGTACATTCAGTTCGTATTTTATTTTCAATAAACCGAGATGTTTGTACACTCAGTGCGTTATCTGAATTTGCATTTCAGCCCTCACCTCCCTTAAACTCCGGGACAGGCTGACGAGCTTCTCCTGTGATAGGATCGCCGGTGGGTTAAGGAATGAGCTCCGACTCGCACCCTCCCCTCCATCAACTCCGGGGTAAGCCTGATGGCTTCGCCCTCGATAGTGCTCACCAGGTGCGTTAAGAAACGAGCGAAGGCTCACACCCTTCCCTCCCTCAAACTCCGGGATAGGCTAACGAGCTTCGCCCTTGAAAGGATCACCGGTGGGTTAAGAAGCGAGTGACGGCTTGTACCCTCCCATCCATCAACTCCAGGACAAGCCTGATGGCTACGCCCACGATAGTGTTTGCCGGGACTGACAAGGAACGAGCGATGGCTCTCACCCCCCCCCCCCCCCCCCCCCCGTCCCTCAACTCCGGGGCAGTGCGCCATTAACGGAGGCCGCAGGGTCGCCCCCTCCCGGGCAGCTAGCTGAGTTGGACACTCTACAAACTCCGGGGCAGGCTGACGAGCTTTGCCCTAGAAAGGATTGTCGGTGGGTTAAGGAGAGAGTGATGGCTCGTACACTCCCCTTCATCAACTCCGGGGTAAGTCTAACAACTTTGCCTCGATAGTGTTTGTCGGGACCGACAAGGAATGAGCGACGGCTCGTACCCTCCTGTCCCTCGACTCAGGGCAGTGCGCCATCAACGAAGGCCGCAGGGTTGCCCCCCTCCCGGGCACCTAGCTGAGCCGGACACTCTACAAACTCCGGGGTAGGCTGACGAGCTTTGCCCTCGAAAGGATCACCGGTGGGTTAAGGAGCGAGTGACGGCTCGTACCTTTCCCTCCATCAACTCCAGGGCAAGCCTGACAGCTTCGCCCTCGATAGTGTTCGCCAAGACCGACAATAATGAGCGATGGCTCACACCCTCCCGTCCCTCAACTCCGGGGCAGTGCACCATCAAGAAGGCCACGGGGTCGCCCCCCCTCCAGGGCAGCTAGCCGAGCCGGACACTCTACAAACTCTGAGGCAGGTTGACGAGCTTCGCCCTCGAAAGGATCGCCGATGTGTTAAGGAGTGAGTGACGACTTGTACCCTCCCCTCCATCAACTCCAGGGCAAGCCTGACGGCTTCGCCTTTGAAAGTGTTCCGGTATCGACAAGGAACGAGCGACGGCTTGCACCCTCCCGTCCCTCAACTCCAGGGTAGTGCGCCATCAATGGAGGCCGCAACGTCACCCCCTCCTAGGCAGCTAGCCGAGCCAGACACTCTACAAACTTCGGGGCAGGCTAAGAGCTTCGCCCTCGAAAGGATCACCGGTGGGTTAAGGAGCGAGTGACAGTGCGTACCCTCCCCTACATCAACTCTGGGGCAAGCCCGATAGTTTCGCCCTCGATAGTGTTCACCGGGTGGGACAAGGAACGAGCGACGGCTCGACGCTTTCCTCCCTCAACTCTGGGGTAGTACACCATCAGTGGAGGCCACGGGGTCATCCCCCTCATGGGCCACTAGCCATGCTGGACATACTCTGGGCCGAGCTGACGTGATTCCTCAGAGGTCGCTGGTCCACCCCGCCCTTGGTAGCCAGCCTGCAAACTCGGATGGGATGTACGACTCCACAACATTCTCCTTCTCCTCAACCATGCGCTCGTCAGCAGCAGAATGTTGGGGGCATACCTACACAAAAGCATAGACCGTACAAACAGCGAGTGACAGTAAGGAAAAATTTCTAATTTCACTTATAAACTAACTTTTTACAACTCAGGGCCCTGCAAAAATAGAACAAGACTCCAGGCCCGGCCCCCGGGCCGGCCGCACAACTCTGCCCTAATCTACGGCGCTTCACCTTGGCCGCCGCCCTCCAGGGCCTGTGCACCCGCCACGACATCTTCGTGGCCGTCGTCCTCTCGGGCCTACGTGCCAGCCACGACGCCTTGGCCGCCGCCCTCCGGGGCTCGCGCACCCACCTGGTCTCCTTCCAGGTCATTGCTACCAGGAATCTCCACCACCTCGGTCTCAAATGCGGTCGAAGTCTCGCCTCATCGTCAGACCCCGTCGACAGCCGGGCGAAGTCGATCTCCATGCCAAGGTAGAGCTTCCCCAACCTCGCCATCGCCCTCTCAAAGCCGATCTCCAGACCATCATCGAAGCCCTCCGCCCTCATGGCCGTCAACGCGGGGACGAGCATGTCATTCTGATATTTGAGAACGGCCCGGGCCCCGACTTTGCCCAGGTCGATCATCTCCAGTTTGGCGTTCTGCCGCTCCAGCTTGACGATCTTCGCTCTAGTCATCTCTCTCTCCGAGGCCAGTAGTTCCTCGGCGGCAACCCTTCGGGTTTCCTCTTGGCAAGCCCTCTCTTGTAGCCCCTCGACAGCCTTCTCCAGCTTGGTGGTCTCGTCCTTTTGGGCCTGATAGTCCCCATGGGCTCTCGCCAGCCGTTCCATCACCTCCTTCAACTTTGCCTTGGCACCCCTGAGGGGTGACCACCTTTCTCCCAAGTACCGCCTTGAGCCAGTTTATCTCCAAGGAGTTTCGTACAAGGGGCACCAGAGCGGCGACAGCCTACAAAGAAGATCAAATGATAAGCATGTGGAACAACAGAGAAGTTCGGCATCCGGGGCGAGGGGCGACATACATGCATATTATGCCAAATGGACGAGGCGCAGAGGCATTCGACATCGACATCCCGCAGGGCCTCGCGGTCCCTCGGCAGCAGGCTATTCTCTGCCAGGTGGGCTACCACACTGGCCTCATCAAAGACCAACTCCTGGGCCCCTACTGGGTAGCGCGACACAACAACTACTTCCGACGGAAGGGCGAGAACTGCCTCCTTCGTTGACTTGAAGTGGCTAGGGCGGCCTCACAGCTCGGATGGCCCGGCTTCTCCAGCCCATACGACGGACATCCGAAGGGCCAGGTCGCCACCGCAGGATGGCTGGTGGTTGTTGATGCCGTCGGAGGTCTCTGTGGGGTAGCCGAGCTGGTGGGAACAGTAGCAGCGACATTAACCGGCAGGTCCTGGCACACGACGTCACTGGGCTGACCGCGGGCTCCTCCGGGTTGAGGTCGACTACGCTGCCAGCTGACACCTTGCTCGGGTGGGGTGGAGGAGCTGCGGTCTCAGCCTCCTTCCTCGTCCTCTTGACCTGCTCTCCTTTCTCAGCCTGAGCAGTGGTGGACGCCTCCTGAATCTGTTTGTGGCCCTTGCCCTTGCTCGACGGGGGCTTTGTCGACACCTCCCTTTCCTTCCTCATCACCTCATCCATGGACATACTTATGGTCACTCCTGCAAAAAGAAGACAGATCAGGGTGAACTTTTCGGATATTATTCGCAACACACGGAGTACCTTCAAACCAGACATGGTGGGCGACCATCTCGTCTGCGCCCAGGTCTTTGAAGACCCTGTTCTCCCTCGGGATCGCCTCTAAGATCCCGACATCTCCAGATCCCCCTTCGGAGCAACTTCGGCATTCACTGCGGGATTTGACGTCCCCCAGTTCGAACTCAGTGCCAGATCTACCGACGTCGAGACAAAGGCAAACTTCTCCTTCCAGTCCCTGACCTTGCCCGGCAGCCCGAGGACGAGCGTCCTACCTGTCCTCACACTGATGTAATAGTATTCCTCCATCTTCTTCGTCCTAAAGAAATCTTGGAAGAGTGACAGCGTCGGGCTTATTCTATGGGCGAAGCAGAGCACGAGGAAGCCGACCATTGTGCTGATCGAGTTCGACGTCAACTGGAAGAGGGGGAGCCCGAGGAAGTGTAGAATGAGAAGAAGATAGGGGTGGAGCAGGAAGCGAAGACCCAGGGCGAAGGTCGGAAAGTATACGCTGACCTCGCAGTCCCGTGGGGAGCAAACCTGCTCATAAGGCTCAGGGAGGCGGACTGTGTAAGGGGGCCGGATGTAATGGGCACTAATCTTTTGGATCTCGGAGGGCAGCAGTAGTGACATCTGGGCTAAAATTCCCGCTGGGACCGCAGCCGGGTTCCACTGCCGCTGGTGACCCTGGCGGCTTTGGTGGCCTTAACGGTCGACTCGGGTGCTTTTCCTTTCTTGGAGTCCCTCGTCGTCGTTGACGACGAAGCAGTGGCTTGACCTACTGCTGTGTCTTCCTCCGGCCCCGACATCAACGGCGTCTCCGATAACTGGCGTCGACTCAGCGGCGTCACCCCTGCCGACCTCCCCAAAGTGCTGTTCGATATGGGCATCCAAAGAAGAAGGTGCTGTAGGAGAAGTAGATGATGACATCGCTGGAATTGGGAGTGTACCTGAAGTATAGATCAAACGAAGGAAGCTCCGACGAACAACGACAGCTACTCTTGACGGTGCAAAGGGGAAGAATTTGAAGTTTCGAAAAATCTGGCGAAAGACTCTCCCGCCCTCTCTCCGGCTCCATTTGTAAGAAGAGGCGAGCGATCACCACCGTTTGACGTGGGCTATGTGGTGAGATCCCAGCTGGCCTGAGCTGGTGCCTCGAGTTCTCCTCTAATCACCTCAGCCATGCGTCATCTGTTCAGCGGATGGGCGCCGCAAACTCTCCCCATCGTCGGATCGCCATCATGATTTCTAAGATTCGACGAACAGTGTCCATTGAATGTAGCTGACCCGTCCTTAACCAGTGGGAAGGTGATTCGTCATCCAAGCTAAAGCTGGGATGGCCACGTCGAGCTCAAATGACGGGGGCAATTGTTACGCCCTAGAGGCTGGCCCACGAAGTTGAAGCCCATCTGCGCGAAAGGCCCAAGCTGACACCTCATCGACTCTCTTGATAGGACGCATGCGGAGCTGATCACCTCGCCCCCAAGAAGCTCGCCTTGCTCCACCGTAAGCTCGCCTTCCAGAACCGCCAAGAAGCCCGCCTCAGCGACCTGACAGTGTTGCACAATAGAGCTAACCTGTTCAGTCAAAAATGCTTTCTTTTTCACATTCAACTTTCTCTTAACAGTGCACAAATCTTTCAGAAATTTAGCATAGGCAGGTATTTGATTAATAGCATCAAGCAATGGAATATTTATCTGGCACTTCTGAAAAATTTCACGAATCTCAGTTTGATACTTATCTTTGCTTTTCTGAAGTAGCCGATGAGGGAAAGGCGCTGCAGGTACATATGCTGCGGGTTCCTTCTCTTTAATGACATTCTTGCTCAAACCCACTTCCGTGCTCTTTTCCTGCACCTCCTCTTGCTCTTGAATTTCCTCTTCTTGGATTGAAATTCCCTCTTCTTGCTCAGCTTCTCTGCTTGGTGGGTCAGGCTTCTGAATCTCTTTTCCACTCCTCAAAGTGGACACAGCTTGGCATGGCTTCATATTGTTACCTGCAGAAGAAGATGAGCCCATGTTAGGATTTGGAATTGATTGTGATGGAAGCTTACCTTTCTCCAATGTCGATGTAAGCCTCGCCAAGCTCTCACTCATCTGCTGATTTTGCGTCTGCTGAGCCTGAAATTGAGCCTGTTGTTGCTGCATTTGGGCTTGTTGTAGCTGAATGAGCTGCTGAAGTACGTCGCCAAATGGTTGCATCTGCTGTTATGGCATTGGCTCATGGTCTCTCCTCTGGTTCCCACCTTGATAATTGTTGTTATATTGATTTTGTCTGAATGGCGGTGGAGCTTGCTGCTGAGGTTGCTGATTGGGGCCCCAGTTTAGGTTTGGATTGTTGTGCCACCCCTTATTGTTGGAATAGAAGTTCTGGTAGTTTGATGACAATTGATTCACCCCTGTTGGATTGCCTAGCATGCTCTTCAAAGCTGGAAGTGTAGGACAAGCACTAGTGTCGTGGCCACCAACGTCGCAAAGTGCACAAATTTGCTCTATCTCAACTGCCTTGGCCTCTTTCAAATTCATGGCATGAAGCTTGTTCGTGATCATGGCCTCCATCTTTGCCTCCAATGCATCCACTGGCTTCAAATTGAATACCACTCCTCGTGTAGGCTGAGATGGTGCAGAGTGACCCCCTCTCTCATAGTCTGAAGTAGTGTCCCATGTCTGCGCATTTTCTGCTATCTCCTCCAGGTACGTCCAAGCTTCATCTGGCTCTTTATCAAAGAATCCTCCATTGCACATCATCTCTACAAATTGCTTCATCTGCGGCTGCAGTCCATCGTAGAAGAAGCCAATAATCCTGCTTTTGTCGAAGCCATTGTGTGGGCATGCAAGCAACAGCTCATTGAACCTTTCAAATGCCTGGTAGAATGTCTCCTCGCTTTTCTGGGCAAAGTTCATGATCTGCCGCTTCAATCCATGTGTCTTGTGCATAGGAAAAAACTTCTTTAGAAATTCAGCCTGCAAATCAATCCATGTAGTAATAGAACGTGATGGCAATGCATTCAACCAATTCTTAGCTTTGTCTTTCAATGAAAATGGAAACAGTTTAAGATATACCGTGTCCTCGCTAGTTTTCCCATCAAAGCATGTCAAGCATACCTCCTCAAATCCTTTAATATGAAAATATGGATTTTCATTGTCTTACCCATGAAAGGTGGGTAAGAGTTGGATCACCCCAGGTTTAAAATTGAAAGAATTTGCATCGGTAGGTAAAACAAAGCATGAAGCTGTGCTAGTCCTGGTGGGTCCGAGTAAATCTTTTAAAGTCCTAGAAGCTCCAGGTTGCATATTATTCTCGTTGTTGTTGCTAACATTTTCATCCATATTATTATTAGCCATATCAAAACGTCGAGTCAACCTATGTGTCCTAGGAGTCCTATGCCACATAAACTAGCACAAATATTTTTTTTATTTAAAATATATGAAAGCAAACAAAAATTATATACAATAAAGTGGAAAGATCTCACCGAAGGTCCTTTGAATGAAATAAACCGTAGTAACAAACCGTTCTCCCCGGCAACGGCGCCAAAAACTTGGTAGCTCTGAAATAGTGCTTCTCTCAAGCGTAAGAGTCCGTACAAGTAGTAAAATCTGGGAGTCGAGATGTCGAATCCTCGGGAGAAAATCTGTTGAAACCACAGCTCAAATCAAATAGAAATCTGACGGAAAGAAACTAACCACTTCAATAAGGATGGTGATGATGGTGTGAAAGTGCGTTGTGAATACATACTCAATGCAAACAACGAACTTAGCGTATGAAAGTATATATGAGAAATATGCACATGGTATGGGTTCGTTAGGATCAGTGATTCGTATACGTTGGTTGATTAAATATAACTCAATAAATCCTCCTTTTGGGAGCGATTCATTGGAAAATACCCTTTTGGGGGTTCAAGCACAATATGAATAAAATCATCGCTAAAATTATAATCTTGCAAATACGGTATGAAACTCTCTTTTGGAGAGATCAAAGCTCACCATTTTGGGGCGATCATCAACTTAATCACTTCTTTTGGAAGATGAAAAAGAGGATTTAATAATAAAAACTACAACTTTAGCGATATTTTCGATTAAGCACAATGAAATTCAACCAAACAAATACGATTCACATTCCCTAACTGTAGGGATCGTCTAACCCTTGCAATACTAACAACACACACAAGAGGGGGGGAATAGTGTAATGGAAATAAAATTGTCCAAATAAAATTTAACTTGCAAATGCGGAATTATAAATGCAAGAGGAATTAAATGGCATAATCAATCCAAACGCAAACACAAAGTTTTACCCTGGTTCTCCAAACTTGGGTACATCCAGCCACACCAATATTCACTATATATTCCCACACAGAGAAGTGAATACAAATCCCACAAAGAGATACCTCACAAAGAGGATTTATGCCCTACACAAGGATCAAGATTCCCACACAGAGAATCACTAACTCCCACTCAAAGAATTAGGGTTAGTCCTACACTAGGACACTGAACTCCCACAAAGAGAGTTACTCCCACAAAGAGAGTATCCTAAGTCCCACAAAGAGACAACCTCCTACAAAGAGAGAAACTCCCACAAAGAGAGAAAGTCCTAATCCCACAAAGAGAAATAGGAAAGCAATTTACACCTTGTAAAGTAAATACTCTTACCTATGCCTTGAGATGCTTACTCATGAATGAATGCAAGGCATGGAAGAGGATCTCCAAGTGTTGGAATATGCTTGAGAGCACTTGGATGATTTCCCTTGAGCTGGACTTCAATGCATGAAGAAAGATGAATGCTCAATAGAGGGAAATGAGGGAGCTTGAGAGTGGCTTATTGATCTCCTGAGATTTTCTATAGAGTCAAGAGTTTATCAAATGTTGTCAAGAGTTCTCAAGAATGGAAGCACACTCATATATATAGGAATCCTATATCAAGCCCAAACCCCCAAAGAAACAGCCAGAAAAACAAATCTGCAACGGCTAGAAACTGGGTGAAAACGACAGGAACAGTCGACTGATGATCATAAGACAGTCGACTGATCAACGGTTAGAAAATATCCAACGGCTATAATCTGAGCCAGGACAGTCGACTGACGAAGTCAATACAGTCGACTGACAAACAGGACAGGCGCCTGTTAATCCTTCAGCAGACGACTGCTGCAGGGGATGGATCGAAACAGAGAGCTGCACTCTTTCTCCAATTCTTCGCACAGGCGACTGGTGTTAATACTACAGTCGACTGTCGAATAGTCAGGCGACTGTATATTCTTCATCAGTCGACTATTGTAAAGTATGGAGAGAAGACAGAGAGATGCAGAGATTGCACTTACGCTAGACAGGTGACTGTTGACCAAATCTCAGGCGACTGTAAATGTACAGGCGACTGGGAACTGATTGACATGCGACTGTGCGTAAAGCTCAAGTGTGAGTCAATAGAAATGTTGACTTGAGCAGTGCATATCAGACGACTGTAGAAGGATCTACAGGCGACTGGAAATCACCCAGTCGACTGTTTTTCCCTCATCAGACGACTGACCGAAAGAGTGAACCTATTGGGTTGGATTCTATGATAATCATAAGGTTCACTAAGATGGTTAAATGCATGAGCATGAATGAGTAAACCATCTAGCAAGGCATTACATCAACCCTAGACTCAAAAAGAGAGAGAAAGCAATAAAGTAAATTACATGGATTACAATGCTTTCAAAAGAGTCTAAGTCTTCAATCTTCATGCCTTGATTGCTCTCCATCATCTCCAAGCTTTGGCACTCCTTGAGTCCAAACTTTGGCTCTTCTTCACATGATGTCCATCCTTACACCAAGTGATTAGTCTCCAAGAAAAATATCCTTGAAATAAACTGAGAGACTAAAACATGAGATTCATTAGCAACAACATAATGTTGTGATCATCATCAAAATAAGATTGGTATGAAACACCAATACTCAACAATCTCCCCCTCTTTGATGATGACACACATTATGTAAATCATAAAGAATTAAAGCATAAAGCTAATGATCTCCCCCTACTTATATGCAACAATTAAATAATGAGCTACACAAAGGTAAATACTCATAAACCAATAACAACATGGAGACATATAATAGGCATGGATTACATAAACCAATTGCAAAGTAATAAAATCATGCAAACAAGAATGGTTTATCTAATCCCATATATCTCTTCCCCAAAGAGATATCTCTCCCCATATGCATATGTATATATCTCTCCCCCTATAGATATGATCACATAATGCATATATCTCTCCCCCTTGACATCGTCAAAAAGGTGGACATCAAAACATCCCCCTTTAATATCTTACCCAAGATGTGATAATACGCAAGAAAAGAAAGATATGTATGATACCAAATATAAAATTTAGTGGGTATCAATTCACTATCCCATGCTCCCCTTAGATCATAGAAATGGTCAACCTTTGACTTCTAGGATCTAATACTAATTAATTATTGGAGCCATGGGCCTCAAGTGTATCAAAGCAATAGATATTAAACAAGTTTCAAAGATACACACAAATATTGCCAAAAAATGAGATATGAAACAAGTTGGAAATAGACAAGAGGTTTGGTTTGAGACCAAAAAATAACCAAATGTAAACAATGATCTCAAAACAAAAACCTCCGAAATGAGAGTTAAAATATGTCTTAAAATAATTTAAACATATATTATATTAACTCCCCCTATTGACATACACATGGATCATGCAAGTATGTCAATACACCCCAAGGTCCCAATTTTCATGAAAAGAAATAAATTTGGAAAATATTTTCAAAATCATGAAACACACACAATCAATAGGTATGCATAAAATAAACATAGAAGCATAATACCCATGCAATATGCAAATGTGTGAGGAACCTAAACATTAGGCAGCCAAACCCAAGAGGAGTTTGATTTCCTAACATAATCACATGAGGTGATCACATCCCTAACTAGAGAGTTGATGTAACTATCTCTCTCTTGCACACTAGCCTTAGTGGGAATCCATAATCTCAAGGAATTCCTATGCAAAGGTTTTGCCTTAGCAAGAGGGAATGATGTGGCATGCTTAGGTGTAGAAACAAGTTTCTTAGCATGCAAAGAATGAGGATTTTTCTTCTTGGCAAAAAATGAAGATTCTTCATTCTTCCTCATCACCTTGTGATCTACATGCTTCTTGTGAGTGTTATTGTTGTACAAGAGAGCATGGTGATTCTTATTAGGTGCTTTAGCAATATTTCTTGAATTTGCACCAAAGGAAGAATTAGAGGTGGGTTTGGGAACCACATTTTGAACATAACCCAAACCTCCTCTATGATTTGCCGGATGTTGTTTTTCCAAAAAATCGTGGAGTGAATCCCTAGAATACACAAAGCTTATGAGCTTCCGGGATTCCTCTTCACATTTCAACGTAAATTGTTGAATGTGAACATCTAAGCTAAGGTTTTGAGAAATGAGATTTTCATTAGAAATGCTCAATTCCTTAACTTGATAGAGAAGTGCGTCTCTCTCACAAGTGTCATAAACATGCCTTTCATCATGAACTACACTTGCAATAACTAGTTTATGCATTCTACTCTTAGCATTATTATATTTTGCTTTTAATTTATTGTAAGAGTTGATGCACTTACTAGCCTTTTCGGAGGCCAAGTCAAATTTGAACTTGAGCTCCTCATATGAGATCTTTTCTTTCTCGATCTCAACAACTTCATCATCATCATCCTTGCAAGAGCTTGATGACGACTTCTCCTCCTTAGCCGCGAGGCACGAATCCTCATAGGAGTTGTATGCGTCAAGCCAAGCATCCAACTCTTCTTCGTTTAATCCGGAGGGAATTGGAGTAGGAACATCCATGGCTACAAAGCATGCGTGAGCATCCTCCTTTGTATCCTCTTCTTCGGTACAAGAAGTGTCCTCACTCGAATCATCAAAGGTCCCGACAAGTCCCTTTTTGTGATTTTTGGACTTGGACTTTCCTTTCCAATGCTTCTTCCCTTTACCCTTGTAAGTTTCTTTAATGGGTTTGGAAGGGCATTCGGTGGACAAGTGACCTTTTCCACTGCAAGTGTAACAAGTAGGAACCTTGTTAGAATTGGAGGCAAACTTTGACAAAGACTTACCTTGCTTGCATTTGAGGAAAGCTTTGAATTGCTCGGTAAGTTCCTCAATTTCTTCTCCACTTGCATCTTCTTGCTTATCTTCTTCGCTAGGAGCTTCGCGATGGAATTTCCTTCTCCACTTGATTGGCTCCTCCTTGGCATGGAATGCAACTCCCTTTTGCTTTTCTAGCTTCTCGGGCTTTGTTGAATGAATCTCCTTCTTGTGTTGAAGCTTTACTTCATACGCCATGAGATTCCCAATGCATTCCTCAACGGTATATTTGGATGTGTCATAAGACTCCAGAATTCCGTTGTCCTTTGACTCCCAACGAGGTGTGAGAGAGTCTAGGATCTTCTCTACACGATCCTCTTGGGAAATCGTCTTCCCGAGACCCTCCAAAGCATTCACGATATCGGTGAACCTTGTAAACATCTCTAAAATGCTTTCGCCTTCCTGCATCTTAAACATTTCATATTTAGATCTAAACACAGTTTGTTTAGATTTCTTTACCTTCGTTGTCCCTTCATGACAAATCTCCAAGGTGTGCCAAATATCATTCGCCGTTTTGCACATGGAGATGCGGTTGAACTCACTAGCAGAGAGAGCACAATGTAATGCATTCATAGCTCTCGCATTGAACTTGATTGAGTCCTTCTCCGCCTTTGTCCTAGAAACCGCAGGAGTAGTGGCCTTCTCAAATGGCACCTCCGTGATGTCCCATAGGTCTTGACCCTCCATGTAGATCATCATTCTGATCTTCCAACTCGGGTAGTTGGTTCCATTGAAGAGCGGGGGTCGAACGGTTGAGTGACCTTCTTCATGAGACGCGGAAGTAGCGTTGAATGCCATCGTTGCAGTATGCTTTAACCTCGCTCTGATACCAATTGTAGGGATCGTCTAACCCTTGCAATACTAACAACACACACTAGAGGGGGGGTGAATAGTGTAATGGCAATAAAATTGTCCAAATAAAATTTAACTTGCAAATGTGGAATTATAAATGCAAGAGGAATTAAATGGCACAATCAATCCAAACGCAAACACAAAGTTTTACCCTGGTTCCCCAAACTTGGGTACATCCAGCCACACCAATATTCACTATATATTCCCACACAGAGAAGTGAATACAAATCCCACAAAGAGATACCTCACAAAGAGGAT
The DNA here is from genome assembly GCA_030789695.1 of Scilla litardierei. Taxonomy (NCBI): domain Eukaryota; kingdom Viridiplantae; phylum Streptophyta; class Magnoliopsida; order Asparagales; family Asparagaceae; genus Scilla; species Scilla litardierei. The sequence continues at coordinate 556,188,849 of CM061142.1, forward strand.
TTATGCCCTACACAAGGACCCAACCAATCCTACACAAGGATCAAGATTCCCACACAGAGAATCACTAACTCCCACTCAGAGAATTAGGGTTAGTCCTACACTAGGACACTGAACTCCCACAAAGAGAGTTACTCTCACAAAGAGAGTATCCTAAGTCCCACAAAGAGACAACCTCCCACAAAGAGAGAAAGTCCTAATCCCACAAAGAGAAATAGGAAAGCAATTTACACCTTGTAAAGTAAATACTCTTACCTATGCCTTGAGATGCTTACTCATGAATGAATGCAAGGCATGGAAGAGGATCTCCAAGTGTTGGAATATGCTTGAGAGCACTTGGATGATTTCCCTTGAGCTGGACTTCAATGCATGAAGAAAGATGAATGCTCAATAGAGGGAAATGAGGGAGCTTGAGAGTGGCTTATTGATCTCTTGAGATTTTCTATAGAGTCAAGAGTTTATCAAATGTTGTCAAGAGTTCTCAAGAATGGCAGCTGACGTGCGTTTATATTTCATATATTCACGCACGTTTTCTTTTGTGTTTCTCCGTGTTTTTCCGCCGTCTTTTATTCGTTTTCTTGTATTTTCTCGTTTTCTTTCACTTTTCTTTGTTTATCCATGTTTGCAGGAGATTGACCGTGTAGGGGACGTTTAACGACGATATCTCAAGTCCCCAGAGCAACGGGAGGAGTCACGCGTGATCCAGGGGGTCATACGTCAAAGAATACATCTTCCAGCCCCTCACCCGGTCGGTTGGTCATCTCCAATCGATCGGGTGATGCACGCGTGCACCACCCGGTCTCACCCGGGGCTCACATGGAAGTCACCCGACCGGTTCACAGACCGGTTCAGCGGGGGCCTGTTCTCTGTTTTTTCGAGCAGAATTCCAACCGATCGGGTGACTCTCACCCGATCGGTTCATCTGTAGATGATGATGAGGAGCTGAAGACACGGGCACCAAACCGATCGCTTCACCCGATGGCTCCAAGATCCAACCGGTCACTCCAAGAACTCACCCGATCGGTTCATATGACCGGGTGAAAGCTCGCCGTTTTCTGTTATTATTTTGTAACGGATCAACCGATCGGTTGACTTGTCAACCGATCGGGTGATGCGAGAGTCTATAAATAGAGCCCCTAGGGTTCCACAAACGGGGAGCCTGCTAGTTTTTACTGTTTTCTCCCATTGTGACGGCTGTAATTTCTGTTCTTTTGTAAGTTTTCGGATCTTCCTCAAATTTTAGTATTGTCTTAATTATTCTATTACTTCCGCATTCCAATCGTCCGATTATGATTCCAACGGTTAATTTTTATTTAGATCGCTTCTCAATGAATTTTTGTGAGTAGTTCCCAAATCTGGGATTTTGGTGGAAACCCCTTCAGGGGCTCTTCCCGATGCGTCCATAGGGTTAGGAAATCGATAGGGATTAGGAATCTAATGGTTACGCGGGGTGTTTCATTGTCATCGGCGGGAAAAAGACCGCCTTTGACCGTTGGGCCAAGGGGGAATAAACTTGGCGATTGACTCCCTAGGCATAGCTCACGCCCATAGCGTAGACGTCGAATCCTAGCACGCGGGAGCGGCAGGATGAGACGTTGGGAGTTATCGTTGCGACCTTAGTGCTCCCGGAATCGATCAGTGTTAATGGACACGGGAGTGCCCACTGATCGAATCCGGGAAGTCCGGTGTATCATCCTGGGCACCGACCGGAATATCGGGCACATGGGATGCCGGGTACCACTTTCAGAGGCAACGTCCCACAATTAGACCCTAATTCCGATCACTATCCATACCCGTAGGCCGTATCGGCGAGAGTCACTCGTCGGAGTGGAAACCAAAGTCCCGGGTTTATTTTCGTATTGTTCATACCCTTTATTCCTTTCCGTGACAACCATCCACCGATTCGGGCTAGCTCGCCCCCGGGGTGATTTAGGTCCTACTTGACTCAAACACAACCTCGCCTCCCTGTGTTCGACCCCCAAGCCACACTACAACACCGTGCGCTTGCAATTACAAATTTCTAAACCCCCACGTGGGTCCCCCGGCCATTTGCGGATAGCAAGCCAGGGCACACGTCAAGTTTATGGCGCCGTTGCCGGGGAGGCAACGTGTTTGTTATTTTAGGATCTCTTGAACCCTCATGTCTAGCTCTCATCCCTACCTCGCGATAATTTTCGCACTCTACACTTTTAGATTTCACTTGGACATACTGTGGATAGTAATTGTATAGTGCTAATTTACTGAATCGACGTGCTTCCATCGCAACTTGCGGTTCCCGTTTATGCAACCCGTGCTTTTGACGTGTTTGCCACTTGTGCAGTTCTCTCTCTCTCTCCTTTCGTATAAGATCCTGGCCCCACGGCGAGGATGCTACATGCAATTTCAGGGGACATCTGGGATCACTCTCACCATATCCGCTGTTTGGCGCAGAGCTTAGCAGAATCACTGAATACTTCGAATATACTATCCCTCCTGTCTGCCGCCGTGGAAAGTCAGAGGAGATATCGAGATGCGCAGGAGCACCTTGCCATGGCAACTCCCTTTCCTTACGGTGAAGTGGCGTATATCGACAACCATGATCCCGAATGTAGTGAAGAAGAGTTATCCGCGGAGTTTTGTCAGGAGAGACATCCGACCGGGTTTGTAGGCTACGCTGGACAGGAATCAGTCTATCCCTTGCAGACTTCTATTGAGCGTCCCCGGTCTTTGGACAATGAGGAAGCTAGAAACAGTTGTGGGGAATCATCGATGATTGAAACCTGTTTTCACCTACAAGCCTTTTTCCCGGACAATTATTATGAGCTTGGAAGAGACCCGGTGCCCCCCTCGATCGTTCCCACAATACCTTGCGAAACTTTGCCATGCGGAGCCATGGCCGAGGGTGAGATTCCGGATGCTGGCTCCCGAGAAATCCACGAAGAACTCCTTTCCCTTGAGGATGCTCAGCTTGAGAAGTATGCGTCAGGGCCTCAAGAAGTTGAGATGAAAGAATTACCGCCGGGGCTTAAATATGAATATTTGGGAGCTGGCTCGACCCTTCCGGTCATAGTCAACTCTTCACTGCCCGAAGACCAAATGACCAAACTTCTTGGTGTTCTAAAAAGATTTAAAGGAGTTTTCGGATATGCAATTGAGGATTTAAAAGGGGTTAGCTTAGGCCTCTGCTCACACAGGATTCTGCTTGAAGATGAGCAAGCCTCCTCGATTGAGCCACAGCGGAGGTTAAATCCCATAATGATGGAGGTTGTAAAGAAAGAGATTGTTAGGCTTCTACATGCCTGTATTATATACCATATCTCCGATAGTCGCTGGGTTAGCCCGGTGCACGTCGTACCCAAGAAAGGAGGAATGACGGTGGTTCGCAATGAAAAGAACGAGCTAATACCAACGAGGACCGTCACGGGGTACAGGATGTGCATTGACTATAGAAAGCTGAACAAAGCTACGAGGAAGGATCATTACCCTCTCCCCTTTATTGACCAGATGCTCGAGAGACTGGCGAAGCATAATTATTTCTGTTTCATGGACGGATATTCAGGATTTCTTCAGATCCCTATTCATAACGATGACCAAGAGAAGACGACTTTCACTTGCCCATTTGGGACGTATGCCTATAGAAGAATGTCGTTCAGACTTTGTAACGCCCCTGCTACATTCCAAAGACTCATGTCCGCTATCTTCTCCGACTACTCCCAAGACATCATGGAGGTTTTCATGGACGACTTCTCCGTCTATGGAACCAAATTTGACTCGTGCCTCAGCAACCTGACTAAGGTCCTGGAGAGGTGTCAGGAAAAGGGACTTGTCCTAAACTGGGAGAAGTGCCACTTCATGGTCCAAGAGGGAGTTGTGCTGGGACACATCATCTCTTCGAGGGGAATCGAGGTTGATAAGGCTAAGGTTGAAGTGATTGAAAAGCTTCCACCACCGCTTAATCTTCGAGGAGTCCGTGGTTTCTTAGGACACGCGGGATTTTATCGCCGCTTCATAAAAGACTTCTCGAAGATTTCCAGGCCGCTGACCCAACTCCTCGTGAAGGACGTGCCTTTCGTCTTCAGCGAGGAGTGTATGGAGGCCTTCTGCACTTTGAAGCAAGCTTTGATTTCCGCGCCCATAATACAGCCACCGAACTAGAATCTACCCTTTGAGCTGATGTGTGACGCTAGTGATTATGCGGTTGGTGCGGTCTTGGGGCAGAGGAAGGATAAAAATCTTCATGTCATTTATTATACGAGCAAAACCCTTGATGCCGCCCAAAGAAATTATACTACCACGGAAAAAGAATTGCTCGCGGTGATCTACGCCATGGATAAATTCCGACAATATCTCGTTGGCGCCAAGGTGATCGTGCACACGGATCACGCGGCTCTTAAATACCTATTGAACAAGAAAGAAGCTAAGCCACGACTAATTAGATGGATTCTCCTCCTCCAGGAATTCGACCTGGAAATCAGAGACAAGAAGGGGGCGGAGAATGTTGTTGCCGATCACCTGTCCAGGATGCCCACTCTCGATTTAAATGCTACACCGATCGATGATTCACTCCCCGACGAGCATCTCTTCTCTGTCTCTTCCTCCTGGACCCCCTGGTACGTCGACATCGCAAATTATCTGGCTTGTGCCATCGCCCCCCACAATGTGAGTTTCCAGCAGAAGAAGAAATTTTTCCATGAGTTCCGCAAATTTTATTGGGATGACCCCCACCTATACAAAACCTGCAATGATGGGGTGATACGAAGATGCATACCTGAAACTGAGACGACCTCCATCATTTCCCACTGCCATGGGCAGCAGTGTGGGGGGCACGCGAGCACCTACAAGACCACCGCAAAAATTCTCCAAAGAGGATTCTACTGGCCCACACTCTTCAGGGACACACATGTTTATGTCCAAGCCTGCGATAAATGCCAAAGAGCTGGGAATATCTCCAAAAGGAATGAGATGCCTCAACACTACATCCTGGAGATAGAAATCTTCGATGTATGGGGAGTGGACTTCATGGGACCGTTCCCTTCCTCCTCGGAGAACCAGTATATCTTGGTGGCCGTAGACTACGTGTCGAAATGGGTTGAAGCGGTGGCCAGTCCAACCAACGATTCCAGAGTGGTGGCCAAGTTCTTTAAAAGCAACATCTTCCTGCGGTTCGGTGTACCTCGTGTCCTAATCAGTGACGGAGGGAGCCACTTTATAGAGAAGAAATTCGAGGCCCTCTTGAAAAAATACGGGGTACAACACCGGGTGGGGCGTGCCTACCACCCGCAGACCAGCGGTCAGGCGGAAGTCTCTAACCGGGAGATTAAAAGCATACTAGAAAAGACGGTGGCCAATTCTAGAAAGGACTGGTCATCGAAGCTTCCTGACGCGCTTTGGGCCTACAGGACGGCATTTAAAACTCCAATCGGCACAACTCCCTACCGGCTTGTCTATGGGAAAGCTTGCCATCTTCCTGTGGAATTGGAGCATAAGGCATATTGGGTGGTTAAGAATCTGAACTTCGACACCAAGAAGGTAGGAGTGCACCGGCAGTTACAACTCAACGAGCTCGACGAAATCCGGCTCAATGCCTATGAGAACGCCAAGATCTATAAGGAGAAGCTCAAACGGTGGCACGATAAACGAATCTTGAAGAGGGAATTCAAAGAAGGGGACTTAGTTCTCCTATTCAACTCGAAGCTGAAGCTCTTTCCTTGACAACTCAAATCGAGATGGTCGGGACCGTTCCGCGTCACCAAGGTTTTCCCGCATGGGGCTATCGAGATAATGGGAAGGGATGAGCCGTTTAAAGTGAACGGGCAGCGTCTGAAACACTATGCAGTTGGAGAGCCAGAATTCACTCCGGTCGGATCCCCAACAAGCGACAACTCTTCCTCTAACCCTCCGGATCCTAATTGACCACCGCTAGAGGCGTCGAGCTAAACGACGTTAAACGAAAGCGCTTCATGGGGGGCAACCCATGTTCTAAACTTATGCTTCGTTTTGTAGGATTTTTTCCACTTTATTTTTCTCTATTTTTATAAATAAATCCAGCCGAAACAACTTCCGTGAATGAACTCAGACGTTTCTTGGGTTTTGCAGAAAAACAAGGCCTCAACCGATCGGGTGAGTTCCCACCTGATCGGTTGGGATGTATCAGATACAAGCCGCAACTGTCCCCAAATGAACCGATCGGATGAAGAATGAAGAGACCGGGTGACAGACCGGGTGAGCTGGGGAGAACTCTCGGGAAATTTTTGGGGAATATCAACCGATCGGGTGAGTTCGAGCTCGATCGGTTAAGGCGACCGGGTGAGCAGCCCTCAATTCTCGGGAAAAAAACTTGGGAGGCGGCCAACCGATCGGTTGACAAGTCAACCAACCGGTTCGCCTGTAGCTGTTGGCCGACAGGAACTTTCGAAATTTGCCTACCCGATCGGGTGAGCCCCCACCCGATCGGTTCAGTTTCGCCCCTATAAATACCCCTACCGCACGGTGACCACCACCCGACCCCAGAAAATCCCCTTCAAGCGATTTCACGCCCTCCAGCTGTAGAATCGACCTCCTCGACCCTACATACTGTCCCTAAACCCTCATCCCCACTCACTCCCATACTTCCCCACCCCCGCCACCTCGCCATCTTCGACATTCCATCATCAAAACCCCCAAACCCTAACCCTAGCCCCAAAATTTTCAAAATTCTGTTCTTTTCGGATCAGCGAGCGGCGGCTTCCCGAATTGTTTCCTCCTACTACGCGAGACCCCCGGGCGCTTGATCTTGCTACATCGATGGGTAACACTCTTCCACTATACACATCTTTTACTTTATCTATAATATCCTAAATTGGTGTTGTACCTGCTTCACTTGCTCTATATTCATCTTAGGTACGCCCCCCACTTTCATTTTCTCCACCCACATTGTCGCCATGTCTAAGAAAGGGAAAGAGATTGCATCATCTTCACGCCGTGATCCGCTCTACGGCCCTTTTTCCCCCTCTTTCCTCGGCATAAACCCTTCTACGGAAGAGCAGTCTGACCGTTTGCGAGCACTACTTCATCGCCCGATGAGACCTACACTCTTCGCCGATCGCCCCACACTCGAAGCTCTAGGGCTTTCGAACGGCGTCGCCAGAATTTTCAACTGTATCGGGTGCCATACCCTCTCTCACATCCATGCTCACACACACATAAGTCTCACGCTTGAATTCCTCAGTTCCCTGGAGTTGTTTGATGGGGGTTTCTCCTTCCGCGCTTTCAACTGCGACTTTTCTCTGGGTTTCATCGAGTTGAACAATATCCTCAATCTCCGTCACCCCGATCTTAATACTGAACATTCCACCCACGATCGAACTGACATCTACTCTCAATTTCGGGCTGATGGTGTTTGGCAACGATTCACCCGGTACACCACCTTTCCACCCGAGGCTCATGCCTCCTACATTATTCACCCGTGTTACCGCCTCGCCCATTGCATCCTCGCCAACACTGTTTTCGCCCGTGTGGATGTGTCCACTGTATCTAGGGATGAGCTCTTCTTTCTCTATGACATGTCCGATGACAGGATCCTTGGGCACAACCCTATGCCCATAAACGCCGCTCATTGGATCGTCCACGAAATTTTTGCCGTTAGCCGAGCCACTTCTGGTTCCATCTGTTGTGGTGGGATGATCACTCTTATTGTCAGCTGTGTTCTTAGAGTACCGCCCGACCTCCCTATTTTGCCTGGACGTAGTCGTATTGATCGCGATTACTTGATCGATATCAATATGCTCACTCCCTTCGGTGAAGACCGTGCTGTCTACCTCTATAGCCCCGCCTGCGAACCTTTCACGATCCTGCCACCTTTGGCCCCTTTGCGGCTACCCTACCCCCCATCTCATCTGCCTTGGGAGTTTTACCCCAATCCTTGGTATTCTCCGTTAGTGCATCTACCACCCTTGGATCCTCCCGATTGGCACCCAACTGTCGGCCCACCTGGTACGATCTTTCTCCACCACAGCCCCCCGGTGCACATCGATCTTCCCGTGCTCCAGCCTGTCGCCCCTCCTTCACCCATAGGCACACCCTCCTCTTCCTCTGAGGATTCTTTCATTCACTATTCCCCTCCCTCCTCCCCCTCCCTCTACTATTCCAGTACCAGCGAATCCGATTGACTCCCCCTTGCATATCTCTACATTACACTGACCATATCATTTCGCTAGCACTGTCATGTTTAGCTTGGGGGACGTCTATTTTGGTGTGCTGTCGTGTTTTGTTTGTTTTTCTCATTTTTATGTGTGTGTGCTTGTTTTTCACTTTTTGAGTGTCGTGTCGTGTGGTTTTATTTTTATTTTCGTGTTGTTTGATTTTGATTTTGATCTTTCTTTCTTTTCAGTTTCATTCTCTGTGTTTTCCTCGTTTTCATTTCTTTTTGTGTCAGTGCGTATTCCCCCCCCCCCCCCCGTCTTCATTGCCCTCCCGTACTCACTCATATTGCATTGAGGGCAATGCAAACTTCAGCTTGGGGGAGTCGCACTGTGTGCGTCATTTGAGTCCTTCTTTTTCATTTTTTTGTGTCGTTTTCATCGTGTTTTTTTTTATTTTTTCTTTTTTTTCTCCCTTCTCTTCTTTTTAGCTCTTTCTCCTAGAGATGAATCATATGATGAATCGCCACAAAATCACACACACCTAGCATTGCATCGATAATCACACTCACTAACCCTAGGATTTCGAGCCCTCTTGCATTCCACGCATCGTGGGTCCACTTAGCTTTTTTGTGAGTCGTGCGTCGTGACTAGCTATTTGATGTGCTTCTACTTGGTGATTTTATTTTATATACCTGTCCAGGAATGACCCCTAGATTATCATGCTTCGATTTGAATATGTGGTATCTATTTCTACTATATGCATGCTATATTTCTATCGTATATTTCAATTCGCATGCGTCGGGATTCCACAATTAAGGACTAGGATAACTCATTTAGCCTATGCTCTATTTAGCGAGAATAGTTTTCTTTGCCCGAGTGTTTAGATTTCGACTTCTTTTTTGTTTTACTTGGTGCAAATCCCCTCGTCGTGTACCGTTCTCCCACTTGGGAGAGTGCACATGTGTATAGCCAAAAACCCAAAAATCCAAAAAATAGAAAAAAGGAAAAGAAAAACCCAAAAAGAAAAGAAAAGAAAATTTTTGTATAGCAAAAAAACCAAAAAAAATACAAATGCCCAAAACCCAAAAAAAATTTCCGTGTGAATATTTTTTCCTACTTACCGAGAATAAAGGGAAGGCGAGAATTTGCACCGAGTGTTCTACTCCACATCATCTCAACCCCCATCGTTTTCGAAAACACTTGGCTTATGAACTTTTTAGCTAGTATCTAGGCTATAGTGGCGTGATTTCCTTAACCCTAGTTGTGGAGTCCCCGATGCATGATACGCTTCTATTCTTATACTCTTCTCATGCATGCTTGAACTAATATTCACCGCAAATTTCAAATTCGAATCGGTATTTGGGTCATTTCCTGGATTTGCGTATATGAGCTCATAGCACATTGTAGAAAGCGACACCATTTGCTAGCACACGACTGCACTCACTCGCGCTTCACCGCGTGGACCCACGACACTTATTTGGACTCGTCTTCCTAGGTTTAGTGGTGTGATTTGACGTTTGCTTGCTTGGTGTGTCGTTTTTGATTTTGTTGGCTCTGACGGACGATCTAGGATTTAGAGTTTTCTTTTTCTTTCTTCCTCTCTATTTTTCCCCTCCGAGCTCCTACTCTCACTCGTCTTCCTCGAGGACGAGGAAGAGTTCAGCTTGGGGGATTTTGACATGCGTTTATATTTCATATATTCACGCACGTTTTCTTTTGTGTTTCTCCGTGTTTTTCCGCCGTCTTTTATTCGTTTTCTTGTATTTTCTCGTTTTCTTTCACTTTTCTTTGTTTATCCATGTTTGCAGGAGATTGACCGTGTAGGGAACGTTTAACGACGATATCTCAAGTCCCCGGAGCAACGGGAGGAGTCACGCGTGATCCAGGGGGTCATACGCCAAAGAATACATCTTTCAGCCCCTCACCTGGTCGGTTGGTCATCTCCAACCGATCGGGTGATGCACGCGTGCACCACCCGGTCTCAGCCGGGGCTCCCATGGATGTCACCCGACCGGTTCACAGACCGGTTCAGCGGGGGCCTGTTCTCTGTTTTTTCGAGCAGAATTCCAACCGATCGGGTGACTCTCACCCGATCGGTTCATCTGTAGCTGATGATGAGGAGCTGAAGACACAGGCACCAAACCGATCGCTTCACCCGATGGCGCCAAGATCCAACCGGTCACTTCAAGAACTCACCCGACCGGTTCATATGACCGAGTGGAAGCTCGCCGTTTTCTGTTATTATTTTGTAACGGATCAACCGATCGGTTGACTTGTCAACCGATCGGGTGATGCGAGAGTCTATAAATAGAACCCCTAGGGTTCCAGAAACGGGGAGCCTGCTAGTTTTTACTGTTTTCTCCCATTGTGACGGCTGTAATTTCTGTTCTTTTGTAAGTTTTCGGATCTTCCTCAAATTTTAGTATTGTCTTAATTACTCTATTACTTCCGCATTCCAATCGTCCGATTATGATTCCAACGGTTAATTTTTATTTAGATCGCTTCTCAATGAATTTTTGTGAGTAGTTCCCAAATCTGGGATTTTGGTGGAAACCCCTTCGGGGGCTCTTCCCGATGCGTCCATAGGGTTAGGAAATCGATAGGGATTAGGAATCTAACGGTTACGCAGGGTGTTTCATTGTCATTGGCGGGAAAAAGACCGCCTTTGACCGTTGGGCCAAGGGGGAATAAACTTGGCGGTTGACTCCCTAGCCATAGCTCACGCCCATAGCGTAGACGTCGAATCCTAGCACGCGGGAGCGGCAGGATGAGACGTTGGGAGTTATCGTTGCGAGCTTAGTGCTCCCGGAATCGATCAGTGTTAATGGACACGGGAGTGCCCACTGATCGAATCCGGTAAGTCCGGTGTATCATCCTGGGCACCGACTGGAATATCGGGCCCATGGGTGCCGGTACCACTTTCAGAGGCAACGTCCCACCATTAGACCCTAATTCCGATCGCTATCCATACCTGTAGGCCGTATCGGCGAGAGTCACTCGTCGGAGTGGAAACCAAAGTCCCGGTTTTATTTTCGTATTGTTCATACCCTTTATTCCTTTCCGTGACAACCATCCACCGATTCGGGCTAGCTCGCCCCGGGGTGATTTAGGTCCTACTTGACTCAAACACAACCTCGCCTCCCTGTGTTCGACCCCCAAGCCACACTACAACACCGTGCGCTTACGGTTACAAATTTCTAAACCCCCACGTGGGTCCCCCGGCCATTTGCGGATAGCAAGCCGGGGCACACGTCAGCAGCACACTCATATATATATGAATCCTATATCAAGCCCAAAAACCCAAAGAAACAGCCAGAAAAACAAATCTGTAATGGCTAGAAACTGGGTGAAAACGACAGGAATAGTCGACTGATGATCATAAGACAGTCGACTGATCAACGGCTAGAAAATATCCAACGGCTATAATCTGAGCCAGGACAGTCGACTGACGAAGTCAATACAGTCGACTGACAAACAGTACAGGCGCCTGTTAATCCTTCAGCAGACGACTGCTGTAGGGGATGGATCGAAACAGCGAGCTGCACTCTTTCTCCAATTCTTCGCACAGGCGACTGGTGTTAATACTACAGTCGACTGTCGAATAGTCAGGCGACTGTATATTCTTCATCAGTCGACTATTGTAAAGTATGAAGAGAAGACAGAGAGATGCAGAGATTGCACTTACGCTAGACATGTGACTGTTGACCAAATCTCAGGCGACTGTAACTGTACAGGCGACTGGGAACTGATTGACATGCGACTGTGCGTAAAGCTCAAGTGTGAGTCAATAGAAATGTTGACTTGAGCAGTGCATATCAGGCGACTGTAGAAGGATCTACAGGTGACTGGAAATCACCCAGTCGACTGTTTTTCCCTCATCAGACGACTGACCAAAAGAGTGAACCTATTGGGTTGGATTCTATGATAATCCTAAGGTTCACTAAGATGGTTAAATGCATGAGCATGAATGAGTAAACCATCTAGCAAGGCATTACATCAACCCTAAACTCAAAAAGAGAGAGAAAGCAATAAAGTAAATTACATGGATTACAATGCTTTCAAAAGAGTCTAAGTCTTCAATCTTCATGCCTTGATTGCTCTCCATCATCTCCCAGCTTTGGCACTCCTTGAGTCCAAACTCTGGCTCTTCTTCACATGATGTCCATCCTTACACCAAGTGATTAGTCTCCAAGAAAGATATCCTTGAAATAAACTGAGAGACTAAAACATGAGATTCATTAGCAACAACATAATGTTGTGATCATCATCAAAATAAGATTGGTATGAAACACCAATACTCAACACTAACTACTCCATACCATGCACAAATAATATTTAGCTACTCATAGTGCAAGAATAAACAAAGTTCATAGCAAAATACATGGTTCTAATAGCAAAATACAATGAAAAACACCTAAATACGGGGTATGAGTTTAAGAAACTATCACCAAATCTCCAAGCTAAGCCTCAAAACTCTCTGGAAAACTGAAGAATAGCCTCTGGAAATTTACAAAAATTTTCAGAGAGCAAATTCGGCTCCTAAGTCCTCCAATACGCCAATAATACGCCCAAAACCCCTAAAACACGCTTAAATAATAGTCATTGCGGGTTTTGAGTGGCTAACGGGTCTAAAACCCGCAACCGATTGCGTAAAACCCGAACCCAACAGCCGCCTCAAATCCTGGCCATTCGATGCGTGCGGGATTAAACTGCATGCTGCCACGTGTCCCTCAAGCTCCGTGCGCGCCCGCTCCGCTTCTCGCATCCGACTCGACTTCGGGGTTTGATCGCTGCCGTCGGATGAAGGATCGACGGCTCCCGCTTGGCCACGTCGCCGCTCGCGAATTCGAATTCGTATTTGATCTGCGTCGTCCGATCGGATTCTTACGGTCCCGATGTCGCCACGTGGCTCCAAGATCGCACGCTCCGCTGCTGCGATTTGTGTCGCTGAAGGCCGTTGGATCTCGATCCAACAGTTAGAAATGAGCCACGTCGCCGCTTCGCTGAGAGCTGCTCCTGACCGTTGGATGAGTGATCAACGATCTACAATTAGCCACGTAGCCCGCATCGCCGCTTCGGTCTCCTCGAGCGCGGACCGTTGGATCGGGATCCAACGGTGTAGAAAAAGCCGCGTCGTCGATGCTCCCAGCGCCGTAGGATGATGCGCCGACAATCTGGATCGTGCCACGTGGCAGCGTACGAGCGTATTTCAGCCGTATATTCGTATTTTCTCCATTTAAAATGTATTCTGCATTCAAAAATTCATAGTAATTAGCACAAGTCTCAGAAAAATACAAATAAATAGTCGTTGGAATCGTGAGATCGAGACCAAGCTAGGAAAAATATAAAAAGTGTAGAAATACTTCGTTAATTACTGTTTTGTGCTCAAATAGAGTGTTTTTTCTAATAAATAATTGCGTACAAAATACGTATGAATTAGAGAACAATGTAGCATCACATGAGCACAAAATAGGGCTAAATGGGGGGCTAAATATGTAATGTAGAACCCGAATCAGACAGCTCGCCTTTCCTGAGACAAGCTCGCCCGCCCGCAACAAGGAGCATCCTTCGGAGGAGCCGAATCTACTCGCCGCCCTACGGCTCGCCCCTGAGGGTGACCAAGCACAATAATCTCTGACAGGGTGACATGAGCTCACCTACTCACCATTAATGCTAGCGGTTAAAGGGAAAACCTGATGGCCACCACTTTCGTCTCATTAATGCCTCTGACACCGCCTGACACCATTAATGCGGTAAATATCCCTGCCACAGCCCCAGCACTCGAATGCCAGCAGAGTGCTAGCTGGGATGATTCGACGGCTGATCACTTAAGATGATTTGGACATATACATAAAAGACGTAATGATGCCCCATTTAAAAAGACATAACATATGAATGCTAACATTAAGAGAAATGGAGATAAACCGAAGATGATATACAAGGAAGACATAAAATGATATACCAACGATATTGATTTGACCAAGGAGAAACATTAGATCGTAATGCGTGAAAAAGAAGTATCTAACACTACGATCTGATATGTTTATTTTAAATTTGTTTGTGTTTATTTTTTTATTTATAAATTTTTATTTCCTTTTATTATTATTATTATTATTATTGTATTATTATTATTGCTATTTTTGTTGTTGTTATTTCTTTTTATTTATTATTATTTTATTATTCTCTATTTGTACCAAGTCATCCCAAATTTTTTGGGATGAAGGCTAAAATGAGGAGGAGGAGCATATCAACAGTGCATAGCCACTTCCCAGTTCACCTTTTTTCATGAACACTTGCAATAATAATCTTCACCATCAACTTTTTTCATAAACATCTACATCAATAATCTTCACCATCCTTGGACACTATCACGCATCTTTGAAATGCATATACCAGATCCGAAGTGTCATTAGGAAGCATCTTCTAACCAAGGGCACAAGCTCATGGATCATAGTTGGTCATTCATTCATCTTATTCTTTTTCTTCTATCTTTTTTTGAATGTGTATTTGATTATTTGCCAAGACATACCAAAGTACAGATCATTTCATGTGGTATGAGATCAGCCATTAGCCCTTAGTGAGACGTGTTTTTAAGTCTAACTGAACGGGAACAAACATTCAACTCCAGGAATAAAAGAAGATCCATTAATTGCATTAACTATCAGCAGCAAAATAAAACATAGAAAGACTCCTAAAACGTCCACTGTAAAATCTTTCATGAAGCCTCGTGCACCCTATTATGATGAGAAATTCCCGAGGATGATTGTAAAGATGATGGTTTGATTACAGAAGCTTAAATATGTACATTATAAATAAATACATACCTTGAGGTACAAATCCAAGTTCCTCTCCTTAATCCTCTCGAGCAACGCAAGCCAATCCACCCTCTTTGCTTCCAACGTCTCAGCCCACTCCTTCAGCACTGGCATCAAGTCATCCTTTTTCCAATCCAATGCGAAGAACTTCTCCTCAGCCTTCACACTCCTCCCGACCACCGGCTTAGCCTCGTCCTTCACAAATTTCCCCTCCGCCTCCTCCACTCTCACTGACACTTCAGCCCACTTGGCGTCTGACATATCCAACCCATAAATCTTATACTTAATCTTCCCCTTCCTCTCCGGCAAAGATTCGACCTTCATGCTCTTCTCCCCTTCTTCCTCTTTTGAGGCACTTGCTCGAATGCTTTCAAGGTTTTTATAAAACTCAACCTCCTCCAGCTTCTCTCTTGCCCATTTAAACCTAAATTCACGTAGCATATCCCCACGAATGCCGATATCACCGGCAAATCGGCACATTTCTTTGACATCGTCATGATGCAAGTACTTCTTCAGCTCCTCTCTCATCCGATCTCTTCTCATCGCATCATGGACCGACTTGCTGACGTCATGGATCGTCTTCCACAGATCTTCGCTGATTTCAACGGCGGCTACTTGGGTAGATCCGTCCATTTCAGCAACGACGCGCTAGCAAATGACGAGGATCATCGAATCTAGGGTTTGCTTGTTCAGCTCCGGGAACGATTGGGCAATGATGGGTCGGATCGAGTGGACGAAGCGGGAGAGGAACTCGTTCATGTTGGCGTCGAACGTGGATTGTGATTCGGATTCAGACTCGGACTCGTGTTCCGGCCTCAGGATCCGATCGGGGTTCGGCTGAAGAATTTGCGACGATGAGGGGGCGAAGGATTTAAGAGTCTGGGGATCCATGGGGGACGACTCATGGAGGCTGCAATGTTGGATGAAGGGACGGAGAGGGATTCGAATTCGGGTTCGCTTGAGGTAAGTGAACATGAATAGGGGGAGATTTCTCATTTTGAATCGATGGAGAATCCCAAGAAGAATGGATCTGGTTAAAACCCTAGTAATGGCGGAGAAAAGAGACGGAGAAGATGGAAAGTGCGCTAAAACCCTACTTTGCAGGTCGGGTTTCAATTGGTTAATAAAAGGCAAAAAAAAGTTTTGGGAAAAAAATCACGAAACAACTCCAAACACTTTCAATATTTTAATAAAACAATAAACAATCCAATTCTTTGTCCAGATAACTCGGGAATTTTACAAAATAAAGACTGTAGCGGGGTAAAATCTGCGTACATTAAATTTGTTTTGACAGGGAATCAAGGCCACGATGGTTACAAATTGAAAAATGACTGGGAAGATCGTAACGACGACTAATACAATTTTAGAAAAATCTGCGTATAAAGAAATATTGTGGCCTCTTGATGAGGCTGACACAAAATTTGAGAAAAATGATGGGTACAATTGAAGTGAAGAACCCGATGAGATATAAAATAAATTAAAAAGAGGAGTGGGTTGATATTATTGGGCTGGATTCACCAAAAATTAATATGGATGGCAAAAATTGGAGGTGGGGAGAACATTGCAACTAAATGGTAAATTTTATAAGATGACAATTAGATCAACTTTGTTATATGGTACATAGTGTTGGGTTATTATCAAGAAGCATGAACGAAGTGTGGATACAGTAAAGATGTGAGCGTTTCGATGAATACATGGAAGTATTAAAAATGATGAGTTAAGAAACGAGAAATACACGAACAAGGATAGGTGTGGTTCCTATTGAAGATAAGATGGAGAACATCACTTAAGATGATTTGGACATATACATAAAAGACGTAATGATGCCCCATTTAAAAAGACATAACATATGAATGCTAACATTAAGAGAAATGGAGATAAACCGAAGATGATATACAAGGAAGAGATAAAATGATATACCAAAGATATTGATTTGACCAAGGAGAAACATTAGATCGTAATGCGTGAAAAAGAAGTATCTAACACTACGATCTGATATATTTATTTTAAATTTGTTTGTGTTTATTTTTTTATTTATATATTTTTATTTATAAATTTTTATTTCCTTTTATTATTATTATTATTATTGTATTATTATTATTGCTATTTTTGTTGTTATTATTTCTTTTTATTTATTATTATTTTATTATTCTCTATTTGTACCGAGCCACCCCAAATTTTTTGGGATGAAGGCTAAAATGAGGAGGAGGAGGAGCATATCAACAGTGCATAGCCACTTCCCAGTTCACCTTTTTCATGAACACTTGCAATAATAATCTTCACCATCAACTTTTTTCATAAACATCTACATCAATAATCTTCACCATCCTTGGACACTATCACACAGCTTTGAAATGCATATACCAGATCCGAAGTGTCATTAGGAAGCATCTTCTAACCAAGGGCACAAGCTCATGGATCATAGTTGGTCATTCATTCATCTTATTCTTTTTCTTCTATCTTTTTTTGAGTGTGTATTTGATTATTTGCCAAGACATACCAAAGTACAGATCATTTCAAGTGGTATGAGATCAGCCATTAGCCCTTAGTGAGACGTGTTTTTAAGTCTAACTGAACGGGAACAAACATTCAACTCCAGGAATAAAAGAAGATCCATTAATTGCATTAACTATCAGCAGCAAAATAAAACATAGAAAGACTCCTAAAACGTCCACTGTAAAATCTTTCATGAAGCCTCGTGCACCCTATTATGATGAGAAATTCCCGAGGATGATTGTAAAGATGATGGTTTGATTGCAGAAGCTTAAATATGTACATTATAAATAAATACATACCTTGAGGTACAAATCCAAGTTCCTCTCCTTAATCCTCTCGAGCAACGCAAGCCAATCCACCCTCTTTGCTTCCAACGTCTCGGCCCACTCCTTCAGCACTGGCATCAACTCATCCTTTTTCCAATCCAATGCGAAGAACTTCTCCTCAGCCTTCGCACTCCTCCCGACCACCGGCTTAGCCTCGTCCTTCACAAATTTCCCCTCCGCCTCCTCCACTCTCACTGACACTTCAGCCCACTTGGCGTCTGACATATCCAACCCATAAATCTTATACTTAATCTTCCCCTTCCTCTCCGGCAAAGATTCGACCTTCACGCTCTTCTCCCCTTCTTCCTCTTTTGAGGCACTTGCTCGAATGCTTTCAAGGTTTTTATAAAACTCAACCTCCTCCAGCTTCTCTCTTGCCCATTTAAACCTAAATTCACGTAGCATATCCCCACGAATGCCGATATCACCGGCAAATCGGCACATTTCTTTGACATCGTCATGATGCAAGTACTTCTTCAGCTCCTCTCTCATCCGATCTCTTCTCATCGCATCATGGACCGACTTGCTGACGTCATGGATCGTCTTCCACAGATCTTCGCTGATTTCAACGGCGGCTACTTGGGTAGATCCGTCCATTTAAGCAACGACGCGTTGGCAAATGACGAGGATCATCGAATCTAGGGTTTGCTTGTTCAGCTCCGGGAACGATTGGGCAAGGATGGGTCGGATCGAGTGGACGAAGCGGGAGAGGAACTCGTTCATGTTGGCGTCGAACGCGGATTGTGATTCGGATTCAGACTCGGACTCGTGTTCCGGCCTCGGGATCCGATCGGGGTTCGGCTGAAGAATTTGCGACGAGGAGGGGGCGAAGGATTTAAGAGTCTGGGGATCCATGGGGGACGACTCATGGAGGCTGCGATGTTGGATGAAGGGACGGAGAGGGATTCGAATTCGGGTTCGCTTGAGGTGAGTGAACATGAATAGGGGGAGATTTCTCATTTTGAATCGATGGAGAATCCCAAGAAGAATGGATCTGGTTAAAACCCTAGTAATGGCGGAGAAAAGAGACGGAGAAGATGGAAAGTGCGCTAAAACCCTACTTTGCGGGTCGGGTTTCAATTGGTTAATGAAAGGCAAAAAAAAATTTGGGAAAAAAATCACGAAACAACTCCAAAACTTTCAATATTTTAATAAAACAATAAACAATCCAATTCTTAGTCCAGATAACTCAGGAATTTTACAAAATAAAGACTGTAGCGGGGTAAAATCTGCGTACAATAAATTTGTTTTGACAGGGAATCAAGGCCACGATAGTTACAAATTGAAAAATGACTGGGAAGATCGTAACGACGACTAATACAATTTTACCTTTCACCGTGAAAATAATATCTACGATTAGAAAACTATAAATTGCAACCTTTTACAAAACCAACATGGTGATAAGAATCGCAAGAGGAGAGCAATTTGAGAGCACCGTGTAGGGGTGGCAAAATGAGCCCGACTCGACCGGAACCTGGCATCCTTAACCGGGTATAGGCAGGGGCCAATCCGGGTCAAGTAGGAAACGGGTTGACCTGACCCGACCCAGATTTGATAAAATCCGGATCGGGTATGGATTTGGCATGTCAACCCGGATGACCCGAATTCGACCCGGTTTACTTTCTCTATATATAAAAAATTTATATAATAACTTCACTACACAGTTGCAAGGGGAGTTGTGCTTATACGATTTGAATTGTTGTCCACTTTTTAAAGATGTCTTGGATTCAATTCTCTTTACAGACAACTTTTTATTTAATTTTATTACTTTTGCTAATAAAATGATAACGTTAATTATACTTTATTACTGTCATCAGTGCGGTTTAAACGACGAGCTACTGGATATTATGCAGCACTTAATAAGTTACCGGTGGCTTTTAATAAATAACTGGATATCGAAAAAGGAGTAGTAGTGTATATGTCAAATCTTAACCCGACGGATTAACCCGAACCTGACCCGGAAATTTTCCGGGTCACCTGAACCCGACCCGGATTCAATCCTGGTCACCCGAACCCGACCCGGATTCAATCCGGGTCGGGTTAGGGTTTACCCCTATCCGGGTCGGGTCAAATCTGACCCGACCCGAACCCGAACCCACCCGACCCATTTGCCACCCCTAGCACCATGTAATTGTCATCTTCTCTCTATTTCTTCCTTGTACTATTCTCTCCTTCTCTTCTTTAATTCTTTGTTTGCTTGTAGATTTTTCGATGAAGATTTAAAATGAAGTGAGATGAAAAGCCGGTTGCTATTTATAGAAAAACTAATAAATTAACATTTATCCATGCAAGTGATGAGACTGCACAAAAAATTACTGCAGTTTTGGCCCATTAGAATCATTTTATTAATATTCAGTTTCGATTTATCGTTTATGTGGTGGTGGTGGTGGTGGTGGGGGGGGGGGGCTATGGAGATTATGGATTTATGTGGTTGAATCTGATAGAAATGGGACTCTTTTGTAGAAGGTTGTATCGAATAGAAGCTCGTGAGAGCAGTCCACCTCTCGGAACGTGTCCAAGGGAGAGCGGCCTCCTCTAGAAAGAGGCCAAGTTATCTTTCTATCTATTCTTACTATAAAAATTCCATCTTTCCTCCAAAATCTTTCATTTGAGGACTTAAAGAAAAAAAATCTTTCATTATAGTCCTAAAGATCCCACATTTCCGCTAAAAATCACACCATTCTACCAAAATTCCAACATTCTACATCCAAAAAAACATAGAAGATCATATCAGCATGCCAACAACCATGACGCCTAATCATGCCAACAACCATTCCAACATTCTATTTTGTGTGCGCGCTTGCTTCCTTCGTTTTCAAGTTCATTTGAACCCATCAATGATGCATGTATTACATAGAATAAATGTCCACAAAAACAAAGCAATCTGACACTGTTTAGAGCCTGATGGCCAGCGTATGCTCCTGCACATGTCATTAACAAGATCCCCTTACAGGGGAAATGAACAAACACCAGGAGACCAAGTAAAAAGAAGGGAAAAACATAAAACAGTATCCAATGGAGGTTACAACGAGTCACTGAAACTACTTGTTTGAGACATCAGTCTTCCCTAAAATTCTAATGGCTTCAGACTTGCAACTGCAATTTCTTCGCAGCAATGGCCTCAGACTCGAGGGCCGGTTCAAAGAGAAGAGTTGTCTCTGCTAGCAGAGATGTCACCACATACAGGTCCATGTTTGAAGCCGGTCTGCGATCTTCCAAGTAGCCTAAGAACAACAACACAGTTGATGAGAAAAGGAAGACTTGTAACCATCTAACCAAGATTTGAGAACTCGGTTTTGGTGATGCTTTTCAGATCAAAGGATTTGCCATGTTTCGTCGATTGGATTTTTGTTTTGGCTTCTGGTGAGTAAAAATATACAGTCCAAGTGTCGAGGACAACTTAACATGTTGCCATTGCTTGCATATGGAATTCTTGAAGAGGATAT
The DNA here is from genome assembly GCA_030789695.1 of Scilla litardierei. Classification (NCBI taxonomy): domain Eukaryota; kingdom Viridiplantae; phylum Streptophyta; class Magnoliopsida; order Asparagales; family Asparagaceae; genus Scilla; species Scilla litardierei. Next base: position 556,210,028 of record CM061142.1, read on the forward strand.
AATTTAAACATAAACGCTAAATATGGCTAAACCAAGACAACTCAATTAATTTATAGTATTCAACCACATAAACCATACTAATATTTCAAAGCAATAAAAAGTGATCAATTAAAGTTAAATTAAGACCCTAATCAAAGTTATATTAAAATTATATCAAACTATGATATACAATTTACGGATTTCTTATAATAATATAAACTGAGGGAATATGATATTATGAATGAATATTGACCTTTGTTTTTGAATTGTTCAAGGTTTTGGCATGTTTGAAACTGGTTGATACCAATTATGTTTCATCCAAAACCTAGCGAAACTGAAACCATATATCAGCTTCGGACTGGTATTGAGTGAAACCAAGAAGAAATGGTCGAAACCTTATTCCTTTGATATTAATAATTTTAAGATTGTGTGAATATACCTTTTCCTTGTTTCTCAGTGTCACGTCCCACCCTGATCGAGCAGCCACGATTTGCCACTCCCTGTCAAGATTCGCATTCAAATATCAACAAAAGCAAATAAATATGAACGACTGAATAAACCGAATAAACCGTAAAAAAGAGCTGAATTTTGAGTATACCCAAGAGAAGGTGTCGATGCTGGTATCACTGGCATATCCCCACGAATGCCGATATCACTGGCAAATCGGCACATTTCTTTGACATCGTCATGATGCAAGTACTTCTTCAGCTCCTCTCTCATCCGATCTCTTCTCATCGCATCATGGACCGACTTGCTGACGTCATGGATCGTCTTCCACAGATCTTCGCTGATTTCAACGGCGGCTTCTTGGGTAGATCCGTCCATTTCAGCAACGACGCGCTGGCAAATGACGAGGATCATCGAATCTAGGGTTTGCTTGTTCAGCTCCGGGAACGATTGGGCAAGGATGGGTCGGATCGAGTGGACGAAGCGGGAGAGGAACTCGTTCATGTTGGCATCGAACGCGGATTGTGATTCGGATTCAGACTCGGACTCGTGTTCCGGCCTCGGGATCCGATCGGGGTTCGGCTGAAGAATTTGCGACGAGGAGGGGGCGAAGGATTTAAGAGTCTGGGGATCCATGGGGGACGACTCATGGAGGCTGCGATGTTGGATGAAGGGACGGAGAGGGATTCGAATTCGGGTTCGCTTGAGGTGAGTGAACATGAATAGGGGGAGATTTCTCATTTTGAATCGATGGAGAATCCCAAGAAGAATGGATCTGGTTAAAACCCTAGTAATGGCGGAGAAAAGAGACGGAGAAGATGGAAAGTGCCCTAAAACCCTACTTTGCGGGTCGGGTTTCAATTGGTTAATGAAAGGCAAAAAAAAATTTTGGGAAAAAATCACGAAACAACTCCAAACACTTTCAATATTTTAATAAAACAATAAACAATCCAATTCTTAGTCCAGATAACTCGGGAATTTTACAAAATAAAGACTGTAGCGGGGTAAAATCTGCGTACAATAAATTTGTTTTGACATGGAATCAAGGCCACGATAGTTACAAATTGAAAAATGACTGGGAAGATCGTAACGACGACTAATACAATTTTAGAAAAATCTGCGTATAAAGAAATACTGTGGCCTCTTGATGAGGCTGACACAAAATTTGAGAAAAATGATGGGTGCAATTGAAGTGAAGAACCCGATGAGATATAAAAATAAATTAAAAAGAGGAGTGGGTTGATATTATTGGGCTGGATTCACCAAAAATTAATATGGATGGCAAAAATTGGAGGTGGGGAGAACATTGCAACTAAATGGTAAATTTTATATGATGACAATTAGATCAACTTTGTTATATGGTACATAGTGTTGGGTTATTATCAAGAAGCATGAACGAAGTGTGGATACCGTAAAGATGTGAGCGTTTCGATGAATACATGGAAGTATTAAAAATGATAAGTTAAGAGACGAGAAATACACGAACAAGGATAGGTGTGGTTCCTATTGAAGATAAGATGGAGAACATCACTTAAGATGATTTGGACATATACATAAAAGACGTAATGATGCCCCATTTAAAAAGACATAACATATGAATGCTAACATTAAGAGAAATGGAGATAAACCGAAGATGATATACAAGGAAGAGATAAAATGATATACCAAATGCAGATCTGATATGTTTATCTTCAATAGGAACCACACCTATCCTTGTTCGTGTATTTCTCGTCTCTTAACTTATCATTTTTAATACTTCCATGTATTCATCGAAACGCTCACATCTTTACTGTATCCACACTTCGTTCATGCTTCTTGATAATAACCCAACACTATGTACCATATAACAAAGTTGATCTAATTGTCATCTTATAAAATTTACCATTTAGTTGCAATGTTCTCCCCACCTCCAATTTTTGCCATCCATATTAATTTTTGGTGAATCCAGCCCAATAATATCAACCCACTCCTCTTTTTAATTTATTTTATATCTCATCGAGTTCTTCACTTCAATTGTACCCATCATTTTTCTCAAATTTTGTGTCAGCCTCATCAAGAGGCCACAGTATTTCTTTATACGCAGATTTTTCTAAAATTGTATTAGTCGTCGTTACGATCTTCCCAGTCATTTTTCAATTTGTAACTATCGTGGCCTTGATTCCCTGTCAAAACAAATTTATTGTACGCAGATTTTACCCCGCTACCGTCTTTATTTTGTAAAATTCCCGAGTTATCTGAACTAAGAATTGGATTTTTTATTATTTTATTAAAATATTGAAAGTGTTTGGAGTTGTTTCGTGATTTTTTTCCCAAAAAATTTTTTTTGCCTTTCATTAACCAATTGAAACCCGACCCGCAAAGTAGGGTTTTAGCGCACTTTCCATCTTCTCCGTCTCTTTTCTCCGCCATTACTAGGGTTTTAACCAGATCCATTCTTCTTGGGATTCTCCATCGATTCAAAATGAGAAATCTCCCCCTATTCATGTTCACTCACCTCAAGCGAACCCGAATTCGAATCCCTCTTCGTCCCTTCATCCAACATCGCAGCCTCCATGAGTCGTCCCCCATGGATCCCCAGACTCTTAAATCCTTCGCCCCCTCCTCGTCGCAAATTCTTCAGCCGAACCCCGATCGGATCCCGAGGCCGGAACACGAGTCCGAGTCTGAATCCGAATCACAATCCGCGTTCGATGCCAACATGAACGAGTTCCTCTCCCGCTTCGTCCACTCGATCCGACCCATCCTTGCCCAATCGTTCCCGGAGCTGAACAAGCAAACCCTAGATTCGATGATCCTCGTCATTTGCCAGCGCGTCGTTGCTGAAATGGACGGATCTACCCAAGAAGCCGCCGTTGAAATCAGCGAAGATCTGTGGAAGACGATCCATGACGTCAGCAAGTCGGTCCATGATGCGATGAGAAGAGATCGGATGAGAGAGGAGCTGAAGAAGTACTTGCATCATGACGATGTCAAAGAAATGTGCCGATTTGCCAGTGATATCGGCATTCGTGGGGATATGCTACGTGAATTTAGGTTTAAATGGGCAAGAGAGAAGCTGGAGGAGGTTGAGTTTTATAAAAACCTTGAAAGCATTCGAGCAAGTGCCTCAAAAGAGGAAGAAGGGGAGAAGAGCGTGAAGGTCGAATCTTTGCCGGAGAGGAAGGGGAAGATTAAGTATAAGATTTATGGGTTGGATATGTCAGACGCCAAGTGGGCTGAAGTGTCAGTGAGAGTGGAGGAGGCGGAGGGGAAATTTTTGGGCCTAGTATGTGCTAGGTCTCTAACAAATAGACTAGGTTAGGGGCCTAGTATGGGCCGGGTCTCTAACACAATTGCAAATATAAAAGGCAGCAAACCGACACCTAGAAATTAAAGAGATCAATCTTTCGCAGTACCTGTAATTGGTGTGGCATCCTGCACCGTTCCAGTCACCCTATTCAATACAGTCAAAATAATTACATTTAGTTACAGATAGAGAAATCATTTTAATTATCACAGCATCAAAAGAAGAAGTTACCTCAATTGGTTTTGGATCAATGGACAGCACAACGCCTGCTTGTTCCGTGATTATCTGCAAAGGTAAACTACTTAAATGCAGATCATCTGTGAAATTTTATGATACCAGCAAGTAGAGGAATTCTCCCACTTACTTTGATGTTACAGAATTTTCATTTAACTCTTCCAGAAACAAAAATCAATCTCTTTACATTTTGAAATGCTCGATTGTGTTTTATCAGCTATATCGATCATAGCCTCAACTGAGTTAAGTCCGAAAATAGAGAGAACATCTATAACATTATCGGCTGTCTAAGCACTTGAGTAATTTATCATTGAGGATCATCTACTTAGTGTGTTTTTCTTCTCCAAAAAACGCGAAACTTACTGGACAAAGAAATAATGTACCAAAGATCTAGCAGCAACACATGCACTAATTTGTATTCAGGGGCAGCTACTCAAAAAGCTTACTACATGCAATTATGGAATTGTTAGAAATTTTCTGTTGGTTCTTCTTTCGTTTCCTATTGCTATTGCTGTTAAATATGATTCATATGAATTACCTCAGAGGATGTATCTGGAACACCATATGTGATCCCCTGCTTCAATACCTACGCTCGGACCAACTTGATACTCCCACTGCAAAATCATGAAAATTGCTCAGATTATCGCCACAAATACAATGAAAAGAAGATTGCAAAAGAAATGCAAAAGATGAGAATATTGTATCGATTATGATAATTAGAGAAGTTGACAATTACCTGACCAGGCATAACCTCCCCATTGGTACCACTGATGTTGATTCCGGCATACAGACATGCCTTATAATGAGCATCCGATATATCACGGCCAAATGACTTGTCAGCCCCTGCTGCACAGTAGTATGGTCCCTGAAAGTTTCAGAAACTCATAGGCATAATTGCCCAAGTGATTGTCGCTCTTTGAGGCAGGATTAAATAACTCAATCATGGTTTTTAAGTAGAGTTTCAATGAAATTATACATTGCTTAATGGCCATCCATTGCTTATCTTAAAGTATCTAATATGAGAGTAATTACCTGTGGACCAGGGTATCCACCAACATGCCAGCCTAGAGGCCACTTCACATCTTTCTGAAGTAGGGTATACTCCTGCTCAATCCCAAACCTGCAGATATTGATTGATGTTTGTAAGGCAAAATATATCAGTTGTTCCATCATTATGCAATATTTTATCATCAAATACCATATTTGCATGCCTACGGACTCAAAGAACTTACCAAGGAACTTCATCAATGACCTTCTGATTGCTAAAGATCTCCGCGGCCTTATGCCGCTTGTTGGTAGGGATTGGCTCTCCAGCTGGTGTGTATGCATCACATATTACCTTCAAACATAGTCATTAAATCAAATATATCTTAAACTTATGTGGTTTGAATTGTCAATATTTTGGTTCCAATGTCACTCCTAGTGTAGACATTTAGGCTAAGCTAACTAACCAGTATATTGTTCCCTCCGCGGAAAGGATCATTAAAAATAGCTTGAGGGCTGAAATATGGACATCAACCACTGAAATAAAGAATGAGGCAAAATATTTATTTCATTTATACTGAAGAAATTAGGATTCATTCTTACTATAGGATGACTTCACTATCTTCTCCCAGAGCCTGCCCGGTACTTGATCCATCATAGTTCCACTTTGGAAGCTCTGATGGGTGCTCCACAGGCTTAGATATCGTCTGGAAAAATATAAATGCAAGTTGAAAGAGAGCAACAGTAAGAATTTTCTATATCAGAAACATGATATTCTTGTTTTCCCCCCACATAGCCGAAGTAACTAGATATCTCACCCGTGCTTTGCTGCGAACATCAATGCCAGTCCCTCCAATCCTGGTAAAATCAGACAATTTTCAATCATTGTGATGATACTTAACTTTTACTTTGTATCCCCTAAAATTAAAGAGTGCTATGGTATATTGGATGTTTTCTTAGTTTGCATTGCTCTAACAGTTTATTAATGGATAACAATGTTCTACAAATTTAAATTGGTCTTTTAGCAAAATCACTAATAATTCACTCTTTAAGTGTTGGCCATAATTGCTAAAGGAAGTTATATCATAATAAGACAATGAGAATCACTATTATAAATTTCATGGATACTCGAGGAATGTAACTGCTTATTATTATTCAAGAAGGAAGCGTATGTTAGCATCGCATACCAAATGTACTCGGCAATGATCTTATCGGTGAATGGTTTGGTGTCCAAATTAAGCAGCCCCTCCAACCGTGACACCGTACCATCGTCTGACTTGAGAGAATACACTTTAAATGCCGAGGATGACCTCTTGGCCTTCGGCCTCTGGGAGTTCAGCAGGAGGGAGTTCCACAACTTGGTGTTTACAGTGTGCCGGGCTTGAATAGATTTTCCTGCAGTGATTGCCGTATGGCATTGCATGGTAGGCACAAGCGTCTGGGCCATTTTTTCCCCCGATTATCCTCTTCAACTCCTGAGATTGATATGCATGTTCACATAAGAACAAAGAAACAATGGGACATATGGTATTTCTTAGGCCCCATTTGGGAACAGAGGGAAGGTATCTCACCTCCAAATTTTGGAGGAGGTGCGATTGCTTGATCTGTGATTGTGGTGGTTTGTCTTTGTGCTTTCTATGATCTCTTCAATGTCCTACTTTGTTTGATAAAGTCGGTGGCATATTATCTCTTATACCGCTGCGTGCACATCTTCTCCCACAACAAAAAAAAAAGAAATTAGTTATGGTACTCAAATTAACCTAAGTGATGAAATTAGGGTAGAGTTCCTTTTGATTGACTTAAAATATTTTAACCCCAGGTGAACAAAATCTAATATCTCTGTTGTTTCCTCATTCTCTTTCCAAAATCTTTGATTCCATCACCTCAAAAGTAGGCAAGCCTTCACCTTGCCCCATTAGCATAGACTCTAGCATTTGAAAATGCCACATTTGGAACCAAGGATTCATGAAAAGCCTACTGATTCCAACTCTAAGCTCCCAGTAAAAATAGCCGAACTAAGATTGCAAACAAATTAAATGACAACCAAACTGATGATTAATTGACCGAAAAGCTCAAGATAATACCTGGGTCTTGATGGCAAAATCCTTGAAAGGGTATGGAGAGAGCTGAGAAGAGAGTAATATTTCTCCCTCTTCTCTATATTTTGGGAGCTGTAAGTTGTTTTTAAAAAAGCCATGAAGTGCAGGCTGGCCATTAAAATATGGATGACTGGCTTTTGCTGATCAGATAGGGTTGGAGCCATTGGGTGGCAGGGAGAGGCCTTTTGGAGACAATGAGGGGAGAGTATATTGATTTCTTTATCCATTCACATAAATTATTATAATGACACAGATTAATGAGTTCAAGTTTTTAGAACTAAAATTGTTCAGCTCTTAACAACTTATTCAATTTTATTTAAATAACGAGAAAATGTTGTTTTGCATGATGTCTTCAGTTTGTGGTTGGCCCCAAAAGGGGATGAACAGATGAGAGGTTGGGTTACTGTGATTGTGCAATTTTGGGGACATACCCTAATACGCCAACTGCTGATACAATTTCATAGTGACAGAGACTTTTCTGCTTGGCTTAATTTACTAAAAATAATCTAAAACTATCCGTGGTTTTAACGATAATATTCCAAGCTTTAGAAATTTGTCAAAATCTACTTAACTTTGATCATTTGTCATAAAACGATTTTCATCAAAACTATCGTAAACTAATTGTTTGTCAAAATTATTCTGAACTTTATAATTGTTTGTAGAAATTACCGTAAAGTTTGACATTTGCAAAACTATTTTATACTTTGAAAAGTAAGGATGGTTTTGCTAAATGTCAAAATTAAAAAAGTTGGGCTCCGTGGGATTCTCCGGTTTCTTCCGGTCTCATAAGTTAAGCGTCCGGGTGCAAGAGCAGTACCAAGATAGGCGAAATCAAAAAATTAAAATTATGTTGGAAAGTGATAGGACTCAAGAGAGAGAGAGGCAAACTTTCTTAGCAAAAGAATCAGTAACCATGGCACTAGGCCATGGTTCTCTATATATTCATGTAGAGAGGGGAGATGGAGGACCTCAAGGAGACCAAGTGTCCACATTACTCATAGTAATGGGGACCAATGAAGTGTGTAATGAAGGAGGTGAGGCCAAATGCCTCCCTCATTCATAACACTCCTCATTACCCATTCATCACTTTGGTCTCGGCATCTGAGGCAAAGAGGGGTGGATACTTCTGGATCCAGAGTAAGTGTGTTTGACTCGTTAAAACCTTAGCTGTGGAAAACCCAGTGGGAAAACCCAACAGCTTAAGGAAAAAGAGTGCAACCCACAGGTTACTCCCCCTGATCCGTACAAGCTTCAGACTTGCAGGTCTTTCAATTGTCGCATACCAACTTTACAAGCTTTACAAAAATACATTTGGGCAAAGACTTAGTAAAAAGATCAGCTAAGTTGTTGCAGGACTGGATCTGTCGAACTTCAATCTGCTTGTCGTTCTTTTGCTCGTGTGTCCAGAAGAATTTGGGAGAAATGTGCGTTGTCCTGTCGCCTTTGATGTAGCCCTTCTGAAGTAGAGCAATGCACGCGGCGTTGTCCTCAAATAGGGCAGTAGGCTCCAAATCACCGGTCTTCAGGCCAGTGGATTGGAGAATGTGTTGGACGACGGAGCGTAACCAAAAACATTCTCTGCTTCCTTCATGGATCGCGATGAGCTCTGTATGGTTGGAAGATGTAGCTGTTGTGGTTTGCTTTACCGATCTCCAGGAGATAGCAGTACCTCCGTAGGTAAAAACAAAACATGTCTGGAATTTTGCCTTATGCGGATCTGAGAGATAACCTGCATCAGCATAACCAAATAACTTGGGGGAGGCACCTCTCTGATAGTAAAGTCCCAGATCAATTGAACCCTGGAGGTATCGCAGAAGATGCTTTACTCCGTTCCAGTGGCGCTTTGTGGGTGATACACTGTGTCTGACTAGGAGATTAACTGTAAACGCTATATCGGAACGCGTACAGTTAGCCAGATATAGAAGTGCTCCAATGGCACTGAGGTAGGGTACTTCAGGACCCAGTATCTCCTCCCCCTCTTCCAGTGGCCGGAAGGGGTCCTTATGTACATCTAGTGATCTTACGACCATAGGAGTACCTAAAGGATGACATTTATCCATATGAAACTTGCGTAGAAGTTTCTTTGTATAATTAGATTGGTGTAATAGGATTCCACCTCTTAGGTGTTCTATCTGTAAGCCAAGACAATACTTTGTTTTGCCTAGGTCTTTTATTTCAAAAGTATGTTTTAGGCTTTCAGATATCTCATTGATCTCTGCAGGAGATCCTATGAGATTTAAGTCATCTACATATACTGCTATGATGACGAATCCTGTTCCCGTTCTTTTGATAAAGATACACGGGCAGACTTCAGTATTCGTGAATCCTTGCTGTGCAAGGAAATCACTAAGTCTGTTATACCACATCTTGCCCGATTGTTTTAGACCATATAATGATCTATGTAGCCTTACAGAGAATACGTCTCGAGGCATCTTTTTCATCTCTGGGGGTAGATTAAACCCATCAGGAAGTCTCATATAGATATTTTTATCTATATCGCCATATAGATATGCAGTCACAACGTCCATGAGCTGCATTTCTAGGCTTTCCAGAGAAGTTAGGCTTATTAAAAATCGGAATGTGATCGAATCCATGACCGGGGAATACATATCTTCGTAATAATGTCTGGTCTTTGGGAAAATCCCTGGGCTACAAGGCGTGTCTTATAGCGAGCAATCACATTATTTTCATCTCTTTTTCTTATGAAAACCCACTTATATCCCACAGGCTTTACACCTACTGGTGTTTGGACTACTGGTCCGAAGACTTTGCGTTTCAAGAGTGAGTCCAGCTCTACTCTTATTGCCTCGTCCCACTTTGGCCAATCATCTCTGCGTTTACATTCCGCTAGAGATCGTGGTTCGACGTCATCGTCATATTCAGCGACGTGAACGGCAATATCGAACGCAAAATCATCGTCGACGACTATGCTATTTCTGTCAAGTACTTCTTCAGTACGTACAAATTTAATGATGTTTCTCCTATTGTTTTCTCTACCGGGAAATCAGGAGGGAAGAAGTAGCTGGTCTGAGCTCAGCATCCTGTGGAGAGATAATCTTAGTATCTCCAGGAGTCTTCCTCTTTCGAGGAACTTTATCTTTTGAACCTGGTGGGCGTCCTCTTTTCATTTGAGGTACAGCCAATTCTGCTGCCGGTGGATTGCATCCATCTATGGGGATGTCAATCCTAGCTGGCGTATTGGCAGCAAGGACGTGTGAACGGACAATCTTCTGGTTGTCCGTGAACTTATCCGGTAAAAGATGTACTGTATTCTGAATGTGAAGGATCTTCAGGATCTCATCTTCACACAGATTAGTACGCGGATCATATAGGGACAAAGACTTCTGGTCCCAACTAATGGTCTCAGTAGCTTCTGGCTTCTTAGACTGTGTGCCCAGTTTAGGAAAAATTTTCTCATTAAATTCACAGTCAGCAAAACGTGCCTTGAATGCGTCACCCGTCAGGGGTTCAAAGTATCTGATAATAGAGGGCGAATCAAACCCAATATATATACCTAGACGACGCTGAGGACCCATTTTGGTCCTCTGAGGTGGTGCTATTGGGACATATATCGCACAACCAAACACTCTCAAATGAGAGATATCCGGAGGTGCGCCATATGCTAGTTGCATCGGGGATAAAGTATGACCTCCAGAGGGTCTTATCCTAATAAGTGATGCGACATGTAAAATAGCTTGCCCCCAAGCATCCACCGGCAACTGGGATTGCATAAGCAATGGACGTGCAATCCATTGGAGTCTCTTTATAAGGGACTCAGCTAATCCGTTCTGGGTGTGAACATGTACTACAGGATGTTCAACTTCAACACCCGTTGCCCGGCAATAGTCTTCGAAGACTTGTGAAGTAAATTCTCCCGCATTATCAAGACATAGTTTCTTGATATGGTTATCGGGGAAATGAGCACGCAACCTTATTATTTGTGCCAATAGCTTTGGAAAAGCTAGGTTGCAGGTGGACAAGAGGCACACATAAGACCATTTGGTTGATGCATCAATCAGTACCATGAAGTACCGAAATGGGCCACTTGCGGGGTGAATAGGCCCGCAAATGTCACCATGAATTCTCTCAAGGAAGCCAGGAGACTCTAATCCCACTTTCAGGAGGGATGGTCTCGTTATAAGTTTTCCCTTGAAACAATGGAGACAAGGAAATTCACCCTTTTGAAGAATCTTCAGGTTCTTCAATTTGTGTCCACGGGATTCAGTGATGATGCGTCGCATCATTGCTGTTCCAGGGTGACCAAGTCTATTGTGCCAGAGTTGGAACTCTAGCAGTGATTGGCACGTCTGGTGCTCAGTCATGTTGGCTTCTATTGTTTGAATGTATGTTTAGTAGAGACCTGACGGGAGTCCCTTGAATCGTTCACAGATGATCTTCTGGTCATCTTTCTGACGAGTTACATACAGATATTCAACCTTATTTTCATATCTGGTTTCTAAGTGATATCCGTTTAAACGGAAGTCCTTGAAACTTACGAGATTCCTATTTGATTTAGGAGAGAATACTGCATTATTTATTTGAAGTCTTGTGTTATTTGGGAGCAATATAATTGCTTCACCAGATCCTTCGATTATTTGGGACAGTCCTGAAATTGTGATAACAGGACCGTCATATTTATTTACGCTATTAAAATAGTAATGATCGCGAAGGATTGTGTGCGTCGAGGCACTGTCCACTAGGCACTCATACTTCATCTATATAAGCAAAAACAAAATTTTATTTGAGCGAAGTGTAGACAACATTCAAAAATAAAAGTTCGTACTAAAGCAAATAAAAGATGAAGAAACATCGAATTCTAAATGCATAGATAAAAGATGATGCTCAATCGAGCAGGTCGTCATTCTCGAAGTCTTTTGCAGTAAACATTGTTGGCGGCTGAACAGCCGTCAAGTTTGTTTCAGGTAGAGACTTCTACCTCGCCTGGTATAGATCCTGTAGGTGGCGAGGAGTGCGGTAGTTTCTGGACCAATGGCCAGTCATACCGCATCTATGGCATTTATCCTCCCAGTTCTTCTTAGGAAGTGACACTTGCTCGGTGTTCTTTCGCTTCCAAGTGAAGTTTCACTTTCCCTTATTGTTTTTGTTTGTCTGGGGAGTTGCACCTCTTGGTTGCTTCATTACAGCTTTCCCTTTGTGGTTTTTAGCCTTCCTCTTGTTTTTCCACTTCTGGGGAGAAACGTGGTGTGCTTCAGGGATAGGGGCAGTGCCAGCTGAACGTAAGTTATGAGTTGCAAGCAGTAAGTCTCGATTCTGCTCTGCCCTAAGTAGGCATGAGATCAGATCAGAGAATTTCGTGAAATTGCGTTCACGATACTGCTGCATGAGGATTGCATCTTTCTCGTGAAACGAGGTAAATGTCTTTTCCAACATGCGCTGTTCTGTCACTTCTTCACCGCACAACTTCAGGCGTGAAGTGATGTTATGAAGTGCAGAATTATACTCAGCGACGGACTTATAGTCCTAAAGTCTGAGGTTTTCCTACTCATAACTGGCACGGGGTAATATAACATCAATTTGATGTTTATACCGTGCTTCCAGCACTGTCCACAGGTCCTTTGGGTCCTCAACCGTTAAGTATTCGGCCTTTAAGGTCCGATCTATATGTTACCTAATGTAGATTATGGCTTTCGCCTTATCTACATCGGATACAGTGGTTGGAGAGCTGCTGCTAGATGTAGCAGAAGCTTCTGCCGCTGCTGGGGCCGAGGAAGGATCCAAAATAGACCCAAGGAGGGCCATCGAACGCAAGTGGAACTTCAGGTCCACTCGCCAACTCAGGTAATTCTTCCCTGCAAAGTCAAGGACTTCGAAATCGACGCTTGCCAATTTAGCCATTTATCTATGCAATTAAAGATAAGCATGAATTAAAATAAATTCAAAATTCATGCATAAAGAAATAAACAAGTAAAAATACGGTGATCGGCCAGATACCCAAAAAAAAGTACACAGTCCAAAGTTCGTTTACAGTCCATAAAAGAAAAGAAAAATACAACTTCGGAAACCCAAGGTGGGTCCCTATATTTGCATTTTGAACCTTCGTCTTCATATGATGTTGCACCGAGCTTTGGCTTTTTATACAAATTTCCTCACTTATAAATTCTCTCAAAAGAAAATAAAAGTGCAAGGAATGTAAATAGGTATACAATGGACGATCCCGAAAGACACATTTTTACTTATTTAAACATCCACGCAGTTCTAAATATGCTACAGGCATAAAAATACACAACCACGCATATATCTCAAGCATAACATATGGTAAAGGAAACTAGAAAATATAATTATCTCGTATACCACGTGGAAACGTCATACACCGTTAGGTTAGTTGACTAACGGCAGAGCGGTCTCAGGATCTTTAAGATAGTTATATTTTGAAAAAATAGAATCCTAGTAAACCATAGATAATAATTTGCAAGAGCGATGTTTAAATAAATTTTTCAACATGGACTATATAAATTAATTGTGATTTTACAAAGTTTTCTCCGAGTTTAAATATGCCAATTTTATATCCCGTTAAAAAAATACAAATATTTCTCATATTTCAAATGCCGCATTTATAAATTATTTTGTGGCTTCGGGCCAAAAAATAGTTTTAATTATATGGGCTTGTGGCCTATTCCGCAGTTACGCATAATCATTTGCCTCTAAATTTTGGCTTCGGGCAAAATTAGAGTTTTCGCTTTTAAAAATAAATATGTAATTTTATGGGCTTGAAGCCCAACTCGCTGAAATTATAACCCAATGGCCCATAGTGTTTATTTTGTGAAAAACCCTAATCTCTAACCATCTGGTTCGAGATCAGCCGTCATGCCCCTTCTTCTTCTCCTCAATAGTGGAGGGAGGGGGGAGAGCATTGCCGTATCAAGATGCCTCCCCTCCACCCCTAAAAATTGAAGGGAAAAGAGCCCCCCTTCCTCATTGGTGGGGGGGTGATCAGCCGTGGAGGCGCGCCCCCCCTGCAGGGGGGATCGGCCGGGAGGCGCCCCCCCTTGCAGGGGGTTCGGCCGGGAGGCGCCCCCCTGCAAGGGGTTCGACCGCGGGAGGCGCCCGTTAGACCCCATCCCAAGGGGGGTCGTTCTGGTTCTTCTTCATGGTAATATGAAGAAATTACTTTGTAAAAACAAATTTTTATTTGTATTAATTTAATTTTTACTTGTATGCAAACATGGTAAAATTTTTTATGTATAGTCCGTTGTAATTTACGGGAATAAGAAGTATACCTCTAGATCGATGATCTAGGGACGACTGTAGAAAAGATCCGTAGAAATAAAGATCTGAGCTCCCGAACGCTTCGGGAATGTCGCAACGCTCCAACGAATCACCGCAGCAACCAAAGATTCCTTGCGCGTAGGGGATCAATTTAGTGGGGATTTTAGGCTTGGATTCTTGCTCAAGGAAGAACACGTGCTGATAACGTGTTGGAAAGTGATAGGACTCAAGACAGAGAGAGGCAAACTTTCTTAGCAAAAGAATGAGTAACCATGACACTAGGCCATGGTTCTCTATATATTCATGTAGAGAGGGGAGATGGAGGGCCTCAAGGAGACCAAGGGTCCCCATTACTCATAGTAATGGGGACCAATGAAGTGGGTAATGAAGGAGGGGAGGCCAAAGGCCTCCCTCATTCATAACAAATTAAAAGTTTTGATGAATTTTTAGATATGTGCTATATACACCCCTATTCAAAAGAAATCGTGTCCTCTCTTATGCCCATAGGAACTGGAACTCAAAAACATGCAGGCTAGGTTTAGTTCTTTCATATGAAATCTTGTATACCATAGGGGATTATCCACTCGGAAATCGGGGCCGTACATAAAGCGATCAAGTGTGCTTGAAAGGTTTGGTAATCGTTCTGATTTGTTCCATCTGCAAGCTAGCGGAACATGGACAGGGGAAAATTGAATTGGTCGATGGTGACAATGGTAGTGTTGATTTTGCTTGAATGCAGATGATCATGGAGGTGATAATAAAGTCCTTGGAACTTGGAAGACATGGAACTATTACACTATTCATCCGCTGTTGAATCCACTGTTGAATGTACTATTCACAGTTTCCTGGTGTCACTTTCTACATGTTCCGTTCTTTATGTTGAAACTTTTGATAAATTTTGCCTACATGGCGCTGAGGTGGCTGATGAATTCTCAAACCACAACCCGCGTAAAATCCGGGGATTACGCGTGAGATTCTCGGTTGCGGGTTCCACCTCTTCTCTCCCAGCCAATCAGAGCAGTGCAGAGGAATTCTTTAATCTTTTCCGTCGAATTTTTGTCCCATTCAATGAGAAGCGAACAATGTTCACGTGCAATCCTTGTCGCATTTGCTGAGGAGTGAACAATAATCCTGGGGGGGCACTGTTCACTCCTCACATCGATAACAATTCGGTTTTTTAAAATTTAATTCGGTTAGCGGTAATTAATTAGGCATAGTTAATAGTTAATAGTTAACAGTTAATTAATTAATTCGGTTTTTAGTATTTAATTTGGTTTTTCTGTATTTAATTCATTTAGTGGGAGTTAATTAGGCATATTTAATAGTTAATTAGTTAATAGTTAGTTTATTAATTAGGTAAAGATATTTAATAGTTAATTAATTAATTAGTTTAATTATTATTGTTGCGGGTCAAGTCTGCACACAATAGAATTTGTTTGTAGTGGAAATCACGGGTACAATGATTTACAGGTTTTGGGTGAAGGCGAGGCTAGGACGACTCGGAGCGCGCTTCAATGGTAAAAAGCCCTAGGTCGCCTGGAGGTCGCGCGAAGGTCGCCTGCTCCCGGCAGCTGAGGCGAGCTCCATGCGAGGATGAACAAGAGGTCAGAAAGGCAAGGCCGGCTATCGGCCCTAAGCCCCTCCAATGCATAAGTCAGGATTATGGCTTAGGAAAGAGGATTAGACACGTAGGTCGAGCTAAAAGTGGGTCGACCTGCCGTGGCGAGCTATGGTGGAAGAACAAAGATATTGATGACCTTTGCTCTTGTGTATGAATAAGAGCTTTAGAATCAATTTACCAATCAACAACCCTCTCAATGAAGGCAGGAGGGGCAAAGAAATGTGCCGATTTGCCGGTGATATCGGCATTCGTGGGGATATGCTACGTGAATTTAGGTTTAAATGGGCAAGAGAGAAGCTGGAGGAGGTTGAGTTTTATAAAAACCTTGAAAGCATTCGAGCAAGTGCCTCAAAAGAGGAAGAAGGGGAGAAGAGCGTGAAGGTCGAATCTTTGCCGAAGAGGAAGGGGAAGATTAAGTATAAGATTTATGGGTTGGATATGTCAGACGCCAAGTGGGCTGAAGTGTCAGTGAGAGTGGAGGAGGCGGAGGGGAAATTTGTGAAGGACGAGGCTAAGCCGGTGGTCGGGAGGAGTCCGAAGGCTGAGGAGACGTTCTTCGCATTGGAATGGAAAAAGGATGACTTGATGCCAGTGCTGAAGGAGTGGGCTGAGACGTTGGAAGCAAAGAGGGTGGATTGGCTTGCGTTGCTCGAGAGGATTAAGGAGAGGAACTTGGATTTGTACCTCAAGGTATGTATTTATTTATAATGTACATATTTAAGCTTCTGCAATCAAACCATCATCTTTACAATCATCCTCGGGAATTTCTCATCATAATAGGGTGCACGAGGCTTCATGAAAGATTTTACAGTGGATGTTTTAGGAGTCTTTCTATGTTTTATTTTGCTGCTGATAGTTAATGCAATTAATGGATCTTCTTTTATTCCTGGAGTTGAATGTTTGTTCCCGTTCAGTTAGACTTAAAAACACGTCTCACTAAGGGCTAATGGCTGATCTCATACCACTTGAAATGATCTGTACTTTGGTATGTCTTGGCAAATAATCAAATACACACTCAAAAAAAGATAGAAGAAAAAGAATAAGATGAATGAATGACCAACTATGATCCATGAGCTTGTGCCCTTGGTTAGAAGATGCTTCCTAATGACACTTCGGATCTGGTATATGCATTTCAAAGCTGCGTGATAGTGTCCAAGGATGGTGAAGATTATTGATGTAGATGTTTATGAAAAAAGTTGATGGTGAAGATTATTATTGCAAGTGTTCATGAAAAAAGGTGAACTGGGAAGTGGCTATGCACTGTTGATATGCTCCTCCTCCTCCTCATTTTAGCCTTCATCCCAAAAAATTTAGGGTGACTCGGTACAAATAGAGAATAATAAAATAATAATGAATAAAAAGAAATAATAACAACAAAAATAGCAATAATAATAATACAATAATAATAATAATAAAAGGAAATAAAAATTTATAAATAAAAATATATAAATAAAAAAATAAACACAAACAAATTTAAAATAAACATATCAGATCATAGTGTTAGATACTTCTTTTTCACGCATTACGATCTAATGTTTCTCCTTGGTCAAATCAATATCTTTGGTATATCATTTTATCTCTTCCTTGTATATCATCTTCGGTTTATCTCCATTTCTCTTAATGTTAGCATTCATATGTTATGTCTTTTTAAATGGGGCATCATTACGTCTTTTATGTATATGTCCAAATCATCTTAAGTGATGTTCTCCATCTTATCTTCAATAGGAACCACACCTATCCTTGTTCGTGTATTTCTCGTTTCTTAACTTATCATTTTTAATACTTCCATGTATTCATCGAAACGCTCACATCTTTACTGTATCCACACTTCGTTCATGCTTCTTGATAATAACCCAACACTATGTACCATATAACAAAGTTGATCTAATTGTCATCTTATAAAATTTACCATTTAGTTGCAATGTTCTCCCCACCTCCAATTTTTGCCATCCATATTAATTTTTGGTGAATCCAGCCCAATAATATCAACCCACTCCTCTTTTTAATTTATTTTATATCTCATCGGGTTCTTCACTTCAATTGTACCCATCATTTTTCTCAAATTTTGTGTCAGCCTCATCAAGAGGCCACAGTATTTCTTTATACGCAGATTTTTCTAAAATTGTATTAGTCGTCGTTACGATCTTCCCAGTCATTTTTCAATTTGTAACTATCGTGGCCTTGATTCCCTGTCAAAACAAATTTATTGTACGCAGATTTTACCCCGCTACCGTCTTTATTTTGTAAAATTCCCGAGTTATCTGGACTAAGAATTGGATTGTTTATTGTTTTATTAAAATATTGAAAGTGTTTGGAGTTGTTTCGTGATTTTTTTCCCAAAAAATTTTTTTGCCTTTCATTAACCAATTGAAACCTGACCCGCAAAGTAGGGTTTTAGCGCACTTTCCATCTTCTCCGTCTCTTTTCTCCGCCATTACTAGGGTTTTAACCAGATCCATTCTTCTTGGGATTCTCCATCGATTCAAAATGAGAAATCTCCCCCTATTCATGTTCACTCACCTCAAGCGAACCCGAATTCGAATCCCTCTCCGTCCCTTCATCCAACATCGCAGCCTCCATGAGTCGTCCCCCATGGATCCCCAGACTCTTAAATCCTTCGCCCCCTCCTCGTCGCAAATTCTTCAGCCGAACCCCGATCGGATCCCGAGGCCGGAACACGAGTCCGAGTCTGAATCCGAATCACAATCCGCGTTCGACGCCAACATGAACGAGTTCCTCTCCCGCTTCGTCCACTCGATCCGACCCATCCTTGCCCAATCGTTCCCGGAGCTGAACAAGCAAACCCTAGATTCGATGATCCTCGTCATTTGCCAGCGCGTCGTTGCTGAAATGGACGGATCTACCCGAGAAGCCGCCGTTGAAATCAGCGAAGATCTGTGGAAGACGATTCATGACGTCAGCAAGTCGGTCCATGATGCGATGAGAAGAGATCGGATGAGAGAGGAGCTGAAGAAGTACTTGCATCATGACGATGTCAAAGAAATGTGCCGATTTGTCGGTGATATCGGCATTCGTGGGGATATGCTACGTGAATTTAGGTTTAAATGGGCAAGAGAGAAGCTGGAGGAGGTTGAGTTTTATAAAAACCTTGAAAGCATTCGAGCAAGTGCCTCAAAAGAGGAAGAAGGGGAGAAGAGCGTGAAGGTCGAATCTTTGCCGGAGAGGAAGGGGAAGATTAAGTATAAGATTTATGGGTTGGATATGTCAGACGCCAAGTGGGCTGAAGTGTCAGTGAGAGTGGAGGAGGCGGAGGGGAAATTTGTGAAGGACGAGGCTAAGCCGGTGGTCGGGAGGAGTGCGAAGGCTGAGGAGAAGTTCTTCGCATTGGATTGGAAAAAGGATGACTTGATGCCAGTGCTGAAGGAGTGGGCTGAGACGTTGGAAGCAAAGAGGGTGGATTGGCTTGCGTTGCTCGAGAGGATTAAGGAGAGGAACTTGGATTTGTACCTCAAGGTATGTATTTATTTATAATGTACATATTTAAGCTTCTGCAATCAAACCATCATCTTTACAATCATCCTCGGGAATTTCTCATCATAATAGGGTGCACGAGGCTTCATGAAAGATTTTACGGTGGACGTTTTAGGAGTCTTTCTATGTTTTATTTTGCTGCTAATAGTTAATGCAATTAATGGATCTTCTTTTATTCCTGGAGTTGAATGTTTGTTCCCGTTCAGTTAGACTTAAAAACACGTCTCACTAAGGGCTAATGGCTGATCTCATACCACTTGAAATGATCTGTACTTTGGTATGTCTTGGCAAATAATCAAATACACACTCAAAAAAGATAGAAGAAAAAGAATAAGATGAATGAATGACCAACTATGATCCATGAGCTTGTGCCCTTGGTTAGAAGATGCTTCCTAATGACACTTCGGATCTGGTATATGCATTTCAAAGCTGCGTGATAGTGCCCAAGGATGGTGAAGATTATTGATGTAGATGTTTATGAAAAAAGTTGATGGTGAAGATTATTATTGCAAGTGTTCATGAAAAAAGGTGAACTGGGAAGTGGCTATGCACTGTTGATATGCTCCTCCTCCTCATTTTAGCCTTCATCCCAAAAAATTTGGGGTGACTCGGTACAAATAGAGAATAATAAAATAATAATAAATAAAAAGAAATAATAACAACAAAAATAGCAATAATAATAATACAATAATAATAATAATAATAATAATAATAAAAGGAAATAAAAATTTATAAATAAAAATATATAAATAAAAAAATAAACACAAACAAATTTAAAATAAACATATCAGATCGTAGTGTTAGATACTTCTTTTTCACGCATTACGATCTAATGTTTCTCCTTGGTCAAATCAATATCTTTGGTATATCATTTTATCTCTTCCTTGTATATCATCTTCGGTTTATCTCCATTTCTCTTAATGTTAGCATTCACATGTTATGTCTTTTTAAATGGGACATCATTACGTCTTTTATGTATATGTCCAAATCATCTTAAGTGATGTTCTCCATCTTATCTTCAATAGGAACCACACCTATCCTTGTTCGTGTATTTCTCGTTTCTTAACTTATCATTTTTAATACTTCCATGTATTCATCGAAACGCTCACATCTTTACTGTATCCACACTTCGTTCATGCTTCTTGATAATAACCCAACACTATGTACCATATAACAAAGTTGATCTAATTGTCATTTATAAAATTTACCATTTAGTTGCAATGTTCTCCCCACCTCCAATTTTTGCCATCCATATTAATTTTTGGTGAATCCAGCCCAATAATATCAACCCACTCCTCTTTTTAATTTATTTTATATCTCATCGGGTTCTTCACTTCAATTGTACCCATCATTTTTCTCAAATTTTGTGTCAGCCTCATCAAGAGGCCACAGTATTTCTTTATACGCAGATTTTTCTAAAATTGTATTAGTCGTCGTTACGATCTTCCCAGTCATTTTTCAATTTGTAACTATCGTGGCATTGATTCCCTGTCAAAACAAATTTATTGTACGCAGATTTTACCCCGCTACCGTCTTTATTTTGTAAAATTCCCGAGTTATCTGGACTAAGAATTGGATTGTTTATTGTTTTATTAAAATATTGAAAGTGTTTGGAGTTGTTTCGTGATTTTTTTCCCAAAAAATTTTTTTTGCCTTTCATTAACCAATTGAAACCCGACCCGCAAAGTAGGGTTTTAGCGCACTTTCCATCTTCTCCGTCTCTTTTCTCCGCCCTTACTAGGGTTTTAACCAGATCCATTCTTCTTGGGATTCTCCATCGATTCAAAATGAGAAATCTCCCCCTATTCATGTTCACTCACCTCAAGCGAACCCGAATTCGAATCCCTCTCCGTCCCTTCATCCAACATCGCAGCCTCCATGAGTCGTCCCCCATGGATCCCCAGACTCTTAAATCCTTCGCCCCCTCCTCGTCGCAAATTCTTCAGCCGAACCCCGATCGGATCCCGAGGCCGGAACACGAGTCCGAGTCTGAATCCGAATCACAATCCGCGTTCGACGCCAACATGAACGAGTTCCTCTCCCGCTTCGTCCACTCGATCCGACCCATCCTTGCCCAATCGTTCCCGGAGCTGAACAAGCAAACCCTAGATTCGATGATCCTCGTCATTTGCCAGCGCGTCGTTGCTGAAATGGACGGATCTACCCGAGAAGCCGCCGTTGAAATCAGCGAAGATCTGTGGAAGACGATTCATGACGTCAGCAAGTCGGTCCATGATGCGATGAGAAGAGATCGGATGAGAGAGGAGCTGAAGAAGTACTTGCATCATGACGATGTCAAAGAAATGTGCCGATTTGCCGGTGATATCGGCATTCGTGGGGATATGCTACGTGAATTTAGGTTTAAATGGGCAAGAGAGAAGCTGGAGGAGGTTGAGTTTTATAAAAACCTTGAAAGCATTCGAGCAAGTGCCTCAAAAGAGGAAGAAGGGGAGAAGAGCGTGAAGGTCGAATCTTTGCCGGAGAGTAAGCGGAAGATTAAGTATAAGATTTATAAATAAAATAATAACAACAAAAATAGCAATAATAATAATACAATAATAATAATAATAATAAAAGGAAATAAAAATTTATAAATAAAAATATATAAATAAAAAAATAAACACAAACAAATTTAAAATAAACATATCAGATCGTAGTGTTAGATACTTCGTTTTCACGCATTACGATCTAATGTTTCTCCTTGGTCAAATCAATATCGTTGGTATATCATTTTATCTCTTCCTTGTATATCATCTTCGGTTTATCTCCATTTCTTTTAAAGTTAGCATTCATATTTTATGTCTTTTTAAATGAGGCATCATTACGTCTTTTATGTATATGTCCAAATCATCTTAAGTGATATTCTCCATCTTATCTTCAATAGGAACCACACCTATCCTTGTTCGTGTATTTATCGTTTCTTAACTTATCATTTTTAATACTTCCATGTATTCATCGAAACGCTCACATCTTTACTGTATCCACACTTCGTTCATGCTTCTTGATAAGATTTATAAAATTGATCTAATTGTCATCTTATAAAATTTACCATTTAGTTGCAATGTTCTCCCCACCTCCAATTTTTGCCATCCATATTAATTTTTGGTGAATCCAGCCCAATAATATCAACCCACTCCTCTTTTTAATTTATTTTATATCTCATCGGGTTCTTCACTTCAATTGTACCCATCATTTTTCTCAAATTTTGTGTCAGCCTCATCAAGAGGCCACAGTATTTCTTTATACGCAGATTTTTCTAAAATTGTATTAGTCGTCGTTACGATCTTCCCAGTTATTTTTCAATTTGTAACTATCGTGGCCTTGATTCCCTGTCAAAACAAATTTATTGTACGCAGATTTTACCCCGCTACAGTCTTTATTTTGTAAAATTCCCGAGTTATCTGGACTAAGAATTGGATTGTTTATTGTTTTATTAAAATATTGAAAGTGTTTGGAGTTGTTTCGTGATTTTTTTCCCAAAAATTTTTTTTTGCCTTTCATTAACCAATTGAAACCCGACCCGCAAAGTAGGGTTTTAGCACACTTTCCATCTTCTCCGTCTTTTTTCTCCGTCATTACTAGGGTTTTAACCAGATCCATTCTTCTTGGGATTCTCCATCGATTCAAAATGAGAAATCTCCCCCTATTCATGTTCACTCACCTCAAGCGAACCCGAATTCGAATCCCTCTCCGTCCCATCATCCAACATCGCAGCCTCCATGAGTCGTCCCCCATGGATCCCCAGACTCTTAAATCCTTCGCCCCCTCCTCGTCGCAAATTCTTCAGCCGAACCCCGATCGGATCCCGAGGCCGGAACACGAGTCCGAGTCTGAATCCGAATCACAATCCGCGTTCGACGCCAACATGAACGAGTTCCTCTCCCGCTTCGTCCACTCGATCCGACCCATCCTTGCCCAATCGTTCCCGAAGCTGAACAAGCAAACCCTAGATTCGATGATCCTCGTCATTTTCCAGCGCGTCGTTGCTGAAATGGACGGATCTACCCAAGAAGCCGCCGTTGAAATCAGCGAAGATCTGTGAAAGACGATCCATGACGTCAGCAAGTCGGTCCATGATGCGATGAGAAGAGATCGGATGAGAGAGGAGCTGAAGAAGTACTTGCATCATGACGATGTCAAAGAAATGTGCCGATTTGCCGGTGATATCGGCATTCGTGGGGATATGCTACGTGAATTTAGGTTTAAATGGGCAAGAGAGAAGCTGGAGGAGGTTGAGTTTTATAAAAACCTTGAAAGCATTCGAGCAAGTGCCTCAAAAGAGGAAGAAGGGGAGAAGAGCGTGAAGGTCGAATCTTTGCCGGAGAGGAAGGGGAAGATTAAGTATAAGATTTATGGGTTGGATATGTCAAACGCCAAGTGGGCTGAAGTGTCAGTGAGAGTGGAGGAGGCGGAGGGGAAATTTGTGAAGGACGAGGCTAAGCCGGTGGTCGGGAGGAGTGCGAAGACTGCGGAGAAGTTCTTCGCATTGGATTGGAAAAAGGAATACTTGTTGCCAGTGCTGAAGGAGTGGGCTGAGACGTTGAAAGCAAAGAGGGTGGATTGGCTTGCGTTGCTCGAGAGGATTAAGGAGAGGAACTTGGATTTGTACCTCAAGGTATGTATTTATTTATAATGTACATATTTAAGCTTCTGCAATCAAACCATCATCTTTACAATCATCCTCGGGAATTTCTCATCATAATAGGGTGCACGAGGCTTCATGAAAGATTTTACAGTGGACGTTTTAGGAGTCTTTCTATGTTTTATTTTGCTGCTGATAGTTAATGCAATTAATGGATCTTCTTTTATTCCTGGAGTTGAATGTTTGTTCCCGTTTAGTTAGACTTAAAAACACGTCTCACTAAGGGCTAATGGCTGATCTCATACCACTTAATGATCTGTACTTTGGTTTGTCTTGGCAAATAATCAAATACACACTCAAAAAAAGATAGAAGAAAAAGAATAAGATGAATGAATGACCAACTATGATCCATGAGCTTGTGCCCTTGGTTAGAAGATGCTTCCTAATGACACTTCGGATCTGGTATATGCATTTCAAAGCTGCGTGATAGTGTCCAAGGATGGTCAAGATTATTTATGTAGATGTTTATGAAAAAAGTTGATGGTGGAGATTATTATTGCAAGTGTTCATGAAAAAAGGTGAACTGGGGAGTGGATATGCACTGTTGATATGCTCCTCCTCCTCCTCATTTTAGCCTTCATCCCAAAAAATTTGGGGTGACTCGGTACAAATAGAGAATAATAAAATAATAATAAATAATAAGAAATAATAACAACAAAAATAGCAATAATAATAATACAATAATAATAATAATAATAATAATAATAAAAGGAAATAAAAATTTATAAATAAAAATATATAAATAAAAAAATAAACACAAACAAATTTAAAATAAACATATCAGATCGTAGTGTTAGATACTTCTTTTTCACGCATTACGATCTAATGTTTCTCCTTGGTCAAATCAATATCTTTTTTATATCATTTTATCTCTTCCTTGTATATCGTCTTCGGTTTATCTCCATTTCTCTTAATGTTAGCATTCATATGTTATGTCTTTTTAAATGGGGCATCATTACGTCTTTTATGTATATGTCTAAATCATCTTAAGTGATGTTCTCCATCTTATCTTCAATAGGAACCACACCTATCCTTGTTCGTGTATTTCTCGTTTCTTAACTTATCATTTTTAATACTTCCATGTATTCATCGAAACGCTCACATCTTTACTGTATCCACACTTCGTTCATGCTTCTTGATAATAACCCAACACTATGTACCATATAACAAAGTTGATCTAATTGTCATCTTATAAAATTTACCATTTAGTTGCAATGTTCTCCCCACCTCCAATTTTTGCCATCCATATTAATTTTTGGTGAATCCAGCCCAATAATATCAACCCACTCCTCTTTTTAATTTATTTTATATCTCATCGGGTTCTTCACTTCAATTGTACCCATCTTTTTTCTCAAATTTTGTGTCAGCCTCATCAAGAAGCCACAGTATTTCTTTATACGGAGATTTTTCTAAAATTGTATTAGTCGTCGTTACGATCTTCCCAGTCATTTTTCAATTTGTAACTATCGTGGCCTTGATTCCCTGTCAAAACAAATTTATTGTACGCAGATTTTACCCCGCTACCGTCTTTATTTTGTAAAATTCCCGAGTTATCTGGACTAAGAATTGGATTGTTTATTGTTTTATTAAAATATTGAAAGTGTTTGGAGTTGTTTCGTTATTTTTTTCCCAAAAATTTTTTTTGCCTTTCATTACCCAATTGAAACCCGACCCGCAAAGTAGGGTTTTAGTGCACTTTCCATCTTCTCCGTCTCTTTTCTCCGCCATTACTAGGGTTTTAACCAGATCCATTCTTCTTGGGATTCACCATCGATTCAAAATGAGAAATCTCCCCCTATTCATGTTCACTCACCTCAAGCGAACCCGAATTCGAATCCCTCTCTGTCCCTTCATCCAACATCGCAGCCTCCATGAGTCGTCCCCCATGGATCCCCAGACTCTTAAATCCTTCGCCCCCTCCTCGTCGCAAATTCTTCAGCCGAACCCCGATCGGATCCCGAGGCCGGAACACGAGTACGAGTCTGAATCCGAATCACAATCCGCGTTCGACGCCAACATGAACGAGTTCCTCTCCCGCTTCGTCCACTCGATCCGACCCATCCTTGCCCAATCGTTCCCGGAGCTGAACAAGCAAACCCTAGATTCGATGATCCTCGTCATTTGCCAGCGCGTCGTTGCTGAAATGGATGGATCTACCCAAGAAGCCGCCGTTTAAATCTGCGAAGATCTGTGGAAGACGATCCATGACGTCGGCAAGTCGGTCCATGATGCGATGAGAAGAGATCGGATGAGAGAGCAGCTGAAGAAGTACTTGCATCATGACGATGTCAAAGAAATGTTCGATTTGCCGGTGATATCGGCATTCGTGGGGATATGCTACGTGAATTTAGGTTTAAATGGGCACGAGAGAAGCTGGAGGAGGTTGAGTTTTATAAAAACCTTGAAAGCATTCGAGCAAGTGCCTCAAAAGAGGAAGAAGGGGAGAAGAGCGTGAAGGTCGAATCTTTGCCGGAGAGGAAGGGGAAGATTAAGTATAAGATTTATGGGTTGGATATGTCAGACGCCAAGTGGGCTGAAGTGTCAGTGAGAGTGGAGGAGGCGGAGGGGAAATTTGTGAAGGACGAGGCTAAGCCGGTGGTCGGGAGGAGTGCGAAGGCTGAGGAGAAGTTCTTCGCATTGGATTGGAAAAAGGATGACTTGATGCCAGTGCTGAAGGAGTGGGCTGAGACGTTGGAAGCAAAGAGGGTGGATTGGCTTGCGTTGCTCGAGAGGATTAAGGAGAGGAACTTGGATTTGTACCTCAAGGTATGTATTTACTTATAATTTACATATTTAAGCTTCTGCAATCAAACCATCATCTTTACAATCATCCTCGGGAATTTCACATCATAATAGGGTGCACGAGGCTTCATGAAAGATTTTACAGTGGACGTTTTAGGAGTCTTTCTATGTTTTATTTTGTTGCTGATAGTTAATGCAATTAATGGATCTTCTTTTATTCCTGGAGTTGAATGTTTGTTCCCGTTCAGTTAGACTTAAAAACACGTCTCACTAAGGGCTAATGGCTGATCTCATACCACTTGAAATGATCTGTACTTTGGTATGTCTTGGCAAATAATCAAATACACACTCAAAAAAAGATAGAAGAAAAAGAATAAGATGAATGAATGACCAACTATGATCCATGAGCTTGTGCCCTTGGTTAGAAGATGCTTCCTAATGACACTTCGGATCTGGTATATGCATTTCAAAGCTGCGTGATAGTGTCCAAGGATGGTGAAGATTATTGATGTAGATGTTTATGAAAAAAGTTGATGGTGGAGATTATTATTCCAAGTGTTCATGAAAAAAGGTGAACTGGGAAGTGGCTATGCACTGTTGATATGCTCCTCCTCCTCATTTTAGCCTTCATCCCAAAAAATTTGGGGTGACTCGGTACAAATAGAGAATAATAAAATAATAATAAATAAAAAGAAATAATTACAACAAAAATAGCAATAATAATAATACAA
The DNA here is from genome assembly GCA_030789695.1 of Scilla litardierei. NCBI lineage: Eukaryota > Viridiplantae > Streptophyta > Magnoliopsida > Asparagales > Asparagaceae > Scilla > Scilla litardierei. The sequence goes on from CM061142.1 coordinate 556,237,512, forward strand.
TAATAATAATTATTATTATTATAAAAGGAAATAAAAATTTATAAATAAAAATATATAAATAAAAAAATAAACACAAACAAATTTAAAATAAACATATCAGATCGTAGTGTTAGATACTTCTTTTTCACGCATTACGATCTAATGTTTCTCCTTGGTCAAATCAATATCTTTTTTATATCATTTTATCTCTTCCTTGTATATCGTCTTCGGTTTATCTCCATTTCTCTTAATGTTAGCATTCATATGTTATGTCTTTTTTAATGGGGCATCATTACGTCTTTTATGTATATGTCTAAATCATCTTAAGTGATGTTCTCCATCTTATCTTCAATAGGAACCACACCTATCCTTGTTCGTGTATTTCTCGTTTCTTAACTTATCATTTTTAATACTTCCATGTATTCATCGAAACGCTCACATCTTTACTGTATCCACACTTCGTTCATGCTTCTTGATAATAACCCAACACTATGTACCATATAACAAAGTTGATCTAATTGTCATCTTATAAAATTTACCATTTAGTTGCAATGTTCTCCCCACCTCCAATTTTTGCCATCCATATTAATTTTTGGTGAATCCAGCCCAATAATATCAACCCACTCCTCTTTTTAATTTATTTTATATCTCATCGGGTTCTTCACTTCAATTGTACCCATCATTTTTCTCAAATTTTGTGTCAGCCTCATCAAGAGGCCACAGTATTTCTTTATACGCAGATTTTTCTAAAATTGTATTAGTCGTTGTTACGATCTTCCCAGTCATTTTTCAATTTGTAACTATCGTGGCCTTGATTCCCTGTCAAAACAAATTTATTGTAAGCAGATTTTACCCCGCTACAGTCTTTATTTTGTAAAATTCCCGAGTTATCTGGACTAAGAATTGGATTGTTTATTGTTTTATTAAAATATTGAAAGTGTTTGGAGTTGTTTCGTGATTTTTTTCCCAAAAAATTTTTTTTTGCCTTTTATTAACCAATTGAAACCCGACCCGCAAAGTAGGGTTTTAAAGCACTTTCCATCTTCTCCGTCTCTTTTCTCCGCCATTACTAGGGTTTTAACCAGATCCAATCTTCTTGGGATTCACCATCGATTCAAAATGAGAAATCTCCCCCTATTCATGTTCACTCACCTCAAGCGAACCCAAATTCGAATCCCTCTCCGTCCCTTCATCCAACATCGCAGCCTCCATGAGTCGTCCCCCATGGATCCCCAGACTCTTACATCCTTCGCCCCCTCCTCGTCGCAAATTCTTCAGCCGAACCCCGATCGGATCCCGAGGCCGGAACACGAGTCCGAGTCTGAATCCGAATCACAATCCGCGTTCGACGCCAACATGAACGAGTTCCTCTCCCGCTTCGTCCACTCGATCCGACCCATCCTTGCCCAATAGTTCCCGGAGCTGAACAAGCAAACCCTAGATTCGATGATCCTCGTCATTTGCCAGCGCGTCGTTGCTGAAATGGACGGATCTACCCAAGAAGCCGCCGTTTAAATCAGCGAAGATCTGTGGAAGACGATCCATGACGTCAGCAAGTCGGTCCATGATGCGATGAGAAGAGATCGGATGAGAGAGGAGCTGAAGAAGTACTTGCATCATGACGATGTCAAAGAAATGTGCCGATTTGCCGGTGATATCGGCATTCGTGGGGATATGCTACGTGAATTTAGGTTTAAATGGGCAAGAGAGAAGCTGGAGGAGGTTGAGTTTTATAAAAACCTTGAAAGCATTCGAGCAAGTGCCTCAAAAGAGGAAGAAGGGGAGAAGAGCGTGAAGGTCGAATCTTTACCGGAGAGGAAGGGGAAGATTAAGTATAAGATTTATGGGTTGGATATGTCAGACGCCAAGTGGGCTGAAGTGTCAGTGAGAGTGGAGGAGGCCGAGGGGAAATTTGTGAAGGACGAGGCTAAGCCGGTGGTCGGGAGGAGTGCGAAGGCTGAGGAGAAGTTCTTCGCATTGGATTGGAAAAAGGATGACTTGATGCCAGTGCTGAAGGAGTGGGCTGAGACGTTGGAAGCAAAGAGGGTGGATTGGCTTGCGTTGCTCGAGAGGATTAAGGAGAGGGACTTGGATTTGTACCTCAAGGTATGTATTTATTTATAATGTACATATTTAAGCTTCTGCAATCAAACCATCATCTTTACAATCATCCTCGGGAATTTCTCATCATAATAGGGTGCACGAGGCTTCATGAAAGATTTTACAGTGGACGTTTTAGGAGTCTTTCTATGTTTTATTTTGCTATTGATAGTTAATGCAATGAATGTATCTTCTTTTATTCCTGGAGTTGAATGTTTGTTCCCGTTCAGTTAGACTTAAAAACACGTCTCACTAAGGGCTAATGGCTGATCTCATGCCACTTGAAATGATCTGTACTTTGGTATGTCTTGGCAAATAATCAAATACACACTCAAAAAAAGATAGAAGAAAAAGAATATGATGAATGAATGACCAACTATGATCCATGAGCTTGTGCCCTTGGTTAGAAGATGCTTCCTAATGACACTTCGGATCTGGTATATGCATTTCAAAGCTGCGTGATAGTGTCCAAGGATGGTGAAGATTATTGATGTAGATGTTTATGAAAAAAGTTGATGATGAAGATTATTATTGCATGTGTTCATGAAAAAAGGTGAACTGGGAAGTGGCTATGCACTGCTGATATGCTCCTCCTCCTCCTCATTTTAGCCTTCATCCCAAAAAATTTGGGGTGACTCGGTACAAATAGAGAATAATAAAATAATAATAAATAAAAAGAAATAATAACAACAAAAATAGCAATAATAATAATACAATAATAATTATTATTATAATAATAAAAGGAAATAAAAATTTATAAATAAAAATATATAAATAAAAAAATAAACACAAACAAATTTAAAATAAACATATCAGATCGTAGTGTTAGATACTTCTTTTTCACGCATTACGATCTAATGTTTCTCCTTGGTCAAATCAATATCGTTGGTATATCATTTTATCCCTTCCTTGTATATCAACTTCGGTTTATCTCCATTTCTCTTAATGTTAGCATTCATATGTTATGTCTTTTTAAATGGGGCATCATTACGTCTTTTATGTATATGTCCAAATCATCTTAAGTGATGTTCTCCATCTTATCTTCAATAGGAACCACACCTATCCTTGTTCGTGTATTTCTCGTTTCTTAACTTATCATTTTTAATACTTCCATGTATTCATCGAAACGCTCACATCTTTACTGTATCCACACTTCGTTCATGCTTCTTGATAATAACCCAACACTATGTACCATATAACAAAGTTGATCTAATTGTCATCTTATAAAATTTACCATTTAGTTGCAATGTTCTCTCCACCTCCAATTTTTGCCATCCATATTAATTTTTGGTGAATCCAGCCCAATAATATCAACCCACTCCTCTTTTTAATTTATTTTATATCTCATCGGGTTCTTCACTTCAATTGTACCCATCATTTTTCTCAAATTTTGTGTCAGCCTCATCAAGAGGCCACAGTATTTCTTTATACGCAGATTTTTCTAAAATTGTATTAGTCGTTGTTACGATCTTCCCAGTCATTTTTCAATTTGTAACTATCGTGGCCTTGATTCCCTGTCAAAACAAATTTATTGTACGCAGATTTTACCCCGCTACAGTCTTTATTTTGTAAAATTCCCGAGTTATCTGGACTAAGAATTGGATTGTTTATTGTTTTATTAAAATATTGAAAGTGTTTGGAGTTGTTTCGTGACCTTTTTCCCAAAAAAAAATTTTTGCCTTTTATTAACCAATTGAAACCCGACCCGCAAAGTAGGGTTTTAGCGCACTTTCCATCTTCTCCGTCTCTTTTCTCCGCCATTACTAGGGTTTTAACCAGATCCATTCTTCTTGGGATTCTCCATCGATTCAAAATGAGAAATCTCCCCCTATTCTTGTTCACTCACCTCAAGCGAACCCAAATTCGAATCCCTCTCCGTCCCTTCATCCAACATCGCAGCCTCCATGAGTCGTCCCCCATGGATCCCCAGACTCTTACATCCTTCGCCCCCTCCTCGTCGCAAATTCTTCAGCCGAACCCCGATCGGATCCCGAGGCCGGAACACGAGTCCGAGTCTGAATCCGAATCACAATCCGCGTTTGACGCCAACATGAACGAGTTCCTCTCCCGCTTCGTCCACTCGATCCGACCCATCCTTGCCCAATCGTTCTCGGAGCTGAACAAGCAAACCCTAGATTCGATGATCCTCGTCAATTGCCAGCGCGTCGTTGCTGAAATGGACGGATCTACCAGAGAAGCCGCCGTTGAAATCAGCGAAGATCTGTGGAAGACGATCCATGACGTCAGCAAGTCGGTCCATGATGCGATGAGAAGAGATCGGATGAGAGAGGAGCTGAAGAAGTACTTGCATCATGACGATGTCAAAGAAATGTGCCGATTTGCCGGTGATATCGGCATTCGTGGGGATATGCTACGTGAATTTAGGTTTAAATGGGCAAGAGAGAAGCTGGAGGAGGTTGAGTTTTATAAAAACCTTGAAAGCATTCGAGCAAGTGCCTCAAAAGAGGAAGAAGGGGAGAAGAGCGTGAAGGTCGAATCTTTGCCGGAGAGGAAGGGGAAGATTAAGTATAAGATTTATGGGTTGGATATGTCAGACGCCAAGTGGGCTGAAGTGTCAGTGAGAGTGGAGGAGGCGGAGGGGAAATTTGTGAAGGACGAGGCTAAGCCGGTGGTCGGGAGGAGTGCGAAGGCTGAGGAGAAGTTCTTCGCATTGGATTGGAAAAAGGATGACTTGATGCCAGTGCTGAAGGAGTGGGCTGAGACGTTGGAAGCAAAGAGGGTGGATTGGCTTGCGTTGCTCGAGAGGATTAAGGAGAGGAACTTGGATTTGTACCTCAAGGTATGTATTTATTTATAATGTACATATTTAAGCTTCTGCAATCAAACCATCATCTTTACAATCATCCTCGGGAATTTCTCATCATAATAGGGTGCACGAGGCTTCATGAAAGATTTTACAGTGGACGTTTTAGGAGTCTTTCTATGTTTTATTTTGCTGCTGATAGTTAATGCAATTAATGGATCTTCTTTTATTCCTGGAGTTGAATGTTTGTTCTCGTTCAGTTAGACTTAAAAACACGTCTCACTAAGGGCTAATGGCTGATCTCATACCACTTGAAATGATCTGTACTTTGGTATGTCTTGGCAAATAATCAAATACACACTCAAAAAAAGATAGAAGAAAAAGAATAAGATGAATGAATGACCAACTATGATCCATAAGCTTGTGCCCTTGGTTAGAAGATGCTTCCTAATGACACTTCGGATCTGGTATATGCATTTCAAAGCTGCGTGATGGTGTCCAAGGATGGTGAAGATTATTGCTGTAGATGTTTATGAAAAAAGTTGATGGTGAAGATTATTATTGCAAGTGTTCATGAAAAAAGGTGAACTGGGAAGTGGCTATGCACTGTTGATATGCTCCTCCTCCTCCTCATTTTAGCCTTCATCCCAAAAAATTTGGGGTGACTCGGTACAAATAGAGAATAATAAAATAATAATAAATAATAAGAAATAATAACAACAAAAATAGCAATAATAATAATACAATAATAATTATTATAATAATAATAAAAGGAAATAAAAATTTATAAATAAAAATATATAAATAAAAAAATAAACACAAACAAATTTAAAATAAACATATCAGATCGTAGTGTTAGATACTTCTTTTTCACGCATTACGATCTAATGTTTCTCCTTGGTCAAATCAATATCTTTGGTATATCATTTTATCTCTTCCTTGTATATCATCTTCTGTTTATCTCCATTTCTCTTAATGTTAGCATTCACATGTTATGTCTTTTTAAATGGGACATCATTACGTCTTTTATGTATATGTCCAAATCATCTTAAGTGATGTTCTCCATCTTATCTTCAATAGGAACCACACCTATCCTTGTTCGTGTATTACTCGTTTCTTAACTTATCATTTTTAATACTTCCATGTATTCATCGAAACGCTCACATCTTTACTGTATCCACACTTCGTTCATGCTTCTTGATAATAACCCAACACTATGTACCATATAACAAAGTTGATCTAATTGTCATCTTATAAAATTTACCATTTAGTTGCAATGTTCTCCCCACCTCCAATTTTTGCCATCCATATTAATTTTTGGTGAATCCAGCCCAATAATATCAACCCACTCCTCTTTTTAATTTATTTTATATCTCATCGGGTTCTTCACTTCAATTGTACCCATCATTTTTCTCAAATTTTGTGTCAGCCTCATCAAGAGGCCACAGTATTTCTTTATACGCAGATTTTTCTAAAATTATATTAGTCGTCGTTACGATCTTCCCAGTCATTTTTCAATTTGTAACTATCGTGGCCTTGATTCCCTGTCAAAACAAATTTATTGTACGCAGATTTTACCCCGCTACAGTCTTTATTTTGTAAAATTCCCGAGTTATCTGGACTAAGAATGAGATTGTTTATTGTTTTATTAAAATATTGAAAGTGTTTGGAGTTGTTTCGTGATTTTTTTCCCAAAAATTTTTTTTTGCCTTTCATTAACCAATTGAAACCCGACCCGCAAAGTAGGGTTTTACCGCACTTTCCATCTTCTCCGTCTCTTTTCTCCGCCATTACTAGGGTTTTAACCAGATCCATTCTTCTAGGGATTCTCCATCGATTCAAAATGAGAAATCTCCCCCTATTCATGTTCACTCACCTCAAGCGAACCCGAATTCGAATCCCTCTCTGTCCCTTCATCCAACATCGCAGCCTCCATGAGTCGTCCCCCATGGATCCCCAGACTCTTAAATCCTTCGCCCCCTCCTCGTCGCAAATTCTTCAGCCGAACCCCGATCGGATCCCGAGGCCGGAACACGAGTCCGAGTCTGAATCCGAATCACAATCCGCGTTCGACGCCAACATGAACGAGTTCCTCTCCCGCTTCGTCCACTCGATCCGACCCATCCTTGCCCAATCGTTCCCGGAGCTGAACAAGCAAACCCTAGATTCGATGATCCTCGTCATTTGCCAGCGCGTCATTACTGAAATGGACGGATCTACCCAAGAAGCCGCCGTTGAAATCAGCGAAGATCTGTGGAAGACGATCCATGACGTCAGCAAGTCGGTCCATGATGCGATGAGAAGAGATCGGATGAGAGAGGAGCTGAAGAAGTACTTGCATCATGACGATGTCAAAGAAATGTGCCGATTTGCCGGTGATATCGGCATTCGTGGGGATATGCTACGTGAATTTAGGTTTAAATGGGCAAGAGAGAAGCTGGAGGAGGTTGAGTTTTATAAAAACCTTGAAAGCATTCGAGCAAGTGCCTCAAAAGAGGAAGAAGGGGAGAAGAGCGTGAAGGTCGAATCTTTGCCGGAGAGGAAGGGGAAGATTAAGTATAAGATTTATGGGTTGGATATGTCAGACGCCAAGTGGGCTGAAGTGTCAGTGAGAGTGGAGGAGGCGGAGGGGAAATTTGTGAAGGACGAGGCTAAGCCGGTGGTCGGGAGGAGTGCGAAGGCTGAGGAGAAGTTCTTCGCATTGGATTGGAAAAAGGATGACTTGATGCCAGTGCTGAAGGAGTGGGCTGAGACGTTGGAAGCAAAGAGGGTGGATTGGCTTGCGTTGCTCGAGAGGATTAAGGAGAGGAACTTGGATTTGTACCTCAAGGTATGTATTTATTTATATTGTACATATTTAAGCTTCTGCAATCAAACCATCATCTTTACAATCATCCTCGGGAATTTCTCATCATAATAGGGTGCACGCGGCTTCATGAAAGATTTTACAGTGGACGTTTTAGGAGTCTTTCTATGTTTTATTTTGCTGCTGATAGTTAATGCAATTAATGGATCTTCTTTTATTCCTGGAGTTGAATGTTTGTTCCCGTTCAGTTAGACTTAAAAACACGTCTCAATAAGGGCTAATGGCTGATCTCATACCACTTGAAATGATCTGTACTTTGGTATGTCTTGGCAAATAATCAAATACACACTCAAAAAAAGATAGAAGAAAAAGAATAAGATGAATGAATGACCAACTATGATCCATGAGCTTGTGCCCTTGGTTAGAAGATGCTTCCTAATGACACTTCGGATCTGGTATATGCATTTCAAAGCTGCGTGATAGTGTCCAAGGATGCAAAGCTGTGTGATAGTGTCCAAGGATGGTGAAGATTATTGATGTAGATGTTTATGAAAAAAGTTGATGGTGAAGATTATTATTGCAAGTGTTCATGAAAAAAGGTGAACTGGGAAGTGGCTATGCACTGTTGATATGCTCCTCCTCATCCTCATTTTAGCCTTCATCCCAAAAAATTTGGGGTGACTCGGTACAAATAGAGAATAATAAAATAATAATAAATAATAATAAATAATTACAACAAAAATAGCAATAATGATAATACAATAATTATTATTATAATAATAATAAAAGGAAATAAAAATTTATAAATAAAAATATATAAATAAAAAAAACACAAACAAATTTAAAATAAACATATCAGATCGTAGTGTTAGATACTTCTTTTTCACGCATTACGATCTAATGTTTCTCCTTGGTCAAATCAATATCTTTGGTATATCATTTTATCTCTTCCTTGTATATCATCTTCGGTTTATCTCCATTTCTCTTAATGTTAGCATTCATATGTTATGTCTTTTTAAATGGGGCATCATTACGTCTTTTAAGTATATGTCCAAATCATCTTAAGTGATGTTCTCCATCTTATCTTCAATAGGAACCACACCTATCCTTGTTCGTGTATTTCTCGTTTCTTAACTTATCATTTTTAATACTTCCATGTATTCATCGAAACGCTCACATCTTTACTGTATCCACACTTCGTTCATGCTTCTTGATAATAACCCTGTTAACAAAGTTGATCTAATTGTCATCTTATAAAATTTACCATTTAGTTGCAATGTTCTCCCCACCTCCAATTTTTGCCATCCATATTAATTTTTGGTGAATCCAGCCCAATAATATCAACCCACTCATCTTTTTAATTTATTTTATATCTCATCGGGTTCTTCACTTCAATTGTACCCATCATTTTTCTCAAATTTTGTGTCAGCCTCATCAAGAGGCCACAGTATTTCTTTATACGCAGATTTTTCTAAAATTGTATTAGTCGTTGTTACGATCTTCCCAGTCATTTTTCAATTTGTAACTATCGTGGCCTTGATTCCCTGTCAAAACAAATTTATTGTACGCAGATTTTACCCCGCTACCGTCTTTATTTTGTAAAATTCCCGAGTTATCTGGACTAAGAATTGGATTGTTTATTGTTTTATTAAAATATTGAAAGTGTTTGGAGTTGTTTCGTGATTTTTTTCCAAAAAAATTTTTTTTGCCTTTCATTAACCAATTGAAACCCGACCCGCAAAGTAGGGTTTTAGCGCACTTTTCATCTTCTCCGTCTCTTTTCTCCGCCATTACTTGGGTTTTAACCAGATCCATTCTTCTTGGGATTCTCCATCGATTCAAAATGAGAAATCTCCCCCTATTCATGTTCACTCACCTCAAGCGAACCCGAATTCGAATCCCTCTCCGTCCCTTCATCCAACATCGCAGCCTCCATGAGTCGTCCCCCATGGATCCCCAGACTCTTAAATCCTTCGCCCCCTCCTCGTCGCAAATTCTTCAGCCGAACCCCGATCGGATCCCGAGGCCGGAACACGAGTCCGAGTCTGAATCCGAATCACAATCCGCATTCGACGCCAACATGAACGAGTTCCTCTCCCGCTTCGTCCACTCGATCCGACCCATCCTTGCCCAATCGTTCCCGGAGCTGAACAAGCAAACCCTAGATTCGATGATCCTCGTCATTTTCCAGCGCATCGTTGCTGAAATGGACGGATCTACCCAAGAAGCCGCCATTGAAATCAGCGAAGATCTGTGGAAGACGATCCATGACGTCAGCAAGTCGGTCCATGATGCGATGAGAAGAGATCGAATGAGAGAGGAGCTGAAGAAGTACTTGCATCATGACGATGTCAAAGAAATGTGCCGATTTGCCGGTGATATCGGCATTCGTGGGGATATGCTACGTGAATTTAGGTTTAAATGGGCAAGAGAGAAGCTGGAGGAGGTTGAGTTTTATAAAAACCTTGAAAGCATTCGAGCAAGTGCCTCAAAAGAGGAAGAAAGGGGAGAAGAGCGTGAAGGTCGAATCTTTGCCGGAGAGGAAGGGGAAGATTAAGTATAAAATTTATGGGTTGGATATGTCAGACGTCAAGTGGGCTGAAGTGTCAGTGAGAGTGGAGGAGGCGGAGGGGAAATTTGTGAAGGACGAGGCTAAGCCGGTGGTCGGGAGGAGTGCGAAGGCTGAGGAGAAGTTCTTCGCATTGGATTGGAAAAAGGATGACTTGATGCCAGTGCTGAAGGAGTGGGCTGAGACGTTGGAAGCAAAGAGGGTGGATTGGCTTGCGTTGCTCGAGAGGATTAAGGAGAGGAACTTGGATTTGTACCTCAAGGTATGTATTTATTTATATTGTACATATTTAAGCTTCTGCAATCAAACCATCATCTTTACAATCATCCTCGGGAATTTCTCATCATAATAGGGTGCACGCGGCTTCATGAAAGATTTTACAGTGGACGTTTTAGGAGTCTTTCTATGTTTTATTTTGCTGCTGATAGTTAATGCAATTAATGGATCTTCTTTTATTCCTGGAGTTGAATGTTTGTTCCCGTTCAGTTAGACTTAAAAACACGTCTCACTAAGGGCTAATGGCTGATCTCATACCACTTGAAATGATCTGTACTTTGGTATGTCTTGGCAAATAATCAAATACACACTCAAAAAAGATAGAAGAAAAAGAATAAGATGAATGAATGACCAACTATGATCCATGAGCTTGTGCCCTTGGTTAGAAGATGCTTCCTAATGACACTTCGGTTCTGGTATATGCATTTCAAAGCTGTGTGATAGTGTCCAAGGATGGTGAAGATTATTGATGTAGATGTTTATGAAAAAAGTTGTTGGTGAAGATTATTATTGCAAGTGTTCATGAAAAAAGGTGAACTGGGAAGTGGCCATGCACTGTTGATATGCTCCTCCTCCTCATTTTAGCCTTCATCCCAAAAAATTTGGGGTGACTCGATACGAATAGAGAATAATAAAATAATAATAAATAAAAAGAAATAATAACAACAAAAATAGCAATAATAATAATACAATAAAAATAATAATAATAATAAAAGTAAATAAAAATTTATAAATAAAAATATATAAATAAAAAAATAAACACAAACAAATTTAAAATAAACATATCAGATCGTAGTGTTAGATACTTCTTTTTCACGCATTACGATCTAATGTTTCTCCTTGGTCAAATCAATATCTTTGGTATATCATTTTATATCTTCCTTGTATATCATCTTCTGTTTATCTCCATTTCTCTTAATGTTAGCATTCATATGTTATGTCTTTTTAAATGGGGCATCATTACGTCTTTTATGTATATGTCCAAATCATCTTAAGTGATGTTCTCCATCTTATCTTCAATAGGAACCACACCTATCCTTGTTCGTGCATTTCTCGTTTCTTAACTTATCATTTTCAATACTTCCATGTATTCATCGAAACGCTCACATCTTTACTGTATCCACACTTCGTTCATGCTTCTTGATAATAACCCAACACTATGTACCATATAACAAAGTTGATCTAATTGTCATCCTATAAAATTTACCATTTAGTTGCAATGTTCTCCCCGCCTCCAATTTTTGCCATCCATATTAATTTTTGGTGAATCCAGCCCAATAATATCAACCCACTCCTCTTTTTAATTTATTTTATATCTCATCGGGTTCTTCACTTCAATTGTACCCATCATTTTTCTCAAATTTTGTGTCAGCCTCATCAAGAGGCCACAGTATTTCTTTATACACAGATTTTTCTAAAATTGTATTAGTCGTCGTTATGATCTTCCCAGTCATTTTTCAATTTGTAACTATCGTGGCCTTGATTCCCTGTCAAAACAAATTTATTGTACGCAGATTTTACCCCGCTACCGTCTTTATTTTGTAAAATTCCCGAGTTATCTGGACTAAGAATTGGATTGTTTATTGTTTTATTAAAATATTGAAAGTGTTTGGAGTTGTTTCGTGATTTTTTTCCCAAAAAAATTTTTTTCCCTTTCATTAACCAATTGAAACCCGACCCGCAAAGTAGGGTTTTAGCGCACTTTCCATCTTCTTCGTCTCTTTTCTCCGCCATTACTAGGGTTTTAACCAGATCCATTCTTCTTGGGATTCTCCATCGATTCAAAATGAGAAATCTCCCCCTATTCATGTTCACTCACCTCAAGCGAACCCGAATTCGAATCCCTCTCCGTCCCTTCATCCAACATCGCAGCCTCCATGAGTCGTCCCCCATGGATCCCCAGACTCTTAAATCCTTCGCCCCCTCCTCGTCGCAAATTCTTCAGCCGAACCCCGATCGGATCCCGAGGCCGGAACACGAGTCCGAGTCTGAATCCGAATCACAATCCGCGTTCGACGCCAACATGAACGAGTTCCTCTCCCGCTTCGTCCACTCGATCCGACCCATCCTTGCCCAATCGTTCCCGGAGCTGAACAAGCAAACCCTAGATTCGATGATCCTCGTCATTTGCCAGCGCGTCCTTACTGAAATGGACGGATCTACCCAAGAAGCCGCCGTTGAAATCAGCGAAGATCTGTGGAAGACGATCCATGACGTCAGCAAGTCGGTCCATGATGCGATGAGAAGAGATCGGATGAGAGAGGAGCTGAAGAAGTACTTGCATCATGACGATGTCAAAGAAATGTGCCGATTTGCCGGTGATATCGGCATTCGTGGGGATATGCTACGTGAATTTAGGTTTAAATGGGCAAGAGAGAAGCTGGAGGAGGTTGAGTTTTATAAAAACCTTGAAAGCATTCGAGCACGTGCCTCAAAAGAGGAAGAAGGGGAGAAGAGCGTGAAGGTCGAATCTTTGCCGGAGAGGAAGAGGAAGATTAAGTATAAGATTTATGGGTTGGATATGTCAGACGCCAAGTGGGCTGAAGTGTCAGTGAGAGTGGAGGAGGCGGAGGGGAAATTTGTGAAGGACGAGGCTAAGCCGGTGGTCGGGAGGAGTGCGAAGGCTGAGGAGAAGTTCTTCGCATTGGATTGGAAAAAGGGTGACTTGATGCCAGTGCTGAAGGAGTGGGCTGAGACGTTGGAAGCAAAGAGGGTGGATTGGCTTGCGTTGCTCGAGAGGATTAAGGAGAGGAACTTGGATTTGTACCTCAAGGTATGTATTTATTTATAATGTACATATTTAAGCTTCTGCAATCAAACCATCATCTTTACAATCATCCTCAGGAATTTCTCATCATAATAGGGTGCACGAGGCTTCATGAAAGATTTTACAGTGGACGTTTTAGGAGTCTTTCTATGTTTTATTTTGCTGCTGATAGTTAATGCAATTAATGGATCTTCTTTTATTCCTGGAGTTGAATGTTTGTTCCCGTTCAGTTAGACTTAAAAACACGTCTCACTAAGGGCTAATGGCTGATCTCATACCACTTGAAATGATCTGTACTTTGGTATGTCTTGGCAAATAATCAAATACACACTCAAAAAAAGATAGAAGAAAAAGAATAAGATGAATGAATGACCAACTATGATCCATGAGCTTGTGCCCTTGGTTAGAAGATGCTTCCTAATGACACTTCGGATCTGGTATATGCATTTCAAAGCTGCGTGATAGTGTCCAAGGATGCAAAGCTGTGTGATAGTGTCCAAGGATGGTGAAGATTATTGATGTAGATGTTTATGAAAAAAGTTGATGGTGAAGATTATTATTGCAAGTGTTCATGAAAAAAGGTGAACTGGGAAGTGGCTATGCACTGTTGATATGCTCCTCATCCTCATTTTAGCCTTCATCCCAAAAAATTTGGGGTGACTCGGTACAAATAGAGAATAATAAAATAATAATAAATAAAAAGAAATAATTACAACAAAAATAGCAATAATAATAATACAATAATTATTATTATTATTATTATAAAAGGAAATAAAAATTTATAAATAAAAATATATAAATAAAAAAATAAACACAATATATATATGTATATGATATTGTTATGGCTCCCGTATCCTTCGGAGCTGCGTTCTCAGGCGATCAAGGAGATCGTGGGCGGCGCAAAGATGGCTCTGGACCTTCAAATCTCGGAGACGGCAAGAAACCTGATCCTCCTAACGGCAAGGATGGATCAAGCACTGCGGAAGCGGGATGGGAAACAGTGAGCTATCGGAAGAACAAATATACGGCGGGATCTAGGATGGGTGGCATCGGGATTCAACAAGGTGGTAATCGGAGGGGCAAAGAATTTCCTCCATCTGGCAAGGATCACCCACGCAAGGGATTCAGCTATGCGCCCAGAGGTAAAACTCAGATTCGATCTGGGCAAGACGCTGCCCCCAAGGTATTCGACAGAATGACAAAGCGAATTTCATTCAATCCAACTGGATCCAAGCAATCATGGGCCGAGATCTGTTCTAACTCTAGGCAATATGATCTGGACATGGGAATGTCCTATGTAGCCCCTACTTCTCTAGAGGATGGTTCTATTGTTGCGATGGTGCCGAAGGCAGCTTTGGAAAGAGGGGCTGAACAATGGCGTTCAACCCTTGTGGGCTATGTGTTGGGGAATGTTCCCTTCTACGGACAGATGTGTGGGTGGGTAGAAAGATTATGGAAGCTGAAGAGTGGCTTGAAAATTTATAGTCGCGAAAATGGGTTCTTCTGCTTCAAGTTTGAGGACGAGGGGGAGTGTGAGAAGATCCTTCATGGAGGGCCGTGGATGTTTGATGGCAGGCTAGTCATCCTTCAACGCTGGAGCTCAGCTCTCAAGATGGAACGCGATATCCTATCCTCGGTGCCAGTCTGGATACAGCTTCATGGAATCCCCTTGGGTATGTGGACACTTGAAATCTTAAATCGTATTGCTTCGGTGATAGGGAAGCCTATTTGCTTGGACACTATGACCGCAAAGAAGGAGAGGATCTCTTTTGCACGATGCCTTGTCGAAATTCACGCAAAAAATCCAGTTCCTTCTGATATCAAGGTGGCTACTGAAGATGGCCCGACAATCACAATTACGGTGAAGGTAGAGGGAGAGCCCCCGAGCTGCTCAAAATGTGTGAGCTTTGGTCATTCTGATTCCCAATGCCCTGATGTACAGGAGCGCCCTTCAATCCAAGACACTGGTTCGGGTAAGAAGACGGGAGAGGAGGATAAGAAGGAAATCGAGGAGACTGCTATGAATGGAGATGAAGAATATAAAAATCAGGAGGCTGGAGTTGTAGACTCAGGCAAGATTGACCTGGGCCCTCAGGTTGCACCCCAGAGTCATAAGGGAGTGGCGAATGTTGTGGGTGAAACTAATTTGAATGCTGGGGCTAGTCCGGTCACAATCACTAATCCTGAACATGTCTCAACAATCAACAATATAATAGGGGCTCATGATGTATTCAAGGGTGGAAATTGCCATGTCCTATCTACTTCCGCTGCGGGAATAATTGGAGGCCAGGCAGAGTTAACGATGGAGAAGGAGAAGTCTGGGGGGCCACAATCGGTAGTCAATTTTATAGCTACTGGGGGAACTGATGTCCTATGTGATGAAGTAACTACTGATGGCTCCCCTCCTTTCCCGAAGAGCAAAGGCTTACCATCACTACTTGAAGACACACCGGCCATTGATATTGACATTGTGCCAGAGGAATTGGCAACGGACAATCCGGAGTGGGAGAAGGAAGTTGAAGAACACCTACAGCATGCTGCTACCAGGAATATGAAGAAGAAGCCTGAAATTATCCACTCCAGGAAAAGCTCTCGTCTTCTGGAGAATGGACGAAAATTAAACGTTGATTAATGACGGTCTTCATTTGGAATACCAGGGGCCTCAATAATTCGGTAAGGAGAAGAGATTTGCGAGATAGGTTGAAGGAAAGGAAGCCAACAGTTTTGATTCTTGTGGAAACTAAGCTCAAGACCACTACTAAGACAGATAAGTTGCCTATTCCTAAGGACTGGATTCTATTCAATAACTTTGACCTTGTTGCTGGTGGCCGCATCCTCATGTGCTTAGACCCCTCAGTTTGGTCTGCTACCCTACTGTCTTATTCAGCTCAACATGTTACTATTAATTGCATCAACACGGGGGGCTTCTCGTGTATAATTACGGGGGTATATGCCCGTAACACCGTATCGGAGCGGACGGAGTTATGGAAGAGCATCATGTCTGATTGTACTCTGGTGAATAACTCACCTTGGTTGGTAGGAGGTGATTTCAACAGTGTCCTCTACTCTGGGGACAAGATTGGGGGCCGGAAGCTTGATGATAATACTATTCGTGATTTCAGTTATTGCATTAACTGGTGTGCCTTACAAGAACTAAAAAGTACTGGGTCTCGAATGAGCTGGTGCAACAATCGAGTTGGTGAAGGGCGTATCAGTGCGCAATTAGACAGGGCTTTCGTGAATGCTGCCTGGAACAACAAACTCCCTGAATCTTATGTTTCGTATCTGGAATCTTTAACGAGCGATCACTCCCCCATGGAAGTTCATTTTCATAACCAGGTACCGACTTCCCCTAGGCCATTCAAGTTCTTTAACTTTTGGTATAAATGTCCAGGCTTCAAAGAATTAATCATTTCAAACTGGGCCGAAAGAGATTGGGGCACTCCTATGTATCGGCTTGTACGGAAGCTCCAAAGACTAAAGCCGGTTCTTAAATCCTGGGCTAAGGATTATCAAGCAAACAACTCGGTGCCCCTTTGTAAGAGGAAACTTGAAGAAATCTGGAGAAACCCGCAACTTGTGGTTGACCCCTCCCTCCAACTCCTGCATTCTAAGCTCACTCAGGAGCTAGCCCAAGCTATGAAACTTGAAGAAGACATGCTTAGACAAAAGAGCCGTCAGGATTGGATATCCCTTGGAGACAGGAATACAAAATTTTTTTATACTGCTATGAAAGCAAGGATCTCCAGGAATAATCTGAATCATCTGGTAGATGCTAATGGAATGCGTAGTAGGCACTATGATATCCTGAAGGAGGAGGCCCCATCTTATTACAGGGAGTTATACAACCAACAACATTACTTAAAGGCTTTTCCACATCTTGCCCCAAAACGTATCTTGACAAAAGATTCTGCAGCTTGGTTGAGCAGGAGGGTTTCTTCAGAGGAGATAAAAGCTGCAGTCTTTCAGATCGGCCAAGATAAAGCGCCGGGGCCTGATGGGTATAATGGGTTCTTTTATCAGCAAAACTGGGAGATTATTGGAGAAGAGGTCACAGATGCAGTTAAATCTTTTTTTAGATCTGGATCTCTGCTAAAACAGGTCAACCATACATTCCTTACCCTAGTGCCGAAGAACGCCAATGCAAGTAGTTTGGGCGACTACAGGCCTATTGCCTGTTGCAACGTTCTATATAAGTTCATCAGCAAAATTATTTGCAACAGGCTAAAGGTGGTGATTCATGAATTGGTATCCCCCAACCAAGCGGCGTTCCTTAAGGGGAGGCTTCTTGCTGATTGCACCCTCTTAGCACATGAGCAGATTAGAGACTTCAGATGCCCTATGGGGAGCAGGGCTTGCTTGAAATTGGATCTCAGGAAGGCTTTCGATAGTGTGAACAGGGACTACATATTCTTCTTCATGCGGCAGCTTCAGTTTCCAGATACCTTCATTTCCTGGGTTAAAGAATGCATTACATCTCCTACCTTCTCTGTCATGGTGAATGGGTCTCCATGTGGTCATTTTGGAAGCAATAGAGGTCTACGCCAAGGTGATCCACTCTCCCCCTTCCTATTTGTTTTAATTATGGAGAGCTTCTCTATCCTTGTAGATAAAGCTACCATTTTGCGCAAAATTTTGCCAATGCGGCGTTCTGGTTCAATATCCCACCTGTTGTTCGCCGACGACCTTCTTGTGTTTTGCCGCGCCAATATGACTTCTTTCAACGGCATCAAGAATCTACTAGAAGAATTCTCCACTCTCACTGGCCTCCAAGTTAACTGGGACAAAAGTTCTGGATTGTTCAGTAAGGGGACGAAGAATAAAGAATCACTTGCGGACATTCTGGGAATCAAATTGGCCACTACATTCACTACTTACCTGGGCTTGCCTCTGTCCATTAAGTACCCTACTTCCCCAAATTATAAGAGGCTAATTGATAAATGCAAGAAGCGGTTGGGAGGATGGTCATCTTCGATGCTTTCTATATCTGGACGCATTGAACTTGTCAGGAGCGTAATCTACGGGATGGTGGCTTTCTGGATGCAAGTCTTCCACGTTCCACTTACTGTCTTGAGATCAATATCATCACTGTGTAGGAGGTTCATTTTGGGAAATTCCCGTGCTTGGGCTTGGGAGGACATTTGCAAGCCAAAATCCGAAGGCGGAGTGGGAATAAGGTTGCTGGAAGAGTTAAATATTGCGGCTGGGGTAAGGCTAACCTGGAGATTCCTAAATTCTGACGGCATTTGGGCTAGACACATGTGCATGAAATATGGGGCACCTACTAGCTTCTACGCAGCTAAAGGGGACATCACCCACTCGGGGAGCTGGAAACGGCTTCTACGGTGCAGAGCTTCATCACAATCCCTTATCAAACGAATTGTTAGGAATGGAAGAGATACTTTGTTTTGGCAGGATAATTGGCTAAAAGGGGGGCCTCTTAAATTGCAGTTCGAAGTTCCAGCAGCTGGCGCAAATCTCAAAGTGGCCGATTATTGGCAGGAGGGCGGGTGGAGTGATAGCCCGGATTTGAACCAAGTCCGCAGCATTTTGCGCAACATCAGCTTGAGGCCGGGCCCTGACCGATGGGAATGGATTCCTGGAGATTCCTTCTCCTTCAAACAAGCATGGGAAGGGATTCGTCGTAGAAACACGGTATTTCCCTATCAAAATCTGGTATGGTACCCGAAACATATTCCCAAATGGTCTTTAACACTCCTCAGAGCTTTTCGGGATAAACTTTTAACAAGAGATAAGCTTGCCAGATGGATGACCAATGCACCTGCAAATTGTGTCTTATGCGACGGTAATGAGCCGGAAACTACTGACCACCTTTTCTTTGAGTGCAACTACACCAAATACTTATTACGTAGGGCATTGCTGAAGCTAAATGTGCTTTCTCAGATCCCTCCTTCCCTTGGGGAAATTGGGAATTATTTTCTATCAAAGTATAGGGGTAAAGGGGGTTTGAAACTTCTTGCTAAAACCACCCTTTCAGCCATGGTTTGGCATATCTGGCGTGAAAGGAACAAGAGGATTTTTGAAGATGGGAAGACTGGTAGGATTAGCCTTTTTGAAGAGATTGCTGCGGACATACGGGTAGCTATGCAAGATGAAGATCCAAGAAGCAAAGAGGAGGAAAATATATTTGCTAATTGGGATATTATTATGTACAAGGGTTGAGCTTGCTACGGGTGGGGGGTTTCATAGTAGGAAGTGACGACGCCTGTGTCCTATCCTTTCTCTATGAAACCACTACTTTTAGCTTTGTATTTTGTACAGTTATTTAATATAATTTACCCGCTTACCTTTCAAAAAAAAAAAATAAATAAACACAAACAAATTTAAAATAAACATATCAGATCGTAGTGTTAGATACTTCTTTTTCACGCATTACGATCTAATGTTTCTCCTTGGTCAAATCAATATCTTTGGTATATCATTTTATCTCTTCCTTGTATATCATCTTCGGTTTATCTCCATTTCTCTTAATGTTAGCATTCATATGTTATGTCTTTTTAAATGGGGCATCATTACGTCTTTTATGTATATGTCCAAATCATCTTAAGTGATGTTCTCCATCTTATCTTCAATAGGAACCACACCTATCCTTGTTCGTGTATTTCTCGTTTCTTAACTTATCATTTTTAATACTTCCATGTATTCATCGAAACGCTCACATCTTTACTGTATCCACACTTCGTTCATGCTTCTTGATAATAACCCAACACTATGTACCATATAACAAAGTTGATCTAATTGTCATCTTATAAAATTTACCATTTAGTTGCAATGTTCTCCCCACCTCCAATTTTTGCCATCCATATTAATTTTTGGTGAATCCAGCCCAATAATATCAACCCACTCCTCTTTTTAATTTATTTTATATCTCATCGGGTTCTTCACTTCAATTGTACCCATCATTTTTCTCAAATTTTGTGTCAGCCTCATCAAGATGCCACAGTATTTTTTTATACGCAGATTTTTCTAAAATTGTATTAGTCGTCGTTACGATCTTCCCAGTCATTTTTCAATTTGTAACTATCGTGGCCTTGATTCCCAGTCAAAACAAATTTATTGTACGCAGATTTTACCCCGCTACCGTCTTTATTTTGTAAAATTCCCGAGTTATCTGGACTAAGAATTGGATTGTTTATTGTTTTATTAAAATATTGAAAGTGTTTGGAGTTGTTTCGTGATTTTTTTCCAAAAAAATTTTTTTTGCCTTTCATTAACCAATTGAAACCCGACCCGCAAAGTAGGGTTTTAGCGCACTTTTCATCTTCTCCGTCTCTTTTCTCCGCCATTACTTGGGTTTTAACCAGATCCATTCTTCTTGGGATTCTCCATCGATTCAAAATGAGAAATCTCCCCCTATTCATGTTCACTCACCTCAAGCGAACCCGAATTCGAATCCCTCTCCGTCCCTTCATCCAACATCGCAGCCTCCATGAGTCGTCCCCCATGGATCCCCATACTCTTAAATCCTTCGCCCCCTCCTCGTCGCAAATTCTTCAGCCGAACCCCGATCGGATCCCGAGGCCGGAACACGAGTCCGAGTCTGAATCCGAATCACAATCCGCGTTCGACGCCAACATGAACGAGTTCCTCTCCCGCTTCGTCCACTCGATCCGACCCATCCTTGCCCAATCGTTCCCGGAGCTGAACAAGCAAACCCTAGATTCGATGATCCTCGTCATTTGCCAGCGCGTCGTTGCTGAAATGGACGGATCTACCCAAGAAGTCGCCGTTGAAATCAGCGAAGATCTGTGGAAGACGATCCATGACGTCAGCAAGTCGGTCCATGATGCGATGAGAAGAGAACGAATGAGAGAGGAGCTGAAGAAGTACTTGCATCATGACGATGTCAAAGAAATGTGCCGATTTGCCGGTCATATCGGCATTCGTGGGGATATGCTACGTGAATTTAGGTTTAAATGGGCAAGAGAGAAGCTGGAGGAGGTTGAGTTTTATAAAAACCTTGAAAGCATTCGAGCAAGTGCCTCAAAAGAGGAAGAAAGGGGAGAAGAGCGTGAAGGTCGAATCTTTGCCGGAGAGGAAGGGGAAGATTAAGTATAAGATTTATGGGTTGGATATGTCAGACGCCAAGTGGGCTGAAGTGTCAGTGAGAGTGGAGGAGGCGGAGGGGAAATTTGTGAAGGACGAGGCTAAGCCGGTGGTCGGGAGGAGTGCGAAGGCTGAGGAGAAGTTCTTCGCATTGGATTGGAAAAAGGATGACTTGATGCCAGTGCTGAAGGAGTGGGCTGAGACGTTGGAAGCAAAGAGGGTGGATTGGCTTGCGTTGCTCGAGAGGATTAAGGAGAGGAACTTGGATTTGTACCTCAAGGTATGTATTTATTTATATTGTACATATTTAAGCTTCTGCAATCAAACCATCATCTTTACAATCATCCTCGGGAATTTCTCATCATAATAGGGTGCACGCGGCTTCATGAAAGATTTTACAGTGGACGTTTTAGGAGTCTTTCTATGTTTTATTTTGCTGCTGATAGTTAATGCAATTAATGGATCTTCTTTTATTCCTGGAGTTGAATGTTTGTTCCCGTTCAGTTAGACTTAAAAACACGTCTCACTAAGGGCTAATGGCTGATCTCATACCACTTGAAATGATCTGTACTTTGATATATCTTGGCAAATAATCAAATACACACTCAAAAAAGATAGAAGAAAAAGAATAAGATGAATGAATGACCAACTATGATCCATGAGCTTGTGCCCTTGGTTAGAAGATGCTTCCTAATGACACTTCGGTTCTGGTATATGCATTTCAAAGCTGTGTGATAGTGTCCAAGGATGGTGAAGATTATTGATGTAGATGTTTATGAAAAAAGTTGATGGTGAAGATTATTATTGCAAGTGTTCATGAAAAAAGGTGAACTGGGAAGTGGCCATGCACTGTTGATATGCTCCTCCTCCTCCTCATTTTAGCCTTCATCCCAAAAAATTTGGGGTGACTCGATACGAATAGAGAATAATAAAATAATAATAAATAAAAAGAAATAATAACAACAAAAATAGCAATAATAATAATACAATAAAAATAATAATAATAATAAAAGGAAATAAAAATTTTTAAATAAAAATATATAAATAAAAAAATAAACACAAACAAATTTAAAATAAACATATCAGATCGTAGTGTTAGATACTTCTTTTTCACGCATTACGATCTAATGTTTCTCCTTGGTCAAATCAATATCTTTGGTATATCATTTTATCTCTTCCTTGTATATCATCTTCTGTTTATCTCCATTTCTCTTAATGTTAGCATTCATATGTTATGTCTTTTTAAATGGGGCATCATTACGTCTTTTATGTATATGTCCAAATCATCTTAAGTGATGTTCTCCATCTTATCTTCAATAGGAACCACACCTATCCTTGTTCGTGCATTTCTCGTTTCTTAACTTATCATTTTCAATACTTCCATGTATTCATCGAAACGCTCACATCTTTACTGTATCCACACTTCGTTCATGCTTCTTGATAATAACCCAACACTATGTACCATATAACAAAGTTGATCTAATTGTCATCCTATAAAATTTACCATTTAGTTGCAATGTTCTCCCCACCTCCAATTTTTGCCATCCATATTAATTTTTGGTGAATCCAGCCCAATAATATCAACCCACTCCACTTTTTAATTTATTTTATATCTCATCGGGTTCTTCACTTCAATTGTACCCATCATTTTTCTCAAATTTTGTGTCAGCCTCATCGGCCACAGTATTTCTTTATACACAGATTTTTCTAAAATTGTATTAGTCGTCGTTATGATCTTCCCAGTCATTTTTCAATTTGTAACTATCGTGGCCTTGATTCCCTGTCAAAACAAATTTATTGTACGCAGATTTTACCCCGCTACCGTCTTTATTTTGTAAAATTCCCGAGTTATCTAGACTAAGAATTGGATTGTTTATTGTTTTATTAAAATATTGAAAGTGTTTGGAGTTGTTTCGTGATTTTTTTCCCAAAAAAATTTTTTTGCCTTTCATTAACCAATTGAAACCCGACCCGCAAAGTAGGGTTTTAGCGCACTTTCCATCTTCTTCGTCTCTTTTCTCCGCCATTACTAGGGTTTTAACCAGATCCATTCTTCTTGGGATTCTCCATCGATTCAAAATGAGAAATCTCCCCCTATTCATGTTCACTCACCTCAAGCGAACCCGAATTCGAATCCCTCTCCGTCCCTTCATCCAACATCGCAGCCTCCATGAGTCGTCCCCCATGGATCCCCAGACTCTTAAATCCTTCGCCCCCTCCTCGTCGCAAATTCTTCAGCCGAACCCCGATCGGATCCCGAGGCCGGAACACGAGTCCGAGTCTGAATCCGAATCACAATCCGCGTTCGACGCCAACATGAACGAGTTCCTCTCCCGCTTCGTCCACTCGATCCGACCCATCCTTGCCCAATCGTTCCCGGAGCTGAACAAGCAAACCCTAGATTCGATGATCCTCGTCATTTGCCAGCGCGTCATTACTGAAATGGACGGATCTACCCAAGAAGCCGCCGTTGAAATCAGCGAAGATCTGTGGAAGACGATCCATGACGTCAGCAAGTCGGTCCATGATGCGATGAGAAGAGATCGGATGAGAGAGGAGCTGAAGAAGTACTTGCATCATGACGATGTCAAAGAAATGTGCCGATTTGCCGGTGATATCGGCATTCGTGGGGATATGCTACGTGAATTTAGGTTTAAATGGGCAAGAGAGAAGCTGGAGGAGGTTGAGTTTTATAAAAACCTTGAAAGCATTCGAGCAAGTGCCTCAAAAGAGGAAGAAGGGGAGAAGAGCGTGAAGGTCGAATCTTTGCCGGAGAGGAAGGGGAAGATTAAGTATAAGATTTATGGGTTGGATATGTCAGACGCCAAGTGGGCTGAAGTGTCAGTGAGAGTGGAGGAGGCGGAGGGGAAATTTGTGAAGGACGAGGCTAAGCCGGTGGTCGGGAGGAGTGCGAAGGCTGAGGAGAAGTTCTTCGCATTGGATTGGAAAAAGGATGACTTGATGCCAGTGCTGAAGGAGTGGGCTGAGACGTTGGAAGCAAAGAGGGTGGATTGGCTTGCGTTGCTCGAGAGGATTAAGGAGAGGAACTTGGATTTGTACCTCAAGGTATGTATTTATTTATAATGTACATATTTAAGCTTCTGCAATCAAACCATCATCTTTACAATCATCCTCGGGAATTTCTCATCATAATAGGGTGCACGAGGCTTCATGAAAGATTTTACAGTGGACGTTTTAGGAGTCTTTCTATGTTTTATTTTGCTGCTGATAGTTAATGCAATTAATGGATCTTCTTTTATTACTGGAGTTGAATGTTTGTTCCCGTTCAGTTAGACTTAAAAACACGTCTCACTAAGGGCTAATGGCTGATCTCATACCACTTGAAATGATCTGTACTTTGGTATGTCTTGGCAAATAATCAAATACACACTCAAAAAAAGATAGAAGAAAAAGAATAAGATGAATGAATGACCAACTATGATCCATGAGCTTGTGTCCTTGGTTAGAAGATGCTTCCTAATGACACTTCGGATCTGGTATATGCATTTCAAAGCTGCGTGATAGTGTCCAAGGATGCAAAGCTGTGTGATAGTGTCCAAGGATGGTGAAGATTATTGATGTAGATGTTTATGAAAAAAGTTGATGGTGAAGATTATTATTGCAAGTGTTCATGAAAAAAGGTGAACTGGGAAGTGGCTATGCACTGTTGATATGCTCCTCATCCTCATTTTAGCCTTCATCCCAAAAAATTTGGGGTGACTCGGTACAAATAGAGAATAATAAAATAATAATAAATAAAAAGAAATAATTACAACAAAAATAGCAATAATAATAATACAATAATAATTATTATTATAATAATAAAAGGAAATAAAAATTTATAAATAAAAATATATAAATAAAAAAATAAACACAAACAAATTTAAAATAAACATATCAGATCGTAGTGTTAGATACTTCTTTTTCACGCATTACGATCTAATGTTTCTCCTTGGTCAAATCAATATCTTTGGTATATCATTTTATCTCTTCCTTGTATATCATCTTCGGTTTATCTCCATTTCTCTTAATGTTAGCATTCATATGTTATGTCTTTTTAAATGGGGCATCATTACGTCTTTTATGTATATGTCCAAATCATCTTAAGTGATGTTCTCCATCTTATCTTCAATAGGAACCACACCTATCCTTGTTCGTGTATTTCTCGTTTCTTAACTTATCATTTTTAATACTTCCATGTATTCATCGAAACGCTCACATCTTTACTGTATCCACACTTCGTTCATGCTTCTTGATAATAACCCAACACTATGTACCATATAACAAAGTTGATCTAATTGTCATCTTATAAAATTTACCATTTAGTTGCAATGTTCTCCCCACCTCCAATTTTTGCCATCCATATTAAATTTTGGTGAATCCAGCCCAATAATATCAACCCACTCCTCTTTTTAATTTATTTTATATCTCATCGGGTTCTTCACTTCAATTGTACCCATCATTTTTCTCAAATTTTGTGTCAGCCTCATCAAGATGCCACAGTATTTCTTTATACGCAGATTTTTCTAAAATTGTATTAGTCGTCGTTACGATCTTCCCAGTCATTTTTCAATTTGTAACTATCGTGGCCTTGATTCCCTGTCAAAACAAATTTATTGTACGCAGATTTTACCCCGCTACAGTCTTTATTTTGTAAAATTCCCGAGTTATCTGGACTAAGAATTGAATTGTTTATTGTTTTATTAAAATATTGAAAGTGTTTGGAGTTGTTTCGTGCTTTTTTTCCCAAAAAATTTTTTTTGCCTTTCATTAACCAATTGAAACCCGAACCACAAAGTAGGGTTTTAGCGCACTTTCCATCTTCTCCGTCTCTTTTCCCCGCCATTACTAGGGTTTTAACCAGATCCATTCTTCTTGGGATTCTCCATCGATTCAAAATGAGAAATCTCCCCCTATTCATGTTCACTCACCTCAAGCGAACCTGAATTCGAATCCCTCTCAGTCCCTTCATCCAACATCGCAGCCTCCATGAGTCGTCCCCCATGGATCCCCAGACTCTTAAATCCTTCGCCCCCTCCTCGTCGCAAATTCTTCAGCCGAACCCCGATCGGATCCCGAGGCCGGAACACGAGTCCGAGTCTAAATCCGAATCACAATCCGCGTTCGACGCCAACATGAACGAGTTCCTCTCCCGCTTCGTCCACTCGATCCGACCCATCCTTGCCCAATCGTTCCCGGAGCTGAACAAGCAAACCCTAGATTCGATGATCCTCGTCATTTGCCAGCGCGTCGTTGCTGAAATGGACGGATCTACCCAAGAAGTCGCCGTTGAAATCAGCGAAGATCTGTGGAAGACGATCCATGACGTCAGCAAGTCGGTCCATGATGCGATGAGAAGAGATCGGATGAAAGAGGAGCTGAAGAAGTACTTGCATCATGACGATGTCAAAGAAATGTGCCGATTTGCCGGTGATATCGGCATTCGTGGGGATATGCTACGTGAATTTAGGTTTAAATGGGCAAGAGAGAAGCTGGAGGAGGTTGAGTTTTATAAAAACCTTGAAAGCATTCGGGCAAGTGCCTCAAAAGAGGAAGAAGGGGAGAAGAGCGTGAAGGTCGAATCTTTGCCGGAGAGGAAGGGGAAGATTAAGTATAAGATTTATGGGTTGGATATGTCAGACGCCAAGTGGGCTGAAGTGTCAGTGAGAGTGGAGGAGGCGGAGGGGAAATTTGTGAAGGACGAGGCTAAGCCGGTGGTCGGGAGGAGTGCGAAGGCTGAGGAGAAGTTCTTCGCATTGGATTGGAAAAAGGATGACTTGATGCCAGTGCTGAAGGAGTGGGCTGAGACGTTGGAAGCAAAGAGGGTGGATTGGCTTGCGTTGCTCGAGAGGATTAAGGAGAGGAACTTGGATTTGTACCTCAAGGTATGTATTTATTTATAATGTACATATTTAAGCTTCTGCAATCAAACCATCATCTTTACAATCATCCTCGGGAATTTCTCATCATAATAGGGTGCACGAGGCTTCATGAAAGATTTTACAGTGGACGTTTTAGGAGTATTTCTATGTTTTATTTTGCTGCTGATAGTTAATGCAATTAATGGATCTTCTTTTATTCCTGGAGTTGAATGTTTGTTCCCGTTCAGTTAGACTTAAAAACACGTCTCACTAAGGGCTAATGGCTGATCTCATACCACTTGAAATGATCTGTACTTTGGTATGTCTTGGCAAATAATCAAATACACACTCAAAAAAAGATAGAAGAAAAAGAATAAGATGAATGAATGACCAACTATGATCCATGAGCTTGTGCCCTTGGTTAGAAGATGCTTCCTAATGACACTTCGGATCTGGTATATGCATTTCAAAGCTGCGTGATAGTGTCCAAGGATGGTGAAGATTATTGATGTAGATTTTTATGAAAAAAGTTGATGGTGAAGATTATTATTGCAAGTGTTCAAGAAAAAAGGTGAACTGGGAAGTGGCTATGCACTGTTGATATGCTCCTCCTCCTCCTCATTTTAGCCTTCATCCCAAAAAATTTGGGGTGACTCGGTACAAATAGAGAATAATAAAATAATAATAAATAAAAAGAAATAATTACAACAAAAATAGCAATAATAATAATACAATAATAATAAAAATAATAATAATAATAAAAGGAAATAAAAATTTATAAATAAAAATATATAAATAAAAAAATAAACACAAACAAATTTAAAATAAACATATCAGATCGTAGTGTTAGATACTTCTTTTTCACGCATTACGATCTAATGTTTCTCCTTGGTCAAATCAATATCTTTGGTATATCATTTTATCTCTTCCTTGTATATCATCTTCTGTTTATCTCCATTTCTCTTAATGTTAGCATTCATATGTTATGTCTTTTTAAATGGGGCATCATTACGTCTTTTATGTATATGTCCAAATCATCTTAAGTGATGTTCTCCATCTTATCTTCAATAGGAACCACACCTATCCTTGTTCGTGTATTTCTCGTTTCTTAACTTATCATTTTTAATACTTCCATGTATTCATCAAAACGCTCACATCTTTACTGTATCCACACTTCGTTCATGCTTCTTGATAATAACCCAACACTATGTACCATATAACAAAGTTGATCTAATTGTCATCTTATAAAATTTACCATTTAGTTGCAATGTTCTCCCCACCTCCAATTTTTGCCATCCATATTAATTTTTGGTGAATCCAGCCCAATAATATCAACCCACTCCTCTTTTTAATTTATTTTATATCTCATCGGGTTCTTCACTTCAATTGTACCCATCATTTTTCTCAAATTTTGTGTCAGCCTCATCAAGAGGCCACAGTATTTCTTTATACGCGGATTTTTCTAAAATTGTATTAGTCGTCGTTACGATCTTCCCAGTCATTTTTCAATTTGTAACTATCGTGGCCTTGATTCCCTGTCAAAACAAATTTATTGTACGCAGATTTTACCCCGCTACAGTCTTTATTTTGTAAAATTCCCGAGTTATCTGGACTAAGAATTGGATTGTTTATTGTTTTATTAAAATATTGAAAGTGTTTGGAGTTGTTTCGTGCTTTTTTTCCCAAAAAAAAATTTTTGCCTTTCATTAACCAATTGAAACCCGACCCGCAAAGTAGGGTTTTAGCGCACTTTCCATCTTCTCCGTCTCTTTTCTCCGCCATTACTAGGGTTTTAACCAGATCCATTCTTCTTGGGATTCTCCATCGATTCAAAATGAGAAATCTCCCCATATTCATGTTCACTCACCTCAAGCGAGAACCCGAATTCGAATCCCTCTCCGTCCCTTCATCCAACATCGCAGCCTCCATGAGTCGTCCCCCATGGATCCCCAGACTATTAAATCCTTCACCCCCTCCTCGTCGCAAATTCTTCAGCCGAACCCCGATCGGATCCCGAGGCCGGAACACGAGTCCGAGTCTGAATCCGAATCACAATCCGCGTTCGACGCCAACATGAACGAGTTCCTCTCCCACTTCGTCCACTCGATCCGACCCATCCTTGCCCAATCGTTCCCGGAGCTGAACAAGCAAACCCTAGATTCGATGATCCTCGTCATTTGCCAGCGCGTCGTTGCTGAAATGGACGGATCTACCCAAGAAGCCGCCGTTGAAATCAGCGAAGATCTGTGGAAGACGATCCATGACGTCAGCAAGTCGGTCCATGATGCGATGAGAAGAGATCGGATGAGAGAGGAGCTGAAGAAGTACTTGCATCATGACGATGTCAAAGAAATGTGCCGATTTGCCGGTGATATCGGCATTCGTGGGGATATGCTACGTGAATTTAGGTTTAAATGGGCAAGAGAGAAGCTGCAGGAGGTTGAGTTTTATAAAAACCTTGAAAGCATTCGAGCAAGTGCCTCAAAAGAGGAAGAAGGGGAGAAGAGCGTGAAGGTCGAATCTTTGCCGGAGAGGAAGGGGAAGATTAAGTATAAGATTTATGGGTTGGATATGTCAGACGCCAAGTGGGCTGAAGTGTCAGTGAGAGTGGAGGAGGCGGAGGGGAAATTTGTGAAGGACGAGGCTAAGCCGGTGGTCGGGAGGAGTGCGAAGGCTGAGGAGAAGTTCTTCGCATTGGATTGGAAAAAGGATGACTTGATGCCAGTGCTGAAGGAGTGGGCTGAGACGTTGGAAGCAAAGAGGGTGGATTGGCTTGCGTTGCTCGAGAGGATTAAGGAGAGGAACTTGGATTTGTACCTCAAGGTATGTATTTATTTATAATGTACATATTTAAGCTTCTGCAATCAAACCATCATCTTTACAATCATCCTCGGGAATTTCTCATCATAATAGGGTGCACGAGGCTTCATGAAAGATTTTACAGTGGACGTTTTAGGAGTATTTCTATGTTTTATTTTGCTGCTGATAGTTAATGCAATTAATGGATCTTCTTTTATTCCTGGAGTTGAATGTTTGTTCCCGTTCAGTTAGACTTAAAAACACGTCTCACTAAGGGCTAATGGCTGATCTCATACCACTTGAAATGATCTGTACTTTGGTATGTCTTGGCAAATAATCAAATACACACTCAAAAAAAGATAGAAGAAAAAGAATAAGATGAATGAATGACCAACTATGATCCATGAGCTTGTGCCCTTGGTTAGAAGATGCTTCCTAATGACACTTCGGATCTGGTGTATGCATTTCAAAGCTGCGTGATAGTGTCCAAGGATGGTGAAGATTATTGATGTAGATTTTTATGAAAAAAGTTGATGGTGAAGATTATTATTGCAAGTGTTCAAGAAAAAAGGTGAACTGGGAAGTGGCTATGCACTGTTGATATGCTCCTCCTCCTCCTCATTTTAGCCTTCATCCCAAAAAATTTGGGGTGACTCGGTACAAATAGAGAATAATAAAATAATAATAAATAAAAAGAAATAATTACAACAAAAATAGCAATAATAATAATACAATAATAATAAAAATAATAATAATAATAAAAGGAAATAAAAATTTATAAATAAAAATATATAAATAAAAAAATAAACACAAACAAATTTAAAATAAACATATCAGATCGTAGTGTTAGATACTTCTTTTTCACGCATTACGATCTAATGTTTCTCCTTGGTCAAATCAATATCTTTGGTATATCATTTTATCTCGTCCTTGTATATCATCTTCTGTTTATCTCCATTTCTCTTAATGTTAGCATTCATATGTTATGTCTTTTTAAATGGGGCATCATTACGTCTTTTATGTATATGTCCAAATCATCTTAAGTGATGTTCTCCATCTTATCTTCAATAGGAACCACACCTATCCTTGTTCGTGTATTTCTCGTTTCTTAACTTATCATTTTTAATACTTCCATGTATTCATCGAAACGCTCACATCTTTACTGTATCCACACTTCGTTCATGCTTCTTGATAATAACCCAACACTATGTACCATATAACAAAGTTGATCTAATTGTCATCTTATAAAATTTACCATTTAGTTGCAATGTTCTCCCCACCTCCAATTTTTGCCATCCATATTAATTTTTGGTGAATCCAGCCCAATAATATCAACCCACTCCTCTTTTTAATTTATTTTATATCTCATCGGGTTCTTCACTTCAATTGTACCCATCATTTTTCTCAAATTTTGTGTCAGCCTCATCAAGAGGCCACAGTATTTCTTTATACGCGGATTTTTCTAAAATTGTATTAGTCGTCGTTACGATCTTCCCAGTCATTTTTCAATTTGTAACTATCGTGGCCTTGATTCCCTGTCAAAACAAATTTATTGTACGCAGATTTTACCCCGCTACAGTCTTTATTTTGTAAAATTCCCGAGTTATCTGGACTAAGAATTGGATTGTTTATTGTTTTATTAAAATATTGAAAGTGTTTGGAGTTGTTTCGTGCTTTTTTTCCCAAAAAAAAATTTTTGCCTTTCATTAACCAATTGAAACCCGACCCGCAAAGTAGGGTTTTAGCGCACTTTCCATCTTCTCCGTCTCTTTTCTCCGCCATTACTAGGGTTTTAACCAGATCCATTCTTCTTGGGATTCTCCATCGATTCAAAATGAGAAATCTCCCCATATTCATGTTCACTCACCTCAAGCGAGAACCCGAATTCGAATCCCTCTCCGTCCCTTCATCCAACATCGCAGCCTCCATGAGTCGTCCCCCATGGATCCCCAGACTATTAAATCCTTCACCCCCTCCTCGTCGCAAATTCTTCAGCCGAACCCCGATCGGATCCCGAGGCCGGAACACGAGTCCGAGTCTGAATCCGAATCACAATCCGCGTTCGACGCCAACATGAACGAGTTCCTCTCCCGCTTCGTCCACTCGATCCGACCCATCCTTGCCCAATCGTTCCCGGAGCTGAACAAGCAAACCCTAGATTCGATGATCCTCGTCATTTGCCAGCGCGTCGTTGCTGAAATGGACGGATCTACCCAAGAAGCCGCCGTTGAAATCAGCGAAGATCTGTGGAAGACGATCCATGACGTCAGCAAGTCGGTCCATGATGCGATGAGAAGAGATCGGATGAGAGAGGAGCTGAAGAAGTACTTGCATCATGACGATGTCAAAGAAATGTGCCGATTTGCCGGTGATATCGGCATTCGTGGGGATATGCTACGTGAATTTAGGTTTAAATGGGCAAGAGAGAAGCTGAAGGAGGTTGAGTTTTATAAAAACCTTGAAAGCATTCGAGCAAGTGCCTCAAAAGAGGAAGAAGGGGAGAAGAGCGTGAAGGTCGAATCTTTGCCGGAGAGGAAGGGGAAGATTAAGTATAAGATTTATGGGTTGGATATGTCAGACGCCAAGTGGGCTGAAGTGTCAGTGAGAGTGGAGGAGGCGGAGGGGAAATTTGTGAAGGACGAGGCTAAGCCGGTGGTCGGGAGGAGTGCGAAGGCTGAGGAGAAGTTCTTCGCATTGGATTGGAAAAAGGATGACTTGATGCCAGTGCTGAAGGAGTGGGCTGAGACGTTGGAAGCAAAGAGGGTGGATTGGCTTGCGTTGCTCGAGAGGATTAAGGAGAGGAACTTGGATTTGTACCTCAAGGTATGTATTTATTTATAATGTACATATTTAAGCTTCTGCAATCAAACCATCATCTTTACAATCATCCTCGGGAATTTCTCATCATAATAGGGTGCACGAGGCTTCATGAAAGATTTTACAGTGGACGTTTTAGGAGTCTTTCTATGTTTTATTTTGCTGCTGATAGTTAATGCAATTAATGGATCTTCTTTTATTCCTGGAGTTGAATGTTTGTTCCCGTTCAGTTAGACTTAAAAACACGTCTCACTAAGGGCTAATGGCTGATCTCATACCACTTGAAATGATCTGTACTTTGGTATGTCTTGGCAAATAATCAAATACACACTCAAAAAAAGATAGAAGAAAAAGAATAAGATGAATGAATGACCAACTATGATCCATGAGCTTGTGCCCTTGGTTAGAAGATGCTTCCTAATGACACTTCGGATCTGGTATATGCATTTCAAAGCTGCGTGATAGTGTCCAAGGATGGTGAAGATTATTGATGTAGATGTTTATGAAAAAAGTTGATGGTGAAGATTATTATTGCAAGTGTTCAAGAAAAAAGGTGAACTGGGAAGTGGCTATGCACTGTTGATATGCTCCTCCTCCTCATTTTAGCCTTCATCCCAAAAAATTTGGGGTGACTCGGTACAAATAGAGAATAATAAAATAATAATAAATAAAAAGAAATAATTACAACAAAAATAGCAATAATAATAATACAATAATAATAATAATAATAATAATAATAATAAAAGGAAATAAAAATTTATAAATAAAAATATATAAATAAAAAAATAAACACAAACAAATTTAAAATAAACATATCAGATCGTAGTGTTAGATACTTCTTTTTCACGCATTACGATCTAATGTTTCTCCTTGGTCAAATCAATATCTTTGGTATATCATTTTATCTCTTCCTTGTATATCATCTTCTGTTTATCTCCATTTCTCTTAATGTTAGCATTCATATGTTATGTCTTTTTAAATGGGGCATCATTACGTCTTTTATGTATATGTCCAAATCATCTTAAGTGATGTTCTCCATCTTATCTTCAATAGGAACCACACCTATCCTTGTTCGTGTATTTCTCGTTTCTTAACTTATCATTTTTAATACTTCCATGTATTCATCGAAACGCTTACATCTTTACTGTATCCACACTTCGTTCATGCTTCTTGATAATAACCCAACACTATGTACCATATAACAAAGTTGATCTAATTGTCATCTTATAAAATTTACCATTTAGTTGCAATGTTCTCCCCACCTCCAATTTTTGCCATCCATATTAATTTTTGGTGAATCCAGCCCAATAATATCAACCCACTCCTCTTTTTAATTTATTTTATATCTCATCGGGTTCTTCACTTCAATTGTACCCATC
Organism: Scilla litardierei; assembly: GCA_030789695.1. NCBI lineage: Eukaryota > Viridiplantae > Streptophyta > Magnoliopsida > Asparagales > Asparagaceae > Scilla > Scilla litardierei. The sequence continues at coordinate 556,271,696 of CM061142.1, forward strand.
ATTTTTCTCAAATTTTGTGTCAGCCTCATTAAGAGGCCACAGTATTTCTTTTACCTATTGCGGCAGGCTGCTGTTCCATCTCCACGCAGGGGCTTTCCACACACAGCGAGGTGCGCGGTTCAACACACACGGTAGGCGCCCCTTCGATCCATGCGTCACACACGTCCGTCAGCCCGCATCACGAACTGAGAACCATACAGCCATCGATCTATGTGCATCAGCTACTCCCCAATTTACGCACACATTCATCCACAGAGCAGTTGAAGCTTGACGAGTTCTTCACCACGTTCCTTATTTCCGAGGCGACCTAATTTTCGAGGCGGAAAATTAAACCCGATCTACAATCAGGTTCTGTTTATAATTTTTTTTTAAAATTGCAATTTATTATATTCGCATATTTTAACCCTGAAACATAAACCTAATAATAAATTTTGATCACCCATTAATTAAAAAAAGGGATTTAGCTTTTGTTACTCACATTAGTTTATTTTCTGCACACATATAACCTAATTAAAATTTGTCACTCTCATTAAAAATTAAAATTGGATTTTTAGGCTATGTTATTAGATATAGTTTTAGTTGATTTGATCACATCTATTTTTTGTCACCTTATACCTGAACCAAACTTTATCCAAAACAGTAACGAACAATGGCAAGCAAATTGATTGCGTCTGAGCTGGCTAAGATAGAACGACTAAACGGTTCGAACTATGACATGTGGTACCGGAAAATTAGATATGGACTTATACATGACAATTTAGATAGTGTCATCGAGACCACTGCTCCTGCTCTCCCTGAAAATCCAACAGATGTCCAGAAGAGAGAGCTAGAACAGTGGAAAATTAATGACAAGAAGGCTATGAGTCTCATGCTTATGTTCATGGACGATAGCCTAATAAAGGTGTTCGAAAACTGTAGTACTGCCAAGGATATGTGGCAGTCTATTAAGGAGAAGTATGATATCACATCTGACGTGAACATACAACTCCTGCTGCATAGGTATAATTCATGCCGTATGCAGGAAGGTGACAATGTCACCGAACACGTGAATAAAATGATTGTCATGGCTAAGGACCTAGCTACAGCAGGAACTGAAATTCCTGAGAAGCTTCAGGTGGCAACTATTCTGAATAGTCTGCCACCGTCGCTTGATATGGCTGCCACTACGCTTAGGCTAAACGGAACCGTTAAGCATGTAACTGACTTGCCAGCTCAGCTAGCAATGGAACAAGACCTTATGGCTAGGAGGAAGGGCTCGGACGTCAACCTTGTGCAGGAGGAAGAGGCGAATGATGTTCAATACCGGAAGGCACAAGGGAACCAGCGTCTTGGACCTGTGAAGCCCTCCTTCAAGGGATCCGACCAGCCATCAGCTCGCGGGAAGAAAGGACCTCATGGATCTTGCTACATCTGCAGGAAGTATGGTCACTTTAAGGCCAATTGTCCTCAGGCAAGGAATAATGGCAACTCAAAGCGCCCAGAACAAGGAGGATCCGGAAAGCGGGAGTTCATTGGCGTCACTGAATGCAACGCTACAACAACAGACGCTGAAGGCTGGTGGATCGACTCGGGTGCTACCCGACACAGAGCAAAGACGAAGGAAGGAATAGTTGACTTCCAGGAACTGAAGAAGGGAGACCAAAGGATATACATGGGGAACAATACCTATCTGGATGTAGAAGGTATTGGTTCATACAGATTGGATCTTGGGGACAGCATCATGGTCCTCAAAGATGTGTTTTATGCACCTGGCATAAGACGTAATCTGGTCTCTGTTCCGGCTTTGCTGAAGAAGTGTCTTGAAGTGAGATTTTACAACAATAGGGTCTCTATTGGGAAAGACAAGAAAGTGTTTGCTATGGGCAAGTTTGTGCCCGGTCATGATTTATTCTGTCTTTCTGTTGTAAAATCTGATATTGGTAATAAAGATGGTGATTTGAATTATTCCTCGTGTCTGTTGTCTGATTATGATCTTTGGCATATGAGATTAGGTCATCCTGGTAACAATAAGATGGACCAGTTAATCAAAATGGATTTATTACCGGAACTGACAGGTGTAAGGACATTACCCTGTGAACATTGTTTAACTGGGAAGATAACCAGGAAATCATTCTCGGAAGGTCAAAGGGCGAATGAATTATTGGAATTAGTTCATTCTAACATTTGTGGGCCCTTGAGCATAAAGACGCGTGGGAATAAGGAATATTTCATAACCTTTATAGATGATTATTCCAAGTATACTTTTGTGTATCTTTTAAGTAGAAAGTCGGAAGCTTTTGAAAGCTTTAAAAGATACAAGGCAGAAGTTGAAAGAAAACTTGGAAGGAACATAAAGGTGTTAAGAACTGATAGAGGTGGGGAATTCAACTCAAAGGAATTTGAGGAATACTGTATTCAATACGGTATAAAGAAGCATACTACTATGCCTTATACGCCACAACAGAATGGTGTGGCTGAAAGGAAGAATAGGACATTAATGAATGCAGTGAGATGTATGCTATCGCATTCTGGTCTCTCCAAGGATTTTTGGGGAGAAGCCATATTGACTGCAAATTATGTTCTGAACAGAATTCCAACAAAATCAGTAGAGACAACACCGTATGAGATATGGAATGGACGCAAACCCAATTTAAATCATTTGAGAAAATGGGGTTGTGTGGCACATGTTCTCATTCCGTATCAGGTTAGAGATAAGCTGGATCTCAAAACCGTAAGATGTGTATTCAAAGGATATTCTGAAAAGTCTAAAGGATATAGGTTCTTCCATGAAAATAAAGGAGTCATTGAAAGTAGAGATGCTACTTTTTTAGAGAATCTAGAAGAAAAGGAACAAGTCCAAGAAAATGTGCCACCCTTGCTGGACTTAGATGATGTTCCGAATGATGACTTGGATATAGTGGATGATGTACATCATCCAGCTATGGAAGATGAACCTGTAAATGAGAATATACCTATGGCAAATCAACCAGCTGAACCTGTCCAGCCTGCAACCCTTAGTGGCAACAAAAGACCCAGAACAACACCCGCATGGATGGACTTATCTATATTCATGTGAACCATCTTGTTTCTCTGTGGATATTGATATAGATGAGCAAGCTGATCCCTTGAATTATACAGATGCAATGAAATCATCTGAGTCAGATCAATGGCTTGAGGCCATGAAAAGGGAGCTTGACTCAATTGAGAGAAACAATGTATGGGAGCTATATGATTTACCAGAAGAGAGGAAGTCCATAGGATGCAAGTGGGTGTTAAAGAAGAAATATCGGGTTGATGGGTCTATTGATATATTCAAGGCCCGGTTAGTTGCAAAGGGATTTACTCAGATAGCATGGATTAATTATCAGGAGACTTATTCTCCGGTGGCTAAGTTTGCATCCATACGGATAATCTTAGCGATTGTTGCGCATCTTGACTTGGAACTCTACCAAATGGATGTCAAGGCTGCATTCCTCAACGGAGAGTTGAAGGAAGTTATATATATGGATCAACCTGAGGGATTTCAGGTTGAGGGACAAGAAGACAAAGTTTATAAATTGAAGAAATCTTTGTATGGTTTAAAACAATCATCTAGACATTGGTATCTCAAATTTCACAACACTATTATCCATCTTGGTTTCGTTGCAAACAAATTGGATAACTGTGTGTATGTCTTGAAAAGTGGGAGCAGTTTTACGATATTATCCCTGTATGTAGATGATATTTTGCTCGCTGGAAATGACGTTGAAGTGTTGAAAGGAATTAAATCAGCACTTTGTAGTGAATTTGAGATGAAGGACATTGGTGATGCATCCTACGTTCTTGGAATACAGATCCTTAGAGATCGGAAGTCTAGAATGTTAAGTTTAAACCAAGAAAAGTATTTGCATACAATATTGAGGAGATTTGGAATGTACAATTCCAATCCGGCCCCTACACCATTGGTTATGGGGAAGCCGTTAAGTAAAGAACAATGTCCTAGAGAGAGGGACAAAGTCGGCTGAATGTTCCATATGCTCATGCTATTGGAAGTTTGATGTATGCAATGCTGTGTACTAGACCAGACTTGGTGTACCCAGTTAGTCTGGTTAGTAGATATCAAAGTAATCCTGGTCCAGCTCATTGGGAAGCTGTTAAGAGGATTATGAAATATATAAAGGGTACGGTGCACCACAAGTTAGTTTATCAAGCAGATTCGCTTGAGGTTCTTGGTTACTCCGATGCAGATTTCGGAGGGGACAAAGATGACAGGAAGTCAACTGCAGGACATGTGTTCATCTTTGGTGGTGCAGCTGTTTTTTGGGGTAGCAAGAAACAGGGTTGTGTAGCGAGATACACACAAGAAGCTGAGTATATAGCCTGTAGTATGGCAGCTACTCATGCGGTCAGGATCAGACGGTTCCTATTGGACCTGGATCTCAATTTGGTGGATGGACCAATTGAGATGTACTGTGATAATCAAGCAGCCATCAGCTTGATTCACAGTGGTGCAAACAGTTCCAAAGGAAGACATATTGAAATACAATAGCATTACATACATGATATGGTGGAAAAGAAAGAAGTCAATGTGACTTATATTCCAACAAGTGATATGATTGCTGATCCCTTGACGAAGGGTATTCCAGCAGGTACATTCATCAAACGTGTTGGTTTGATGGGACTTAGAAATATCTAAGTCAAGGAAACTTTCATGAATAATGAAAGGAGACGATCATATATAATGATTGTACTCGGTAAATAAAATGTGCATATCTCACGGATAGTGGGAGTATGTGAAATTACATCATGTGTTATATCTCACGGATAGTGAGAGTATGACCGGAATGCACTTGGTCATTTCAGGCCAAGTGTGAGATGTAAGTTGGTTATGGCCTGATATGGCCAAATCTGCTAGTAACCGACCCGATACTCGGTTGAGGATTTTTCTCAACCGAGAGATCGAGTCTCACATGGCCGTTGAGGAAATCGTGGGCGGTTGAGCAAAATCCGAGGCGGTTGAGGGATGGAAGATATGGCGGTGGCCCCTATATAAGAGGATGGAGTTTCTCTTATTCAGTATCAAAATACTCTCAGCCATATCTGGAATCCCAAAAACAAATTTCTTTCTCTCTTTCTTTCAACATTCTAATCACACGACACTCCAATGACAGCTTACCATTTCAACCAACTTTCTTTGATTTTATGATCAACACATTCCTTACTATCAATATTCTCATAGATAACCGACCTAAAATGCCTATAGATAACCTAAAATGCCTAAAATATTTATTGATATATTAATCACATCTTGCTTCACCATGTTATGATCTTTATGCATCACTCTACCAAACTTACATTTCATTACTTGGTCTTGTTTCTACTAAATCCGATACCTCGAGTTTTTAATATTTGCATATAAAGTTCTAACTTTAACTTTGTATTTACACTTTATTTGGTATCATCTATCAAAACAATATCGTTACATTCCATTACTCGGTCTTGTTTCTACCAAATCTGATACCTCAAGTTTTTAATATTTGCATAAAAAGGTCTAATTTTAACTTTGTGTTTACACTTTATTTGGTATCATCTATCAAAACAATATCGTCTACAAAAAACATACACTAAGGCATCTTATATTGAATATACCTAATGAGTTGATCAACCACTATAGAAAAGAGGATGTGACTTAGAACCAAGCTTTGATATAACCCATTAGCGATTGAACACTTTTCTATTATTCCTACATATGACTTCATATATTAACCATTTCTTGATACATCTCTTGAATTATAGAGTAACATACTTTAGAGCGTCACATGTCTTCGCTAAAGCCCATTATAGAACATCTCTAGGGATTTATAGTATACCTGTTTCTATGTCACTGAAGATTATATATAAATATCTCTTTTCCCCTCTATATTACTTCATAATCTAACCGAAAAGATGGATTATCTCTATTGTTGAACGTCTTGGTATGAAACCAAATTGATTTTGTGAAGTAGTGACATTCTTTCTCAACCTAAACTTGATTCCCCTCGTCGACAGCTTCATGATATGACACATTAACTTAGTTTCATGATTCACTTCACCTGATCGGCTTGATGGGCTATCATCTCGATAAAGCGTAAGAACACCAAATACATGTTCATATATTAAATTGATATGGGATTGACGGTTGAGATGCTAATTTAATACATGGGATGTAATCCATGACCACAATGACTAAGATGGATGGAATGAAACTCTCCTATAGCCCCATCTATCTTTGAAAGTGAAAACAAGCATATAATCAATGCCATTAAGAGTGCAATCTTTGGCACCTATATCTCCACCACGAGCACCAGAGCAATTTTGTATATCACTTTTATTTTTATACAAAAGTATCAAAGCACTACTCTTTCACTCATTGAGTATTTAATTTGATTTTTAAATTTTGTTAAACTTCTTTACTAGTATATAACAACCACATCTCTTATTCATCTTCAGACATGTATATGAATCTCATTATGTTCACATATATTTAGTTTTATTCTCTTTAAAACTTCTCTCACCTCTCATTCTTCAATCTTTCATATAAAATTATACTTCAGCTCTTTCGAGTGAAACTTATTATCTCATATATTCCGAGTATATTCTGAGTATGATCTTTATTAAAAAGTTTGTTAAAGTACATTCTTCACCTATTGCAGATCTCTTCATCATTTACCATTTTTAGGTTTAATCTTTAATGCATTTAACCAAGGTTTTAGGTATCGGTTTCGGAGAGGGTATCGCTCCGCCCAAAATTTAGGTTTCAGTATTGGTATCGCCCGTTTCGGCGGTATCGGAAGCAAGTTTCGATATCGTCCGTATCGTCCGTATCGGTAGTTTCGGTATCGGTATCGGTATCGGTATCAGAGATATTTTCTTGTATTTTCCTGTATTTTCCTGTATTTTTGTATTTTTTTGTATTGTATATTTTGCTGTATTTTACTGTATTTTCTTGTATTTAACAGTATTTTCCTGTATTTTATATTTTGTTGTATTGTCCTGTATTTCGGTATCGGCGATACTTTGCTCTATTTTTCTGTATTTTATGCATTTTCTTTATTTTTCATGTATTTTCATGTATTTTTCATGTATTTTTCTGTTCACCTTACTCATTTGGAACAACAATTAACTAATTAATAGATATAAAAGAACAATAAATATTGATGAACCATAAATCTGCCTTCATAATACAAAAGCTGAATAAAATACATCAAAAGATACAAAATGAAGAAAATAAATAAAAAGATACAAAAATCTCATTCGTAGTTCTCATCATTCTGCTGATGTGCATGGTAGTATGGAGGATATGAATACTGCATCTGTTCCGGGCCCAAAAAAGATATCATCATGTTATCATATGCTGAGGGCCGGCTCTGCTCGATGAAAGGCGTGTCATGACTGCCTTGACTGCTGGACTGCTCAGTCACGTTCGGACCGTACCTGTATTGACTATCATAATCAGCATAGACATCAGAGTGTCTGTATGGTGCGCAATAATCGCCTTGGCTTCCTGAGTATCCACTGGAATAAGATTCATAACCTCCATAATAATCAGAAGCGCGTTGATACCCTTGATATTCAGAGTGTCTACCGTAGGCATCGTCCCCCGTTCTTCATTGTGCTGCCTATCATGCTCTCTATACCCATGTGTATCATAAGTATGGTCTCCACGTCTCTCAGCAGGACGAACGGATGCCGACGCACCACAACCTCCGTCTGTAGGACCTTGGTCATCGGGAGACGAACCATCATCGCTATCGTGCCGAGCCCGAGTGGTTGCCTTCTTTCGCTTGTACGTGATATTCGTAGGGGCGTGACTTGGCCGCGGCTGGTTGCTTCGTGTACGTTCTGCTTCAGCAAGCGCCTCGTCCAACCAAGGATTGTCTCTGTCATCGAGCACCATGTCTTCTGTCTCCCTGGTCCATTCCTCCAATGGATCATCCTCGTGATAAATCTGATCCAAATCGATCAGCTGGTGATCGGCCTTCTCGCTCCTTCTCGCATGTCTATGACGCAGTCTCATATTATAATGTACATAGACCAGCCTTTTAAGGTGTTCCATTGTTAGCATGTTCCTGGTCTTTGTGTGAATGAGGGAGAAGGTGGTCCACTTTCGTTCACAGTTGGACGACGAGACAGTTTGGCTCAACACACGCACAGCTAATCGTGTAAGCGTTGGAGCTTGCTCTAACCCAATGCTTAGCCACCATTGAGCTGCAACAAGTTCCAGTGGTTAGAAAAGATGGACCGTTTTATGGGGAACATATAGAAATCTAAGATCCATATAGATACCTGGAGTGACCCTTGTTATCGCCATTTCCGCCTTAGCAGAGCCAAAATAACCAACTCTCATCTTATAGGCCTCCAGCTACAATTATCAATCATAATTTTAGAATGTGAACTGCTACATCAAATCATATATCAAAATAAAAATATCTGAATTTCATTTACCTCTCTGTCAATGTCAATTTGCTTCGAGATGTCTGGTTCAAGCCTCTCGATCACGCGTCTGAGTCCAACCAGCACCTCGTTGTCGTTTGTTGCATTTGAGGAGTATTGAAAGCGAGGATTCAGAAAATAGCCTGCAGCATGAATATCTTGATGTAGCTGCTTATCCCATCTCTTGTCTATCATGTCCCACCATTTTCTGTATCCCCTACCAGCATTCTTCCGAATTTCCTCTTTGACACGGTCCATGGCCTCTTAGAGATACCCCATCTCGGCCTTATCATCGTTGTCGACCATTCGAAGAACCTTCACCAGGGGCTCAAATACGGCGATGACATTAGAGATAGTCTGCCAGAATTCATCGCCGTGAATCAGATCATACACGTTTCCAACCTCCCTATCTTTTGGTTTAAGCCTTGGAAAGTTATCGGACCAGTCCATGTATGTGATCATTCTCCGCAAGTCATCTCGATGCGCGTACAGAGAGTCCAAAGCAATGAGGTGGGTCGCAAATCTTGTTATCGCGGGCCGGATCAACTCTTTTCCACCCGTCTCTCTTCTCATCAAGCTGAGCACACATCCTTTGTTGTATATGAATCCTGTTACCATCTGACTTTGTGCGACAATATTTTTGACTACTTCTTTTACCATGTCAGAAAATATCAAGTCGATACAATGCGCCGCACACGGGGTCCAATACAGATGATGTCTCTTTCGCATCAGCAGCTGCCCAGCTGACTTGTAGTTTGCCCCGTTGTCGGTAACTACCTGGACTACTATATGCTCCCCAATTAGTTCTACATATTTGTCCATAAGATCAAATATGTAAGGACCGTTCTGGAATTGGTCGGTTGCATCCACAGAGTCCAGGAACACCGTCCCGTGGGTCGAATACACAAGGAAGTTAATTATCTTCCTTCTGTTTTGTGTTGTCCAGCCATCGCACATCAGTGTGCAACCGTACTCATCCCACTAAACACGAAAAGTTTCTACATAATTTTTGTACTCTTCATACTCCATGTCCAAGTATGTGTGTGACAGCTCCCAAGCAGTGGGTGGAGCAATGCAACGTCCTGATTCCGCAATAGCATCCACCATGGGCCTGTAATATGGGCTATTGGTCACATTGTATGGGATGTGGTTGAAGTAGAAAATTTTGGCCATAGCTCGGCCGACATAGGCCTTGGCATTCTTCATGAAGGTATTCTTTATGGTTGATTGAGATTTACCTTTCTTCGTCTGAGAAAAAGGGTTGGCACCGGGTCTGAGAGCGTCGGCTGGTCTACCGGTTGGCTGAACATCGCGAGCAGAACCGCACGCGAACATACCGGCCATTCGACCGACACGACTACCGATCTGGCTAGGCCAGGGGCTCCAGACCCAGACGATCCTGCTCCCATCCTTCTACCCTCACTTCTAATCTCTTCTTCGACAAGTTCTTGCCTACTTCTTCTAAGAGCGCTTCTAAGGTCCCTTGCCTCCTCGGTGTCATCCTCATCCGCATCTGAGTCATCTGATATTGCATCCGTCTGCTTTGCCCTTATCTCCTCCTCTATCCTCTTCTTCTCAAATCTGGCATGTACCTTTTCGGCATTCTTCTGAAATATGTGCGCTCTCATTTCTTCACGCACTTCTTTAGGTACCTCGGGGCATGTCAGCACATCCCCGGTAATTCCTGCCAAGTGATCCTTAAGGCGAGACACGCCTCCATGCATTTCTTTCCGGCAATAGTTGCACCTTACTTGTCTATGGTTTTCTGCGATCATTTTACGGTGAGCCCACCCAATATCCACCGTCTTCTCCTCTGGAGTTCTTCGAGACATGTTAATTACTGCACCATAAACCAATGGTTACGATTAATCTTGAAAAGATTATTAACGTATTAAACTTACATATAGTCGACGGTATCACATAATCATGATTTGCGTCCTTGCGGTCCAGCGGAACACGGTCAGGGAATTGACTAAGCCAGGATCACTTATACCCAGTCTAGCTAGGTTGATCCAGCAAACTTAGCCAAGCACATTGAGCCGGATCATGGTCCATTGAAGGAAACTTATCATTCATATGTTTGCCATCAACTAAAAGGCTTTTATTAAAACTAGTTAATCCTATCAACTAGTTGAATCCTAAAATTCGAATTTATTATAATTCGTTAATAACTTTTATTAGAGTCCTTATCAACTATAAGGTTTTATTTGTTTCAACGTGTTATCCTAATCATGTACTTAGATTTTAATAGATTCACATTACAACAATTTAAAGTGTACACTTTTATCAAAATTATTATTAGAACGTTTAAAATAATAATCGTTGGAAAGGACTACCCTAATCATGAATTAGGTATTTAATAGTTGTAACAATTTACTAAACATAGCATGTCAATCTAAAATGTGTCTCATAAGTTTTAGAAGAATTTTAATGGCTAACCTAAGAGGCTTTCTTGAATTATCATATAATATGCAAGAAAATTCAAAAGAGAATTACCATTAAAACATGTCAACTAAATTTTATCTCATAAAATTTAGCATGCAGATAAGCGACTTAAATATCACATAAAATTAAGTTTCTAACCTTTAAATAATTATCACATAATTATTTACATGAACAACAGTTTAAGTGTTTAACAAATTATCCCTTAAATAATAACATGCAAGAATAATATTTTTAAGGAGTCCATATAGCATTTTAGGATTTATTATGTATTTTAAGTATTTTTCTAATTTGTTATGCATTTTCCGTATTTATTTTCTAGTTTAACTAATTTTTCTGTATTTATTATGTATTTTAAATAGTATTTTTAGGAGTCCATGTATTATTTTTAGGATTTTTATGTATTTTAAGTTATTTTTCTATATTTATTATGTGTTTCCGTAAATAATAACATGCAAAAATAGTATTTTAAGGAGTCCATATAGCATTTTAGGATTTATTATGTATTTTAAGTATTTTTCTATAGTAGTTATGTGTTTTCCGTATTTTTCCGTATTTATTTTCTAGTTTAACTAATTTTTCTGTATTTATTATGTATTTTAAATAGTATTTTTAGGAGTCCATGTATTATTTTTAGGATTTTTATGTATTTTAATTATTTTCCTATATTTATTATGTGTTTCCTTAAATAATAAAATGCAAAAATAGTATTTTAAGGAGTCCATATAGCATTTTAGGATTTATTATGTATTTTAAGTATTTTTCTATATTTGTTATGCGTTTTCCGTATTTATTTTCTAGTTTAACTAATTTTTCTGTATTTATTATGTATTTTAAATAGTATTTTTAGGAGTCCATGTATTATTTTTAGGATTTTTATGTATTTTAAGTATTTTTCTATATTTATTGTGTTTCCTTAAATAATAACATGCAAAAATAGTATTTTTAAGGAGTCCAAATAGCATTTTAGGATTTATTATGTATTTTAAGTATTTTTCTATAGTTATGCGTTTTCCGTATTTTTTCCGTATTTATTTTCTAGTTTAACTAATTTTTCTGTATTTATTATGTATTTTAAATAGTATTTTTAGGAGTCCATGTATTATTTTTAGGATTTTTATGTATTTTAAGTATTTTCCTATATTTATTATGTGTTTTCCATATTTTTCCGTATTTATTTTAGTATTCCTTTAGTATAAATTACTTAGCATTAATTAGTATTTTACTACGTTTATTAAACTCTATCATTACTAGTATTTTATTAGTATTTGTTAAAATTATTATTATTTTCTGTATTATTGTAATATCTCTTTAGTATTACTTTTCTGTATTTACTTTCCTAACTTTTTCTAATAATTTTGTATTTTTACATAAATTTTATTACAATTTATTAAATTTTATTAAATTTTATTAAATTTTATTAAATTTTTTCAAATTTTATTACAATTTTATTACAATTTATTAAATTTTATTAAATTTTATTACAATTTTATTACAATTTTTTCTAATAATTTTGTATTATTTGTATTTTTACAATTTTATTACAATTTTATTACTTTTTCTAATAATTTCTGTATTTACTTTCCCAAGTTAATGTGGTGTGGCAAACTTGTAATTAAATTGAATAGGTTTAACAAAATGGTGTGTGTGTATCAAGAGAACTGGTCATCTTTCCCATTTCGTTCAAAATGTTCATAATATTTACAGTTTTGCCATTCTGTTTTACTCTTTGTTTACAAATGATGGTAAAATTGTAAATACGTGTTTTTTTGGGCAAAATTGAAGGGTGATCGACAGCTGCCATTGCCCTTATATTTGCACAAACTATCCAACGTATTTACAAGTTTGTCATCACTTACATGACGTGGATTTTAAAATGATGGCATGATTGTAAATTGATGATATTTTATGGTCAAAATTGGAATATGATATTATAATAAGCTTATACGCTTCTAACCTCTGTGAGACGTCGAAATCCCCAAGCCTCGATCTCCCTCCCTGCCTCTTTGCTACCCGCGGCGAACTCTCCAAGCGGCGACGCCAAAATCACCCAGCGGCGACAAAATCCCAAGCAGCGACGTCAAAATCCCCAAGCGTCGACAAATTCCCCAAGCAGTGACGCCAAAATCCCCAAGCGGCGACGGCGAACTCACCGATCAGCGTCAAAATCCCCAAGCGGCGCCCTCTCCCATTGATTTAGGGCTACAAGGCGACAGCGACGGTGAAGCCTAGGGCAAGCGAAGGTGACGTCGACGTCTAGGGCAAGCGAAGGCGACGGCAACGTCTAGGGCAGGCGACGGCGACGTCTACTATGAAAGCTTAGGTTGTTGGCACGTTGATTGCGAAGGCTAGGTTAGTTTTCTCCCCTTAAAATTTTCCTACCAATTTCTCATCAGCTCAGCTCACTCTTATAGAACAATTTTTACTGTAAGTTCACGTGTTGAATGTAGATTCACAAGCTTGCTTTCTGTTCTTTCACGGGAAAAGTAACTGTTCTTTCACGTGTTTTTTCCATGTTGCTTGATTTGATTTTTTTTTCCTTCTGTTTTTTACTTCGAACGTCCTCCTTCATTGTCTCCGACGGTCGAAACTGGGAAGTTTCGCCCCGAACCCACCGATACCAACCCGAAACCACCGATACCGATTTTGATACGCGCGTATCGTACCGCCGGTGGGCGATACCGGTCCGATACGGCCGAACCCAATTGGTTTCGGCCGATACCTCATACCTTGCATTTAACGCAACAAGTCGCTTTGCTTTTTCTCCCTCATTCATGCTAGTATATGGATATTTTTCTTCCATTCAGCAGTATTTAACTTTTTACAAGTATCAGCATACACCTTGGATGTAGCCTCTTAGGTAACTCTTTGAACTTTAGCTCATTTATAACTCGTCAATGTATCGTCATCTTTACGTCTTCTGAGGTTTAAATTGTTGTCATGTTTAGCTCTAATAACAACAATCACTTCCTCATTTTCCACGATGCCTTCCTACCTAATTGTACAATATCTTTAGACAGATCAAGTTTTTCTGTGGCTGTCATTCTTATGCAATCTGTCATTTTCATTCACATAAGAGTCGTGTTTTACTTGAACTCCCAATTGGCCTCCTTGAGAACCCTTTCTTTGAAATTTCTTTGTGTTTCATCTCCTAATTTCTACCACTTAATTTTATGATCTATCTTAGCTTTGTAGCTTTTTATCACTTTGTAAGATACACATATAGAATCAAAATTTTATATTGGGTAGTTACATTATATCCTGGAACTACCTTATAATCTTTGTAATATTTTTTATCTACACTGATTTTATTTAACAAAATCCTTTTGCTTGTAATTCATTCTACTTTTAAAGATTATCAAGCGTGAATCTCTTTTGCGAAACTAAGTGTTCGTTAAAAGTAAGTCACATGTAATGAAAAAGTCTAAAATAGACTATTAACCAAAGTTTTTCGATACACACTCTCATAACACATCCAGTTTGAGTTTACATGATTAGTAAGGTCACCCAATACAGTTTTTCTCCAACGGGTATTCTTTGTATCACATCCTCTAAATTCATCTAAATTGTTATTTATTTACATCATTCAATCCTGTTTGTGGTGCATAAGCACTAACAATATTCAACATCTCCCATAAGACCAATTTAACATGTATAATTTTATTGTTCTTTCTTCTTACGTTCTCTACATCCTTTTACAATTATTTATCAATTCTTATGTGATCCCCATTTTGATTTCTTTGCTTACCAACATACAAAAGCTTATGCCATTGTATCGCGATTATTCTGGCCGTCTTAGTTACCCACATAGTCCTCAATTAGTGATAAAATATTCATACTCCTCCTAAGCATGAAACTAAGAAGTTTGCATAACTTCTTAGTTAGTGATCCTATGTTCCAAGATGCTAATTTAATCTTTTGGTTGTGAACAACTTATTTACCCGTCGTCTAATAGGAAGAAGGAAACCTTGCACACTTTCGGATGATAATCTAGCAACATTTGCATATAACTGCATCCAAGCTTCGGTATAAAGCACTGATTAGGAAAGAATTCTCCAACAAAATCTCTATATAAGTCATCGTTATACGAATTTACAAAGTATTATGCTGGCTGTCACATGCCTACCACCTAACCCTTCTCCTCTATCCAAACTTGGGATTGTCAACGAAAACGCCAGCGGAGTAGTTGGCATTCACATAATTGTGTTATTGAATATGCTTTCCCCCACACGACGTCAACAATCCGGCTGTGACGTTCCCAATTGTGGAATATTTAGGAGTTGGAATGATAATATCAACGTTCCACATCTTTGGCAACCTTCAAGTGTAAGTTTTCATCAACCCTTCGACAACAATGAATGCATTTTGCTAATTTTCTCATGTCAATGAATAATTGGGAAGAGGCAAAGAGAGGACACAAGAGTATTTTTTTGGGGGAGAAGAGGGAAGATGTGTAGAATGAGAGATTTATTTTTGGGGGACAAAAATCTATTTTCAGTTGCATATTGTATATAACTTATAGTTCCTGGTGGGCGGAAAGTAATAAGCAGAAGAGGTTGGATGTGCCAGTGTTAAATGTTTGTGTGTTTGCAATTCTATTAGTTTCATTTACATACACACAGAAATGTACACGTGTTTGCAATTCTATTAGTTTCATTTACTTTCTAAATAAATGTATTCCGTTTATATTAAGCGTCCAAAGTAGTCTACTCCTGGCATACAATACCATGATTTGAACATTTTAAGTGCCTGTTTTTGTTCCTCATTCCTAAGTGGTCCAGTCCTTGTAACATTGGCTCATAACCTCATAGAAGTATATACCTAATAATGTATGTGACCTGATATTTATACTCATATTGCCTTGTCCATACGTATTATATCCTACTTTCTCAATATTTTCCCTATCCCTTGTGCATTTTCTAAAAGATTCTGAGTGGTGTTCTTTGGTGAGTCGTCCGATGACCTACGTTGTGTTGAAGGTATATACATGTTTTGTCATGTCCACACCCCTTACCCATGTCAGTGCAAACTAGGGTCAAAGTATTCAAACCAACAATTCTGTGCTTTGTGTCAATGACTCAATATTCTCATGAACCTTGCAAAGTTGCAAATATCCATTGAACCCGTCAAAAGAACACTGTCTTATGATTAAATGAAGGGCAATTTCATTCTGGAACATCTGTTACTTGCATCAATTATCAATTATCAATTATCTTGATATGATTATCAGCAATGTTGGTCCCATGGATAGTTAGGTGAATCTTGTCAGCGCGGATCTAAGGTACCAGAGCTCCATCACCCAATATTCAAGGCCAGGTAGTGAGAATGCATGGAAATTAAAATACATAGGTCCATTGGCATCCCCATATCATTCGTTTGCCTAGATCTGAGCATCTAGACACGTAAGAAACTTGTGGATCTATCTTTTGGCCAGTGAGTATTACTCAGTTAACAAACCTGGTACTCAAATTGAAAGCACAACAAAATTCTTACTTGAACATGTTCCCCATTTGCCTATCTTCTGTAACTATACATCCTTCAGATCTTACATTAGATATTGAGTATTACTGAACTTTAATGTCACAATAATGATCTTTTGATTATCATTTTGAAGTTGGACATTTTAGGAACTACCTAAACAGACTGTAAATATACGCTTTCTAGGCTTTTGCTTCTGTAAGTCTCCTACTAAACCATCAAAATAATGGCCCCACTAAGAATCAAGTATTGATATTTTTTGTTTTTCTAATAATGTTTATACTGTGCACTCATCATACAAGTCAATACGTAAGTTATACATATTGAAGTTGCAGATATGTGCAGATTGATACTATTCTCCAGGCTATATATCTTTGTACTTCTCTTGACGTTTTCCTAGGCTGGCTGGCTGGATGAATGATGTCCAAACTGTCATGCAAGAATCAAAATCTTGAATCAATCAAGGGGCCAGAGAAGTGTCCCCTCTCTTTTAGTGATTGATCCATTGTGTCATCGTTCTTCCCTTTCTTCATCTCTTTTTCTTCTCTGCATCCATTTGGAAAGGGTATCTTAGCCAAATTCATCTTCTTGAATTGTTGCTAATTTGTGGCCAGGGTAGCAAACTATCACCATTGTTAATGGTGGAAGTACAATAATTTCCTTTTTAATTGATTGGGGTGAATGCCATGTGCATGGTACCACAATCATCTGCAACTATCTCTCAAATTTCATGCATATTTATGGTCCAAGCTTTTTCTGAATTGCTAACCTGGACCAGCATAATAGAACGGTTTGTTTTTAGCATGACTCAAGCAGCTTGTAAATTTGTTCACCATGTGTGTATATTCCCATGTCATGAAAATGCGTTGCATGATGCTCTTGCAGTGGAAACATTTCATAGTTCAGTTTTATTCCAGTCATTCTTGACATCTTCTTTACCTGTTATTGTTCTTAAGTTTTTGTGTGGGCAAATATCGTTTCTTGTTTCTGATCCCGTTGTTCTAATCTTAATCATAAAATAACACGTATGTAAATAATTTGTATAAGCTGGTGAAACCGGAACCCCATTTCAAACCTTTGTGTTGACAGCCAGATGGTTCTCTATTTATTTAGTTTCACTAGATTTTGGGTACATGCTACACGCTTGCAAGAATCACATGGAATCGGAATATTCCTGTTAAGTACATATTATTTTAATTGTGATAACATGTAACTTGCTAGTTTATTGGAATTTAAAGCATGAATCAACTATTTACATATTTACTGTTCCCGAGAGAACTGTAACATAAAGATGGTCGATTTTGATGGTTCATGTATCTTCAATGTGGGGCTTGTAGATCTGGAATCAATCAGCTATTTGCTGTTTGTGTCTGGGTGGTTCTCCGGCATTCCAATATATCTTTTAATTAGGTTAGTGATATTTAGATGGACGTTTATATAATGTTTGGAACGGAAGTGGCAACCAATACCCTAGAACTCTTCCATTGTATAATAATATTAGTATATTACTCGAGACGTATAGGATGTATGAAGGAATCAATCATTACCAAGAGAATCTGCATAGAATTCTTGTGTATATATGTGATTGAGAGACTATAAGGTGTTGTAAATAGGAAAATTTTCATTTCCTCGTACATGTGCAAAACAAATACTGTAAGAGCGTAATGTACGAAACTGCAAATTCTGCTATACGGAGGTACATACATGTAAATGCTACACCTGTAATTATACTTATTATCTTTATGTGGTCATTTGTGAATTAATTTAATAAGCTTATAGACTATTATGCAAATTTATCACAATTATGTCTATATACAAATATAAACTGTGTCCAGCATTGGATGCAGAAAATTCAAGCGGTATACAGAACGGATATCAATTTTTTTCTTAACTGAAGTATTTGAGAAAGGCAAGTAACCTTGAACGATGTCTACTTTCTGTATGAAACTGGTTATTATGTAAAGGATTTAATGTAGAAAAGGTGGCACCTGATCTAACACATTAGGTGCCAAGACACAAAAAAGGTGGAAAGTACAAGTTCCACATTGGCTTGTAGTCGTTGGGGCCCACCTTTTTGTATCTTGCACCTGATCTATTAGATCCGGTAGGTGTGCGGATCCGGGTACCCTGGTTTTATTATGTTACCCGGACTCTATCCGGCAAGGGACCGGTTCCCAAAATTTGGATCCGGAACCTACCCAGTTGGACACTATACCCGGACCCTATGGTTCAGTGTAGGTTCCGGGTAGGTTCCGGCTACCCGGTAAAAAAACTTTAATTTGTGTTGCTTTTACTTTAATTTGTATACCTGTAACCTACCCAGTTGGACGTTGAAAGCTGTCTGACTAATATGTCAATTCCTTTTATGTTGCTTTTATTTGACAAGTCCTGTGGTTATGCATATTAGTGGTGGTCGATCGGCTCAGCAAGTACGCCCACTTTATACCTCTAAGACACATATACACTGCAGTTACGGTGGCAGCAGCTTTTATGAGGGAGGTGGTTCGCCTGCACGGGTTTCCGGGCTCCATAGTATCAGATCGGGACAAGGTGTTCATCAGCAGCTTTTGGAAGGAGTTATTCAAGGTGCAGGGGACCAAGCTACGGAGGAGCACGGCCTATCACCCGCAGATAGATGGACAGACGGAGGTGGTGAATAGGAGTGTGGAGACATACCTGAGGTGCTTCGCGTCCGAGTCACCGAGACAGTGGGCCAGGTGGTTGGCATGGGCCGAATATTGGTACAACACCTCGTACCATTCGGCAGCACAGAGCACCCCATTCCGGATCCTCTATGGCCGTGACCCTCCACAGTTGATACATTACAGCAGAGGTGACACGCCGGTGTCCCAGGTAGAGGAGCACTTGACTGAGCGGGATAAGTACCTGGAGGAGTTGAAGAAACACTTGTTGAGGGCCCAGCAGATCATGAAGACCAAGGCAGATGCACACCGGCGAGATGAGCACTTTGAGGTTGGGGACCGCGTGTACCTGAAGCTTCGGCCTTACAGGCAGACGACCTTAGCCCGCCGGAGCAATGAGAAGCTAGTGGCCCGTTACTATGGACCTTTCGAGGTGACCGCTCAGATCGGCAAGGTGGCCTATAGACTGCAGTTGCCCACCACTTCGACCATTCACCCGGTGTTCCACATTTCACAGTTGCGACGAGCCATCGGAAATCATACTCTGTCACCCACTGTCCCACCCACTCTGACTGATGACATGGAGGTGCTCCTGGAGACTCAGGAGTTGACAGGGATCCGGCAGACCGCATGCGGGGTTCAGGAGGTGAGGATTCGTTGGCGGGGCCTACCCGACTACGATGCTACGTGGGAGGCCGCTTCAGTGATCCGCGACCAGTTTCCAGATTTTCACCTTGAGGACAAGGTGGCACTTTGGGGGGGGAGTAATGATGCGGCTCAGGGTGCGGCGGCTAGGCAGGAAGGGGGGCCGGTTCAAGGGATGCGGGTCTACCATCGGAGGCGACGACTTGGGTCCAACTCGGACCCGGTCCCAAACTTGTGATTACTCACAAGTGGGGAGGGCAAGAGGGTAATTAGACAATTATTAACCCCTCCCCCAATAAAGGGGCCGGCCGGCCCTAGGGTGACTTTTATCGAAGAATTGATCCAGGTATTTTTATTCCTAGTTGCTCTAGATTATTCCCTAGTTGCTAGTTAATTGTTTTTAGCCCTAGATCTATTTTTCCAGCAATTAAATATTAGATTCAGATCTGTTCTTCGCTATTAAACCCTAGATTAGTAGTCCACAAGCCATAAAACCCCTACCTTTAATCCCCACAAAAAGCCCTAGTCGCATCAGCGGACTTTGTTTTTAAGGTGGGTAGAATGTAATACCCCGTATCCCTATATACGTATATATGTAGGTATTTTTGGGCGTAGATAAGTGCGTATGATTTTTGGGGAGTATGTCCGTATTTTTCTTTAATTATTTTGGTGTAGGAATTTATTTTAAAATATTTTAAACTCATTACTAGAATTTAGTATATGAGAGTATTTGGAGAAATACATGTATTTGGAGTGTGAAGTATTTCTTCATGTATTTTTAATTTCTTAAAATACAAAATACACATTTTTCTTACCATGACAACACATCCTATTATGTGTCATATTGTTAGTTAATTAGAGAACACATGGCAAAAATCTTGACTAAATGGATGGTGGAGAGGATTTTAGTGATTCCTAAAAACTAGGCATGGAAAACAAAATACAAAAAAATTCAAGAAACCCCTCATTTTTCTCTCACTCACCCCCCAAAATTCTGGGCAAAATTCCTCCTCCCCTTTCTCCCCTCTTGCACCACCCCTTCCTCCTCCATCACCACCAATTACTCCTCCCCTTCCACCACCAATGACCCCTCATCATTCCAACATCTAAAATTAGTCCAAATTAGCCCCAAAACCCTACTTTTTGGAGATCAATTGGAGCTTGGAGAAGGAGGATAGGTGGCTCTCCATCAAGGACTAAGAAGGGCCAAAGAAATATTTTGGAGGACTTTTGCAAGGTAGAAATTCCTTTCACCTAGGTAGAATTTAGTTTTAGGACAAAGAGAATTGAATTAACTTTCATGAAACACCTTTGTTCTTCATGCTGAAATTTGATCTAGAAAAACTGAAACTTTGACTAAGTGCTGGGGTTAATTGGCTAATGGGAATGCTTTGTAAATTTTATATGTTGGGTATCTCATTGTTATGAACAACTTTCATTTAGATCATTTTTCCAAATTCTAGCCGTATGATTTTATAAAAATTTGGATATGCAAACTGGTGTTTCAATCAAAACTGTTCTGAAATTCCAGTATTTTTATTCTCTGTTAAACTGAGAATATCTCCCAACGTAGATGAAAGAAAAATATGAAAAAAATATGGTCTGTTTTTAGACAGTTTTGACACCTTTCAATAAAACGAGTAGTAGAACTCCATGCACACTTTATAAAATATTATGATCTTGATGTCGTTGGAAAGCTGACTTCAAGATATTCAACCCATAATTTTTTTAGATTTTAATTCTGTCTATAACTTGTAAAAAATGGACTTGAACTGAACTCAGTTTCTGGTTCAGAATGCTGAAATTATACCTGTTAGGAGAAAATCCACCATAAATCACATATGTCAACTGAGCTTATGAAAATTGGTCAGTGAAAGGAAAACACCCATATCTACAACTTTCGTGAAGGGACCAGACACCAATTCTGACTGTAGATAGGCTAAAAGTGATATTCTTTCTGCTGTAACAGTTTTGACAGATTCATATGCTAATTTTGCTTAGTACTTATCATGGTGTAGTTTTGTTTGAAGTTAAGTTTGTTTGTGCAAATCATGTTCTCAATGACATGCTCTTGATACATGTAGTTATGCAGATGGTTCATGAAATATTCGTTATGTCAATGATATTTAAGTTCAATTTGTTTATGCTTTCATATTAATATGTTCATAACGATGAGTTTGTGATGATATTCCATGCAATTCTTTAATTGAGATGATGATGATGATGATGATGATGATATTGTTAAAAGTTGGTTAAAACGGTATTCAAGTCCGCTAGATGATTCGTTGACAAACGAAGTAATATCTTGAAAACTGAGTGAGAATGAGGAATGTATCCGTCCTCCTAAAGGAGGGTGACACGGGTTTGGGGGAAAACGGGTAAACTTTAGGAGTTAAGGAGCGGACATATGATATGAATTCTCACCCGATGTATCACTCCCAGAAGGGTGAGTTGAAAGGGTTGGAGAGGCCGCTGGTGTACTCGTGATACATCATGACGGTAATTGATGGTTTGCTCCGTTTGTCTGACAGAAAAACCGAGTTTGTCTCACTCCCATACCTTGTTCCGTTCGGGTACGGAGAGTTACGAGAGGCCCCTCCAGTGCTCGTGTCGCTGGTTGTGGTACCACTTTTTCACCCACCCT
The DNA here is from genome assembly GCA_030789695.1 of Scilla litardierei. Lineage (NCBI taxonomy): Eukaryota > Viridiplantae > Streptophyta > Magnoliopsida > Asparagales > Asparagaceae > Scilla > Scilla litardierei. Next base: position 556,293,977 of record CM061142.1, read on the forward strand.
GGGTGAAGTCCGCCTCCTTAGCGTTCTACGGTTTACACGGGTTCCAAATATGTGAATCAACAACTTATAGTAGTTGTCTTTAATTTATAAATGTTGTTATCTCATGTCTCCTTATTTTTGTGTACTTTAATGCTATTGTACCATGGTAACATGTTCTTACGCTTCCTTTCAATAGCTGCATTTCATAATATGGTTTCATATGCATGTTTTTGCACGTTCTCATAACTAGGTTCGCATGTTGGAATGTGATTACTTTTACGCACCATGAACCTTACTTGTTAGACTACCCTCCCTAGATAGACAGACTAGTTCTAAAACTGGGTTCTGCTAGAGTGTTAGGAGTTTCTACTGGGTCACGCATTGACGTGTCCCCGTTGACTTTCAAGTCATGTGAGTTGGAGGTTGGAGATAGCGGCTGGAGCTTTGGAGTTGGTGATCAGTTGTAGTATTGGGTGGTGAGGGGTATGATGAGAGACTTGTACTTTTTGGTGTTTCTTTTCGGGTGGACATTTGTACTTAGAGTTGTGAATATGAAGATGTTGGTGTATGTATAAGATGTATCCATGTATCAATAAAATGAAATATTGTACTTTTGTTATTTTCTCAGTGTTTTTATCTGTGGCGGAGTTTTACTTGTACTTCCCAGCACGTGCGTAGTACCTGCAGTGTTCTTCCTACTCTCTTCTTTTCTTTCTTTCTACGTAACACTCGTCTCTTCGGGAATACCTGATACGGATTCGTACTTATCTGGTATCACAGGGACCGGGTCGTTGCAGTCGGTGAGATGTTGCAGGCTGGGGTAATCTAGCCTAGTGTTAGCACGTTCTCTAGCCCGGTGCTGTTGGTGAAGAAGGGCGGGAGTTGGCGCTTCTGCGTAGACTACAGAGCGCTGAATAAGGAAACTGTGGTTAACAAGTTTCCTATTCCCGTGATCGACAAGCTGTTGGATGAGCTGCATGGTGCAGTTGTTTTCTCGAATATCGACCTAAAGGCGGGGTATCACCAGATCTTGATGAGACCAGAGGACGTGCCGAAGACAGCGTTTCGCACCCACGATGGGCACTACGAATTTCTTGTCATGTCTTTTGGCTTGACGAATGCTCCTTCCACGTTCCAGGCGTTAATGAACAAGGTCTTCCGGCCGTTCCTGAGGAGGTTCATACTCGTCTTCTTTGACGACATTCTGGTCTACAGCAAGACCATGGAGGAGCATGTGGGTCATCTTGAGGTGGTATTCCGGGAGTTGTTGGTGCATCAACTATATGCAAACCGGAAGAAGTGCAACTTTGGCCAGAGACAGATAGAGTACCTGGGGCATGTGGTATCGGCAGCCGGAGTAGCGGTAAACAGGGCGAAGATAGAGGCGATGTTAGACTGGCCGGTATCTACCTCTCTGAGGGCGTTGCGGGGATTTCTCGGACTGACGGGCTACTACCGGAAGTTCGTGAGGGGGTACAGCACCATTGCACAACCACATACTGATCAGTTGAAAAAGGATGCGTTTCAGTGTGGAGAGGAGGCGACCAAGGCATTTGAGGCCTTGAAGGTAGCCATGACGACAGCTCCCGTGTTGGCGTTGCCTGACTTCAGCATCGCATTTGTAGTGGAGACTGATGCATCAGGCGTTGGTTTGGGGGCGGTTTTGATGCAGTTGGGTCAGCATATAGCCTATTTCAGCCAGGTGCTTTCGGCTAGAGCACGACTGAAATCTGTGTACGAGGAGCTAATTGCTATCGTGTTAGCGGTGCAGAAGTGGCGGCCATATCTGTTGGGGAGGGAGTTTGTGGTCAGGACATATCAGCGCAGCCTGAAGTATTTATTGGAGCAGAGGTTGGTGACTGAGGAGCATCAGCGCTGGCTATCCAAGCTGGTGGGGTACCGATTCGACATAGAGTACAGACCGGTGTTGGAAAATAAGGCGGCTGACACCTTATCCCGTAGAGAGGAGTGTGTTCACTTGAGGGCGCTTTCGTTATCGATGTGGTTAGACGGGGAACCCATGCTGCGGGAGGCAAAGACCGATCCAGAGTTGAGACAGACCCGTGAGCAGCTACAGGGAGGCGGAGAGGAGCCGAAGGGGTACTCTCTAGAGGGGCAGAGGCCGGTGTACCAGGGGCGGTTAGTTTTACCACAGACTTCAGCCTTCATACCAGTATTATTTCAGGAGTTCCACAGTACGGTGGGTGGGGGTCATTCCGGGGTGCAGCAGACGTATATGCGGATGTCTCGGGAGGTTTACTGGCCAGGTGTGAGGAAGACGATAGCCCGTTTGGTTGCCGCATGTGACGTTTACCAGCGTCACAAGTACATGGCCATGGCACCGGCAGGGATGCTGCAGCCCTTAGTGTTGCCTGAGCGAGTATGTGAGGAGGTGACGATGGACTTCATCGATGGGCTACCCAGATCGGAGGGGTACACTGTGATATTCGTGATGGTGGATAGGTTGAGTAAGTATGATCACTTCGTACCGCTGAAACACCCTTACAAGTAAGTTTCAGTGGCTACAGCTTTTACTCGAGAGGTGATACGGCTGCATGGGATCCCAGCATCCATAGTGTCTGACCGGGACCAGGTGTTCATGAGTGGGTTTTGGCGGGAGCTATTTCGGGTCCAGGGGACGGTGCTGAAGAGGAGTACTGCCTATCACCCTCAGACAGACAGGCAGATGGAGGTAGTGAATCGCAGCATTGAAACGTATCTGTGGTGTTTTGCGTTGGAGACGCCTCGACAGTGGCATCGGTGGTTGACGTGGGCGGAGTATTGGTACAATACTCCGTACCACTCAGCAGCAGGGACAGCACCATTTCGGGTGTTGTACGGGCGAGACCCACCAGAGTTGCTTCGGTTTAGGGACAGACAGACACCAGTGTCGCAGGTGGAGGATTACATAGAGGAGATGGAGGGTATGCTGGAGGAGCTGAAGAAGCACTTGTACGGGCTCAGCAGGTGATGAAAACTAGAGCAGATGGACATCGTCGTGATGTGCACTTTCAGGATGGAGATATGGTATATCTGAAGCTGAGACCCTACAGACAGAGATCACTAGCGAGGAGACGGAACGAGAAGCTGTCGGCTAGATTCTTTGGGTCCTTTGAGATTTCGGCCAAGATTGGCCAAGTGGCTTACATGTTGAGCTTGCCCTGACGGCTACGATACATCCAGTATTTCATGTGTCGTAGCTTCGCCGTGCCATTGGAGAGCAGACGGTGTCGTCTACGCTACCACCCACCCTGACGGAGGATATAGAGGTGCTGTTGGAGCCATTGGAGGTTTGGGCCGTCCGCCATGGACCGAGCGGTCGCAGGGAGGTGCTGATACATTGGGCGGGGTTGCCGGATTGCGATGCTACATGGGAGGCGTACAGCGTGATCCAGGAGCAGTTTCCGGACTTCCATCTTGAGGACAAGGTGGCTCTTTTAGGGAGGTATTGATGCGGGCGCATCATCCCCGCCTCCTAGAGGAGCGGGTCCACCTTTGGTGACGTACGTGCGGCGTAGGAGGCGTGGGGACACCGTGTAGTGGGATTAGTGGGTCTAAGGGTATTCTAGTCTTTTCAGACTAGATTAGTAAATCCCCTCTTTTCTATTTAATTAGGGCTAGCCGCCTTTCTTATTTTTTGATGCTTATTTTGTGAAGAACTCTTAGGCATTATTAGTGAATGATTTTGGACTTTTGTCCGTACATCAAAAGTTCGGGAGAGCGAGTCTCCTCTCGAAAGAGGCTCAGTTATCTATTATATCTTCGTTCTTCGCATTATAATCCTCATAAAAATCCCACCTTTTTAATTTTTTCCACCTTTAAACGTTGATTTGATTGATTTGATCACCGGATCGTATCATAATACCTCTGTAAATGCTCTGCATTCCAAGGATGGACGAGTTCCCTATCGTCCATTGCTGGACGTCCTGACGTGTCGTTCCTGTAGGTTGTCCATATAGGTCGTCCATATAGGTCGTCCTGAATGACCGGAGTATCCCTGCGAGTTCTTCTGGCCAACACATCCTCTGCCATCATATACCGCTCCGCTTTGGTAAGGAGCTAATCCAAGTTGCGTGATGGTTTATGATGCAGAGAATTCATCAAATCTTTGCATCGAACCTCTTTTTGAGTGCAGCGATGGTCACCTCGTCACTGTAGCTTTTGACATTCAACTTCTCTGAATTGAAGCGCTTCAGGAAGCTTCTTAAGGTCTTCCCTTCTTTCTGCACCAATGTGGATAGATGGTCCGACCTCCGCTTCCTTCTTTTTTCTGCCATATACTGTTGGCAGAAGACTTAGGCCAAGCTCTTGAAAGACCCAATAAACTGATTAGGAAGTCTATTGTATCATTCCTTCGCGGCCTTCCATAGAGTTGTTTGGAAAGCCCGACATAGGAGGGAGTCGTCGGTCCCCTGTAACTCCATCATTCCTTTATAGTTTTGGACGTGTTCGCGTGGATCGCTCAAGCCATCATACTTGTCTACGTCGGGCATCTTGAATCTAGGCGGCATATGGGCCGATGTGATTTTCTTCTTCAAGAAGGTCTGCTCCTCATCCGAGCGGTTGGAAGAACTCGGATGACGGAGGTTAGCATCAAAATGACTTGTTTGTTATCATCAAAATTTAAGGAACATATACAACTAACGACCAGGTTATGCGAACAATAACTTGATGTCAATGTGTTATGAGAGCTCATAAGTTGAAAGCTAACCATCGTATAGAGTTGGTCTAATTGATCAGTTGCATTAAGATATTTTGGGATTATGATGACTAAGAGCTAAATGTATTAAATGTAGCCGATTAACAAACTTCTAAATAATGGTGCGTTGATTAGACATGATAAGAAAATTGACACATTAAGCTGGCTGTCCTAAATTAGGACATGGTTATATGAGTTTAATGCTAGGATTGAGCATCATTGTATGTTATTTTAAAAGATTTTTTGGGATCTCACGGGAAATGTTCTCACAGGAAGAACATCATTAATGATGAAAAGAACAAACCTAAAGGTGAACAGATCTCGAATTACACACACACAACATATGGTTGCTACTCCACTAACAAAGGCTGCTTTTAGGTGTCTTCAAAAGTCTGCATGGATTGAAAATGGTCATTCTTTTGGTTATTTGGTTGGCGTTTATGACTGTTAATTTATTCAGGACTTACTGAAATAATTAATGTCACAAACATAATGTTAAACATGGTTTAAATCATTCGTTTTTTTGTGTTCTTAAATGCTTTAACCTAGTTAGATCATATCAAACGCAGCTGATTTTTGATTTAGGTTTATAATTATTTAATTTTGAATATTAATTATTTGTCTATATAATAATAAAAAATTCATAAAACAACACACATATATATAGAAGTTAATGTAAATGAGCAGCCAATATAGAAAATTTTATTATTGTCCAGCTATTCGGTTTTTAACAAGCCGATGTATTTACAAATAATACGAAATTGCAAGATTCACATAATATCAATGTTTTAGAATGTGTAGATCAATATGAAATGCTTTGATAATTAAAATGAAGCGAGAAATAGAATTTTTATGAGCAAATGTTAAAAGTTTCATGCATAAACTGCTCGTCCACTTTATTCCCATGTGTGTGCGCATTATTTATAAAAAAACTCACAAACTTCCTGCATTTCAATTTACCATCCTTCTTAGTCATGTCAAGTACAAAAACATGGCACACATGAATGGCATACAGGATTGAGTAATCTAACATCTCCAATCCTTTTGAACCAAATTACCAACTTACTAAAGCTGGAAATATCTCACATTTCTAAAGGAGCTAACATAACACCCAAAAAGATTAAAGATTCAACAATAACAAGAAGAAGAAGAAGAATGAATTCAATGTCACTTTCAGATGATTAACAAACAAAAACCTAAAATGAAAGCTAGAGCTAGTTGTCAATCACTTGTGGATACTTTTCTTTTTGTCCCTCCAATCAATGTACTAGTTAAAATACACAGAGGTGCCAATTTGTTTTGGGAATGTTTAGGGAAAAAATAGATGAATAAAAAAGGGGGGAATATTTTTTCGTTGTTGAAGAAATACAAAAGTTGGAAGGTTTTATTTTTAAAGAGTATGTATTGACCTTCCCTAAAAAGAAAGGGTGGGCATGGGGAGAGGGAGGAGAAAGCTTGACTCTCATCACATGGTCCCAAAACCTAACCTTTTGGGGGAAAATTAAGTGTAAAGGGGAGAGCTCAAAGGATTGGTGGATGAGATCAAAAGAGTTGTAGCATCGAGGCCTGTGGTGGTCACAAGAAGGGTGGCTCACTTGGATTGTACACTAGTGCTTTTCTACCAACATCACATGCTTGTTCCTTACTATAAGTGTGATGCCTAGTCAACTCATGGTGACCTTGCCAAACTATAGTTAGGCATTTGCATTTTTGGAAGGTTAGATTTTGGTACATTTTTTGTTTTTGCACATTCATAAACTTATCCAGTCTTGATTTTGGTTATATTCATTCATGCATTTTGTGGGTTCATGTGCCTCTGTTATGCCTTAGTTTGTTTGCCATATTAGACCACTTTTAAGTTTCCAATTTTTTGCCAGAGAAAAAATGGAGCACATGGGATGGCCCTTTAGATATTGTTTTGCTCTGATTTAGCTCTTGCATGTTAACCATTCTATAATTTGTGTAACAGTGGTAATTTGTCTAAGATGGTGTAATAATTTAAACCTCTTACATAATTACATAATTCTTAGTGTTCAAACCTCTTACGTAAGTAGCAAATGTAAAACGGTTCGGATATAGACTCGGATATAGATGTAGTATCTGAAAATAGCGAAAAACTATCTTGAATTTTACGTTTTCCAAATTGCCCTACCTCGTTTTTAGTACCAAAGTACATCATTCTCTAATGTTTTATCAGCATCAAAAAACCACCCCAATCTTCAAATTACATTTCAGAAAGCAATCACTATATTTTTAACGATTTAGAGGATTAATATGGGAAAAATAAAGTTCATATATTTATCTGTTATTTTAAAGCTCAAAAGGTAGTATTTTGAGAACATGATTAAAACATAAATGTAGATTTATAAAAAATAGCCAAAAAATTCTAGACTTGAGTTCTCCAAACAGAGTGGATTAAAACTCAAACTTTAAAAATGGAGAGGAATTCAAATCAGATGCTCATATTTTATTTAGTCCCCATCAATCATAAGGTTAAATGAGTTGGCAAGAAAATTCACTTTATGTTTGTTGCTCAATTGATTATACTTGCAATTAGAGTGCATTAACCCTGATTAGCAAATATAATAGAGGCCACATCACTTAAGAAAAACGAAAAAGATGACCTCCAGCTTACTACGAGTTTTCCACAATGCAACTAGCGTGGAGAAATCGAGAGATTCAAACTCTTGAAAATTCCTATATTAGCTATTCAATCTACCTTTGGTCTAAAATGTAACGATAGCTCTTAACTTTGTATGATTCATCCTATATATGTTATACATTTGAGTGATGTTTTTGAATGAGTTTGTTGACTAGGACAAAAAGGTTGATAAAAGAGGGCTAATATTTATCTTGAGAAATCAACAGGCAGGATGATGGTTTGTAAAGCTGTAACGCCGAACAAGCATGGGCTGCTCAAACAAAACTAAATTAAATCCAAATGACACAAGTGTGTTTTTTGAGTAGCCCGCAGGCGTGGATCCCACTTTTTTTAAGATGGTGAAGTCTATTTGTGTGAATTTGGTGTGTTTAAATACTGATCTGGGTTTGTCCTGCAACAAAACCACCTTAACCCACCATTTTACCATCGATGTGAGTGTGATTAGACAAAAAATTAAAGTCTGTTAATTAAACTTACAATACTTACGAATAATTATACAGTGTTCTCCTTTTTTTGGGAAATTATATATCGTGACTTAAGTTCGGGTGTGGGTTGGGGATCCTAAATTTGGGGAGTGCTGTTGGGGGAAAATCAAAACTTTGAAATATTTTTAGCATTTTCAGAAATATGATTAACAGCAAAGAAAATGATGATTTTTGAAAAAAGCAAAAAATTAAAAAATATTAGGAAAATCAACCCCCTTTAACCCCCTTTAGACTAATTTGGAAAACCAAGCAAATTCTGTCCACGTAAATGCCCAATGGTGACTAGGCGCTGCGTCGGATAAGTAAATGGTTTGGCCGCGGTTGGCAACCGCGGCCAAACCTATTTCAACCCTAAAACCGAATTGGCAGGGAAGCAACCTCCATTCGAACTCTCTCGAATGCTGCTCCACTGCCCCAAGACACCGGCTCTCGAGATCTCACCAGCCCATGTGTCCGTCGAAAAGTCTCCGACGACGAGATCAATTCTTAGGACGTGGATTTCGATCTCATATTGGTAAGCTCTTGATCGGTCTTTTTCGTGATTTATTTTGGTTTGGATTTTGATTATTATTTTTAATAAATTGGGAGTTAGGGTTAAAGATTACATGATCTGATGCTTGAAATTTGAGCTGCAAAAAGATTATTACACGATCCTCTTAATAATTTAATGGGTTATGTTTTTGTGGAGGTAGATTTTTTAGAAGCAAAATCTTGAAACATTGAAACGGCATGCAAATTGTCTTAATTGTTTTAATACTTTGGAGTTCACTTGTTGAGGAATTTCGAGGGTTTCAGCCAATCATATAATTAGGGTTATAGAAATATTTGAGATATCAATTTTGGATGCATAGTTAAATATTATGATTGTAAGGTTACATATCAATTATGATTATAAGTTTCAAAGTAAAGCAAGATTAGGTAGTTTGATTAATTAAAAAAATTGGTGGGCCGCAAAGAATAAAATTCTTCAATCAAAAATGAAAAATGCTGCATGTAAACCTTTTTTTGGGAAAAAACTACAAGGTATTTAGCGCAACCAAAAAAAAGAATAGGATATTTATATGCAACAACAATTAAACTTTAGTGTATTTTTTGTGAAGACCCACCCATTTTTTTCATTCAAAAATCGGGTATTGTTTTTACTGTTCTTGCTATCTAATGACATTGTTGCTCATATGCTAAGCTTTAGTCTGTCCTTTAAAGCATTGTTGAGGGTTTACACCGTGTGAGATGAATTGTTTTTTTAACCCCGTATTACGAGACTCGTCTCATTAAAAACTTCTTAACGGAATGCATGATGGCTTTTAATCACTTTTTATCTATAAATAAATAAATCAACAAACAAACAAACAAATAATAACGAGAGTAGTCAAGGGCACTGAAGAAAGAATACATGTAGCATTACTGTAGAAGCGAATAACAAATGACAGTGATTAAGCACCCACCATAACAATTACATATAATCCAATGTTAGGCCCAAACATAATAACTAACAACCAGAGTATCATAAAATAATGTGATATGGTAGGATTTGCTTGATATGGAGCCCAAATTTGATATGCATGCTTACCAATGGCCGTGGTGTCGTGGCGAGCAATAAAAAGCTTTACCCTTTCTTTTTATGTTTTAAAGTCACATCCTTCTCTGTCCATCCGACTGCATGCCCCTCAGCATTTTCAGAATGGTGAGGAAGAGGTTGAGGATGTCAAGATACAGAACAATGGATGCCCAAATGTAGTCATCATAGGTGTACCGCTTGATCAAATTATATGTATCATAGACGATGAAAGCAGAGAATAAGAGCGCCCCGAGTCCGCCAAAGACTGCGACCGAAGTTGGCCCCATGGGGATAAACATCTGCATGATCAAAGATTCATAAGCATGACTCAAAAATAGGGGTCGCAAACATATCGGATAACGAGGCAAACATGGGTATTATCATATTCATGTTCTTTTAGCAAATACGGATATGAAAACAAACATTCTAACACAAACCCATATAACTCGGTTGTGAAACTCAGATCCATCCCATCGGATTCAAACATTCTTCAGATCTTGCTAAACACCTAGGGAAAAGTTTTAGTTATACTGCTAATTTTGATAGTCTTTTCTAAGGAAGTGTTATAACTATAAAAAAATTCCATGATACTGTCTTCTTCTTTATAAAAATACAACATCCAACAATATTCAATAGGCTTGAAATATATGTGTATGTTTGGATATTTCAACGTGTATTTGGCTATGTCAAATATTTTCACCATTAATGTATCCATATCCATACTTTTTAAATGAATATCGGATGCAAATATCCGCATACTCAAAAAAAAAAGAATACGAAACCTTACGTTGAGAATAATCCATATTTGTTCGCACCCATACTCTAAAAGCATCATGTACAAAGTTAATAGGCTAATCAGGTTTACCCAAACTGGATAAAACTAAGTCTCCCGTATTTACTCTGCAATGGGCTGTCAAAAAGAAACTGTTCCTCTTGATTACCTGGATAAAACTAGTCACGATGAGCACAACTAGCCCAACAAATAGAATTGGTCCAAGATAGCTAAAGTCTTTTCCCTTCTTTGAAGGCCAGAAAGTATACCCGGTTAGCGAAGCAACAACAGCAGATGTCAAACTCAGAGCCTCAAGCACAATCCTTCCTGCAATATAATAAGAGCGAATACTATATAAAAACAACATACTAGTATTGCAGGGATTCAACGTAGATAAACACTGAAAGGTAACCTTGAGTGTTTGCACAAGCCACACCAACGCTAAGGCTTAGGCACACAGTGAACAGACCAAGAAAGACAAAATTCAAAGGATGCCTTTGTTTATAATGATGCAACGGGAACATTACTGCAAAATGGAGAGTACTGTCAGAAAATTAGCATGCATCAAAGTTACAATATATTCATCTTTACACATTTAGAGCACGCTCAACTTTAGTATATGGAAGTCCCTTGGATGCTATTGTAAATAGGCCAGTTCCTCGTTTTCATGTTATCAGTTCAAGCTGTGTATACATGAATCGCTTTGTGGTAGGATTTGCTTGGAATTTGTATGCTTAAGCAATTTCCACATCCTTCAATTTACTTGAAAATAAAATCAAATATCAAAAAGTCTATGTTTTCCAGAGAAAACTGAAATATCACATTTGCATCATTAATTAGCATTATGATTTTTGAGTGTATAACTAGTGTATAACTATACACTAGTTGGTGCATGACTAGACATGCCAATCACAACATATTAATGTGTTTTTGTATCTCGATCTCCAATAGTTACCATGCCCAGTCAGTGTCTGTGGTGGAGTATATTCATAGGTTCTTTTAGGTATGTAGCAGAATATTGGCAAGACCAGGAATATGAGCACTTGTAATATGTGCAAATAATACCATGCTGAACCCGTTATTTATTTCTTTTTGGCTTTTGCATGCTTCTAATTTAAAGCTATCTTTATAGTACAAGTGAGAAGAAAGTCTACCAAAATACCATAAACAACATCCTACACCTGTTACGCATCTTAGGTTCTTCTCATCCTCAACTAGAAAAAGAGAAAGTTCATCCCTCCCAACCATGCCTCTCTTCATGTCTCTTGTTGAATTCACAGTCTATGTTCCTCTCGTTGATCGTATTAGGAGACAACATGAAGATAAGAAACCTCCTCATTATATTCTGGATAAGTATCACTAAAATGAAAACTTGTCGAAATAGAGCATACCTTGCATCTAGTGTGTTAATCATGCCACCTGCAGAGAAAGACTTTCTTACCGCTACATGATGTATGGTATTGTTTATTCAAAAGAAGACATTAAATAATACAACCCATCATCACTTAATACATGCATATATCTGGGGGTAATTTTTAGATTTAGGAAAATTTTAAAAAATAATTTTAATTTTCGACCAAAAAATAATAATAATTACATAAATAGACCAACTTCAGCCACATCAGCGCCGAGGCGAGTGGTCTTGCCGCTAGGTGGGCTAGTTTCGACTATGCCGCACTTGCCAAGTGCGGCAAAGCATTTTTTGCCGCACTTGGCAAGTGCGGCCATTTTGGTCCAAGTGCGGCCATTTTCGACTATGCCGCACTTGTCAAATGCGGCCATTTTGGCTGCACTTGCCAAGTGCGGCCATTTTGGTCCAACTGCCATCCAAGTGGCACGCGACTTAAGTCACGGGCCTCTAAACTGGCCGCACTTGGCAAGTGCGGCATAGTCAAAAATAGCCCATCCAGCGGCGAGCGCCTCGACGCTAACGTGGCCAAAGTTGGTCGAAATCTGTAAATATTTTTAATTTTGGTCGAAATCTAATATTATTTTCATTTTTTCCTAAATCTAAAAATTACCCTTTATCTGGTCATTCACAGTGGTGGTTTCTAACAAGGTTTTAAAACTCAGTTCCACTAAGCGAGGTTTAATTTCTGCATTTACAAATTAAAATTATCAAAAAATATGACAGATTACTATTATAAAGAAAAAGCAACATGCATAACCTAGTACTCTTTCGTGTTGCCTCCATGACCTGATGTTTCATCAGTGTTTCTTCAGTTGGGGCAGAAGACCCCAAGCCACCTAGAATCAAGCCACCCACCTCTAGTACTTCTATTTTTGTCTAGGAGCATATAAAGGGCACAAATTTCTTATATCTAGAAGATGCAAATTAAGTATACACTCTACATGAAGTTAAAACTCCAATTTTAATAATGTATATATACTATCATCATAATCAACTTAGCCTTCATCCCAAAAAATAGGATTTGTTTCATGCACTCAATAGAAAGAATGTTTAAAATGATATATATGTAACATAAGGGTAAAAAATAGGTGAACAACTAAAATCCCAATTTTTAAACTCAAACTCATCTTTCAACCCAAACAACCAGTGCAGAAAGTAACAAATCAAACCAGGAAATAGAAGAGAAGAGAAATAGGAAAAACAACTCAAAGACATATCTCATCACTGTTATATTCTTGATGTCATTTTCTGCTGCCCAGCCAGTAATAACTGCCAGTTATTGTTGGAACTTATCCAACTCGGTTGGATCTTAATCCAACGTTGGGCTAATATGCGAATATAATTATATAATGCTACACTGTCATATTAAAGCCCGTTAAATAAGTGTTCTCATTTAATTGGTTAAGTAGGCTTAAATGAGTCAAGTAGGATGTGGTCCTTTATGTGTAGAGACAATTGAGCTTCAATTCGTTGATGGGCCGAATTGGGAACCCTAGGACGAAGGAGGCTAGCCTATTTATATGTGGTCATGATCCCCGGAACACATGAACAAGGGAGCCGTCTTTTCTACGTCCCGTCGCTAGAAGAGAAACCGTGAGACGGGCAAAGAAATTCTCCAACGGTTGATTCGTGTGGATTTGGAAGATCTTTCCGATGCGTCATCCAGATCATCGTCTTCATGGATTCGGGTATGATTCCTATCAGAGAAGGTAAAGTTTTAAGATTCAGCATGCCTACATCTAGATCTGTTTTATTACGGTGGTATACACATCTAGATCTCTAGTTCTGTCAAATAGTATCAGAGCATACTTGCTTGGATCTTATTATTTTGCCTGCTCTATGCGTAGATCTGATAAAAATAAGATTTTTAATCTGTTTATAATCAGATCTGTCTGTTTTATGGGTTTTTGATTGATTTTTCATGTTTAAAAAATCTCTAACCTTAGATCGGGGCGGCCCGCCGGCTGCCGTCCGACACAGATCAAGCGGGGCGGCTCCGTCGCCCCCGTCAATAGATCGGCGCCGGCCCTACCGACGCCGACGCGGAGAGAAGGGGCGGCCTGGCCGCCCCTGTCGGACAAGCAGGCGCCTCCGTGCTTGCTGCAGGGAAAGAGGGATGGCGCCCTGCCGCCTCTCCGTCGAGAAGGGTAGGGGCGGCACCTGTCGCCCCCATTCGAATCGAAAAGGGGGCGGCACGCCCCCCCCAGTCGGCGTATGCAGGGGGCGCCGCCCCCTCGGTCAGAAGAGCAGACCCCCTAACTCGGGGCCTGCCGCAGTTCACCAGAGGGGTCGGTGCTCTGCCGCCCCCAGGCGGAAACCTAGAGGGGCGGCGGCCTGCCGCCCCCGGTCGGCGATTGGAAGGGATGGGGGACTTACCCCTTCGTCGGCGATCGGGAGAAAAGGGGATGGCTCTGTCGCCCTCCCTTCGCTGGGAAGCAGGCACTCCCTGTGCCTGCTTAGGGGAAGAACGGGGGCAGCGCTTTGCCGCCCCCTGTCGGAAGAAAGCGACGCCAGCCCCCTGTCGGCTTCGGCTGTGAGGGAGGGGGTGGCGACGGCCGCCTCCTAGGATGGCCGGCCTGCTAGGGTTGGAAACCCTAGCAGGCTTTGGGCCAGAATTAAGGCACAACCCGTTTTTTCAAAAAAAAATTATCAGAATATGGGCTTTAATTTTGGGCATGTTTTAGCTGTTGCACAATTTTGGGCTTAATTTTGAATTGTTTGGTCATTCTGAACCCTATTTTGGGCTATTTAAATTCTTTTTAAGCATGTTTTGGTTATATTAATGCACTGATAATAAGAGGAAATAAACGGCCATCTAGTATATGTTTCCTCATATATTTTATTTGTGTATTAAATTTTATTTGTTCCATTTAAATTCTTTTAGGCATACTTAATTTATACGTTTCGAAATGATTCTAATTAATACATAACCCCACCAAAGTGGGCTCTACTGTAAAATTATTGTTATTTCGAAACGTAAACGGTTAAATACATACGTTATATGATTGGTTGCCTGAAATGAATTTTAAATTGGATTGAAGGAGTAAATAAAAGTTTTTTTATATATTTCTCCTCAAGGATAAAGTTAGTATTAATTGTGTTAAAATAAATTCAAATTTTGCTATATATATTTTTAAAATGACTTGGTGTAATCATCATCTCGCCAAAGTGAGCTCTGTTGTTTTGCAGTATTTCATTTCATAAATACAAAAAGAATTTTATGTGCATAATTTCATATAAATGCTAAATCGGCCGAAAGGAAGATTACCGTTCTATATCAATTTATGCACACCTGTGGCAATAAATAAGTGATGATTGTTGAGACTTATGCATGCAAATTTAATTCGGCCTAAAGGAAGATTTATTTTTGGCATGTTAATTATTGTCTTTGTTTGATTGCTACGACAAGATGTCATTTATTAGTTAATATATTATCCAAAGATAAATGTTAAGCTAGTGCGGGATATCTTAAGATGGGAACATGCAATTTTGAATTTATAATATTGCTTCAAAATTAATACTTATGTTAGCATGTTTGTCTTTGTTTATTGTCCTATTTTTCAGCTGTTACTCCCGCAAATATAACTGCCAGCTTCAACTTAATTAAGGTGTTGAATGGCTCTAATTTTAAATCCTGGAAAGAAAACCTACTCTTAGTTCTTGATATACTGGATCTTGACCTTGCGATTAGAATAGACTGTCCCCGCTTACTACGAAAAAGAGTACCTCTGAGGAAAAGAGGGAGTACGAGAAGTCGGAAAAGTCTAATCGCATGGGTGTCATGAGAGCCATCACAGAAGCCTTTCGGGACTCCAAGTCTGATTCGATCACTACAACTAAAGGTTTCCTTGCAGATATTGGGAAAAGATTCGTCAGAAACGAAAAGGCAGAATTGGTACGCTTTTGACAAATCTTATCTCAATGAAGTATAATGGGAAAGGCAATATAAGGGAATACATTCTAGAACATGCACACATTGCTTCAAAGTTGAAAGCACTTAAGCTTGACCTATCAGAGGACCTGCTTGTGCATTTGGTTCTTATATCCCTTCCTACTCAGTTCAACCAGTTCAAGGTGAGCTATAACTGTCAGAAAGAGACTTGGTCTCTGAATGAGCTCATCTCGCATTGTGTTTAGGAAGAGGATAGACTGAACTAAGACAAGACTGAAAGTGCAAATATTGCATTTACCCCTAAAGACAACAAAACGAAAAAGGGTAAAGAAGCTGCAATTACAGCCCCACCTAAGAAACAACAAAAGGAGCCTGTTACGACTGTTAAGAAAGAAAGGTGTTTCTTTTGTGGAGCTGAAGGGCATGTGAAGAAGCAATGCACTAATTATTACGCCTGGCGTGCTAAGAAAGGAACTTTTCTCAATTTGGTTTGTTCAGAAGTTAAATTTAACTTCTGTACCTACAGACGTATGGTGGTTAGACTCTGGTGCAACTACTAACATCAGTGTGTCTATGCAGGGCTGCCTGAACTGTCGAAAGCCAAATGATGCTGAAAGATTCATCTTTGTGGGCGATGGGAAGAAGGCTAAAGCTACTGCAATTGGGGATTTCGGATTATCGTTAAAAACTGGAAACTGTTTGGAATTATTTGAGACTTTTATTGTACCGTCATTTCGACGTAACTTAATTTCCATTTCTGCATTAGACAAATCTGGTTATTGTTGTTCTTTTGCGAATAGAAAATTTAGCTTTTCTCTAAATTCCAAGTTAATTGGTTCTGATTATTTATCTGGTTGATAATCTGTATATGCTTGATACAATTGCTACAGTAAATGAATCCTTGCATGTGGGTACACGGGTTTTAAAGAGAAAATTAACTAATGAGAATTCAGGTTCGTTATGGTACACGAGATTGTGGTTGAGCAATTGTATTTGGTTTTGTGACTCAATTCTCCTTTTGGAGATGTGACCCAATCTCTTGTGCCATAACGAACCTGAATTCTCATTAGTTAACTTTCTCTTTAAAAACTGTGTACCCACATGCAAGGATTCATTTACTGTAGCACTTGTATCAAGCATATACAGATTATCAAAACCAGACAAATAAACAGAACCAATTAACTTGAAATTTAGAGACAGACTGAATTTTCCATTCACAAAAGAACAATAACCAAATTTGTCCAATGTAGAAATGGAAATTAAGTTACGTCGAAATGACGGTACAATAAAAGTCTCAAATAATTCCAAACAGTTTCCAGTTTTTAACGATAATCCGAAATCCCCAATTGCAGTAGCTTTAGCCTTCTTCCCATCGCCCACAAAGATGAATCTTTCAGCATCATTTGGCTTTCGACAGTTCAGGCAGCCCTGCATAGACACACTGATGTTAGTAGTTGCACCAGAGTCTAACCACCATACGTCTGTAGGTACAGAAGTTAAATTTAACTTCTGAACAAACCAAATTGAGAAAAGTTCCTTTCTTAGCACGCCAGGCGTAATAATTAGTGCATTGCTTCTTCACATGCCCTTCAGCTCCACAAAAGAAACACCTTTCTTTCTTAACAGTCGTAACAGGCTCCTTTTGTTGTTTCTTAGGTGGGGCTGTAATTGCAGCTTCTTTACCCTTTTTCGTTTTGTTGTCTTTAGGGGTAAATGCAATATTTGCACTTTCAGTCTTGTCTTAGTTCAGTCTATCCTCTTCCTAAACACAATGCGAGATGAGCTCATTCAGAGACCAAGTCTCTTTCTGACAGTTATAGCTCACCTTGAACTGGTTGAACTGAGTAGGAAGGGATATAAGAACCAAATGCACAAGCAGGTCCTCTGATAGGTCAAGCTTAAGTGCTTTCAACTTTGAAGCAATGTGTGCCTGTTCTAGAATGTATTCCCTTATATTGCCTTTCCCCTTATACTTCATTGAGATAAGATTTGTCAGAAGCGTATCAATTTCTGCTTTTTCATTTCTGACGAATCTTTTCTCAATATCTGCAAGAAAACCTTTAGCTGTAGTGGTCGAATCAGACATGGAGCCCCGAAAGCTTCTGGGATGGCTCTCTTTATGATCTTAACACACATGCGATTAGACTTTTCCCACTTCTTATACTCCCTATTTTCATCAGAGGTACTCTTTTCCGTAGTAAGCAGGGGGGCAGTCTATTCTAATCGCAAGGTCCAGATCCAGTATCCCAAGAACTAAGAGTAAGTTCTCTTTCCAGGATTTAAAATTAGAGCCATTCAACACCAGAATTGAGTTCAAGCTAGCAGTTATATTTGCGGGAGTAGCAGCTGAAAAATAGGACAATAAACATAGACAAACATGCTAACATAAGTATTAATTTTTAAGCAATATTATAAATTCAAAATTGCATGTTCACATCTCAAGATATCCCGCACTAGCTTAACCTTTGTCTTTGAATAACATATTAACTAGTAAATGACATCTTGTCGCAGCAATCAAACAAAGACAATAATTAACATGCCAAAAATAAATCTTCCTTTGGGCCGAATTAAATTTGCATGCATAAGTCTCAACAATCATTACTTATCTATTGCCATAGGTGTGCATAAATTGATATAGAATGGTAATCTTCCTTTGGGCCGATTTAGCATTCATATGAAATTATGCACATAAAATTCTTTTTATATTTGTGAAATGAAATAATGCAAAACAACATAAGCCCACTTTGGCGAGATGATGATTACACCAAGTCATTTCAAATATATATATAGTAAAATTTGAATTAATTTAGCACAATTAATACTAACTTTATCCTTGAGGAGAAATATATAAAAAACTTTTATTTACTCCTCCAGTCCAATTTAAAATTCATTTCAGGCAACCAATTATACAACGTATGTATTTAAACCCCACCAAAGTGGGCTCTACTGTAAAATTATTGTTATTTCAGAATGTAAACGGTTAAATACATTTCAGGCAACCAATTATACAACGTATGTATTTAACCGTTTACATTCTGAAATAACAATAATTTTACAGTAGAGCCCACTTTGGTGGGGTTTTGTATTAATTAGAATCATTTCGAAACGTATAAATTAAGTATGCCTAAAAGAATTTAAATGGAACAAATAAAATTTAATACACAAATAAAACGTATGAGGAAACATATACAAGATGGCCGTTTATTTCCTCTTATTATCAATGCATTAATATAACCAAAGCAGGCTTAAAAGAATTTAAATAGCCCAAAAATACCCAAAAAAGGGTTCAGAATGACCAAACAATTCAAAATTAAGCCCAAAATTGTGCAATATCCAAAAGAGGCCCAAAATTAAAGCCCATATTCTGATAAAAAATTTCTTTTTTTTTGAAAAAAAACTGGTTGTGCCTTAATTTTGTCCCAAAGCCTGCTATGGTTGGAAACCCTACCATGCCGGCCATCCTTGGGGGCGGCCGCTGCCGCCCCCTCCCTCACAGTCGGCACCAGCAGGGGGCCGACGCCGCTTTCTTCCGACACGGGACGACAGAGCGCCGCCCCCTTTCTTCCCCTAAGCAGGCGTGGGGAGCGCCTGCTTCCCAGTAAATGGGGGCAGTGGAGCCGCCCCCTTTTCTCCCGATCGTCGACGAGGGGAGTAAGTCCCCCCTCCCTTTCGATCGTCGACCGGGGGCAGCAGACCGCTGCCCCCTCTAGGTTTCTGACCGGGGGCGGCAGAGCGCCGCCCCCTCTGGTAAACTGCGGTAGGCCCTGAGATGGGGGCATGCTCTTCCGACGGGGGGCGGCAGGGTGTCTCCCCGTCCGTACGCCGAATGGGGCCGTCGCCCCCTCTTCGATTCGACTGGGGCCGGCACCTGTGACACCCCCTCTGACCCTTTTCAACGGAGGGGCAGCAAGGCGTCGCCCATCTTTCCCTGCAGCAAGCAGCGGAGGCGCCTGCTTGTCCAACAGGAGCGGCCAGGCCGCCCCTTCTCTCCGCGTCGGCACCGACAGGGCCGGCGCCAATCTACTGACAGGGGCGACGAAGCCGCCCCCTTTTGATCCGTGTCAGGCGGCGACCGACGAACCGCCCCGATCTAGGGTTAGAGATTTTTTTAAACAGGAAAAATCAATTAAAAACCCATAAAACAGACAGATCTGATTATAAACAGATTAAAAATCTTATATTTATCATATCTACACATAGAGCATGTAAAATAATAAGATCCAAGTAAGTAGGCTCTGATACCACTTAACAAAACTAGAGATCTAGATGTGTATACAACCCTAATAATACAGATCTAGATGTAGGCATGCTGAATCTTAAAACTTTACCTTCTCTGATAGGAATCATAAAACTTTACCTTCTCTGATAGGAATCATACTTGAATCCATGAAAACGATGATCTGAATGACGCAGCGGAAAGATCTTCCAGATCCACACGAATCAACCGTTGGAAAATTCTTTTGCCCTTCTCACGGTTTCTCTTCTAGCGACAGGACGTAGAAAAGACGTCTACCTTGGCTACCTTGTTCGTGTGTTCCGAAGATTATGACCGCTTATAAATAGGCTAGCCTCCTTAACCCTATGATTTTCAATTCGGCTCATGAACGAATTGAAGCCCAATTGTCTCTACACATAAAGGCACACAGCCTACTTGACTCATTTAAGCCCACTTAACCAATTAAACGAGATCACTTATTTAACGGGTTTTAAAATGACAATGTAGCATTATATAATTATATTCACATATTAGCCCACCGTTGGATTAAGATTCAACTGAGTTGGACAAGTTCTAAGTTCGATCTTGTCCAACTCAGTTAGATCTTAATCCAACAGTTATTTGATATTTGTTTTTTTCCTCCCATTTTCAATCTTCTGTTCTATTTGTGTCTTTATTTTCCAATCTTATCTCATTCTTCCTTCCTTATTCAGTTCTTCAAGCCTTGTCCCTCGTTTTCCCCTTCTTATTATCCTTCCTTTTCTCCATATATTCCTCCTTTCTGTAGAAGAATCTCATGCACACTTTCATCGGAAGGCTGCAGGATAGCACCTCCCTAAATCCTAGCAGCCCCAGCTCCTCACAGAGCATATTCTTTTTTGCATTTTTTTCCTTGGTGAAATACATGCATTCTTTGATTCCTCTAGACTAGAAATAAGTCTAAACGAAAAGGGAAGAAGGCACTTTAATATAGGGAACTTTAGTCATCCCTATGTCACAGAATATTAGCCAAATGGGCCTGTGTTGTTCCCTTGAGTACAAGCTAACTTGTAAAAAGAAAAGCTTATGAATGAAACTTATCATTTATTTGAAATTAGAAATATAAGTGTACTGTTTTCTATATTGATAGCTTTATGTCATTTGATTAATACAAAAATATAACATCCAAATAAATGATTCCCTAAAAGCCTAGAAAGTCTGCTTAGTTGCCTAATCCATTGGAATTCCAAAACCTCTGAGACCACCAAGCATGCTATGATTTTTTCTGCAATGAGCGCACACATTGGGGATAAAAAGACATCTCAATTGAAATTGAGATGTCATGGCTTTAACATTATATTTTTTATATTTTTCTGAAGAAAAAAGTGTTTACAACATAAAACAACTAAATTTAATGTCATTGTCCTCATTAACTCCACAATAACATCACTTTTCCCTTGCAAACCATTTAAAAAAGCAAAGTGCTCAACCACAATTATGTATTACTTATCAAGTTAGGGCATGTTCTTTTCTCAAAATGTTGGAGGAGAAAGTTGATATTTTTACTGTTCATTCAGTATTCATATACTGTTCATAGGATTCCAGGGAACAAATTTTTTGGTGTGTTCTTTTCTCAGAAAATTGACTTGGGAAAAAAGCTGATGTGTCAACGAAAATTGGAATCCTTGGGTGGCTGTTGAAATCCAAGCAAATGCTCGGATTACGTGAGATTCTCAACCAAATGTGGGACCCCCTCTCTCTTCCAACCCATCAGAACGCAGCCCCTTCTTTCTTTTTTTCCGTTTCAAATGCTCGGAATGTGCTGCAACACGTTAAATGGGTGGGGCCCTCTACTATTTGCGTACACAAATTTCGTACACAATTAATTATTTTAATTATTAATTAGATAGTATATTAATTAATTAATTTAGTTTTAAGTATTTAGTTTAGACATAAATAGAACAAATTAAATTTGAGTGGAGCCCACACCGCTTTCTTCATCCAACTTTCTTCAACCAAAAGAACACATTATACGGAGTGGGCCCCACCTCAACTTTCCAACTCCACAATCCAACCCCACTTTCCAACAAAAGAACACATTACACCAAATTTCTCTCACATAAGATTCCGCACTTATCAACTTTTCCAATTTATACTTTCCTACAAAAGAACAAGCCCTTACTTGCACATTCATTTTCACGTGCCCATAAATCTAGTAAATATAATGACCAAACTGAACAATGAGGCCTAATTTGGCAATCAAGTTTTCCAAACGGGGGTTTTATTTTAGTTAAATTGAAATTCATTTTGGGGTTTTCAAAATTTTAGCTGGAGTAGAGTTTAGTATCTAAAACACCAACAAAAGGTCAGGTCTGCATCCACACTACAAAAAATAATAATAAATAGCAAAATATCAAAAGGAAGAGGAGGAGATCGTACTGATGAGGGGAAGGATCGCGAGGACGAGGGCGAGGCCAGAGCTGTCCCTCAACAAATCGTTCATCGGCGTGTAAAGCACCGTCGCCGCCGACACGATGGTGGTGAGCACGACCTGAGCGCACAGGATCCCGTACACCTTGCGAACGAATCCCCATCGGAGCTCGTTGTCACCGGTGCTCAGCCCCGGGTACAGCCTCGACCCGCCGCCGGCCTCCATGTCCACGTCGCCCTTTCCGCCATCGATTCTCGTGAATTCGTACATCTTGGGTTCGATTTCTCCCTTCTTTCGTTTGGAAGTCGAAGAAGACGAAGAAGAAGAAACGATAAGGAAAAGGCGGGGATTTCATTGCTTTGCTTTGTATTTTATGGATAAAAATGAGATATTTTTTATTGACTGCGGTCGAGTGCGTGAAATAAATAAAAAACGGAGGTTTGGCACGTTAACCTGCATATTCTTTGAACCATGGAAAAATGATGTTCATGAATGGAAATAACAGAGTCGGTTAGGATTATAGGTCTCTGAGAGATAAGCACATATCTATGTATCATATCTTTCTAATCTCATATCCTGCCTATAAATAAAGGTCTGGAGGTTCCTTCCCCAATAGTTGATTTATAACACGTTATCAGCACAAGCCTCTAAAAAATTTTCCACAAATTTTTCGATTGTTGCGAAGGCGAAGGGAGACGGGAGATACACACGCGCGGTGCAAGGCTTCCTCAATCGAGCGTCGTCATCCGCGTATACTTCCTTCAACCGTCGCTATATCCGGAGGACGGATATATAGGTAAAACCTGCTAAAACGCTGTTTTTATCATACGTATGAGTGATATACCCTCTGATCTCGCAAGATCGATAAGGGAATTGCTAATCACCTGAAAACGACGAACTTATTCGTCCAAAAACCATATTCCTCTCCTCCCCCCTCACAACCCCTATTGCGTCGCATCGCGGCCGCCCCCCCCCCCCCCCCCCCAATGAAGGGGGGGCGTTGTTCCGCCGCCGCAGTCGCCCCCCCCCCCCCCCCCCCCCCTGAAGGGGGGCGTTGTTCCGCCGCCGCAGTCGACCCCCCCCCCCTGAAGGGGGGCGATGTTCCGCTGCCACAGTCCCTCCCCCCGAAGGGGGGGCACTGTTCTGCCGCCGCAGTCGCCCCCCCCCCCCCCCCCCCCCTCCCCCCGAAGGGGGGCCCTGTTCTGCCCCCACAGTCGGACCCCCCCCAAATGGGGGGTGCGACGTTCCGCCGCCGAGATCCGGAACCCCCCCCCCCCTCCTCAAAGGGGGGCGGCGATGTTTCGCCCCGCCGATCCGAGACCCCCCCCCAAGGGGGGCTGCGCTGTTTCGCCCCGCCAACTCAAGCCCCCCCCCCCCCCTGCGGGGGGCGGCACTGTTTGCGCCCCGACGCCCGAACCCCCCCGAAGGGGGTCGGTTTCCCCTCGCCGCCGGCCGGCGGCAACACGGCGAGGGGAGGCGGCGGCTAACCCTAGCCGCTGCCCCTCAACCCTAGATTCAGGAAAATGTGCCAGAAGCCCATTTTCGGAAGAAAAAAATTTCAGGCTGCGGGCCTGAAGCCCACAGCCACTCTGCGGGCTTCAGGCCCGCAGACCACATTTTCGGAAATAAAATTTCAGACTGCGGGCTTCAGGTCCACAGACCACATTTTTCGAGGAAAAAATGGGGAAAAGGCAAATTACAACTAAATGGGGCAAAAATAAGCTTTAAAAGGCTTATTGAGGCTAAAAATTGATCAAAATAGCCTTTTGGGACGTATAAATCAAAATATATTAGGGAACAAAAGGGGATGTTTTTTTTTGGGGGGGGGGACTTTTTGGGGATAAATTAAAAGGAAAACTTCTTCCTTTATCACAGAACATATTTAATTATTTGGCCATTTTCCAATCTTTCTGGATAAACCCAACTTGCACAACCCTTGCAAGTTGGGTTTATCTTCCAATCTTTCTGGATAAACCCAACTTGCACAACCCTTGCATTAAATGATTTCTTCTGTAAAATCATTAATACATGATTTGCATCATTGGTTTATTCTGTGGATATTTTATGTGTGGCTGTGCATTATATTTAAAGCTTAATAATTAGGAAGATCCGGCGACCGCTCTGCCGTTAGTCACCTAACCTAACGGTGTATGTCACGACCCGCTTCCCTAAAATGGAGGCGAGACGTGAAAAGGTCCGCACGGGAGTGGAGCGGTGAAGCCACAAACCCGATAAGCGTCAAATTAGTATAAGCAGGCCCCTGTAATTGCAATCGAAACAACAACAATAATAATAAGAGACGGATAAGAAACACCAATCCCAAAGTTTGTCCACAAAATATTCAACATCACAGAAAAGCCACCAGGCTAAAAGGAAGAGTCTAAGGGCCCAGAACAAGGCCAAACAAAAGCAACGACATAAATAAGTATAGGTGCCACGCACCGATAACAAAACAACTGTCTAACAAAAATAAAACACAACGGAGACACTAGGACTGGTCCCCGGTGTCCACGTACTCCCCGTCCAACACGGGCTCAAGCTCGGCGTCCGCAAACACCTCACCCTCAGCTGGCAACTCAGGCTCAAGGTCTAACATGCGTCACCCAAAAGAGAAAGGGGCACATGTCAGCAAGTCTAAAAAGACTTGGGCAAGGAAACTGTAAGTGACTAACAACCTAGCATTTAATTGTTGAACAATGTCATGACAGTTGAATATGATGCAACAGTTTAAAAGAGTGACAAGCAAGCACGGTGTAGCAAAAGCTACCAATTCACTAATCACTTATCACTTATCACTTATCACTTAACACTTAACACTTAACACTTAGCACTTAACACTGAACACTTAGTGCATAGAGAGTCCACTTACTGGCCAGCTCGTTTATCTCTATCACTATCAATCACTTAAACACTAGAGATTTCACCTGCTGGCCGGAGTGGCTGATCAAGCCACTCGGGCTCAGTCCGCTTATCTCTTACCCCACCCACATGTGACGAGCGTTGGGGTTTCCAACTCATTATGCTCGCTTCTGGTCACGAGCCAGGAAAATAAGTGTGTGTTGACATTCGAGCGTTGGGGTTTCCAACTACAGGGCTCGCTTCTGGAACACGAGCCAGGAAACATGGGATTGTAGCGTGTGCTACGCAATCACGATAAATAATCACTATGCAATGCCATGAACAGATAATTGCGTACCGTTAATGGAATTTAAACGTGACATATGAGCATGGTGAGAGTGACGGACCAAGCTTCGTTGTCAAGCTAGGTCAATGGCGTCTAAACGGCTATCCTTTCACCGTTTAGTCTCTTTTACGCTAAAGCAAGGGAAATGGCCTAAGACATGGCCTAAACCAAGAAATGCAAGTTTCACTTGCCTATCACCGGGGATAATGGTCACGAAAGTTCGTTCCGCGGATGCTAGCCTACGGGGAATCGCTGTTATGGGGAACAATCATCAAAACACAAGTATTTTATTAGGGTTTCATAAAAATTACAATAGGATAAGAAAACAACGGTAGATCGATTTCTTACCGAGAGGAGGCGGAAGAAACACTCCGGGGAACCCTAGGACCAGATCTGGAAGCCAATGGTGAAGTTTGAGGAAACTAGGGTTTTGGGGGATTTTGGGGATTTTGATGGATTTGGTGAGATTTTGGAGAAGATGGGTGGTAGATAGAGTGAATGGACGGATTGGATGATGGATTTAGGGCTTGGAATGAAGGATTGAAGCTTGGAGGAAGATGGGGGCTCAAGGGGGAAGATTTTAGGGTTTTGGATCGTGTTGAGGGAGAAGAAAACGTTTGGGTTGGGTTTAAATAGGCTAGGCTGGCGGCTGCCCAGAAATTAGGGTTTTAACACTGGTTAGTCAGTCAAAGAGCAACCACTGACCGACTAGTTTGGCAACTAGTCGGTCGGTCGACCAACGCAGACCGACTAAGTGCAAACAGTAACTCCTGAACGAAAATAGGATTTTAGAGTTAGTCGGTCCATGAACAAATACTGACCGACTAGTTTGGAATCTAGTCGGTCGATGAACATTCTTAGACCGACTAAGAGTAAACAGTAGCTGATACAAAAATAAGATGATAAGTTAGTCGGTTCAAGAAGCATTGCTGACCGACTAGTTTGCAACCTAGTCGGTCAACCAACGTTCTTAGACCGACTAACGATAAACAGTAGCTTCAGATAAATTTAGAAAGCCAACTAGTCGGTCCAAGAAGGATTGCCGACCGACTGGATCGTCATCTAGTCGGTCGGTGGCCCTTCTTACACCGGCTAATAAGCACCAAAAGTTCCGATACGGAGCGCGGGGCCCCGGGATCGATTCCTAAGACTCCTAGGCTTGATCTAATAGTTAGATATGACCGTTATGAAGCCCGTCACAAACGACGTACTTCGAAATCGACGATCCTAAGGAAGAAACGAGAAAATACGACGAATCGATCGAAAATGAAAGCTACGGAGACGAAAACCACACAAGAGGAGAAAATCCACCAAAACATATATTATATAATATTAAATCCAGATACACGAAAAACGGTCGTTACATCCTCCCCAACTTAAGAAAAATTCCGTCCTCAGAATTTCCAAAAAAAACTCACGAGTCCGGAAACAAAAGTGGGAAACGCTCTCGCATCTCATCCTCATTCTCCCAAGTAGACTCTCCAGGCGAACCGTGTCGCCACATCACCCTCACAAGATTGACAATATTGTTCCGAAGCGATTTCTGACGCCTGTCCAGAATCTGCACTGGGTGCTGGTCATACGTCATATCGGGGCGAACGGTAATCTCCGAAAAATCCACCGCATGAGACGGATCACTAATGTATCGACGAAGCTGCGACACATGGAAAACATTGTGAACTCCTTCCAAAGATGGAGGCAAGGCCAAGCGATACGCTACCTCGCCAACCCTCTCCAAAACGTCAAATGGTCCAATGTATCGCGGGCTCAACTTCCCACGCTTCCCAAAACGAATCACACCACGATTCGGGGAAATCTTCAAGAACACATGGTCGCCCGGCTGAAACTCCAAAGGACGACGTCTAGCATCAGCCCAATGCTTAAAACGGTCCTGAGCAATCCTCAACCTCTCCCGAATATTCCTGACGATATCCACGGCCTCCACGATCATCTCAGGTCCCAACAACTCCCGATCACCAACGTCATCCCAACTCAATGGCGATCGACATTTCCTCCCATAAAGAGCGGCGAAAGGCGCCATGCCAATACTCGCCTGGAAGCTGTTGTTGTAAGAGAACTCCACCAAGTGCAGATGGTCCTCCCACGAACCCTTGAAATCCAACATGCACGCCCTCAGCATGTCTTCCAAAATCTGAATCGTCCTCTCGGACTGGCCATCCGTCTGCGGATGGTACGCCGTGCTGAAACTCAGACGCGTACCCAAGCTCTTCTGTAAACTCTGCCAGAACTGAGATGTGAACCTTGTGTCTCTGTCAGACACGATACTCACGGGGACTCCATGAAGTCGCACAACTTCCTGCACGATTCATGTTACATCACTATCCAAACTAGGAAAAAGGAAATAGAACGGAGAGTAAAAGAATTTTACCTCCATATATCTCCTCGCTAGCGCCTCAGTGGACTGCCCCACTCGGAACGGAATAAAGTGCGCAGATTTGGTCAATCGATCTACGATCACCCAAATCGCGTCATTCTGCTTCGAACTCCGAGGTATTCCAGTCACGAAATCCATAGTGATGTGTTGCCACTTCCACTCCGGAATCGGAAGCGGTTGTAGCAACCCGGCCGTACGCTGATGCTCTGCCTTCACTTGCTGGCAAACCAAGCACTTGGCTACACTCCGAGCCACGCTCCTCTTCATGCCATGCCACCAATAATTTAGACGAAGATCCTGGTACATCTTGGTGCCACCAGGATGCACAGAATACGGCGAACTGTGTGCCTCCACCATCAACTCCTCTCTAATATCCCCAGCGGGCACATACAACCTGGCTCCAAACCTCAGCGAGCCATCCTCATGAACCAAAAAGTCAGTCCGCAGACCGGCTTCCACCTGCTCCCGAATCCTTACCAGCTTCGGATCCTCAGCCTAGCCAGCCTTAATCCGATCCACGATTGTCGACTGCACCTGCATGTACATCAACGAAGAAGCCTCCCCAGGAAGAACAACCTCAATCCCAGACTCGCAAAAATCCTGCTGCAATCTCCACTGCGAGGTCAAAATCATCACCGCTGGAAGCCTACTCAAAGCATCTGGAACCACATTCACCTTGCCAGGGTGAAACTGCAGATCAATATCATAATCCGCCATGAGCTCCAACCATCGACGCTGTCGCATGTTGAGCTCCTTCTGAGTGAAAATATACTTCAAGCTTTTGTGATCGGTGAAAATCTTCACTTTCTCACTCAACAGGAAGTGCCTCCAAATCTTAAGAGCAAACACAACGGCAGCCAACTCCAAATCATGCGTCGGATAATTCTTCTCATGAACCTTAAGCTGACGAGACGCATACGCCACAACATGCCCGTGCTGATGCAACACACAACCGAGACCCTTGCCAGAAGCATCGCAAAAGATCTCAAATCCACCGCTGCGATCAGGCACGACGAGAATAGGGGCACTCGTCAACCTCTCCTTCAGAATACCAAAAGCATTCTCACAATCACCCGACCAAACAAAAGCAACATCCTTCCGCGTCAACCTGGTCATCGGCTCAGCAATACGGGAAAAATCCTTAATGAATCGCCGATAGTAACCAGCAAGTCCAAGGAAACTCCGAATCTCAGATGCAGACGACGGAACAGGCCACTCCCTGATTGCCCTAATCTTCTCAGGATCCACAGAAATACCATCTCCAGTCACCACATGCCCGAGAAAAGCAACTCGATCCAGCCAAAACTCGCACTTCGAAAACTTAGCATACAAACGATGCTTCCTCAAAATCTCCAATACCGTCCTTAAGTGCGAGGCATGCTCTTCCTCCGACTTCGAATAGATCAGAATGTCGTCAATAAAGATAACGACAAACTTATCCAAAAAGTCGTAGAAAATCAGGTTCATCAGATTCATGAAAACTGCGGGCGCGTTAGTTACGCCAAAAGGCATAACCACAAACTCATAGTGTCCATACTTCGTCCTGAAAGCGGTCTTCGGAACATCATCCTTCTTCACCTTCAACTCATGGTAACCACTCCTCAAATCCAATTTAGAAAACACCCTCGAACCTCCAAGCTGATCAAAAATATCATCGATGCGAGGCAACGGGTATTTATTCTTAATGGTCACCGCATTCAATCCCCGATAGTCCACGCACATGCGACGCGAACCATCCTTCTTCTTAACCAGCAACACCGGTGCTCCCCACAGAGACACACTAGGATTAATATAACCCTTCTGCAACAGCTCATCCAACTGCTTCCGTAACTCTTCCAATTCTGTAGGTGCCATACGATACGGCGCCTTCGAAATCGGCTACGCACCTGGAACAAGGTCAATAGAAAATTCCAAAGCCCGATCAGGCGACAGACCAAACATCTCCTCGGGGAAGACGTCGCCAAAATCTCGCACCACAGCTGGCCACTCCAGCTCCATCTGCATAGCCACAGCCTCCACCGGCCTGGCCCGAAATCTGACAGGACCAAGCGAACTGCTACCACGACTGAACTCGAACACTGGATGTCCGGGAATCTCGAACGCCACCTTCTTCCTCCTGCAGTCGATCGTAGCATAGAAGCTCGCAAGCCAATCCATCCCAAAGACCGCATCGTAGTTGGTGATGTTGTGGACAATAAAATCAGCATAAAGCTCATGTCCACAAACCACCACAGAGCAAGGACTGCACCTACGATGCACCGTGACTACTCCATTCCCTGTGACGATATTCCAACTCTTGGAGAGAGGGCACGTCGACAAGGAATGCTTCTCCACGAAGCTCTGGGCCAAAATGCACATCGACGCACCTGAGTCAAAGAGGACTCGGGCAGGGAAAGTGCTAACCAAAACCACACCTAACAAACAGTCTAATCGATCAAATCTTACTCTAGCAACACCATACATAAGCATTCACATAATTTAACAATCAATTAATTAAAGAAGGAACAATCTAGATCGAAAGTTACCTGCAATGACCTCATCCATGGCCAAAACCTCCTCTTCAGTCATCAGGAATGCATGCCTCCTCGGTGGAGCGGCCTGTCGAAAAGCCTGCCCCTGCGGAACGAGGGGCACCCCACGACCAGCGGGCACCGGGGCTCTCTGCTGCAACGGCGGGGCAGCAATAGGTGTCCTCCAAGGTTGCCTCAACCTCGGGCACTCCCGGATAGCATGGGCGGGATCTCCACAGATAATACATTGCCCCAAGAACTTCCTACATGATTCCTTGATATGGCCCTCCTTGCCACAGAAATTGCAAGTCCTCCGAACGGGCCCTCCTGGCCTCTTAAACTGAACAGGCGGGTTCGGCCTGAATCCAGGCCTAACCACAGCTCTCGCCTGCTCCACAGGCCTCTTCCCAGCACCAACAACGGACCCCTTCCTCTGGTTCACAAGCAGCTCCTGCCTCTTGGCAGCGACCAAAACCTTCTGATAAGATTCCCGGTCAGAAGAGGTCACGAAGCTCTGGAGCTCTGAAGCAAGCCCCTGTAGAAACCTCTGAGCTCTCTCCTCAGCGTCCTGCACCATTTTCGGCGCAAACCGACTCAGCCTCATGAACTCCTAGTGGTACATGTCCACCGACGAGTTCCCCTGCTTCAAATCGATAAAACGCTGCAGCATCTCTTCCCTGGCAGCCTTCGGGAAGAACTCACCATCAAATCTGGCCTTGAAGGTAGCCCAGACGATCGGCTCCACCAACATCTTCTCTTCAGCATCCCACCAATTCCGAGCATTATCCTTCAGCTGGCGCTTCGCCAAGTCAACCCAACTTACTTCGTTGACCTTGGACATCTTCAGATTGTCCTCGATATTCCTCATCCATTCATCAGCAGCTAGTGGACCTTCGGTTCCATCAAAATACGCAGGACCCAGCTCTCTGAACTGCTTCGCCCCGGGCTCAGGGCGAGGGGCTTCCACCACCCGAGCAGCTCGAGTCACCGGAGCATTCTGTACCTGCAGAAGCACACCCTGCTGAACCTGCATCATCTGCAACATCATCCGCATCATCTCTCCGTTAGTGGGCTCCCGCTCAGGCTCCTCGTCATGAGGGGGCGCACCACTACCACCACCACGGGTGATTCGCCTTCCTGCCATCTAATGACACAGAGAACGAAACGATTAGACTCATAGCTTAGGGCTCAGATGTCGAACTTGATTGTTGGACAATCTTGTATTATTATCGTTATCCCGATAATTGTAGTTACAGAAGGGGACCTGCATGGGCGACCACTAAAACCTGTCACGACCCGCTTCCCTAAAATGGAGGCGAGACGTGAAAAGGTCCGCACGGGAGTGGAGCGGTGAAGCCCCAAACCCGATAAGCGTCAAATTAGTATAAGCAGGCCCCTGTAATTGCAATCGAAACAACAACAATAATAATAAGAGACGGATAAGAAACACCAATCCCAAAGTTTGTCCACAAAATATTCAACATCACAGAAAAGCCACCAGGCTAAAAGGAAGAGTCTAAGGGCCCAGAACAAGGCCAAACAAAAGCAACGACATAAATAAGTATAGGTGCCACGCACCGATAACAAAACAACTGTCTAACAAAAATAAAACACAACGGAGACACTAGGACTGGTCCCCGGTGTCCACGTACTCCCCGTCCAACACGGGCTCAAGCTCGGCGTCCGCAAACACCTCACCCTCAGCTGGCAACTCAGGCTCAAGGTCTAACATGCGTCACCCAAAAGAGAAAGGGGCACATGTCAGCAAGTCTAAAAAGACTTGGGCAAGGAAACTGTAAGTGACTAACAACCTAGCATTTAATTGTTGAACAATGTCATGACAGTTGAATATGATGCAACAGTTTAAAAGAGTGACAAGCAAGCACGGTGTAGCAAAAGCTACCAATTCACTAATCACTTATCACTTATCACTTATCACTTAACACTTAACACTTAACACTTAGCACTTAACACTGAACACTTAGTGCATAGAGAGTCCACTTACTGGCCAGCTCGTTTATCTCTATCACTATCAATCACTTAAACACTAGAGATTTCACCTGCTGGCCGGAGTGGCTGATCAAGCCACTCGGGCTCAGTCCGCTTATCTCTTACCCCACCCACATGTGACGAGCGTTGGGGTTTCCAACTCATTATGCTCGCTTCTGGTCACGAGCCAGGAAAATAAGTGTGTGTTGACATTCGAGCGTTGGGGTTTCCAACTACAGGGCTCGCTTCTGGAACACGAGCCAGGAAACATGGGATTGTAGCGTGTGCTACGCAATCACGATAAATAATCACTATGCAATGCCATGAACAGATAATTGCGTACCGTTAATGGAATTTAAACGTGACATATGAGCATGGTGAGAGTGACGGACCAAGCTTCGTTGTCAAGCTAGGTCAATGGCGTCTAAACGGCTATCCTTTCACCGTTTAGTCTCTTTTACGCTAAAGCAAGGGAAATGGCCTAAGACATGGCCTAAACCAAGAAATGCAAGTTTCACTTGCCTATCACCGGGGATAATGGTCACGAAAGTTCGTTCCGCGGATGCTAGCCTACGGGGAATCGCTGTTATGGGGAACAATCATCAAAACACAAGTATTTTATTAGGGTTTCATAAAAATTACAATAGGATAAGAAAACAACGGTAGATCGATTTCTTACCGAGAGGAGGCGGAAGAAACACTCCGGGGAACCCTAGGACCAGATCTGGAAGCCAATGGTGAAGTTTGAGGAAACTAGGGTTTTGGGGGATTTTGGGGATTTTGATGGATTTGGTGAGATTTTGGAGAAGATGGGTGGTAGATAGAGTGAATGGACGGATTGGATGATGGATTTAGGGCTTGGAATGAAGGATTGAAGCTTGGAGGAAGATGGGGGCTCAAGGGGGAAGATTTTAGGGTTTTGGATCGTGTTGAGCGAGAAGAAAACGTTTGGGTTGGGTTTAAATAGGCTAGGCTGGCGGCTGCCCAGAAATTAGGGTTTTAACACTGGTTAGTCGGTCAAAGAGCAACCACTGACCGACTAGTTTGGCAACTATTCGGTCGGTCGACCAACGCAGACCGACTAAGTGCAAACAGTAACTCCTGAACGAAAATAGGATTTTAGAGTTAGTCGGTCCATGAACAAATACTGACCGACTAGTTTGGAATCTAGTCGGTCGATGAACGTTCTTAGACCGACTAAGAGTAAACAGTAGCTGATACAAAAATAAGATGATAAGTTAGTCGGTTCAAGAAGCATTGCTGACCGACTAGTTTGCAACCTAGTCGGTCAACCAACGTTCTTAGACCGACTAACGATAAACAGTAGCTTCAGATAAATTTAGAAAGCCAACTAGTCGGTCCAAGAAGGATTGCCGACCGACTGGATCGTCATCTAGTCGGTCGGTGGCCCTTCTTACACCGGCTAATAAGCACCAAAAGTTCCGATACGGAGCGCGGGGCCCCGGGATCGATTCCTAAGACTCCTAGGCTTGATCTAATAGTTAGATATGACCGTTATGAAGCCCGTCACAAACGACGTACTTCGAAATCGACGATCCTAAGGAAGAAACGAGAAAATACGACGAATCGATCGAAAATGAAAGCTACGGAGACGAAAACCACACAAGAGGAGAAAATCCACCAAAACATATATTATATAATATTAAATCCAGATACACGAAAAACGGTCGTTACAGTGTATAACGTTGCCCGGTGGTCCAATAATTATTAAGTGATTAAATTATTTATCCTCATGCGAATATAACTGTCTGCGATGTCTGTAAATGAAAATGTCTAGTAAAAATGTTTGATGAGCACAAATTTTCTGCATTGATGGCTAATTGTGGTTTTTAGATCGGCTGTTTAAGTCCCAAATTTTATTTTCCTGCACTTTTCTTTTACTTTTGAGAGAAATTGTAGTAAGAAAATTATGTAAATGTCCAAGACCGACGGAGGCCACAATTGAAGCTGAAGATCTTATATGGGACCCACGGGGG
Source organism: Scilla litardierei (assembly GCA_030789695.1). NCBI lineage: Eukaryota > Viridiplantae > Streptophyta > Magnoliopsida > Asparagales > Asparagaceae > Scilla > Scilla litardierei. The sequence continues at coordinate 556,328,136 of CM061142.1, forward strand.
TTTCAAAGTTGTAATTTCTTTTTAAAGCTTTCATTTGTGTAATATGGACTTTAATGGGACTTTTGACTCTTATTTATGTGGAACTGGCCGATCCACGCAATTTGCCCTTCATATTAAAATTGCCTCTGCATGAAAAAGTTTACGTTTTAATAATTAATTCATGCATATTTGTGCTCTGCTAGATAAAATGTCTAAAATTGCAAGTGTCAATTTCGAAGTGCTGGATGCATTAGGCAGAAACTATCTGAGCTGGCAGCTCGATGTGAAATTCCATCTGCGGGCAAAGTCCCTTAGTTCTGCTGTGACCAAGAATGAAAAGTAAGCGATATAGAACAGGTGCAAGTCATTATCTATATTCGCCGCCATGTGGACAAGACCGTAAAGGCTGAATACCTTATGGTCGAAAATCCACTAGAGCTGTGGACTGCCCTTGAGGACATGTATAAACATCAGAAAAATGTTATACTACCAAGGGTACGATACGAGTGGGAGAAACTGAGACTGCAGGACTTTAAGTCTATTGCTGAATACAACTCAGTTCTTTTTAGCATCACCTCACGCCTGAAGTTATGTGGTGAAAAAGTCTCAGAAGATCTCATGCTGGAAAAGATGTATACGTCCTTCCATGAAAAAGATGCGATACTAATGCAGCAATACCGTGAACGCAAGTTCACCAAGTATTCTGAGCTGCTGTTATGTTTACTCATGGCCGAACAAAACAGAGAGATTTGTAATGCCCTGAAAGCTACTGCACAAGTACTAGAGGGGGGGTGAATAGTACTTTAAAAATAACAAGGAGTATAATTCCTAATTATCGTGCAAACTACTACCAACAAATGCGGAAGCTAAAAATGACAACAACAAATATTCAATGCTAACAATTGATATGATTGGTTCGGATCCACCCAAGTCTCCCCGACTTGTACCCGGTGATCCTACGTCCCAGAACACCCGGATCCCCTCCGGATACTTAGGTTAGAAACCCTAACCCAAGATTTCCACAATGAATACCTTGTGAAAAACCTTCACAAGATCAAATCATACAATCAATAGCAATAGTGAATCCCACAACCCGGGATCACAACCTTCTCTCACAACCGAGAGAATCAATAGCAATAAAAGAGTTTATATGAAATAAACAACAACTTACCACACACCCTATACCTTGAGTATTCTTACCAAATTAGGGCAAGGAGGGATTTGAGGAATGAGAAGTCACCAAGACCTAGCACCACCAATATGAGCAGCAATGGGTGCCTAGGAATGAATAGGAGACTTGAATCAAGCAATAGCTTGGATGGCTCAACAAGAACAAGGTTCTCTCAATATGGATTCTAGATCTCAAATGAGGGAGAGAATGATTTCTTGTGAGGAAGAGAGCTTTGGAAATGAGTTTTAATCTCTAACTCTTTCAATCTGAATAAGTCTCTCAATAGCAGCTCTCTCCTTGAGAGAAATGACCAAGCTTCGTATTTATAGGGTCCCACAAAATCGAGCTAGGTCATCTCCCAACGGTTGGAAATCTGGGGCAATTAGCCGGTCAAAGAACAACCACAGACCGACTAGTTCATCAACTAGTCGGTCGGTGAAACAACATGAACCGACTAAAGGATGAACAGTGAACAGATGAAATTTCAGACCTAGATAACTAGTCGGTCCAAGAAGACTTTCCGACCGACTAGTTCATCAACTAGTCGGTCAGTCAGTTAACTTAGACCGACTAAGAGTCAAAAACTATTAGTCTGAATACAACTTGATTTAGTCGGTCCAAGAACAAATGTTGACCGACTAGATCATCAACTAGTCGGTCACTAAATGTTCTTAGACCGACTAACGATAAACAGTAACTCAGGTGAAAAATTGGCATGTACAGTAAAGCTCAACTAGTCGGTCTAAGAAGCATCACTGACCGACTAGTTCACCAACTAGTCGGTCTGTGAGTCAACTAAGACCGACTAACTGTAAACAGTAAAGAGCTTAGAATTTGGGAGACAAACTAGTCGGTCCAAGAAGCTTTTCCGACCGACTAGATCATCATCTAGTCGGTTGGTTCTTCTTCTTGAACCAACTAACATGCACAAGAAGTCCCGATTCGAAGCGCGATGCTTCGGAAAAGTTTGAATGGACTTCTACTAAGATCCTAGCTCTAAGATAGGAGCGATATGAAGATCAAATGATAATACCTACTCAAGGCTTAACATTCTAAAAAATAAAGCTAGAAGACTAAATATAAATCTAGACAAACCGTCTTCAAAAGCTTCGATAGAATCTTCATGACTTCAAAGTTGGTTCAAAAGCTTCAACGAAGCTTTAGGCATATGAATACGTGCTTTGAGAAGTCTTGAGACGTCGCTTTGGATGTTCACGTGAATTTGGTGACGATCTCCATAACTGCGCTCACAAAGTGTTAGTTCACGATTTATTTATATTTGCTCATCATCCAAAACCAAATCCGGGGAGTCCAATACTCAACATTCTCCCCCTTTTTGGTGATGTCAAACCAACATAAATAATAATAAAAAATAATGATACAAATGTAAAATACTTACTCCCCCTGTATTGATGACACGTTAATTCCCAATTGAATAAATATAATACGCATCAAGCAGAAGTGAGAAATATAAAACATGATCCAAGTATTGAAATTTAGGATCGTAATCCATTTTTATATATCTTCACTATTCCTGAATCTAACATAATAAATTAGATTCATGGACAATAGAGTTAAATTTTCATTTTGCCCTTGTCATTATTACTATCTCTCCCCCTTTAGCATTATCCAAAAAGAGTGGGGGGCATACAATGACAACAACAAGGCTAAAGAAAAATCCAACATCGGGAGTCGAAGAATACGACGATGGTCCAAAAGATACCAAGAAACAAAAATACACGAAGAAAATCAAGGTGTACCAAATTGACCATTATCCAAAGGCGAAAAACGAAATCATCACAATACCAAATAAAATTCACTTATTGAGTAAAGGAACGTGCTCTCCAATCTCAACATTTTGGTTAAATTAGTGCATGGAGAACAATTCTATGTTTTCATATAAATAAATTCTTTTTAACCAAGGCATTATCGTCGGGGCGAAGAAATCGAACATTATGGACATTAAGACGAATATAAAATGTGCACAACGAAGTAAAAGAGAACAACGATGTATATATATATATATGAAGCATCATGAGTACAACCAAAAGATACATCGACTCCATAACATCAAAGGCACAAAGTACATTGACTACATCAAAAGGTCACATAGTATATCAACATCAAAATGTCACAATCCATCATCGACATCAACAACATCAACATACATCCAAAAATGATACAACATCAACATCAAACATCAACATATCCAAAAACATCAGAAAACACCACCAACCCTGTCCTAACCCAATACTCCCTCTAAAAGATGAATCATCCAATGAGCATCGAAGAGTCCTCAAAACAGACTCTCAAGAAGTAGTGGTAGGATCAGCAGTCTCCGTAGGTCCAGTCGAAGGAGTGGACTCAGGCTCTGCTGGGAGGAGTGGTGTGTCAACAGAAGGAATCGTCGGGGCAGGAGTGGAAACATCAACAGCATGCTTAACGGCAGAGGTACCAACAGGAACGTCAACAGGAGCAGATGTCACTGGAGCAGCAGTAGACTCATCCACTGGAGCAGAAGACACTGGAGCACCTGAAGAAGTGGCAGCTCCAACAACGGATGTGGTAGCAGCAGCAGGAGTGGCCTCAACGCCACGAGCAAGAGAATCAACGAGCTCATTGATCTCCTCTTCATCCATCTCCTCATCCTCAGAAACTGGAGGGACCTCAACACCAATAACACGAGCAATACGACACAGAATCTTCTCGGTACGAGCATACTGAGACTCGAGACGACGAACAGAACGAGCGAGATCATCAAGTGTGGTGGGAGGTCTAGGAGCAGCTGCTGCAGAAGATGTGCCCTGAGAAGCTGAAGGAGTCACATCTGCACGTGACGGAGTGCCGTAAGAGATTTCTTGACGGCCGTCGCGTTCAGGGGAGGACCAAGTGGACGCTCATCGTCAGGAGGCAAAGGCACGTGGAAGTGACAAAAAACCAAAGTCAACAGACAAGGATAAGGGAGATGCGCAGATTTCGCGGAATTACGAATACACTCGAAAGCGTCCATCTTATCGAGTATAATGCGAGCCCAATTAATCTCGCAACCCAAGAAACGAGCGTAAATCAACTTGAGGAAGGGCTGGGATGGCAGAGATGATGAGCCATACTTTGGAAGTAAGCACGACTTCAGGATAAGATTGAGCACCCAAGCATTCGGCTTAAATGACTTTGATGGGACACCAATGAAAGCAGGAGGGATCACATGGAAGATATCGGTGAGAACGGACTGATCCAAGGAAGAGATATCATCAACTGAAATATCAGACGGGAGGAGACCAGACGACGAACAACCAAGCTACTCCCCCAAGATTTCTGCCGTGAGGACTATAGGAGTCCCCAAGACAGTAGTCTCGATGGAGTGGGTCTCACCGTACTGTCCCCGGATACGGTTCGCATAGAAAAGTTTGACCAGGTGAGGATAGGGTCGAGGGTTCGCCTTAGGGTCAAAGCGAAGGTAGTCTAAGAGTCCACTATATGAAAGAAGATCTGCTAAGCCAAGGAAGTCGGAGAATTTAACGAAATGCTCCAATAACAGCGGGCAATGTTCGATACGCGTGTATGCCGCTAGACACAAAGGGTCATCGCGACATAGCGAGATATCGACACCACCAGCTGGCATCGGAGCCTTTCCCTTAGGCTTACGGGAGCTAGAACGAGGTGGAGGAGTGGGTTCCTTATGGCTAGGCTCATCCTCGGGTCTAAACTCAGTGTCAGAATCAGATGGTGTAGTGGGGGTATGGAGTATAGGCTTCCTAGACTGAGAACGTCTACTGGGTTTGGCGGTCGCCGTCCTCTGCTTCTTCAGAGGAGGCGAAGATGATGAAGGTTGGGTTGGTTTAGGGCGGCGTTTGGGTTTCGAAGGATCCCTAGGGTGTGGCTCAACAGTCATATGGGAAGGGCCAGAGGGAGTGATCAGTATTCTCGTCCTTGCCATAAGTGTGACAAAACGGGTGCAAACAACGCAAGAAACGAGATCAAACAACCTTAGAACTGAAACCCTAAAGCTGAAATGAAATTAGCTTGAAATCAAACCCTAGACAAGTGAAATCGACCTAGAACAAAGCCCTAGATGCAAGAGAGGAGAGGAGGGATACCCTAGGAGGCAGATCGACGGAGATCCACGGCCGAAGTTGGTCGGAGATCGACGAACGGCGGCGGAATCGACGGTGGAAGACGAAGGGGCTGATCGGGGGTCGGGGGTTTTAGCTGGAGAGAAACAAGAAGAAACTGACTAATTCGAAAAAGAGTCGATTAGAATAAGTATAAGTCGATCGGAATGCGAAAAGACATGACTGTCCCTGAGCACTTAGTCGGTCACAGTTCAAGCACTGACCGACTAGATGACGATCTAGTCGGTCGGTCAATGAGCTTGAACCGACTAAGTTGAAACAGCCGACAGACGAAAAATTTAGGGCTAGAGTTAGTCGGTCTAAGTTCAAGTACTGGCCGACTAGTTTTCATTCTAGTCGGTCGGTAAGTGAACGTGGACCGACTAAATGATGTCAGTAGCAAAGGAAAATTATAAGCTTGAGCTAGTCGGTTTGAGTTCATTAGCAGACCGACTAGATGTGCATCTAGTCGGTTGGTTGATGAACTGAGACCGACTAGATGAGTCTAAAAATAGATAAATGAGTTTTCTCCTAAATGCACTTGGACGAAACATCGTAAACCTCTCAAAAATCATCATACTACCCCATTAATCATCGAAAAACTTAAATACGACGTTCAAGAGTAAATTCGAGCATAAATTCCAAAAATTCACAAAACTTCCGAAAGAATCCAATAAGTCTAGCATGAACAAATATAGCGAAAAAGAATAGCATGCAAGATTTATTGAATAAAAATGAATCATATATCTCGGATTCACCCATAATCCCCAATTCTCGACGCAACCGCACAAAGGAGTCCTCCTTTAGGGGTTTTGTGAAAATATCGGCGATTTGCTTCTGGGTTTCAACGTACACTAATATGATGTCCTTTTAAGTAACATGATCATCTAAGAAATGGTGTCGGACATCTATGTGTTTAGAACGGGAATGGTGCACCGGATTCATGGAAAGACAAATGGCACTTTGGTTGTCCACCATGATAGGGCTAGTATCACAATGTATACCAAAATCCTTAAGTGTGTGTCTCATCCAAAGAACCTGGGCACATGCAGCACCGGTGGTAATGTATTCCGCCTCAGTGGTTGAAAGTGATACGGAATTTTGCTTCTTGGAAAACCAAGAGACAAGAGAATTTCCTATAAAATGACAAGTGCCACTAGTACTCTTCCTGTCGGATTTGCATCCCGCATAATCAGCGTCACTATATGAGACTAACTCATACGTGCTAGATTTTGGATAAAGTAATCCAAAGTCTAAAGTGTAACTTAAATAGCGAAAAATACGTTTTATCGCTACTAAGTGAGAATCCTTAGGTTGAGACTGATAACGAGCACAAATACATACGACAAACATAATATCGGGCCTACTCGCGGTAAGATAAAGTAAACTACCTATCATACCTCGATATAGACGAATGTCTACATCTTTTCCGCCCGTATCTTTATCAAGATGCATAGTAGTGCTCATTGGAGTCTTTTTCCCGGAGGCACTCTCCATTCCAAATCGCTTTAGCAACTCTACCGTGTACTTCGTTTGGTGGATGAAGATTCCATCGTTCATTTGGAGAATTTGGAGACCTAAGAAATATTTGAGCTCACCCATGTGGCTCATCTCAAATTGTTCCTTCATAACATTAGAAAACTCTTCGCAAAGAGCAAAGTTAGTAGCACCGAAAATGATATCATCAATATAAATTTGAACTAAAAGTATATCATTATTCGAATGCTTAACAAAAAGTGTAGAATCAGCTTCTCCCATTTTAAAATTCAAATCCAAAAGAAAATTCTTTAGGCGATCATACCAAGCTCGAGGAGCTTGTCTCAAACCGTAAAGTGCTTTCTTTAGTTTAAAAACATGATTTGGAAATTTTTCATTAATAAAGCCCGGAGGTTGAGAAACATAAACTTCCTCAACGACATCTCCGTTTAAAAATGCACTTTTTACATCCATTTGAAATAGTTTGAAATTTTTATGGCATACAAAAGATAACAATAATCTAATAGATTCTAATCTAGCTACCGGAGCGAAGGATTCTTCGAAATCGATACCTTCCTCTTGTCGATAGCCTTGAGCTACTAACCGAGCCTTGTTCCGGACGACGATTTGGTTCTCGTCGGTTTTGTTCTTGAAGATCCACTTCGTTCCTATAACGGTGTGGTTCTTCGAAGGCAATGGAACAAGCTCCCATACCTCATTCCTCTCGAATTGAATGAGTTCCTCCTCCTAGGCAAGGATCCAAGCACTATCTTCGCACGCTTCATTTATATTCTTTGGCTCAATTGAAGAGACAAAGGCACAATTGGCGAAGTGGTGGACTTGCGATCTCGTCTTGACTCTATCATGAATATTGCCAATGACTTGCTCATGGGGATGATCATTGGCCGTATGAAGCCGTTTTGGAATTCCCTGATCACTAGGAACATTCTCAACAACCTCATTAGTCGGGTTAGTATCAATAGAATCAATAGAATCAGAAGACTTAGAATTATCAATAGGATCACATAAAACATCCATTGAATCATCATCATTTGAAATTCTAGAAGGAATAAAATTTTCATTAAAAGAGACATGTAGTGATTCCTCGATCGTCGAGGATCTTTTATTGTATATCCGGCAGGCTTTGCTACGTGAGGAATACCCAACAAATATCCCCTCATCCGATCTCGGATCAAACTTGTCCAAATTTTCATAAGTGTTTTTAATAAAACATTTCGCACCAAAAACACGAAAATGTTTAACTTGAGGTAATCTACCAAACAACAATTCATAACAAGTTTGTTTGGTGCCGGGCCTCAAAAGTATTCTATTAAACACATATCAAGCGGTGTGTACCGCTTCCGCCCAAAATTGATGGCCAAGTTGGCTATCATCGAGCATTGTGCGAGCACACTCCACACGCGTTCTATTCTTTCTCTCAACAACACCATTTTGAGGGGGTGCGCGAGGGAAGGAAAACGTGTGTGTAATTCTAAGATCATCACAAAAATTTGAGAAAGACTCATTCTCAAATTCACCTCCATGATCACTACGAATAGTGACAATGGTGGTTCCGATGAGATTTTGTACTTTCTTCACAAATGTTGTGAAGTTTTCAAAAGCTTCATTTTTATTACATAAGAAAAATACCCATGTAAATCTCGAAAAATCATCTACGATGACAAGCCCATATCTAGCATTTCCTAAAGAAGCAACTCTCGTTGGCCCAAATAAATCTAGATGTAAAAGCTCTAGAGGCCGTTTAGTAGAAATGCTTTTCTTAGGTTTAAATGAAGATTTATGAAGCTTGCCTCGTTGACATGAGTCACAAAAACTTTTCTTTTCAAATACAAGCTTAGAAAAACCTTTAATGGAATTTAATTTTGAAAGCTTAAAAAGTGTTCCAAAGTTCACATGACCAAAGCGTCGATGCCATAAGTGTTGTTCACTTGTGTTGGTAACGAGACATTGTTCATATGACTTAGGAAGATCCAAAATATAAATATCTTTATGGCGTGTGCCGGAAAATAATAAATCATTATTAACATTACTAAAAATGTGACACAATCCTTTCGCAAAGCTAACTTTGTAACCTTTGTCACAAAGTTGGCTTATTGAAATAAGATTGTGGTTTAAACCATTAACAAGATAGACATCACTAATTAAGGGTTTAGATGGGTTACCCACTTTACCAATACCGACGATGGTTCCGCTCTCGTTGCCTCCAAAGATTACCCGGTTCCCATTAGAAATGGGCACCACTCCGGAAAGCAATTGAGCATCGCCCGTCATGTGTTTTGAACACCCGCTATCGAGTATCCACCCATCCTTGGAGCCAAATTTGACTTTGTTGCTCCGTTTGTTTTTCTTGAGTACCTAAAGATGATTATATCATTTCATGGTACCCAAGGTCATTGGGTCCTCAAAGGTTAGACCTTTGGAAGCCAAGTCCAATTGGAATTAGACTTCCCAATATAATTAATATTATCCACTACATTCAAAAAATAATCATTCATGTAGATTTGTTTTTCATCCATACTTGTGTCCTTTGGGCTCCAAATTGAGAATATTTTGGGAGCCTTAATCCTATTGGGAGCATGCATGCTTTGTTGATTTCTACGTGATGCATGTCGTGGATAGGTAAAAGGAGCATGATGAAATGGTGCATATGGATAATTATTCATATGACGATGTGGGTGAACATATGCATGTGAGGGAACGCGTGCGTGAGGGTGTCTCACATGTTTTGCACGTTCCCGTGAATGTGTAGCATAGAAATCATCATATGAGTGAGCCGGTGGAGTAGGACGTGTGTTCCTACGTGGCATAGTATTGGTGTACATGTAGGCATGGCCCTTCTTTGGAGGTCCATCCAAAGTGGGTTTCTTTCCGAAAGAGGGTGTGGACGAGGTGGAAGCACCATTGGTAGATGAACTACCAAAGAGTGTTTGCTACCACTCGTCGAAGCATCGAAAGTTGGCCTAACAAAAGTAGTGGCCGATTTGGATGAAGTTCCCATCGTATACCCCAAGCCAATGTGGTGATTGGCCGGAAGTAAGTCACTTAGGATTTTATCCAAATGTTTCTTACCTTTATTGAATTTATTAATTCGGCCTAATGTGTTCTCATATTTCTCGGTGAGAGAACGCATAGAAGCATCTAAAGTGGATACTTGCGATATGAGCACATAAACATGAGATTTAAGATTCTCATTCTCAATACTCAAAGTCGAGTTTTGAGAAGTCAAATCCGCTATCTTGTGTTCCTCCGGATCCTCAATGCTAACATGTTCAAGTTGAGTCTTGAGATTAACAATCTCATTCTTCAACCCTTCAACAACGGTGTCGTTGTTGGTGATGATAGTTTTAGGTGAGGTTTGGATGCTAACTAGCTCATCTTTAGTCTTATTATATCGTTCAACTAATTTAGCATATCTATTCCATATTTGCTCATTAGCTAGTCTAAGGTCATCCATAGTTACCTCATCGCTTTCATCCTCACTATCATCGGAGGCGGGTTCTTGAACATTTTCCTCGTTAGCCATGAAACATACGTGCGCTTGCTCCACTTTCACATCATCCGACTCCCCGCTTGAAGAGTCATCTTCGAAATCGGTGAAACCGACAAATCCTTTCTTGTAGCCTTTCTTATACTTCTTTGATTTGTCGTACTTCGGCGCCTTCCACTTTTCCTTTTGCTTGTTTTGTGGACAATCCGCTTTGATGTGTCCTGGCTTATTGCATTTAAAGCACAAAGGAGGAGAGGCGTTAGTAGAAGTAAATTTAGATTTGCCTTTGAAGTTACCTTTTCGGAAGAAGCGATTGAACTTCTTTGCCATGAGGGCAATGGATTCCATGTCCATTTCGTCTTTCGAGTCCTCGTCATCGGTAGAGGTGGATGGAGCCGCCTTGAACGCAATCGCCTTTTTCTTAGGCGCGTCTTGGTTCAAGTAAGACTTCATCTTCTCTTGTAACTTCACCTTGCTATCCTTGCGTACCTCGTATGACATTAAAGTACCCATTAATTGAACCACGGTATACTTGTTCATATCGTTACCTTCCTCGATGGCGAAGGTACGCTTTTCCCAACTAGAGGGAAGTCCTTCGATAAGCTTCAAACATTTCTCCTTTTGGGTGTAGGATTTGCCGAGAGCCTCTAACTCGTTTATGATGTCGACGAAGCAAGCATAATACTCCTTCATCTTCTCACCCTGTAGCATATGAAATATCTCGTAATCTTTATTAACTACAACGAGTTTAGAGTCTCTTACCCTACTCGTCCCTTCATGTAAGATGAGGAGGGAGTTCCAAATTTGATATGCACTCTTACATGTGCATATCTTATTGAAGTCCTCGGGCTCCAATGCGCATTGCAAGGTGTTCATTGCCTTGGCATTGCTTACCTCCGCGGTGACCTCCGCGGGAGTCCATTTCTCGAAATCTTCTTCGGCGGGCTCGACATACTCCTTCATTGTGGTCCTCCATAATGAAGCACTCCGGAGGAAAGTTTCCATCCGGCATTTCCAGTACCCGTAGTTGGTACCGTTGAAGAATGGAGGCCTCGTTGAGGAATGTCCTTCCATTACCGAAGAAGCTCCTTCACGGTTCTTGAAGGTGCTATAATCCGAAGGTGGACGCACGGTCTTGTTGTCGTTGGCAGACATAGTTTAGTATCTGGCTCTGATACCAAATGTAATGCCATGAAAGCTACTGCACAAGTACTAGAGGGGGGTGAATAGTACTTTAAAAATAACAAGGAGTATAATTCCTAATTATCGTGCAAACTACTACCAACAAATGCGGAAGCTAAAAATGACAACAACAAATATTCAATGCTAACAATTGATATGATGGGTTCGGATCCACCCACGTCTCCCCGACTTGTACCCGGTGATCCTAGTCCCAGAACACCCGGATCCCCTCCGGATACTTAGGTTAGAAACCCTAACCCAAGATTTCCACTATGAATACCTTGTGAAAAACCTTCACAAGATCAAATCATACAATCAATAGCAATAGTGAATCTCACAACCCGGGATCACAACCTTCTCTCACAACCGAGAGAATCAATAGCAATAAAAGAGTTTATATGAAATAAACAACAACTTACCACAAACCCTATACCTTGAGTATTCTTACCAAATTAGGGCAAGGAGGGATTTGAGGAATGAGAAGTCACCAAGACCTAGCACCACCAATATGAGCAGCAATGGGTGCCTAGGAATGAATAGGAGACTTGAATCAAGCAATAGCTTGGATGGCTCAACAAGAACAAGGTTCTCTCAAGATGGATTCTAGATCTCAAATGAGGGAGAGAATGATTTCTTGTGAGGAAGAGAGCTTTGAAAATGAGTTTTAATCTCTAACTCTTTCAATCTGAATAAGTCTCTCAATAGCAGCTCTCTCCTTGAGAGAAATGACCAAGCTTCGTATTTATAGGGTCCCACAAAATCGAGCTAGGTCATCTCCCAACGGTTGGAAATCTGGGGCAATTAGCCGGTCAAAGAATAACCACAGACCGACTAGTTCATCAACTAGTCGGTCGGTGAAACAACATGAACCGACTAAAGGATGAACAGTGAAAAGATGAAATTTCAGACCTAGATAACTAGTCGGTCCAAGAAGACTTTCCGACCGACTAGTTCATCAACTAGTCGGTCAGTCAGTTAACTTAGACCGACTAAGAGTCAAAAACTATTAGTCTGAATACAACTTGATTTAGTCGGTCCAAGAACAAATGTTGACCGACTAGATCATCAACTAGTCGGTCACTAAATGTTCTTAGACCGACTAACGATAAACAGTAACTCAGGTGAAAAATTGGCATGTACAGTAAAGCTCAACTAGTCGGTCTAAGAAGCATCACTGACCGACTAGTTCACCAACTAGTCGGTCTGTGAGTCAACTAAGACCGACTAACTGTAAACAGTAAAGAGCTTAGAATTTGGGAGACAAACTAGTCGGTCCAAGAAGCTTTTCCGACCGACTAGATCACCATCTAGTCGGTTGGTTCTTCTTCTTGAACCAACTAACATGCACAAGAAGTCCCGATTCGAAGCGCGATGCTTCGGAAAAGTTTGAATGGACTTCTACTAAGATCCTAGCTCTAAGATAGGAGCGATATGAAGATCAAATGATAATACCTACTCAAGGCTTAACATTCTAAAGAACAAAGCTAGAAGACTAAATATAAATCTAGACAAACCGTCTTCAAAAGCTTCGATCGAATCTTCATGACTTCAAAGTTGGTCCAAAAGCTTCAACGAAGCTTTAGGCATATGAATACGTGCTTTGAGAAGTCTTGAGACGTCGCTTTGGATGTTCACGTGAATTTGGCGACGATCTCCATAACTGCGCTCACAAAGTGTTAGTTCACAATTTATTTATGTTTGCTCATCATCCAAAACCAAATCCGGGGAGTCCAATACTCAACAAGCTTCTCCTCGCCACTCATAACATGTACCCTCTGGCACTGCCCCCATACCAGAAGCTCACAATGCCTCTTCTATTGCCAAAAAGAAGAGAGACAATAAACGAAAAGAAAGACCACAGAAAGGGGGACAGAACAAAAAGGCTAGGGGACAAGTCCAGCAGCGAAAAAATGAAAGTAAGCGGAAGTTCACCTGGCGCAGAAATGACAACATTAGAAATGATGCACTCCCACCCAAGAGGGAATGGGAAGACCAATGCAATAGTTATTGCATGAAAAGTCACTTGTCCAGAGTGTGCCGAACTCCGCAGCATATCTAGGATTTGTATAAAGAAAACAAGAAATATAAACCTGAAACAAACCTGATGACTTCTGATGCTCCAGTCAAGTTTACGGCTGACCACTTCGAACATGATGACCTGCTTAATTAGCATTCTATTTTTATCTTAGCAAATTGTTTAGAACATTTCATGTTATGAGAGCATTTAAATTACGTAATTTGCTTTGAATGAAAATGTTTATCTGAAAATGCATGTGCCTATATGATTCATCTTTTAATAGCTGAACTGCTCTCATGACTGATTAGTAGACAATAAACACATACGATCTTTCAATACAAAGCCCGACATCAGGGCCATATTGAAGATCTAGGGAACGCAACACGGTTGCCCCAAAATGAAACCGAAACAAAAATAAAGGATGCACTAATCTCTCCGAATTCCAAAAGAAACTTTCCAAGTTTCAAGGACATCCGTTTCAACGGATTCCATTTGTAAACATCAAATGTAAATGAAAAAAATTACTGTATGTAACGTCTCAAGAAAAAGGAGTAAAATCCATACTTGAACATTTTGAGAGCCTTACAGGCCTTTACCATACAAAGATTCGGAGAAAGGTAGCGGAATTAAACGGAGCACCTGAAGTGCCCGACATCAGCCAAGTTTTTACTCTGGCATGATAGACCTGGCCACCCTAGATCAGTGATGATGCACCGTATCTTATCCTATGTGTATGACTTGAAGAACCAGAAGATTCTTTAGAAGGGAGAATTCCCTCGCATCCCTTGCTATAAGGGAAAAACTAGTTACAAGGCCATCTCTACGAAAAGTTGAAAAAGAATCTCCACGCTTCCTCAAAAAAAAAATATAAGGAGATAGATGTGGACAAATTCCACCACCTTACTTCATTGTACTGATAAATGCATCATCAGAATATTCGTATGTGTGTCTACTACAGACCCACACCTTAGCTTTTCCAAAGTTATTGGCACAAAAATAAAAATGTTGCGGGCACATTTTCCGGACAATCAAATAGAGAAAATAAGTCTGGCTAATGTTGGAAAATATACCTCCCGGTCATTTCAAGAGTACTGTCAAGCAACGGGAATAGAAAAAGAACATACAATGCCGCATGTTCATACCCAAAATGAGTCGGCAGCGTCACTGATAAGTAGACTCCACTGGATTGAACGTCCATTAAATCCCGATTACCAATGGATGCATGGGGACATGCAAACTCTGCATGCTACATCGTAAATAAAAGACACTCTTGAGGTCAGAGTCTCCAATGCAACTTGCATATGGAATGCCACCGAACATTTCTCATCTGAGAATCTTCGGTCGCACAGCTTAAATCACCATTTGCACCACCACAGAGGACCAAAACTGTCCTCAACGTCACCTAGGTATCCATGTAGGGTTTGACTCACCCTTACTTATAAGATACCTAGAACCCCAAACGGGGGACACATTTAAGGCACATCTTGAAGACAGTGATTTCGATGAGACGAGTTTCCCCAAAATAGGCCCAGATACTGGAAAATCTGGCAAGAAGAAAATTATAATGTGGGATACAAAAAGCTTGACCCACTATGATTCGGTAACAATAACAAATGTGAAGATGCGATCCTGAAGATCCTCCACAGAGCAATATTCACCACTTACCGAACTCATTATTGACAACCAGAAGATTGTCAGATCACACATCCCTGCTGCAAAAACTCCAGCTAGGATTGACATCCCCGAGAATGGATGCAATCCACCAGCAACAGAAGTGGCTGATCCTCAACAGAAAAGAGGCAGACCACCAGGCTCCAAGGACAAAAACTCCTAGAGACCTTAAACAATACTACCACAGGACAATGAACTCATGTCCACACCCTCACCCTTCCCGGAATCCACTGCAGAGGAACTGTCGGGAAAAACTGAAACTGAAAGTAAATGTTGTACGTACTGGGGAGGTGTTGGACAGATAGAACATAAATTGTCGACAATGTATTCACGTATCATATTGCCATATACATCGTAAAAGCGATGATGTTTATAAATTATCGTTCCATACTCCGTTGCTAGAATGCAAACGTAGAGACTGGCCAAATATGGAACGAGGCAATAAAAGATGAGCTGGACTCACTTATGAAACGTGAAATGTTCGGACCTGAAGTCCAGACACCAAAAGGTGTAAAACCTGTAGATAAAATAAAGTATTGCACACATAAGAAAAATAAATACAAAATCATATGCTATAAGGTACAACCTATAGCCCAAGGAAAATTTCGCTGAAACTAGGGACCGAACAAATAAAAATGTGCATGACTCATAAATGACGCATCAGTCTCCCTAAGTTATCAAAAGCGAATACCATACGATTTGTCAAAGGAAATTTTGGATATGCTGTTATTGGATGTTATGACTGATGGAAGTTGAATTCTGATGGAAATTGAATTCCACCCCAAGTGATTTTGATGATGAGCACACCAAATGAAGCTTAGTGTACTAACTACACTACGATTAAGTGTGCATGTTGTGTAACAGCTGAAAAGCTTTATGCATACTTAAAGAAGCGCAATCTACGCTCAAAGACAAGGATGAACGTTGCTAAGATCAATGATGAAGCTCAAAGCTCAAATGGAACAAGAAGCTCAAGTGATAGCTTACATCTACTCCATCAGTTGATCAAGCTTCTGAAGACGTGTCCTAGTCTATAGTGAGTGTGTTGTGTCTTTCTTAGGGTAATGTTAAAGCCAATCGTATAGACAAACACAAACACACAAATGATTTCAAAAATGTTTTAAAATATCTTTTAAATCATTTTCAAAAAGATATTGAGAGTTTTTATAGTCGTTTTATATTTCTGTAGTGAAACTCCACTACACCCTGGAGTTAACTACTTAATTGACTAGCTGTGGTTCAGAAGAAACTCCTCTGGGAGTCGACTACCAAAGGTAGGGAGTCGACTACCAGCTGAGAATCAAGTTCTCCTGAAACACACCGGGAGTCGACTACCACTCCTAGGGAGTCGACTACCAGCTGTCGAAGTTTGACGTTTTGATTTGATTTTTGACATATCTTTGATTGATTTTTTCCCATGATTTCCGGGACAAAAGTCAAAGGAATTTGAAATTCGAATTCTCAGATTTCTCCTATAAATAGAGGACCATTTTCATTGAGAAATCACAACTATTGAAATCAAATTCTCTTGTGCAAAACGCTCTCAAAATTCTCAGCTCTCATTCTCTCTTAGCCAAATCTGTTTTTACTCTTGATCTTGCAATTTCTTTTGTTATTATTTTCTGAAGATCATAATTTTATTTAGCTATCGGTTTTTCAAATCCTTATTATTATTCTCGAAGTTTTATTTAAAGGATTTTTTGAAAACCATTCGATCTTGATCACAAAGACTTTATTCGTATCTTTGTGTGATCTAGAATCTTATTCTATCAAGCCACTACGCACGTAATTGTCTATTACTATTGGCTATAGAATTTAGGTGTAAGTCCAATCTCCACCAATCTATTGTGGTGAATTGGATATTATTTTATTTTGTGATTACCCTTTAAGGGTATTGTTGTTGGAAACCCTAGACAAGTCTAGGTGTTGCGGTTGGAAATCCTGGTCAAGACTTGGTTGTTGAAAATCCTAACAAGTGAAGTTAGGTGCTTGTATTTGCCAAGGCAGATAATGGAAATCTCGTACCGGATTGGTCGGGGATTGGACGCACCCAAGTTGTAGGAAACCAGGATAAAAATCCTTGTGTCTATGTTTGCTTATCTCTGATTGTTTATCTTTGCAAGTCTTTCTTATTTAGCTTATAATTTTCTTTGCTTAACATTCTTGTAACTCTCTGATAATATACTGCAAAGATCAATTTTGTATTTATACTTCTGTGCAAATCTTATATATCTTCATTAAGTGCTTAATTATCTGAGTTGTGCTTAATTTCTCTCTGGGAGTCGACTACTGTTTATAGGGAGTCGACTACCAGAAGACTTTCATCTCTGATTTGATTTGAAGATTTATTGAGTTGATTAAGAACCAAGCGTAGATCACTCTACTTGGTTTCTTAGGCAACATTAGAAGGTTTTGTTTTGTGTTGATTGGTTAAGAACGAAAAAGTTTTATCTTTATATAACACTATTCAACCTCCCCTTCTAGTGTTGTTTGCCATCCACAGGATCCAACACTTGGTATCAGAGCGATGCTATAAAAGTGATGGCGTCAACATCATTTCATTCTGAAGGACTGAATACCATGCGACCACCACTGTTCAACGGAACTAACTACGCTAGCTGGAAGATCCGAATGAAGACTCACCTGGAGTCATTGGATATAGAAGCATGGACCGTTACTAAAGTCTCGTACATTGCACCCACCGACATTGAATTTGGGAAATGGTCAGCCGACGACAAGAAGAGAGCAAATCTTAATGCAAAGGCAATGAATGCACTATTTTGCGCCGTAACAGGAAATGAATTCAATCGAGTCTCCCAATGCGAGACAGCACACCAAATATGGCATACTCTTTAGGTAAGTCACGAAGGAACTGAAAAGGTAAAGGAATCCCGCATAAATGTTTTACACTCTAAATTCGAATCTTTTAAAATGGAAGAAGGAGAGAGTATCACCGATGTGAATACTCGTTTTACTAACATTACGAATGAGCTTGCAGGATTAGGAAAGAAACTTTTCGAATATGAGCATGTAATGAAGATATTACGATCTCTCCGACCCGAGTGGAAGGGAAAGACAACGGCTATTCGAGAAGCTCATAACGTAAAGGACCTTACCATCGAAGAACTAATGGAAAATCTCATGACATATGAGATTGAACTTGAAGAAGATAAGAATATCGAAGAAAAACCAAAGAAGAAGAATCTCGCGTTTAAAGCCCAAGAAGAAGATTTCGACTACACGGACAAAGAAGGCCATATTGCCTTCATCTCAAAGAACTTCAAAGAGTTCATCACAAGTAAGTATGGTAAACGCTCTTTTAGACCTACTAACAGTATTATTTGTTTTGGTTACAATAAACCAGGGCACGTCAAAAGAGATTGTCCATTGGAAAGAAACAATCGTGATTCCAGAGATCGTGGGAAGAACAGAGACAATAATGAGAAGAGAAACAATGGAAGAAACAAATTTCGACGACCAAAGAAGGAAGCTTACGCGGCCTTCGAACAGAGCGACGATTCCTCGTCCGATGAATCCTCAGCATAAGATAATAATGAAAGAAGAGAAACAGCACACATGCGCTTCATGGCTTCTACATCCTCTAAGGTAAGTTCGCATCATAATTCATTTAGTGATAATGATTCATCATCAGGCGATGATGAAGACATGGACTATAGGGAGACATATAAGGAGCTATGCAAAATGCATGAGAAGCTCATAAAAGAACATAGAAGAACACTTAGAAACATTAAAAAGGATGCTAAAGAAAAGGAAGAAGTCATTAAGGAAAATAGTCTCCTTAAAGAAAAGAATGATTCTTTGCAAAAAGATAGTCTATCCGTAAATGAAAAAGTTGAGAATTTGAATAATCTTCTGGTATCTGTCAAAGATAAATACGAGGCTACGATGAAAATTATTGAAAATTTCAACAAAGGAAAAGTGAAGCTAGATAGTTTAATAAATAACCTAAAAGCCTCATCTAGCAAAACTGGACTCGGTTATGATTCACATCATACCAAGAAACGGGTTAAACATACTAGGATGCATCATTCTAACAAAAATCTTTTGAGCATCTGGATACCGAAGAACTTGTCCGATCAACAAAAGAAAAGGTACGCTACAAATTTTGTTCAACAAGTTCACTTAAGCAAAAACTATACTTTTTATGAAGGAACTAAACCACACTGTGTTTGGCTTCCTAAAAACTAATCCTCTGGACTCAAAAGCCAAAGAGTACCATAAACATTTATTTTTCAGGTACTCTAAAGAAACAAAGAGGAGGAAACAAGATCCAATGCTTGATAACTGGATCAGTATCAAAAGCGTTCTTTTGCGACTTAATCATTTTTTCTTTCTCAAAGTATATATGCTTAAATTTATTTAAATGAGTTAATATTTTTTATCTCTTTATATGATTATGAATGTTTGCGTTATATTTTTAAACATCACTTATTCAGAAAACGCACTCAGTCTTGGATCAAAACCCCTCGGGATGAGAAAACGACTTAACCTAGTAGGGAGTCGACTACCTACATGAGGGAGTCGACTACCAGCGCGTGTGCGGAATTCTGGGTTTGATTTTTTTCCTAACTTCTATTGGGTTCTATTGAGTTAATGGGTTCATATCCTAAAGACAACTTATACCCAATAAGCTAAACTCTATCCCAACCACTCATTTCTTGATCCACTGGCCCTCATTCTTCACCATCTTTCATCTCTTTTGTTAAAAACCCCAAAGTGAAACCCTAGGGTAGCAGACTACCCCAAATCTCCCCTCTCTTGAAAATTTCTCTTGGTGCTTGAGTTATTTGGAGCTCTCTCAACTCTTGATTTCATCTCTTTCTCAAGTTTACACAAGGTAAAAAATTTTCTCATCATCTTTACTTCATGTTTTCCTTGCATATCTAGTATTGTAAACTTTTGTTTTTACTCTATCTAGATGCCTCTCAAGGGAATACTTCCCAAGAAGAGGAAAGCTTCAATTGAATCTATATCTGAGAAAGAAACAATCTTGCCCTATCTGTTTAGGAGTACTACCTATGAACACTTTATCAAAATCTCTAAGAAACCTATTCTTCATGAGAGGTTTGTCAAACTTGATGATGTAGTTAACTATGGCATTGATAGCATTCTAGAATTTCAGAGCTTGGCCAACCTATTTTCTTCTGGAAACACTTATCTCTGCTATCCCAGACTTGTGCACCTATTTTATGCTAATATGGATTACGATCTTGCCAAAAGCCGATTTGTCACCAAAGTTCTTGACACAAAACTTGCCATAACAGTCAAATCCCTTGGAGAAGCCCTAGGCATCCCATACACTGGCATGTTACTTGATAAGATAGAGATGACTGATAGTAATATCTTGGAGAGAATGTATTTGCCGGGAAAGTATTTCCAAACTAAACTCCCTTGTAGCGATCTTCGCTATCCGGGAAGAATTCTCGCGAATATACTATCTTACAATATTACCCAAAAATCTAGCAGTCACTATATATTGTCTGAGAAGCAGGCCAAGTGTATCTATGCTATATTAGGGAACATCCGTGTCAATTGGGCCAAAGTCATTATGGACTCTATTCTT
Source organism: Scilla litardierei (assembly GCA_030789695.1). Lineage (NCBI taxonomy): Eukaryota > Viridiplantae > Streptophyta > Magnoliopsida > Asparagales > Asparagaceae > Scilla > Scilla litardierei. Next base: position 556,348,836 of record CM061142.1, read on the forward strand.
GCTTCAGCTTATTCAGATAGACCCTCATCCACTCTAGCACATGGACACTATCTCACTATCATGTTTATTAGCTATAATGTGCCTTTGGATAATGAAACCATAATTCTAGAACCGGCACACATATTTGATGTCCATGCCCTCGGAAGAATGAACCTACATCATGACCTTGATGAGAACATCCCCGAAGAAAAACTTGCTACTGAAGAAGGATCGTCATCCTCCAGGAGAGGTAAGAAAATTGTTGTTTCAGATTCTGATGAGGAAGAAGAAGGAGAAGAAGAAAAAGGAAGTGAAGAAGAAGGAGAAGAGGAGGAGACACCGGCATACATCATTGAACTTCAAGAGATGCTCTTGAAGAAAATTGGGAAGTTGAAGATATCACAAGAGAGAGGTTTTGAAGACCTCAACAAAAAGGTGGACGACCTCAAAGATTTCATAGCAAAGAGCAACAAAATGACGGAGGAGACGCTTGTCAAGATCCTTGATGAGATCAAGGAATTGAAAAAGAACGACGGTCATCCTTGATCTTTCAAACAATGGTTTTTAAAAAACAAACAATGATTTTAAAACTTATTGTCTGTAATAACTTTATGGTGTGATGCTTGCTACTACTTCATTCCTATGCCTATGAATGAACTTATCTATTTTGTTAAAACATTGGTTGATCATATGCTAATTTTTTTGCAGGAATAGTAATTGAATTCCCCTCCAAAAATTCTTGTTCATATGTTGTCATAATATGTCTTTAATTTGTTTTTGTTGATGACAAGGGGGAGAAGAATATGAAATGCAAAAATGAATATATGAATGTATTGTTTTTCTAACGGCTTCGATGCAGGGGGAGAACCGCATCAAAGCAGGGGGAGTAAGTGTATTTTCATATTTCAACTTACTTCATTTTTCATTTGGGTGTCATCATCAAAAAGGGGGAGAGGGATGGAAATTGAATTCTGATGGAAATTGAATTCCACCCCAAGTGATTTTGATGATGAGCACACCAAATGAAGCTTAGTGTACTAACTACACTACGATTAAGTGTGCAGGTTGTGCGACAGATGAAAAGTTTTATGCATACTCAAAGAAGCGCAATCTACGCTCAAAGACAAGGACGAAAGTTGCTAAGATCAATGATGAAGCTCAAAGCTCAAATGGAACAAGAAGCTCAAGTGATAGCTCACATCTACTCCATTAGTTGATCAAGCTTACGAAGACGTGTCCTAGTCTATATCGAGTGTGTTGTGTCTTTCTTAGGGTAATGTTAAAGCCAATCGTATAGACAAACACACACACACAAATGATTTCAAAAACGTTTTAAATTATCTTTTAAATCATTTTCAAAAAGATATTGAGAGTTTTTTTCTCGTCATTTTATATTTCCGTAGTGAAACTCCACTACACCCTGGAGTTAACTACTTAATTGACTAGCTGTGGTTCAGAAGAAACTTCTCTGGGAGTCGACTACCAAAGGTAGGGAGTCGACTACCAGCTGAGAATCAAGTTCTCCTGAAACACACCGGGAGTCGACTACCACTCCTAGGGAGTCGACTACCAGCTGTCGAAGTTTGACGTTTTGATTTGATTTTTGACATATCTTTGATTGATTTTTTCCCATGATTTCCGGGACAAAAGTCATAGGAATTTGAAATTTGAATTCTCAGATTTCTCCTATAAATAGAAGACCATTTTCGTTGAGAAATCACACCAACTATTGAAATAAAATTCTCTTGTGCAAAACGCTCTCAAAATTCTCAGCTCTCATTCTCTCTTAGCCAAATCTGTTTTTACTCTTGATCTTGCAATTTCTTTTGTTATTATTTTTTGAAGATCATAATTTTATTTGGCTATCGGTTTTTCAAATCCTTATTATTATTCTCGAATTTTTATTTAAAGGATTTTTTGAAAAACATTTGATCTAGATCACAAAGACTTTATTCGTATCTTTGTGTGATCTAGAATCTTATTCTATCAAGCCACTACGCACGTAATTGTCTATTACTATTGGCTATAGAATTTGGGTGTAAGTCCAATCTCCACCAATCTATTGTGGTGAATTGGATATCGTTTTATTTTGTGATTACCCTTTGGTGTAAGGGTATTGTTGTTGGAAATCCTAGACAAGTCTAGGTGTTTCGTTTGGAAATCCTAGTCAAGACTTGGTTGTTAGAAATCCTAACAAGTGAAGTTAGGTGCTTGTATTTGCCAAGGCAGATAGTGGAAATCTCGAACTGGATTGGTCGGGGACTGGACGTACCCAAGTTGTGGGGAACCAGGATAAAAATCCTTGTGTCTGCGTTTGCTTATCTGTGATTATTTATCTTTACAAGTCTTTCTTATTTAGCTTATAATTATTCTTTGCTTAACATTCTTGTAACTCTCTGATAATATACTACAAAGATCAATTTTGTATTTATACTTTGTGCAAACCTTAAATATCTTCATTTAGTGTTTAATTATTTGAGCTGTGCTTAATTTCCCTCCAGGAGTCGACTACTGTTCATAGGGAGTCGACTACCAGAAGACTTTCATCTCTGATTTGATTTTAAAGATTTATTGAGTTGATTAAGAACCAAGCGTAGATCACTCTACTTGGTTTCTTAGGCAACATTAGAAGGTTTTGTTTTATGTTGATTAGTTAAGAACGAAAAAGTTTTATCTTTATACAACATTATTCAACCCCCCTTCTAGTGTTGTTTGCCATCCACAGGATCCAACAGTGACGACATACCTTCGTGGATATCTTGGTAAAGATAATTCTCATATTTCCTTAAATGTCTGAATAGACTTCGGGACGTCTATTCTATTGAAGAAAAACAATAAGAACAATGTACAACTAAGAGAATCGATTGACAAATCAATGATTCCTACCGAGGGTTGTCTTTGCATTTGAGCAAAGAGCAGGATTTGAGATCATAGTTGTAAACAACGAAAATCTCATCGGATCTTCTGAAGAGAAAACCGAAACATCTGTTCAAGCCTGGCTTTTAAACATGAAATAAAAAGACCTAGGTAAATATAAAGTCATGGCTCATAGAATCCTATGTAATGCCCTACAAGCTACTGCACAAGTACTAGATGGAGGGTGAATAGTACTTTAAAAATAACGAGGAGTATAATTCCTAATTATCGTGCAAACAACTACCAAATCAATTTGCGGAAGCTTAAATTGAATGACAACAACAAAATTAACAATGCTAACAAAAGATGTTACTGGGTTCGGATCCACCCAAGTCTCCCCGACTTGTTCCCGGTGATCCTACGTCCCAACCACCCGGATCCCCTCCGGATACTTAGGTTAGAAACCCTAACCCAAGATTTCCACTATGATATCTTGTGAAAAAACCTTCACAAGATCAAATCATACATGCAATGGCAATAGTGAATCCCACAACCCGGTATCACAACCTTCTCTCACAACCGAGAGAATCAATAAGCAATATAAATGAGTTTATAATGAAATAAACAATCTTACCACAAAATCCTATACCTTGAGTTTTCTTACCAAATAGGTGCAAGGAGGGATTTGAGGAAGATGAAGTCACCAAGACCTAGCACCAGAGAAATGACCAGCAATGGGTGCCTAGGAGTGATTTGGAGACTTGAATCAAGCAAGAGCTTGAAGGGCTCACCAAGAACAAACTTCTCTCAAGATGGATTCTAGATCTAGAAAGTGAGAGAATGGATTTCTTATGAGGAAGAGAGCTTTGGAAATGAGTGAGAATGGCTATCTCTTTCAATCTCAATGAATCTCTTAATGGCAGCTCTTAACCCTAGAGAAATGACCTAGGTTCGTATTTATAGGGTCCCATAAAAACAAGTTAGGTCAAATCCCAACGGTTAGAAATCTGAGGCAACTAGTCGGTCAGAGAACAACCACTGACCGAATAGTTCATCAACTAGTCGGTCAATCAAACAACATGGACCGACTAAGTGAAGAACTGAGAAGTGATTGAATTTCAGACCTAGAAATCTAGTCGGTCCAAGAAGACTTTCTGACCGACTAGTTTCACAACTAGTCGGTCAGTCAGTGAACGTAGACCGACTAAGAGACAAAAACAAATAGTCTGAATACAAATTGACTTAGTCGGTCCAAGAACAAATGTTGACTGACTAGATTATCAACTAGTCGGTCACTAAACGTTCTTAGACCGACTAACGATAAACAGTAGCTTAGGAGAAAATTAGTATGAACAGTAAAGCTCAACTAGTTGGTCAAAGAAGCATCACTGACCGACTAGTTCACAAACTAGTCGGTCGGTGAGTCAACGTAGACCGACTAACTGTAAACAGTACTGAGCAAGAAAAGATTAACTCAAGTTAGTCGGTCCAAGAAGCTTTGCTGACCGACTAGATCACCATCTAGTCGGTCAGTACTTCTTCTTGTACCAACTAACATGCACAAACAAGTCCGAATTGAAGCGCGATGCTTCGAGGAAGTTAGAATGGACTTGTACTAAGATCCTAGAGCTACGATATGAGCGTTATGAAGATAGAATCGTAAGATATACTCAAGGCTTAACATTCTATAGATCGAAGCTAAAAGATTATAAATAAAACCTTAATGAACGGTCTTCGAGAGCTTCGATCAATTCTTCATGACTTCCAAAATGGTCCAAAAGCTTCAACGAAGCTTTAGGAAATGAATACAAGCTTTGAGAAGTCTTGAGATGTCGCTTTGAATGTTTCTCGTGAATTTGGCGACGATCTCCAATACTGCGCTCACAAATTGTTAGTTCATGAATTATTTATGTTTGCTCATCATCCAAAACCAAATCCGGGGAGTCCAATATTCAACATTCTCCCCCTTTTTGGTGATGACAAACCAACATAAATAATAATCAAAAAATAATGATTCAAATGTAAAATACTTACTCCCCCTGCATTGATGACACGTTAATTCCAAAATGAATATATATAAATTGCATCAATGAGACGAGTAAGATATATAACGAGAATCGATTTTTGAAATATCGGATTTTGAAAATCCTTATATATATCTTAACTCCCCCTCAATCTAACACATTAAATTAGATTCTTGGAAATTGAGTTAAATTTTCATTTGCCCTATTTATTATCATTATCTCTCCCCATTTGGCATTATCCCAAAAATGGGGGGCATACAACGACAACAACTAGGAAAAGGAAAATCCAACATCGGGAGTCGTAGATTTTGACGATGGACCTAATTGACACCAAGGGAAAAGTGAAGAAATCAAATCAAGGTGTGCCAAATTGTCCATTATCAACAAAAATAGAAAACTAAAATCATCAAAAATACCAAATATTAATTCATTTAATGAATAAAGGAATATACCCTCCAATATTCAATATTCTTGGTTAAATTTGTGCATGGAAAACAATTCTATACAATCATAGAAATATAATCTATTTAACCAAGTTGTTAAGCGACGAGCGACGATTTCACATATCATAGACATTGAATGAATATTAAATGTGCACGAAGAAGTAAAACAAAAAGAGCATCGATGTATATATATATATAAATATCAGGAGTTCATCCAAACATCACATCGAGTGCATCATATCAAGTGCAACATACCATCTATATAAACATCAAAAGGTACAACATCATCATCAGAACACCATCATCAACATCCAACAAAAAGTACAACACATACACCGACATCCAACATATCAAAACACATCAAAACAACACCCAAACTCCATCCCATCCTAACCTAAAACACTCTCAACAAGATGCATCATCCAAAGATCACAGGAGAGGTCTCGAAGCAGACGATCACGAGGAAGTGGCATGATCAGCAGTCTCCATGGGTCCAGTCGAGGGAGTGGACTCAGGCTCTGCTGGGAGGACAGGCGTGTCAACAGACGGGATCGTCGGGGCAGGAGTGGAAACAGCGACGACAGGCTCAACGGCTGGGGTATCGACAGGAACATCAGCAGGCAAATCACGAGCAGGGTCGTCAGCAGGAGCAGCAGCAGCATCAGAAGCCTGATCTACTGGTGCAGAAGTCTCTAGAGCACCGGAAGAGGTGCCAGCTCCAGGAGCAGAAGTGGTAGCAGCAGCAGCAGCAGTGGCCTCAGCGCCACGAGCAAGGGAGGTGACAAGCTCATCGATATCCTCATCATCCATCTCCTCATCCTCAAAAACAGGAGGAGGAAGCTGGACGCCCATCAAACTAGCCATACGGCAAACTACCTCCTCGGTATGAGCCAACCGAGACTCGTGCCGACGAAGTAACCAGACAACATCATCGAGTGTGGTGGGAGGTCGAGAAGCAGCAGCAGCAGAAGGAGTAGTGTCCTGAGACGCAGAAGGAGTCGTCCGCTGCACGTGACGGAGTGCCGCAAGAGATTTCTTTACGGCCGTCGCGTTCAGTGGAGGACCAAGAGGACGCTCATCGTCAGGAGGCAGAGGGACACGGAAATGACGGAAAACCAAGGTCAACAGACATGGGTACGGGATATGCGCAGATTTAGTGGTCTTGCGAATACACTCGAAAGAGTCCATCTTATCGAGTATAATGCGAGCCCAATTAATCTCGCTACCCATGAACAGAGCGTATATCAATTTCAGAAACGGCTGAGATGGAAGTGAAGAAGATCCATACTTGGGAAGAAGGCATGATTTCAAGATCAGGTTAATCACCCAAGCATTCGGCTTGAATGATTTGGAAGGGATGCCAATGAATGCAGGGGGGATAGCCTGGAAGATTTCAGCTAGGGTCGGCTGATCGAGGGTGGAGATATCGTCTACAGAGATATCAGACGGGAGGAGGCCACACGATGATCAACCTATCAACTCCCCCAAGATCTTTGCCGTGAGGACTATAGGAGTCCCCAAAACAGAAGTCTCGATGGAGTGAGACTCATCGTACTGACCCCAGACACGATTGGCGTAGAACAGCTTGACCAGGTGAGGATAGGGTCTAGGGTTCGCCTTAGGGTCGTAGCGAAGGTAGTCCAAAAGGCCACTATACGATAAAAGATCAGCAATGCCAAGAAAATCAGAAAACTGAACGTAATGCTCCAACAGCAGTGGGCAGTGCTCTATACGGTTGTAAGCCGCTAGACACTGAGGGTCGTTGCAACACAACGATATATCAACACCGTCGACTGGCATCGGACCTGTACCCTTAGCCTTACGGGTCTTAGGAGGAGGTGGAGGAGGGGGTGGAGTAGGTGCCTTCTCGGGATGTTCAGGAGTGTATTCTTCCTCGGAATCATCCTCGGAATCACTATCTGAACGCTCACCGGGAGGGGTAGGTGCACGGAACTTTTTGGGTTTGGGTTTGGGCTTGGAAGATTGGCCGGTAGTTTGGGCTTGGATGTCCTCTTTCTCTTCAACGGTGTTGAAGACGAAGAGGGGGGACGAGTGGTCTTAGCCCTACGCTTAGGAGGGGTCGAAGCGGTCGTGGCCTCTATGGACATGGGGGATGCCCCAGAAGAGGAAATCGGGATCCTCGTTCATGCCATGGTCACGGCACAACGAGTTCAATCAAGCGACGGGATAAGATCAAACAACTTAAATTCAAACCCTAGAATCAAACAACCTAAGCTCACAGCCCTAAGAGAATTTCGAAACCCTAGAGGTTGAAAGCAACCTAGGACAAACCCTAGGGATGAAAACGAGATCTAGGAAGGAGGGAGATACCTAGGGGAGAGGTCAACGGCGACGGATGGTCGGAAACGACGCCGGAGATCGATGGAAGACGAAGGGTCTCGAGCAGGGAGAGGGGTTTTTCGAGCTGGAGATATGAAGTAAACCGACTAAAAGAGGAAATAGTCGGATAGAATGAGAGTAAGTCGGTCGAGAATGCGAAAAGACGCGACTGCCCTAGAGTACTTAGTCGGTCACAGTTCAAGCACTGACCGACTAGATTACGATCTAGTCGGTCGGTCAATGAGGTTAAACCGACTAAGTCGAAACAGAGGCAAACAGAAAATTCTAGGGCAAGAGTTAGTCGGTCACAGTATAATCACTGACCGACTAGTTTTCAATCTAGTCGGTCGGTAAGAGAACTGTGACCGACTAAAAGAAGTCAATGACAAGGGAAAGTTCAAAGCATGAACTAGTCGGTCTGAGTTCACTAGCTGACCGACTTGATGTGCATCTAGTCGGTTGGCTGATGAACTGAAACCGACTAGAAGAGTCCAAAAGTTGATAAATGAGTTCTCTCCATAAAACACTTGGACGAAACATCAAAACTCTCTCATAAGTCATCTAAACTACCCCATAAAACATCGAAATCTCAAATACGACATTCAAATAAGAATTCGAGCAAAAATTCAAACATATCACATAAAATCCCCAAAAATTCAATAAATCTAGCATGAACGAAATATCGCGAAATATAATAGCATGCAAGATAATTGATTGAAACATGAATCCTATATCTCGGATTCACCCATAATCCCCAATTCTCGACGCAACCGCACAAAGGAGTCATCCTTTAGGGGTTTCGTGAAAATATCGGCGATTTGCTTTTGGGTTTCAACGTACACTAAAATGATGTCCTTTTTAGCAACATGATCATCTAAAAAATGGTGTCGGACATCTATGTGTTTAGATCGGGAATGGTGCACCGGATTCTTTGAAAGACAAATAGCACTTTGATTATCCACCATGATAGGGCTAGTATCATAATGAATACCAAAATCCTTCAGTGTGTGTCTCATCCAAAGAACCTGGGCACAAGCGGCACCGGCGGCAATGTATTCCGCCTCGGTGGTTGAAAGTGATACCGAATTTTGCTTCTTGGAAAACCAAGAGACAAGGGAATTTCCTAGAAAATGGCAAGTGCCACTAGTACTCTTCCTGTCGGATTTGCATCCCACATAATCAGCGTCACTATATGAGACTAACTCATATGTGCTAGACTTCGGATAAAGTAATCCAAAATCTAAAGTGTAACTTAGATAGCGAAAAATACGTTTAACCGCTACTAAGTAAGAATCCTTAGGCTGAGACTGATAACGAGCACAAATACAAACGGCAAACATAATATCGGGCCTACTTGCGGTCAGATAAAGTAAACTACCTATCATACCTCGATATAGACTAATATCTACATCTTTTCCGCCCATATCTTTATCAAGATGCGTTGTAGTGCTCATATGAGTCTTTTTCCCGGAGGCATTCTCCATTCCAAATCGCTTTAGCAACTCCACCGTGTATTTCGTTTGGTGGATGAAGATTGCATCGTTCAATTGGCGAATTTGGAGACCTAAGAAATATTTGAGTTCGCCCATGTGGCTCATCTCAAATTGTTCCTTCTTAACATTAGAAAACTCTTCGCAAAGAGTGAAGTTAGTAGCACCGAAAATGATATCATCAACATAAATTTGAACTAATAGAATATCATTATTCGCATGCTTAATAAAAAGTGTAGAGTCGGCTTCGCCCATTTTAAAATTCAAATCCAAAAGAAAATTCTTTAGGCGATCATACCAAGCTCGAGGAGCTTGTCCCAAACCATAAAGAGCTTTCTTTAGTTTAAAAACATGATTTGGAAATTTTTCATTTATGAAGCCCGGAGGTTGAGAAACGTAAACTTCCTCAACGACATCTCCGTTTAAAAATGCACTTTTAACATCCATTTGAAATAATTTAAAATTTTTATGGCATGCAAAAGACAATAGTAGTCTAATTGATTCTAATCTAGCTACCGGAGCGAAGGATTCTTCGAAATCGATACCTTCCTCTTGTCGATAGCCTTGAGCTACTAACCGAGCTTTGTTCCGGACGACGACTTGGTTTTCGTCGGTTTTGTTCTTGAAGATCCACTTTGTCCCTATGACGGTGTGGTTCTTCGATGGCAAAGGAACAAGCTCCCATACCTCATTCCTCTCAAATTGAATGAGTTCCTCCTCCATGGCAAGGATCCAGGCACTATCTTCGCACGCTTCAACTATATTCTTTGGCTCTATCGATGAGGCAACGGCACAATTGGCGAAGTGGTGGACTTGCGATCTCGTCTTGACTTTATCTTGAATATTACCAATGACTTGCTCATGGGGATGGTCACGAACGGTATGAAGCCGCTTGGGAATACCTTGATCACTAGGAACATTCTCAACAACTTCATTAGTCGGGTTAGTATCAATAGAATCTATTGAATCAATAGACTTAGAATTTTCAAACGAATCACATAAAACATCCATAGAATCATCATCATTTGAAATTCTAGAAGTAGTAAAATTCTCATTAAAAGAGACATGTAGTGATTCCTCGATCGTAGAGGATCTTTTGTTGTATATCCGGTAGGCTTTGCTACGTGAGGAATACCCAACAAATATCCCCTCATCCGATCTAGGATCAAACTTGTCCAAATCATCATATGTGATTTTAATAAAACATTTTGCGCCGAAAACATGAAAATGTTTAACTTGAGGCAATCTACCAAACAATAATTCATAGCAAGTTTGTTTGGTGCCGGGCCTCAAAAGTATTCTATTAAACACATAACAAGCGGTGTGTACCGCTTCCGCCCAAAATTGATAACCAAGTTGACTATCTTCGAGCATAGTGCGAGCACACTCCACAAGTGTTCTATTCTTCCTCTCAACAACACCATTTTGAGGAGGTGCGCGAGGGAAAGAAAACGTGTGAGTAATTCCAAGATCATCACAAAAATTTGAGAAAGACTCATTCTCAAATTCACCCCCATGATCACTACGAATAGTGACAATGGTGGTTCCGATGAGATTTTGTACTTTCTTCACAAATATTGTGAAGTTTTCAAAAGCTTCATTTTTATTACTTAAGAAAAATACCCATGTAAATCTAGAATAATCATCGACGATGACAAGTCCATATCTTGCATTTCCTAAGGAAGCAACTCTAGTTGGCCCAAATAAATCTAGATGCAATAGCTCTAGTGGCCGTTTAGTAGAAATGCTTTTCTTAGGTTTAAAAGAAGATTTAGGAAGCTTGCCACGTTGACACGAATCACAAAAACTTTTCTTTTCAAAAACGAGCTTCGGAAAACCTTTAATGGAATTTAATTTGGAAAGCTTATAAAGTGTTCCAAAGTTCACATGTTCAAAGCGTCGATGCCATAAGTGTTGTTCACTTGTGTTGGCAACGAGACATTGTTCATATGACTTAGGAAGATCCAAAATATAAATATCTTTATGACGTGTGCCGGAAAATAATAAATCATTATTATCATTTGAAATATGACACAATCCTTTCGCAAAGCTAACTTTGTAACCTTTGTCACAAAGTTGGCTTATTGAAATAAGATTATGATTTAAACCATTAACTAGATAAACATCACTAATTAAGGGTTTAGATGGGTTACCCACTTTACCAACACCGACGATGGTTCCGATCTCGTTGCCTCCAAAGACTACCCGGTTCCCATTAGCAATGGGCACCACTCCGGAAAGCAATTGAGCATCGCCCGTCATGTGTTTTGAACACCCGCTATCGAGTATCCAATTCCCCTTGGAGCTAAATTTAAATTTGTTGCTCCTTTTCTTTTTCTTTTTCTTGAGTACCTAAAGATAGAAAATTTCATATCATGGTACCCAAGGTCATTGGGTCCTCAAAGGTTAGACCTTTGGAAGCCAAGTCCAATTGGACTTAGACTTCCCCACATAATTTATACTATGCACAACATCCGAAAAATAAGCATTCATATACACTTGTTTTTCATCCATGCTTGTGTCCTTTGGGCTCCAAATAGTGAAAATCTTGGGAGCCCTCATCCTATTGGGTCCATGCATGCGACGTTGATTTCTACGTGATGCATGTCGTGGATAGGCATAAGGAACATGATGAAATGGTGCATGCGGATAGTTATTCATACGATGATGTGGGTGAACATATGCATGTGGAGGAACACGTGCGTGAGGGTGTCTTACATGGTGTGCACGTGCCCGTGAACGTGTAGCATAGAAATCATCATATGTGTGAGCCGGTGGAGTAGGACGTGTGTTCCTACGTGGCATGGTATTAGTGTACATGTAGGCATGCCCCTTCTTTGGAGGTCCACCCAAAGTGGGTTTCTTTCCGAAAGAGGGTGTGAATGAGGTGGAAGCACCATTGGTAGATGAACTACCAATAGAGTGTTTGCTCCCACTCGGTGAGGCATCGGAAGTTGGCCTAACAAAAGTAGTGACCGACTTGGATGAATTTCCCATCATATACCCCAAGCCAATGTGATGTTTGGCCGGAAGTAAGTCTTTTAGGATATTATCCAAATGGCCCTTACCCTTATTGAATTCATTGATTCGGCCTAATGTGTTCTCATATTTCTCGGTGAGAGAACGCAAAGAAGTATCCAAAGTGGATACTTGCGATGTGAGCACATATACACGAGATTTAAGACTGTCATTCTCAATACTCAAAGTCGAGTTTTGAGAAGTCAAATCCTCTATCCTATGTTCTTCCGTATCCTCAATGCTAACATGTTCAAGTTGAGTCTTGAGATTAACAATCTCATTCTTCAACTCTTCAACAACGGTGTCGTTGTTGGTGATGATAGTCTTAGGCGAGGTTTGAATGCTATCTAGGTCATCTTTTACTTTAGTATATCTATTTACTAATTTAGTGTATTTGGACCATAGTTGAGAGTTAGCATTCCTAAGATCATCCATAGTTACCTCATCGCCCTCGTTGTCGCTATCATCGGAGGAGGAAGATCCTTGATCATGCTCCTCTCTTGCCATGAAGCACGCGTGTGCTTGCTCCACCTTCTCATCATCCGACTCTCCGCTTGAGGAATCCTCGGAGTCGGTGAATGTTGCTCCGACAAGCCCCTTTTTGTACCCCTTTTTGTACTTCTTGGACTTGTCGAACTTCGGCGCCTTCCACTTCTCCTTTTGCTTGTTTTGAGGACAATCCGCTTTGATGTGTCCTGGCTTATTGCATTTAAAGCACAAAGGTGGAGAGGCGTTAGTAGAAGTAAATTTAGATTTTTGTTTGAAGTTACCCTTTCGGAAGAAGCGATTGAACTTCTTTGCCACGAGTGCAATGGATTCCATGTCCATTTCTTCTTCCGAGTCCTCATCATCGGTAGAGGTGGATGAAGCCGCCTTGAATGCAATCGCCTTTTTCTTAGGCACGTCTTGGTTCAAATAGGACTTCATCTTTTCTTGTAACTTCACATTGCTATCTTTGCGTACCTCGTATGACATCAAAGTACCCATCAATTGAACTACGGTATACTTATTCATGTCATTACCTTCCTCGATGGCGAAGGTACGTTTCTCCCAAGAAGAAGGAAGTCCTTCGATAAGTTTCGAACACTTCTCCTTTTGGGTGTAGGTTTTGCCGAGAGCTTCCAACTCGTTCATTATGTCGACGAAGCGAGCATAATACTCCTTCATCTTTTCTCCCTGTTCCATATGAAACAATTCGTAATCTCTATTGACTACCACGAGTTTAGAATCTCTTACCCGACTCGTTCCTTCATGCAAAATGAGGAGCGAATTCCAAATTTGATATGCACTCTTACATGTGCATATCTTATTAAAATCTTCGGGTTCCAATGCACATTGTAAAGCATTCATTGCTTTGGCATTTGCAATCTCCGCGTCGACCTCCGCGGTGGTCCACTTGTCGAAATCTTCTTCGGTGGGCACATTGTACTCCGACATGGTAATTCTCCACAAGGAGGCGCTCCGGAGGAACGTTTCCATCCGGCATTTCCAATATCCATAATTGACGCCGTTGAAGAATGGAGGCCTAGTCGAGGAATGTCCTTCCATGACCGAATACGCTCCTTCACGGTTCCTGAAGGATCCATAATCCACAGGTGGACGAACGGTCTTGTTGTCGTTGGCAGACATAGCTAAGTATCTGGCTCTGATACCAAATGTAATGCCCTACAAGCTACTGCACAAGTACTAGAGGGGGGGGGGGTGAATAGTACTTTAAAAATAACGAGGAGTATAATTCCTAATTATCGTGCAAACAATTACCAAATCAATTTGCGGAAGCTTAAATTGAATGACAACAACAAAATTAACAATGCTAACAAAAGATGTTAATGGGTTCGGATCCACCTAAGTCTCTCCGACTTGTTCCCGGTGATCCTACGTCCCAACCACCCGGATCCCCTCCGGATACTTAGGTTAGAAACCCTAACCCAAGATTTCCACTATGATATCTTGTGAAAAAACCTTCACAAGATCAAATCATACATGCAATGGCAATAGTGAATCCCACAACCCGGGATCACAACCTTCTCTCACAACCGAGAGAATCAATAAGCAATATAAATGAGTTTATAATGAAATAAACAATCTTGCCACAAAATCCTATACCTTGAGTCTTCTTACCAAATAGGTGTAAGGAGGGATTTGAGGAAGATGAAGTCACCAAGACCTAGCACCAGAGAAATGACCAGCAATGGGTGCCTAGGAGTGATTTGGAGACTTGAATCAAGCAAGAGCTTGAAGGGCTCACCAAGAACAAACTTCTCTCAAGATGGATTCTAGATCTAGAAAGTGAAAGAATGGATTTCTTGTGAGGAAGAGAGCTTTGGAAATGAGTGAGAATGGCTATCTCTTTCAATCTCAATGAATCTCTTAATGACAGCTCTTAACCCTAGAGAAATGACCTAGGTTCGTATTTATAGGGTCCCATAAAAACGAGTTAGGTCAAATCCCAACGGTTAGAAATCTGAGGCAACTAGTCGGTCAGAGAATAACTACTGACCGACTAGTTCATCAACTAGTCGGTCAGTCAAACAACATGGACCGACTAAGTGAAGAACTGAGAAGTGATTCAATTTCAGACCTAGAAATCTAGTCGGTCCAAGAAGACTTTCTGACCGACTAGTTTCACAACTAGTCGGTCAGTCAGTGAACGTAGACCGACTAAGAGGCAAAAACAAATAGTCTGAATACAAATTGACTTAGTCGGTCCAAGAACAAATGTTGACCGACTAGATTATCAACTAGTCGGTCACCAAACGTTCTTAGACCGACTAACGATAAACAGTAGCTTAGGAGAAAATTAGTATGAACAGTAAAGCTCAACTTGTCGGTCAAAGAAGCATCACTGACCGACTAGTTCACAAACTAGTCGGTCGGTGAGTCAACGTAGACCGACTAACTGTAAACAGTACTGAGCAAGAAAAGATTAACTCAAGTTAGTCGGTCCAAGAAGTTTTGCTGACCGACTAGATCACCATCTAGTCGGTCAGTACTTCTTCTTGTACCAACTAACATGCACAAACAAGTCCGAATTGAAGCGCGATGCTCCGAGGAAGTTAGAATGGACTTGTACTAAGATCCTAGAGCTACGATATGAGCGTTATGAAGATAGAATCGTAAGATATACTCAAGGCTTAACATTCTATAGATCGAAGCTAAAAGACTATAAATAAAACCTTAATGAACGGTCTTCGAGAGCTTCGATCAATTCTTCATGACTTCCAAAATGGTCCAAAAGCTTCAACGAAGCTTTAGGCAATGAATACGAGCTTTGAGAAGTCTTGAGATGTCGCTTTGAATGTTTCTCGTGAATTTGGCGACGATCTCCAATACTGCGCTCACAAATTGTTAGTTCATGAATTATTTATGTTTGCTCATCATCCAAAACCAAATCCGGGGAGTCCAATATTCAACATCCTGTTACATACGCCCAGAAGTGCGTTGGAGAAATTAAAAGGACCATTGTCATCCATAGTGCACCTATGGAAGTACACTCTATGAAAGTACAAAAAGACCCATTTCGATCGCTGGAAGACGGTGATGATATAACTGGTCCTAAAGCCCTTTATCTAAGTGCAATCAGGCACTCCTGGCTAACTGCGCGTGTTTCGATATAGCAGTTGCAGTAAACTCATTAGCCAGAGATAGTTGGCACCTAATAGGGCCATTAGACCGGAGTTAAGCTTTCTGCGCTTCCTCCAGGGTCAAAAGATTTGGACTTACATTATAAAGTATCATCCTCCAAGTTGATGCAATGCAGGTTACATGTCCGATCCCTATACTGAGAAATCACAGACTAGGTTCCCACGGTGGGATGGCCATCTACTGCAGATCTGCAAAACAACTTATGAAGGCAACATCATCCTATCATTCTGAGATCCTCACCATTCCAGAATCACATCAATGGTGTATTCGATGGCGCCTGGTGGTATATCACATCCCAGTGACGACTGGAATAAAGGCCAGTATTGTGGAGCTGACCACCACATCAGAGGCGACGTAACATAGCACACCTCTCCAGAGTTTCTGGATTCAGCAGCTGCTTAATGGTGATAATATTTGTAATCTGTGTATATTTTCGGAATGTTGTAAATAGCAGTGATGAGATAAGCCTAAGAGATATGAAAGCCTAAGAGCTTTTACAGATCAGGGAGGAGTAGAGAAAATTTGTACTCTTTTCCCTTAGCTATGGTTTTTCCCACTGGGTTTTTCATAGCCAAAGGTTTTAACGAGGCAAATCACATCAACATTGAATCCTGAAGTATCCATCCCTTTGTGACGCTCAGAATCCAGAAGTATTCACGAGCAGTGTTACTTGTACAAATCAGGTGGAGTTAAAAAGCGTTTGTACTCTTTTCCCTTAACTATAGGTTCTCCCACATGGTTTTCCATAGCTAAAGGTTTTAACGAGGCAAACATCACCAACTCGGGATCCTTAAGTATCCACCCCATGTGAGACTCCTGTTACGCTCAGAATCCTGGAGCATCCATGAGTAGAGTCCACGCCTATGACCGGATAATGGGGAGTGTTGTGAATGGAAATACCAGAGTCGGGTAGGATTGCGGGTATCTTAGAGATATGCCCATATCTATGTATCCTATCTTTCTACTCTCCTATACTGCCTATAAATAAAGGGCTGGGGGTTCCTCCCCAAGTAATTGATTCATAACAGTTCATTTTTATAGTGTATTTTAATCGTTGAATTTTTGATTAATTTTATACTAATTGATCGATATGCTAGTACCATACCTGATTAGCCACAATTATGGCCAAATTATACATTTTGGCACCGCAATTCGGAATCGATTGATTAGTTGAAAATGGGTTGTGAAATCTGAGTTTAGAAAAAAAAAACATAATTTTTTTATTTGTTTAGATGGAAAACAGGTTGAAAAATAGGAGTTGTCATGTGCTAATAAATGAGAGTAATGGATATCAGAACATCCACAAAAAATATTGTGATGGCCGATTTTCTTTGGATCGACATCTTTCATATCGATCTCTATGTCTTAGAATAAAAACATATCGATATTCAGATAGTCGATAATTCAATGTTATGAACAAGGGTGTTTAGCCAATGCAGTAACTAACAAAAGCTCCCGTGTCTTGGATTTATATATAAACCAATGAACAATGTAAGCCACGTTCAGAACTGAGGTACAGATTATGGCTTACTGGTAGATGATCAGAAAGACAAATTTTACAAGTCTAAATCGAACTTTTTTTCACCGAGCCGAGAAAGAACTTCCTTCTTGGCTAACCCAAGAACATATCATTGGGCCTTTCGTAATAAAATTACAATAAAAACATTAAAAATAATAAAACAAACATGTCAATGTTCAAATTAATACTCGGATTTATGGCATCCTGGTCATTAACTAAAGTGAAAGAAATTAGTACAGATATTATTTCTTTCACTAC
Organism: Scilla litardierei; assembly: GCA_030789695.1. NCBI lineage: Eukaryota > Viridiplantae > Streptophyta > Magnoliopsida > Asparagales > Asparagaceae > Scilla > Scilla litardierei. Next base: position 556,366,408 of record CM061142.1, read on the forward strand.
ACTCGTCACAATAACATCAAGCATAACAATTCACCAATTAATCCCATCACCCCTCAAAGCATTCTTAAATTTATTTCTTCATTTTCTTAAATGAGTTATCATCAAATTTGGATATTCTCAATTTTGCTCAAAGTATTCGGAAAGAAGTTCCTTTTTAATTAACAAATTCATTTGCCTTGTCAATTCTTCTCGAATTTTTATTCAGAGAACAAAATCAAACATTATACAACTCTTGACAGTAGAACAGAGGAAACAACATTTTTCTCAACCAATAAAACACACACAAACAACCATATTCAAAGATAAATTATTTTACAGAAGACAGTCAGGATCCATACCATACCAGGGACAAGGATCTCCAATAATACATAACAATAAAAACAAAAGACCAATACATAAGAAGGACCCGTTCAAGCAGTAATAAAATTTAAATAAGAACAAATAGGCACACTCTTGAATATAGCTTGCACGATCATTTAGAGGAGGCTACCCTCCCAACACCAGAACCTAACCTTATCTTACCCTTGGTACGAGTGATATAGTCATCCACCCTCTCATTGATCCCCTTCTTTGGCTTCTGCGCCTCGTCTTTTCCAGGTTGCTGCGGCTGCGGCACTGCACCGAGTGGCATCACCTCCGCCTTTGGTGGTGCCGGCGACGGAAGCTCCTTCTTCTCATGAGCCTTGGTCTTGTGATTGTGCTTCTCTTTTTGCTGAGGTGCAATTGGTTCTGGGAGCTTGGACTGAGGAATGTGGTGTGGATGGTGATCAGAGTGAGCCGCCAACGAGGAGCCTGCAGCAGCGGCAGCGTCGGCTTCATGCTGCCGGAAAGTGAGCCGGCGGAGCGGCTGGACGGTCGGCTGGAAGATACCGTAGAGCTTCTCACACATGCCCAATGGTCTGGAGTTTGCAGCGGCAGCTTGCTTGTTCTCCATTGAATGAGACATGAAAGGGAAAGGGAGAACAAGGTGGGATTTTATTGTGAGAGTACGAGCATTGAGGTTATGGGATATTTATTCTTGCATTTGGTTTTGTGACTAGTGCTGGAGTTTGAGACAGTGTGGAGACAAAGTGAAATGCTTTGCTTTGTCCTGATTCTTTTTGAATGGCTGGTAACAGAGGGAAAGTTCTCTTGTATTTATTTTATCTTCTTTGGGATCATATTCCCTTTTTGCTTTCACATGCCTTTTACACAACTAGAATGATATTTGGTTGTGTTGTTTAACTCCATCTTAGAGCTACTTCCTTAGACCTTCAAGTAACTGATTTCTCATGAATCATATCTGATTCATTTAAGATCAAATGAAAGATATGTGTCCATAATATTACACAAAAATAACTTTATGCAAGGTAAAGTTTTAGCATCTTTCACTGAACCAACTACCGAGTGAGGAGATGTAACGAAATAAGCAACATATGGGAATATCCTGAAACAGTCAGTTGGAATGCAACATTTTTCCGATTAATCAACTAATGAAGAAACATGAATTTATGCAGGTTGGATATTTGCTGGAAATTGCTGCTAAGCATTAAGTAATAATGCATGCAGGAAAAATATTGCTTTTGATATGATACGAATCACATACTCTGTTTTGTAGCATGACAGGACTTTTGCGGCAGATGGTAGCATGCATTATGGATCAAGGGATTCCCTGCACAAAAAGGTCATGCATGTCAATACTTTCTAGCTGAAAACTGTTGGCTTGAAGCCACAAGATTATTTTCTGTAATCATTTTCTGGGAAAGAGGAAATTCCTTTTACACTGCTAATCCAGAGTGACAGTCACCAAATCTCCTAATTGATCCTTGTCAGTGGGGAAGAACATCTTATTTCTCTTGCACTGGTCTGCTATATCTGGTTTCTCTATCACACATGTAAAGCCAAAATATGCCCAGGCTTTGCTCCACAACTCCGTTATGTTGGTGGCTAAGATTCATAAGAAAAAACCTTGATCTAGGTGAAATATCAAGCATAACAATCTTCTCAACAGCCAACTGATTTACAAACACACAAAGTACTGACATGCAGAAACGATAACAAAACTGTAGGAAAACATCTTACAGATAAAGAAACATTCAAGTTTTTAACCTCTCCACCTCTGAAATGCACAGAAATCACATAGGAATGAAGCAACACTAGAGATGCCCCCGTTGCCCCCATCGACCGTCTATACTTGTTTATCACGAGATCTGATTAAAAAATCTTTATTCTCTAAGCTCCACTTTCCACTAATCAAACAAAGTCTTCACATGGTTCTCCTTAGGCATCACACAATGGTTGGGTATCTTCTCAGCTCCTATGCATAAATTATCAAAAGCCGTTCTTTTTATGAAAACAAATCATAGGTGCATTGCCCACTGCTATGGTGTTTCAGCTGTGTGCCCTCGTCATATTATGTTGTAGGATCGACGAAAATGTTTCAAACTGTTAGATATATGGTAGCATACCACAATTTTACATCATCATCTTCCCATTTAAATTGTGAAGCAGTTGCTCCACCAATATATGCCTGACACATAAGAAGAAAAGAGAAAAAGCTTAGTGGCAGTAGTAACATACAACTGCTTGCTCGTGGAGTACAAGCCTCATATAACACTAAGGAATTAGATACTAAAGTAATTCATAAACAGTATGTGCAGCACTACTTGACAATAAATTATCCAAACTTGTGCATACCAACTTCAAGCTTTAATTGATAAACTTGAGAGAGACTATTAAGTATAGCCAAGCAAGCTAAAGTTTGAATTTTAGCAATGACATAAATGGCCAGGAAATTTAAATAGCAGAAGTTGTGCAATACTTCTCAGGGATTGTAGTACGGCAGTGGTGTCTGGTTGTTAAGCTGATATCTACTGATGAGAATGAGGGTGCGAATGGCAAACTTGTAATTTTGAGATTTAGGGGGAATTTTTTTAATTATGTACGAATTAGTCCTTTATATAGTGGAGAGGGGTTAGGGCTAGATCAGCATGTTGAATTTGAAGAAGAAACGAGAGGAGAAAGGCAGGAGTAGAATAGATTAGTTAGATCTTGGGTGAATTACGTTTTATCTCGAATAAAAGCTAGGAGAGCGGTCCTCCTCTCTAATTGAGACCACTTATGTTTGTATTTCTCATCTTCTTCTATAAAAATCATATTTTTATTCCTCCAAACCCTAGCCTTTCCTACCAAATTGGTATCAATCCCTAGCCTTTCCTCCAAACCCTATCATCTACTCTACAAGTTAGATCTAAATTCTTGGAAAAAAAAGTCATGAAGAGGCTTACCACAAGACCTTGTTAACAGTTGCTGGCTCTTAGGATCTGCTCAGTGTAACGGACCCATGTGATTGTGAACAAAGATAGCAAATAATCACACAAACAATAATAAACTTACATGGTTCACCTAATTGTCTATGTCCACGGGAAAGCGGAAGAGGTTTAGTAACTTGAAGGGGATTAGAACTTTACTCTCAAGATCTCTCACAAAAGTACAAAATGCATTTCGCTTCAGCTCTTGCCTTCTGCTCTATGGCTTGGACTACAATGCCCTCTCTAGGGGGTATTGGTATATAAAGGCCTATCTATCTCCTAATCCGGATTGATATTATAATCCTTCTTGCAAATCCCTTGAATTAATTTCTAATCTTGAAGGCAGTTAGTGCCTGGCTTGAAATCTAGTCCGAGTGCAAGTCCCGCAAGACTTCAAATCCTACCTGAACTATAGGAGTCATAAGCATTTAATTTCAATCCAGCTTTACTTTGGATTCCATATTGTTTGATGTCTTGCATCTTAATCTTATCCCTAGCCAATACTGAGCTAAAGAACCATGCCATGCTTGCTTTGACTTGGTCAAAACACATCCCACTGGCTGCCTCATGATGGATTTCAGCCCGTTGTCACCGAATAGACATGTAAACCTTCAATCATCTTCCTATTTTGAATGCAAGCCATTCTTCAAAAGATGGCTATGACAACCAGCATTATGGGTAATCCAGTTGAGATCATGTGACCTCACCACTATTAGGAATGTAGGAATTGATGGATAATTTTGCACGTTCCACTTTAAATTAAGAAATCTAATTCAAATACCATACGCTAAGACAAGAAAAGAAATGTCAGAGCAGGAATTATATCGGTGACAAATGTTAGAACTAATACCAGAACTTGTCTATTTGGATTCAAATTTATTTTATACATATGCATATATTGCTGGATACGATATCCTAAATGGAGACACGTTGAATTTAGTACCAACTCAGTTATGGTGATTTGAATAAGGATTTTAATCAACATGCAAGAATATGCATAGGCATAATGACTGGGAAAACATTGCATATCATTGTTCTGTATCACATGGACAACAGAAGAAACGAAACATATGGACAAAAATCCTGGAATACAGAGAACAGGAAGAGCAGAAACAAGCAAAACATAAGTACCTTGCCACTGTTAACAGCAGCAACTAAAGCAATATGCTGACCATCAGTTCCAAACTCATATAAGTAGTAAGTCCCGCAAGCAACCAAACTTTCATGAGCAATAACATAAAGATTTATATAAAAAATTAAAGGGTTATTTATACACAGGATACCGGGATAATGGGAATAGAAGAACGAAACCCTTTTCCTATTGTATGAATAGAAAAGAATGCCCACAGTCATGTTAATTTTTCAGTTAAGAACATATTAGATGACTTTCGACCATGACTAATTTTTTTTGCTTTTCTTTCCTTTTTTTTACTTTTTAAAAGGAGCTGAGTGCACATTTTTAATTGCAATTGAAAACCTGAAGCCAATGGCAAGGTGAGAATACTATATTTAGTCATTTATGTTTATGCATGAATTTACAGTTACCTGAATCATTCATCTTCTTTGATCCTAATAGCATGGGCAAATTACAAGTTTGTACCACCTGTGAAGAAGTACATTTACACGGATTAGAAAAAAAGACGTGAGAGGGCAATAACTTAATGCAACTGAAAATTATAGCTTGCAGATGATTCATGTAAGAACAAATGAATGAAAAAGTAATGACTCAAAACAAAATGGGAAAAGATTGTGGTGGAAAATTTAGGGAAGAACAAATCTAGGGCTTGGATAGAATTTCGGATCGAATCTCACACTCCGAAGATCTGACGATTACCGTCTACACCATCTCTTATATAAAAAGTTTTCAAACCTCAAGTCTATGCAACCCAACCTACTCTCACACCTTCTATGCTGAAGATTTTAAATGGTTTACACAAATTTAAACTCTATTCGTTCTCAGAAAAATAAAACAAGTCTTGATGCATGTATATAGGCTTATAACTTAAAACAGACTATTTCATAAAGGATGTGTGACTAAACTAAAATAACACATTATTAAAAATAAAAAGGACACAAGCTTCTTTTAAAAGGAAACTAAAATTACTCAATAACAAACTCAAAGAAGACGCAAGGACCATTAATACTAGGCTAGCTCAAACACTACAAAAAGAATAATCTGAGCCCAAATTTGATACCCATCATGTACGTTACTGAAGATTTATTGTAGATCATAATACAACGAGAAAACATGATGTAATTATTTCTTGTATATAAGAGCCTCAGTGCACATGCACACAAAACATAAGAAATGGATCTTTGTTACAGAGTTCTTTCACACATGTTAATATCATAAATTCTTATAAACTAAAGTATGTCTGTTTGGGGTTCATGAGCTTTGCCATGAGTGACATAATTATGTCACAGTAATAACCAATATAGAAACACAATTATTTCAAAAAAGTCTGACAATATTATCACTTGCTCTTCCTTTAGATGAGCATTGACTTCCTATAAGTTTGAAGGGTAAATTCCGCTAGCACCTTGTACTACGATCAGTGTGTGCATAGTGAAATATGATATTAGCAGAATCTATCCTGAAACAGATGTGGGTTACCACTCTTATGCTAATAGGACATGAGTAATATCTGCTACTTTTAGGGATAATATTTGTTAATATCATTAGTTCATGTGTGTTTAGTAACACATTGACCATAATACAAAGGATATCATCAAAATTTATCCAACTTTGAATATGACGAACCTTAGATCAATCGCAAACAATGAGACTATAGCAACATCATGTGTATTGTCATATTACCTTTTTCCTAGTCAGCATATGCATGTTAAGAAACCAAACATATTATAAGAGGAATCTGTTAGGGGATGTTAGCTTTCCTCAATCTATTAATCTGTTTACCATGAACAAAAATTCTAGCTACATCCTTGAGAGATCCTAAATCTGCAGTATCTTTGGCGTGTACCAGGAGAAGAATATTAATCATCAGGAACAAACAAAGAAGGAAAATAATATTAATTACCAATATCAACCTCAATTATACTGAATAATATTCCAGATTGTACTTAATAATATTCCAAAACTTTTTCCTATCATTGTTGATATAACATGGTATTTTGGTTATTCAGCAACTAAATTTCATGGTTTTAGTAACAAACGTCCACTGCAACTCATGGTTGATGCGTCTAGACATTAACAAATAATAAGAGCATGAAGCATGTTAGACTTAGCTGGACAAGCTTCATGCAGGCTTTCAATAAAAATAGATAAATGCTTCTTTAGATTTCATATAATTATTTCATACAGTCTCCTTCCTGAAGAACTATACGACCATCGAGTTTTTTCAGATAACTACAGAAGCAGTACCACAATTCCAAGAAAATATGACTCAAAATGCATGCATGTTCCAATAGAAACTGGCCTATTGCCCTAATTCCAGGAAAATAGATTATATTAAGTATGGAAAGTTTTGGTAACTATCTCTGGGTTAAATAACTTCTTTTCTCAATATGCTGTCAGACAATTAAGCATATCCAGTGATTCAAGTTGCTGTAATTGACGAGATAATAATATATTAACATTATATCTTTATGTGTAATAGTCACCAAAGTTGTAGAAGATGGAATTAGAATGCTACTATAGGAGGCGCATCAACTAGTTGTGCCACCAAAGTTGCAGATGGAATTAGAATGCTACAATAGGAGGCGTGTCAAATAGTTGGGTTATATGTGCATATTGTTGAGAGATGTAATAGTAGTTAGATGGGGTTATGTAAATGTAACAATTTGGCAGTAATGTAAATAATAAATCCCAGAAAAAGAAGAGAATGATATCTTTAAAATCATTCCCTTTAGAATAGCCTAATTCACATGGTATTAGAGCCTCTAATTCTCCAAAACCTAATCGGCTCCTAATCCAAAAAAGCGGTTGCAAACACTATTAAGTCAAGAAAAATCACACTTGTTGTCCACAAAAGCATCCCGATCCTTAAACAAAGGCCTTCTTTCACTGCCGTTTTCATCATCAATCTCCCGTGTCACCATCAACGTTGGTAACCCAACAAACTCCGATCTCTGACATCCTCGTCTTCATTTGCGTAGATCAAAATCTATCGTCGTCGTCGTCAATTGTTCTTGCATTCGTCATTGAACCCAACCGATCTCGTTATCTGCATCATCGTCATCCCACGAACTTATCCCCATCATTGCTTGTCCTTATCATTCACATCTTCATCCTCATTTTGTCATTAAACCCCCAACCAGTAGTCTTTGTCAACAGCTATGATCGCTCTTTCTGACTACATCCATCTCTGATTCATCATATTTGACTCAAATTTCATCAACCTTTGATCAAATCCGATCAAGTATGCTTAGTTTTAAAGTCTGAAAATTATTTTTTGTTTCGTGTTTATTTTTCATTGTCCTCATCATTCACATCTTCATCCTCATTTTGTCATTGAACCCCCAACCAGCAGTCTTTGTCAACATCTATGATCGCTCTTTCTGACTATATCCATCTCTGATTCATCATATTTGACTCAAATTTCATCAACCTTTGATCAAATCCGATCAAGTATGCTTAGTTTTAAAGTCTGAAAAATTATTTTCTGTTTTGTGTTTATTTTTCATTGTTTCATAAAGTATTGACAGAGATAGTTTGGTTGTGTTTGGAGTTGTTTTCATGGCATCTTAGATTAATCATTTGGGTTTGGAACTTGACGTTGGTGGTAGATTTGATGTTTGGCCAGTTGTTAAATGTTTGATGTCCGACATTTGATTGGTTGGTTATTTGATAATGGCTGATATTTGTCATTTGAAAAGAGGAAAAGGGTGATCGATATGGTGAATTCAAAGTCATTAATAGTCCTGGAGTTGATTTTCGTGAAGATCACAGATCGAAAATATAACTGAACTAATTTCTAGCCATTGAAGAGATTAGTCAAGATTCATCTTACAGGTAAAGAACAAAAGAATTTGACTAATGATGCTCTTTCGGGTTCAATTGAGTTGGTGTGAGATGATTGTCAAATATATGATCAGCTTGTAAATGCCATGAATCATGTCATTCAAGATCTTGTATTATAGCAAAAGACTATAAAGAAGCTTTGAAATTTATTGGAAGTTTTGTATTCCAAAAAGGATAACCTTTTCAGAATGTATGATGTCTATCGGTGCCTTTGAAAAGCTACCACGGGGGCATGCCACTATTGCAGCACCATGTGAATTTCTATAAACTATATGAAAAGCTAAACACTATGTTTTCTATATCACAGGATATGAAGAAGATGAAGGAGCAATGAGAGCATCTAGCAGTTCTATCTTTTTTGGAGAGTTTACATCCTAAGTATATAACAACGTGCCCAAGATCATTGGCGGCCATTCTAAGACGTCCTTGCGACTTTTCACAATCTAATCTTTCTCAAGAGTAGTCGAAGTTCGGATTTAAGGAGTGTGGTGGTGTGAGATGTAAGGAGTGTGGTGTGAGCATGCGATCTGTATTGATCACACATCGACCTTGTAGTAACTTAGGTGGACGGGTAGGCTCCTATAGAGGAGACAGAGGTTATGGATGCATTGATATTCGTAGTGATGATAGAAGCTTAGTGGATTCAAAAGGCAATAGTAAGCCCAAAAGAGTGAATCTTCGGCTGTGTCATTATTATAAGGAGTTAGGACACATGAAACAAAACTACGCCGAGCTTTAGTGGCCATATGAGAGAGGTTTTGGAGATAGCACTGCCTATATGGCTTCCAAAGACAATTCTTCCTAATACAAGAGTATTCATATGTCTGAGAATGAGTGTAGTCAATACCAGATGTTTTAAAGATTCTGTAAGGCTTAGATACAGTTATCTTTTTCTATATCAATATTAGCCAAAAGTAATCTAACTACATGTATTTTCAGTAGATTTTGGGGAAAGTGTGATTAGCCACAAATGATGGCTAACCCTTCATATATATACTATCCCTTACATTTCTTTACACACACCCAATACACTAACACTCAATACTCACCCTCAAGATGAGCAAAAGATATTTATCATGCACATCTTGTTACAAGCATCCTCTACCCCTTTAGAGTTCAACCCTTTTGTAAGACAATCAGCTAGTTGCTGTCCAGAAGTAATGTAGGAGATCTCCAGCTGCTTCTTGTCCAGTTTTTCTTTAATGAAGAACCTGTCAATCTCTATGTGCTTCGTTCTATCATGTTGCACAGGGTTGTTGGTAATATTAATTGCTGACTTGTTATCATACAACAACCGCAATGGTCCTTCTCTCAGCAGGCGTAGCTCATGTAGGAGTGATCTCAACCAGATCATCTCACAGGTACTAAGCACCATAGCACGATACTCTGCCTCAGCAGTGGAACGAGCCACCAAATCCTGCTTCTTGCTGCGCCAAGAGACCAAGTTGCCCCCAACAAACACACAGTAGCCCGAGGTCGATCTCCTATCTTCTAGGCAACTGGCCCAATCCGCATTACAGTAGCCTGTCACATTCATGTGACCATGACTACCAAATAATATGCCTTTTCCTGGACTCTTCTTCAGATACCTCAGTATCCTGAAGACTGCCTCCATATGTCCAGTCCTAGGATCATGCATGTATCTACTTACCACACTGATAGCATAGGCAATGTCAGGTCTGGTATGGCATAAGTAGATAAGGCGTCCAACAAGTCTCTGGTACCTTTCTTTGTCTACTGGCTCCCCTGATTGTGAATGCAACCTATGATTCTGATCAATAGGAGTAACTGCTGGACGACACCCCAACATACCAGTCTCAGCCAGTAAATCCAGGGCATATTTCCTCTGTGAGAGAACTATACCCTTCCTGGACCTGGCAATCTCCAGTCCAAGGAAATATCCCAACTGTCCAAGGTCCTTGACCTCAAATTCTCTCGCCAACCTTACCTTCAAGTGAGAGATTCCATCTTCATCATCTCCAGTGATAATAATATCATCAACATACACAGCCAAAAGAGTAATCCGCTGTCCTGAATGTCTATAGAATACAGTATGATCACCATTACTCTGCTTGTAGCCCATAGTGATGACTGCACGCCTGAACCTGTCGAACCATGCCCTTGGAGATTACTTCAGCCCATACAAGGACTTGTCCAGTCTACACACCTTTCCCATCGTCTGTTGTGTGCCAAAGCCAGGTGGAACCTCCATGTATACCTCCTCCTGTAAGTCTCCATGCAAGAAGGCATTTTTTACATCCAACTGATGCAATTTACATCCAAAATTCGCTGCACAGGATATCAGTACTCTCACAGTACTCATCTTTGCCACTGGGGCAAATGTCTCATCATAATCAATCTCATAAGTCTGACTGTAGCCCTTGGCAACCAGCCTCGCCTTGTACCTGTCCACCTTCCCTTCTGAAGTTTGCTTTATTGTGAATACCCACTTGCAGCCCACAGCTTTCTTCCCTGCTGGAAGTGAGACAAGTCTCCATGTCTTGTTCTTCTCCAGTGCCTCAAGTTCTTCGAGCATTGCTTTCTTCCACTGGGGATGTTGCTTTGCCACTCGCCAATCACTTGGTATAGGGATAGACTGTAAGGATGCAATGATAGCCCTATATGCAGGTGTAAGAGAGGCATAGGAGACATACTTAGCAATATCAGTCTCATATCCATACCGTACAGGAGGCCTGTCGGCATTGATACGAGGTTCCCTACGAGATGCAAGTGGAAGATCTAAACTAGAGGAAGGCAAAGAAAGGTTACCATCCGTGATAGGAGAGGAAGGCAGTAAGGAAGTCGGGACTCGAGCAGGCGTGATAGACTGATCAATCTCGACATGTGGCAGTGGAGCTAGTGGTTCTTCAGTGGGGAAGATGTCTTCTTGTTGTTCTCCATCGCCATGACTATCCTTCTGTCTCCTGCTATATTTCCTGCCGTACAACCTGTCTTCCTCCTCTTCCACCAAGGTCCTTTCTTCCTCCCTGCTATCAGGACCAGTACCAGTAGGCCTGACAGGACACGGTATAAGTCCAACCACTACCCTCCTGTCATCAGTCTCCCCCTCTCGACCAGCTCCTCCTGTGTTTGGAGAGGCCCCAGTATCAAATACTGATGTAGAATCTGTCAGTCCTCCATAAAAAGGTTCAGTCTACCTGAACGTCACATCCATGCTCACAAACAGCCTTCTTTCTGAGGGACTCCAACACCTATAGCCTTTCTGATTTGAAGGATACCCAACAAATATGCATTTAATTGCCTGAGCATCCAGCTTCCCCACAGAGGGTCTATGATCCCTCACAAAGCATGTGCATCCAAACACTTTTGGTGGAACTACAAAAGTGTTCTTTCCCATAAGAATCTCATATGGAGACTTCATACCAAGGATCCGTGAAGGCATCCTGTTGATAAGATAGGTGGCTGTCATCACTGCTTCACTCCACAATATCTTAGGTACATTCATGGTGAGCATGAGTGACCTAGTTACCTCCAACAAGTGTCTATTTTTCCTTTCAGCAACTCCGTTCTGTTGAGGGGTGTTGGGACAAGTGGTTTGATGAGTTATCCCACTCTCAGATAGGTAAGATGCAAACTCCATGTTTACATACTCTGTCCCATTATCCGTTCTCAAGACACGGATCTTGGCCTCATACACATTTCTGACACTTCTATGGAAGTCCTGAAAACACTTCAACGCTTCGCCTTTGTTTTTCATCATATAAAGCCATGTCATCCGAGAATGACAATCTATGAAGGTGATAAACCACCTGAACCCACTTACTGAAGTCACTGGGCAGGGCCCCCAAACATCTGAGTGAATAAGATGAAATCTCTCTACACTCCTCATCCCCACACTAGGATATGATGTCCTAGTGTGTTTCCCAAATTCACATGCATCACATTTCAAATTCATTTCATTCACTCTATTCAAAACATCGGGATACATTTTACTCAAAATATCAAAAGGCAAGTGTCCCAACTGACAATGTAACAAAAGTACATCCCTTTCCTTCTCTCCACCAACGACAGCCAATGCAGCATCCCCACTAGCTCTATCAAGATACCACAGTCCATCACGCCTGACGCCAGTCCCAAGCCTCCTCCCAGTCTTCCTTTCCTGCAACACACAATGAGTAGAGTCAAAAGTAATGCTACAGTCGAGATCATCAACAATAGAGCCAACAGATAAGAGGTTGACTGGAAATGATGGGACGTGAAGGACTGAAGAGAGGCGTATAGAGGGAGTGCACTGAATAGTACCAATCCCTCTAATGGGTTGGGATGTGCCATCAGCTGTCTGAACAGTTTCATGAATGGTATGTGGTTTATATGTGGAAAACTGTCTATATGCTCCTGACACATGACTAGATGCACCTGAGTCAATAATCCACTCTATATGATCTCTACATGAAAGGGCTAATCGGTTACCTGATCCTGTGTGAGCGAAGTGGGCAAAGTTACCGAATGGCGAGGCAATATCCCCAGTCTGGTCTGCATGACTCTCCGAGCTCTCAGTAGTAGACCTGGACTGTCTCCGATGCTCTAGATCTGAAGCCTCAGCTGGCGTGGCCTCGATCATCACTGTCTCCTGTCGTCCATCAGCGGTAGCAAAGTTGACCCGTGGGCCGCCGCGACCTCGTCCACGGCCTCCACGGCCCCAACGACCTCCTCCTCTGCCTCCTGTGCCACGTCCTCGTCCACTGCCCTTCTGTGGGCAGTTAAAGCTCAGGTGCCCCTTCACCCCACATGTGTAGCACTCTCGATCCTCGCTCACTGCTGCCACTACTGGTACAGCCAGTGCAGCCCGAGTGACCTGAGTACCCTCATCCTTCATAACTCTCAGTCTGGTCTTCTCCTGTGCCATTGCAGCTATGGCCTCCTCCAGAGATGGGATGGAGGATAAGTGACACATACTCGCCCTCCTGACCTCAAAGTCTCCATTCAGGTTCCTCAGAAAATGTGTCACACGCCTACGCTCCACCCACTTCCTGTGTATCGCAGCGCTCCTAGGATCAGGCAGATCAATAGGGTCATAGTGGTCTAACTCTGACCAAAGCCTTTTCAACTCCGCAGAGTAGGCTAGAATAGTCATCTCCCCCTGCTTCAAGGTGTCGACCTTGCACTGAACCTCCATCATGAGCATCACATTCCCTGCTCCAGAGTACATTTTCTCCACCATACTCCATATCCCCGCAGCACTCTCTATGGCCTCCACCATCCCAGTGATGGGTGGAACCATCGATGTCATCAACCAAGCAGCCACCAGAGAGTTGGTGGTGCTCCAGACTTTCCAATCATCCCCAGTCTTATCCACCGGTTCCTTACATGAACCCAGAACGACGCCTTCCAACCCCTTTGACTTCAGAATGAGAAGCACCCTCCTGGACCAACTGAGGTAGTTATTCGTCCCTTCCAGTTTCACATCATTGGGCATCAATTCCAGCTTCTGCACGGGTCGTGAAGGCATCGATCCACTCGAAGATCCCAACTCCTTCGAAGCAAGCAGCTTCGTTATCTCTCCAATGAAGGCCATCATGTCGGCGGAGGTAAGATTGTCCCCCATCTCTCCTATCTCCCTCCTTAGATCCGCAGATCTACTTCTCCTCCTCCTCTTCTAGGTCATACCCTAACCGTAAACCTATGGAGTCCTTTTCATGGCTCTACCATAGATCTAGGGTTATGGTTCTTTTGGATTCTCCTTTGTGGCTAGTTAAGGCTTTGTAGGGGCTAGAAGAGGACGTAAGAGAGGAGAAAAGGAGCAGCGGCAGCGGCGGACAACGGCGACAGCAGCACGCGGCGGCGGCGGCAGCCGGCGGCAGCGGCGCGTGCGCAGCAGTTGCGAGCGGCAGCGGCGGGCGCGCAGCGGCGGGCGCGCAGCGGCGGCGGCGCGGGGTTGTGGCGGGCGGCGCGGGGCTGTGGCTAGGGTTTAGGGTTTTTGCGGCTAGGGTTTAGGGTTTTTGTGCTCTGATACCAAGTAGATTTTGGGGAAAGTGTGATTAGCCACAAATGATGGCTAACCCTTCATAATATACTATCCCTTACATTTCTTTACACACACACCCAATACACTAACACTCAATATTTTCACATCCAGTTCCCAAACTTAGGTGATAGACTAAGGTGCTTCTGATCGTATAACTACAAGGTTATGTAATTTTTCTTCTTTTTATTTATCTACTCGTAGACATGTAATGACATTAGCAGACGGCTCAGTGTCCAGGACTGAGGGTGTTGACTCCATTAATGCCACCTGTTGACAAATGGGCTATTCTGACCAGGCCCGGGAGAGCAAAGTCAACTATGACTGGTCAACCGGATTACTACGACCTTGGGGCCTCGGCCCAAGGATCTCACGGGCGGGCCGCGATTCTCCACCCATGACGAAGGCCCACTTCTTCAGTGGAAGAAATCGAGGCCCAAATCAAGGAAGCATCCGCCAAGTATGGCAACCAACCAAGGCCATCACTCTCTAGCCATCATGGCTCGGCTTAATGGCTCAGCTTAATGGCCCGACTTAAATGGCCTTCACTCTATAGCCATCATGGCTCGGCTTAATGGCTCAGCTTAATGGCCCGACTTAAATGGCCATCACTCTCCAGCCATCAAGGCCCGCCAAATATGGCAACCGCCCGAGTCCATCACTCCAGCCATCATGGCCACCTTCAGGACATTCATCTCCTCATCAAGATGGGCGTAATTGGTGGAGGTCAAGACTTCCCACATTTGCACGTCCCCGTGAATGATGGCCATAATGTTACATCATGTCACATTATGAGGAGGAGTCACCTATATGAGGGGGGATGGTTATCATCTCAAGGGGGGCTGGACGATCTACAAGAGAGGTATCACCAACTCCATCTTACACCTTCTTCCGCCTTTACATATTTCTCCTCCATAGCTCGGCTCGAGGATGGGGGCTCGGTCTCTCCGTGAACCGAGCCCGATCCCACCGAGCATCCCTCAGACAAGATCTGACTTTGGCATCGGAGGGGATTTGGTCGGAACCAAGGTCCGACCCCCCTGACGAGCTCTTTCGTCCATTTAGGTCCAGGAGATCCCGCAGCGCCGATGCTACCCCTCAGCGTCATCACAGCCGGAGCCGAGCGCCCTCGTCCCCGAGCCCGTTCGTCTCCACCACCAGAAGATAGTCGCTCTGTCGAGGCCACCCCTCGACGCCAGGGGAGACCGAGGCCGAGCGCATCCACCCGAGCCAAGGCTTCCCCTCCGCTCCGCATCGGCAGCGCATCAAGACAAGGCACCGAGGCTTCCCCTCGTCGTCCGACCGTCCGAGGCCGAGCATCTCACACCGGGCCGAGGCTTCCCCTCCGCCCTGACGTGCTCCTCGTCGTCTGCAACTCCGACATGCATCGCTTCTGCACGTGCTCGACGCACCCAAGGGACCCAAATCGGCCCCTTAACCACGTTGACCGGGTAGTCCACGGTCAACGCTTTTGTAGTGAGAAAACACTCTGAAACATCTGGCGCCGTCTGTGGGAACGAATCGATATCCACATCGACAAATGACTTGCTCCATCAACTAACCAAGGGGCCAACTCCAGTCTGGATGATCGGACAAGCATTCAAGAAATCGTTCAAAGCCACGTCCAAGATCAGCACGGTGGGCATGTGTTCGGTGACCACATCCCCTGGACCTGGCCCCTCCAGTCGACGATTCAGCCTTGGTGATCTTGACAGACTTTGAGATCTCGTTCCTTGTCCTTGATCTCAATCTCCAAATCCAAATTAGGGATCTCTGGAGCTCAGATCGAGCTCCCAATCCCTGAATCTAACCCCCAGCATCTATCAGAAGGCGATGATCCCCCACAACTAAGGTCCAATTTCATCGATCTCCAGCATCAGAGACGGGGATCGAAGTTGTCTCTCGGCTCAAGCGGAGGATCTCCAGCCAGATCTCCACCGGCCCTACCCGAGCTTTTGTCGGCAGACGCCAATGCTCAACAATGGGAACCCGTTCATCTTCGGTTGCCAGTCCTCTCTTGATCCGATCTGGTGGAGCCCGATCAATGAGGGGCTCACGATGCCGGAGAGCAAGAGGCACAAGATCGGACCGTCCCTAGTCTCCTCCGCCGTCGAGATAACGCCAACCCCCGGCTATACTGGTATTACCGTTGTCACTGACACTGATTTCCCCCTCGGAGGAGTCCCCTACCACACCTCTTCGGAGAGCTCGTCCATTGAATCGCCACCCTCCGAAGATGAAGAAGAAGAAGGGGATGATTGGGATCAAACGACGAGCACGGGGCAAGCCAAGGCTGAGGTGGATCAACCTGCTCACCCTGGACAACGAGCAGGATCCGATCGACTAACTGCCGTCAACGGAGCTCAGATCTCCACCGCATCGGGCAACCGCCTGACCCGGTCGAGCATGGCGATCTGATCGTACGGGAATGTCAGATCCACCACCTACTACCATGTGGCAGTATCAAGGACCACCTTTCCGAAGCTGAAGAGTTTTGACACATCGGCCCCCCTTGCCACTTCCACCCCCTCATCTGTCGGCTCCAATCGCCGGCCGATGATCATTCTTTTCCCCAGCGTCCTCAAGGACCACCTCGAGTCGCTGAACTTAACATTTGTGTTCGCGATCCAGGCGACAGGGTATGGATCTCATTACCTGGGGGTTTATCCCGATTAAATGCGATCAGGATCGGTACATCGTCGAGCTTGGATCCCCGTTCGGATTGGAGGCCGGATCAAAGCCAGAGCTGCCCCTTGCGGTGACCTGCCTCATGAAAGGAAGCCCTGATGCCTTCCTCACCTGCAATGGGTACATGGATGAGGAATTCGTTTTGATACGGTGATCGAGACGAGCAAGAAGCTCAATGTTCGTCCGACGATCGGGCCCGGATAGAGCTACGCACCAAGCACTCGGGCCAATTTTGGTTCGACCTCTGGCGAGAAAGGCAAGTTTGGTCTGACCACCACTCGAATACTGTCTGTTGCTAGGAAGCTCCATGGCCGTGGGATGCTTGATTGCTTCTAACTTCTTCACTTTTACATTGGGTCTCAAATCCCACCCACTGGTCTGTTATCTGGTGGAGTCGAGGAGGTAGCGGAAATATATTGCGAGCCTGTAAGGCTCAGTGTCGCAATGCATGTGACTGACATTGGGGGTGGGCTGAGCATCAACTACGGTGGATCTTGCTTCGATGGCCCCGACACGTCAATTGGGTATGGTCTCGATGAGTAAACAGCCGCCGTAGATCAAGGCGATCCGGTTTGTGCACGACCGGAAGGGTGTTTGTCATCTAGTCGACTGCAGTGAGAATGGCTGTTTCACACCACTCGGTTCTTGTCTTCGAGGCCACTTCATCGAACACCATCGGGGCAGCCTATTTCTTGGAGCCGGATCAACCTCGATGTCGGCTATTTCTTGGAGGGCCTAGTTGAGGACAGATCTGCCTAGTGCCGGAATCAAGAGGCCGCCGCAAACCATGGGGAGTATGACCTGCACCTCAGCTATGCAGATCAGCTGAAGCGGGGGCGTGTTGATTAGTTCAAAGATGGCTTGCTTGGGCTCGAACACCTGGCGGCCGTCAATATCCTATGTGATTTGGTTGCGAGAGAGATTGGGGCAAGTTAGCCGATGCACCCTGCCATCCCAATCCCTCCCTTTTCACAAGGATGCCGGATTCCGGGAAGATTAGCCAGCTGTTTCTGATCATCCCCACCCATCGCCTCGGCCAAGCACTGGACACCAGAGGGGCGGATCCTGGCGGGCGAGTGGAAGGGAGAGACTCCTTTCGATGGGCAAAAACACTCAAGATAAGAAACATCAATCTTCTTTCATTCTCTTTGCCTTCCTAAAAATATAGACGAAGTTGTTTAATCTTCGTTGTAATTCTTGCAGAGGAGTATGATGGCGTGAAGACACTTGTCTTGACGGAGCCGACAGTATGCCATTGGCTTAAGACGGAATAGTTGGGTTCTGATGCATCGGTGTTAGCCCCTGCAACCCGGGGCTCCCTAGCTGAGCGTCTTCTTCGATCGAATTTCGTTCGATCCCCCCTCTCTGATTCCGATCCCTCCCAGACTCCCCAAACAGGGGTCTGCTAGCCTATCCCCATTCAAGCTTGCAGCGCCTCTCTTGCTCAAAGATGCCATCAGTTTCCCCCAATGGTATGGAAACTGAAGCAGCGATGCCGAACCTCCACCGACCAGACTGTGGCTGGAGCTGGAGCTGGAGCTGGAGATACGATCCAGACAAAAGCTGGAGCTGGAGCTGGAGCTGGGGCTGGAGCGGGAGATACGATCCAGACAAAAGCTGGAGTTAGAGCTGGAGCTGAAGTTGGAAACGAAACTGGAGCTGTGTCTAGACGGGGCCGACCCGTCCGAGAGGAGGCCGACCACACCAGTTCAACCGACCCAGGAGGAGGCCGGCCGGACAAGTCCGACCGCCTTGCCAAGCATCTGGGCCTCAACACCAACCTGCCATGCCGAGATCTCTTCACAAATCGGGCCGAGGCACCACCGTCTGAGTTCGAGCATCCAGACCGCTCCTCTAACCGTGCTACTGGGTCCCCCTTGCTGAAGTGTTCCTGCTTCCACCCAAGCTGGACAAAGTAGTGGCAGAGCGCCACCATGGAATCTTCGAAAATATTCACAAGGTCCTCACCTCTTAGTCGGCCGTAAGTCGAGGGGCAACTCCCTTCGCCACCGAACGAATCTCCTTCGTCGGCCGTAAGTCAAGGGGTGAATCCCCTCGCCACCGAACGAACCTCCTTCGTCGGCCGTAAGTCGAGGGGCAACGCAACTCCCCTCGCCACCGAACGAACCTCCTTCGTCGGCCGTAAGTCGAGGGGCAGCTCCCCTCGCCACCGAACGAATCCCCTTCGTCGGCCGTAAGTCGATGGGCGACTCCCCTCGCAACCGAACGAGTCTCGGACTGACGATCGATCGTCCCCAGCCAACTCTGCAAGACGGACTAAATTTTTTTGGCGCTTCTTCCCCATTATACTACATCTCCCGACCTCCACCTCAACAATGGTAGAGCTCAGAAGATGGGGGCTGTTGACAAATGGGCTATTCTGACCAGGCCCGGGAGAGCAAAGTCAACTATGACTGGTCAACCGGATTACTACACCTTGGGGCCTCGGCCCAAGGATCTCACGGGCGGGCCGCGATTTCCCACCCATGACGAAGGCCCACTTCTTCAGTGGATGAAATCGAGGCCCAAATCAAGGAAGCATCCGCCAAGTATGGCAACGAACCAAGGCCATCACTCTCTAGCCATCATGGCTCGGCTTAATGGCTCAGCTTAATGGCCCGACTTAAATGGCCTTCACTCTATAGCCATCATGGCTCGGCTTAATGGCTCAGCTTAATGGCCCGACTTAAATGGCCATCACTCTCCAGCCATCAAGGCCCGCCAAATATGGCAACCGCCCGAGTCCATCACTCCAGCCATCATGGCCACCTTCAGGACATTCATCTCCTCATCAAGATGGGCGCAATTGGTGGAGGTCAAGACTTCCCACATTTGCACGTCCCCGTGAATGATGGCCATAATGTTACATCATGGCACATTATGAGGAGTCACCTATATGAGGGGGGGATGGTTATCATCTCAAGGGGGGCTGGAGGATCTACAAGAGAGGTATCACCAACTCCATCTTACACCTTCTTCCGCCTTTACATATTTCTCCTCCATAGCTCGGCTCGAGGATGGGGGCTCGGTCTCTCCGTGAACCGAGCCCGATCCCACCGAGCATCCCTCAGACAAGATCTGACTTTGGCATCGGAGGGGATTTGGTCGGAACCAAGGTCCGACCCCCTGACGAGCTCTTTCGTCCATTTAGGTACAGGAGATCCCGCAGCGCCGATGCTACCCCTCATCGTCATCACAGCCGGAGCCGAGCGCCCTCGTCCCCGAGCCCGTTCGTCTCCACCACCAGAAGATAGTCGCTCTGTCGAGACCACCCCTCGACGCCAGGGGAGACCGAGGCCGAGCGCATCCACCCGAGCCAAGGCTTCCCCTCCGCTCCGCATCGGCAGCGCATCAAGACAAGGCACCGAGGCTTCCCCTCGTCGTCCGACCGTCCGAGGCCGAGCATCTCACACCGGGCCGAGGCTTCCCCTCCGCCCTGACGTGCTCCTCGTCGTCTGCAACTCCGACACGCGTCGCTTCTGCACGTGTTCGACGCACCCAAGGGACCCAAATCGGCCCCTTGACCACGTTGACCGGGTAGTCCACGGTCAATGCTTTTGTAGTGAGAAAACACTCTGAAACACCGCCCCTTCTTTATTCTTGACCTATGTTCTATATTTACTAAAATTTTCATTTAACTTGCTTTCTGTTAACTAATTGATCCAATCCTTAAATTGCATCATAACCTTCTTTCTTGATAATTCCATGCTTCCTGAGATTGAAACGAAAATGACGGACGGGCATAGGACGTGCGTCTAGGGTCTCTACAATTTGAATCCAGAGTTTGGATCCATTGCTTGTTCTGACACTACTTACCCTACACTTTACATTACAGATTGGGTTATCCAGATCTATAGTATTTAAAATTTTTAAATCTGGAGTTTCATAGTTTGTCTAATCTAGATCACGAGTTTTATAAGCCAGGAAAATATCATCGTATGGCATACCAACCACATATTAATACATGTGCACAAGTGTCTTTTGAGCTAATCCATTGTGATGTATAAGGATATTATCATGTTGAGGCTAGATCTGGTTTAAGTACTTTATCACATTTGTTGATGATTTTTCATAATTGGCTTGGTTTTATCCAGTTGAAAAAATAGGTATGAAGTGTTTGTTGATTTTAAAAGTTTTTATGTTTAAATAAAGAATCATTGGTATTTCTGTTTAAATTTTACGAAGTGATAATGTGAAGGACTACTTTAGTAATCAAATTACATCCTTTATATCTAATCTTGGTATTATTCATCAATTTTTCTACATACACATCCCAACAAAATGGGATAATTAAGCGTAAAACAAATGTTTGTTAACAGCTGCACAAACACTTTTTTTTTGCATATGCACGTTCTAAATTTTTTGACTGGATGAAGTGTTAATTGCTTGTTACCTTACTAATCGTATACCTTCTATTGTACTAGATGATAATAATTCATATGGTTTATTGTTTCTTAAGACAAAATTAATTTCTGTATCCCTTAGGTTTTTGGATGTGTTTGCTTTATGCATATTTATACTCCTAGTGATTCAAAACCAATCCATGTTTACTAAAATGCGTGTTTTTGGTGTATTCTAACATTTTTGGACAAAAGTGTATTCCTACATTTAAAAAGGCTATAAATGCTACTATCATATGACCAAACATTTTTGTGTGACGGCTGATGTTAAATTTTTTGAACCTCCTAGTGTACTTGATGGTAATATTTCATATGCTTTATTGTTTCTTGAGACAAAATTGATTTCTTTATCCCTTAAGGTTTTTGGATATGTTTGCTTTATGCATATTTATACTCCTAGGGATTCAAAACAAATCCAAGTTTACTAAAATGTGTGTTTTTGGTGTACTCTTACCTTTTTCGACGGAAGTGTTTTCTTACATTTAAAAGGCTATAAACGCTACTACCATATGACCAAGCACTTTGTTGTGACTGTTGATGTTAAATTTTTTAGCCTTAAGCTGATGTTAAATTTTTTTTGCGTCATGACCATATTTTATTGCACAAGGGGACATTTTTGTATTCATTTAGACCAATGTTTGAGGTTTTGGCCGATACCTTTGGATATCGACCGTATTGTTTCGGTATCGGCGGGTAACGAGACCAAAACTAGGGATAAGTTTCGGTATCGGCCGATACTGAACGGCATCGGTGAGTTTCAGCTGATACCGGTCGATACCAGCCGATGCCGACCGATACCGTTCAGTATCGGTCGAAGACGGAGAAAGATAAATGTGTAATTAAATAAAAATTCTCAAAAAAACACCCAAAAATGAGATATTGACAAGCTATTCACACACTACGTTTGTCATATTACGCATTATTTACAAGTTTGCCATATTGTAACTAACGAGAGAGTGTTTTTAGCTAAATGGTTAACGTTAATAGCATATTTTTAACTAATATTGTTCATAATTATGTTATAAGTTACAAATTATCTTTATTAGTTTGACATTATCTTATTAGTAACAAATTTTAACTAATATTGTTAGTTACATATAACTTACAATTTTTGAAACTATCGATATGGACGAACCGAAACTCACTTTCGAAACCACCGAGACGGACGATACCAACACCGAAACCTAAATTTTCGGGAGAGCGATACCGAGACGAAACCAAGACCTCAAACCTTGATTTAGACTCTGACATTAGTGATGATTATTTCTTCCACCTTTTACCACCAAGAAAATCTAAGATTAAACATGTATATCATCAACATGGATCCATTCGAACTCAACCTTCAAGTCATATCTCAGTTCATAGTGCTCCAGACCCCCTACCTCCACATCATGTGCCATCTTCCTCATTGGCTCATATTCATTCGATATCTCCAAGTAAAGGTCAATTGGTTTCTGATTTGAAAATTCACATTGCTCATAAAAAACAACTCGTTCTTACACAGTTCATCCTCTTTACAAATATGTTTCGCATGCACATCCATCCCTAAAATATTCTTCTCGTTAATTGATTCTCATCAAAGCTCTACCACATCCAATTTAGCATGTCATAATGTTGGAAGAAATGAAGGCTTTTAAGCATAATAGAACATGGGATCACATCACATATCCACCTGGTAAGAAGGTTGTTGTGTTTTAGTAGGCTTACACTGTGAAATTAAATCATAATGGCTTGCTTACTCATAAGAAGGCTAAGCCAATAGTTAAAGCTACTCGCTAACCTTTGATAGTGATTACCAAAAGACTTTTTCTTCTATTACGAAGACTTCAGTAAACATGTTGATCTATCTGGTTGTTACTCATCCACGACCCTTACATTAGATGGATATGAAGAATGCATTTTTATGTAATTCTTAAAAAGGATGCCTACATGGAACAACTGTCAAGCTTTATTGTTCAAGAAGAGACATGCAGACTGTATAAGTTGAAGTTGTTATATGATCTTAAGTAGTGACCGAGTACTCGGTGTGTGTGATTCATAGTCTATGATGCATTTTGACCTGAAGCAATACCAGGATGATCACTCAATCTTTTATTAAACTCATCATGGTCGAATGACTCTTCTGGTGGTGTATATTGACGATATTATGATGAATAAGGATGATGTCTCAGGTATTCAGAGGTTTAAGTAGTTTATTTGGGAGTTTCAGACTTAAAATCTTAGGCATGTTAGATAGTTTCTTAGGATAGAGATGACACGCTTAAGGGTAGATATACATTCCTTGTGTATACTATCAAAGATATGGATGTCGGGATATATGCATGTCACTTTGCCTCTAAACCCCCAACTCCAAATGTGTACCAAATCAGGGCCAGTTGCGTGATTCAAGTATCTACGAGCGATAAGTTAGTAAGCTGAACTATCTTACTATGATATGTTCTAATATTGTCTTTTCTGTTAATGTACCGAGTCAGTTCATATCTAACCTAAAAAATATGCATAGTGATACCGTAATATGAATATTAAGATGCATGAAGAGTACATCAGGGATTAGGCCTTTTGTACTTTGATTGTGGTTATTGCAGACTTGCAGACTTCTCAAATGCAGATTGGGCAAGTTCATTCTTTGATCGGTAATCGACGGCCGGTAATTATAAAATCATGGAAGATGATTTAGTTTCTTAAAATGCAAGAAACTTCTAGTTGTCTTTTAATCCAACGCAGATTTTGAGTACAGAGTGACAGTGAACATCACTTGCAAGTTGGTATGGATTCAGCTGCAACTTTTTAAGTTAAAGTTTGTACACCAGCTCCAATAAAATTGTATTGCGACAAAAAAATAGTTATATATATAGCAAACAAACTTGTCTTTTTAGAAGGATTAAAACACATTAAAATCGATTGTCGCATAATGTGATAGCAGTACGACATGAAGGCGATATAAATAAAATATGTTGGCTTTGTGAATTAGCAGGCGAACATATTTACCAAGCCTTTAGAAAAGAAGGAAGTGAACTACATCTATGAAAGTTGGGCATGTGTGACATATATACTCCATCTTGATGGGAAGTATTGAGAAATGTAATAGTCAGTAGTTGGCGAGATAATATGTAAATTTGACAATACAACAATAGTAATACAAACAATAGATCACAAGAAGAGAATAGAAAGATCTCTCCAAAATCCTTCCCTATAGAATAATCATCTCTAATAATTTACACATAAATTTAACATCAAATATTTTTTTTGTTCATTTGAGGGAAAAAAAACAGTGCAGCTAAGTACGCAACCAACCTCTAGAAAAGTGATCTTGAGCTGATTGATTGGGCGAATGACCGTGCTTAAAACTACTGATCTACATCACAGGAAAAAACACGCTCACAAAAGCATATCAATGTACATTTCAATCTGATGAATTATGCACTAAATTTATCTACAAAAATAGGCTAAATTTCGGAAAACTACCTCATACTTTCACTGAATTCCAAAAACATGCCTCTTATTTTGATATAATCGCAAAACTAACTCGTATTTTTCATGTTTCGATAAACTCCCTCATACTTAGGTTTCGTAGAACTACCTTATACTTTACTTAATTTCATAGAACTACCTCATACTTTGGTTTAATTCCGTAAAACTACCTCATACTTTGATATATGAGTGACGGTGGAGGAGAGATGAGGGCGGCGGTGGCGAAAAGTGATGGACGAGTGTGACGGTGGGGGAAGGGGGGCCGGGGGGCTATTGTGGAGGGATGGGGGAGGGGGCGGCGGTGGGGGGAAGGGGGCAGAGTGTGGCGGTGGGTAGAAGGGGGATGTGCAGCGATGAATGGAGGACGAAGGGTGGCGTGGGGGAGTGGGGAGTACAGTGGGGAGTGGGAGGAGGGCAGTGGTGGGTGTAATGGGGAGGACGATGATGGATAGATGGCGAAGGGTAGTGGTGGGGGGAGGGGGATATGTGTATGAGGGAGTTTATCGAAACCTGAAAAGTATGAGGTAGTTTTGCGATTATATCAAAATAAGAGGTAATTTTTTTGGAATTCAGCCAATGTATGAGGGAGTTTTCCGAAATTAAACCACAGAAATAACCCCACAAAACATATGTAAATATGGTGCTTTAAGCAGTCTTATTAAAATACACAAGCTATAAAATGACATACATTCCCGGAGACACGTGATTATTGCATGTGGTGTGTCAAGAATTTATTTAGCATATACACTTGAGTCATGAACCCCCCAATCTGTATCCAACAAGCATCTGACACAACAATTCTTGGATTCTCTTGTATACTAGCTGCATGTCTCTCTTATCCATCCTCAATTTTCAAATGTTACAATTTTTGGAGGTTACTGCTAATGTGCACACATATATGTTAATATCTAACGCCCACATGAACACCCTTGCTTGTCATGCATTCTGTGTATTCTAGGATTCTTTTACGATTTATCAGTCACGTTTTTACCAATTATTCAGTCATGGACATGCCAAGTCCAGAATTAGCATCAGTGTGCATGCCCAGTCATCTCATCTTACCATTTATTCAACAAAAGTTGGCATCCTAATTTTAGATTTCGCATTCTTGATGTGTATTCTCTGCCATGCTCTTGAAGGTAGTTAGCATAGGTGCCCGTCTTTGATCAACTTCTCTTACACCTTTGGGTGGTGTGGGTGTGGGTGTGGGTGTGGGTGGGGGGGGGGGTGGGGGGGGGGGGGGGGGGGGGGGGGGCAAATTACATGACCTGGCCGTGTAGAGAGAATGACCACTTTCTTCTTTTTTTTCCATCTTGCGATGAAAACTGCCAGCCTCAATTATATCCGGGAGCATGCAAGTGAGGTTGACTCGATATGTATGATAAATTTAGACCGTCATGTCACATTTTCTGCATTAGTTCTTTTTAAAAAAATGTTTAGATTAGAATTTCTCGGGACCAAATAGTTTGAAAAGTAAGCTCCAACATGGCGTAAATTGAGTTGGGAAAGAGCTATAGGTATTTTAGCAGTGTAGCGTAATCGAACATGCATGAAACGGGAGGTATGCCGTATGCTTCAAGACAAACCATGAGAATTTTATGATCACACAATAACATAAGTTTTACACCATGATTTTCTGCCGATGAAGAAATATAGCATTTTATGACTCGATATTTTGACTTTGTCGCCGTGCAAGGACAGTCCGGCATTGTAATCCTAAGAGCAAAAGCATGCGATTTGATTATGCATTTCAATATTAAACGCTTCATAATAGCAGAAATCATCCGCCTATAACAATAAAAATTTGACCATTTATTTCATTCATACCTCGGGCTCCATGGTGTCTTCAAACTGCGGCGCCTCGCGGATCGAGAACCCATCTCCAAAGAACAGGAACCAAGACTTTGTGCCGCAAATCCCACCTTGTGTTTGCCTTTTAGGATGAGGAGAAGAAGGAGACGCCGCTAAAGTTTCTGCTAGTGCATTGTCACAAAGGGATCTGGCTAGGGTTTGTCACACAATTGAAATGGCTTCTATCATTGAGGCGGAACAACAATGGAATCTGCATATTGGTTTGAATTGAAGGGAGATTTAGGGTTAGGGTATTGATATGGGATTCTTGGAGGTGAAGAGAAGAGATGGACATGTACTGCCATTGCCACTAAGAGAAGGACAGAACAAAGGTCCCAGCTCTGGAACCAAAAATATCGGAAGGGACCAGCAACGGAGAGATGGGGAAAACTACCAAAAAGACGAAAATACCCTCCCCGCCTAAAGCCGTTGCTGAACGTTGCCCACTTATCTGAATTCAAGCCGAGCCAACCATTCAAAATCCAAACACAATCCTATCAAAAATCAAGATGGAAAAAAAGCCCCTCTGATCTCATGCTCTCTCTCTTCAGTCGTCGCCTCAATTTCCATCCATTTCCACCAAAAATCCTTCGATGATGGAGACCATCATCTCCTCTCCTCCATCCTTCACTGCACTCCTCAACACCCCAAAACCCCATTTCTCGAAATCCCTCCCACCAAAATCTCTGCCAATCACTTCATCTCTAAAGAAGCCAGCTCTGTGTTCATCAAATTCCTCCCAAAGTACCTTCATTTCTTACATCCAACAGGGGCTGGCCGCGGCCGCCCTCTCTCTGGCCATCAACTTTTGCCCGATCCCTACTTTAGACTCTGCGATCGCTTCGGAGTTTGATGTGCTTAACGAAGGGCCCCCCGACTGAGACTTATGTCGTTGATGATGCGGGCGTGTTGAGCCGGGTGACAAAGTCCGATTTGAAGAAGCTTATGTCTGACCTGGAGTCTAGGAAGAACCTGCGCTTAAATTTCATCACTGTCCGCAAGCTCACGGTACAATTTTGAACGCCACATGTTTGTTAAAATGCTTTGTGTGCATTGTTGGGTCACAAATTTATTGTCTTCGGTGCAAAATTGTCTGTAGAAATTTAGTAATGATTGTTAGCTGGATGTATTAGCTTTTGTGGTGGTAGCTATTTTAAATTTGGGGTGGGGTGAATCAGGATGTGATTTTGATGGTTTATATTTTTTTTTCATAACCACGTATATTGATTTTTTGGTTGTTGAATCCTAGTTTGTTGTAACAGTGTGTTGGTATAAGTGGCATCTGGAAAATGAAACTGACAAAAATCCCTCTATGTGCTTTTTCTTGTTTCATGAAACTGTTCTTGTAATGAGTTCACTCTATTATTTTTCAAAAAAATAAAAGAAAAGAAAATCTAAGGTTCGTTTCTTAGTTTAGTTCCAATTTGGCTTTGAGAATTAAAAATCCTTTTTGATTATGATCAGTAATTTGATTGCAGAGTAAAGCAGACGCGTTTGAATATGCTGACCAAGTGTTGGAGAAATGGTATCCATCGATTGAAGAAGGCAATAACAAGGGCATAGTTGTGCTTGTGACTAGCCAAAAGGAAGGGGCAATCACAGGGGGGCCGGCATTCCTTAAAGCCGTTGGAGATACTGTTCTAGATGCCACTGTGTCGGAGAACCTCCCTGGTATTGGACTTTTTGTATTTTTTTAATTTTCACAAGTTGCAATCAATTATTTTGCAAGATTGAAGATCTGAATGAAAAAGGAAGATGAAGAAATAATAACTTTCATGTTTTGCAGTGCTAGCTACAGAAGAGAAGTACAACGAGGCTATGATGAGCACCGCAAAACGTCTGCTTGCAGCAATCGATGGGCTACCAGATCCCGGCGGGCCTCAGGTTAAGGAGAACACGCGTGAATCCAACTTCAAAACCAAGGAAGAGACCGACGAGAAACGAGGGCAGTTTACCCTTGTGGTTGGAGGTTTGCTAGTGATTGCGTTTGTAGTCCCCATGGCACAATACTATGCTTATGTCTCCAAGAAGTAGACTGTTTTTTTTGTACAGTGACTGTTAAGAAGTTCTTATGATGCAATATTATTCTAGAAACTTATAAGTGCACATATATTTCTGAATCATATGAATGTGGATTAGTATTTCTCTGACTGTGAATTGTTATGGAAACCTATACAATATCACTGCATGAACTAATACTAATGAATGATCTGTGTGTACCTGTATGTTGCTTCCGGATACAAATTTAACTTTGTATCTCTCTTATATAGTCCAATATGCATCAATTCATAGCATTCAATGAGATGCATATGATAATGTGTCCTGCATGAACAATGCATGGACTTATCCAGGTAACATCATGTCCTCCACACAAGCACACACTGCACATGAACATGCACTCAAGCATGCACATGCACGTGCGTGCACCTGCGTGTGCGCATCTGCTACTTCTGCCTGATACCCCTATATTTCCTCCTCTATTGATGAATTTTTTGATCAATGGATTGAGAATCTTAAACAAGCTATATAGATTTCTGAGATAGGGCAAGTGGAAGAATGAAACAACAGCAGACAAGTTAAATATATTTAAACGATATATAAAAATCATGTAATGTATGGAACATTTTCATAAACAATATTAGTACATTTCTTTAATTCCAACGGATGTTAACTAACTTTCATCAAATAATGAAAATCTAAGGGGTGACATGTATAAATTGACCCATATGAAATGAGGATATTGGCTATAACCAAGAGCCAAAGTCACACATCTGCATAAACAATTGAGCATTATATTAGTTGCACTTGCATAAGTACTGAACTTCGTTTGAAAGTAGCATATTATTCAACATTGAAAAGCGATAAAAAGGGGAAATGATCCTTTAGCAGTTTGAGAAGGAATGCCATCTTGTCTGAGAACGGATGATTTGAATATTTTCCTGTGAGTATTTGTGACGAAACACTCAATTTGCAGCCTCTGTATAATGTATTCCATCCCAGTTAACATATTTGGTCGTGTCGATGCACCCTTTTGCTGTTACCGATGTTCCATTCAAAATCTTTGTTTGCCCACAACCAACTCAACTATTATAATTCAGGGGGACCCTCCATATCCACAGCATGCTGCTATAGAATTCTCAAAACCTGATAGATACGCAACTCAATGTTTTTCTCCTTGTACCTCTAAAATATGTGAAGGAATGAAACATTTGCTTACATTCTTTTGAATAGTTTGCTATGAGGTCAGACTTCTTGGAGAAGATATCGATATAAGTGATATTTGCATCTCCAAATGTAACCTGCAACCTTGTGTAGAGTGCATGAATCTGTAAATTAAAAAGCTTAGAGACACGGTTGTGAGCACTTACACATTCGAGCTCATCCAGTTTTGATGAATATTTACCAAATGCAGCTTTGTTCTGAGGTAAGCACCCAAGGGGGCCGGTATTATGAATTCAGAACTTCCTTGCACATTGATCATACAATTTCTGACAGGAATAACAAACAACATGAACATCAGAAGCTATAGTTATCGCTTCTACAGACCATATCGATGTGAACAAACTGCCGGTAGTATTCTATTCAGTTATTTCACTTAAAAGTAAAACTTCCAGTTTGACAATATCTTCACAACCTTGAGGCCGGTTTCAAATTCTGAAAAAAATGTCGGGATGGAAGCCAAAATTTGGTCCTCTAATTTATTTATTTATTTATTTATTTTATTTTTTATTATTATTATTTTTTTTGGGGGGGGAGCATGCGCCAGCGTGGTCATTCTGGCCTATATTAAACATGTACAGACCTTTACTTAGAAATCAGCTGGTGGCATATATTTCTTGAATTTGTTGCCAACAATAGAGCGAAAATCTTTGTCGTGTTGTATGGTACAGATCAATCTAAATAACCGGTGGGAGATAGAAACTGACCATACCTTTAGCCATCACCTGAAGAATTCGCTGTTTGAATCAAAGGAATTGAGCAACCAGGGTCCCGAAAGAGAATGGGCTGACATATGAGGCTGTTACGGGAAAGATCGTAGACCCAGCCGCGGCAAAGTTGCAACCCTTCAGAAAGCTCGGTGCTCCAATAGAATCCAAATATGCATTAAGTAATTGTAGGTCCATTGATCTCATGTCCCCAAGCTAGAAGCGCCAAACAATTAGACGTCTAGAAAGACCGAATCAAACGCCTGGCAGACTTGACTCAATGCTGAACACGTCGGTAGCATCCGACATCTGGAGGGTCTTCTCCATACATTTGACTATGTCTTCTTGGCCACATTCTGCCGAATTCTGAAGCGATTTTTAGCCGAAACCAAATTGTTTTGAACCATCGGATCTTGTAATCAAGGGCCGAGATTTAATGGGGTTTTGGATAGAATGAATAGGAGTCCATATGGCCAATTTTTATCATCTCGGGATAATCTAAAGCTTGGAAAACCCATTGGAGACTATGACTTGGAGGAGCTCAAGAGAATGTTTGAGGGCTCCATCTTCTTCCAAAAGATTGCAGATATGTTCTCTCTCTTTCTCTCTAGTGTATTTTGGTTTAGTTGATGGTACTAATGAGTTGGATGATGTTTTTGAACAAAAATGCTTCGTTTCTTGTTATAATGGACTAGAGCTATCTTTATATGTGTTGTGACTAGTTTAGGGCTATGTTATTTGTGATTTCCATTGTCTCTTACATGTCTTGCTACACGTATTGATTATGACCCCTTGTTATTGATTTCTACATCATTGCTCTCTCAAGTATGACTCCAAAAGGGTATACTTGAGGGATTGGAAATCCCAAGAGGATGTACCCACCTCATGACCATGAAATTGATATTTAGATAGACTGTCGAAGAGCAACCCTCGATTTAACCCCCAGAAAGGCATCTTCTGGTGGTGCAAGCATATACGGCTCGTCATTGAGTTATAGCAACTCTCGTGTACTCCCCAAAAAGGATGCATGGTTGACATTGGAATCACCATTTATATTAACCCTTGATGAACCCATGACACATGCAATCCTCATATCTCAGTCTCTTCAATTGGTGTAACGACCTGTATTTTTAGTCGTGTTTGATTGTTGTGTGCATGTATTTTATTTCGATCGTCCGGATGTTTTTCGTCCGTGAGTTCTATTTCTACGCATCTACGCGAGCACGTCTCTATTTTTAGAATTTTTACCATAGTTTAAATAATTATCTTTAACCCTAACTATTACCATTAAACTAATTACCCTAACCCCCATTTAATTAATCAACCCCACCCCCCTTAATCACCTCCATTGGCAGATGAGATCCAACATCATCTTTAAATCAAAACCCCACCCTCTAAATGCTTGGTTTCCCTGCATTATAATCCCATGAGGCACATCCATCTGCAAATCCCCAAGCCCCTTTCATCAATCAACAAATCCCCTCCTCCTCCTCGTCGACACCAATTTCATCCACCACCACCGTCATCATCTCCCCCTCCTTCAACCAAACAGCAAACAAACCATAACCCAAAATCAATCAAACCCAAATTCCTTCATCCCAAAAAAAATCAAACTACCAAATCAAATCTAAAATCATCAATTGAATTTAGAAATCTGAAACCGAAGAGGAAAACAGGGAGAATTTGAGGCTGAAATCAGAAATTTACTCTCCATACAACCCAATTTCATCATCTCCCTCAGCCATCCCCTTCTCCTCCGATGCCGTGGACAAACCTCCACCTGACGGCCGCAGCTGCCTCCCCAATCACCCCCGGCGCCTCCCCCAGCAGCAGCCGCCCGCCTCTTTACTGTCGCACATCGCCTGCCCCGCGCCGCCTGCAGCCAGCTGCAGGCGCCGCCGCACTGCGCCGCCGCTTGCTGCCGCGCGTCGCCCGCCCAGTCGCCGGAGCCGCTGCCACCCCTTGCCGCTCCGAGCTCCCCCCTGCAGCAAGAAGAAAAGAAGGAGGAAGAAAATAGAAAGAAGAAGAGGAAGAAGAGAAGACAGGTGAAGTAATTGGGAAATAGGGTATTGGGTTTTAATGGTTATGCTATTGGGTATGGATTTATTGAATTAGTAAGTTATTGGGTATGGGTTATTGAAGTTATTTGGATTATTAGAGTTAGTAAATTATTGGGCTATTTTTAAGTTAATTGAATTATTTAAGTTATAAGTTATTTAAGTTTCAAAGTTATATTAAGTTATATTATAAATTAGTTTTGTTGCGGGTCGAAATCCGCTCGACAATGTAATTTGTTTAATGGGGAATCAAGGGCACGATGATTAACAAGTGAGGGGGTGATTTAGGTGGTTGTTTACAAGTGGTGATGGGATGTAGAGGCCAAGCGCACTTCGGATGATGATCTCGGGATCAATCCTGCAAGGTCGCCCCTTGTACGCCGCTCTCCGGGAATTGGTCGCCGGTTGCTCGCTGCTTGGACGAGCTTTCCTGCGCAAAGAGTAGCTCGTTAAAAAGGCAGGGTTAGAAGCCAATCCTTAGCCTCTTCGATGCTTAAGTCAGAATTAAGGCTTAGAAATGTGGGTCAGACACGTAGGCTGAGCTTGAGGTAGGTCGACCTTACGTGGCGAGCTTGAGTGGAAGAACAAATATATGGACGATATTTGCTCTTGTGTGAGAGTGAGAGTTTATAATTTCGATTAACCAACCCCTTTTTCGATGGAAGTAGAGGAGTATTTATAGCTGAGTAAGGCGGTTAGGTTCGGCTGAGCTGGCGTGCTAAGCTGGTATGTCAGACTGCTGAAGGTTCAGCCGAGGATGTCAGAGCTGAGCGTGTCAGGCGTGCTTTTGTCAGGATGTCAGAGTCGAAAGCGTCAGGTACGCTTTTGTCAGACTGTTAGGCGGCGTAACCGCCGGGTGCTCTTTTGTCAGGCTATCAGGCGGCGAAAGTGCTAGTATTGTTCTCGCTCAAAGACGTTTGTCGTGTTCGATAGGCGAGAATGACATTAAGGTGCGTCCAAGGAGCAGGGCCGCTTATTGTTCGCTTGGTCGCTCCCTGAGGGCACCGAGCTTGTTACCTAAGAGCGATGCCCCAATGTCTCCATGTCCGCCCCTCGCGCCCCGGTCGGGGGGGGGGGGGGGGGGGGGGGGAACTTGGAGGATGATGAGCGAGCTGGTTACTCGACCGGTGAGTTTGGAGGGAAACATGCGACCAATCGGCGAGGCTGGGAGCGAAGTGCGACCTTCTTGTTCGACGAGGCGGACTTCTGGGATGACAAGCGAGCTTGTCACGTCTGGCGAGCTTGGAGGGGAACATGCGACCAATCGACGAGGCTGGGGGCGAAGTACGACCTTCCTGTTCGACGAGGCAGACTTCATGGATGACGAGCGAGCTTGTCGCTCATCTAGCGAGCTTGGAGGGAAAGTTGAGGCGATTCGATCTTTGGTCGTAACAATTTCCCCCATCATCCGAGCTTGAGGCGGAAGCCCGGCCTAGTTCGAATGACGTACAATCTCTCCATCTGTTCGAAAGGGGAGGGTGCGCTCTTCGCTCTGAATATTTGGATATGGTGGTAATTTATTTGAAAATCCCGCCCACCGCCTCTCCATCCATCATTTTGATTCGAAAGGCGGGAAAAGATCGAGGCGGCCAGCCATCCCGAACATGACGCGTGGCTGACGTGACGGTGGGTGGCAGTTGAGGCG
The DNA here is from genome assembly GCA_030789695.1 of Scilla litardierei. Lineage (NCBI taxonomy): Eukaryota > Viridiplantae > Streptophyta > Magnoliopsida > Asparagales > Asparagaceae > Scilla > Scilla litardierei. Next base: position 556,400,700 of record CM061142.1, read on the forward strand.
TCAGAGGAACTTGGATTTGTGCCACGTGGCCTGGCTTCGACGGCAGAGATGAACCGACGCTTGCTATAAGTAGGGGAGGGGGAGATCCAGGAGAGACTTCTTCTTCTTCTAAGCTTCTCCGAGTTTTCTTCTCCAAGTTTTCGACTACCGTCGCTGTCATCGCCGGAGTTCTTGTTCACTGTTCTGGTTGCTTCCTCGGATATTCTTCTTTCTTCTAGGTATCCTTCTTGCTTATTAAATGGTTACTCGCTCTTTTTCTCGTTCCACAGATTCTAGAGAGATAGAAGGTTGGTATAGGGGTGGTGGAGCACCGGACAACTCCGCCACAGACACGGAGGAGCGGGTGGAGGAATCTTCACCGATCAGGCAGGACCGACCCGAGGGTGTGCCAGTTACCGAGCTAGCTACTGCTTCGTCGTCAGCGGCCCCTCGGGACCCTAGGAAAGGGAAAGGACTGGCCCTAGGGAAGCCCAGACTGCCTGCTCAGGCCGTCGTGGTCATGGTCGAGGCCGGGGATGTTCCTGCTGAGATCTCTGATGCAGAATCTGTTGCGCCGACCTCCTTTATACCCTTGGCCCGCGCGAAGTACATACAGCCGTCCTACACAGTCCGCCTTCCAACCTCTACCTAGCGGGTGTGCTTCCCCAAGGATTATGAGGTCGAGGTTTACGTCGCTTGCTTCACTCAAGGGCTCCGCTTTCCTCTTCCTCCCTTGTTTCTCCACATTCTCAATTTTCTTGAACTCCCTCTCTTCTAACTGATGCCGCATTCCATCGGTTGTATCGTGGGTTTTCTCGTCATTTGTGCAGGAAGCGGGATTAGTCCGATCCTGCCCCGTTTCGATACTTCTTCGAAACCAAGAAGCTGGGGGCGCACTTCTATATCTCGGCGAGGAGACGTCGGCCCCTAGTCCTGGGCCTGCCGGGAAAGATCAAAGGTTGGAAGGAGAGATACGTGTTCGTCTCGACGCCCAAGGATCTAGTTCTGAGGTCGAACTGGAACATGCTAAATCCTGAGACGAACAGGGAGGCTCTCCTTGAGGCAGACGACGTAGAGCGGGCCAAGATCTTGCAGGGAACTCCAGAGGCGGAAAGGAGATTTGAGGATCATGCCAAGGAAGAAATGATCGTCCGACACATTTGGCCCGAAGGTAATCCGAGTGCTGTAATTTTGTCTCATGATTTGCTCACCCTGATCTATTTCCTTCTTGCAGGTGAAATGATGAGTCCGTCGTAGGACGAGCTTGTGAGATTGGCCACGGAGCATTCGGCAAGCAAGCGGCGAAGGTTGGCCCGAAGAGAGCTCGGGAGGGGTTGTCCACTGCGAAGGCAGAGAAGCTCGTACGGACGAAGAAACTGAAGGTGGTTGGAGCCACGGCCGCTTCTGCTCTTTTGGCAATTGCGGGGGACTTAGGCTGTCCCACTAAGAACGTGGCAGCCGTGGTTAGCCCCATCCACATCGATGTCGACACCAAGGAAGAGGCACAGGCTGAGTAGGATGTCCGTGGGTCGTAGAGGGAGCAAAGACCTCCGATCCCCGCGGTCCCACTTCAGACGGTCGTGCCCCAGGGGTCTCCGACCGAGTCGGACTCCAACATGCGAACAACAGCCGCAGACCGCTGGCCTTATGGGTGCCCATCGTCTGGGTTGGGAAAGCCCGCTCACCCGAGCTGTGAATCGGCCCTTACGACTTTCAAGTCAAAGAGGGACAAGCTTCTAGCTCTGTCTGTGGAGGATTTGTTGGCGTCGTCGTATCTGGTGGGTGTTAGTTCTTGGGTTCAAGACTAACGTTGTTTTGATGATGATCAATACATTATGTTAGTGTGCTAATCATTCTTATGTTTTAGTCTCAGTTTATCTTAATGATTATATGTTGATGAGACAAAGCATAAGTCTTGGAGGATTTACAAGGGATATCTTAAAGACCTCCAAGAGTGATGGTGTGCTCAAGCTTGAATGAAGTCATGAATATCATCTAATGAAGCCAAAGCTTGGAGCATGATGATGGATGGACATCTAGAGAAGCATTGTCAAAGGTTGGTGCTTGATGAAGGGAAGCTCATCAAGGAGTGCCAAAGCTTGGAGATGATGGAGAGCATCAAAGTATAGTGAGCTTGAAGACTTAGACTCTAGGAGATGCAATTTGTAATCCATGTAATTTCAATTACTTGCATTTCTCTTTTTAAGTCTAGGATTATTGTAATGCCGTGATAGATGGTCATACTCTCATGCACATGCTTTTAACCATCTTAGTGAGCCTTAGGATTATCATAGAATCCAACCCAATAGGTTCATCTTGCCCAAAGACTCAATTGGAGTCTCTGGCTCTCCTGCAGTCGCCTGCTGAAGGTTTAACAGTCGACTGGGTGATTTCCAGATGCCTGTCGAGCCTTCTATAGTCGACTGTGATGCACAGCTCAAGTCAACTTTTCTATTGACTCATCTTGAGCTTTTCGCATCAGTCGACTGATGTTCAATTTATAGTCGCATGTATTCTTACAGTTGCCTGTGAATTGGTCGACAGTCGCCTGTGCGCTTCTTGCATTTTCTGGGCTTCATCCCAGTTTGCAAGACAGTCGCCTGTGAAATGGTCATCGGTCGTCTGGAAGGCGTAAGTGCGAAATATGCATCTCTCTCTGTCTTTTCTCCATCTTATACAGCAGTCGACTGATGAAGGTATTACAGTCGCCTGACTATAAGAGAGTCGCCTGTATTATTGACATCAGTCGCCTGTATGCTTATCTAGAGAAAGTGTGCAGCTCTCTGTTTCTTGTCCATCCCTGCTGCAGTCGCCTGATGAAGGATATACAGTCGACTGTTTGATTTTCAGTCGCCTGTGTAGTCTTCTACAGTCGAATGTCCTGGCTCTGATTATAGCCGTTGGGATATTTTCTAGCCGTTGATCAGTCAACTGTCTTTTGATCATCAGTCGACTGTTCTTGCCGTAAACTGCCAAAATCTAGTCGTTGCAGATTTCTTCCCTTTGGGTTTTTGGCTGTGTTTATAGGCTCTTCTTGGCTTCATATATATAAGGATTGGCTTAGTTCATTTAGACTTCTAGAAATGGTTAGGAATTCATAGAAGATCATTTAATCTCTTCTCTTAGCCACTCCTCCCACATTCCCAAATTAGAGCTTCATTCTTATGCTATAGCATTTAAGATCTAGGGAATTTCTCCAAGGGATTTCAATCTTATTCCTCTTCTTGGAAAACATCTTTCTTCTCTTCATTTCATACACTCAAGTGAGTAGTGTTAGGATGCATTCCTAGAAGAGAGAAAAATCATCAACTGCAATCAAAGCTAATCTCAAGCACTTGGCCATTCACTTGCATGCCTTCTTCTTCACATTGGTAAGATCATATCAAGACATATGTAAGTGTTATTTCGTTTCACCTTTGTGTAACCCTAATTCTCTTTGTGGGAGTTAGATACTCTCTGTATGGGAGTAACTCTCTTAGTGGGAGTTTAGTGTCCTAGTGTAGGGCTAACCCTAATTCTCTGAGTGGGAGTTAGTAATTCTCTAGGTGGGAGTTTGACCATTGTGTAGGGTTGGTTGGGTACTTGTGTAGGGCAAAATCTTCTTGGTGAGGTCTCTCTCTTTGTGGGAGTGTATCCCTTTGTGGGATTTGCATTCACTTCTCTTTGTGGGATTATAGTGAATATTGGTGTGGCTGGATGTACCAAGTTTTGGGGAACCAGGGTAAAATCTCTGTGTTTGCGATTGCTGTTGTTGAGCACTCTGTTTAATTTCCGCTGCTTTTTGTGCTTTAATTTTAGTAACTTTTAATTAAGCACCTTGCTTGCTATTACACTATTCACCCCCCCTTCTAGTGTGTGTGTAGCCCTGTAGGGTCCCTCACAGTGGGCGCTGCTGAATCGGTTTTCGACGAGGCAGAAGTGGCGATGTGGCTAGCCGAAAATAGTCTATTGCCGAGAGACCGAGCGTCTCTGCCGAACATGGACGCAGAGAGGCTGTGTGCCTCGGCCATCTGGCACAATATGCGGGGTAAGTCGGCCTTCTCTTCTAAGATACAGCTCTCTTTATTTGGGTGTGCGCTTTATTCTTCTTCTCTGTTTTTGTGCAAGCGAATGCTATGATGGTCTCCCTCCGGTGCCACACGGCTGGGATAAACAAGGCCGAGGCCGCACTGGGGAGGAAAGCGACCGAACTTGAAGCTGTGAAGAAAGCAGCCGAAGAGAGGGCGACGAGACACATGGCCCGGCTAGGAAAGCTGCATGAGTCATACGCCGAACAAAGGGTGACAATCCTGAAACAAGAGATGTGTTTGGAGGAATTTGAGAAGAAGGTTCAGACTGAGGAGGCCCGCAGGGTCGAGGTTGAGGCTGCTCTGGAGCAGGAGAAGAAGAGGGCATCGGAGCTAGAGGAACTGGTGGCGTCAGGGAAGGCCGAGCTTGAGGCGAAGCAGGTGAAAGCGGTCCAAAATTACCAGATGACGGAGCTTGTCCCGACAATGTCTGTGATGAAGGAGAAGGGTTATTCGGAGGGCTGGGAGGCGTGCCTCCAGAGGTTAAAGGAGATGATGGGGAAGCTTTATCTCTCGATTGAGGTTGATTTTACGAGACTGCAAGCCTCTGATGATGAAGAGAAAGAGGTCAATACGCCGGTCGAGGAAGAAGTGGTGGCAGTTGAGCAGCAAGCAGGGGGCAGTGCTCAGGGAGGGGGTGATGCAGGCTCGGGTAGAGGCAACCAAGATGAGGGCGACCAGGGTGAGGGCGGCCAAGGCGCCGTGTGATCTTTGGAGTGGGGGGGGGGGGGGGGGGGGTTTAAGGGCCGGTCTCGGGGCCTTGCTTTATGACTTTGTTTTTTGTTCTCTTTGGTTTTTGAGGTTTTGGGTTTTTTGTAGTGTCGGCCAATTGTGACCATTTTTGTAAGGTCGGCCTCTGGAAATACTTGTATATATTTTCGAACATTTTGATCAGTGAAAATACTTGTCCGACCTCCATTTTGTAGAATATTGTGACTTGGCGTTGCCTCGTACTTAGCCTTGCCCTTATGTGTGCCCCCGACATTTGGGGCGGACGAGAGCTGGGGGGGGGGGGAGATCGTGCGGGATATCGAGTGTAGATCGATGCGAGCCCGCTGGAACCTATCGAGGGCGAAGCTCGTAGGCTTGCCCCGGAATTTGAGGGAGGGGATGGTGCGAGCCCGTAGCTCGGCCCTAGCTCTCCGGGGCCTATCGAGGGTGAAGCTCGTAAGCTTGCCCCGGAAGTAGTGGGAGGGGAGGGTGCGAGCCCGTAGCTCGGCCCTAGCCCTCCGAAGCCTATCGAGGTTGAAGCTCGTAAACTTGCCCCAGAATTTGAGGGAGGGGAGGGTGCGAGCCCGTAGCCCGGCCCTAGCCCTCCGGAGCCTATCGAGGGCAAAGCTTGTAAGCTTACCCCGAAATTTGGGGGAGGGAAGGGTGCGAGCCCGTAGCCCGGCCCTTGCCCTCCGGAGCCTATCGAGGGCGAAGCTCGTAAGCTTGCCCCCAAGTTTGGGGAAGGGGAGGGTGCGAGCCCGTAGCCCGGCCCTAGCCTCCAGAGCCTATCGAGGGCGAAGCTCGTAAGCTTGCCCCAAAGTTTGAGGGAGGGGAGGGTGCGAGCCCGTAGCTCGGCCCTAGCCCTCTAGAGCCTATCGAGGGTGAAGCTCGTGAGCTTGCCCCGAAATTTGAGGGAGGAGAGGGTGCGAGCCCATAGCTCAGCCCTAGCCCTCCGGAGCCTATCGAGGGCGAAGCTCGTACGCTTGCCTCGGAATTTGAGAGAGGGGAGTGTGCGAGCCCATAGCTCGGCCCTAGCCCTCCGGGGCCTATCAAGTGCAAAGTTCATAGGCTAGCCCTGGAATTTGAGGGGGGGGGGGGGGGGGGGAGTGCGAGCCTGTAGCTCGGCACCAGCCCTCCGAGGCCTATCGAGGGTGAAGCTCATAAGCTTGCCCCAGAATTTGAGGGAGGGGAGGGTGCGAGCCCGTAGCTCGGCCCTAGCCCTCCGGAGCCTATCGAGAGCGAAGCTCGCCGAAATTTGAGGGAGTGGAGGGTGTAAGCCCATAGCTCGGCCCTAGCCCTCCGGAGCCTATCGAGGGTGAAGCTCGTAAGCTTGCCCGAATTTGAGGGAGGGGGAGGGTGCCAGCCGTAGCTCCGCCCTAGCCCTCCGGTCATCTACCCTTGCTCCGTGACCTTACCTATCATGTCTTTTCGTGTTGGTAGGAGCGTTCTAGGATATGGTCGACCTTTGCAAGGATGCTTTTTGCTCAGCCCAAATAAGTGCTTCTCTCAAGCGAAAGAGTCCGTACAAGTAATATAATCTGGGAGTTCAGATGTCGAATCCTCGGGAGAAAATCTGTTGCAACCACAAAGCTTAAATCAAATAGAAATCCAACGAAAAGAAACTAACCACTTATGTTGACGATGGTTTGAAAGTGTTTGATTGTGATTTTTGGTACGTGAACAATACGAACAAAGAAACTTCGTGTATGAAAATATTTATGAGAAATATGCACATGGTATGGGTTCATTAGGATCCATGATTCGTATTAACTAGGTTGATTAAATATAACTCGATGAATTCTCTTTTTAAGACCAATTCATCGGAGGATACCCTTGTGGGGATTAAAGCGAAATATCGAATACGATCGTTGCTAAAGTTATAATCTTTTAAATATAGATATGAAACTCCCTTTTGGAGAGATCAAAATTCACCCTTGTGGGGTGATCATCAACTTAATCACGTTCTTTTGGAAAATGAAAAGATGACTTTAAATCAAAGAATACAACTTTATCAACGTTAACGATTTAGCACAACGATTCAACAAAATAAATACGCATCATATCCCCTAACTACACCATACCATGCACAATGAAAATTTAGCCACACATACTGAAAATAAACACCAATTTCATCATATAAAGCATGGTTCCAAACAATACAAGTAAATAGAGTTCAAAATACGCAATAGAGTTCAAGAATATCACCAAATACGCTAACTATTTGCCTAAGAACACCCTTTTTCTTCCTCCTAAAAGCCTCTGAAAATTAGCCCAGGTTGCTCTTTGTTTTCTCTGGAAAAATATGCAAAAATCGCCTCCAAAATCGCCCAAATACGTCAAGAATCCCCTCAAAAACCCCTAGAAATACCTTATATAAGAACATTGCGGGTCTAAGTTGCTTATTGGGTTCAAAACTGCACCCAAATCGCCTTAAACCCGCACCCAATAGTCGGAGCATTTGTGAGCCGTTGATCAAAGCGGGATCGCGCCAGGAGCTGCCACGTGTGCTTTAGGATTCGCGCTCCGTGCTCCGCTCTGATTTCATCTCGGAGTTTGATCTCCACCGTTCGATCTAAATCGCGCGGTCGTCAGCGTCCCACATTGACGCTCTTCTCAGTTTAAATGCGGGGTAAATATGGACCGTCGGATTATGGATGTGCGGCTCCGAGTGCGCCACGTCACTTTTTCAAAATTCCGCTGCTTCGTTCACTTAGCTTCGCTCACAACCGTTGGATTGAAAGCGGGATTTGCTGAAATAGCGCCGCGTGTCCTCCAGACGAGCGCGCTTCGCTCAATCGTTCAGCTATCGATGACCGTTCGATCTCGATCGAACGATCGATATCGGGCCGCGTTTTTCGTCGCTGAGTGCCGTCAGATCTTGATCCGATGCTTAATAGAGCGCCACGTAGACCCTCTGAGATACTGCGCTCTTCGCCCCGTTCTCCTCGCGTGCGGGCCGTTGGATTGAGATCCAACGGCCTTAAGCGTTCCACGTCGACCGCTTGTAAATCCTTTGATGTCAGCCATTGGATGAAGACTGAGCGGCTGAGATCGAGCCACGTGGCCCGTATTTGAGCTGGTACGCGTACGCCGTCGTATATCCGTATTTTTGGCGTATTTCGTGCGTATTTCTCCAATTAAATGGTATCCTGCATTCAAAAATTCACAGTAATTAGCACAGATCTCAGAAAAATACAAATAAATAGTCGTTGGAATTGTGAGATCGAGACCAAGCTAGGAAAAATATACAAAGTGCAGAAATACTCAGTTAATTGCTGTTTTGTGCTTAAAGAAGGTGATTTCTCTAATAAATGATGGTGTACAAAATACGAATGTATTAGAGATCAATTTAGCATCATATGACCACAAAATATTACTAGATGATGGGTTAAATAAGCAATATTCAACCCGAATCACACCCCCAACTAGCGATTTGGTAGTCTCTAGCAAAAAGAGCGATAATTCGAATGATTAATAAACAATAAATTCTATCAATCGCTTATGGCATGGCTCAATAATACCCTTTCCAACATGATCTAGACTATCAATATACACAATCCATGTACAAGATCAACCACATGATATTTTCTCTAATTTAATTTGAATAAATAACATGCAAGCATCGTTTTGCATTAGCGAAAGTATAACACGTCGTTATATTCTAGTTTTCTTGTTTCCAAGGAATTGGCATCTCAAAAAGTAACCGTTCAAATCATGGGTCTTGACGTTGCTTAGTAAATCCACCATTATTTTTTTTATTAGTTCCGCGTAACGCGCATAAAGCAACATTTGCGAAAAATGTATAACTTGGATCGCTCCATCAAATGAGTGAGTTTCCGGTCAATGGCTCCCAAATCGGACGATAATAGGGCATTAGGCCAAAAGGACCCATCGGACTGTACTACTCGAGCCAACCAAGTTATTTATTAAGTGACACACTTATTCGTTTCATTCTTTTTTTCTTTCATTTTTTTCTCTTTTTTCTGTTTTTTTCGTAAGCAGCTCAACACCCATTCTTTGAACATAAACATTAATAACAATGGCCAAATTCCTCTTCAACTTGAAGACTATTCTAATAAAGCGTGTATACTTAAGCTTTTTCATCACATTAGCATGCATGAAATAAGTTCAAACTATTTCAAGATATTAATAATGGCAATTGAAATTTTTCATGAATAGCATATTAACGGTAATTCCATGAAGGAAAAATAATTAACTCAAGCCATAAACAATTTTTAGAACTCAATCAGTGCATAATCATCCGTATTTGTGGAATGTGAAGGAGTTTTAATTGATGAGATTTGGTGATTTATTCTTCTCTTAGCCTTGTTTTTGAAAAAAATCATAAGGTCGCATACACACCCCCCAACTAAAGATGGACATTGTCCTCAATGTCGAAAGGGGTACGAGTTTATTCAAAGCAAGCAACCTAGAAAGCATATAAAATTTTCACTAATGGAAAGAACACACCGTGGTCAAATGGTGGCTCCCGAATCTTTAATGGTGGGGGAAGTTGTTCAATTTGCTCTTTGCGCTCCTCGGCGATTATTCTTCCTCCAGAAGCTAAATTGGACTCTAACAACACAACTCCAAGCATCTCTATAAGCTGTTTACCAGTTTCCTGCAAGAGATGAGTTATGTCAGTCCAAGTTAGTTTAAAATTCTTTTCAACAAAAATATTCCAAATGTAGTCATCAAAATAGTTGAAAGAAAGTAAAGCAAGTTGACGACTACTCCCTGAAAGATATGCACTACTCTCGGTATGATGCTCAGTCATTGGGGAGAGGGGTAAATGATTTTGGGAAAAAACTGGAGGAGGGAATGGTTCTGGTTCCATGGAGATAATCTCAAAACCATTGTCCCTAGTTGTGTCCTCCTCCTGTTCATCCAAAATTGCTAGCTCGTCCTCTCTTTTGCACACACTTCCTGCCATGTAGATATTTTTATTCGTGTCCTCAACGTGACATGGTTCGCTCGATATACCTGCAATAGAAGATAAACTCATATTAGAGTCTTGAAATTGAGTTTCAAAAGCATTACTTTCTTCTAGGCAAGTGGCAATCAGAGTAAGATTTTCAAAGTATTTCTGAATCTGCCGATTCCGAGCAAGGAAATTCTCTTGGAATTGATGGGATGTGGCCTCCTGTGTCTGAATAATCAAGTAAACTTCCTCTTTCAAGGATTGCAAAGGTACGTCTACGCTTTGCCCCCTTGATCAAGGCACGAAGGCTCCGTTGAATCGCACTCTGAAGTCTCTTTTATGATTTTCTCATTCTCTTGTAAAGACTCCATGTATCTCCACGCCTCTGTCGGCGTCATGTCTCCCAAGAATTCCTGCAGCTTGGTCGTAGTCCATCTAGGAAGGACTCCATAAGCTCGTTCTTTGTGTACCAATACTGCGGATAACTCGATATTATGTCTGTGAACCTCCTCCAGGCCTGAAAGAAGGTTTCACAATCAGTCTGATTAAAATTAACGATCTTGAGCTTCTCCATCCTATGTTTGTGTGCATTAGCGTACTTTGCATCATTCCAATTGTTTGTGCAATAGAAATTCATATACTCCATTTTAAAAAAAATAAAAATAAATAAACAAAAAATAAAAAAAAGTTTATGTACATTAAAGTGGAGAGATCTCACCGAAGGTCCCCTAAATGAAATAAACTGTGGTAACAAACCATTCTCCCCGGCAACGGCGCCAAAAACTTGACTGGCCCAAATAAGTGCTTCTCTCAAGCGAAAGAGTTCGTACAAGTCATATAAACTGGGAGTCCAGATGTCGAATCCTCGGGAGAAAATCTGTTGCAACCACAAAGCTTAAATCAAATAGAAATCCAACGAAAAGAAACTAACCACTTATGTTGACGATGGTTTGAAAGTGTTTGATTGTGATTTTTGGTACGTGAACAATACGAACAAAGAAACTTCGTGTATGAAAATATTTATGAGAAATATGCACATGTTATGGGTTCATTAGGATCCATGATTCGTATTAACTTGGTTGATTAAATATAACTCAATGAATTCTCTTTTTGAGAGCAATTCATCGGAGGATACCCTTGTGGGGATTAAAGCGAAATATCGAATACGATCGTTGCTAAAGTTATAATCTTTTAAATATAGATATGAAACTCCCTTTTGGAGAGATCAAAACTCACCCTTGTGGGGGTGATCATCAACTTAATCACATTCTTTTGGAAGATGAAAAGATGACTTTAAATCAAAGAATACAACTTTATCAACGTTAATGATTTAGCACAACGATTCAACCAAATAAATACGCATCATATCTCCTAACTACACCATACCATGCACAATGAAAATTTAGCCACACATACTGAAAATAAACACCAATTTCATCATATAAAGCATGGTTCCAAACAATACAAGTAAATAGAGTTCAAAATACGCAATAGAGTTCAAGAATATCACCAAATACGCTAACTATTTGCCTAAGAAACCCTTCTTCTTCCTCCTAAAAGCCTCTGAAAATTAGCCTAGGTTGCTCTCTGTTTTCTCTGGAAAAATCTGCAAAAATCGCCTTCAAAATCGCCCAAATACGCCAAGAATCCCCTCAAAAAACCCGAGAAATACCTTATATAAGAACATTGCGGGTCTAAGTTGCTTATTGGGTTCAAAACTGCACCCAAATCGCCTTAAACCTGCACCCAATAGTCGGAGCATTTGTGAGCCGTTGATCAAAGCGGGATCGTGCCAGGAGCTGCCACGTGTGCTTTAGGATTCGCGCTACGCGCTCCGCTCCGATTTCATCTCGGAGTTTGATCTCCACCGTTCGATCTAAATCACGTGGCCGTCAGCGTCCCACGTTGACGCTCTTCTGAGTTTAAATGCGGGGTAAATATGGACCGTCGGATTATGGATGTGCGGCTCTGAGTGCGCCACGTCGCTCTTTCAAAATTCCGCTGCTTCGTTCGCTTAGCTTCGCTCACAACCGTTGGATTGAAAGCGGAATTTGCTGAAATAGCGCCGCGTGTCCTCCAGACGAGCGCGCTTCGCTCAATCGTTCAGCTGTCGATGACCGTTCGATCTCGATCGAACGATCGATATCGGGCCGCGTTTTTCGTCGCTAAGTGCCGTCAGATCTTGATCCGACGCTTAATAGAGTGCCACGTAGACCCTCTGAGATACTGTGCTATTCGCCCCGTTCTCCTCGCGTGCGTGCCGTTGGATTGAGATCCAATGGCCATAAGCGTTCCACGTCGATCGCTCGTAAATCCTTTGATGTCAGCCATTGGATGAAGACTGAGCGGCTGAGATCGAGCCACGTGGCCCGTATTTGAGCTGGTACGCGTACGCCGCCGTATATCCGTATATTCGGCCGTATTTCGTGTGTATTTATCCAATTAAATGGTATCATGCATTTAAAAATTCATAGTAATTAGCACAGATCTCAGAAAAATACAAATAAATAGTCGTTGGAATCGTGAGATCGAGACCAAGCTAGGAAACATATAAAAAGTGTAGAAATACTCAGTTAATTACTGTTTTGTGCTCAAATAAGGTGATTTCTCTAATAAATGATGGTGTACAAAATACGAATATATTAGAGATCAATTTAGCATCATATGAGCACAAAATATTACTAGATGAGGGGTTAAATAAGCAATATTCAACCCGAATCACTTTTAACCTCAGAGAAGAGTCGAAATTTCTTAAACAGAGATGACTATATCTGAGAGTATGCACAAAAAAGAAGATAATTTCATTAATATTTACAAAGCTATTGATAGTATCTGAGCAAGTGCTCAGCATTCCATGGGTGGGCTAGCTCGTCGCCTTCCATGGTTGCAAGGATGTAAGTCGCTGGCCCGATGATGTCAATAATTTCATAGGGGTCCTCCCATTTTGTTGCGAGCTTCCTCCGGCGAGCGATCTCTGGTTTGAAGGTCCCGTCCCTGAGGACTAGGTCACCGACTCTGAAGCTCCATTTCTTCACTCGAGAGTTGTAGTGTCGAGCCATCCTCTGACTATGCTTGACTAGGTTGGTAAGGGCTCGGTCTCTTACTTCATCGATGAGCTCGATGTTGAGGTCGAGGCCTTCCATGTTGATGTCTTCAGCGAAGTATCTGAGCCGAAGAATCTCCTCACCCACTTCTACTAAACGACGGCCTCCACCCCGAACGTGAGCATAAATGGGCTCTCTCCGGTCGACGCTTTGTAGGTTGTGCGGTACGACCATATGATACCATGTAGCTCGTCCGACCAGGACCCAAGCGCGTCGTCGACCTTCTTCTTCAGGGGACCCAATATACATTTGTTCGCCGCTTCTGCCATTACATTTCATTGCAGATGCGCCACGGAGGTGAAGTGGAGTTTGATGCCCCACTTTGAACAGAAGCTTCTGAAATCTGCACAGTCGAACTGCATCCCATTATCTGTCACTATGGAGCGAGGTACCCTAAAGCGACATATGACGGACTTCCAGACGAAGCTCTTCATATCCTTCCACGTGATGTGCGCCAGTTGTTCTGCCTCGATTGGTGAAATAATTGACGACAGCGACGAGGAACTTCCTCCTTCCAGACGCCATCGGGAAGGGTCTGAGGATGTCGAGGCCCCACTTGGCGAACAGGAATGGGCTAAGAATGGGGACCAGGTCGGCTGGTAGAGCAGCGGTGTGTTTGCAAAACTTCTAGCATTCTTTGCACTTCTTGACATATTAAAGCACGTCATGGAGCATGGTCGGCCAGTAATATCCTTAACGCACTACTTTGTGGGCGATGGTGCGTCCGCCGTAGGGGTTTCCTTAAAAGCCTTCGTGCACTTCGCGAATGACCTGTTCAGCTTGGTCTGGTCCCATGCACTTCAGATATGGCAGGATATCGTATCTTGTGCGACGCTTCCGATAAAGTACGCCATTAAAGATTATGAATGATAGGGCTCGCCTCTCGACCTTCTTTTCTTCGAGTCGATCTTCGGGCAGGGCTCCCGTCTCCAGGTAGGTCATGATCGGGCTCAACCAGGTTGTCGTTTCGCTGACACACATTAGCCTGCCCTCCTCAATGGTTGGTGTCAGCAGGTTCTTGACATAGATGGCTTTTCCGATCTTGGCGGGGGAAAAGGAGGCCCGCTTTGAGAGAGCATCGGCTCGGAGGTTGTTCGATCGAGGCAGATGTTGAACCTCTGCCTTCCTGAACTTCTGAAGTTCGGCCTGGGCGCACTTCAAGTAGCACTTCATCAGCTCCCCCTTGCCTCGAAGGTCCCTTGAATTTGTCGAGCGACGAGCCTCGAGTCACTTAGCAGCAACACACCCCCATCGCCCGGCATAGTTTCAACCCATTGACGGCGGCCTCGTACTTCGACATGTTGTTTGTTGCTGAGAAGTTGAAGCGGAGTGCGTACTCTAGCAAGCTCATGTCAGGGGTTTCTATGATGATGCCCGCTCCACTTCCTGACCCTGCAGCCGACCCATCGACGTGGACGACCCATAGTTTGCCTTCTCCTTCTCAGGCGGACGTCGAGGGATTATCTGCTACTGCTGGTCTTTGCCATGTTACGACCGATCGAGCGTCTGACGGATCTTCAAGAAGTTCCTCGATGGTGCATTCCACCACGAAGTCTGCCAGCGATTGGCCTTTGATTGCCGTTCGGGCTTTGTAGATGATGTCGAACTCGCTGAGTTCGACGCTCCAGTTCAGCATTCTGCCCAAACTCTCCAATCTATTCAAATTCTTCTTGAGGGGAAGATTGGCGTAGACAACGATGGTGTGAGCTTGGAAGTACGATTGGAGCTTTCTCTCCGTCTGGACGAGGCAATATGCGACATTCTCTATAGGTGGGAGCGATCTCTCGACGGACTTTGATAGGAACCTTCCAAGTGTGGCGATCCTCCTGTTCAAACTCTATAGGTCTCATATTGTCCGAGGCTCGCTCATGTCGATGAGGGATGATATTTTGTCAGGGTTCACCTCAATCCCTCGCTTCGTAACCATGAAGCCAAGGAACTTTCCTGATTGAACGCCAAAGATGCACTTCGCCAGGTTGAGCCTCAAGTTGTAGCGGTGCACCTTCTGGAAGGTCTCCTACAGGTTGGCTAGGTGATCATTGGCCTCCTTAGTTTTGACGAGCATGTCATCAATGTAGACTTCAAGGTTTCGCCCGACTTAAGAGCTGAAGATCATGTTCACCATTCGTTGATAGGTTGTCCCAGCATTCATTAACCTGAATGGCATCTTCGTGTAGCAGAAGGTCCCTTTGTCAGTGATTAACGAAGTCTTCTCTTCGTTGACCTTTGCCATTGGAATTTGATTGTAGCTTGAGAAGGCGTCCATGAAGCTCAGAAGTTCATAACCCAAGGCATGGTCGATCAAGTGGTCGATCCTTGGCAAGGAAAAGCTATCCTTCTGGCACACTTTGTTGAGGTCAGTGAAGTTGACGCACATGCGCCACTTACCACTGACCTTCTTCACCATTACGACATTAGCGAGCCAGTCTGGGTTGCTCACCACCCTGATAAATTCGGCCTTGAGGAGCCGATCCACTTCCTCACCCACCACCCGCATCTTCTCTCCTCCAGAGCTCCTCTTCTTCTATCTAACGGGACGAGCCTTCGGGTCCACATTCAGCTCATAGGCGATCACCGCGGGATCGACTTCGGGCATATCTGAGGGCAACCATGTGAAGATTTCCGCATTCTCTCTAAGGAAATCAATGAGTCCCGTCCTCAGAGCGGCCAGGAGCTTCGTGCTTATGGAGACGGCCTTGCCCTCCTCCTCCGATATTGGCACCTCTTTGACCTCTTCCACCACAGCCGGTCGTTGGTCGCAGAAGTCCTCCCGATCGATGAGGAGGTCGACCGATAGGACTTGCTCTGGCCCTTTGTGCTTGGTGGAGCCGACATAGTAACTCCGTCATAGTCTTTGGCTCTCTCGCACTTGCCCAACCCCCTGCGGAGTCTGGAATTTAATCATTTGGTGCAACATGGAGGGGAGAGCTTCAATGGCGGTCATGTATGGCCACTCTATGATGTCGTTGTACACCAACACAACGTCGATAACAACAAAATGCGTCATCTGAGTGATGACACTCGGTTCCTCCCCCAGAGATATGGGCATGGTGATTACTCCGGCAATGGGAACCGAGTGACCGGTGAAGCTGACAATCGGTCCCGTACATGGCTTCAGATCTGCATGCTTCAGCCACATTTTCTCGATCGTCGACATAACAGAATGTCGCAGGAGCTTCCAGTTTCGATCAAGAGGCGGCTGATTATGGCCGTCCTGATCTGAGCTTCGATGACGATGGCATCGTCATGCGGTAGTTCGACCCCTTCCAAGTTGTCGTCAGAGAAAGAGATGAGGGGACGAGCTACTCTTCTCCTTTTTGCTCATGCGCCAAGGTCTGCCACCATCACTTGTCGAACATACACCTTCTTGGCCGATGATGAGGTGCCACCTGAGGACGGTCCACCGCATATCACATCTATGCGCATGACAAGCCTCGGCTGGCGAGGGGCGTCTTGTTCGGCATTCTGGGGTTAGTTCGGCCGCCATGCTTCCGGGGGGCGCTCTCTCATCTCGAACCGGTCTCCTCCCATCGACGAACCCTCAGAGATGGCCCTCCTGAATTAGCCGTTCGATCTCACTCTTCAAATTGAAGCAATCGTCGGTATTGTGACCGTGATCACGGTGATATCGATAGTACCTTTGTAGATCCCTTGTAGCTGGGTTCAATCTCATCCCCTGAGGCGGGTCTTGGAGAAGTCTGGCCCTCGTCGCTGCGGCCAAAACTTCGATCATGGGGGTGTTGAGCTGCGTGTATTGGGCTCACTACGGTCTCTCAGGCCTCTGGACCAACCGCATGGGCTCTCTGGGTGCGGCAAACTCCCGCACTGGGCTTGGACAATCTTGTGGTCGATGGCCTTCTGGGTCACGCCTTTGGTTGCCCGGTTGGTCGCGGCCTCTGGGTCGGTCTTCCTGCCTCGGCCGAAAATTAGGTCGTTGCTCATTACGGGGCGCCTCGGCTCTGGCGACTTCCTTCTTTGTTCCCAGAGCCTCCTCGCTTAGCATGAACTTCTTCGCTCTAATGACGAGTGCATCAAGGTCGTCCAACAGATCTTGGAGGAGAGATTTGTGGATACTTCGGTTAGTTAGCCCCTTTCTAAAGGCCGCCATGGAGAGCTCATCTCCGCAGACTGTCACGCCAAGCTTCTCCTCCTGGAAGCGATGCAAAAACTTTCGGATGGTTTCTCCTTCCTTCTGGACCATCGAGAATAGATAGTCCACGGGTTTCTTCCTTCTCCACCCTGCCCGGAATTGTTGGCAGAACTTGTGGGACAGATCGCCGAAGGATTCGATGGTTCAAGTGGGCAGGCCATTGTACCACTCTAGGGCCGACCTTTTCAAAGTGTTCTGGAAGGCCCGACATGTGAGCACGTCATCTGCGCCTTGGATGTCCATTGCCCCTCTATACCTCTGCACATACTCAAAGGGATCGTCCGCACCATCATAGAGCTCAAGTTGGGGAAGCTTTAACCTATGAGGTATTTGGAAAGAGGTCACCCATCTGGCCAGTAGGTTGGCCTCCTCGGAGCAGGGGAAACGTCCAGGCAACCTTCTGAGGTCGCGATGCCCACCTCGGCCCTCACGCCAACCATCAGACCTACTTAGTGAGCCGCCTTGGCGCTCAGAGACATGCCATCCCCATCTTTCGGGGGTCCAACTCCAATCGTGTCTTTGTCGACGTCCATCATCACGCCTAGGAGATTGGCATGACGGTCGGTGTGGGTGATATGCTCCTATTTTGCATGATTTATCGCATATTTTCATGACACATTTCACCCTTCAAACCCCCATTTTATGCGCTTTTACACTATTATCTGGAACAATATGACTTTCGGAGCATTTATGTCCATTTCAGAGATTTGGAGTGATATTGGAGCAATTTGGAGTCAATAAGACGATCGACGACGTGATAGCACCAAGGAGACTCATGATGACATACTTGAGGTGCCAAAAAAGAAGACTAGAGGAGAGGGGAGCGAGAGAGAGAGAGAGAAAGAGGAGAGAGAGAGAGAGAGAACGGAGCAACATCTTAGGCCCAAGCCACTTTCCCAGGCGACTCGACCTGAGCAGCATTATGCTGCTCGGCCGAGCTGACACGTGGATTCAGCCAGGAGATGTGCACGAGCCACTCGATTGAGCAGAGAGGAGACTCGACCCGAGTCAACCCAACTTCGAGCCTCCACCATCAGACATCCGACTCGACTGAGCAGTACCTACTCGATCCGAGCAGGTAGAGCGAGGTTTTGGACAAAGAATCCAGGCTTCCTGACGACTCGATCGAGCAGGACCTACTCGACCCGAGCAGACAGAACGAAAATTTGAGGAGAAGTTCAGATCCACTAAAGACTCGATCGAGTAGGCGGGCTACTCGACCGAGCACGAAGGCTACTCGACCGAGTATGGCAAGCGCCCAGATTTTCAGCCAGCCTCCCACTCTTTTGAGATCTATAATAATTCCAGTTGGTAAAGTATTTTTCTCATATTTTTAATGGATAGTAGACTTCATGACGGTTCTAACACCGTTAAGAACGAGCCAATCGGAGGTCGGATGAAATCTGAGAAATTTCTGCAAGTTAATGCTGTAGTGCTGAAATCGCAACTCGACCGAGCAGCATGGGCTACTCGACCGAGTCAGCTGGGGCCTAGAACTTAAGTTGCGGCCAGAGTTGATTTTGTGCACGAATTTCAGAGGATTTCTTGGGTTATTTGCCAGGGTTTTGATGGGACTATATATATGAATTGTAGCCATCATTAGAGGGGGACCTTTAGATAGTTTTAGGTTGGATCTTATTTTTCTTGGGAGGTCTTGGAGACTCTTTTATGAGTTAGCCCATGTCATAAGCCCCTCCTCTTGTACCAAGCTAAGTATTCTATCTCTTTAATTCTATTTTAGATCTTCGTATTGTTTTTCTATGATACTAGCAATGATCTCTATTGTTTTCATAATGTTTGCTGTCACGCCCCGCTTCCCAAGTATGGAAGGCGAGACGTGAGGAGGTCCGCTCAGACGTGGAGCTGTGAAGCTGCAGTCTGATAAACGTCTGTAAAAAATCTCAAATAGTAGCGGGTCCTTTTCATTGCGACGAAACAACACCAATGATAATAAAGCAGACAAAAGAACATCCACCAACAACATCCAGAAATTATTCTAACATCATAGAACAGTCATAAAAGTACAAGTCTGAACAAAAGGCCTAAAGCATGGCCGGAACAAAAGTAAAGAGAGTCACCGGCTGAGACTAAGGGTAGGACTGAAATCCTCGAACTGAACGTCAGCAACCTGTCATCCTCTGCAACTAAGTCAGGCTCAAACCCTAACATGTGACACCCAAAGAGAAAAGGGCATATGTCAGCAAAAGTCTCCCAAAAGAAAGCGGAGAACTTTTGTGCAAAGATACAAATAAAATAAAGCGATTAGCAGTTCTAAATATAATGAAATGACATGACATTTAAAGAATGCAACAATTTAAAATGACATGATGATATGCATGCACGTCGTAGCAGAAGCTATGAAAAATACTGTTTCACGATTCATGAACACTAACTTGTCACTTTGTGCACAGGGTTTACGCCTTTTGTCTGAGGTGGCTGTACGTGCGCACTGTTGGATATGGATGACGTTTGTACACCCTTGTGGGGGATGTACGAGGGAATACGGACCTCGAACGTCGCGTACACGAAGTCGTGTGCAAAGGGAATCTGTTCCTTTGCGGAGAGGATCTCTAGATTAATGGGAAAGTCGCATTATATGTGCATAAGTGCATGCGACATATGGCTAATAAAGGGGTAATATCTTAAGCTTATGTTGTACCATGCATATGGTACAACTTAAGCTTATAATGTGCCATGTATGATGGTACACCTTAGTTAAATTGTTCCAAAGGAACAATTACTCCTAAAATAACTACCTTGGGGGCTATAAATAAGACCCAAGGGTTAGCCATTTCCTTACACTTTTGCATGGTATTCTTGCCTTGCATTTCATTCTAGCGAAGCTCTGCCGAAATCCTTCTTCTCTCTTTATCCAAGTTCTTAATCTAAAAGTAGAGATTTAGATTGTGGATTTAGTAGCATTACTCCGTTCGTGAGAAGACTCAATCTGTCGTGGTGAATCCGAAGGCGAAGTTCCGTGACTACCGTGCCGCATACGCAAGCGTAAGTCTCAACTTCATTTATCGATCCTAACTCTGTTTTGACAGGATCCTACATTGGTATCAGAGCCATACGGGTTCGCCCCAGTCAAACCGCCGCCCCGTCGAAACTATGAACGAGTCGTTGTCTTTTTCACGAATGGGTATCCTACCATTACGGATATGGTAGGAACGCTTCGTGACGGAGAGAACGCATCGGTTGTTCTTTTCACGTTAGGGTCTTCTGTCATTACGGATATGGCAGGAACTCTCCGTGACGGGAAGAACCGACCGTTCATATCGTCAAACTTGCTCTCTTC
Organism: Scilla litardierei; assembly: GCA_030789695.1. Classification (NCBI taxonomy): domain Eukaryota; kingdom Viridiplantae; phylum Streptophyta; class Magnoliopsida; order Asparagales; family Asparagaceae; genus Scilla; species Scilla litardierei. The sequence continues at coordinate 556,420,930 of CM061142.1, forward strand.
ATGGATGCTGAGTCTCCATTCATAGGGAATGGGCGCTCTCTTCATGTGGAGCGCGTAGTTTACGAATTTTTGAAGTGGGTTAATTTTTTTGGCATACGGCCATTGGAGGCTAACTACTTCCTCGACGAACGGGTGCTTCACCGGAGAAGAAGATGGTGGTTATTCCCATCGGGGAAGATGAATTTTAGTGCATGTGCACCATGGCCAAATGGGCTATGAAGGCCATGCACCCCCCTCCCCATGTGGAGGGGGTTGGCTACGGCCAATAACCACCACGGCCACCCCTCCGACGGGGTGTGCGGCAACCCCATTCAAAGGGGGTGGCCGGCCATGGCCATATGGGCCATGGCCGGCCAATGCCAAAATGGCCTTGGCCATGACCGGCCATGGCCAAGGCCAGGGGCCGGCCTGGCTGGCCTGGCCGGCCCTGGCAGTGGCCAGGGCCGACGCCCTGGCCACTGCCAGGGCCTGGCCACCCCTGGCAGAGGCCAGGGCCAATGCCCTGGCCTCGGCCAGGGCCTGGCCGGCCCTGGCCGGCCTCGGCCAGGGCAGAGGCCCTGGCCAAGGGGCCAGGGCCCCTGGCCGGCCAGGGCCCCTGGCCGGCCAGGGCAGAGGCCCTGGCCGGGAGAAGTTTCAGACCAAAATTTTTTTGGTCGACCAATTTGGGTGTTTTGGTCGACCAATCCGGCAGAAGGTCTTGGTCGATCACGAACTTGCCGACTAGCCCATACGGGGTGACAAAAGGCCTTGGTCAAACACGAATGTGCCGACTAGTCCATACGGGGCTAACGACAGTCGTCTACTCTTGTTTTATAAATTTTTTTTGGGCTCTACTCCTTGAAGATTAGCCATAGTGCTCTACTTCATGCGAGATTAGCCATGTCATTGTGCGCTACTCTACGGAGATTAGCCAATGTACTTATGACATTGTGCTCTACTCTACGGAGATTAGCCAATGTATTTCAAATTTTTGAAAAAAAGGTGTTTTCAAATAGGTTATGTCCCGTCCTTAATCGGGATAGCGTAATTTAGAATTCCAAGTCCTACCACGTCCGGCCATGGTTATCTAACCCATGGGTGTGTAGAACAGGTCTCGTGGCTTGGCAATTGTTGCACTAAAATTCTTTGCGCAAACTCTCACCTATTCCATTTTGAAAGATATGTTTTTCAAAAGTTTTTTTCCGCTGCTGGTACCATACGGGTATTATTTCTGATTTCTTTTTACATGAGACAAGTAAGAGGGATAATTTGAAAGTTACTTCTAGATGGTAGTTGGGAACGTAGTGAACTTCTCGATTCTAGAGTAACATGTCAGCTTATCCAAGGAACTTATCAAGTGTTTAAAGAATCGAAACTTTATGCATAGAATTTTGATCGTGTTTTTCATTTTCTTTGCAGTTTTTTGATTCGAATATGTCTACCGCTTCTAAGAACATTGTCGCCGAGCTTAACAAAGGTGAGAAGCTCAACGTCGACAATTATAAACTATGGTCAATAAAAATCCAATATGTTTTGGAGGAGCAAGATGTGCTTGAAACACTCCAAAACATAATGGAAGAAACTGAGTTGGGCAATACGGCCCAACACAAGAGGGACCGAGAAGCTTATGAGACTTGGACTCGAAAGAACAAAATAACACGTATTACGTTACTGTCCGCAATGGACAATGACATAATGCGTCTATTTCGGGAATTCGACCTAGCCAAAGACATATGGTCTGGGCTAGAAATAAAGTTTGGTGGAACTTCGGTAACCAAACTTCGCTCCTTAAATATTCAATTTGACTCGTACAAAATACGATGAGATCAATCTATGAAAAAGCATCTTCGCCACATGGCGAATCTCATAGCTGAATTGAAGGATGCGGGTCTTACGCTGTCTGACGAACAGCAGATCCAAGCAGTCATTCGTTCACTCCCAGATAGCTGGGATAACCTGAAAATGCACCTCACTCATAATGAGTGCATTAAAACTTTAAGCGATGTATCCAAACACCTCGAACTCGAGGAAGAGCGGATTCAAGCCGCAAAACCTAGTGCCGAAGTGCACATGGCCGCTAGTTCCTCACATGGAGGAAAGAAGCGAAAGGATAAACGCTTAAGGTTTGTGAACGAACGAAAGCAAGAACCGGAAACCTCAAAGAAGACTAAGAACAAAAAGTGGCAAAAGAATGTGCACTCAAAGAAGAAAAACTTGAAGAAGATCAAGTGCTTTAAGTGCAACAAGTACGGTCACTTCGCCCGTACATGTACGGATGGAAGTGATAAGGTAACTTGTAGGACTAGTTACATATGTGTTTCTAGTTTCATGTTTCTTGCTGAATCTAACTATTTTTGGTTGATTGATTCAGGGGCCACGGACCACGTAGCGAAGGACAGAAGGTTCTTCGTAGAGTATCGAAGGATAACTCAAGGAACAAAGTGGATATACGTCGGCAACAACACTCGTGTTGAAGTCAAAGGCGTCGGAACATGCAAGCTAGTTCTTGACAACGGCCGGACTCTATTATTGCATGACGTCCTCTTTGCTCCAGATATTCGAAGGAATATCGTATCTGTGGTCATGTTAATGTCTTTAGGTTATGAATGGAGGTTCTATGAATAAAAGGTTGACCTTGTTTGTAATAATTCTTTAATTGGGTCGGGTAATGTTTGTAATGGATTGATTGTTTTGAACACTATGTATGATGATTCTTCTTCTATTAATGAAAGTTTCCATTTGACAAATGCTTCTAATTCTGAATCTGAGATCATTTGTTGGCATGCAAGACTTGGTCACATTGGACCAACTAGAATGGATAGACTTGCCAAAAGTGGCTTGCTATCTAATGTTTCAAAAGTTGAAATGTCAACTTGCGAACATTGTCTTGTAGGGAAAACTTGTCGCAAGCCGTTTGGAACTGGCACAAGGGCCGAAGTTCCATTACAGCTTATCCATTCGGACATTTGCGGTCCAATGAATGTTAAGACAAGACGTGGGAAGTCCTATTTCATCACCTTCATTGATGACTTCACCCGTTTCGGTCACATTTATTTGATTTCCCACAAACATGAAGCTTTATCTTGCTTCAAAAACTATATGAGTTTAGTCTAAAATCAACTAGATCGCAAGATAAAGGTCTTGCGAACCGATCGGGGTGGAGAATATCAATCAACGAGTTTTAATGAACTCTGTGATGAAAAAGGCATAGTTCATCAAATAACTATGCCTTATACTCCGCAACAAAACGGTGTTGCGGAAAGAAGAAATAGGACATTGATGAAAATGGTCCGATCAATGATGTCTCAGGCAAATTTGCCCATCACCTTTTGGGGTGATGCATTATTGACGGCAGCATTCATCTTAAACCGTGTACCCTCGAAATCGGTAAGTTCTACTCCTTATGAGTTGTGGAACAATAGAACTCCAGACTTAAGCATTCTAAAACCTTGGGGTTGTGCCTCTTACGCACATTTATCCTCTCACAAATATGGCAAACTTGGGCCACGTGGGAGGAAGTGTATCTTCATCCGATACGCTGAAAACTCCAAAGGATATGTTTTCATCGGTCAAAAGGACAATGGGTGTCTAATAGAATTCGAATCGAGGAATGTTGTCTTCTTGGAAAACGAGTTTCCAAGACAGGGTGAGATAAGTCAAGACTTATCCTTGTTTGAGACTTGGGATCAAGAAGGATCGGAACGTTCGAGTGGGAGAATCCTTGGTGAAGAAGAAAATACGTTTCAAACTTCACCAATGGATGATACGAACGATACCAATCCTATTCCGAGTGGGAGTGATGTTATTCCAAGTGGGAGTGATGTCATTCCAAGTGGGAGTGTTCAAACTTAAGCAAGACGTAGTAATCGAACGAGGCTAACACCTCTGAGATTTGAGGTTCCTCAAACATTCATGACATTACTACAAGATGATGACGAACCTGCAAATTTCAAACATGCCGTCACATGCCCGGCTAAAGATAAATAGATAGCGATGATGGAAGAAGAACTTCAATCCATGAAAACAAACCAAGTCTGGGACTTGGTTGATTTACCTAAGGGACGTAGAGCCATTGGGAACAAGTGTGTTCTCAAAATCAAGCATAAGGCTGATGGCTCCATCGAGAAATATAAAGCTCGCCTTGTTGCGAAAGGTTTCACGCAACAGGAAGGAATAGACTACGAAGAGACTGTCTCTCCTGTCGTGCGTTTTACCTCCATTCGCTTAATTCTGGCAATGGTGGCTTGTTTGGACCTCAAGTTACATCAGATGGATGTAAAGACTGCTTTTCTTAACGGAGAACTAGATGAGGAGATCTACATGGAACAACCAAACAGGTTCGTACAAGAAGAAAACAAACATAAGGTTTGTAAACTTTGTAAATCCATATATGGTCTTAAACAATCCTCAAGGCAGTGGTATATGCGCTTTCAAGAAGTCGTTTTATCGTATGGTTTCTCCATGCTCGACGAAGACAACTGCGTATACATTAAGAGGATTAAGAACAAGTATGTAATTATGTCTCTTAATGTAGATGACATACTTATAGCCGGAAATGATAAGCGTCTTATCATGGATATCAAAGCTTGGCTTTCATCCGTCTTTGAAATGAAAGACAGGGTGAAGCTGCATATATCCTTGGGGTTAAGATCTCAAGGAATCGTTCCAAGAAACTTCTCTCTCTCTCTCTTAAGAGACATATATAAAGAAAGTTTTAGAACGGTTTAATATGCAGGACTGCAAGCCAATTGATACTCCAATAAGCAAAGGCGAGGGTCTATGTTTGGAGATGTGTCCCAAAGATCCAAAAGAAAAGAAAGCTATGGAAAAGGTTCCATACTCCAGTGCTGTCGGGAGTCTGATGTACGCCATGATGTGTACCAGACCAGACATTTGCTATGCTGTTGGTATGGTAAGCCGTTACCAATCCAACCCAGGACATGCATACTGGAAAGTGGTGAAGAGGATATTAAGGTACCTCAAAGGGACTGCGGACTATGCGTTGTGCTATCAAGGCAATACCTTGAGACTCGAAGGCTATACCGATGCTGATTGGGCAGGTGATCTTGACGAGCGAAGATCTACCTCAGGCTTTGTTTTCTTGCTCGGGAATGGTGCAATATCCTGGAGCAGCAAGAAGTAAACCTGCATCGCCCTATCAACCATGGAAGCCGAATTCGTAGCATTCAGCATGGCGGTCCAAGAAGCTGTTTGGCTTAGGAAATTCTTAGACAGGCTGACGAATGCCACTGACTCGAGCACTGTTCCAATATACAGTGATAGTCAAGCCTCGATTGCCTATGTCAAAGATCCTAAATTTCATTGTAAGACCAAACACATTGATATTCGATTCAAGTTTGCAAAGGACTATGACAAACGGAAGGAAGTAGACATAGGATACATATCCACGCATGAGATGATAGCGGATCCCCTTACTAAGGCGATCCCTAGAGATGTGTTCTACAAACACTTATCATCTATGGGAATGCGTAGGTGCTGAGCTGTATCATGTAATATTTCCCATGTCTATAGAAGATCAAAGTTTAATAAAAGGAAGAAGTTATATTGCATACAAGTTTCTTACAAATGATTTTATACATTTGTGTTTAAGTCTCAGCTATTTTATTGTGTGTATGTCGGACAGATTAAGGTTGGCTCTCTCACATGAGCAACCGCCTTATCTTATCAGATGGATAAGATAGAGATGAGACAAGTTTAAAGTCAAAATCATTAGACAAATGATTTAGAGTCGTGACTTAAACAAGATAGTCGAATGAAAGATCTGCATCATATGGATGCTTACAAAAGATCTGAGATCTGTATCACAAGGATATTTAAAAGAGATCTCATAGGATTTTTTAAATCCTATCTGTCTTATGCAGGATGAGAGTCCGGGAATATTTCATGGATAGTAAGGGGACTCAAAAGATAGGCACTGTGGTGTCTGATCTTTCATCCGAACAACATCATTAAGACATACTCTCCCTGGGAAAGGAGTGATGTTGTAATACGTGTTCATACCACGTATGCATTTCGACCACTGAGTTAGTAGCAATAGAGTTTGCTATTATGTGAGACTCAAAGGCCATATGGGTCTTAATTCTTACCCTCAAGGACTCCAATTGGTTTCTTTAGATTTGACTAGATGATCGCTATCTTAGCATGTTGCTAATGGGCTATGATAATTCGGCTCGGCGGGGCACGTTAGAAAAGCGAATCAAGTCAAGATCAGAAGGTTCGCAAGAAGAGGAAGATTGATTTCATATTCGTATTTGGACTTTAATGATTCAAAGCTGGCCAGCCAATTGTAATCCAGATGGGATTCAATTATTGAATATAAAGTATAAGAAATGTGAAGAAATAATCTCGGGTAAAGCATGCGTTGAACTACTCAACTTTGCACCTTCGAGGTCGTTGTGTATCTCTAACAAGTGCACAACAACAGACTCTACGCGCATGACGGTCGCACGGTCTATTTCTCGGTATGATAGATGAAAGAACTAAGAGAAAGACGTTCTCTTACAATCCCCTCAAGTGTGAGTGGGAGATGTTGGATATGGAAGACGTTTGTACACCCTTGTGGGGGATGTACGAGGGAATACGGACCTCGAACGTCGCGTACACGAAGTCGTGTGCAAAGGGAATCTGTTCCCTTGCGGAGAGGATCTCTAGATTAATGGGAAAGTCGCATTATATGTGCATAAGTGCATGCGACATATGGCTAATAAAGGGGTAATATCTTAAGCTTATGTTGTACCATGCATATGGTACAACTTAAGCTTATAATGTGCCATGTATGATGGTACACCTTAGTTAAATTGTTCCAAAGGAACAATTACTCCTAAAATAACTACCTTGGGGGCTATAAATAAGACCCAAGGGTTAGACATTTCCTTACACTTTTGCATGGTATTCTTGCCTTGCATTTCATTCTAGCGAAGCTCTGCCGAAATCCTTCTTCTCTCTTTATCCAAGTTCTTAATCTAAAAGTAGAGATTTAGATTGTGGATTTAGTAGCCTTACTCCGTTCGTGAGAAGACTCGATCCGTCGTGGCGAATCCGAAGGCGAAGTTCCGTGACTACCGTGCCGCATACGCAAGCGTAAGTCTCAACTTCATTTATCGATCCTAACTCTGTTTTGACAGGATCCTATACGCACTTCTACACTCAAGTGATCGCTTAACCCTACCCCTCCACGTGTATCGAGCCAGGGTTTCCTAAGTACGTGAGCTCGCCCCTGGATCACGAGCCAGGAAGTGTATTTGGTTTGGCATAGGGTTGTGCCCGCAAAAGCATGTGCCTAGCTTCAATAGTTACAAATATTTTTAGCGTGTGCTACGCAATCACGATAGAACAATATGATGCATGACATGACATGAGATGAGCAGTTAAAGTGCATACCGTTATTTGAAATTTAAACATGACATGCCAGCATAAATGAAAGCAAGGTAAAGGTGTCGGATCTAGCTTCGTTGTCAAGCTAGATCAAGTAGGGTGTCGGATCTAGCTTCATTGTCAAACAAAATCAAATAGGGTCGTCTAGACGGTTACATTTCACCGCCTAGTTTCTTTTACGCTACACACAAATCGGCCTAAAAACATGACCTAAAACATTTACTGGCAAGTATCACTTGCCTGAACAACCACACTGAAGTCACGATCAACCAGAGTCCAAACTACATATGTGTTCAGATCGCAATCCAGCCTACAATCCCAATTATTAATCTTGATTAGTGAATCACAAACAATCAGAAGTTACCAATTTTTAGTTGATTAACAGGCGAGTGGCGATTCCTACGGAAAGGGACTTACCTCAACACGACGCGAGAGCTACTCTGACGTCGGGTAGCGACGTCAGGGGTTGGATTCCGGTATCGCAAACGGTACGAAACGACTGGTTCTCTGTGATAAATCACGTGCTCGAATTAGATTCGTTACGACAGATATAGCTTTTTAACAATCCTGTTAACGTCTAGTGATTCCAAGTTCAATTAGGTTCTCCAACTCGAAACGGGGATTCACATCATATTATTAATGATACTAACATGTTATCTACGCTAACTTACTGGTTTAAAAAAATACGTTTACAACATTTAGCCACTAGGATCATAAAATATTACTGCTGCCTCTTATTAACATTAGCCAATGCCACAAGTGTTACCAATATATATATATATACTGTTATACCCTCTTCCTTATAAATACTAACCTAAGGTTTAAATAGGAGAAGGCAACTGAAAGTAACTTGTAGCAGTGAACACAACTAACCGAGGTGAAGAGGTGCTCTCCCAGAAGCTATCGGGGTACCGCGCGATCTGGGCGCGGGGAGGGCCGACGTGCTTTACTGCGGCCAAAGGGGACAAGCCCGCGCGTCGAGGGACGTCTACAACAGCACGGGGGTCGCGTGTCGCTGCCGTTGCCTGGGCGTTGCTGTGAGCGCCTGGGGATTTGGCCGGCGGGGAGAACGACGGGGAAGGCCTATGTCGTGGCTGAGGGGGTCTGCGCGACGCAGGCGGTGCCGTCGTGACCTGAGCGGTGTTGTGGGCACTGCTGTTCACTGTAGCTACTATCAGCGGCCGCCGAGGGAAGAGAGACAACGCCGGGCGGAGGAAAAACGGCAGGCACAGCGGCTATCATCGACGGGGAGGGTCAACGAGGGGGTCAGGTCTTAGGGGAGTTGGCCAAGGGTACGTCGGAGGGATAAAGTCGGAAAGAGCTTGGGTGATTGCGCGATGACGGCGCAAGGAGAAGCTACGCAACGAAAAGAAAAGCCCTAGGCTGCAGTTTCTAATAGGCTAGGTTATTACTAAATAAGGTTGGTTTCGGGGTACACTTACGGAACATAGAGGAGAGTGGGAATTAAGGAAAGTAGGATTTTGGGTGGTGAATAGAGGAAAGAGAGATTTGTTATTACGTATCAGGAATTTGATTCCCAATGCTAAACAACTTTGGGTTTTGGGTAGTTTGAGGGTAAAGGGGAGAGAGAGTGAGAGTGGGTAGGGGTCAGTTAAGGGGAAAAGAGGGTGAGCTTAGCTTAGGGAAATATATCATGTTAAACTTAGGCTTAATTATTGATTAATGGGGAAATTAGTGCACAAAAGGGTCAAACGGAACCCGATAATTACGAGAAAAATACCTGGGTGTCCGTGTCGACGAGAGAAACGAAACTAAGGGGACACGGCTAGGGCGACGAGAAATGAAACTAAAAATAAAAAGGTCGCACGACGAAAGTGAAAATCACGACGCCTCATCAAACAAAGTCAAATTGTGGGAGAACGACCCGTGAAATGACGTTCCAAAATATTTCCATAAATTAATACTCTTCCATAGAGTCACAACGGCATATTACATCGTAGGGTTCAGTTACAAGAACGGTCCAAAATAAATACATGTACGAACAAGAGTACGTGCACGAAAAGCGTACGATCGAAAACAGACCATGACATCTGCTATGCTTGAGTAGTCTTTTCTAGGGCTAATGGATTAGTCCTAGGATTTTAGGATTTAGATACAAATTTGGGATTTTTATGATGCGTTGGACAATAAATGGGAAGTATTTTTGTTGATCTTGCAAAATCCCTAGGAGAACTCGTACTGAGATCGTGTCCACGGTCGGTGGAATTGATTAGCTTAAGGAGTATCCTACGGATTTAATTAGGGAGTTAATGGATTCAACCAAAGCTCGTGACCATGCCCGGCTCGTGCCTAGATGGGATCCACCGACGAACTATATCACTAATTGATGAATATCGCCATTGTGTTAATGAGAGCCACCAAAATACCTCGAAGCTCTTATAGAGGAATGTGCCCTCAGATCATTTGTATTTGATGCAAATGATAATTTAAGCTTAGATAGGGACTAATTTGCAAATGATGCAAAAGAGATTAAATGTGTCTTAAATAGTTTAAGACTATATTTAATAATATAAACGCAAGGAAAAGTTTACGGGTAAGATGGGAATGTCCCGGTCTACACCCATGTTCGAACGGCGTCCAAATCAGACGCCAGATGCTCAAGATATGCCTAAAACAGTTCAATGGGTCCAGTAAATTCAGACCGGGTTGACCCAGGCCAGACTAGGGTCTGGCCTGGACACCTGGCCAGGGCCAGCCCTGGGCCTGGGCGCCATGCGCCCTAGGCCTGGCCGCCTGCCCAGGCGCCCAAGGCGGGAGCCCTGGGCCCGCCCGGCCTGGCGCCCTGAGCCAGGCACCCTGGGCGCCCGGCCCAGGCGCTAGGCGCCTGGGCGCCTGCCCCCAGGTTTGGGCCAGGCGCCCAGGTCTGGGCCAGGCTCCTAGTCAGTAGTATTTAAACTGTGGGGCCCACTGGCTGGGCCCTACCACAGGGTGCAGAACCTTAGGTTTATTGGCAGTTTTTGACGGCTTAGTTTTTGTGAAACACAAGCCGTGGGCTGAACTTTGGACGATCAATTGGAGGGTCAAACGAACTCTGATTGACGAACCGTTTTTTCCTATGCGTTCACCGTTGAACGCCCTTCGTATTGATAGGTTGTATCAATCATGAAGCTCAACGATGAGTGAGTTAAAATCCACGGAAGTTTGCACTTTGTGAAGGGCAAACTAACTTGATTTAATTAACTCTTAAATTAATAGTCCCACATCGGTTGTGCGGAAAAGGGGAGAGTCCGCCACCTCTATAAATAGGGGCCTCCCCCTTCCTCCAAACTCGTCCCAAGCTCTAGATCTGAGCGGCTCTCGTAAATGTTGGAGCACGCTCGGATCTAGGCTTAAATTAATATTTCTCTATCTCCCTATATTTCTGCCTTACTCCTGAGGGCTCTAGCAAAGCCGCAAAGGAGTTCGGATTCGGATCCGAAATCTTGGCGAAGGTTTCACTCGCGTGAAACTTTCTTCGGTGCGTGGTTAGCTCGACGACACGTGGATTGATTGCCTCGGGATGCGGAGCGGTTCAAGGAGCGGTTCGAGGAGCGGTTCAAGGAGCGGCTCGGCATGGGATGGGGAACGGCTCAGAAGACGGTGCGGAGCATCTCGCCTGCCCCAGGATTGAGATTCCGGGTATGTATTTTATTAGCATTAGCTTAATTTAATCGCAGTAGGTTGGATCCTTCTTGGGATGGTCAGATCCATCCCAAGTTGGCATAGATCTTGGCTAAGGGTCGTGTACCTTATGGCTAAATAAATTGTTTAAACTGCATGTTAATTAGATTAAAATGTTAGAGAGTAATCAAACTCAAGAAGGAAAATAGTGATAAGAATTCTTAGAGATAGAATGAGTAACCATGGCCATAGGCCATGGTTCTCTATATATTAATTTAGAGGGGGAGATGAAGGGCCTCTAGGAGACCAAGAGTCCCCATTACCCATAGTAATGGGACTAATGAATGGGTAATGAAGGAGGGGAGGCCAAAAGCCTCCCTCATTCATAACACTCCCCCTTACCCATTCATCACTTTGGTCTCAGTATCTGAGGCAAAGAGGGGTGGATACTTCTGGATCCAGAGTAAGTGTGTTTGCCTCGTTAAAACCTTAGCTGTGGAAAACCCAGTGTGAAAAACCCAACAGCTTAAGGAAAAAGAGTGCAACCCACAGGTTACTCCCCCTAATCCGTACAAGCTTCAGGCTTGCAGGTCTTTTAATTGTCACATACCAATGTTCTTTACAAGCTTTACAAAAGTACATTTTGGCAAAGACTTAGTAAAAAGATCAGCTAAGTTGTTGCAGGACTGTATCTGCTGAACTTCGATTTGTTTGTCCTCCTTTAGCTCATGTGTCCAGAAAAACTTGGGAGATATGTGCATCGTCCTGTCGCCCTTGATGTAGCCCTTTTGAAGTTGAGCAATGCATACAACGTTGTCTTCAAACAGGACGATAGGCTCCAAATCATCGATCTTCAGGCCAGTAGATTGAAGAATGTGTTGGACGACGGATCGTAGCCAATAACACTCTCTGCTTGCTTCATGGATCGTAATGAGCTCCGAATGGTTGGATGATGTAGCTGTTGTAGTTTGCTTTACCGATCTCCAGGAGATAGCAGTACCTCCGTAGGTAAAAACAAAACCTATTTGGGATTTTTGCCGTGTGCAGATCTGAGAGATAACCTGCATCAGCATAACCAAATAATTTGGGGGAGGCACCTCTCTGGTAGTAAAGTCCAAGATCAATGGAACCCTGGAGGTATCACAGAAGATGATTTACTCCATTCCAGTGGCGCTTTGTGGGCGCTTCACTGTGTCTCGCTAGAAGATTAACTGTAAACGCTATATCGGGACGCGTACAGTTAGCCAGATATAGAAGTGCTCCAATGGCACAGAGGTAGGGTACTTCAGGACCCAGTATCTCCTCCCCCTCTTCCAGTGGCTGGAATGGGTCCTTATGTACGTCTAGTGATCTTACGATCATAGGAGTACCTAAAGGATGACATTTATCCATATGAAACTTGCGTAGAAGTTTCTTTGTATAATTAGATTGGTGTAATAGGATTCCACCTCTTAGGTGTTCTATCTGTAAGCCAAGACAATACTTTGTTTTGCCTAGGTCTTTCATTTCAAAAGTATGTTTTAGGCTTTCAGATCTCTCATTGATCTCTGCAGGAGATCATATGAGATTTAAGTCATCTACATATACAGCTATGATGACGAATCCTTTTCCCGTTCTTTTTATAAAGATACACGGGCAGACTTCATTATTCGTGAATCCTTGCTGTGCAAGGAAATCACTTAGTCTGTTATACCACATCTTGCCCGATTGTTTTAGACCATATAATGATCTATGTAGCCTTATAGAGAATACGTCCCGAGGTATCTCTTTCATCTCTGAGGGTAGATTAAACCGATCAGGAAGTCTCATATAGATATTTTTATCTATATCGCCATATAGATATGCAGTCACAACGTCCATGAGCTGCATTTCTAGGCTTTCCAGAGAAGTTAGGCTTATTAAAAATCGGAATGTGATCGAATCCATGACCGGAGAATACGTATCTTCGTAATCAATCCCCGGTCTTTGGGAAAATCCCTGGGCTACAAGGCGTGCCTTATAGCGAACGATCACATTATTTTCATCTCTTTTTCTTATGAAAACCCACTTATATCCCACAGGTTTTACACCTACTGGTGTTTGGACTACTAGTCCAAAGACTTTGCATTTCAAGAGTGAGTCCAGCTATACTCTTATTGCATCGTCCCACTTTGGCCAATCATCTCGGCGTTTATATTCCGCCAGAGATCGTGGTTCGACGTCATCGTCATATTCATTGACGTGAACGGCAACATCGAACGCAAAATTGTCGTCGACGACTATGCTATTTCTATTCAGTACTTCTCTAGTACGTACAAAATTTAATGATGTTTCTCCTATTGTTTCCTCTGCTGGGGAACTCAGGAGGGGAGAAGTAGCTGGTCTGAGCTCAGCATCCTGTGGAGGGATAATCTTAGTATCTCCAGGAGTCTTCCTCTTTCGAGGAACTTTATCTTTTGAACCTGGTGGGCGTCCTCTTTTCATTTGAGATACAACCAATTCTGCTGCCGGTGGATTGCATCCATCTATGGGGATGTCAACCCTAGCTGGCGTATTGGCAGCAGGGACGTGTGAACAGACAATCTTCTGGTTGTTCGTGAATTTATCCGGCAAAAGATGTACTGTATTCTGGATGTGAAGGATCTTCAGGATCTCATCTTCACACAGATTAGTACGCAGATCATACAGGGACAAAGACTTCTGGTCCCAACTAATGGTATCAGAAGCTTCTGGCTTCTTAGACTGTGTGCCCAGGTTAGGAAAAATTTTCTCATTAAATTCACAGTCAGCAAAACATGCCTTGAATGCGTCACCCGTCAGGGGTTCAAGGTATCTTATAATAGAGGGCGAATCAAACCCAATATATATACCTAGACGACGCTGAGGACCCATTTTGGTCCTCTGAGGTGGTGCTATTGGGACATATACTGCACAACCAAACACTCTCAAATGAGAGATATCCGGAGGTGCGCTATATGCTAGTTGCATCGGGGATAAAGTATGACCTCCAGAGGGTCTTATCCTAATAAGTGATGCGGCATGTAAAATAGCATGCTCCAAGCATCCACAGGTAACTGGGATTGCATAAGCAATGGACGTGCAATCCATTGGAGTCTCTTTATAAGGGACTCAGCTAATCCGTTTTGGGTGTGAACATGTGATACAAGATGTTCAACTTCAATACCCGTTGCCCGGCAATAGTATTCGAAGACTTGTGAAGTAAATTCTCCCGCATTATCAAGACGTAGTTTCTTGATTTGGTTATCGGGGAAATGAGCACGCAACCTTATTATTTGTGCCAATAGCTTTGGAAAAGCTAGGTTGCGGGTGGACAAGAGGCACACATAAGACCATTTGGTTGATGCATCAATCAGTACCATGATGTACCGAAATGGGCCACTTGCGGGATGAATAGGCCCGCAAATGTCACCATGAATTCTCTCAAGGAAGCCAGGAGACTCTAATCCCACTTTCAGGAGGGATGGTCTCGTTATAAGTTTTCCCTTGAAACAAGGGAGACATGGAAATTCACCCTTTTGAAGAATCTTCAGGTTCTTCAATTTGTGTCCACGGGATTCAGAGATGATGCGTCACATCATTGCTGTTCCAGGGTGACCAAGTCTATTGTGCCAGAGTTCGAACTCTGGCAGTAATTGGCACGTCTGGTGCTCAGTCATATTGGCTTCTATTGGTTGAATGTATGTTTGGTAGAGACCCGACGAGAGGCCCTTGAATCGTTCGCAGATGATCTTCTGGTCATCTTTCTGATGAGTTACATACAGATATTCAATCGTATTTTTATCTCTTGTTTCTAAGTGATATCCATTTAAACGGAAATCCTTGAAACTTACGAGATTCCTATTTGATTTAGGAGAGAATAATGCATTTTTTATTTGAAATCTTGTGTTATTTGGAAGCAATATAATTGCTTCACCAGATCCTTCGATTATTTGGGACAGTCCTGAAATTGTGATAACAGGACCGTCATATTTATTTACGCTATTAAAATAGCAATGATCGCGAAGGATTGTGTGCGTTGAGGCACTGTCCACTAGGCACTCAGACATCATCTATATAAGCAAAAACGAAATTTTATTTGAGCGTAAATGTAAACATTCATTCGAAAATAAAAGTTCGTACTTAAGCAAATAAAAGATGAAGATACATTGAATTCTAAAAAGCATAGATAAACGATGGTGCTCAATCAAGAAGGTCGTCGTTCTCGAAGTCTTTTGCAGTAAACATTGTTGGCGGCTGAACAACCGCCAAGTTTGTTTTAAGTAGAGACTTCTGGCTCGCCTGGTATAGATCACGGAGGTGACGAGGAGTGCGGCAGTTTCTGGACCAATGGCCAGTCATGCCGCATCTATGGCATTTATCCTCCCAGTTCTCCTTTGGAAGTGATACTTGCTCGGTGTTCTTTCGCTTCCAAGTGAAATTTCTTTTTCCCGTATTGTTTTTGTTTGTCTGTGGAGCTGCACCTCTTGGTTGCTTCATTATAGCTTTCCCTTTAGTGTTTTTAGCCTTCCTCTTGTTTTTGCACTTCTGGGGAGAAACGTGGTGGGCTTCAGGGATAGGGGCAGTGCCAGCTGAATGTAAGTTATGAGTTGCAAGCAGTAAGTCTCAATTTTGCTCTGCCCTAAGTAGGCATGAGATCAGATCGGAAAATTTCATGAAATTGCGTTCACGATACTGCTGCATGAGGATTGCATCTTTCTCGTGAAACGAGGTAAAT
Organism: Scilla litardierei; assembly: GCA_030789695.1. Lineage (NCBI taxonomy): Eukaryota > Viridiplantae > Streptophyta > Magnoliopsida > Asparagales > Asparagaceae > Scilla > Scilla litardierei. Next base: position 556,436,639 of record CM061142.1, read on the forward strand.
GTCTTTTCCAACATGCGCTGTACTGTCACTTCTTCACCGCACAACTTCAGGCGTGAGGTGATGTTATGAAGTGCAGAATTGTACTCAGCGACGGACTTATAGTCCTGAAGTCTGAGGTTTTCCCACTCATAACTGGCACGCGGTAATATAACATCAATTTGATGTTTATACCGAGCTTCCAGCGCTGTCCACAGGTCCTTTGGATCCTCAACCGTTAAGTATTCGGCCTTTAAGGTCCTATCGATATGTTTCCTAATGTAGATTATGGCTTTCGCTTTATCTACATCGGATACAGTGGTTGTAGGGCTGCTGCTAGTTATAGCAGAAGCTTCGGCCGCTGCGGGGGCCGAGGAAGGAGCCAAAATGGACCCAATGAGGGCCATCGAACGCAAGTGAAACTTCAGGTCCACTCGCCAACTCAGGTAATTTGTCCCTGCAGAGTCAAGGACTTCGAAATTGACGCTTGCCAATTTGCCATTTATCTACGCAATTTAAAATGAGCATGAATTAATTAAAATTCAAAATTCATGCATAAAGAAATAAACAAGTAAAAATGCGGGGATCGGCTAGATACCCAAAAAGATAAACAGTCCAAAGTTCGTTTACAGTCCATAAAAAGGAAAGAAAAATACAACTTCGGAAACCCAAAGTGGGTCCCTATATCTTCGTCTTCATATGCTGTTGCACCGAGCTTGGGCTTTAAATACAAATTTCCTCACTTACAAATTCTTTCAAAAGAAAATAAAAGTGCAAGGAAAGTAACTAGGTATACAATGGCCGATCCCGAAAAACACATTTTTACTGATTTTAACATCCACGCAGTTCTAAATATGCTACATGCATAAAAATAAACAACCGCACATATATCTCAAGCAAAACATATGGTAAAGGAAACTAGAAAATATAATTATCTCGTAGACCACGTGGAAACGTCATACACCGTTAGGTTAGTTGACTAACGGCAGAGCGGTCTCAGGATCTTTAAGATAGTTATATTTTGAAAAATAGAGTCCTAGTAAACCATAGATAATAGTATGCAAGAGCGATGTTTAAATTTGTCAACATGGACTATAGAAAATATTTGTGATTTTACATAGAGGAGAGTCCATTTAAGTAATTGACATCAGGCCATTAATTAGTGGGCAAAAATATTAACCGTTAAGTAATAGGGGATGCATGCCCAATTGAATTATTTAGTTATTGATAGGAACAAATGGGCTTTAATTACTGGGAATCAGCTTTCTGATTGGAACCAAAACCAAGTTAACCCATGTACTTGGAACTCTATTATTTGTGATAACCACTCAATGTCCTTCAAGTGTAAGTTGATATTTTACTTTGTCCATTCTGTTTTTATTATATGCATTTTTCTTTCCAGTCATCATTAGTGAAACCAATTGCATTTATTTTTATGGATTATTAATTCTATATTACATTGCAAAATTAATTTTGATATCTCTATTTGTCTGCCGAACGTTGCCTTACATGGGATTTAATGGAATTTTGTCACCAAGAATTGGAGAATTGAAAACGCTGAATGTATTGTAAGTAAAATAACATAATGGGTCCTTAATCTTTCAGATACTGCATTACGTAAATATTGATTTGAGGTGACAATTTGCAAGCTCTCGTATGAAACCACCTATTATTGTTTCAAAAGGTGGTGGTTCAATCTTTCTATTTGTAGTTACTGCTAATCTTAACCCAATTTGGAGAAGTCCATAATTGATAATTCTGTATGATGGTCATCTTCATCATCAGCCATATTTATATCTCCTTATGTGGGATTTGATCTTTATTCATGCGTGTGAGTACATGGCTTAAACAACTTTTCAGTTTATTCTTCCATCCACTTTACCTACTACAAGTTTCCACCAAGCTTTTCAGTTTATTCATGGGGGGAACCAAATTTTTTTATTTTTTTATTTTTAATGTATTTTTATCAAGGCAAGAAAATGTATTTTTAGCAGATTTTCAACCAACCAAATTCGAGGTTGTAAAAAATATCATGGCTAAAAAAATTGTTTATCTACATGAATAAAAAAATATACCTCTAGATCGATGATCTAGGGACGACCGTAGAATAGAACCGTAGAAATAAAAAGAATTCGAGCTCCCGAAAACTTCGAGAATGCCGCAAAGCTCCGACAAATCGCCGCAGCAACCAAAGATTCCTTACGCGTAGGGGATCAATTCGGTGGGGATTTTAGGATTGGTTTCTTGCTCAAGGAAGAACACGTGTTGATAACGTGTTAGAGAGTAATCAAACTCAAGAAGGAAAATAGTGATAGGAATTCTTAGAGATAGAATGAGTAACCATGGCCATAGGCCATGGTTCTCTATATATTAATTTAGAGGGGGAGATGAAGGGCCTCTAGGAGACCAAGAGTCCCCATTACCCATAGTAATGAGACTAATGAATGGGTAATGAAGGAGGGGAGGCCAAAAGCCTCCCTCATTCATAACATAACATAGTTTATTCTTCCGCTGTATTTTCTATGTCTATGTTCCGTCCGACTTAGGACGGAAATAGAGTTTTTTGTGCCCTAAGGGTTCCACAAAACCCTTCAGTGGTATCAGAGCGTAGGTTTGCGTAACGATCTAGCACTGCGATTTTATTAAAATTGAAATGCTTTTTAAAATACTTTTAAAATTTTTTTAAAGTTATGCGATAATTTTAAAATATTTTAGATGCCTTATAAAATGTTTTAGAGTTATTAGATAATTTTCAAAGCCCTTTTGAAAAAGTTTCTTTAAATTTATGTGATAAGTTTAAAATGTTTTAGATGTTTAAAAAAATATTCTATATGATAAATTTTTGAACATGGAAATTTTTTAAAATGATGTTTTAAATTTATAAGATATTTTTAAAACTGATTTTAAAAGTTTAAAATTTGTATGCGATAAATATTTTAAGTAGCATCCATATTTTGTGATCTTTTAAAACAAGTTTTTATGAGATAAAAAAATAAAATGTTTTAAAAATCATATTTTTAAATTTAAACGTTAAATTTAAGTATGCATGTTAAAATTTTTTATGCGATAAACTTCAGTCTATTTAATTGTTAAATAGTTGTACACTTTTATCTTATGCGATAAATTAGTGTAACTTTATGTTAATGGTATGACATCTTGTCCCTTATTTGATAACAAAAGACAACCCTTTAGGTTAGCCATTAAGAAATCATTAAAATTTATTAATTGAATTTTAATGACATGCTATATTTTAATAAAACTTTTAACAACCCTTTAAGATCTAATTCATGATTATGGTAGTCCCTTTAATGAATTTTTAATTCTAATTGTTATTATTAATTCTCATTAAAGGACTTCACTTTTAGCTATGTTAATAAATTTATTAAAATCCTAATAACGATTAGGATAGCACATGAACCTTATAGTTGATAAGGATTTAATAAAAGTTATTAAACAAATCCTAAAATTTTGAATTTAAGGATTCGACTAGTTGATAGGATTAATTAGTTGTTAATAAAAGCCTTTTAGTCTATGGCACGCATATAAAAATGACAAGCTTCATTCAATGGACCATGATCCAGTCAATGTGCTTGGCTAAGTTTGTTGGATCACCTTTTAAAGGATAGTGATCCTGGCTTAGTCAATTCCATGGCTGTGTTCCGCTAGACCGCAATGACGCGAATCATGATTGTATGACACCCTGGACTATATCTAAGTCAAATACGTTAATAATCTTATTCAAGAATAGCAGTAGCCCTCCTTGTTTTAGGGGTTGGCAACTATAGGACCCGTGTTATAGTTGTTGCGCTACACTCAAGCTATAACATGGCAACCTTATAGAAACCAACTCCTTTAATACATAAGATGAAATCTTGACTAGACCCAAATCGTCGTATTACCATGCACCGGCGCAAGTTATGTCAATGATGTAGTCTGGCTAGATGTAGTCTAAGACCTGACCCAAACCGACGTGTCGTGAATACACCGAGCGGCGGGGCAAGTCAGGCTAGACACGAAAACAAGGGTCTGAATAGACTAGACATTGTGATTTGGATGAGCACACTCATGATCACAAATGGCTAGGGTTAAAAACCGAATAAGAGGGTCATATCTGATATGATCGATGAAGAGTCATCTTCCGATTACAGAGTCCTACAACTTGTTGAGCTACACTCAAGGTTGTTAGGCTCGAGGTGATTGGACCTCTTACCCATTAATTTTAATTTGATTAAATCATTCGTTATTAAGCTTTGAAACGATCGTAAAAATAGTGGGAGGATATAGATAGATAAAATCATAAAATCCATTCTACCTATATTTAATATTGAACATATGCTGAACTAGGGCAAGACTATGTTTACCGAAGGAATATATAATATTTTAATAGAATAAGTTAACTAGTCAAAATGGTTGATTAATTGAATATCAAGTTAAATTCTAATTGATAGAATTAAACTATATTCTCGTTGACATTAAAATGACCTTCTAAAGAACAGACTTAAAGAAATATGATTTCATTAAGTTCTGGGTCCAACAAATAAATTCACGCTACATGTCACTCGTCTCTATATGAGGCAGCTTGACCATATAGGAAATTCGAAGTATGTTTCTCTCTATAACTTGTAAAGCTACGCTTAAGGTTGTATGGACAAATAATTTTGATCCGTAAAGTTCAAGAATTCGATCAAATTGTTTGAGTCGAATACGAGAGTATGAGCGGTGCAAGACTATGTATCCCAACCGGATCTTGAGACAAGCAACTTCTTGAGCTACACTCAAGATTGCAACTCTCAGGCGTTTGGACACATGAGATGCTTGCATAGCTATTTATTTATGTTGGGTTTTTTTAATATCTAAATGTGATTTAGAAAAAGGAAGAAGGCACTCCGAAAAGTCAATCGAGTTAAATAGTTTAATTTATCATTAGTAAAGGCATAAGTAGGAGGAAATGAAAATATGACATATTTTGATATCACGATTTCATAATTATTGTTATTAGGAATGGCAATATTGCGGGGCGGGGCGGGTATTTAACTACCCAAGCTTGCCCCGCCCCGTCTGTGGGCCGGGGCGGGGCGGGTCTCGGGCCGGGGCGGGGCGGGTAATTTCTTACCAAAACCGGGTCGGGCCGATTGGGTCAGGTCATTACTGACATCCATATGAATCCCAAATAAAAGTTTTATTTGGGATTTGGAAGAATTATGATTTATTGGTAATTTGGAATTGGGAATTGGCCTAATTGGAAGAACATTGGAACAGAGTATGAGCTATGTGATATGGACAAACCGCATGGTTCACATCAAAATAGTAATGTTTTTTAAGAACCTCTATAGTTTATTGGGGCGGGCCGGGGCGGGCCGGGTTGCATACAAAGCCCAAGCTTGCCCCGACCCGTCTGCGGGCCGGGTTGGGTCGGGTCAAAAACATGGCGGGTCGGGTCGGGCGGGTCGGGTCAGGTCATTACTGCCATCCCTAATTGTTATACAAAGGTTAACACATTTTGACGAATGTCGTCACATTGCTTCCGAAGCAATGAGTAATATGTATAATGATAATATATATATTAAATGTTAATATATAAATACACAAGATAGTAGCAAACTTGTATGGCAAAATAGACTAGGCCGTATCGAGAGAGTAAGCTTCACAAGTCACATAAAAAGGGGTCTGACCTATCATATTATGAAGTTTACGGACACTTGTGAGTCTTACCCTCTTAGATATAATGGCCGAAACCCATCTGTAAGACAGTGGGAGAATGAGTTGTCGAACTCAGTCTCGTACATACTGATGTACCCGAGTCTAGATTAACCAAAATAAGTTATTCGTATATTTTATTAAGACACGTGTTCTTGATGAAACACAAGTCTGATAAAATAAAGAACGAAATGAATAAAGTATTTAAACTAATTCGATCAGATCGAATGGTCAAATACTTTAACTATATTAAATCTTGCGTAATTAAAGAAAATGTGATTTTTTCTCAGGTCAAGTCTGTTAACACATCGGTGTGTTAAAAGATATGAATCACACTTAGTTAGACTTGGTACGATCCATAGCCAGTGACTCTGAGTTAAGTCTTCCCTCTGGGTTAGGTCCCAGACAGTAATGCCTAGGTTTTGATAATGTTCTATGAGGACATTATCTATAAGATATTCATTAAATCGATCATTAAGAAGTTGTATAATTACTCGAATCTCATGAGACGAAGAGTCGAGTCAGACATCATAATTGATGATGATTTAGTCAACTTCTAGGATGAAATTCAGAGTAGTAACTCCAATTTATAACTTGTTGCAATTAGAATAGGTCCGTGTATGTAAATAAATTTTGGAATTTAGTTTACGTACCTAAGGAAAAAATTTTCCTCACTTTCTGCAAGTAAACCTTTAAGTTGAAAGATTGGTGCAGAAAGGAATATAGTGAAGTGCAATCATGTTGGTCGAGAACGGTTTTCATCCTAATTCCTATAAAACGGATTAGAATGAAACTGTTTTTCCGCCAGCAAATGTGTACAGATCTACTCGGACCAAACTCGATGTAAACGCTTAAGTTGACCATGAAAATTGGAGCATTCAATTATAAGTTAGTTTTTCTAAATATGATTTAGATGGACCAACTTATATGAATTAGCCAGAAAGTTTTCAAGGTCAGTGGGAGCGTATAAGTTACATGAGAGGCATCAAAGAAATGGAACATATATTTTGACAAAGTAATCAAAAAGTTTGACGCTTTATCAGAAATAGATATAAGCCATTTGAAATGGCCATTAACAAATTTAAATGATTATCGTAAGGTACGATAAACTGGATAAGATCCAAGGAAATAAAATATTATGGATTCCGACAGACCAAATGAATTATTTGAATGAGAATCAAATGGTTGGTCTAACATGAACATAGAAACCCCTTAAGTCTATAGTGTAGACGGTTTTAGCAGATCCACTCATGAAGGCTCTACCACATGAAGTCAGGAAAACGTATGTGTAAAAATGGTATAAGATACCGAGATAAATGGGCCTAAGTGCAAGTGGGAGATGTTGAGAGATGATACCCTTAAGGCAATCTATCTCTATGTGTGAATAGCACAAACATCTTGTTCGAAATAACAATAATAATTTATCTAAGTTATTTTATAATGTAGTAAACATTAGACATTAACTTAGGTAAAGTCCTGAGACTTTATGCAAGGTCAAACATGTATCGAGATGAGTATCTCGATCATGGAGAAATGTTTGACTGTTTGTAGCATAAGTCTAAAAGGGCTCGTGGTCATAGATGTTTCGAGACAAGGATATCGAAACATCGGATAGACCATTATGTCTTAGTCTTCACCGTTTAGCGGTGGCGATGATCTCATGATCGCTTGACTTGGCGAATTCAAAGACGAGACACAGGTGCTCATTAGAGAATGGGTTCACTGAACGATCCACAAGAGTTATCATATGGTTAAATTGACCAATCTGTCAATGATAACTCTTAGTGATGATAGGCTAGTTGATCTTTTGACTTGAGGTCATTTTTACGAACCTGTGCGTGAACGGTGCCACTTAGATCAACTGACCTAGATATGAGGCAAGGCCTGTCAAAAGGTCTTTGATTGGGTGTCACTTGAAGCGTACGAGGCGAGTAATGACCAAGAGAGGATTCGTCTCTCCCGGTCAATGGGAGTTAGTGTCGTACGGTTAGTTCGGTCTTTAGTAAAATCTCTGGCCAGAGTATGTTGGAAGAAGTCCAACATTATTTGACTAAAGATCGATAGAAACTAACCGGAGTCAAGTTATTGGGGTTGACAGTTTGACCGTACCGTAGACTTGATCTACACTACATAGTTAATACGAAGAGACTATAACTGTGGAATTCATCACGAAAACAGTCAGGGTGATCCCGACAATACTCATGTCAATGAGTCAACCACATAATGATGATTCCTGAAGCAGGGATGGCAACCATTGCTCGTGGTCATTGCTGTATAGGGCTTCGTGCCCAACCTGTTGTAAGAGTCAGGCTGTAGAGTCTCACACAAAGTGCGACTTTCGTCTAGTAATAGGTAGAAATTAGTTAGGGAGAATAATTTGCATTTGATGCAAAGGATAAAATATTGCAAAAGATGTTTGCAATCATCTCCTGCATTCAGGATAAATGATCCTGAGTGCAAGTGGGAGATGTAGAGGAATGTGCCTTCAGATCATTTGTATTTGATGCAAATGATAATTTAAGCCTGGATATGGACTAATTTGCATATGATGCAAAATAGATTAAATATTTCTTAAATAGTTTAAGACTATATTTAATAATATAAATGCAAGGAAAATTTCACGGGTAAGACGGAAATGTCCCGGTCTACACCCAGGTTCGAACGGCGTCCAAATCGGATGCCAAATGCTCAAGATATGCCTAAAACAGTTCAATGGGTCCAGTAAATTCAGACCAGGTTGACCCAGGCCAGACTAGGGTCTGGCCTGGACACCTGGCCAGGGCCAGCCCTGGGCCTGGGCACCAGGCGCCCTGGGCCTGGGCCCGCACCCAGGCCCTGGCGCCTGAGCGCCTGCCCAGGCCCCCAGGGCGGGCGCCCTGGGCCCGCCCGGGCCCAGGTGCCCTGGGCGCCTGGGCGCCTGTGCCCAGGCACCCAGTCAGCAGTATTTGAACTGTGGGGCCCACTGGCTGGGCCCCACCACAGGGTGCAGAACCCTAGGTTTATTGGCAGTTTTTGACGGCTCAGTTTTTGTGAAAAACAAGCCGTGGGCTGAACTTTGGACGATCAATTGGAGGGTCAAACGAACTCTGATTGACGAACCATTTTTTCCTATGCGTTCACCGTTGAACGCCCTTCGAATTGATAGGTTGTATCAATCATGAAGCTCAACGGTGAGTGAGTTAAAATTCATGGAAGTTTGCACTTTGTGAAGGACAAACTAACTTGATTTAATTAACTCTTAAATTAATAGTCCCACATCGGTTGTGCGGAAAAGGGGAGAGTCCACCGCCTCTATAAATAGAGGCCTCCCCCTTCCTCCAAACTCGTCCCAAGCTCTAGATCTGAGAGGCTCTCGTAAATGTTGGAGCACGCTCGGATCTAGGCTTAAATTAATATTTCTCTATCTCCCTATATTTCTACCTAACTCCTGAGGGCTCTAGCAAAGCCGCAAAGGAGTTCGGATTCGGATCCGAAATCTTGGCGAAGGTTTCACTCGCGTGAAACTTTCTTCAGTGCGTGGTTAGCTCGGTGACACGGGGATTGATCGCCTCAGGATGCGGAGCGGTTCAAGGAGCGGTTCGGGGAGCGGTTCAAGGAGCGGTTCAGTGTGGGATGGGGAACGGCTCAGAAGACGGTGCAGAACATCTCGCCTGCCCTAGGGTTGAGATTCCAGGTATGTATTTTATTAGCATTAGTTTAATTTAATCGCAGTAGGTTAGATTCTTCTTGGGATGGTCAGATCCGTCCCAAGTCGGCATAGATCTTGGTTAAGGGTCTTGTACCTTAGGGCTAAATAAATTGTATAAACTGCATGTTAATTAGATTAACATAGTTTATTCTTCCGCTGTATTTTCTATGTCTATGTTCCGTCTGACTTAGGACGGAAATAGAGTTTTTTGTGCCCTAAGGGTTCCACAAAACCCTTTAGCTCTAACCCACGAGAGTGGTACGAGTTGAGAGCATTTAATCCACGAGAGTGGTGAGATTATTGTAGATCCTTAATGCACGTATCGTATGCGCCTATCGCGAGAGCGGTGTTAATACGGTATGTTCGATTCATGATGATTAAACACATGAATTCACTTCCTAGATGCTACAATCCCCAATAAAACCAATGCAACGTAAGAGTCTTAACCAAGCATCGACGTCCGATGATCCTAGTGGTGAGTCCTAATGCCCTAGTCTTTTATTCCTTTCTTTGTGGAGTTCCTTGTTTGCGATGTTGAGTGATACGACTTTCGCATCCATCACCATCACGACACTACATAATCCATATCCACCAATAAATCCGCAAGTCTAACTCAACCTAGGAGTAGATAGGTAGTATAGCACCGCTTCCCCGTGTTCGATACCCGCTTGCCACTATACCGTGTACTTGCGGTTAGACGACATCGTTTCGGAGTTAATTCCGGGCTGATCAAGTTTATGGCGTCGTTGTCGGGGGAGGCATTCCGCCATATTATCTATTTACCACAATTAGCTTGATTAGACTGCGTGAAAACAAAAACAAAAACAAAAAACGGAGAGAGATTTTTTCCCCACCATATGATATTATTATTATCTTTATCTCTCTTTGTACCACTGACGTCTTTTCCAGGTTATTTACTTTGCTTGATCAGGTACAGTTGATACAGCGATAAGGTTCCAAAGATGCGACCAGGTTCTATACGAGCCTACATATATCTCGCTACATTCTCTCAGGCTGATGGAGAGTCCTCCAGGAAAGCCTTGTCCAGGTTTGAAAGAATGTTAGGAATGTTCCAGACGGAGTCAGACCATGAGTAGGAAGGTTCCAAGCAATTTGATATCTTTGTTGGAAGACTAAAGGGACCCTTACGTGAGTTTATGAAGAGGATGCAAGTGGGAAAGTTCAGTGATCTGCAGTTGGTAGCAACCTTGGAGCAAATGATAGATGATGCTCAATCTACCGGTTCGCTAACCGTTATGGTAGGTAAACCATCCGACCAAGTATTCATCGATTTTGTTATGGCTAATGTCTCTGGTGCAGGTACTATCATAGATGGAGTGTATGCTTCACTTGAAGGTGATCATATCCACCTTTACTTCATCAACACTCCACAAATAGAGACATCTAAGCTGCTGGAGGAGGACACATATATGGACCTATTGAGAAACATTGTCGACGTAGTTCGAGAAACCAGTCCATTAACAATAACAGCAGGTGATCCTTTTGAGCTCAGATTTCAAAACTTTATTACTCATTGTATCTCTTCCATAGGCACAATTGATGATGGAGTCTACTGGTTGACTGCGGAAGGATGCGCAAGTGCACGCCTTCCACTCCCAAGCGTAGGAGTGTAAATACAATAAAAATAACCGGTGAGTACCGGGTCGGATCACATGGACAAGTTGTTCTACTTTCACAAGTTTGATCGATAATGAAAAATAAAGCGTGAAACAACCACCTCCTTAACGGTGGATGAGTGTGTGAAAAGTGTGATGAAACCAAAATCCTAATCTAAATGGGTAGGGTTAGAGAACCAAAGTAGGAGTTAGGATGGCTAGGAGAAGAGCATGGGTTGCGGGTTCACTAATGATGGAGTTAATCAAGCCCAAATCACCCACATATAACTCAATCGGTCATCCGGCTAAGGAAGCCCATTCGGAAAATTTAACATTCAAGCATTCAATAGTTTGTAATAGGGATGGACATATCATTGTAGAACTAATCAAATATGAGCATGGTATTTTCTCAAATTGTGCCCTCTCGGGTCTTAGCCAATAAAATTGTGCCCTAATTACACATCCAACATTAGCAAGATAATAGGCAAGAGGAAATTAGGGCTATAATCCACAACCAATCTCAATGAGTCACAACCCAATCAATTTAACACTACACAATCATAGCAAACAATAGGAAAATTGCATTCAAAATCAACCCAAGTTTCATACAAAGATGAGATATCAAAATACAATAAGAAAAAGGAGAGATTTCACTCAAGCTTTCACTCTAAATGAAGCCTTCCCTCTTCCTATTTGACTTCCTCCAAGCTTCTCCCAATCTCCAATGGCCTCCAACCCTAATCCAAGCTTTGGGTAAGAAGACCCCCTCAAGAACCCTAAAAATCGCCCAAGAAACAGCCAAGAAAACCAAAAAAACGAAGCTCCTTTCAATTTCGCACCCCTAGGCGCATTTAACAGCTTGCGGGTCAGGCGGAATCGCGCCCGACCCGCAAGAAAAGCATTTGCATGCGCCTGCAAGTTTGGGGCGGGGCCGGGTTGACCCGGCCAAAATTTTTCGCCCGCCCGCCCGCAATCAGCGGGCGGGCTCCGTTCGGCGCTCAAAAGTGAGCGGGCCGGCCCGCTGAACATATTAAAAAAAACTTTTTTTTAAATTGTCTAGCGGCGGCGGCAAGCGGGCCGGCCCGCAACTGGGCTTTTTAATACTTTTTTTTGTTTTTTTTGTTTTTAAATTTCCAGAACTGCCATTCTTGCTTCTCTTGCTCCAAATAAATCCCCGAAAATACCTAAAAATCCCAGAAAAATTCCAGAAAATTCTGAAAAATCCCCAAGACTCATAGGAGTACCTGAAAAAAATAGGAGAAATAAAAATTAGTCCACAAAAACCACATGTTATGTATAAACTACATATAGGCTTTAATAATTCACAATATCACAAATACGCCCGTATTAAGCCAAAATTAACATGATATACACATAAAATGCCCAGAAATAGGGGGGAATATGCAGTTTATATCCAGAATCACACCCCAACTACCTTTTTGCTAGTCCCTAGCAAAATATGCGATAAATTCGGATTAAATTGAAAAACATGCACCAACTCACGATATCCTCATGGCACACACAAATGATGTTTCCAAATGATTTCAAAGCCAATATAACCAATGTATGAAAGTAAACAACAAATGACATTCTCCTCAATCCAATTCAAAGAAGAGTGAAGTAATAAGCATTGTATCGCATGTATCGGGAAATATCACGATGTCAAAATTTCCAATTTTCTTGGAAATGGCCAAAACAAAAGAAATTCCTATAGGTTGTGGGAGATGAGATTGCATCACTCATGTTGCTTATTCTTTCATTATTCATTCATTTTTTTCTTTTTCTTTTCTTTTTCTTTCTTTTTTTTGTTTTTTTGTTTTTGATGTTAATGTTTTGCATTCACGCGATAACGCTATGAAATACAAACACGTCCACATTTGCATACACACGATGACGCTATGAAATACAAACACGCCCACATTTGCATACACGCGATGACGCTATATATGCAAATGGATGGAATGATCTCTTAAATCTCATTTTTGGCGTCCTCCCTAATGTTTAGTGGGGCACCGGCTACTCAATTTGATTAGAAAGAAACATTCACTTATATTAGCTCTCTTTTTCATTCTCAACATGAATTATCAACTCATCCACCCACTCCTTAGGAGAAAACAAAGCAAAACAATTGGCCAAACCCAATCCAACCAAAAACTACACCATGCATTCCAAATCATGCAATCACTTACACCAAATTTTTCCCAAATTGTCTCAAAGAGGGTATCACGACGTATAAAATAGCTTCATACATGGCATATTAGCATTTGACTTCAAATTGGAAAAGAAATGAAAACACGCCAATCAAATATCCATGAAATTGCTACCAAAATGATATTCCGAAAAATTGCATGGCATGAAAGCATGTAGGGACAACACAAAGCTAGTGGCATATGAACAAGGAGGCCAAATAAGATATGCAATAAAGATCATGGGATGAGGCGAAACATGGAGGGATCTCAAAAAATTTTTTTACGCTAACTTCAAAATCCTAACAAATCTAAATATTCTAACACTCTCCCCCCAACTTAAAATAAGCATTGTCCTCAATATTGGGAGAGTATTAGATCTCGGCAAAAGATCCTAGAAAAGAAAAAAACACGAAAGCACTAAAATAAAACATTTATTTATTTACACTATTGGAAAGAACACACCGTGGCAAAAGGCGGATCCCAAATGTATATCGGTGGTGGCAACTGCTCGATCATATCCTTACGCTCCTCCGCGAGCGTCCTTGGAGCTAGGCCTCCACCGGCCTCCTTGGATTCCAGCAATGCAACTCCCAGCGCCTCCTTTGGATAATATGGATCATGTAGGAGATGAGCTGCATCAATCCAAGCCATGTCCTCATGCCCTGCAATAAAAGCATTCCAAAATGGGTCGTCAGAAAAAGAATTTAAATGTAAACGACGACAATCTGAATCAAAAATATGCGGAAGTGCAAATTGGGATTCAGAAATGCAAGGCATGATATGGTGGAAACTTCCCTGAAATGTGGTGCTAGGTGTGGCAGGATACGCTGCCTCAGGAGGAGGTGGAAGTGGCTGCAGAGGGAAAACTGGAGTAGGAGGGAGCTCGGGCTCAATATATACCATGTCGCAATCCCCGTCGCTATCCTCTTCCTCGACATCAATATCAACTATCTCTGCGGCACACCCCACAATTGGTAACTGCTCCTGACAAACCTCCTTGATGACTGGCGAGTGCGCATCCTGAGGCGAGGGAAGTGACATCAGTGACATGACTGGAGGTAGACATGTCTCGGGCAAATCCAAGCATGCATCATCCTTGCCATCCTAGAAATAGTTCATCTCAGTCGTCCCCCCCAAAGTACTCAGCCGCCTCGACCTGCAAAGCTAACTCTGAAGTGGATTGTGGCTCAGGCTCCATGGTGTCCTCAATCTGATCTTGGCCATCATGCACATCCGCTTCATCCTCAACCTCAGCGTGAAACTGCATCATGTCACCGTCGTGGTCGACACACACTCCATCATCCATCTCCTCCGACTCCTCAAAATATATATGCTCAAATTCCTCTACATGGCCCCAATGCACCCTCTTCATAGGTTTCTCTTGGTATTTCATAGGGTCGCATTGGAATGAGCCCTCAACTGGCTCCTCAGGCTGGTCCTGGACCTGCTGCTCTGCATCCTGAAGTGGAAACTGGGACTGGCCATCATCTTCATATCCAAGTGATGGCTCTCCAGATGGCGAAGTCTGCTCCCACTCTGCAAGGTCCCTCAGGTAACACCATGAATCCTCGGTCGAATAATCAAAGAACTCCCCACTGCAGCTCATCTGCACGAAGTCACGCCCAGATGGAGATAATCCCGTATAAAATATCTGCAGGAGATGATCCTCGTGGAAACTCTGGTGTGAGCACGCAAGCACCAAATCAGTGAACCTCTGCCAAGCCTGATGGTAGGCCTCTCCATCAGCCTGGGTAAAGCTCGCTATGTACTGCTCCATGGCCTGCCGCCCCTGTACCTGCTCCAAAAAGATAGACAAAAACACTTGGAGAAATTCAGCCTGAAACGACAACCAAGTAAAATGTGAGTTGAGAGACAACGAATCAAACCAAAGTCTAGCATCATCTTGCAAAGAAGAGGGAAAAAATCCGAAGTATATGCAATCATCGCTAATGTTCCCACCAAGACATGAATACATCCATTCTTCAAATTTTTTAATATGTAAATGAGGGTTCTCCCACTCTGAGCCATGAAAGTATGGCGGAAGTGGGATATCCTCCAAATCAACGTCGAAAAAATCTGAAGATGATGCCATGTTGTTGTTAAAAAAAATTTCACAAAAAAATGAAAATAAACAACCAAACGACTCAATAAGTGGAAAATAAATAAACGGAAAGACACACACTAAGAGATAGAAGTATCACACTAAAGCTTTCAAAATCAATCAAAAATTGCTAATAATAGAAACCGTTGTCCCCGGCAACGACGCCAATTGGTTGACCGCGGAAGGACGCGCAAGTGCACGCCTTCCACTCCCAAGCGTATGAATGTCAATGCAATAAAAATAACCGGTGAGTACCGGGTCGGATCACAGGGACAAGTCATTCTACTTTCACAAGTTTGATCGATAATGAAAAATAAAGCGTGAAACAACCACCTCCTTAACGGTGGATGAGTGTGTGAAAAGTGTGATGAAACCAAAATCCTAATCTAAATGGGTAGGGTTAGAGAACCAAAGTAGGAGTTAGGATGGCTAGGAGAAGAGCATGGGTTGCGGGTTCACTAATGATGGAGTTAATCGAGCCTAAATCACCCACATATAACTCAATCGGTCATCCGGCTAAGGAAGCCCAATTGGAAAATTTAACATTCAAGCATTCAATAGTTTGCAATAGGGATGTACATATCATTGTAACACTAATCAAATATGAGCATGGTATTTTCTCAAATTGTGCCCTCTCGGGTCTTAGCCAATAAAATTGTGCCCTAATTACACATCCAACATTAGCAAGATAATATGCAAGAGGAAATTAGGGCTATAATCCACAACCAATCTCAATGAGTCACAACCCAAGCAATTTAACACTACACAATCATAGCAAACAATAGGAAAATTGCATTCAAAATCAACCCAAGTTTCATACAAAGATGAGATATCAAAATACAATAGGAAAGAGGAGAGATTTCACCCAAGCTTTCACCCTAAATAAAGCCTTCCCTCTTCCTATTTGACTTCCTCCAAGATTCCCCCAAGCTCCAATGGCCTCCAACCCTAATCCAAGCTTTGGGAAAGAAGACCCCCTCAAGAACCCTAAAAATCACCCAAGAAACAGCCAAGAAAACCAAAAAAACGAAGCTCCTTTCAATTTCGCACCCCCAGGCGCATTTAACAGCTTGCAGGTCGGGCAGAATCGCGCCCGACCCGCAAGAAAAGCATTTGTGCGCGCTTGCAAGTTCGGGGCGGGGCCGGGTCAAAACCTGGCCCAAATTTTTCGCCCGCCCACCCGCAATCAGCGGGCGGGCTCCGTTCGGCGCTCAAAAGTGAGCGGGCCGGCCCGCTGAACATATTAAAATTTTTTTTAAATTGTCTAGCAGCGGTGGCAAGCAGGTCGGCCCGCAACTGGGCTTTTTTTATACTTTTTTTGTTTTTAAATTTCCAGAACTGCCATTCTTGCTTCTCTTGCTCCAAATAAATCCCTGAAAATACCTAAAACCCCCAGAAAAATTCCAGAAAATTCTGAAAAATCCCCAAGACTCCCAGGAGTACCTGAAAAATAGGAGAAACAAAAATTATTCCATAAAAACCACATTTTATGTATAAACTACAGATAGGCTTTAATAATTCACAATATCACAAATACGCCCGTATTAAGCCAAAATTAACATGATATACACATAAAATGCCCAGAAATAGGGGAAAATATGCAGTTTATATCCCGAATCATCTATGCTCTAGTTGAGGGGCACAAGACCCATTTTTACACCACGGTCGAGATACATGAGCCCATAAAGCCACCTTGTGCTATCGTCGCCTCTCCCTGCCACCCACCTGAGTCAGAGCAGCCTATACCATTAGAGGATATTATTGAGGAGGCCATGCCTACAGTAGCGGAGCAGACCATCGAGGAGGACGTGACTTGGGATGATGACATCTGCACACAGATGGAGCCCAAATTGTGTCCCCCTCCATTTGAGCTACTACAGCCACCCTCACTTTCTACGGAGGCTAAGCATCACTCAGAGGATCATCCACCAGAGCTTATGGCTCCCATTCAGGGAGATCTCTTCACCCCCTCATTTCTTACATTTGATTCCCCTCACGTGTATGATGTTTACCATGATTCAGATTTTGATGACTCATTGCACCTTTTGCAGGATACACATACATATGATCAAGAGATACGATGGGACATATATGAGGAGGAGAGCGAGGAGTTAGCACCCATGGATGCTATTGAATATGATCAGGAGGTGCGATGGGATACGTCTGACGATGATGAGGAGTTGCCTGATGAGACCCACGCTTATATGCCAAAGCTACCTGAACAACCTGAGGTGAACAACGAGGAGTTGATCTACGTGGTGCACGACAGTAGAGATTTATTTCCAGTGAAGTATTGTCAACCATCTTTAATTTTAAATGCTTATGTTGATGACCCTCTTTGGAATACATTTATTTTGGGGAAGAATTATCCACATCAGATTGATGCGACTTATCTCTTGCAGGGTATAGGTGGAGTCCTTGAAGTGGTGCTGGGAGCCGCATTGCTGGAGTCTGATGAAGTCCGTGGATACATGCACCTAGCTCGGGTGTGCACGGGTATATCTTACCCATATACCCGATCGGAACCTACCCGAACGGGTAGGTTCCGGGTAGGTACACATTAGTTCTGGGTAGGTTCCGGATATGAAAATTAGGAACCGGTGTGAATCGGGTCTGGGTCCGGTTCCCATCTATATGGAACGAGTACCCAGACCCGGAACCTACCCACTCTATAGGTGTCAGTGACCATATACATCGCTGGGGAGGAATACATATTGTCATGCTGCTTGTGCATGAAGTTTTAACCAATTGTTGATTGCAGCATTAATAATCCATACACCACTAAATTTGAAACTCAAATATTATATTTTGGAAAGTAAACTACATTCGGAAGAAGCCCAAACTAACTAAAATGACTTAAAGTTTGTCGGTGCTGGATCAACATCCAATAGAGAGCATGCAATTTCCCCCACCCAATCTGTTACCACTTTTGCTCAAACTTTTTTACCAAATTTACTACTCATATAAGCATGCGATAAATGAGATGGGCAAAACTATCGGTTTATTCTACAACAAGCTGGTCCTTAATGATAAAAGAAACCCCCAGGAAACAAATGCTTTGGGCCATAAGTCATTCACATTTCCAGCTACTAAGCATGTACCTAATTAAGCCATCCATTAACTAAATAAGATACCGATGTTGCAGCAGTTGATACGAGTGAGACATGACTCATTCCACAATAGTCTTTTACTCATGTATAACTAGCAGAGCCTTGGAATTTTACAGGGTGCCCAGAACCTGGGTAGGGTAACAAAACAAACAGGGTAGGTTTCGGTTTCAGGTATAGGGTCCAACTGGGTAGGTTTCGGATCCAAATTTTAGGAACCGATCACTTACCGGGTAGGCTCCGGGTAACATAAAAAAACAGGGTACCCGGACCCGCACACCCCTACACCTAGCAGAGCCACAGAAGGAGCAGTTAGAGCAGTTGCCTGCACCGGCAACGATACTGGATCCGCCTTTTGCTATAGGTGATATCAATCTAGTAGTGTAATATTTTAAGCTTTCAATAAACACGAATCCTCTCGACAGCGAGAGGACCGTATAGATTTGCTTGAATAAATATCACCTCATATGACAGCAACAATAATCTTTTACACCCCAAACACATTATATTTATTAATTGCCCTCTTCATATTTTGATGTGCCACATCCCTTTGCTCACCACCATCGAGCATTTCTTTCATGTGAATACTCACTTTCTTATTCGTTTGACTTGATCTCTCTTAGCAAAGCCGTGACATTTTTGATCAAGTTATTTGAATAGGATTGTTTCGTATAAGCTTGGGGGAAGGCGCTCTCATGCATCATTGCATGTGCATGTATTTGCATTAGGATTTCATGTCATTCATTTCATCATTTTTCATTTACCTCCCTCATATTTATCGTAGTTCCTCATATTTTACTTTTTATGATCACATTGAGGACAATGTAAAGTTTAAGCTTGGGGGAGTGCATTTCCATGTCATTTAGTTGCATTAGTTGCATATTTTACTTTTGTTTTAGGATTCTTAAAAAATTTCAAATTTTTTGATCATCTTTTCAATTTTTTCATCTTATTTTTCTTTTAAGTGTGTTCATGCATCATATTGTGTGCTTGTTTTTGTTTTATTTCTTTCTTCTATTTTTATTTCTCTATTTTCTGTTCTTTCTTTTGCTAGTTGAATTCCATGTGATGTTTTATCTCATGCTTTCACCTCTCTCACAACGTTTTTTTCATGCCATGCTACTTAGAGAATTTCATAATCCTAATCCTTATAAGTACTTGAAAATATTCTTTTGGTGATCTCTCTAGTGCGAATGCATGAAGCTTATTGAAACTGAATATGTAGAGTAGTATTTAGTATGCTTTCACTGGAAATACACCAAGATTCAAGCATCACTAGTATATCTGAAGCCTTGCTTTCATCTCTTATTCGCATTCTTATTGCATGCGTGATATAATTGAAAATATTACTACTTGACTTCACTACTCATTGATATGATTAAGGATACATGTGCTATTATACAAGTTTAGTTGATGTATTATTTTACAGAACCGTTTGTGCACACTTTTGAGTGAACCAAGCGTTATATTTATTTCTTCTCCACGATATCTTATATTCTCCACATGTCACTCGATTTCACTCCTCAAAGCTATTTCAATCGCATCTATTCCCAAAATTCCGTACAAAAGAAAAGTTTGCTCCAAAAAGTCCAAAGGCCAAAAAGGGGCCAAAAACCAAAAATACAAATACTATTGCTCCTACAAAAATCCAATGTCGCCAAAAATAAAAAAAGAAAAAAAGCTCAAAATTCAAAGAAGAGCTAAAATTTTCAATACTTGGATCAATACATATACTATTGTGAATACCAAAACAAAATTCCAAATCCACAAATACTTCTTTGGATGCGACGCCTCAATTCAAGCTTGGGGGGGAAAATCTTTTGACCGCATGAGTGAGCATAACATTAGAGTGGAGTTGTGCATGAACGGGAAAGTTTAATAATGCTGAAACTTAATGAAACAATTTAGTTTTGGAGATTTCTTATGATTTGATATGAGGATGTGTATGTCTTGGTTTTTATTATATTCTTTATTGCATGCCTTGTGTGAATTTCCACGCTTCAGTTATATCTTTTGATTGAAAAGTGTGTCACCAATGTTATGCATATTCGATGCTATGAAACATAGGATGTTGATATAGACTAAATGTATGAATACTAAAGAGACCCCTTTCATTCATTCTTGACTCTCAAGTACTTCGTTTATGTATGATATAAAATCTCGGTGGTAATGTTTGATTTACTTTCTGAGTCATTGTGTTATGGGGTGAACGTCATGAGAACTGAGAGAAAAATCTAGCGACCCACGTTTCTTCGTATTCCTTTTTTTGTTTTCTTATTTTTACCTATCGGTGAGCTTCGTATTCGTCTTCATTGAGGACGGGTAAGAGGTAAGCTTGTGGGATTTTGATATACTCCTATTTTGCATGATTTATCGCGTATTTTCATGACACATTCACCTTCCAAACCTCCATTTTATGCGCTTTTACACTATTATCTGGAACAATATGACTTTCGGAGCGTTTATGCCCATTTCAGGGATTTGGAGCGATTTTGGAGCAATTTGGAGTCAAAAGAAGATCGACGACGTGAGAGCACCAAGGAGACTCATGATGACATGCTTGAGGTGCCAAAGAAGAAGACTAGGAGAGAGGAGGAGCGAGCGAACGAGAGAAATGAGCAACAGCCAAGGTTCAAGCCACTTTCCCAGGTGAATCGACCCGAGCAGCATTCTGCTGCTCGGTCGAGCTGGCACGCGGATTCAGCCCGGAGATGTGCACGAGCCACTCGATCGAGCAAAGAGGTGACTCGACCCGAGTCAACCCAACTTCGAGCTTCCACCATCAGACATCTGACTCGACCGAGCAATACTTACTCGACCCGAGCAGGTAGAGCGAGGTTTTGGACGAAGAATCCAGGCTTCCTGACGACTCGACCGAGCAGGACCTACTCGACCCACGCGACAGAACGAAAATTTGAGGAGAAGCTCAGATCCACTGAAGACTCGATCGAGCAGGCAGTCTATTCGATCGAGCACGAAGGCTACTCGGTCGAGTAAGGCAAGCGCCCAGATTTCCAGTCATCCTCTCACTCTTTTAAGATCTACTATCATTCCAGTTGGAAAATTATTTTTCTCATATTTTTATGGATAGTAGACTTCATTACGGTTCCAATGCCGCTAAGAACGTGCCAATCAGAGGTCGGATGAAATCTGGAGAATTTCTTCAAGTTGACGATACAGTGCTGAAATTGCTACTCGACCGATCAACATGGGCTACTCGACCGAGTCAGCTGGGGCCTAGAACTTAAGTTGCGGTTAGAGTTGATTTTGTGCACGAATTTCAGAGGGTTTTTTGGGTTATTTGCTAGGGTTTTAAGGGGACTATATATATGGAGTGTAGCTGTCATTAGAGGGGGACTCTTAGATAGTTTTTGGTTGGATCTTATTTTTCTTGGAAGGTCCTGGAGACTCTTTTAGGAGTTAGGCCATGTCATATGCCACTATCAAGCTAAGTATTCTATCTCTTTAATTCTATTTTAGTTCTTCTTATTGTTTTTCTATGATGCTAGCAATAATCTTTATTGTTTTCATAATGTTTGCTATGCTTGAGTAGTCTTTTCTAGGGCTAATGGATTAGCCTTAGGATTTTAGGATTTAGATGCAAAGTAGGGATTTTTATGATGCGTTGGACAATAAATGAGGAGTATTTTGGTTGATCTTGCAAAATCCCTAGGAGATCTCGTATTGAGATCGTGTCCATGGTCGGTAGAATCGATTAGCTTAAGGAGTATCTTACGGATTTAATTAAGGAGTTAGTGGATTCAACCAAGGCTCGTGACCAAGCTCGGCTCGTGCCTTGATGGGATCCACCGACGAACTATATCACTAATTGACGGCTACCGTCATTGCGTCAATGAGAGCCACCAAAATACCTCGAAGCTATAACCCATGAGGGTGGTACGAGTTGAGAGGATTCGATCCACGAGAGTGGTGAGATTATTGTAGATCCTTAATGCACGTATCGTATGTGCCTATCGCGAGACCGGGGTTAATACGGTATGTTAGACTCATGATGCCTAGACGCATGAATTCACTTTCTAGATGCTATAATCCCCAATAAAACCAATGCAACGTAAGAGTCTTAACCAAGCATCGACGTCCGACGATCCTAGTGGTGAGTCCTAATGCCCTAGTCTTTTATTCATTTCTTTGTAGAGTTCCTTATTTGCAACATTGAGTGACACGACTTTCACATCCATCACCATCACGACACTCCATAATCCATATCCACCAATAAATTTACAAGTCTAACTCAACCTAGGAGTGGATAGGTAGTATAGCACCGCTTTCCTGTGTTCGATACCTGCTTGCCACTATACCGTGCGCTTGTGGTTAGACGACATTATTTTGGAGTTAATTCCGGGCCGATCAGTGGGCTCCTTCTGAGTGGCAGGAACTTCGCTGACGGTGGACTATGCACGTTCCTGCACCGTAGGCTCGGGGTCGATGCCTCTGGGACCGCATACTTCTCCCTCCAAAGCCTCTCGCGTTCAGCGATGCTGAATCGGAGTTGTCGACGAGCAGCTTCTTCATCTGAACACGCTTGTAGAGTGGCATATGCCTCGTCCTCCAGGCATCTTTGTTGGACATCAGCTTCTTCGTCGAGCCGCCACTTCCGAGCGGCCTCTGCATCCTCCTTAAAATGTTTTTGTTGGGCTGCTATTTCTTCAGCGAGCCCTCTCTGCTGAGCGGCCACTTCTTCTTCGAACTGAGGTCGAAGGTTTCGCCTCAAGTTCTGGGGCTTAGAGGGGCTTGGGGGTGCCTTGACTCTGGTCGCATCGAAATCTTTCATCATCTAGGCGAAGGCCTCAAAACATTGGTGGAGAGCACGGGCTGATGCCTGAATGGCCTGAGTCATCCCCTCAGGGGGTAAGTCCGTCGATGGAGTCCTTCCGTGAGAGTATGACTCCTCCTCCATGGGTGCTTTGCCACGGTTGGGACTGCGATTGATGGGTATGGAATTTGACATGGGTGTGACTCTAAGTTTTCCACAGACGGCACCAATTTTTGTGGGTCAAAATCCGCCCGACAATGTAATTTGTTTAATTGGGAATCAAGGGCACGATGATTAACAAGTGAGGGGTGGTTTAGGTGGATGTTTACAAGTGGTGAGGGGGTGTAGAGGCCAAGCGCACTTCGGATGATGATCTCGGGATCAATCCTAAAGGTCACCCCTTGTATGCCGCTTTCCGGGAGTTGATTGTCGGTTGCTCGCTGCTTGGACGAGCTTGCCTGTGCAAAGAGCAGCTCGTCAGAAAGGCGGGGTTGGAAGTCAACCCTTAGCCTCTCCGATGCTTAAGTCAGAATTGGGGCTTAGAAATGTGGGTCGGACATGTATGCCGAGCTAGAGGTAGGTCAACCTTACGTGGCGAGCTTGAGTGGAAGAACAAATATATGGACGATATTTGCTCTTGTGTGTGAGTGAGAGTTTATAATTTCGATCAACCAACCCCTTTCTCGATGGAAGTAGATGGGTATTTATAGCTGAGTAAGGTAGTTAGGTTCGGCTGAGCTGGCGTGCTGAGCTGGTATGTCAAACTGCTGAAGGTTTGACCGAGGATGTCAGAGCTGAGCGTGTCAGGCGTGATTTTGTCAGGGTGTCAGAGCCGAAAGTGACAGGCACCTTTTGTCAGACTATCAGGCGGCGTAATGGCCAGATGCTCTTTTGGTAGGCTATCGGGCGACGAAAGTGCCAGTGATGTTCTCGCTCAAGGACGTTTGTCGTGTTTGATAGGCCAGAATGACATCAAGGTGCATCCAAGGAGCGGGGCCGCTCATGGTTTGCTTGGTTGATCCCCGAGGGCACTGAGCTTGTTACCTAAGAGCGATGCCCCAAGGTCTCGATGGCCGCCCCTCGCGCCTCGGTCGGGGGGGGGGGGGGGTTGACCTTGGAGGATGATGAGCAAGCTGGTTGCTTGATCAGCGAGCTTGGAGGGGAACCTGCAACCAATTGGGGAGGCTGGGGGCAAAGTGCGACCTCCCTATTCGACGAGGCAGGCTTCATGGATGACG
Source organism: Scilla litardierei (assembly GCA_030789695.1). NCBI lineage: Eukaryota > Viridiplantae > Streptophyta > Magnoliopsida > Asparagales > Asparagaceae > Scilla > Scilla litardierei. Next base: position 556,461,025 of record CM061142.1, read on the forward strand.
AGAGAGATTGTCGCTCGTCTGGCGAGCTTGGAGGGGAACATGCGACCAATCGGCGAGGCTGGGGGCAAAGTGCGACCTTCTTGTTTGACAAGGCGGACTTCATGGATGACGAGCGAGCTTGTCACTCGTCTAGCAAGCTTGGAGGGGAAGTTGAGGCGTTCTGATCTTTAGTCGTAACAAGTTTGAATGTATATAAAGAGTTTTCATATTAAGTAATTATAAATTAGTTTGAATTTATATAAAGAATCCTACTAAGCATTTATAAATTAATTAGTCTTATGTTATGTTATTAACATTTTTAGTTATAAGTTATTATAAATTAATAAGTTAGTAAGTTGTTAAATTTCATATACTAACATAACAAACCAGAGATCCGCTGACATACCCCATTAACTTAAAGATCGTAAGAGTCCAACTCCCACCCGGATCCGCTGACATACCCCATTAACCCTCCCCTTCGTGAAAGGGCCTCCACCCCGGAAGACCGAAGCTACGCGGGAACGGGCGTGCCTCGCAGCACTCCCCCCACCCGACCGAGGCACGCAACCACAGTTGCTCGGCCCGCCAGGGGCACGGCGCTTGGGGAGCCCCTAGAAAATACCGCCGGATATGCTGACATAGTCATGTGCATATCCTTCCGTTCCAGCGGCCCACAACCCGCGACCGACAAGGAGGCACGGCCGGGCCGAACAGCCCCCGAGCCGGTCGACCCGGCCGGCCCCCACGCACCACGACGCCAGGGATAGCATAGCCCGACCCTTAGTTCGTCACCAACGACAAACAACCTAGGATAAGGACACGACTGACACATACGCCACCCGACCGTCTGACAAAGCATCCCCTGGCGGTTGAGCCGACTGACAGATAATGCTTTCGGCCCTGACATCCCGACAAAAGCACCCCCTGGCCGTCGCGCCGTCTGACAAAAGCAGGTCAGGCACTCCTATTTCTGACGTCCTTGTCCGAAACTTCCGCTGACAACCGAGCCAGCTCAGCACGTCTAGTCAGCATGCCAGGTCAGCCCCGCCTGGTCATCTCCCGTCAGGTATAAATACCCCCTCTCCTCTTACGGTGAGGGGGTTGTCAAATTCTCTCTCAATCTATCATTCACACACGAGAGCAAAGGTCGTCCATATCTTTGTTCTCCCACCTATAGCTCGCCACGTACGGTCGACACACCGTTAGTCCGACCGGCGTGCCTAGCCCCCGTTTTAAGTCCTATTACTGACTTAAGCATCGGAGGGGCTAAGGGTTGGACCCCAACCCCGCCCTTCTGACGAGTTGCTCTTGCTGCAGGAAAGCTCGCCCCTTGGTCGACGTCAACTTCTGCCTCCTGCCATCCAACCTTCCTCCGCCGCATCCGGTAAGATTCGACTCCGTGGCCGCCCCCGTCGGCAAGTCCAACCTCTTCACCCCACTAATCACTTGTTAAACAGCCCACCTAAACCCTCTTCTCAATATAACCACAGTGCCCTTGGTTCTCCACAATTCAAATTCATTGTACGCGAGTTCCACCTCGTAACAATTGGCACCGTCTGTGGGAACGAAGGGTCACACCCATGTTAGACTCCATGCCGATCTCTCGGAACCCTGACCACGGCAAGGATCCCGTGGGTCAGGAGCCGATCTCTCTACTAATCACCCCGACGCCCGACCCCCTTCTGGGGATGGGCACCGAGACTGAACATACTTCGGCCCACGCCGTCCTGAAGAGCTTCGAGGCCGTCACTCAGGCCAGGGGAGGCTATCCGGCGGCGGGGGCGGAGCCTCAGCCCGGCCCCTCGGAGCCCCAGAACATGAGGCGGAATCTCCACCCTCAGTTCGAGGAGGAAGGGGAGAACAGGGGGCTCACCGAGGAGGTTGCGGCCCAGCAGAGGCTCCTGGAAGAGGAGGTGGAAGTTGCGCGGCAGTGGAGGCGCCTGGGGGAGGCGGCCGCCGTGCAAAGGTGTTTGGACGAAGCGGCCGAGACCGCCTGAAGGGCCTACCCGGACGAAGAGGCTGCCCGCCGCCAGCTCCGCCTCATCATCGCGGAGCGCGAGAGGCTAAGGAGGGAGAACAGGAGCAACCGAGAAATCCTGGAGGTGACGGCGACAGGTCGGCGGCTCGGGGACGGGCGGGGCCCGTTGTTGACCAGGTCCCCACCAGGAGGAGGCAGCCCGCATCGCCTGCACCACCCCTCCGATTCCCTGCGCGAGGAAGCCGTTTGTCGACAACTACGCTTCCTCACCGCCGAGCGCGAAAGGATTTTGCGGGAGAATCAGGAGCGGATGGAGGCCCGAGGGGAGCTGGCCGGGAGGCGCTGGTGCTGGGAGAACCGTAGCCCGCAACCCGTCGAATCCTCGACCCGAGGAAGGAGCCCCGCCAGGTGACCGTCGGGCTACTCCCCGGGGCTGGAGGACCGTCAGCGGCCGAGACGCGACCGAAGCCAGACCCCCGAATGGCGGAGAGGGGATGCGCCCGATCGGCCTACCTATCCGAAGGAGGCCACGCTGCTTGCACGGTGGATTACGTCCGCTCCGAGACCCATAAGGTTCAAACCCCCCCACTTGGCCACATACAACGGAAGAGGCGACCCCCTCACGCACGTGCAGCAGTACCGGGGGGCAATGGAGGCGCAGGATATGGATGAGGCGTTCCTATGCCGGCATTTCTCCCAAAGCCTGAGGGACACCGCGTTGGACTGATACTTCGGCTTACCCGCGAGATCCGTTGGGAGCTTTGGCGAGCTGTCCCACAAGTTCTACCAAGAGTTTCAGGCCGGGCGGATGAAAAAGAAGCCCTTAGACTATCTCAGCACGATAGTCCAAGGGGAGGGGGAGACAACATGCAGATACCTCCGTCGCTTTCAGGATGAGAGACGGGCGGTGGTGACATGCGGCGATGAGGTGCTTATGCTGGTCTTCAAAACGGGGTTGCGGACTCGGAGCCTCCACAAATCCTTGCTCTGGGATCCGCCGACCGACTATGAGGCGTTGGTTTCTATGGTGGAGAGGCATGCGTTGGCCGAAGAGACTCTCGGCGCAAATGCCCTATTTCCCCCGGCGAAACCATCCCAAGGCGAGCCCCGGTCACACCCTCGGCCGAGGCAAGAAGAGGGGCACCGAGGTCGCGACCAGCTGGCCCGACCAAGACGGGAACCGCCGGGGCCTCGCCCACAAGATCGCCCTGGCCCGGCGTGCGAGTTCGCCCCGGCCCAAGGGCCCCCCGAGTCGTCCCGAGACAATAAGGCCCCCTACGGGCACATTACATGCAACTCAATGCCCCCCTGATCGAGGTGATGGCCGCGGCTACAAGAGCTGGACTGCTGTCGGAGCCACCCCGAGAAATGAAGTCGGATACGGCCCGGAGAGATTTCAAAAAAATACTGCCGGTACCACCGGGACCATGGCCACGACACCGACGACTGCTTCACCCTCAAAAGGGAAATCGAGCGGCTGATCCAGGTGGGCCACCTGGGGGGCTTCGTCGGGGGCAGGAGACCAGACCGAGAGGAGGGGAACCACCGAAGGGCACGGAGGGCAGACCCTCCTGCAAACGGCGAGTGGGAAGAGCCTCACCCCCCGAAACCCGTCATGCGCATAAACACGATATGCGGCGGGCCATCCTCCGGAGGAGCATCGTCGTCAAGCAAAAAGGCGTACGCGAGACAAGTGATGACGGCGGGTCTTGGAGGGGATCCGAGAGGGAGAAGGATGGCCTACCCTCCCATTACTTTCAGCGACGAGGATCTAGAGGGAGTCGAGCTGCCCCATGACGACGCCATCGTCATTGAGGCCCAGATTGGGACGGCCATCGTCAGTCGCCTCCTGATCGACACAGGGAGCTCCTGCGACATCCTGTTCATGTCCACAATCAAAAAGATGGGGTTAAGGCCGACGGACCTGAGACCCTGTATCGGACCCCTCGTCGGCTTCACCGGTCACTCGACCCCCATCACGGGAGTGATCACCTTGTCGATAACCCTCGGAGAAGAGCCACAGGTCGTCACTCGAATGACACTGTTCGTTGTGGTCGACATTGCGTCGGCATACAACGGGATCATAGGACGACCTTACATGGCGGCCATCGGAGCGCTCCCCGGCCTTCTCCACCAGATGGTCAAGTTCCAAACCCCCCGAGGGGTTGGGATTGTACGGGGAAGCCAGAAGCTGTTTAGGAGCTACTACGTGGGGTCGACCAAGCACAAGGGACCAGAGATGAACCTGAGGATCGACTTAACCGGGCGGAGGTATGACCCCTACCATCCAGAGTTGGCTCCAGCCGATGGCACCGCAGAGGGGAACATGACCGACCGTGCCCCCCAAAGCCCCCCTGAGAAGGACGGGCTAATCAGTCAGAAGGACGTGGAGCGTCGGTCGTGATATAGCCGGAAACTGGAAGTCATGAATGAAATATCTTGTCCCCTTTCGTATCTTCGAATTTTGCCTTTTCTGCATGAAAATTTCAGTTCAAAATGCGCAAGACTCGGGGGCAGGACCAATCCTCGCCACCCAAACCAGAGAGGGGCACGGGGCCGAGCTGCGCACTCGCTCCCCCCCCAAAGAAGACCTCCAGGGCAAGCTTACGAAGCTTGGCCACCCAAACCGGAGCACCATATGTGGGGTAGGTGACGGCCCAACACCCGTCCGACTATAGAGGCTGCGGGGAGGCGACGGCCCAATACCCGCCCTCTCAAAGACTCCGGGGCAGGACCAATCCTCGCCACCCAAACCGGAGAGGGGCACGGGCCGAGCTGCGCACTCGCTCCCCCCCAAAGAAGACCTCCGGGGCAAGCTTACGAAGCTTGGCCACCCAAACCGGAGCGCCATATGCGGGGTATGCGACGGCCCAATACCCGTCCGACTATAGAGGCTGCGGGGAGGCGACGGCCCAATACCTGCCCTCTCAAAGACTCCGGGGCAGGACAAATCCCCGCCACCCAAACCGGAGAGGGGCACGGGCCGAGCTGCGCACTCGTTCCCCCCTAAAGAAGACCTCCGGGGCAAGCTTACGAAGCTTGGCCACCCAAACCAGAGCGCCATATGTGGGGTAGGCGACGGCCCAATACCCGTCCGACTATAGAGGCTGCGGGGAGGCGACGGCCCAATACCTGCCCTCTCAAAGACTCCAGGGCAGGACCAATCCTTGCCACCCAAACCGGAGAGGGACACTGGCCGAGCTGCGCACTCGCTCCCCCCCAAAGAAGACCTCCGGGGCAAGCTTATGAAGCTTGGCCACCCAAACCGGAGCGCCATATGCGGGGTAGGCGACGGCCCAATACCCGTCCGACTATAGAGGCTGCGGGGAGGCGACGGCCCAATACCCGCCCTCTCAAAAACTCCGGGGCAGGACCAATCCTCGCCACCCAAACCGGAGAGGGGCACGGGCCGATCTGCGCACTCGCTCCCCCCAAAGAAGACCTCCGGGGCAAGCTTACAAAGCTTGGCCACCCAAACCGGAGCGCCATATGCGGGGTAGGTGACGGCCCAATACCCGTCCGACTATAGAGGCTGCGGGGAGGCGACGGCCCAATACCCACCCTCTCAAAGACTCCGGGGCAGGACCAATCCTCGCCACCCAAACCGGAGAGGGGCACGGGCCGAGCTGCGCACTCGCTCTCCCCCAAAGAAGACCTCCGGGGCAAGCTTACGAAGCTTGGCCACCCAAACCGGAGCGCCATATGCGGGGTAGGCGACGGCCCAATACCCGTCTGACTATAGAGGCTGCGGGGAGGCGACGGCCCAATACCCGACCTCTCAAAGACTCCGAGGCAGGACCAATCCTCGCCACCCAAACCGGAGAGGGGCACGGGCCGAGCTGCGCACTTGCTCCCCCCAAGAAGACCTCCGGGGCAAGCTTACGGAGCTTGGCCACCCAAACCGGAGCGCCATATGCGGGGTAGGCGACGGCCCAATACCCGTCCGACTATAGAGGCTGCGGGGAGGCGACGGCCCAATACCCGCCCTCTCAAAGACTCCGGGGCAGGACCAATCCTCGCCACCCAAATCGGAGAGGGGCACGGGCCGAGCTGCGCACTCGCTCCCCCCCAAAGAAGACCTCTGGGGCAAGCTTACGAAGCTTGGCCACCCAAACCGGAGCGCCATATGCGGGGTAGGCGACGGCCCAATACCCGTCTGACTATAGAGGTTACGGGGAGGCGACGGTCCAATACCCGCCCTCTCAAAGACTCTGGGGTAGGGCCAACCCTAGCCACCCAAACCAGAGAAGGGCACGGGCCGGGCTACGCGCCCGCTCCCCCCCTCAAGACCTCTGGGGCAGGGCCAACCCTAGCCACCCAAACCAGAGAAGGGCACGGGATGGGCTACGCGCATGCTCCCCCCCTCAAGACCTCTGGGGCAGGGCCAACCCTAGCCACCCAAACCAGAGAAGGGCACGGGCCGGGCTACGCGCCCGCTCCCCCCCTCAAGACCTCTGGGGCAGGGCCAACCCTAGCCACCCAAACCAGAAAAGGGCACGGGCCGGGCTACGCGCCCGCTCCCCCCCTCAAGACCTCTGGGGCAGGGCCAACCCTAGCCACCCAAACCAGAGAAGGGCACGGGCCGGGCTACGCGCCCGCTCCCCCCCTCAAGACCTCTGGGGCAGGGCCAACCCTAGCCACCCAAACCAGAGAAGGGCACGGGCCGGGCTACGCGCCCGCTCCCCCCCCTCAAGACCTCTGGGGCAGGGCCAACCCTAGCCACCCAAACCAGAGAAGGGCACGGGCCAGGCTATGCGCCCGCTCCCCCCCTCAAGACCTCGGGGGCAGGGCCAACCCTATCCACCCAAACCAGAGAAGGGCACGGGCCGGGCTACGCGCCCGCTCCCCCCCTGAAGACCTCTGGGGCAGGGCCAACCCTAGCCACCCAAACCAGAGAAGGGCACGGGCCGGGCTACGCGCCCGCTCCCCCCCTCAAGACCTCTGGGGCAGGGCCAACCCTAGCCACCCAAACCAGAGAAGGGCACGGGCCGGGCTACGCGCCCGCTCCCCCCCTCAAGACCTCTGGGGCAGGGCCAATCCTAGCCACCCAAACCAGAGAAGGGCACGGGCCGGGCTACGCGCCCGCTCCCCCCCCCTCAAGACCTCTGGGGCAGGGCCAACCCTAGCCACCCAAACCAGAGAAGGGCACGGGCCAGGCTATGCGCCCGCTCCCCCCTCAAGCCCTCTGGGGCAGGGCCAACCCTATCCACCCAAACCAGAGAAGGGCACGGGCCGGGCTACGCGCCCGCTCCCCCCCCTCAAGACCTCTGGGGCAGGGCCAACCCTAGCCACCCAAACCAGAGAAGGGCACGGGCCGGGCTACGCGCCCGGTCCCCCCCTCAAGACCTCTGGGGCAGGGCCAACCCTAGCCACCCAAACCAGAGAAGGGCACGGGCCGGGCTACGCGCCCGCTCCCCCCCTCAAGACCTCTGGGACAGGGCCAACCCTAGCCACCCAAACCAGAGAAGGGCACGGGCCGGGCTACGCGCCCGCTCCCCCCTCAAGACCTCTGGGGTAGGGCCAACCCTATCCACCCAAACCAGAGAAGGGCACGGGCCAGGCTACGCACCCGTTCCCCCCCTCAAGACCTCTGGGGCAGGGCCAACCCTAGCCACCCAAACCAGAGAAGGGCATGGGCCGGGCTACGCGCCCGCTCCCCCCCTCAAGACCTCTGGGGTAGGGCCAACCCTAGCCACCCAAACAAGAGAAGGGCACGGGCCGGGCTACGCGCCCGCTCCCCCCCTCAAGACCTCTAGGGCAGGGCCAACCCTAGCCACCCAAACCAGAGAAGGGCATGGGCCGGGCTACGTGCCCGCTCCCCCCCCTCAAGACCTCTGGGGCAGGGCCAACCCTAGCCACCCAAACCAGAGAAGGGCACGGGCCGGGCTACGCGCCCGCTCCCCCCCTCAAGACCTCTGGGGCAGGGCCAACCCTAGCCATCCAAACCAGAGAAGGGCACGGGCCGGGCTACGCGCCCGCTCCCCCCCTCAAGACCTCTGGGGCAGGGCCAACCCTAGCCACCCAAACCAGAGAAGGGCACGGGCCGGGCTGCGCGCCCGCTCCCCCCCTAAAGACCTCTGGGGCAGGGCCAACCCTAGCCACCCAAACCAGAGAAGGGCACGGGCCGGGCTACGCGCCCGCTCCCCCCCCCTCAAGACCTCTGGGCTACGCGCCCATGGTCCTTGAAAAATCAAAAAAAGACAGGGGCACATAAACCGGGACGAAATGGCGTCAGTTCCCGAGGAGGAGGCCCCGATGTGACTCGATGAAACGAAAGGACGCTCGAGAAATACGCCACCATTAATGGTACACTCCAAAAGAGGTTCCGAAAGAGCCACCTGGCAAAAGAGGTTTCCCACGGGCGTGAATCCGAGGATCCCATTAATAATGCCAACTCATCGCAATAAATATGGAGGAAACCGTCAGCAAGATCCCCTATAAATACGCCACTCACCCTTCCAAAAGAAAAAGAACAAAGAGTCGAAAGACATGAGAAATTGGCACTTATCCCCCCACCCGCTGGGAAACGGGCCGAGATACAACGTCCTAACAAAAGAGAGGTCACCGGCCACCAGTGGTTCCCTCCGCCCAGGGCGGCGGTTCCCGCATCTCCACCACCTCCAACATGATATTCCTCTTACAAACGGATCGCCAACAGGATATTCCGCTTACACAAGGGAAATCCGCCTTTCACGCCTCCGTCCGCCCTAAACAAGGACGAGTCGGAGAAAGGTTGGTATCCGACCCCCGCCGGCAGGAAAAGCGAGAGCCCCCAGTGCTTGCAGGCCAGTACCTCCTCGCTGTCGACCTCCGGACGGGGACCTCGGAAAGGCTGCATCCCCGACGAGCCCAAAAGGCAAGTCATGGCGTGTCAGCCCGCCCCAGCACAATCGGGACCCGAACCCCGCCCTCAAACCCAAACCGCGAGGCGTGGATGGGAGGCGGCCCGATTGTCAAGACCCCCCCGCTCTCAAACCCAAACCACGAGGTGTGGAGGGAGATGACAAAGCAATGGAGGGGGCGCGGCCTGATCATCAAGACCCCCCAGGACGAAAGCCACAGAAAGACGGCTTCCCTGGTGATCCCTGATCGCCCCAAAATGCAACCCTAGAGCACAACCTAGTCAAAGACTTGGTCGGCCCCGGATATACACCCGGAGAACGGTTGTAGTTTTACCGCAAGTGCACGACAAAGTGGCGAGCGGGTATCGAACACGAGGAGGTGGTGTTGTGCTCCAATCTATCCTAGGTTGGTTTGACTACGAATGTTTTATTGGTGGAGATGGATATGGTATGATGTAATGGCAATGGTGATGGATGTCGGTGTCGGAGATAGAAAAATCGGTCAAATGTCGATTAAAATACAATACACTAAAAGTGTCTAGGGCTAGGGAATCCCCACTATGGACCGTCATTCGTCATTGTAAATAGTGAATCTCAATATTACTAGACTTGCGTTGAGGTGAACTAGTCGTAACTGAATATAGAACCAAGCTCACGCTCTCGCGCTATTGCCGGTCTATAGCAACCTAGATTAAGGCCCAATCTCTTGCAAACCCTAACCTAAGCCACTAGCATGAAGATCAACATCATCGTTCAATCGCTCCTCGAGTCCACTCTCGTGCAAACTCGGGTTACGATCTAGGTTGTGATAGTTCGTATTCGTCCAATCTCTTGCAAACGAATATGGGTATAGATTTACAATTAAAAATCCTAGATTTGGTCCAATCTCTTGCAAACCAAATCTAGAGAAACCCAATTGTAAACCTAAATCGAATATCTAGGCATTCCCATCGATTAGAATCCAATCTCTTGCAAACCCCAATCGATGGAAATCCCTAACTATCCGTAATAAATCAATCACAACCTAACCTCCTAGCAATTCTAGCAATTTGGAAATTCATTCATCACAAATCTGAAATTAGATCCATAGGGTTCATCCCCAAACCCTAGAACAACAAATCTACTCTAGCATAGCAACAAGGATATATGAATCAATAAAAATCATTGCTTGCATATAAAAAGATAGAAAAACAAAGATTCAAATAAGAAGAACAAAATACTTAGCTTGATGATGATCTTCAATCCAAATACAAGCTTTTAGATCCAAGAGGGGGCCTAGGGCATGGCCTAACCTCTAAAATAATCCCTAATAAAACATTTTTGGGAACCTAAGAAAACATGGGGGATCCCCCTCTAATGGTGGCTACAAACCCCTTAAATACTCCCCCAAAACCCTAGCAAGAAACCCTAGAAAACCCCTCAAATTCGTGCCCAAAAACAGCCCAAACCGCAACTTAAAATCTGGGCCCAGGCCGCACTCGGCCAAGTGGCATATGTGACTCGGCCGAGTGGAAATTCCAGCACTGCAGCATCAATTGCAGAAATTCTCCAGATTTCATCCGACCTCCGATTTGCACGTTCTTGGTGGCGTTGGAACCGTCATGAAGTCTACTATCCATAAAAAATATGAGAAAAATAATTTGATTGCTGGAATGATAGCAGATTTCAAAAGAGTGGGAGGTTGTCTGAAAATCTGGGCGATGCGTGTCCTCGGCATCACTCGGCCGAGTGGCAAATGTCACTCGGCCGAGGGGCTTTTGGAACTCGGCCGAGTCAGAGCTCGTAGTCGACTGAAGGATTACAGAGAGTTGGACATTTTGGCTTGCCGTCGTCTGGGTGCCACTCGGGCGGACGGAGTCTCCGCACTCGGCCGAGTGGGCGTGCGATGCTCGGCCAAGTGCACGCTGATACATCTCTGTTGCGTGTCCGATCTGGTCGGCCGAGCAGGGTCTCAATGCTCGGCCACGTGACTCCTTCACTCGGCCGAGTGGCATGCTGAAAATGCCCAATCTCCATCTTTTCGCTTCCTCGTCGCTCCTACGATGTTCTTTCTTCTTCCACTCGTCTTCCATTGCAGAATAACCCTCAAAAGGGCCATGGTTGACACTCCGGAGTGGGTGCAAATCCTTTAAGCTCATTTTTGCTCCCGATCGCTCCATATTTCCTGAAATCCGACAAAAACAAGAAATAGTGAAAAGCATCGCAATATTATCGAATAATCTTGAAAAACGCAATATGAGCAATCGAAATGGCGTGAAAACATGCGGAAAAAAGGTGTAAAATATGGACCGATCAAAATCCCCCAAGCTTACCTCTTACTCGTCCTCGAGGAAGACAAGTAGAAGGCGAACCCGAAGGGTAAAAATAAGGAAAAAATGAAAAAGAATACGAAGTGGAAGGGGTCGCTAGATTATTCTCTCAGATCTCATGCCATAAGCTACACATCACAATAACTTGGGAAATACGAATCACATGCTATAAAGATTTCATATCTTACTTAAACATGTCACTTGCAAGCTTTTCAGATCAACAAAAGGGATTCTCTAAATTCATACAATCAATTCATATCCACATCATGCATTTCATAGAATTTAATATACAATTGTTGGCGATGTACTTTTCAATCAAGAGTTATAACAGAAGCATATAAGAATCACACCAAACATGCAATGGAGAATAGAATAAATCATGGCATTCACATATTTATATCGATTCATATGAAATCTCCATAACTAAGGTATTGTGCTAAGTTTCAGCATTATCAAACTTCCCCATTCGTGCACCTCTCCACTCTAATGTCGCACTCACTCATATGGTCAAATGAGTTCACCCCCAAGCTTAGCTTGAGGCATCGCATCTAAAGGAATATGATAGTGGAAAATGGGATTTTTGCCTTGGTTTTCCCAAGTATTTTGTGGCTCCAATAATGAGATAGAGAAACAATTTTTTTTCTCCTTTTTTCTTTTTGAACTCTTTGTTTCTCTTTTTTCTTTTTTTCTTTTTGATTTTTGTAGGAGCTATATGATTTGTATTTTTGGCTTTTGGCTCCTTTTTGGCTTTTTGGACTTTTTGGAGCTAACTTTTTTCTTTTGTAGGGATTTTTGGGAAATAGATGCGATATAAGTGGCTTTAGGAGATGAACTCAAGTGACATGTAGAGAATAAAAAGATATATGTGGAGAAAGAAATAATGTAACACTCAGTTCACTTTAAGATGTGCACGAACGGTTCAATAAGATAATACATCAACTAAAACTCATATGTAAGCATGGATATTCTCAATCATTTCAATAAATAGTGAAGTCAAGCGGTAAAGAGTACGATCATATCAAGCATGCAACAGAAGGTGAATAAGACAATAAAACTGATGCTTCAGATATACTAATGATGCGTGAATCTTGGTGCATTTCCAACAAAAGCATACTAAACACTAATCCATGCATTAAGTTTCAATTAATATCATGCATTCATATAGGGGAATCATAAAAAGAAATATATAAGCAAGCACATGGATAGCAGGATACTGAAATACTCTAAGTAGCATGGCAAGGAATAATAAGCATCGTGATGGTTGCTAAAGCAATAAGAGATATCATCATACGAAACAAATCTAGCAAAAGAAGAGAAAGGAAAATAAAGAAATAAAAAATAAAAGAGAGGAAAGAAAAGAAAAACAAGCACACAACATGATGCATGACCACACATAAAAGGAAAATAAGATGGAAAAATCAAGAAAAATGATGCAAAAATTTTGAAAAATTCTAAAAAAACTAAAAATAAAGTAAAAATGCAACTAATGCATCTAAATGGCATGGAAATGCACTCCCCCAAGCTTTAACTTCACATTGTCCTCAATGTGATCATAGTGGAAGAATATGAAGAACAACGATAATAATAGGGGGGTGAATGAAAAATGATGAAATGAATGACATGAAATCCTAATGCAACTACATGCACATACAATGATGCATGAGAGCGTCTTCCCCCAAGCTTATACTAAACAATCCTATTCAAATGACTCGATCAAAAATATCACGGCTTCACTAAGCGAGATCAAGTCAAACAAATAAGGAAGTAAGGTTTCACTTGAAAGAAATGCTCGGTGGTGGTGAGCAAAAGGATGTGACACATCAAAATATGAAGAGGGCAATTAATATATATAATGGGTTTGGGGTGTAAAAATTTTTGTTGCCATCATATGAGATGATATTTATTCACGCAAATCTATACGGTCCTCTCGCTGCCGAGAGGATTCGAGTTTATTGAAAGCATAAAATTTTCTACACTACTGGATTAATATCACCTATAGCAAAAGGCGGATCCAGTATCTTTGCCGGTGCAGGCAACTGCTCCAACTGCTCTTTCCATGGCTCTGCCAGGAGCGTATGTCCACGGACTCCAACGAACTCCAGCAATGCATCCTCCAGCATTCCCATTAGGACTCCACATGTACCCTGCAGAGAATAGGATGCATCAGTTCGCCGCAAAAAGTTCACCCTCGTAATAAAAGTATTCCAAAGAGGATCGTCTATAGAAATATATGAAATAAATAGTGGTGGACGATACTTCCCTGGAAATAATCCAATATCCTCCCGTGCTGTGATAGCTGTCTCCATGGTGTCCTCTCTAAGCTGCTCAGGTAAATCTAGATCATAGGTGTGGACCTCCTCGACAGGCTCGTCAAACTGTGACACGTCCAAGCATACCTCCGGTCCATAATCGTATGTGTGCTGCAAAAGGTATGACGTGTCAAAAATATCTGAATCAAAGTAAATATCGAAGGGAATGCATGATTCAGAAATAGAGTGGGTAAAAATATCTCCCTGAGTGGGAGCAGTAAGCTCTGTGGGATAGTCCTCTGCGTCAGTGGAAGGATGAGGTGGCTGTGGAAGCTCTAATGGAGGAGGGTAGTGCTCGGGATCCTCATGAATGGCTGTGTCCTCGTCCCGATGCACGACCTCCTCGATGATAAGCTCTGGCTCTGTATGTAAGGCCTCCTCAAAAGCATGCTCTGGATCCGCATGTGAGGCCTCCTCGTCAATATGCTCTGGCTCGACAATGTGCTCCTTTGCCTTCTCATCAACTATTAATGTAGGCTCTCTCTGGAATGGTGATGCTGGCTGCTCATGTGTGTCAACTCGTAGGGATGTATCATGTGGAGGGGAATGCCCGCAAGTAATCCGAAAATATAGTCTATCCCCATCAAGACTGACATGGATGTCCTCCTCAATTGTTCCTGCAGCTGAAACACGGTTCATAACAAAATCTGTAAATCGTAGCTCAAATGCATCACCTCCTGTAATGCTCTCTGAATCGGTGAATCTCACTGACTCCAAGAGGCCCTCCAATAAGTTCTGAAATGCTTTCTCCTCAAAATCTGTGGTCCACATAATACCATCCATAACACCTGATAAACAAAGATAAATACCTGGAGAAAAATATCAGTGGCACAAAAGAATATAGAAATGATAATAATGGTGGCGGGGGTGAAAATTTCCCTTTTTTTAAAATTAAATTTTTTTTTTCGTAGTCTAATCAACCTAATTGTGACAAATTGGCACCCAACGGAAAATACCTCCCTGGCAACGGCGCCAAAAACTTGATCGCCCCAAAATGCAACCCTAGAGCACAACCTAGTCAAAGACTTGGTCGGCCCCGGATATACACCCGGAGAACGGTTGTAGTTTTACCGCAAGCGCACGACAAAGTGGCGAGCGGGTATCGAACACGAGGGGGTGGTGTTGTGCTCCAATCTATCCTAGGTTGGTTTGACTACGAATGTTTTATTGGTGGAGATGGCTATGGTATGATGTAATGGCAATGGTGATGGATGTCGGTGTCGGAGATAGAGAAATCGGTCAAATGTCGATTAAAATACAATACACTAAAAGTGTCTAGGGCTAGGGAATCCCCACTACGGACCGTCATTCGTCATTGTAAATAGTGAATCTCAATATTACTAGACTTGCGTTGAGGTGAACTAGTCGTAACTGAATATAGAACCAAGCTCACGCTCTCGCGCTATTGCCGGTCTATAGCAACCTAGATTAGGGCCCAATCTCTTGCAAACCCTAACCTAAGCCACTAGCATGAAGATCGACATCATCGTTCAATCGCTCCTCGAGTCCACTCTCGTGCAAACTCGGGTTACGATCTAGGTTGTGATAGTTCGTATTCGTCCAATCTCTTGCAAACGAATATGGGTATAGATTTACAATTAAAAATCCTAGCTTTGGTCCAATCTCTTGCAAACCAAATCTAGAGAAACCCAATTGTAAACCTAAATCGAATATCTAGGCATTCCTATCGATTAGAATCCAATCTCTTGCAAACCCCAATCGATGGAAATCCCTAACTATCCGTAATAAATCAATCACAACCTAACCTCCTAGCAATTCTAGCAATTTGGAAATTCATTCATCACAAATCTGAAATTAGATCCATAGGGTTCATCCCCAAACCCTAGAACAACAAATCTACTCTA
This sequence comes from Scilla litardierei, assembly GCA_030789695.1. NCBI lineage: Eukaryota > Viridiplantae > Streptophyta > Magnoliopsida > Asparagales > Asparagaceae > Scilla > Scilla litardierei. Next base: position 556,476,307 of record CM061142.1, read on the forward strand.
GCATAGCAACAAGGATATATGAATCAATAAAAATCATTGCTTGCATATAAAAAGATAGAAAAACAAAGATTCAAATAAGAAGAACAAAATACTTAGCTTGATGATGATCTTCAATCCAAATACAAGCTTTTAGATCCAAGAGGGGGCCTAGGGCATGGCCTAACCTCTAAAATAATCCCTAATAAAACATTTTTGGGAACCTAAGAAAACATGGGGGATCCCCCTCTAATGGTGGCTACAAACCCCTTAAATACTCCCCCAAAACCCTAGCAAGAAACCCTAGAAAACCCCTCAAATTCGTGCCCAAAAACAGCCCAAACCGCAACTTAAAATCTGGGCCCACTCGGCCGCATATGTGACTCGGCCGAGTGGAAATTCCAGCACTGCAGCATCAATTGCAGAAATTCTCCAGATTTCATCCGACCTCCGATTTGCGCGTTCTTGGTGGCGTTGGAACCGTCATGAAGTCTACTATCCATAAAAAATATGAGAAAAATACTTTGATTGCTGGAATGATAGCATATTTCAAAAGAGTGGGAGGTTGTCTGAAAATCTGGGTGCTGCGTGTCCTCGGCATCACTCGGCCGAGTGGCAAATGTCACTCGGCCGAGGGGCTTTTGGAACTCGGCCGAGTCGGAGCTTGTAGTCGACTGAAGGATTACAGAGAGTTGGACATTTTGGCTTGCCGTCGTCTGGGTGCCACTCGGGCAGACGGAGTCTCCGCACTCGGCCGAGTGGGCGTGCGATGCTCGGCCAAGTGCACGCTGATACATCTCTGTTGCGTGTCCGATCTGGCCGGCTGAGCAAGGTCTCAATGCTCGGCCGAGTGACCCTTCACTCGGCCGAGTGGCATGCTGAAAATGCCCAATCTCCATCTTTTCGCTTCCTCGTCGCTCCTACGACGTTCTTTCTTCTTCCACTCGTCTTCCATTGCAGAATAACCCTCAAAAGGGCCATGGTTGACACTCCGGAGTGGGTGCAAATCCTTTAAGCTCATTTTTGCTCCCGATCGCTCCATATTTCCTGAAATCCGACAAAAACAAGAAATAGTGAAAAGCATCGCAATATTGTCGAATAATCTTGAAAAACGCAATATGAGCAATCGAAATGGCGTGAAAACATGCGGAAAAAAGGTGTAAAATATGGACCGATCAATCCCCCCGGTGCTTCTACCAAACCGAGGAGACCTTGCAACACTTCAGCACAGAAGGCGGTCGCTCACCTCTGCGCCAAGAACAACTCGAGTTAAAAAGGCCCACCCGGCACAAGGTGACCCCTAGATCCGAAGGTCGTTCACCTCAGGCGAGGACAGCTCTATAGCCCATCATAGGGCCGGATCTTACCCCACAACGGGCGATAATCTAAGTACTCGTGTACAAGCCATAGATCAGTTCTTGTAAATTTAAATGAAAACATTCATCATTGTCAGATACGCTTTGATTTTCTGAGAGTACCATAGCGTGGAGCGATCCCCCGCCAAGTGCCGGGCGAGCTCACCACCCCTCACGGCATGGAAAGTGGGAACGGCGCAACGCACTCCCCGGACTAGCTTAGGACGCCCAGAAAGTTTACACCCATAGCTCGAACCCCTCAATACTACGCTTCGAACCAAGACCCCTCGCCAACTAAAGTCAACGACAACTTTCGGTCAAAGGGGAAAGAGGTGAACTGAGGCCCGCCCTGCGTGACCATTTCCACCCGAGATCAAATCGTGATAGGCGGAATGTCTCATCCCGAACCTTTTCGGCGATTCCCTGCCCCGCCCAAAGACAACACAAACCATCAACATCCCCTTCCCCCAGACCTCGCGATCTCAGACAAGGGAATGTTGGGGGCATAATTAGTAATTGTGTAACTCACGCAAGAAGCTAAAATAGGCAACCCCAGCGGTAAAACACGGTAAAGACCGACATCCCTGTAACGCCTCGGCTCAGACTGCACAGCCACCAACTACTCAGGGCCCATCCCCCAAACCACATCTGGATTCCCCCAGATCAGGCCCAACACCCTCAAAAACTCAGCCCGGGGGACAGGGACGCGCGACCTGGGACGAACCGTGAAACAATACATGTGGAATATACGCCTAGTCCAGACAAGGCAGCGACCCAGTCTCGTCAAGGCAGCGCCACGATGCGACTTGACATAACGAAAGGACACTTGGACAACACGCCATCAGCAGCTACACGCCCCCCGAGAGGCCAGAGCAGACAACCCATGTCGGGTACCGCTAGGAAAAAGAGATTCCCAAAGCGCGTGATTCAGCGGAGCCCATTAATGACACTAGTCCCTCACATTATCCAGGGAAAACCCTTCCGCAGAATCCCGCTATAAGTACCCCCCTTCAGAAGTCAGGGGAGAGGGGAAGAGAGACAAAGGGGATTCGCATCCCCTCACACCGGGTATGAAACGGCCCCGAGTGCCCCATCGAGCTACGAAGAAGGCCGATGACCACCGACGGGCCCGACTTCCCCCGACGGTGACCGCCATAGCCCCACGACCCCTGACAGGATATTCCCCTTACACATGGGAGGCCCCACGAGCCAGCCTTCCTCATGCTCGTTACTGGATCAAACGGCAGGTCCAGAAGACTAGCCGCGGGCCGCAACACCCCAGTTAACACCCAGCCGACGGCGATCCCTACGGGGTGTGAGGGCGGAGACCCCCAACGGCTCTCCCAGCGACGCCACCACCGCCACCTCGTCCTCCGCCTCCCCCAGGGTTCCCCCTCGGTGCGCGGGATCCCTGGCGAGGCTGGGCAACCCTCCAGCATGACAACGGCGAGGCAGAACGCGGGGAAGCGAGGAAAGGGAAAGGAAGAGGGTCCCCCGAGAAACGAGGGTCAACCCCCCACGAAGGGCGGACCACCACGGGGTGGCATCCCTGAGTAAACCAAACATTGATTCCTGGTGCGTCAGCACGTCCCCGGACAATGAGGCAGTAGGGATTCAGCGGTCGGTATAAAGGAAGACCACCCCGGCGCAGGGATCTGCTCACCCCGATGGAGCGGGCGACGAATGTGAACAACCTTCTGTCCCAACCACAGGTTGGGCCACATCTGCTCTATTGTTGTAAATATCATCTAGATCTCCGGTAAAGGTTGATGAGTAATATTCCCCCTTACAGACCCCTCCCCTTGAGCCCAAGCGCACAACCGCGGGGCGGTCCGTCGGGCGCAGAACAGCCAAAGCCCCGCGAAAATTACAAACATGTCCGGTAAACACTTCTCAGCAAGAACCATAACATTCTCAAAAAGTCAGGCTCCCCCTAAATCCGACCCAATAACCACATACAACGGCACATCGTTATAGGGCAACGCCCTGCTTGGTTCCCACTCGGGATGAGACCTCGCGATCCCGCTATAGCGGGACACACACCCCGCGGGAGCAGCGTCACCGCCCCTGAGCAGGGATCCCAGTCCGAGTCAGGATAGAGGGCGGCGTTACGCCTGTTGGATATGGAAGACGTTAGTACACCCTTTTAGGGGATGTATGAGGGAATACGGACCTCGAACGTCGCGTACACGAAGTCGTGTGCAAAGGGAATATGTTCCCTTGCGGAGAGGATCTCTAGATTGATGGGAAAGTCGCATTATATGTGCATAAGTGCATGCGACATATGGCTAATAAAGGGGTAATATCTTAAGCTTATATTGTACCATGCATATGGTACAACTTAAGCTTATAATATGCCATGTACGATGGTACACCTTAGTTAAATTGTTCCAAAGGAACAATTACTCCTAAAATAACTACCTTGGGGGCTATAAATAAGACCCAAGGGTTAGCCATTTACTCACACACTTTTGCATGGCATTCTTGCATGCATTTTCATTCTAGCGAAGCTCTGCCGAAATACTTCCTCTCCCTTTATCCAAGTTCTTAATCTAAAAGTAGAGATTTAGATTGTGGATTTAGTAGCCTTACTCCGTTCGTGAGAAGACTCGATCCGTCGTGGCGAATCCGAAGGCGAAGTTCGTAGACTACCGTGCCGCATACGCAAGCGTAAGTCTAAACTTCATTTATCGATCCTAACTCTGTTTTGGTAGGATCCTACATTGGTATCATAACCATACGGGTTCGCCCCGGTCAAACCGTCGTCCCGTCGAAACTATGAATGAGTCGTTGTCTTTTTCACGAATGGGTATCCTACCATTACGGATATGGTAGGAACGCTTCGTGACAGAGAGAATGCAGCGGTTGTTCTTTTCACGTTAGGGTCTCCTATCATTACGGATATGGTAGGAACTCTCCGTGACAGGAAGAACCGACCGTTCACATAGTATGTTATTTTTCATTTTTGGCACACGGCCATTAGAAAATAACCACTTTCTCGACGAACGGGTGCTTCATCGACGAACGGGTGCTTCATCGAGGAAGATGATGGTGGTTATTCCCAGCGGGGAAGATGAATTTTAGTGCATGTGCACCATGGCCAAATGGGCTATGAAGGCCATGCACCCCCCTCCCCATGCGGAGGGGGTTGGCTACGGCCAATAACCACCGCGGCAACCCCCTCCGGCGGGGGTGTGCGGCCACCCCACACAAGGGGAGGCCGGCCATGGCCAAAGGGCCATGGCCGGCCAAGGCCAAAATGGCCTTGGCCATGACCGGCCATGGCCAAGCCATGGCCGGCCATGGCCAGGCCGGTAGTGGCCGGCCCCGGCCAGGGCCAGGGGGCCCTGGCCGTGGCCAAGGCCAAGCCTGGCCGAAGCCAGGCCAGGGCCAGGGGGCCCTGGCCGGCCTCGGCCAAGGCCAGGGGCCGGCCTGGCCGGCCCTGGCAGAGTCGGCCAGTGCTAGGGGCCGGCCTGGCCGGCCCTGGCAGTGGCCAGGGCCGGCGCTCTGGCCACTGCCAGGGCCGGCCTCGGCCAGGGCAGAGGCCCTGGCCGAGGGGGCCAGGGCCCCTGGCCGGCCAGGGCAAAGACCCTGGCCGGCCAAATTTTTAAGGCCTATTTGGCGAGGGGCCCTGGCCGGCCAGGGCAAAAGGCCCTGGCCGGCCAATTTTATGAAGTTTTTAAAAGCCAGGGCCCCTGGCCGGCCAGGGCAAAGTCCCTGTCCGACCAATTCGGTAAAAGGCCTTGGTCGAATATGAACGTGCCGACTAGCCCATACGGGGCCAAACGACAGTCGTCTGCATCAAAATTCTCTCATACGGGGGGGAACGCCTGGATCCATACGGGAGCCGGCGACGATAGTTTGCAGGAAAAAACCCCAAAAGGGGGATCCGACCTTGGCACGGCTACGGCTCATTCCCGACAAATGGTCAGGAAGTGCCGAATGTTTCACTAGTATCATAAGGGTACTAAGATGAAATATACATTTTTTTTTGAAAAATACGTTTTCATACGTTTTGAAAAATACATTTTCAAAAATGCTTTTCTGCTGCGAAGTACTACAAGAGTACTAACATTTGATAAAAGTGAGGGAGAAATATTGAAAGTTACTCTAGATGATGATTGGAAACATAGTGACCTTTCCGATTCTAGAGTAACATCTTCAATATTTTTCGAAAGTAACTTATCAAATTATAAATATCATTCCAAGTGGGAGTTGATTTTAGAACTATCCATATGGGATATTCTATTATCATTTCAAATGGGAATTATATTTTTTGAAAAATACATTTTCAAATTCGTTTTCCGCTGCTAGTACTATAAGAGTACTATTGTTTAATAAGTGATGGGGGAATATTGAAGGTTGATCTAGATGGTGATTGGAATCGTAGAGACCTTTTCGATTCTAGAACAACATCTTCAATATTTTTCGAAAGTAACTTATCAAATATAATATAATTCCAAGTGGAATTTGAATTTTTAGAACTATCCAAATGGGATATTCTATAATCATTTCAAGTGGGAGTTATATTTTAAGAATTTTTATGCAATGTTTTTGATCAAACCTTCGGTTTTGTGTCTTTTGTAGCATTTTAAAAGTAAAATGTCTTCCGCCTCAAAGAATATCGTCGCTGAGTTAAACAAAGGTGAAAAACTCAACGGCGATAATTACAAACTTTGGTCCATCAAGATACAATACGTTCTAGAGGAGCAAGAAGTGCTCGAAACTCTAAAGAACGTTATGATTGAACCCGAGTTGGGCACAACGGCCCAACACCGACGAGACAAGGAAGCTTTTGATGCTTGGTCTCGGAAGAACAAGATAGCACGCATTACGTTATTAAGCAGTATGGCTGATGACATAATGCGCATCTTCCGAGAACATGACCTAGCCATGGACATATGGTCCAAGCTAGAGGAGAAGTTCGGTGGCACATCGGTGTCCAAACTTCGCTCCTTAACTATAAGGTTCGATTCATATAAGAAACGTCCAGATCATTCCATGGGGAAACATATGCGACATATGGCGAACCTTATCTCAGAGTTAAAGGATGCAGGTCATGTGCTCACAGATGAGCAACAAATCCAAGCAGTCATACGTTCCCTACCAAATGGGTGGGATCAAATGAAGATGCATCTCACTCATAATGAGAGCATCAAGACCTTCAACGATGTTTCCAGGCACCTCAAATTAGAGGAAGAGCGGCTTGCGGCTGCCAAGCCAAGTGCAGAAGTGCACATGGTTGCTAGTTCCTCACACGGGGAAAGAAACGTAAAGATCGTTTGAAGTCTTCAAATGAACGTAATAAGCAACCTGAGTCTACCAAGGAACCCAAACATAAGGGTGGGCACAAGAAACGGCACAAGAAGAAAGACTTGAAAAGGATCAAGTGCTTCAAGTGCAACAAGCTCGGTCACTATGCTCGTTCGTGTACGAGTGGAAGTGACGAGGTAACTTGTAATACTAGTTACATATGTGTTTCTAGTTCACTATTTCTTGTGGAATCTAATCCATTATGGGATAATTGATTCAGGTACCACCAACCACATAACAAGGGACAGACGGTCCTTCGTGGAGTATCACCGGATACCCCAAGGAATGAAGTGGATCAATGTATGAAACAACACACGTGTTGAAGTGAAAGGCGTTGGGACTCACAAGCTAGTCTTGGACAACGGCCGCACTCTCCTACTTCATGATGTTCTCTTCATTCCATATATTCAAAGGAATATTAAAACGGTGGTCAATTTAATGGTTCTTGGTTATAGTTGGTTCCTTCATGATTGTAATATGGACCTATTTTGTAATAATTCCTTTATTGGTACTGGGTTTGTATTTCAAAGGATTTATTGTAATAAGTACAATGTATGGTTCCTCATGTAATGAAAATTTCCTTATTGCAAATTCTAAGACTTATGGGTCTGATGTGATTTGTCGGCACGCAAGGCTTGGTCATATTGGACCAACGCGTATGGATAGACTTGCCAAACGTGGCCTTCTATCCAATGTTTCAAAGGTTGAAATGTCAACCTGCGAACATTGCCTTGTGGGGAAATCTTGTCGCAAGCCATTTGGAACCGGCACAAGGGCCGAGGTTCCATTACAGCTTATCCATTCGGACATATGTGGTCCGATGAATGTCAAGACAAGACGCGGAAAATCCTATTTCATCACTTTTATTGATGATTTCACCCGATTCAGACATATCTATTTGATATCCCACAAAAGTGAAGCTTTGGCTTGCTTTAAAAACTATATGAGTTTAGTGGAGAATCAATTAGATCGCAAGATTAAGGTCTTGCGAACCGATAGGGGCGGTGAATATCAATCAACAAGTTTTAAGGAACTTTGTGATGAAAAAGGCATAGTACATCAGGTAACTATGCCTTATACTCCTCAACAAAACGGTGTTGCAGAAAGGAGAAATATGACTTAAATGGAAATGGTCCGTTCAATGATGGCGCAAGCTAACTTGCCAATCACCTTTTGGGGTGATGCATTATTGACGGCCGCTTTCATTTTAAACCGCGTACCCTCGAAATCAGTTAGCTCCACTCCTTATGAGTTGTGGAACCAAAGGTCTTCTGACTTAAACATTTTGAAACCTTGGGGTTGTGCATTCTACGCATATATTTCCTCCCATAGGTATGGCAAACTTGGGCCAAGGGGAAGGAAATGTATCTTTATACGATACGCAGAAAACTCCAAAGGTTATGTTTTTGTTAGTCAGGAAGACAATGGTGGGCTAATTGAGTTTGAGTCGAGGGATATCACTTTCTTGGAAAACGAGTTTCCAAGACAGGGCGAGATAAGTCAGGACTTATCTCTATTTGAGATTTATGATCAAGAAGGATTACCTCATTCGAGTGGGAGGATTCTTGGTGAAAACAAAAATACGTTTCAAACGTTTCAACCTTCACCAATGGATTATACGAATGACGATTATCCTATTCCATACGGGAATAATGATCCAAGTGGGAGCAATTCTAACGACATTCCAAGTGGGAGTGATATTAGAATTGATCTAAATTCGAGTCAACAAGGACTTGAAGAATCTCAAATACGACGTAGTAGTCGTACAAGGTTGGCTCCTCTAAGATTTGAGGATGAATTTCCGCAAACCTTTATGACTTTACTACAAGATGATAACGAGCCTACTACTTTCAAACAGGCCGTATCATGCCCTGCAAAAGACAAATGGATGGAAGCGATGAAGGAGGAATTGAAATCCATGAAAGTTAACCAAGTCTGGGACTTAGTTAACTTACCCAGAGGACATAAAGCAATTGGGAACAAATGGGTTCTCAAGATCAAGCATAAGGCTGATGGCTCTATAGATAGATATAAAGCTCGCCTTGTCGCGAAAGGTTTTACGCAACAGGAAGGGATAGACTACGAAGAGACCTTCTCACCTGTTGTGCGTTTTACCTCGATTCGCCTGATTCTGGCAATGGTAGCTTGCTTATACCTCGAATTACATCAGATGGATGTAAAGACTGCCTTTCTCAATGGAGAATTGGACGAGGAGATCTATATGGAACAACCAACAGGGTTTGTAAAAGAAGGAAACAAACATAAGGTTGGTAAACTTCGTAAGTCCATATATGGTCTTAAATAATCCTCGAGGCAATGGTATATACGATTTCAAGAAGTTGTCTTATCAAATGGATTTTCCATGCTTGATGAAAATAACTAAGTATATATCAAGAGGATTAAAAGCAAGTATATTATCATGTCTCTATATGTAGATGACATTTTAATAGCCAGAAATGACAAGGGCTTTGTGATGAGTATCAAGGCTTGGCTTTCATCAGTATTTGAGATGAAAGGCATAGGAAAAGTCGCATATATCCTTGGAGTTAAGATTTTAAGGAATCGTTCGAAGAAACTTCTTTCTCTTTCTTAGGAGACTAATATAAAGAAGGTTCTAGAACGATTCAATATGCAGGACTGCAAGTCCATTGATATTCATATAAGCATATGCGATAATTTATATCTGGAATCGTGTCCAAAGAACCAAAAGGAAAAGGAAATTATGGAAAAAGTTCCATATTCCAGTGCAGTTGATAGTCTTATGTACGCTATGATGCATACAAGACCAGACATCTGTTTTGCCGTTGGAATGGTAAGTCGTTACCGATCCAACCCAGGGCAAGAACACTGGAAAGCGGTTAAGAGCATAATGCAGTATCTTAAAGGAACTGCAGATTTGCAAAAGACTATGATAAGACCAAGAAGGTAGACATAAGGTACATATCTACGCATGAGATGATAGCGGATCCGCTTACGAAGGCGATCCCCAGAGATGTGTTTTACAAACACTTATCATCTCAAGGATTGCGTAAGAGCTGAGTTGTACAAATGTAAATTCCCATGTCTGTAAATGATCAAAATTAATAAAAGAATAAGTTCTTTTTCAAACATTGCATATGAATTTCTTAATAAATGTTTGTGTACATTTTGAAATCTCAGCTGAATTCTAGTATGTCGGACAGATTGAGGTTGGCTCTCTCACATGAGCAACCGCCTTATTCTATCAGACGGATGGAATAGAGATGAGACCTGTTTGAAGTCAAAATCATCAGACGGATGATTTAAGAGTCATGACTTAAACAAAATGGTCGCATGAAAGATCTGCATCATATGGATGCTTACAAAAGATCTAAGAGGATTTTTTTGGAAATCCTATCTGTCTAAATGCGGGATGTGAGTCCAAAGGACTATTTAAGTAGAATAAGGGACTCAAAGTCAGACATTGTCGTGTCTGATCATCATCCTTACAACATCATTGAGACATACACTCCATGGGAAAGGAGCGATGTTGTAATACGTGTTCATACCACGTATGCATTTCAACCACTGAGTTAGTAGCAATAGTGTTTGCTATTATGTGAGACTCAAAGGCCATATGGGCCTTAACTCTTACCATCAAGGACTCCAATTGGTTCCTTTAGATTTGACGAGATGATCGCTATCTTAGCGTGTTACTTATGGGCTATGATAATTCGGCTTGACGGGGCACGTTAGAAAAGCGAGTCTAGTCAAGATCAGAAGGTTCGCAAGAAGAGGAAGATTGATTTCATATTCACATTTGGACTTTAATGATTCAAAGCTGGCCAGCCAATTGTGATCCAGATGGGATTCAATTGTTGAATATAAAGTATAAGAAATGTGAAGAAATAATCTAGGGTAAAGCATGCGTTGAACTACTCAACTTTGCACCTTCGAGGTCATTGTGTATCTCTAACAAGTGTACAACAACAGACTCTACGCGCATGACGGTCACACGGTCTATTTCTCGGTATGATAGATGAAAGAACTAAGAGAAAGACGTTCTCTTACAATCCCCTCAAGTGTGAGTGGGAGATGTTGGATATGGAAGACGTTAGTACACCCTTGTAGGGGATGTATGAGGGAATACGGACCTCGAACGTCGCGTACACGAAGTCGTGTGCAAAGGGAATATGTTCCCTTGCGGAGAGGATCTCTAGATTGATGGGAAAGTCGCATTATATGTGCATAAGTGCATGCGACATATGGCTAATAAAGGGGTAATATCTTAAGCTTATATTGTACCATGCATATGGTACAACTTAAGCTTATAAAATGCCATGTACGATGGTACACCTTAGTTAAATTGTTCCAAAGGAACAATTACTCCTAAAATAACTACCTTGGGGGCTATAAATAAGACCCAAGGGTTAGCCATTTACTCACACACTTTTGCATGGCATTCTTCCATGCATTTTCATTCTAGCGAAGCTCTGCCGAAATACTTCCTCTCCCTTTATCCAAGTTCTTAATCTAAAAGTAGAGATTTAGATTGTGGATTTAGTAGCCTTACTCCGTTCGTGAGAAGACTCGATCCGTCGTGGCGAATCTGAAGGCGAAGTTCGTAGACTACCGTGCCGCATACGCAAGCGTAAGTCTAAACTTCATTTATCGATCCTAACTCTGTTTTGGCAGGATCCTACAACGACATCCGAGCCGAGCTGGGCTTCTGCCTCACACTCGAATGCCGGGGGTAATTGTTACGACCTAAAGATCGTAAGAGTCCAACTCCCACCCGGATCCGCTGACATACCCCATTAACCCTCCCTTTCGAGAAAGGGCCTCCACCCTGGAAGACCGAAGCTACGCGGGAACGGGCGCGCCTCGCAGCACTCCCCCCACCCGGCCGAGGCACGCAACCGCGGTTGCTCGGCCCGCCAGGGGCAGGGCGCTTGGGGAGCCCCCGGACAATACCTCCGGATATGCTGACATAGTCATGTGCGTATCCTTCCGTTCCAGCGGCCCACAACCCGCGACCGACAAGGAGGCGCGGCCGGGCCGAACAGCCCCCGAGCCGGTCGACCCGGCCGGCCCCCACGCACCACAATGCCAGAGATAGCATAGCCCGACTGACACACCCCTTAGTTCGTCACCAACGACAAACAACCTAGGATAAGGACACGACTGACACATACGCCACCCGACCGTCTGACAAAGCACCCCTTGGCGGTTGAGCCGACTGACAGATAATGCTTTCGGCCCTGACATCCCGACAAAAGCACCCCCTGGCCGTCGCACCGTCTGACAAAAGCAGGTCAGGCACTCCTATTCCTGACGTCCTTGTCCGAAACTTCCGCTGACAACCGAGCCAGCTCAGCACGTCTAGTCAGCATGCCAGGTCAGCCCCGCCTGGTCATCTCCTGTCAGGTATAAATACCCACTCTCCTCTTACGGTGAGGGGGTTGGCAAATTCTCTCTCAATCTATCATTCACACACGAGAGCAAAGGTCGTCCATATCTTTGTTCTCCCACCTATAGCTCGCCACGTACGGTCGACACACCGTTAGTCCGACCGAAGTGCCTAGCCCCCGTTTTAAGTCCTATTACTGACTTAGGCATCAGAGGGGCTAAGGGTTGGACCCCAACCCCGCCCTTCTGACGAGTTGCTCGTGCTGCAGGAAAGCTCGCCCCTTGGTCGACGTCAACTTCAGCCTCCTGCCATCCAACCTTCCTCCGCCGCATCCGGTGAGATTCGACTCTGTGGCCGCCCCCGTCGGCAAGTCCAACCTCTTCACCCCACTAATCACTTGTTAAACAGTCCACCTAAACCCTCTTCTCAACATAACCACCGTGCCATTGGTTCTCCACAATACAAATTCATTGTACGCGAGTTCCACCTCATAACAGGTAGGCTATCGGGCGACGAAAGTGCCAGTGATGTTCTCGCTCAAGGATGTTTGTCGTGTTTGATTGGCCAGAATGACATCAAGGTGCATCCAAGGAGCGGTGCCGCTCATGGTTCGCTTGGTTGATCCCCGAGGGCACTGAGCTTGTTACCTAAGAGCGATGCCCCAAGGTCTCGATGGCCGCCCCCTCGCGCCTCGGTCGGGGGGGTGATCTTGGAGGATGATGAGCAAGCTGGTTGCTCGATCAGCGAGCTTGGAGGGGAACATGCAACCAATTGGGGAGGCTGGGGGGCAAAGTGCGACCTCCCTATTCGACGAGGCAGACTTCATGGATGACGAGAGAGCTTGTCGCTCGTCTGGCGAGCTTGGAGGGGAACATGCAACCAATCGGCGAGGCTGGGGGCAAAGTGCGACCTTCTTGTTCGACAAGGCGGACTTCATGGATGACGAGCGAGCTTGTCACTCGTCTAGCAAGCTTGGAGGGGAAGTTGAGGCGTTCTGATCTTTAGTCGTAACAAGTTTGAATGTATATAAAGAGTTTTCATATTAAGTAATTATAAATTAGTTTGAATTTATATAAATAATCCTACTAAGCATTTATAAATTAATTAGTCTTATGTTATGTTATTAACATTTTTAGTTATAAGTTATTATACATTAATAAGTTAGTAAGTTGTTAAATTTCATATACTAACATTATTACATAATATGAATTATAATGTTATTAGTTAAGTAATGTATTCACCATTTATCATGTTGAACAAAACAGAAAACCAACCTCACCATAATATCACGTTTGACGGGACGAACACAACGACATCAAAATCACCAACCAGGCAAGTATTTTATCGTAAATGAATTGCAAAATGAACTGTTCAAACTTTAGTGCTAAAATCATATTTCAATGTGTTGTCGACTTTAGAACTAAATTGTATGTTTCCATTGTACAGTTTGCTTTCTGATTAAATGGACACGTTATATAAATGTTGTTTGTTTGGAACAATTCACTAACTGCCTGCTATCAAATTGAACTACATTTACTATTTGCCTGCTATCAAATTGAACTATCTTTACTATCTGCATGCTATCAAGTTGAACTAATTTGGACAGAGGGTATGACATAGCCCACGAAACATGTATGTGATACCATCGAATACAGATTGGATGTAATCTAGTCGATAACTAAACAAACACCTTGGGTGGGGTTGGTTCATATAGTAGAGTCTGTAAATGTGGCTTGAACGTCTTAGGGCTACCTCCATACCACACTAATGGAGGCAAGCATCTTGGCCATCTTCCAGCTTAGGAATGGCAAGAGGCGTCACGGTAAACCCCGATGATAGGGTGTATCGAGAACATTTTCCCTACTTGGACATGGACTTATTCACTAGCACAAACAACTGAAAAGTATTCTGAATTGCCAACTTTGTTTGCCTCGTTTAAAATGCAAATGTATATTAATTGTCGATGAACCTCATGTTTTTACTTTCCACATGTTCTCATTTTTGTCTATGCACCTGCTCTTATGTGTTCTAACCCTCTTATTTTCTTAAATTGCAAGTTATTACTTTCATTAATTTAAAATCTTACCGAGCTATCATTGACATATATTTCAAATGAATTTATGAAATATATGTTAAGTTCAGAGACAGAGTACATCGAGGACCCTGCTTTTGAGGATCCTACCTTAGAGGTGGACCCCGCTGATCAGAGTTACGAGGACACTGAGGTCCTCCTTGCTGAAGACTAGATCGAGCTGTTTCTATTTTAGTTTTATTAATTAACTTGTTGCTTTTCAGGTGTGTTTACTTTCAGTAGATTGTACGGCCATGCTAGGCCTTAATTATTTTGTGTACTTTGTTTTAAAAACATTGGAATTAAAAGTGTAATGACTATTTATGCTGCTTCTGAGAAATTTGCGAGCAGGGACCTGCTTTGCTAAACAACACTTATCGTGCTTAAGTCAAAGAAGAAAAAAGTACATCTTCTTTGCTTTAAGCACATGCAGACCTGCTTGGTCGTCGCTCCCAAGTATAATGGGAAGCAGGGTGTAACAGGTTTTAACGGTGGCCCATGCAGGTTCTCCTCCTCTTGCACTCTGCAAAATACTTCAGAAGCAGTGTGAATATCATCACTAACCAGATCGTTTGAATAACTTTGTACACAAATGTTTAACTTGTTCCCTTGCAGCATGGCAGGAAGGCCGTACACTCGCATCCATGAACTCATGAGTGTCATGAGAGGAATGTTGGAGATCCAACAACAGCTGATCCAGCAGGGTCAATAGCCTGCACAACCTGTACCACCCACTCCTCGAGCTGAGTTTGGAGCCAAGCAATTTCGGGAGTTGAACCCGAAGAGCTTTTCTGGAAGAGAATGCCCATTGGAAGCTGAAGAATGGGCCTGAAACACAAAAGATGACCTGAGTCTTGACCGCATTAACCAGGCAGGCTGGGTAGAAGTTGCCAAGAAACAGTTGACTGGAAATGCTCGGAATTGGTGGGATACTGAAGAAGCTCGTCTTGTCAAGCCCATCAACTGGACCATGTTTCGAGAGCTATTCGACGCTCAATATTTTCCTCGATCAGCTAAGAGGGAACTGCAGCAATGTTTCATCTGTTGGATCCTGTCAAAACAACGATGTTAGGATCGAATGAAGAGTAGAGACTTACGCTTGCGTACGTGGCACCGTAATCTCTGAACTTCGCCCTCGGATTCGCCAGAACGGTCAGTACTTCGTCACGGAGGATCGAAGCATCGTTTCACCGCCTAAATCTCTATTTAGAAGAGGATTTTAATGGAAGGGAGAAGAAGAACACAAGTTGCCTTATGCAAACTTATGGCATGGTTAGATTAGTGTAAATGCCTTACCCTTGGGTCCTATTTATAGGCTTTATGGGTAGTTATTGTAGGAAATAACTAAATATTAGCTTATTAGCCTATATTAGCACATTCACTTATCCTCTTCTTCATTCACTTATCAAGTGCCTTTATGCACTTATAAAGTGGCTTTTTCCACTTATCGAGTGGTCCTTTTCACACGAGAAAAGGTTCCCTTCGTGCACGCTTTCGTGCACGTGACATCTGAGGTCCGTATACCCTCATACATCCCCTCATGGGTGTATTCATGTCGTCCATATCCAACATCTCCCACTCACACTTGAGGGGATTGTAATGAAACATCTTTTCCTTTAACTCTTCTGTTTGTCATATCGAGAAATAGGCCGTATGACCATCATGTGCATAGAGTCCGCTGTTTGTGCACTTGTTAGAGATACACAACACTCCTCGAGGTGCAAAGTTGAGTAGATTAACGCATGCTTTACCCTAGATTATTTCTTCACATTTCTTATACTTTATATTCAACAATTGAATCCCATCTGGATTACAATTGGCTGGCCAGCTTTGAATCTCTAAAGTCTAAATGTGAATATGAAATTAATCTTCCTCTTCTTGCGATCCTTTCGATCTTGACTTGACTTGCTTTTCTAACATGCCCCGCCGGACCGAATTGACCATAGTCCATAAGCAACATGCTAAGACAGCAATCACCCAGTCAAATCTAAAGGAACCAATTAGAGTCCATAAGGGTAACGAGTTAAGACCCGTGTGGTCTTTGAGTCTCACATAATAGTAAACACAATTACTATTCTAACCCAATGGTCAAATGTATACATAGTATGAATACGTATTACAACATCACTCCTTTCCCAGGGAGTGTATGTCTTAATGATGTTGTAAGGATGATGATCAGACACCACAATGTCTGATTTTGAGTCCCTTTTACTACTCAAATAATCTTCTGGACCCACATCCCGCATAAGACAGATAGGATTTATGAATCCTCTTAGATCTTTTGTAAGCATCCATATGATGCAGATCTTTCATACGACCATTTTGTTTAAGTCATGACTCTAAATCATCCGTCTGACGATTTTGACTTTAAACAGGTCTCATCTTTATTTTATCCGTCTGATATAATAAAGGCGGTTGCTCATGCGAGAGAGCCAACCTCAATCTGTCCGACATACTAGAAAATATAGCTGAGATTTTAAAATGTGCACAAACATTTTCTAGAAACTCATATGCAATGTTGAAAAGAACTTATTCTTTAATTAAATTTGATCTTTTACAGACATGGGAATTTACATTGGTACAACTCAGCTCTTACGCAATCCTTGAGATGATAAGTGTTTGTAAAACACATCTCTGGGGATCGCCTTTGTAAGCGGATCCGCTATCATCTCATGCGTAGATATGCACCTTATGTCTACCTTCTTGGTCTTATCATAGTCTTTAGCAAATTTGTAGCGGATATCAATGTGTTTGGTCTTACAATGGAATTTTGGATCTTTGACATAAGCTATAGATGCTTGACTGTCACTGTGTATTGGTACAGCACCTGAGTCACTTGCATCAATTAGCCTGTCTAAGAATTTCCTAAGCCAAACAGCCTCTTGAACTGCCATGCTAAATGCTACAAACTCGGCTTCCATAGTTGAAAGTGCGATGCAGGATTGTTTCTTGCTACTCCAGGATATTGCACCAGATCCGAGTAGAAAAACATATCCTGAGGTCGATCGTCGCTCATCGAGATCACCTGCCCAATCAGCATCAGTGTAGCCTTCGAGCCTCAAGGCATCTCCTTGATAGCATAAAGCATAGTCTGCAGTTCCTTTAAGATACCGCATTATTCTCTTAACCGCTTTCCAGTGTACTTGCCCTGGATTGGATTGGTAACGACGTTACCATTCCAACGGCAAAACAGATGTCCGGTCTTGTACACACCATAGCGTACATAAGACTACCAACTGCACTGGAATATGGAACTTTTTCCATAATTTCCTTTTCCTTTTGGTTCTTTGGACACGATTTCAGACATACATTATCGCATTTGCTTATAGGAGTATCAATGGACTTGCAGTCCTGCATATTAAAACATTCTAGAACCTTCTTTATATAAGTCTCTTGTGAAAGAGAAAGAAGTTTCTTCAAACGATTCCTTGAAATCTTAACTCCAAGGATATATGCGGCTTCTCCCATGTCTTTCATCTCAAAAACTGATGAAAGCCTAGCCTTGATATCCATCACAAAGCCCTTGTCATTTCCGGCTATTAAAATGTCATCTACATATAGAGACATAATAACATACTTGCTTTTAATCCTCTTGATATATACACAGTTATCTTCATCAAGCATGGTAAAACCATTTGATAAGACAACTTCTTGAAATCGTATATACGATTGCCTCGAGGATTGTTTAAGACCATATATGGACTTTCGAAGTTTACAAACCTTATGTTCGTTTCTTTCTTTTACGAACCCTGTTGGTTGTTCCATATAGATCTCCTCGTCCAATTCTCCATTAAGAAAGGCAGTCTTTACATCCATTTGATGTAATTCGAGGTCTAAGCAAGCTAACATAGCCAGAATCAGGCGAATCGAGGTAAAACTAATAATAGGTGAGAAGGTCTCTTCGTAGTCAATCCCTTCCTATTGCGTAAAACCTTTCGCGACAAGGCGAGCTTTATATCTGTCTATAGAGCCATCAGCCTTATGCTTGATCTTGAGAACCCATTTGTTCACTATAGCTCTACGTCCTCTGGGTAAGTCAACTAAGTCCCAGACTTGGTTAACTTTCATGGATTCCAACTCCTCCTTCATCGCTTCCATCCATTTGTCTTTTGCAGGGCATGATATGGCCTGTTTGAAAGTAGCAGGCTCGTCATCATCTTGTATTAAAGTCATAAAGGTTTGCGGAAATTCATCCTCAAATCTTAGAGGAGCCAACCTTGTACGACTACTACGTCGTATTTGAGATTCTGCAAGTCCTTGTTTACTCGAATTTAGATCAATTCTAATATCACTCCCACTCCCACTTGGAATGTCGTTAGAAATGCTCCCACTTGGATCATTATTCCCGTATGGAATAGGATTCGCGTCATTCGTATCATCCATTGGTGAAGTTTGAAACGTATTTTCATCTTCACCCAGAATTCTCCCACTCGAATGAGGTAATCCTTCTTGATCATTAATCTCAAATAGAGATAAGTCCTGACTTATCTCGCCCTGTCTTGAAAACTCGTTTTCTAAGAAAGTGACATCCCTCGACTCAAATTCAATTAGACCTCCATTGTCTTCCTGACCAATGAAAACATAACCTTTGGAGTTTTCTGTGTATCGTATAAAGATACATTTTCTTCCCCGTGGCCGAAGTTTGCCATACTTATGGGAGGAAATATGTGCATAGGATGCACACCCCCAACGTTTCAAAATGTTTAAGTCAGGAGACCTTTGGTTCCACACCTCGCAAGGAGTGGAGCTAACTGATTTCGAGGGTACGCGGTTCAATATGAAAGCGGCCGTCAATAATGCATCACCCCAAAAGGTGATTGGCAAGTTAGTTTGTGCCATCATTGAACGGACCATTTCCATTAAAGTCATATTCCTCATTTCTGCAACACCATTTTGTTGCGGAGTATAAGGCATAGTTACCTGATGAACTATGCCCTTTTCATCACAAAGTTCTTTAAAACTTGTTGATTGATATTCACCGCCCCTATCGGTTCGTAAGACCTTAATCTTGCGATCTAATTGATTTTCCACCAAACTCATATAGTTTTTAAAGCAGGTTAATGCTTCACTTTTGTGGGATATCAAATAGATATGTCCGAATCGGATGAAGTCAAAAAGTGATGAAATAGGACTTCCCGCGTCTTGTCTTGACATTCATCGGACCACATATGTCCGAATGGATGAGCTGTAATGGAACCTCGGCCCTTGTGCCAGTTTTAAATGGCTTGCGACAAGATTTTCCTACAAGGCAATGTTCGCAGGTCGACATATCGACCTTTGAAACATTGGATAGAAGGCCACGTTTGGCAAGTCTATCCATACGCGTTGGTCCAATGTGACCAAGCCTTGCATGCCAACAAATTATATCTGACTCATAAGTCGAAGAATTTGCAACAAGGAAATTTTCATTACAAAATGAGGAGTCATACATTGTATTTAATACAATAAATCCTTTGAAAACATACCCAGTACCAATTAAAGAATTATTATAAAACAAGTCCACTTTACAATCATGAAAAAACCAACTATAACTAAGACCCATTAAAACGACCACAGATATAATATTCCTTCAAATATCTGGAGCGAAGAGGACATCATGTAGTAAGATAGTGCGGCCGTTGTCCAAGACGAGCTTGCAAGTCCCAACGCCTTTCACTTCAACACGTGTGTTGTTTCCTACATATATCCACTTTGTTCCTTGGGGTATCCGGTGATACTCCACGAAGGACCGTCTGTCCCTTTCTATGTTGGTCGGTTGCACCTGAATCAATTATCCAAAATGGATTAGATTCTACAAGAAATATTGAACTAGAAACACATATGTAACTAGTATTACAAGTTACCTTGTCACCTCCATCCGTACAAGAACGGGCATAGTGACCTAACTTGTTGCACTTGAAGCACTTGATCCTCTTCAAGTCTTTCTTCTTGTGCCATTTCGTGTTCCCACCCTTATGTTTGGGTTTCTTGGTAGACTCAGGTTGCTTATTATGTTCATTAGTAAACTTCGAAATATTTTTCTGTTTCTTTCCCCGATGTGAGGAACTAGCAACCATGTGCACTTCTGCACTTGGCTTGGCAGCCGCAAGCCGCTCTTCCTCTAACTCGAGGTGCTTAGAAACATCACTGAAGTTCTTGATGCTCTCATTATGAGTGAGATGCATCTTCATTTGGTCCCACCCATTTGGTAGGGAACGTATGACTGCTTGAATTTGTTGCTCATCAGTGAGCACATGACCTGCATCCTTTAACTCTGAGATTAGATCGCCATATGTCGCAGATGTTTCCCCATGGAATGATCTGGACGTTTCTTGTATGAATCAAATCTTATAGTTAAAGAACGAAGTTTGGACACCGAGGTGCCACCAAACTTCTCCTCAAGCTTGGACCATATGTCCATGGCTAGGTCATGTTCTCGGAAGATGCGCATTATGTCATCGGCCATACTGGACAATAACATAATACGAGCTATCTTGTTCTTCCGAGACCAAGCATCAAAAGCTTCCTTGTCTCGTCTGTGTTGGGCCGTAGTGCCCAACCCGGGTTCAATCATTACGTTCTTTAGAGTTTTGAGCACTTCTTGCTCCTCTAGAACATACTGTATTTTAATGGACCATAATTTGTAATTATCGCCGTTGAGTTTTTCACCTTTGTTCAACTCAGCGACGATGTTCTTAGCGGTAGAAGACATTTTAGCTTTAAAATGCTGCAAAAGACATGAAAAGAAGGCTCGATCAAAAATATTGCATTAATTTCATATATATAGTCATCATATTGTTACATTTTCATGATTCATTAGTCTCGGCCAGCGGACCGACCAGGGAAATGGCTAGTCCATGGTTCACTACCCCCAGACTGTGCTGAGGTGTCCCACAAACTAGTCCAAAAGACCACTGGTCGAATAATGATCCATTGAGATACTGAATCAATCGAATGTGAAATTTCAGACTAGTTTAATATCACTCCCACTTGGAAAAAACACTTGGAATGATATTATTATATTTGATAAGTTACTTTCGAAAAATAATGAAGATGTTGCTCTAGAATCGGAAAGGTCTCTACGATTCCAATCACCATCTAGAACAACTTTCAATATTTCCCCCTCACTTATCAAACGATAGTACTCTTATAGTACTTTGCAGCGGAAAAGCGTTTTTTAAAAAAACGTATTTTGAAAACGTATTTTTCAAACGTATTTTACAAACGTATTTTGCAAATGTATTTTGCAGTATTTTGAAAACGTATTTTTCAAACGTATTTTGCAAACGTATTTTACAGGGCCTACACCCCATTACAGGGTGACATAGCCGAAATATTTCGACAATTCCTCGGCCATTGCCGGGGTCGTGTCGTGGCCATGCCAAGGCCGAATTCTTCTTCCTTCCGAAGAGAGAGTTGCCATCGCAATTTGGCCAAGGCCGAACACCCCTTGAGGGGAGTTTTCTGCAAGCCACCGCCGCCGGCTCCCGTATGGATCCAGGCGCTTCCCCCCTACAGGAGAATTTTGCCGCAGACAATTGCCGTCGACTCCGTAGAGACCGGCCATGCAAGCCACCCCCTCCCGGTCATGCAAGCCCCCTCTTCCCCCATCAAAATACAGGGCCAACCGGAGCTTGGCCATGGCCGAGGCCAGGGCCGGCAGTGACCGTGGCCCTGGCCTCTGCCAGGGCCGGTTGTGGTCCTGGCAGAGGCTAGGGCCGGCCTCGGCCTGGCCCTGGCCGCTGCCAGGGCCGGCCAGGCCCCTGGCCTGAGGCCAGGGCACCGGCCCTGGCCTCTGCCAGGGCCGGCCAGGCCCCTGGCCTGAGGCCAGGGCACCGGCCCTGGCCTCTGCCAGGGCCGGCCAGGCCCTGGCAGTGACCAGGGCCGGCCAGGCCCCTGACCTGGCCTCGGCCAGGGCCCCCTGGCCCTGGCCTGGCCTCAGCCAGGGTTGGCCATGGCCGGGGCCGGCCAGGGCTAGCCATGGCCCATATGGCCATGGCCGGCCTCCCCCTTGCATGGGGTTGGCCGCACAGCCCCCACCGGAGGGGTGGCCGTGGTTGTTATTGGCCGTAGCCAACCCCCTCCGCATGGGGAGGGGGGATGCATTGCCTCCATGGCCCATATGGCCATGGTGATCATGCACCAAAAATGTCATCTTCTCCGTTGAGAATAACCACCATCGTCTTCTCTGATGAAGCACCCGTTCGTCAAGAAAATGGTTTTGCTTCAATGGCCGTGTGCCAAAAAATGAAGAGAACGCGTTTTCAAGGCCGCAAACTTCACGCTCTACATGAAGAGAGTTCACATTCTCAATTGAATAGAGATTCAGCATCCATGAGGAGCACGAGTTTGGCGAGATGAACGATAAGTTCTTCCCGTCACGGAGAGTTCCTGCCATATCCGTAATGGCAGAAGACCCTAACGTGAAAAGAACAACTATTGCATTCTCTCCGTCACGATGCGTTCCTGCCATATCCATAATGGAAGGAGACTCATTCGTGAAAGAGACAACGCCGCATTCATCGGTGAGACCGGGGCGACGGTTAGACTGGGGCGAACCCGTATGGCTCTGATACCATTGTTGGATCCTGTCAAAACAACGATGTTAGGATCGAATGAAGAGTAGAGACTTACGCTTGCGTACGCGGCACCGTAATCTCTGAACTTCGCCCTCGGATTCGCCACAACGGTCAGTACTTCGTCACGGAGGATCGAAGCAGCGTTTCATCGCCTAAATCTCTATTTAGAAGAGGATTTTAATGGAAGGGAGAAGAAGAACACAAGTTGCCTTATGCAAACTTATGGCATGGTTAGAGTAGTGTAAATGCCTTACCCTTGGGTCCTATTTATAGGCTTTAGGGGTAGTTATTGTAGGAAATAACTAAATATAAGCTTATTAGCCTATATTAGCACATTCACTTATCCTCTTCTTCATTCACTTATCAAGTGCCTTTATGCACTTATAAAGTGGCTTTTTCCACTTATCGAGTGGTCCTTTTCACACGAGAAAAGGTTCCCTTCGTGCACGCTTTCGTGCACGTGACATCTGAGGTCCGTATACCCTCATACATCCCCTTATGGGTGTATTCATATCGTCCATATCCAACATCATCAACCTGGAACAAGGAATCGGACTGTTGATGAATACGAGGCGGAATTTTTGATGCTTAGTCGATTCACCTAGCATCTTGTAGAACATCCTGAAGATTGTGCATATCTGTTTCTCCAGGGACTGGACCTGGACATTCAGGCTTCAATGTCTTCGACGAATCCGACTACACATCAGGAAGTGTTGGATGCTGCTAGGAAACATGAACTCATTGTAAAGCATAAGAAGGCTCTTCAGATTGGAATGAGTAGAGTCCATTGGAGCCACCCAGTGGCAATCTACGACCTACTCAGACTGCACAATTCAAGAGGTCTGCTGCCCCGGCAAACAATCGACCTCAAATGGTGTGCTTCCACTGCAAGCGGATTGGTCATGTCAAGAAGGATTGCAGAGAGCTGCTGAATCAATGCTTGATATGTGGAGCATCCACACATGATACCAAAGATTTCCCTCTTCGCACCAACAAGCCAATGACTGCTGGACCTTCTGGACCTATTCAGCGTGGAGCTCATGGGCCTACTCAACATAGACCACCACTGGCTCCGCAACAGAAGGCTTTTGCACTGGCAAGGCAGAACCAGCCGAGGCGTTAGGTTTTCACCATGACAATCGCAGAGGCTGAGACTGATGAGTAAGTGATATCAGGTAATACTTAAACCCTTCTTTTATAATGCTTATGGTATATGTATGTGTTGCTTGTTTATCATTTAGCTAAGACATATTTTCCATGAACTAGGTGTTATCTTAGTAGCCTCTCATCTAGCCCTATCTCTTTTTGATTCTAGAGCCACTCACTGCTTCATATCCCGAGGATTTGTATAGAAACATTCTATTCATGTTGACTCTCTACCAAATTGCTTGAACATCACTACTAGGAGTGGAGTAGTGAGAACTTCTAGTGGCTGTTGGTCTTGCCCTATAGTGATTTATGGACACGAGTTGTTCGCAGATTTTATGATAGTCGACATGTCAAACTTCGATGCGATATTCGTCATGGATTGGTTAGGAAATTTCTACGCTACTATCGATTGTCACAAAAAGAAAGTAGTGTTTGAAATCCCTGATCATCCTGTGTTTGAATTCACGAGCGGAGACCGTTCACTTGGGCCTATCAAATTTCGGGCCAAGCAGAGCGAAGTAATCATTGCATTGATGTAAGTTGAGCCCGAGAAGCCTATAGTGGTTCGAGACTTTGGATATGTATTCCCTGAAGATATTTCAGGATTACCGCTTGATCGAGCTCTGGAAATCACTATCGACCTTATGCCAAACACTCAACATATTTCAAAGGCTCCTTATTGTATGGCTCCTGCAGAACTAGAAGAACATCGGAAACAACTCGACAACCTGTTACAGAATGGATTGATACATCCCAACGTATCTCCTTGGGGTGCGCCGGTCTTTTTGGTCAAGAAGAAGGATGAGTCAAGAAGGATGTGTGTGGATTATCGAGAATTGAATAAGGTAACCATAAAGGACAAGTACCCTCTACCGTGCATTGACGACATCTTCGATCAACTTGGCAGATCGCGAGTATTCCCTAAGTTGGATGGTTATCATCAAGTGAATGTCAGAAGTGAAGACATCCCGAAGACAGCATTCCGGACCAAGTATGGGCACAATGAATTCACAGTTATGCCATTCGGTGTGACTAATGCCCCAACAATATTCATAAACCTTATGAACTTGATCTTTTATGAGTTTTTGGATAAGTTTGTAGTGATCTTCATCGACGACATCTTGGTCTACTCGAAGGATGAAGAATATCATGCCAAACATCTGCGGATTGTATTGGAGACATTGCGACATCATCGGTTATACGCCAAGTACAGCAAGTATGAATTCTGGCTAGACTGAGTTGCCTTTCTTGTGCATTTGGTATCAAGAGATGGTATCTCTTTCGATCCGAAGAAGGTCATTTCAGTCAGGACTTGGCCGACTCCTCGATCAGCTTCTGACATCCGAAGTTTTCTTGGATTGGCTGGCTATTACTGTTGATTCATCAAGGACTTCTCGATGATTTTCGAGCCTATGACTCGCCTAACCATGGCTGTGTACGGGCTACACAATACAGACGATATACACGATAACACTTACCATACATTCATACATACAACTCTACTATGGAAGATGATATGCATGCATATCCTGGTACCTCACACTTAGAGGTGACACTACGGCTACCAGGTGGTCCTAGGCACCTACCCACCTTAGGACTCGACTACTTTCTACAGAAACATTACACGCACTATCCGTACGCAGCCATAGTGCGGTGACCTACATGGGCCATCAACTGTAACACCCCACTCCCTAAGATACCCGGGAAGTACGAATCCATCCCAGGTGATCCCAAAGTAGCGAGTGTTACGAAGGGAGAAAAAGAAAATTCAAAAGAATCAGCAGGTCCACTGCGCACTGCTGGGATAGTACCTGTAATGTCCAAAGGACAAACCAACAAACACAACACATAAACCACAGAGAGAACAATAGAAACTACTGAACAACTCAGAGACAACAACTAAACCAAAGAGAAACTATGGTCTTTATACATCACTAATGTCCATTATACATCCATTTATAAGCAATACATCACTCTACCCAAAGCAAAACCCCAAGAGTACAAGTCTCTCATCCTCTACCCTCATTACCCAACTCACAACCCAAGCTCCTCAACCGTAACTCTAACTTCATCCACATGCCTCCAGCTCCATAACCCTGAAATCACAAATTGGAGCACAACACAGCGTGTCCAAGTAGGAAACCTAACTCATGCAGAAGGTAAGCATTAATTTGGGGGATGTTGTTTTAAGTCACAAACAATACATAATATGGAAAGAATCACAGTTACAGCATGCAATGAAAAGAAAATAAGAACCACACATTGGAGATTTAAAGTAAGCAAGTGGTTAATTAAAATTTCTTTTGGAGACCTGGGTGTGTCGTTGAATATGAGGGATTGGACTCCACCACAAAGGTGGGGCGGTAGGGAGCACCCGCCAGTGGTACACGAGCACTGTTTCTTTAACGGTGCTTCTCACTCCACCCATACCCTCCCACATCGGAGTGCGAGTGAGGAAAAACTCCACAACATCACAAAACCTCATACTCGAAACTGAGCAAGTTACGGAAAATACCACAAGTACCTGAAACTGAGCAAGGTACATCACACATCACAACGCAGTCCAATCCTCATACCCTACCAGTACCCAGTTCTCTCCCACCCCTTCTAAGGTGCTCACCCATCATATGGCAGACCGGGGCATCCCTATCATTTATTAATATTTAAGTCAAGTGAGCTAGCATACAATGTGAATGAAATTGTATTTACACCACATTAAAGTGACATAAAAGAACAATAAGGCTAGCATTAGGTTTGAAATGGTAAATGCATATAAACAATAATTGCATTGTTATAAAGGTGACATAAAAGGACAATAGTAATGACTTAAGGATTAGAATTAAAACAACTATTGTATTGAAATTGCATGTAAACAACATTAGATGTGCATGCAACATTAGCATTGTTGGAATAGCTTACAACATAGAATTGCATTTAAACACCAATTGTTAGCATATTCAAATTTGCATTGAAATTGCTACGCAATATTAGGATGGCATAAGGGAGAGAACAAGGGCTAGCATGTATTTAAATGAAAAGACTAGCATACAACATAAATTATCATGGGTTTCATTTTCCATAAAATATGAACCAATCTCCATGCAATATGCCCATTCTCCCTGCAACATACCCCTTCTCCATACAACATCAATTCTTAAGGGAATGACATACCACATACACCTCTCTATACAACATACACCATCATCCATTGCCATTTATCATTTCCCAAAATATAAACGTAGCCTCATTAGATATTTCTTACAACATGAACCATTTTGAATGAAACATTGTTAACCATCCTCCATGCAACATTTAGTTGAGGCTTAAGCAATTCTACAACAAGCATGCAATATTAAAAAGCTACTAACATTAACTTAATGGCAACATTAAAAGCTACCAACAGTAAATTCTTACAAGAAGAATATAACTTTTGATACAAGCTTATGTTCACAAGAAAGCTACTAACTTTAACTAAATTTACACAAAAAGGCAACCAATCTTCAACTTAATATTGCAAACCTATAAAATTACACAAAGATTGACTTCCAACAACTTACTTTAACAAAGTGAGCATGGGCGTATATCAAAATGACATCAAGATACTAACTTTAGTTAAGATAGCCTTGAAAGATGTTATCTTTTGCACATTTACGACACAATACTTAAGAAGGTGACTTGCTTTCACCTTGATATGAATTAAAATGCTAGCTTTCCAACTATTTAGTGCTAAAACTAACACAACATCCCCAAATTAAAATTCATCTCACAAGTAGGAAATCCTACCTCTTGGATTAGTGGGAGAACCCTCATCTTCCTCATCCTCTTTCTTTCTCTTCTACCCATTTCTTCTTCATCTTCTTTCTCTTTTCCTTGGATTTCCATTTTCGTTTCCTTTTTCTTTCTTTCTTTCTTTTGTTTTGTTTTTGTTTTAATTTCATGGAGGATTCGGCCACTAAGGGGGAGGGAAAGAGACAAATGAAAAAAATGAAAGAAAAGAAAAGATGCTTGTAGAAGGAAGAGAAATTAATTAAAAAGAAAAGAAAAGAAAAGATGATTGTAGAAGGAAGAGAAAATACCTCTTCTAGAAAGAATAAAGAAACAAGGAAATAATTAATTAAAAAATATCTCTTCTAAGGGTCCATGTATTTACAAGTTTGAAATTCCATGTCATCCTACTACACACACATACATAATTACAAAGGTGCCATTACTTACACACACCTACACTTAATTACAAGGGTTGCCACTACCCTTAACCCTTTCACACTTGTCCCCCACACACCAACACATGAATGCCATTCATATGTAATGGTGCTACTAAGACTAGCAATAATGCTAATAACACAAAAAATTATAATTATAAAATAATAATGACGCACGATAATACATACTCAATACATAACTAAATACACATTACACATGTATTCAAGCATACTTACACGATATCTCACTCAAAAAGATAAGCCCTAATGTATATGGCACTCTGAGCCATTACATCTAGCACTGACGCCTTCATTAGAGGGAGTACATGATGTTTTTCATGTGTCTCAGCTGCGTCATTACATTGGCGACTCTTCTCATGCTGTCGATTACTCGGAGATTACGGTTCGACCGGACCTGACATATGAGCAGCAAATCTTAGACCGATGTCAGAAGACGCTCAGAAACAAGGTCGTCGAGCTTGTGAGAGTGATGTGCATCATGACTCACCAGGAGAATCCACCTGAGAGTGGGAAGATGAAATGCGAGAGCGTTATCCATATTTGTTCCCTGCTCCTTAGTTGATAAGAATTCCGAGGGCTGATTTTTTCTTAAGGTGCGTAGAATGCAACGTCTTGTATTTTTAGTCGTGTTTGATTGTTGTGTGCCTGTATTTTATTTCGATCGTCCGGATGTTTTTTGTCCGTAAGTTTTATTTCTACGCATCGACGCAAGCGCGTCTCTATTTTTAGAATTTTTACCATAGTTTAAATAATTATCATTAGCCCTAACTATTACCATTAAACTAATTACCCTAATCCCCATTTAATTAATCAACCCCACCCCCCTTAATCACCTCCTTTGGCAGATGAGATCCAACGTCATCTTTAAATCAAAACCCCACCCTCTAAATGCTTGGTTTCCCTGCATTATAGTCCCATGAGGCACATCCATTTGCAAATCCCTAAGCCCCCTTCATCAATCACCAAATTCCCTCCTCCTCCTCGTCGACACCAATTTCATCCACCACCACCGTCATCATCTCCTCCCTCCTTCAACCAAACAGCAAACAAACCACAACCCAAAATCAATCAAACCTAAATTCCTTCATCCCCAAAAAAATCAAACAACCAAATCAAAACTAAAATCATCAATTGAATTCAGAAATCTGAAATTGAAGAGGAAAACAGGGAGAATTTAAGGCTGAAATCAGAAATTCACTCTCCATACAACCCAATTTCATTATCTCCTTCAGTCATCCCCTTCTCCTCCGCTTCCGTGGACAAACCTGCACCTGTCGGCCGCCGCTGCCTCCCCAATCACCTCTGACACCACCCCCTGTAACAGCCGCCTGCCTCCTTGCCACCGCACAGTGCCTGCCTTGCATTGCCTGTAGCCCAGCCGCGCACGCCGCCACTTGCTGCCACGCGTGTGCCGCCACTTGCCCAGGCCGCGTGTCGCCCGCCCAGTTGCTGGAGCCGTTGCTGCCCCTTGCCTCTCCGAGCTCCCCCCTGCAGCAAGAAGAAAAGAAGAAGGAAGAATATAGAAAGAAGAAGAGGAAGAAGAGAAGGCAGGTGAAGAAATTGGCAAATTGGGTATTGGGTTTTAATGGTTGTGCTATTGGGTATGGGTTTATTGAATTAGTAAGTTATTGGGTATGCGTTATTGAAGTTATTTGGATTATAAGAGTTATCAAATTATTGGGCTCTATTTAAGTTAATTGAATTATTTAAGTTATAAGTTATTTAAGTTTTAAGGTTATATTAAGTTATATTATAAATTAGTTTGAATGTATATAAAGAGTTTTCATATTAAGTAGTTATAAATTAGTTTGAATTTATATAAAGAGTTTTCCTACTAAGAATTTATAAATTAATTAGTCTTATATTATGTTATTAACATTTTTTAGTTATAAGTTATTATTAATTAATAAGTTATTAAGTTGTTAAATTTCATATACTAACAGTATTATATAATGTGAATTATAATGTTATTGGTTAAGTAATGTATTAACCATTTATCATGTTGAACAAAACAAAAAACCAACCTCACCATAATATCACGTTTGCCGAGACGAACACAACGACACCAAAATCACCAACCAGGCAAGTGTTTTATCGTAAATGAATTGCAAAACAAACTGTTCAAACTTTAGTGCTAAAATCATATTTCAGTGTGCTTGTCGACTTTAAAACTAAATTGTATGTTTCCATTGTACCGTTCGCTTTCTGATTAAATGGACACGTTATATAAATGTTGTTTGTTTGGAACAATTCACTATCTGCTTGTTATCAAATTGAACTATCGTTACTATCTGCCTCCTATTAAATTGAACTATATTTACTATCTGCATGCTATCAAATTGAACTACTTTTACTATCTGCATGCTATCAAGTTGAACTAATTTGGACAGAGGGTATGACATAACCCACGAAACATGTATGTGATACCATCGAATACAGATGGGATGTAATCCAGTCGATGACTAGACAGACACCTTGGGTGGGGTTGGTTCATGTAGTAGAGTCCGTAAATGTGGCTTGAACATGTTACGGCTACCTTCATACCACACAAATGGAGGCAAGCATCTTGGCCATCTTTCAGGCTAGGAATGGCAAGAGGCGTCACGGTAAACCCCGATGATAGGGTGTATCGAGAACATTTTACCTACTTGGACATGGACTTATTCACTAGCATAAACAACTGAAAAGTATTCTGAATTGCCAACTTTGTTTGCCTCGTTTAAAATGCAAATGTATATTAATTGTCGATGAACCTCATGTCTTTACTTTCCACATGTTCTCATTTTTGGCTATGCACATGCTCTTATGTGTTCTAACCTTCTTATTTTCTTAAATTGCAAGTTACTACTTTCATTAATTTAAAATCTTACCGAGCTATCGCTGACATATATTTCAAATGAATTTATGAAATATATGTTAAGTTCAGATACATAGTACGTCGAGGACCCTGCTTTTCAGGATCCTACCTTAGAGGTGGACCCCGCTGATCAGAGTTACGAGGACACTGAGGTCCTCCCTGTTGAAGAATGGAGCGAGCTGTTTCTATTTCAGTTTTATTAATTAACTTGTTGCTTTTCAGGTGTGTTTACTTTCAGCAGATTGTACGACCATGATAGGCCTTAATTACTTTGTGTTCTTTGTTTTAAAAACATTGGAATTAAAAGTGTAATGACTATTTATGCTGCTTCTGAGAAATTCATGTGTATGGACCTGCTTTGCTAAACAATGCTTATTGTGCTTAAGTCAAAGAAGAAAGAAAAAAGTACATCTTCTTTGCTTTAAGCACATACGGACCCGCTCGCGCCCTCGCTCCCAAGTATAATGGAAAGCGGGGCGAGACAATTAGCCATCTAACTTTAGTGAATCATAGATCATAACCCATGTTTTCCATCCAATCCATCCAATTTTGTAGTTGAGACGGTACTCTTCTCAACATTACCCATTTATAATCGATTGAATTTGTGATAGCATAGAACAACTTGTCCATGTGGATTTGACATTCGGACTGACCAGATTATATTACTTCTTGAACGCATGTGCTTGGGAGTTTCATTAATTTGAGGCAAGCAGAAGCCCAAGAGCTTCCTAAATAGCAATACTGTAGACGCATTTGCTCAGATTGAACTTCATATGATGCCTCAGTATGATGGCAAATGTTTCCTCTAGGTCGGCCACGTAACAAGCCACTTCTAGTGATTTAACCAGTATGTCATCTACATATACTTCCATTGTTTTGCTTCCATTGTTTTGCTGATCTGAACTGCAAACATCCTGTTTGTGAGGTGCTGGTATGTGGCCCTAACATTCTTCAGACTGGAGGGCATCACCTTGTAGCATTACGGCCGGTCTGTTAAGAAGGATGTATGCTCTTAGTCTGGCTCATGCATATGTATCTGATTATAACCCAGAGTAAGCATCCATGAAGCTAAATAGCTCATGTCCAGTAGTTGCGTCAACAAGCTAATCGATCAAGTGTAGAGAAAAGATGTCATTCAGATAAGCTTTGTTTAGATCTGTAAAGTCAGATCCTCTACTTATCGTTTACATTCTTCACTAGAACAACATTGGCTATCCATTTTGGATAAGTAACTTTTCTTATGAAGTCGGTATGGAGGAGCTTGTCGACTTCGTCTTTGATTGCTTGGCTCTCTCGGCATTGAAAGTTCGGTGTTTATGGCAAACTGAAGGCACGGTTGGATTAATGTTCAATCTGTGAACTATTGCCTTTGGAGCTATACCCGCTATGTTTTCGTGTGACCAAGTAAAGACATCCATGTTCCACTGAAGAAAGTCGATGATGATGGCTCGAGATCGGACCACAAGGCAGAGACGATCTGGACCGTCTGATTCAGGTTAGACTTAATGAGGGATACTGCCTCTATATCCTCTATTGGGAAGGCTCTCTCTTGCTCTGGCTCACCTTGAGGATCGAGATCATCTGCCATGGATGAGGTCTGAGCTACATCTTCAGGTTGAGCATGAGCAGCAGAAGGCTAAGCAGTAGCAACTGAAGATTGAGCAAGATTGAGCAAGATTAGCTGATGAGCAGGAGTAGCTAAAGATAGCAGAGCTTCCTCCACAGGGGATTTTCGTTCCAGCTCAGCTTGAGAATTAAGCTCGTCTGATATAGATGATGTTAGAGCTTCCTTCAAGGCTAAGCAGTGGTAGCAAAAGATTGAGGGGGTATCTGAGCTGTAAGCAGTCTGCGTCAGAGGCCGCCAACCTTGTAAGCTAGTAGCATACACACATTGACTTTTGATTGGATTCCTTCAAGCACGCCAACCTGTGAGCAGTGGAAAACTTCACCAAAAGGTGGTACATGGTGGTCATTGCCCGCATGGTGATAGCGTTGAAAACTATTAGGCAGCTGACCACCAATAAGTGGACGTTGTGCACCTGTTAGCAGGAGGTGTGTCGAACTCCACATGTAGGGAGACCATCCCCATTGAGATGACATAGGTGCATGTGAAACAAGAAAGACCGGTGTGCACGGGCTACATGATGTTGCAAATATCCCAAACTTCTGAAATGTATCCATGCAGAGAATATCGACCATGCTCCCATTGTCGATGAGGATGCATCAAACTCTGCAGTTGGTGATTCATAGATTGATGACAACGGGGTCATTATGGTGCTGATGAACTCATCTCACCTCGATCTCTATGAATAGTATAGGCTCCTCAGAGAGCTTGAGCTGCTTCGAAGCTCGATCTACGATGGCTGAGTTGAGGTCAGTCAGAGCGGTGCGTGCCTTACGAGCAAAGCTCTTCTACGTATGGTTGGACTGCTGGGCAAGGTTACATCCCACTGTATTGACATGCATGAAGATTACGTCGATGACATCAAACAAGCTGGTGATGCCTTTGCCTTTGTTTTATGGACCTCCAGTCGGCATTGCTCTGGAGCTTTAAACTCCCAAAGTCATCCTTTTTGAATGAAGTGCTCGATCTGATCCATGAGGATCCTATAATTATCGGTGACATGGCCGTACCCCCTGTGGAAGCCATAGTATTTGGACTTGTCCATCTTGGGGTGATCTGGCAAATGGCATGGAGGATTGAACTCTTTTCTCACTTTGACCAGAATCCATGACTGTGTGGCCGGCAGAGTGGTATAGACACTTACCTCAAGGGGACATGAGTCTCCAGTCGATTGCCTGAATGCAATGGTGTTGCTCAAAGTTGTTCTTAGATCTAGGACGTTTATTGGGGTGACATTGTTAAGGTTAGTCCTCTTCCAAGAGGCCCTACGGCTGTCAGCTGATTGCTCACATGTGTCATGTGTAGCTATAGATTGTTAATCTGGCTCACCAAGTGAGCGAAGGTCAGAGATCGCTGCTTGCAAATCTCAAATTTTAGGTCAGACCCATCCCAAAATCCTGCTTGGAGGGCCATCTTGGTGATGTCGTTAGGGCAAATATTGGCTGGCATTTGAGCTCGGTTAAAACAAGCAAGGAAGGCCATTTTGACTCTTCTGGGCCATGCTTGATGGAAGTAATGGATTGTGGATACCTCTTGGTCAATTGTTGCACATCAATGTAAGAGAGGAACCTTTTCAGAGGTCGACGAAAGAGCTAACCGACCCATTAGAAGGTTCATAAACCACTGTAGGGCCACCCCAATCAGGTAGTTCAGGAAGGCCGACACATCTGGTTTATAGAGTGACCGTTTGACTCTATGTGTTCGACATATGTATTAAGGTGCTCGACCAAGTCACCTACAACAGTGTACCTTGTGACATCATTTGTGGAAGGTGGAGTGTGCTTTTGTGGACAAGGCATGCTGAGGTGGATGAGGTGAAGGGCGGGACAGATAGAAAGCTCGTGTCTTTGAGGGGATCGAGGTCCCCTTATTGAAGTCAGTCGATCTACTGCTGCATGTCGGTGATCTGATCCTCGGCTGAGGAAGTCCAAGCTGCCTACCTCGCATTGATCTTCTGTCTGAGATCAGGCTTCCTCTCCTACATGTGGGTACACAGGTCTTTGCTTGCCACATGAGAATGACTTTTGCCATGCTGTCTAATGATAGCCTTTTCTCTATCTTTGTAGTGTCCTTGGTCGCCACTCTTCGATCCTTTAGTGTTACTAGATCTCTGTATCTTCTTAGCATTTTCATTCTCTGTCTGCTCCTCCTTGGAGGGGGCGCGTTATGGGTGGAATCCGCTGTGGAGTGTTGGGCATTGTTTGGATTATAGCTAGGACCATCTCTTGTATGAATTCTCTATGGTATGACAAGACTGGGCCTCTAGCATCTCACGGAGCTCCATCACAAGAGCCTAGTAATTGCCCATTACGTGAGTGGTATGACCCGTTATGTGAGAGGTGGAGCTTATGGAGGTGGATTGCCAATAGGCTAGATGCCCTTCGTGGTATGGATTTCAGGTGCATTGCTGGGCTACCCCCCCCCCCCCCCAATGATCTTGTCTTTCACCATCGAAGAATCTGATGTTGGAAAGGGTGATGAAGTTGAGATTGCAATAAGACCACATGTAACAAGAGTTATCACAATGCCACTTCATCTAGAACTAACTATTGAAGCAATGATCTCACAACAGCAGTTGATGCGGGAATCTTTGCAACATAGGATCCAGGCAGGATTTGGTAGGTCGAGATGCTCCTTTGATGCTTAAAACATATAGGAGTACGTCAGAGGAAACGAAGGGTGTGTCCCTTTGATTCAACTCTGATGCTTAATTCAGTTGCAAGTAGATGAAAGGAGGGTTATGAGGAGTGTTTGCCTTATGGATTGCGTAACTCATGAAGGAGATAATCCACTGTTTTGTATCAATGAGCGCCACATCGGGAAGAGTTATTAAGATCCTTAATCTTCATATTTATTTAGAGTTTCATATTTATTAGATCTCTACCACTAAGATAGTTAAACTAAGACCCCTAATTGACTTTATTAAAACCAGAAGGAAAAGTAACGTGGATGCTAAGAAATGTGAGGATAAAGACAAGTCCAACAAACATGGAATCAATATTTGTTGGTTTAAGTGAATATTCGTCCTGAGATTTTAGTTCCCTATTAAATTAGGTCTCTAATTGTTGGTTCAAGTCAATATCCATTCTGAGGTGATATATGTCCTAATTTCATGCTCGTACACTATCTAGTTTTCTAAATTTAGAATTCGCTGTGACTTACCAGTTTCGAGGTGGTTGTAGTGAGCTGGAACTAGAGCTAGAGCTTCCAATGGTACGGGTGCACGAGAATCGGTACCAGAAATCACAAGTAATTGTTGATTATAAGCCGTACCATTTTGTACCTATTTATCTCGATCGTTTTTATTTTATAATAGATTGAAAGGTGACGAAAATCGTTCTAAAATTTTATACTGGCTAGACATGAGGAAAATAATTTTACCTAAGAAGGAAATATTTTTCTGAAGCCTCTGATTATTTTTCATAATTGTTAAAAGCTCAAAATGAATTTAAAAACTAATTTTAAATAGTTACTATAATCGTCCAATAATTTCTTCTGAATGGAATACGTATCAGAATGTTTCAAGTAAGCTGTCAAAACGATTGTCTCGTTAAATACTACAACATATAATTTTTTTCATACATCAGTTTATGTGAAAATTTTAAGATATTTATTTTTAAGTGAACAAACCGTAATTAAATATTAGCCTTAGAAAAATACTGAGGAAAATATACTCTCCTGATGGAGATGAAATTGGCGCCCTCGCTTTCGAAACGTCACATTCGGTTTTTTGGACCCTGTCTGGTATTTTTCTGGTCTCTACATTATTTATTACCAATTTTAAACCAATAAACCAATAATATATATATACGTGTATTTACGTATTTTATACGTATATGAATCTCTACCTCCCTCCTTCACTCGATCTACTGTGCGGGTGCATCCGCTGTTCGACGGCGACGGAGCAGATGCAGGGGGTGTCGACAGGGTGTGCAGGCGGCGAGGGCGGGCGGACGACAACGGCGACGGGTGGTGGCGTGGCAGTTTGAAGGGATGAGGAGGCTCGGAGAGGAGGGCATTATGATGAGGGGGCTCCACCGAAGGGAGGTGTCGATGGCGTGGTGGCGGTGGCGGTCGGAGCAGTCGACGGCGACGCGCGGGTGGCTCAGGTGGCGTTTGGCGAGCTGAGGGAGGCCGGCGGTGGTCTCGTTGCCGTGGAGAAGTGAGGAAGAGGGAGAGAAGCATGAGGGGTATTCACGGCGGCAGGCTTTGGTGGCCACGGCGACGGCGATGGTGAACGGACGAAGCTCAAGGTGGGGAAGGCGGCCAAGGTGGCAGGCGGTGGTCCGAGTACAGGGAAGGGCAGAGCACTGGTTGAAGGGATAGAGTCGGGAGTTTTTGCGTGAGCTGGGGTATTTAGGGGGGATTTTATAGTTAGAAAATTTTAATTAAAAATTAGTGAGAGTCAATCCTAATTAATACATTAGGTATGTATTTAATGTAATTAGGTATAACTTTAGACTAAGCTTAGAAAAGATTTTGAAACGTGTTTTGGGTTAAAGTAATTAGTAGATGGATTAAGGTAATTAGTAAGTATGTTAAAGTAATTAGTAAATAGGTTACATTGATTAGTAATAACTAATATATGATTATATTGAAATATCACTTTCTCTATGCAAACGACTCTGAAAAATTACGAAAAATAGCCACAGGCTCGTATCGTTACGAGGATCATGAATATGAAGTCAAATTTAAGGTTTGAGTGACGAAAAATTTTAGAAAAAAAATCATTTACTCATTTTGAACTTGTTTACTACTATCGTAAATACGGAAAGTCGTGTACGTTGAAACCTGACCGTTACATCCTACACCCCTTATAAGAATTCTGTCATATGAATTTATCGAAACTTCATGAAGCAGATAATTTCTCTTATGAAGAAGCTCAAGCAGATAAAATAATGAATGGTAGTAATCTAGTAAATCGGGTTGTAAATAGCATGAGATATAATGTGAAATCATATCATCAAGAAAACAAGAGATGATATTTAGGAATACTTACTATTAACATCACCATAGCTTCCGTAACTAGTCTCGAGACTAATAAAGTCCTCCAACTCGGTAAATAGGTATGGGTAGCGTTCTCGTATATCATCTTCTCGCTCCCATATAGATTCTCCTGGCGAGTCATTACGTCAGATCACTCTTACAAGGTTGATAACCTTATTCTTGAGGGTCTTCTGTCGTCGATCCATGATCTTGACTGGTTACTGCTTATAAGATATATCAGGGCAAATGGCAATCTAAGAGTAATCCACTGCATGACTGGGATCACTCACGTAGTGTCTTAGCTATGAGACATGAAAGACTTCATGTACACCCTCCAAAGTCGATGGCAAAGCAAGGCGATATGCCACTTCACCTACTCGTTCCAGAACATCAAATGAGCCAATGTATCGTGGACTAAGCTTCCCTCTTCCTCCAAAATGAATCATTCCATGATTAGGAGAGATCTTCAAAAACACATGGTTGCCAGGCTGGAACTCCAAATGTCTGCGCTTTGCATCTGCCTAAGATCCTGAGCCAATTGTAATTTCTCTCGGATGGTCCTGACTATATCCACTGCTTGAACAATCAATTCTAGCCCGACGAGCTCCCGATCACCAATGTCATCACAGCTTAAGGGAGAACAACACTTCTTGCCATATAGCACTGCAAAGTGCGCCATACCTATGCTGGCCTGGTAACTGTTGTTGTAAGCGAACTCCACGAGATGAAGATGGTTTTCCCACGATCCTTTGAAATCTATCATACTTGAATGCAACATGTCCTCCAAGATCTGAATAGTTCGTTTTGATTGGCCATCTGTCTAAGGATGATAAGTGGTACTTGTTGAGTATTGACTCCCCGGATTTGGTTTTGGATGATGAACAAACATAAATATATCGTGAACTAACTATTTGTGAGCGCAGTTATGGAGATCGTCGCCAAATTTATATGAACATCCAAAGCGACGTCTCAAGACTTCTCAAAGCGCGTGATCATTTTCCTAAAGCTTCATTGAAGCTCAAGGACCATTATTGAAGTCATGAAGATTCAATTGAAGCTTTTGAAGACGGTTCGTCATAGTTTATTTAATGTCTTCTAGCTTCATTTTCGTAGAATGTTAAGCCTTGAGTAGGTCTTACGTTTTAATCTTCATAACGCTCCTATCTTAGAGCTAGGATCTTAGTAGAAGTCCATACGAACTTTTCCGAAGATTCGCGCTTCGATTCGCGACTTCTAGTGCATGTTAGTTGGTTCAAGAAGAAGAACCAACCGACTAGATGGTGATCTAGTCAGTCAGCAAAGCTTCTTAAACCGACTAGTTTACTTCCTTCAAATCTAAGCTCTTTACTGTTTACAGTTAGTCGGTCAACGTTGACTCACCGACCGACTAGTTGGTGAACTAGTCGGTCAGTGATCCTTCTTAGACCGACTAGTTGAGCCTCTACTGTACATGCCTAGTTACTGTTTATCGTTAGTCGGTCAAAGAATGTTTGTCGACCGACTAGTTGATGAACTAGTCGGTCAACATTTTTCCTTGAACCGACTAAATCAATTTGTACTCAGACTATTTGTTTTATCTCTTAGTCGGTCTAAGTTCACTCACCGACCGACTAGTTGTGAAACTAGTCGGTTGGCAAGTCTTCTTGGACCGACTAGTTCTTTAAGTCTGAAACTTCATCTATTCACTGTTCATCTCTTAGTCGGTCTACGTTGTATCACCGACCAACTAGTTGATGAACTAGTCGGTCAGTGGTTGTTCTTTGACCGACTAGTCTGGTTCAGAATAGAGCCGTTGGAGCTTTAATTGAAACGTTTTTCCTCTCTCTTTCCTCTAACCTATAAATACTTGGTGTGATGTATTCATTGCACTTAAGGCTGATATTAAGAGAAGTTTAGAGATCAAAAGAGAAGCATTCAATCTCATTCAAAGCTCATTCATTTCCAATCTTGAATCTCTCCCTCACTCTTATTTCAAAAGAGAGATTCATTGATTGTGAGCCTTTCAAGCCAAGTGCTTGATCCAAGGTCACCAACATCCACCTAGGACTCCATTGCTGGTCATCTACTTGGAGCTAGGGTTTGGTGCCTCTTCATCTTCCCCAAAATCCGTTTTGCCCTAAATCGTAAGTTTACTCAAGGCATAGGATTTTGTCGGTAAGAATTTCTATTTCAATTTACTTTGATATTGCAAGTGATTCACTCTCGGTTGTGAGAGTTTGTTTGTGATCCCGGATTGTGGGAGTCATAATTTCATTTGTGTATGATTTGACTTTGTGAAGGTTTTTCACAAGTATTTCATAGTGCAAATTTTGAGTTAGGGTTTCTAACTCAAGTATCCGGAGGGGATCCGGGTGGTTGGGATGTAGGATCACCGGGAACAAGTCGGGGAGACTTGGGTGGATCCGAACCCATTAATATCGTGTGTTTGCGATTGTCTTCTTTGTTGTCTAATATTTACATTTCCGCATTTCCGCATTTCCGCATTATTGGTATAGTTTGCAAGATAATTAGGAATTATCCTCTTAATTATTTTAAAGTACTATTCACCCCCCATCTAGTACTTGTGCAGTAGCTTAGCAGGGCATTACATTTGGTATCAAAGCCAAGTCTATAGCTATGTCTGCCAACGACAACAAGACCGTTCGTCCACCTTCAGATTACAGCACCTTCAGGAACCGTGAAGGAGCTTCTTCGGTGATGGAAGGACACTCCTCAACGAGGTCTCCCTTCTTCAACGGTACCAACTACGGGTACTGGAAATACCGGATGGAAACTTTCCTCCGGAGTGCTTCATTATGGAGGGCCACGATGAAGGAGTATGTCGAGCCCGCCGAAGAAGATTTCGAGAAGTGGACTACCGCGGAGGTTGCCACGGAGGTAAGCAATGCCAAGGCAATGAACGCCTTGCAATGCGCTTTGGAGCCCGAGGACTTCAACAAGATATGCACATGTAAGAGTGCATATCAAATATGGAACTCCCTCCTCATCTTGCATGAAGGAAGGAGTAGGGTAAGAGACTCTAAACTCGTTGTAGTTAATAAAGATTACGATTTATTTCATATGCTATAGGGTGAGAAGATGAAGGAGTACTATGCTCGCTCCGTCGACATCACAAACGAGTTGGAGGCTCTCGGTAAGACCTACACCCAAAAGGAGAAAGTCTTGAAGATCATTGATGGGCTTCCTTCTTGTTGGGAGAAACGTACCTTCGCCATCGAGGAAGGTAATGACATGAAAACTTATACTGTCGTACAACTAATGGGTATCTTAATGTCTTATGAGGTACGCAAGGATAGCAAGCTTAAGTTGCAGGACAAGATGAAGTCCTACTTGAATCAAGACGAGCCAAAGAAAAAGGCTATTGCTTTCAAGGCCGCTCCATCAACATCTACATCGACTGATGATGAAGACTCGGAAGACGAGTTGGACTTGGAGTCCATGGCCCTCATGGCGAAGAAGTTCAACCGATTCTTCCGGAAAGGTAACTTCAAAAACAAATCGAAGTTTAGTTCTACTAACGCCCCCTCTCCTTTGTGTTTCAAATGCAACAAGCCAGAACACATGAAAGCGGATTGTCCACAAAACAAGCAAAAGGAGAAGTGGAAGGCGCCAAAGTTTGACAAGTCGAAGAAATACAAGAAAGGTTACAAAAAGGGACTTGTCGGGACATTCACCGACTCCGAGGATTCCTCAAGCAGAGAGTCGGACGATGAGCAAGTGGAGCAAGCACACATGTGCTTCATGGCTAGAGAGGAGCAAGATAAAGATTCCTCCTCTAATGATAGCGATAACGAAGGCGATGAGGTAACCATGGATGACCTTAGAAATGCTAATGTGCAATTATGGTCTAAATACACTAAATTAGTAAATAGGTATACTAAAGTAAAAGATGATTTAGCTAGCATCCAAACCTCGCCTAAAACTATCATCACCAACAACGACACCGTTGTTGAAGAGTTGAAAAATGAGATTGTAAATCTCAAGTCTCAACTTGAACATGTTAGCATTGAGGATCCGGAGGAACACAAGATAGCGGATTTGACTTCTCAAAACTCGACTTTGAGTATTGAGAATGAAAATCTCAAATCTCGTGTTTATGTGCTCACATCACAAGTATCCACTTTGGATGCTTCTATGCGTTTTCTCACCGAGAAATATGAGTGCACATTAGGCCGAATTAATAAATTCAATAAGGGTAAGGACCATTTGGATAAAATCCTAAATGACTTACTTCTGACCAATCACCACATTGGCTTGGGGTATACGATGGGAAGTTCATCCAAATCGGCCACTACTTTTGTTAGGCCAACTTCCGGTGACTCAGCGAGTGGGAGCAAACACTCTATTGGTAGTTCATCTACCAATGGTGCTTCCACCTCGTACACACCCTCATTTGGAAAGAAACCCACTTTGGGTGGACCTCCAAAGAAGTGTCATGCTTATATGTACACAAATACTATGCCACGTAGGAACACACGTCCTACTCCACATGCTCACACATATGATGATTTTTATGCACCACATCCACGGGCACGTGCACACCAAGTGAGACACCCTCATGCACGTGTTCCTCCACATGCATATATTCATCCACATCATCGTATGAACCATTCTCATAATGCACCATTTCATCATGTTCCTTATGCCTATCCACGACATGCATCACGTAGAAATCAACAACGCATGCATGCACCCAATAGGATTAAGGCCCCCAAAATATTCACTATTTGGAGCCCAAAGGACACAAATATGGATGAAAAATAAGTTTACATGACTGCTTATTTTATGAATGTCGTGCATAGTGATAATTATGTGGGGACGTCTAAGTCCAATTGGACTTGGCTTCCAAAGGTCTAATCTTTTGGACCCATTGACCTTGGGTACCATGATACGATATTTTCTATCTTTAGGTACTCAAGAAAAAGAAACGGAGCAACAAATTTAAATTTAGCTCCAAGAGGAATTGGATACTCGATAGCGGGTGTTCAAAACACATGACGGGTGACGCTCAATTGCTTTTCGGAGTGGTGCCCATTGCAAATGGGAACCGGGTAGTCTTTGGAGGCAACGAGAGCGGAACCATCATAGGTGTTGGTAAAGTGGGTAATCCTTCTAAACCTCTAATAAATGATGTGTACCTTGTTAAAGGATTAAACCACAATCTCATTTCAATAAGCCAACTTTGTGACAAAGGTTACAAAGTTAGCTTTGCGAAAGGAATGTGCCATGTTTTAAGAAAAGATAATAATGAATTATTGTTTTCCGGCATACGCCATAAGGATATATATATCCTAGATCTTCCAAGATCACATGAACAATGTCTCATTGCCAACACAAGTGAACAACACTTATGGCATCGACGTTTTGGTCATGTGAACTTTGGAACACTATTTAAACTTTTCAAGTTTAATTCTATTAGAGGCTTCCCTTAGCTTGTCTTTCAAAAGAAAAGCTTTTGTGACTCGTGTCAACGAGGCAAGCTTCCAAAATCGTCTTTTAAACCTAAGAAAAGCATTTCTTCTAAGTGGCCACTAGAGCTATTACATCTAGATTTATTTGGGCCAACTAGATTTGCTTCATTAGGAAATGCACGATATGGACTTGTCATCGTTGATGACTTTTCTAGATTTACTTGGGTATTTTCCTTAAGTAATAAAAATGATGCTTTTGAAAACTTCACAATATTTCTCAAGAAAGTACAAAATCTCATTGGAACCACCATTGTCACTATTCGTAGTGATAATGGAGGAGAATTTGAGAATGAGTCTTTTGAGAACTTTTGTGATGAAGTTGGTATTACACACACCTTTTCATTCCCTTGCGCATCTCCTCAAAATGGTGTTGTTGAGAGAAAGAATAGGACGCTAGTGGAGTGTGCTCGCACTATGCTTGATGATAGCCAACTTGGCCATCAATTTTGGGCGGAAGCGGTACACATCGCTTGATATGTGTTTAATAGAATACTTTTGAGGCCCGGCACTAAACAAACTTGTTATGAATTATTGTTTGGTAGATTGCCTCAAGTTAAACATTTTCGTGTTTTTGGTTCAAAATGTTTTATTAAAAACACGTATGGTAGTTTGGATAAATTCGATCCAAGATCCGATGAGGGGCTATTTGTTGGATATTCATCCCGTAGCAAAGCCTACCGGATATACAACAAACGAACCTCAACGATCGAGGAATCACTTCATGTCTCATTTAATGAAGGTTTTGTCCCTACTATAATTACTAATGATGATGACTCCATGGATGT
Organism: Scilla litardierei; assembly: GCA_030789695.1. Classification (NCBI taxonomy): domain Eukaryota; kingdom Viridiplantae; phylum Streptophyta; class Magnoliopsida; order Asparagales; family Asparagaceae; genus Scilla; species Scilla litardierei. The sequence continues at coordinate 556,520,043 of CM061142.1, forward strand.
TTTATGTGATTCAATTGGTAATTCTAATTCTATTGATTCTATTGATACTAACCCGACTAATGAAACTTTTGAGAATGTTCCTAGTGATCAGGAAATTCCCAAACGGCTTCATACCGTTCGTGACCATCCTCATGAGCAAGTCATTGGCAATATTCATGATAGTGTCAAGACGAGATCTCAAGTCAACTACTTCGCTCATTGTGCCTTTGCCTCCTCGATAGAGCCAAAGAATGTTAATGAAGCGTGCGAAGATGGTGCTTGGATCTTAGCCATGGAGGAGGAACTCATTCAATTCGAGAGGAATGAGGTTTGGGAGCTTGTTTCATTGCCATCGAAGAACCACACCGTCATAGGGACAAAGTGGATCTTCAAGAACAAGACCGACGAAAACCAAATCGTCGTCCGGAACAAAGCTCGGTTAGTAGCTCAAGGCTACCGGCAAGAGGAAGGTATCGATTTCGAAGAATCATTTGCTCCGGTAGCTAGATTAGAATCCATTAGATTATTGTTATCTTTTGCATGCCATAAAGATTTTAAATTATTTCAAATGGATGTTAAAAGTACATTTTTAAACGGATATGTTGTTGAGGAAGTTTATGTTTCTCAACCTCCGGGTTTTATAAATGAAAAATTTCCAAATCATGTTTTTAAACTTAAGAAAGCACTTTACGGTTTGAGACAAGCTCCTCGAGCTTGGTATGACCGTTTAAAGAATTTTCTTTTGGATTTAGGTTTTAAAATGGGAGAAGTTGATTCCACATTATTTGTTTAGTATTCGAATAATGATATAATTTTAGTTCAAATTTATGTTGATGATATCATTTTCGGTGCTACTAACTTTGCTCTTTGCGAAGAATTTTCTAATGTGATGAATGATCAATTTGAGATGAGCCACATGGGTAAGCTCAAATATTTCTTAGGTCTCCAAATTCGCCAAATGAACGATGTAATCTTCATCCACCAAACGAAGTACACGGTGGAGTTGCTAAAGCGATTTGGAATGGAGAATGCCTCTGGGAAGAAGACTCCAATGAGCACGACTACACATCTTGATAAAGATGCAGGCGGAAAAGATGTAGACATTCGTCTATATCGAGGTATGATAGGTAGTTTACTATATCTTACCGCACGTAGGCCCGATATTATGTTTGCCGTATGTGTTTGTGCTCGTTATCAGTCTCAACCTAAGGAATCACACTTAGTAGTGGTAAAACGTATTTTCCGTTATTTAAGTTACTCGCTTGATTTTGGATTACTTTATCCAAAATCTAGCACGTATGTGTTAATCTCATATAGTGACGCAGATTATGCGGGATGCAAATCCGACAGGAAAAGTACTAGTGGCACTTGCCATTTTATAGGAAATTCTCTTGTCTCTTGGTTTTCCAAGAAGCAGAATTCCGTATCACTTTCAACCACCGAGGCGGAATATATTACCGCCGGTGCCGCGTGTGCTCGGGTTCTTTGGATGAGACACACTCTTAAAGACTTTGGTATAAACTGTGATACTTGCCCTATCATGGTGGACAACCAAAGTGCAATTTGTCTCTCTAAGAATCCGGTACACCATTCCCGTTCTAAACACATAGATGTCCAACATCATTTCTTAGATGATCATGTTGCTAAAAAGGACATCATATTAGTGTACGTTGAAACCCAGAAGCAAATCGCCGATATTTTCACGAAACACCTAAAGGAAGACTCCTTTGTGCGGTTACGTTGAGAATTGGGGATTATGGCTGAATCCGAGATTTAGGATTCATATGTTCAATAATCTTGCATGCTATTCAATTTCATTATATTTGCACATGCTAGATTTATTGGAATTTTCTGGATTTTTTGTTGAATTTTCGGAATTTTCGCTCGATTTGTTCATAAACGTCAAATTTCAGATTTTCGATGCTTAATGGGGTAGTATAATGATTAATGAGAGTACTACGATGTTTCGTCCAAGTACGATTAGGAGAGAACTCAAAATTGCAAATTCTAAAATTTTTTAACTCTGTTAGTCGGTTCATGTTCATTGACCGACCGACTAGATCATCATCTAGTCGGTCAGTGAATGAACTCAGACCGACTAACTCTTGCCCTAAATTTTGGCTTCAGTTACTGTTTGCATTTAGTCGGTTCAAGCTCATTGGCCGACCGACTAGATGGTCATCTAGTCGGTCAGCGCTTGAACTCTGACCGACTAAGTGCTCAGGGACTGCTTGGTCTTTTCGCATTCCGATCGACTTAAAACTCTATCTAACCGACTTCTCTTCATTCTATTCGGTTCATTTCCTTCTCCAGCCTAAAACCCCCCGTGCCTCTTCATCTCCTCCGTCGAGTTCATCGTTTTCCGGCCGTTTTCCGTCGCCTGCGTCAGTTTTTCGGCAGTCGATCTCCCCTAGGGTATCTTCCTATCATCTCTTTCAGCTGTTTAGGGTTCTAGGGTTAGGGTTTCTTGCGATTTCAGTTTGTCTAGGGTTTTCTCTAGGGTCTCTTCGAATTCTAGTGTCGTTTGCTCGTGTCTCGTCGCGCTTATGGCGAGAACACGTATTCCGATCGAACCTACTCGTCCATCATCTATGACCGTCGATTCACCTCATAGGGAACCCTCGCAACCTAAACGCCGATCGAAAACGACCCATCCTCCTTCGTCTTCTTCGCCTCCTCTTAAGCTAAAGAGGACGGCGATAGCGAAACCCCGAGCCCAATCTCAGCCCAAGCCTAGGAAGCAACCTGTCTCTCCTGCTTCATTCCGTGTCCCCCACTCCTCCTTCCGATTCTGACACGGAATACATCCCGGAAACCGAGCACGCCACTCGGGATCCTACTCCTCCACCACGTTCTTCCACTCGTCAGCCTAACGGGAAGGCTCCGATGCCAGTTGGCGGTGTCGATATTTCTTTATGTCGCGATGACCCGATGTGTCTCGCGGCATATAACCGTATCGAACACTACCCGTTGCTGTTGGAGCATTTCGTATAGTTCTCTGACTTTTCAGGCCTTGCTGATCTTCTGTCGTCTAGCGGTCTTATCGATTATCTTCGGTATGACCCTAAGGCGAATCCTTATCCATACCATCGCCTTGTCAAGCTTTTCTACGCCAATAGGGTTCGCGGTCAGTACGATCAGACCCATTCGATTGAGACTACTGTCTTGGGGACACCGATAGTCCTCACGGCAGAAATCTTAGGAGATTTGATTGGTGTTTCCTTGTCTGGCCTTCTTCCTTCGGATATTTCTGTCGATGATATTTCTGAGCTCGATCAGGTGATGCTCGCTGAGATCTTTCATGAGATTCCTCCTGCCATGATTGGTGTGCCATCTAAGTCCTTCAAGCCGAATGCTTGGGTGCTTAATCTTATTCTGAAGTCGTGCCTCCTTACGAAGTACAGCTCTTCTTCATTGCCATCCCAGCCATTCCTGAAGCTCATTTACGCCATCTTCATGGGGAGCGAGATTAACTGGGCTAGGATCATTCTCGATAAGATGGATTCTTTTGAGTGTATCCAAAAGTCCACGAAATCTGCTCACATCCCATATCCATGCCTTCTGACACTTGTCTTTCGTCACTTTCATGTCCCTCTGCCACCTGATGATGAGCGTCCCCTCGGTCCCCCTCTGAATGCGACGGTCGTCAAGAAGTCTCTTGCGGCGCTTCGTCACGTTCAGAGGACGAACCCGTCTGCTTCAGCCTCTGCTTCAGCCTCAGCTGCTCCCTCTCCTACTCTTGTTGACCTCGCACGTTTGTTGAAACATGTGGAGTCTCGTTATGCTCGTACTGAGGAGATTCTTGCTCGAATCGCTTCTCATTTGGGTATTGACATCCCACCGTCAGTTTCTGACGAGGATGAGTTGGATGAGGATGAGATCGAGGAGCTTGCTCGTGCTGTTGCTGCTCGTGCCCCTGAGGGTACTTCTGGTGCCGTTGCTACTTCTGCCGGTGATCCCGAGAGCACACCTGCTGCCACCGTTCCGCCGGTGGATGCTTCGTCTGTTGCTGCTCCCGAGACCACTTCTGTCGTGCCAGAGATCTCCACTCCTGCTAACCCAGTGACCACCTCACCTCCTGCAGAGCCTACTGCTGCTGCAGATCCTCCCGCTGCCTCCTGAGCTTCTTTGGAGGACTCTCCTAGTGCACTTTGGATGATATATCTTGTTGTGAGAGAGTTGGGTAGGATGGTTATGATATTTTGATACTTTTGGATGTATTTTGATGTATATCTGATGATGTTTTGATATTTTTGTATGTTTTGTGATACTATGATATATGCTGTGAGATATATGATTTTGTATTTTGTGCTTCGATCTGAGGATCGCTTATGTATGTTGTCGATGTATCATTTTGATGTACTCATGCTTCATATATATATATATATATATATATATATACATCGATGTTGACATTTATTCTCTTGTGCACATTATATTCTTTTTATGTCTCTTATGTTTGATATCGTCGCTCGACGATAATAACTTGGTTAAATAGAAATTATTTCTATGGAAACATAGAATTGTTTTCCATGCACTAAATTAACCAAGAATGTTGATATTGGAGAGTATATTCCATAACTCAATTCGTTAAATTGATTTGAGTTTTGATGATTTTATTTATCGACTTTCGACTTTGGTCTCATTGACACGCTTTGATTTAATTCGTATTTTCCTTTGGTGTCATTTAAACCGTGGTCGTATTCTACGAATCCCGTGCTTTTATTTGAAGCCATTGTTGTTGTCGTTGATCTCCTCCCACTCTTTTTGCTAATGCCAAAGGGGGAGAGAGATATAATAATGACGATGAGCTAAATGATAATTTAAAGCATTTTTCCAAGAATCTAATTTGATATATTAGATTCAGGGGGAGTTAAGATATAAAAATGGATTCCAAATCCGATATTGCAATAATTGAATTCTCATTTTTTACTTTCCTCGTCTGCTTGATGCATATGATTATTATTTAATTTGGAATTAGCGTGTCATCAATGCAGGGGAGTAAGTAAATTACATTTGAATCATTATTTTTTATTATTATTTATGTTGGTTTGTCATCACCAAAAAGGGGGAGAATGTTGAGTATTGACTCCTCGGATTTGGTTTTGGATGATGAACAAACATAAATATATCGTGAACTAACTATTTGTGAGCGCAGTTATGGAGATCGTCGCCAAATTTATATGAACATCCAAAGCGACGTCTCAAGACTTCTCAAAGCACGTGATCGTTTGCCTAAAGCTTCATTGAAGCTCAAGGACCATTATTGAAGTCATGAAGATTCAATTGAAGCTTTTGAAGACGGTTCGTCATAGTTTATTTAATGTCTTCTAGCTTCATTTTCGTAGAATGTTAAGCCTTGAGTAGGTCTTACGTTTTAATCTTCATAACGCTCCTATCTTAGAGCTAGGATCTTAGTAGAAGTCCATACGAACTTTTCCGAAGATTCGCGCTTCGATTCGCGACTTCTAGTGCATGTTAGTTGGTTCAAGAAGAAGAACCAACCGACTAGATGGTGATCTAGTCGGTCAGCAAAGCTTCTTGAACCGACTAGTTTACCTCCTTCAAATCTAAGCTCTTTACTGTTTACAGTTAGTCGGTCAACGTTGACTCACCGACCGACTAGTTGGTGAACTAGTCGGTCAGTGATCCTTCTTAGACCGACTAGTTGAGCATCTACTGTACATGCCTAGTTACTGTTTATCGTTAGTCGGTCAAAGAACGTTTGTCGACCGACTAGTTGATGAACTAGTCGGTCAACATTTGTCCTTGAACCGACTAAATCAATTTGTACTAAGACTATTTGTTTTATCTCTTAGTCGGTCTAAGTTCACTCACCGACCGACTAGTTGTGAAACTAGTCGGTTGGCAAGTCTTCTTGGACCGACTAGTTCTTTAAGTCTGAAACTTCATCTATTCACTGTTCATCTCTTAGTCGGTCTACGTTGTATCACCGACCGACTAGTTGATGAACTAGTCGGTCAGTGGTTGTTCTTTAACCGACTAGTCTGGTTCAGAATAGAGCCGTTGGAGGTTTAATTGAAACGTTTTTCTCTCTCTCTTTCCTCTAACCTATAAATACTTGGTGTGCTGCATGTATTGCACTCAAGGCTGATATTAAGAGAAGTTTAGAGATCAAAAGAGAAGCATTCAATCTCATTCAAAGCTCATTCATTTCCAATCTTGAATCTCTCCCTCACTCTTATTTCAAAAGAGAGATTCATTGATTGTGAGCCTTTCAAGCCAAGTGCTCGATCCAAGGTCACCAACATCCACCTAGGACTCCATTGCTGGTCATCTACTTAGAGCTAGGGTTTGGTGCATCTTCATCTTCCCCAAAATCCGTTTTGCCCTAAATCGTATGTTTACTCAAGGCATAGGATTTTGTCGGTAAGAATTTATATTTCAATTTACTTTGATATTGCAAGTGAATCACTCTCGGTTGTGAGAGTTTGTTTGTGATCCCGGGTTGTGGGAGTCACAATTTCATTTGTGTATGATTTGACTTTGTGAAGGTTTTTCACAAGTATTTCATAGTGCAAATCTTGAGTTAGAGTTTCTAACTCAAGTATCCAGAGGAGATCCGGATGGTTGGGACGTAGGATCACCGGGAACAAGTCGGGAAGACTTGGGTGGATCCGAACCCATTAATATCGTGTGTTTGCGATTGTCTTCTTTGTTGTCTAATATTTACATTTCCGCATTTCCGCATTATTGGTAGAGTTTGCAAGATAATTAGGAATTATCCTCTTAATTATTTTAAAGTACTATTCACCCCCCCTCTAGTACTTGTGCAGTAGCTTAGCAGGGCATTACAGTACTTAAGCTTAAACGGGTCCCCAGACACTCCTGTAAACTCTTCCAAAAGTGAGACATGAATCGAGTGTCTCTGTCTGAAACAATATTGACATGGACACCATGCAACTTCACCATCTCCTCCATGTACTTCTTGGCTAGCACTTCGGTCGACTATCACACTCTAAAAGGAATGAAGTGTGCTGACTTGGTCAATCGATCAACGATCACCCAGACAGTGTCGTTATGCTTCATACTCTTGGGCAGTCCCGTCACAAAATCCATCGTAATGTGTTGCCACTTCTAATCTAGGATGGGCAATGGCTGTAACAAGCAGGCAGATCGGTGATGTTCAGCCTTCACCTATTGGCATACTATACACACGTGCGACGCTTCTCTTCATACCATGCCACCAGTAGTGTTGTCGCAAGTCTTGATACATCTTGGTACCGCCTGGATGAATGGAATATAGAGAACTGTGAGCTTACTCCAACAGTTCTTCTTTGATGTCTCAAGATGATACACAGATGCGGTTGCCGAATCGCAAAGATCTCTCCTTATGGATCTTGAATTTTGACTTTTGACTTGCCATCACCATGTCTCTGATCCTCCGTAGCTTCTCATCTCCTGCTTGGGCAGCTTTGATCATGTCCACCAAATTTGACTAGATCTGAAGGTTGAGTAATGAAGACGTTACTCCAGGTAATATAACCTCCATCTCCGTGGCTCGTATCTCATGGCATAGCCTCCCTTGTGATGTGAGGGTCATCAACACAGGGAGACGACTCAGTGCATCTGGTACGACATTAACCTTTCCAGGATGGTACTGAAGGTCAACATCATAGTCCGCCATTAGCTTGATCCATCGTCGTTGTCGCATGTTTAGCTCCTTCTGGGTGAACAGGTACTTGAGACTCTTGTGATCTGAAAATATCTTCACATGCTCGCCCAACAAGAAGTGCCTCCAAATCTTCAGGACAAAGATAAATGTCGCCAACTCAAGGTTATGAGTGGGGTAGTCTTCTTGTGGTTCTCCAGTTATTTGGATGCATAAGTAACGACTCTGCCATACTGATGTAGCACACACCCAAGTCATTTTCCAGATGCGTCACAAAATACTTCGAAACCTCCAGTCCTATCTGGAATGACCAGAATCAGGGCTGAAGTTAATCTTCTCTTAACCTCCTGGAATGCATCTTCACAAGTCTTTGACCAGATAAACACCACGTCCTTTCTCGTCAATCGCGTCATGGACTCCGCGATCTTTGAGAAGTCTGGGATGAATCGTCTATCATAACCGGTTAGTCCCAAGAAGTTTCAGATCTCCGTCACAGTTTTAGGGCTCGGCCAGTTTCGAACAGCAGCTACCTTCTCGTGGTCAATAAATATTCCTTCTCCCGACACGATGTGGCCCAGAAAATCCACCTTATCTAGCTAGAATTCATACTTGCTGAATTTGGCATACAATTGGTGTTGTCTCAAGGTTTCCAAGACCTTCCTCAGATGTTCTCTGTGCTCCTGAGCGTCCTTCAAGTAGATGTGGATGTCGTCAATGTAGACAACTACAAACTTGTCCAGATGGTTATACAATACCTGGTTCATAAGACTTATGAATACCGCATGTGTATTAGTCACGCCAAACGGCATCACGAAGAACTCATAGTGTCAATATCTAGTCTGAAATGCGGTCTTGTGAACACCCTCCTTCTTTACCTTCACTTGATGATATCTGGGCCTCAAGTCCAACTTCGAATATATGCTCGATCCTCCAAGCAGGTCGAAAAGGTCGTCAATCCGAGGAAGAGGATATTTGTTCTTCACCGTCATCTTGTTCAGCTCGCGGTAGTCGACGCACATGCGTTGGGATCCATCATTCTTCTTTACGAGTAGTACAGGGGCACCCCATGCAGATACACCGGGTCATATACATCCCTTCTGTATAAGATCATCTAGCTGAGCCCGAATCTCTTCAAGCTCAGGTGGTTCCATGCAATAAGGTCCCTTGCATATTGGCTGTGCACCTGGCAATAGATCAATGGTAAATTCGAGGCCATGATCCGGAGGCAAACCTAAGAGTTCGTCCGAAAATACGTCCAAGAATTCTCGTACCACTTCAGGTTTCTCTTGCTCAAATTTCATTCCTGTCGCTACTGCCTTCGAAAGTCTGGCTCTGAATTTCACTTGTCCTTCTGATCTGTTTCATCTGAGAAATTCAATCTTAGGATGGTTGGGTATCTCAAATACTACCCTTCTTTGACGACAATCAAAGGTAGCCAATCCATTCCAAGAACAGCATCGAAACTTGGCATCTCGATCACCATGAAGTCAGCGAATAGATCACGTCCACAAATCACTACACAACATTGAAGACATCTGCTAGTTATCGGTATGGAACTGCCAGCCATGTCGACCATCTAATGAGAAGTCAGAGGTTCAACAGGGACGACATGTATGTTGACGAATCGAATTACCAAGAAGCAATATGCGGCTCCTGAGTCGAATAAGGTAAAAGCGGGTTACTAGCTACTAAGATGATACCTACGGTTACAAGATTTATGTCTAAGCTAACGGCTTATAAATAATTGAACATGATACTATAGGTGATATTTCGTACCTGTTATCACTTAGCTAGTAGCTTTGGCCTCGTCCACAGTCATGGTATAAGCTTGGCGCTTTGGGGGTGGCACCTGTCGTCGTGCTTACTGAAATTCCCGTCGCTGAGGGAGAAGTCGTGGTCGTTGTGGAGCATTCCTAGTAGGAGCAGGGTTAGGAGGTGGTGGCTTCCTTAGGCAATCCCTTGCGCCATGTTCCTTCGACCCACAGACCAGGCAAAGGTTCAGATATGATCGACATTCGAATCGGAAGTGTCCTGGCTTTCCACAATGATGACACACTGGGCGTGGTGGTGGAGCCTGTCTCTTGAATTGAGTTTGTTGGGTAGGCCTGAACATCTGGTTGGATGGAGATCGACGGTTGGATCCAGCAACAGATGTTGGAGGTAGTGGCCTTCTGGGTGGGGCATTTATGGATTGCCCTCGCTTCTCTTTTCTTTCGATTAATTTGTGCTCGCGAGCTGCAGCTAGGACCTCAGTATGTGGTATACAATTGGCACCCGACCAAGTTCCGTCGAATCTCAATGTTCAGTCCTTGCTTAAAGCGTTGTGCTCGAGTCAGAGGGGGTGTCAACAATTCCTGGAGCAAATCGGCTAAGCATAGTGAACTGAGCATCATATTGTTCCATTGTCATGGAACCTTGCTTCAAACCGACGAACCGGGCTTGCAGTTCCATCTGTGCCTCGGGCGAGAAGTACTTGGCGTTGAAGTGATCAGTGAATGTCGTCCAATCAATTGGTTGTTGCAGGCGACGTTCAGCTGAATTTCACCAAATCCGAGCTTCGTTAGTCAGTTGCAACTTAGCAGTATCCACCCATGCGTATTCTGCGATCTGGACTTCTCTTAAGTCATCTTCAGTGCTTCGCAACCACTCTTCAGCCTTCAGATGACCGTCCAAACCATTCCAAGGCTTTGGGTGGAGCGACCTGAATTGTTGCACTCCACCTTCGTGTTTTTGTTCCCCTTGTAAGGCATGAACAAGCTCTCATAGTGCGACATCAGATATTTGGTGCACCGTAGTAGATGGTCCGTTGTTGGGGTTGGTTTGCTTGCTGGTTCCGGACACATTAGCTCCTTTGGGACTATCAGAAGTATTTCCGTCAACTGTTTGAGTATCACACTTGCATACATAGGAAAATTTCGCTTCGTTGACTATTATATACAGTACATCCTGATCTTGCTATACTATTTACGTGGTATTTTGCATGGACCTGCATGAGCCACCAAACTTGTAACGGTCCGCTCTCAGGGGCCATTGCTTATTTGATTACATTTACAGGTCTGCAGATTACCAGTGAAAACAATATAGCCATAATACAGAGATGTACCAATACTCAAACCAGCATACATTATTACAGTCCATAATTGAAATACAACACACCACAATACTCTCACACTGAGTACATGAAAGGAAGTACGAAAAGGAAATACAATACGCACACCAACTCAAATATCTCTAGAAACCAGCAGTCTCTGGGTCAAACTCTGGCTCCTCAAACTCAGGGGCATCTTCTTCGATCTGTACGTCATCTGCCGATGCCATAAAATGACACCGTAGGTAAGTCACAATAATTCTAAACATAGAAAATAAGAGGTGCACAAGTATGACTAAAGCATGTGATAAAAACGTAACTACGTACAAGTAAACCAGAGCGAAAAGTAAAGTACTGGACAACAACTGTGACAAGGCGTACATAACAGAATAGTAAAGGTAAGCAGAATTGAAGGAAGACAATAGACAGTACTATAGTAGTGCAAGCGGTGAAGAAACTAAAACTACGTGAATCAAGTCGGATAGTATGATGTGCAACCATTGAGTTCATCTCTTGTCTGGGTGCGCTTACCCTGACGAATACCAAAACGTAGGCAGCTTGATAGGATGTTAACACGGGCAACATGTTTATGTTTGTCGAAACAAATGCAGCTAGACAGGATGCCAAAACTCAGGCAGCTAGACATGTAGATGAACTCTAGTCACTCCCACACTCTCACAAACTATGAGTTACCCCAAAAACACAGCAGTATCAAGTGTTCAAGATCTATAGTTTGGTATTCAACCCGATGTTCTAACATGAGATTTCAATCGGGAATTCTTACATGAAAATCAACCAGAGAGTCTAATACAAATTCCAAATGAACTTTACACCCTATTCCATTAATAGTTTCATGAGACGGGTGAACGAGACAAGATAGTGATCTTAGGGAATACGAGTTTACGTACTATGAAAGGTTGAAGAAACTCATTTGATTGTATTTATAATCAATGGTTGTAAAACTGATGACAATTGGAATTCTAACATTGACCCATGCATACATGGCCAGTCAGATTTGGCCAAGCAGGTCACTATCCCCTCAAGCAGGATGATCCAAACTTTGGCGCAAACGATCTTATACACCTCGTGGTATCAATGTTAAGGATGCCAATATTCATATTTGTTCCAATGATTATATTAACAATAAGCAGAGTAGTTCATGTTTATTTAGAGTTCCGTATTTATTTAGATCTCTACCACTAAGATAGTTAAACTAAGACCACTAATTGACTTTCTTAAAACTAGAAGGAAAAGTAATGTGTATGCTAAGAAATTTGAGGATAAAGATAAGTCCAACAAACATGGAATACAAGATTTGATTATTTAAGTGAATATTCGTCCTGAGATTTTAGTTTCCTATTAAATTAGGTCTCTAGTTGTTGGTTCAAGTCAATAGTCGTTCTGAGGCGATATATGTCCTAATTTCATGCTCATACACTATCTAGTTTTCTAAATTTAGAATTCGTTGTGACTTACCAGTTTCGAGGTGGTTATAGTGAGCTAGAATTAGAGCTAGAGCTTCAAATGATATGGGTGCACGAGAATCGGCACCTGAAATCACAAGAAATTGTCGGTTATAAGCCGTACCATTTTCTACCTATTTATCTCGATCGTTTTTATTTTATAATAGATTGAAAAGGTGTCGAAAATCGTTCTAAAATTTTATGCGAGCTAAATATGAGGAAACTAATTTCACCTAAGAAGGAAATATTTTCCTGAAGCCTCTTGGTATTTTTCATAATTTTTAAAAGTTCAAAATGAATTTAAAAACTAATTTTAAATAGTTATTGTAATCGTCCAATAATTTCTTCTGAATGAAATACGTATCAGAATGTTTCAAGTAAGCTGTTAAAACGATCGTCTCGTTGAATACTACAACATATAATTTTTTCATGCATCAGTTTACGTGAAAATTTTAAGATATTGATTTTTAAGTGAACACAACGTAATTAAATATTAGCCTTAGAAAAATACTGAGGGAAGTATACTCTCCTGATGGAGATGAAATTAGCGCCCACGCGTTTGGGACGTCACGTTCGATTTTCTGGACCTTGTCTGGTATTTTTCTGGTTTCTACATTATTTATTATCAATTTTAAACCAATAAACCAATAATATATATATATACTAGTATTTACATATTTTATACGTATATGAATCTCTTCCTCCCTCCTTCACTCGATCTGCTGGGCGGGGGTGTCCGTTGTTCAGCGGCAGCGGAGCAGAGGGGGGTGTCGACAGGGTGTGCAGGCGGCGAGGGCGGTCGGCGGCGCTCGGCGACGGCAACGACGGTGGGTGGTCGCGCGGCAACGTGAAGTGCGGAGGCTTGGAGAGGAGGGCGTCGTGATGAGGGGGCTAGGGGGCTCCACCGGTAAGAGGTGACGATGGCGGGGCAGCGACGACGGTCGGAGCAGTCAACGGCGGTGTGCACATGGCTCAGGTGGCATTTTGCAAGCTGAGGGAGGCCGGCGGGTGGTTTCATTGCCGTGGATAAGTGAGGGAGAGGGAGAGTAGCACGAGGGGTCTTCGCGGCCGCGGGCTTCGACCGAGACGGAGACGACGACGACGAACGGACGCACAGACGGAGCTCACGGCGGAGGAAGGCGGCCAAGGCGTCGGGTGGTGGTCCGATCACATGGAAGGGCAGAGCGCGGGTTTAGGGGAGAGAGTCGGGAGTTTTTGCGTGAGCTGGGGGAATTAGGGGGGATTTTAAGGTTAGAAAATTTTAATTAAAAATTAGTGAGAATCAATCCTAATTAATACATTAGGTATGTATTTAATGTAATTAGGTATAACTTTAGACTAAGTTTAGAAAAAGATTTTGAAACGTGGAAACGTGTTAAGCGTTTTGGGTTAAAGTAATTAGTTAATGAAATAATGTAATTAATAACTAGGTTAAAGTAATTAGTAAATAGGTTAAAGTAATTAGTAATAACTAATATATGATTATATTGAAATATCATTTTCTTTATGCAAACGACTCCAAAAAAATTACGAAAAAATAGCCACTGGTTCGTATCGTTACGGGGATCATGAATATGACGAAAAAAATTTAGAAAAAAAAACTCATTTACTCATCTTGAACTTGTTTGATACTATCGTAAATACAGAAAGTCGTGTACGTTGAAACCTGACCGTTACAGAGGTCATCTTTGCGTGAGTCCTGATGGCCGACATGGGTCGGCGAGTGCAGATCTACCATGTAGAGTCGTGCCAGAAAGTTGGTTGGGCTAACCTCCCATGCTGCTCTCGGATGGCCCCTGATGACATGTGTAGCCCCTTAATTCGGGTGGGATGGGTCACCGCTGTTAAGTCTGGATGGGCCCCAGCTCAATGTACCGCTAACATTATGTAATATTAAACAGAACTGAATCTATATACAATTGTGCACATGCTTATACAGTTGGATGCATATTCAAATAGCTGGATAACCGCTCAGAAATGTTATACAGTTAAGCACCATCCACATCCGTATCTATACTCAAAACAGAATGAATATATCTATATTACAATTGATGAAGTTGTCCTACTAGGACAAAAGGGTGTGTAGAGATGTGGCCATGGTTTGATCACATCATCAAGGTGTGGCCCACTTGGGGATGGGTGTGGACTTTGGTGTGGTTTGGGGTTTTTTTGTGGTGCATCCAAATTTAAGCCCGTACTATTCCCATGAATTACAAGATTGCCATTGTTATTTCATGCAACCAAAAACTCCTCACTCTTCCACCTATTTACGGATTCGACATCAGTCTTTTTTCACTTTGCCCCTTGCATTTTTTGCACTTATGCCCCTCCTTTCCAACATTTTACCCCCGCCGATTCCCACACACAACCCCACGCTTCCCTCTCATTTTCGGATGCGTGCAGTTTCCGCCTCATGTGTGTGTGTTTTTATTTTGATCCCTGTGCACATAAATTTCTAGTCTATTAGCACTTTGTCCTAATGCGATAAAGTGTGGGCCCCATATTTGTCCCACGTGGACAAAGTTTGTCCCCATGTGGCATGCCACGTGGCTTCCCCCCAACAAAAAAAATCACATCTTCCTCTTAATTACAAGTGTGCCACTCCCTTTAATTAAACCCAAAATAAAACCATGCCCAACTTATTTACATGATTGCCATCGCGTCTTTTTCCCTTATAACCCACAATGTTTTTTGCATTTTATCACACTTTTTATCTCCGACAATACCGACACACATACCGACACTTCTCACTCCTTTTCGGTGGCGCGCGTTCACGGCATCCTATTTGTATGGATTTTTTTTTGCGCCGTGCACTATGTGCACGGATTATTTGTAGTATACATGTATCAGGACACTACATCGAATTAGAATCGGACCATTTGTATTCGTTTACATTCGTAGATGCTTCTCGGCTACATTTCATGGGACTCTAAACATTGGGCCTATGATTTTCTATTTTTAGTAAGCTATAGGCTGGACTGATATGCCCACCCCTACCTTATCTATTTTATGGGCCAACTGTTTTCAGTCTATTTGACTTGTTTTATCCACTGCGAAACACTTGTTCGCTGGCCTTTTTAAGGCCGAGTTAGCATGGGTAACATATCCCGAGCCCAAATTCGGTTTATTCCACGTACCTGACCGAGACTACAAATCCAACGGCTGAGATTGGGCCAATCGTAAATCCCAGATTGTATCGGAGTGTATAATCCTTTTTTATTTATAATTTTATTTTTCTTCAACCCCCATTTAAATCGCCCACAATAAAAATGACAAAAAATAATTAATCAATCTCTCTCTCTCTCTTCTCTCTCTCATCGCTCTCCTTGTTCTTGTCTTGAATCGGAAGAATTCTCGGGTTGGCGTCATCGAGAGGTCAGTCCATTTCTCTTGACGATCAATCAATCGATTTTGTTGTGATTGTTGTACAAGTAATCGCTCTCAATTTGAAAATTTTGTGTATATTTTGTTTGATCGGTGCAATTACTTCATGGCATTGTTCTGAGTTCCGTTGTTTGCTGGATTTAGTATGGTATATTTCAAATTTTGATTGATTATTATTATTATTTTTGTTGACGAGCCCAGTTGTGGTAATAGCTTGTTTACTTATTATTTTTAATTTTGAGAAGCTATTTAGGTTGCGTGTGTGATGTGGGATATATTCATATCTGGGTGATTAGATGTTGGTACTTGATTTCTAAGATTGGGGGGTTTTTATTTTGCTTTTAAACTGCTGACTTTATCTCATTAAAATCCATCTGTGCTTGATGCGGTTACAGCTTTAGCAAGATTGTTTTTTTATTTTGATTGATATCTACTTTATCAACTGCTTGTTCTTGTTCATGGTTATTGTTTTTTCTTATTTTATTTTATAAATTTGTTCTTGCTTAGGTCAGGGATTTAAAATTTGGGTCTTGAATAGAACTGCAACAATGAGATTCGGAAAAGGGAGCAAGGTGGAGGTTTTGAGCTAGAGGGACGTTCCATCAGGCTCTTGGTTTCCGGCGGAGATTGTCTCGGGAAACGGACGTTATTACAATGTTAAGTACGATGGAGATCATGCCATAGATAAAATGCAGAGAAAGTCGATTAGGCCGCGCCCTCCTCCGATCTCGAGATCAGGGAGTTGGGCGCCTGGTGACATTGTTGAGGTTCTTGAGAACAACTCTTGGAAGGCGGCGAAGATTATGCAGGTGATTGACGGTAGAAATTACGCTGTTATTATGCTGGTTGGATCATCCAAAGAGCTTAAACTTCATCGTTCCAACATTAGGATCCGGCAGTCTTGGAAAGGCAACAGATAGGTCTTGGTTGATAAGGTATCATCATATTGTCATTCTCCATATCGCATTTTTCTTGTATGCCATTCATATTGAAAATTCTTGCCTTTCTTTAATGCTTTAGATCAATCACTTATTGTATTTTCATGCCCATGGTAATGCTTGCTATTTATCATAAGTTAAGCCTCTTTCTTTTTTACAGTATCTGATGGATTTATTATTTGGTTGCAGGATTCTGAACAATTAAATGCAGGAAATATTGATATATCTCATGCTATGGAGAAGTTTGACCAGCGGAAACTGCAGCGACGTGCAGTGGTGAAAACATGCAAGGAACATAACCAATCCCATGCCAGAAAGAACAAATATGCTGAAGAACATTGTCAATTTTCTTTAAGAGGCTTGAGGAAGAGGTCGAACTTTTGCTTGCCAGCTTTAGAGGGAGATGCTAGGGTAGGATCTGGTAGAAAGATGGGAGCCATCAAGGAGGGGAAGAGGCAAAGGTTGCTTATGGCACATTCATCCAAAATACCTGAAAAGGTTGATGTTTGTGCTTCATCACGAATAATTCCTGGTGAAAAATACATGGGTGCTCCCTTAAACAATAGAACTACTGGGTTCCCTGAAGCAGTCATGAACTGGGGAAATCCAAATGAAGACGTGCATTTCATTCTTGGAAGTTTAGAACACAGTGAGTCTGATAGTCATTCATCTTCTGTTGGTAGTTGTAGCAGTAGTCCATATAGGTCACCTTACGATCATGAGAGTAATCCAACTCATGATGTTGAAGTTTCTAGTGGGTCAGTAAGAGAAACTTCTGAACCTACAAGAGTGGGAGATACGGTTCAAATTCATCAATTGGAGTTAAGTGCCTACCATTCCATCATTTTGGCATTATATGCATCTGGACCATTAAGTTGGGAGTGAGAAGCTATGTTAACTAATCTCCGCCTTGTGCTTCATATAACCAATGATGAACACTTAATGGAGCTAAGACATTTAAACAACTATCAAAAGTGATCCGGCTTAGCTTAAGCCAAATTTCTGATCATTGGTTGAACCATTTAGTCCATGTTCTTTGTTATCACGTTTCAGTGTTGTTGTAAGGTGGGGATAATTTGTGTCCACTCTCAGGTGTTCAATTCTGAATTTAAGAGTTAAGGCAATGTATTACTGGGAAAATTTTTGTACAGAATTTTTTTAAAGAAGAAATAAAGTGTCTCATTAACCTTTGTTTGCTATTGCCCTGCTTTGCTGTGAGCGTGTCTCTCTTTCCTTGCACCTTTACGAAAGTTTAACCTCAGATTTTCTGCCATGTCACATGTGTTAACCAGCTGTGTTTTGTTCAAATTTATGATGTGATTATTTGTCGTATGAATTGGTTGTAGTCTGTTTACATTGTTTGCGTATGATTTGAGGGGCATCTACAACTGATCTGCTCCAATGAGTTTTTAGGGCTATAAATTTGATCCCTCACAATTCCATTAATTATTAGTAGGGATGCATCCGTATGCAACAAAAGTTGGATCTTCCACTATTTTGGAATGTCGTCATGCCACAGAAGAATTGATGTTTTTAATGGAATGAGGAGGTTACAAAAGGGCATTTATCAGCATGATTCCATAGAACTAATGAACTATATCTGTAGATTTTCTATCTGATGTAACTTGATCAATATTATGGTCATGTTGGCTACTTTTCTTGATTTGAGTGTTTCTTCTAAAGTTGCCCGGTTCTTGTTCTTTTGGGATGCTTTGAGCATGAACGGTCACTCCGTGCTCTTTACTTAACAGTAAGGTTATTCTGCTGGATCAGCTTTAGCTTCTTAAATTTCGTTTCATATTTGACTCTTCTCATGCATTTTCAGGGCCAAAGTTGGAGGCCTGCAAAGCATGCTTCTGTAGGTCCAAGATGCTGGTGAGCATTTGTCACCTAATTTTCGCGATGGAGAAACTAGTGGCATCTTTCATTTCATTCAAACCAACAAATTAGGGTGACATTTACCGATGTTTACAGTTCATCGGCCACTTGGGTATGAGGCCAGCTGCCTTGTGACTTATGCCAAATCTATTAGGAACTTTATTCAGATCTTGACAAAAGATATGATTGTTCGTTTCAGAATATTGTGATAGTCTATTTTTAGACCTTCTTACACTTACACTTGAAAGATTCTATAGCAGAACCTTTCTGCATTGGTGCTTTCAGTTAACATATGGTTTTTTCAAGGTAGAAATGTCTACTGTCAACTAGCCTTTTAATTCACGACTTTTTTTTGCCGATTGTTGCATTAGCCATGATTTGATGCCTATTTATAGCAGCTTAATTTTAGGTTATAGTTGCCAATTCATGATTATTCTTTTTAAACCTTCTTGATCCAAAGCAGTGTTCTAGAGCTGGCTTATGGGGAAAAAGTGTACTTGATGAATTATACTTGTTACATAACTTAGAGGTAAGTGAAGTTGAAACTGTATTGTTTGTACTCTCTTGTTCTTACAATGTGAACATGTGTTTGCTAGCGAGCCTGATGCATATACACTTTGTCTCACTACGGGGGTAAACAGTTGGTGAAGAACAGAAAGTAACTTATTTAAATAACAAATTTATAATATAATAAATTGAAAAGTAATATTTTTCATTTGCTTGAAGCTATTATTGATGGTTCCGAATCGAAGGAGTTGGCTGGACCAGAATTCTGCATTTTATTTTTCCTTTTCAACTTCTCATTCAACCGCTGGAACTTATGAATTTGAATTCGGATGAAAAATGGAATAAAGTCAGTGTTTCAAACTTTCAAGTGAAATAATCATACATGAAATGCTCTTGAAGTCACAAATACAGAAAATACTATTTATGCTCATTTCTTTTATTGAGCCTTCTTGATTTACAAAGGTGTTCTACAGCTCATGGCGAAAAGGGTGGTTGATTAATATACCACTGATATAACTTTTCTCAAAGAAAATGTACTTGTCATCTGACTCTGAAGGTATGTTGCATTCAAAATAGTATTCTCGGGAACTTTCTTATTTCATTTTAAGTTTCAGAACATCTGTTTGCGAGTGAGCATAATGCATTTAAAAAAACAAATTGATGGTTCAGCAGAACATCATACATGAAAGTCTATTTTACGTCCTTACAATGTGCCTTCTAGATATAGAGCTTTGTTCTAGGCCTGACTCGTGCTGATAATGCAGTTGATGAATTCTACCTGTAATATGATATGGTAATGAATATTAAATTTAAATTACTATCTCCTTGAGCTCCCGACTCCCTATTCCGTATGTTTCAGAACATCTGCTTGCTATGGAGCTTAATGTGTTAAAAAATAATAATGAAATGTAATGAAATGTTCAATTGAAAGTCATACAGGAAATGCCCTTGGACTTAAAAATACAGTTGTATAATATGTTTTCTCAGATTTTCTAAATATGATGAAAAGTGTGCTCAATGTTCCACCTATGCTGCTGAATTTCCTAAAGTCAAGACCTCACGCATTTGTATATGATGCAAGAATTATCCAGACTGACAAGCCAATAAGTGTCGTGAGCATGATGATCAAATTTTCTAGCTATCCTGTTCATCCTCCCAATAAATGTTTTGGGGTTGATAGATATGAGTTTTCCTGATAGTTGGGTGCCCCTGTATGTAAAGCTTTTTTAGGAAGGCATTATGACCTTGTCATGAGGAGATATTGCTGCTTACATGCTATTTAGAGGGTAAATGGCTGATGAATTTGTATGCTAGTTGTCGATGGTCAATGTACTTGTTTATCTCTGTCTGGATTCAGTTAAGCGCTAGCAAGATGGAAATAGTTTACCGTGCAAGTTTCGCTTCCATGGATAAATAGTTTTGACAGGTTTTGGATTTCACGACAGCGACATGGTATTGCAGGTAACTGATAACTTGGTCAAACTACTGCACTTTTTTTGATACATCAGAAAGCATGAATCGAATCATCGACCTCTCACAAGGGATGGAGTGCGAATACTACTAGGCCAAATGGCTTGGATAACACTGCACTTTCATTGCGTGCATTTTCAGTTGTGAAGTTTTCTAAAAGGTGTTGCGCTTGCAGTTAACGTTGTATCTATTGCTTAAATGATCCAGATGAGATGTTCAGTTTCAGTGTATAGCGATCCTGTTGTGGAAAGAAGTCTTTATCATGAAACATCGGTTATATGAGATGAAGTCTTCATAATTTAGGTTGATATGAGACGATGTTATGATTCAAAACTCTCCTTCTATAGAGTGGTCGAAGAATTTCTTCTACATTGTGCGATACATTTCTTTGTTCTATTACGGTGCAGGTTCATAAAACTAATCGGCGAGAGCAATCCCTGGTTCCATGCAAACAAAGGATCGGGGAGATCTCCTCAATCAAGTGTTGTTTGAGAGCTAATTGAATGGAGCTTGCATGCGCTATTACTGTGGCATTTTTATTGGCATAAATCATGTTGTTGATAAAATACTGAATATATACAAATTTTCCGACTTTATTGTTCTCCTTTGGGTTTAGGACACTTCTTTTCCTTCAGCGAAAAATCATGTCAACGTTGTTCTCAGAATCTGTTGACTTGGTATTTTCTCATGGTCAATATTTCTTTTCACAAATTTTGATCTTTCTGTTTATGTAATATGGTGGATCCTTTGACACGTGCACAGTGCACTTATAATTACAATGCAGGTGTCAAGAACCTTGACCTATTAGCTGTACTTGTGAAAGCCAAACTAGTGTAAAATTGAAGAGCTCCTGGCTTTGCATTAAACGAGGAGACAATTGGCCTACTTTTTTGAGTTGGGCAAGTGCCATTGAATCATAGTGTTAGTGGCGAGTTAACTGCTGTTGCGACATCATACATATTGTTATTCCTCGAAGAGGAACACTCGGTGATAAGTACATCATGCATACTATTGAATTCCACATTGCAAAATGTTATTGTTTTACCTGTGTCACATGTGCATGGTTTACAATGGTAAAGTCTAACTGGCACATGATGGTCTTAGTTTGATTAGTGCAAATGCATCAAAACACAACCAACCCAACCACCATCCGCCAAGGATTTTATCAAGGACCGTTCTTTTAAGGGTTAGGGATCCCTCAGTGGGATCAAACCGTAACCCCCATCACCGCACTAAAAAACGGCAAACACCAACCAGGAAAATCAAAATACGTGTAGCCGCAAACGAGCATTTGCTTGGTTGACATCTGCTCTCCACCCCTCATGGGAGGACGAGGGATTGAGGCCCAGCCTGTTTTTGAAAATGCTTTTTTTGATGTATAAAAAAAAATACGTGTAGCCCAACTCTGAAGTGGCCCAAGACAAGTCTAACCGGCCCATCTTTAATCTCCCATGCAAAAGCTACCTAACTAAACTGTATCGCAACCAATGCCCAGAAAGCCCAAAAGAGCGGGGCAAAAGTAGGCGTATGCGACAAGATTTTAGCTGCGAATACGATTTCGAATTTGTAGGATCCATGTTTGGTTCCGGTTCCAAACCCAATACGAGAACAACCCAAGACATTGCCGCGAAGAACTGCTGCAAGCAAAACCCTAGCATCTGATTTCAACTAAGAACCGGAGAAATCGACGAAAAGAGGTACCTTTTAATTTTAATAAGCTCTCCGCAAAGGCAATGTTTTTTTGTTAGCTTCGCAAAACACATGCGGCGTTTCCCTTCGTATCCTCTGTTGAACAACACCCCCAAATTTTGTAGAAATTTTGGATATCGCACATATCCAATTTCATCACATTTGATCTCTTCGATTAGGGAATTCTCACGCCCAGCTGATTATTTAAATTTTCATAAAGAAATAATCGTGCCCACGACACACATTTACAAAAAAATTTCATTTTTTGCAATTCCGTTCGTTCTCTTCGTCTAAAGATTATATCGTCTATCAATCTAACAATTAAACTTCATATGAAAATGCTTGCAACAATGAAAACAATTTAGTTTCGGTTTCTGATAGAGTTTATGAAGTAATCATTTCTAATTACAGCTCCAAACAAAGCATATAGGTAAATCTCGATTCACTAGGCCTAGAGCTGACAACTGAATTCGGCAATGATGGGATAACAAAACTGCAATACGAAGAAAAGTTAGCTCTAATGTTTTTTTAACTTGGGCCAGCCATCAAGATGGTTATGATAATGAGATGCAGACTTACAACGATATGATCGATATCCCTTCGAGTACTGTCTACAAATTGAAGCAGTTTGGTGTTCTTTGTCATGTCTAGGTTCACATGAAGAGAAAGAACAACTATTCGGTTTCTATCAAGGGCTTAATGACGATTTTGAAAAGTTGTACATCTGACCAATGTTAGGAAATTTGCAAATAAGAAGAAAATAAAGATCACTGGCCAGAAATAGATGCATTTAACATGTTACTGGATTCTCTTTTCAAGTGTCGCTTGGTAAGGGAAGCCGAAGTTTTGTTTCATTGGGTGAAGAATAGGGTCAGCCCAAATGCATATATTTGTAACATTTTGTTCTTTGGGTGGTGTAGAGTTAGAGAACCCAAGAAAGCTGTGAAGGTGCTTGATGAAATGATCAAAAGGGGGTCATGCTCCTGAGAACTTTACTTATTATGTTGTCATTGATGCCTTTTGTAGTGCTGGGATGGTTGCAGAGGCAAGAGGGCTTTTTGAATTCATGAGGATGGAAGATTCGACCATATCTTCACATACCACCAAGACTTGCAGTGTAGTGATTGTACCCCTTGCGAAGGATGATTAGATGGACGGATGCATTAAACTTCTTGCTGATATGAGGAACAGTGGCTGCCTTCCTGATGATTCGACCCACAAGGATTTGATTGAAGGGATGTGTTTAGCGGGAAAGATTGATGCTGCATAGAAGATACTGGCGTAGATGGATAACTAAGGGTATCCGCCTGATGCCCTCCCACATAACCGCTCTTTAAAGGTACTCTGCAACTTGAAGAGCCTGAAGAAGCATTACTGCTTTGTGAACAAAATTGATAGAGGTGGGTTGTGAGCCAAGCATTCATACTTACACCATGCTAATTGCGATGTTTTTTGAGATGAGGTAATTGGATCAGGCAATTGGCATTTGGTATGGGATTGATAAGAGAGGATGTCCACGAGCTGTGGTTACATATGGCATCATGATTGATGTGTTATTCTGTTTTGAGAGAGTAGAGGATGCATGCTCTTTTCTGGACGAAGTAATTGAAGGTGGGATGAAATTTCCTCTTCAGAAGTTTGATGCTTTGCAGATGCGGTTATCATAGATTGGGAATCTCCGTGTTACTCACCGCCTTTCAAAACATGTGAGGAGATTTCACAATGTCGCTATGGCTGGACATCTTGCCATAAGCCAGAAGAAGAAGAGGTTCTGCAGAATAGATCAGTACAGCCACCACATATATTACCTGCCAAAGTCAAGCGGAAGTAGCAACAGTTTATTTTTCATTCATTCTGATGAAGCTATACACATTCTCCAATTTTGAAAGGCTTTGCGGTTGTGAAGTACCATTTGTAACCCATTAATATTGCATTGCTGGAATTTTGGCTAAGCTTGTGTAAATTATTCATACATGGGTTCTTTTGAATAAAACATTATAGTGGGATGTGATGTAGTAAATTTTTTGATCATTATTGTTGTTCTTGTTGAGAATTGTGATAAAAACACACGAGTTCAACAAGATACAGTTTCTCTGGTTAATTTCAGATCGAATTCAAGAAGGATTTGGTATTATGGGATTAAGTGTGATGGCAAACACCAAACACCAACAGAGAGTTAAATGCCAGGGAAAGAAAAAGTGTTGGTTGAATCTACTGCATCGTACATGATAGCAAACATCAAGTGGAGGTGGATAAATTTGGGTTATTTTATGATCGGATGGCTGATGTTAATTTGTGTGTAGACTGCTCTTGTAGCAGATTGGGATGATCTAGGAGTGGAACCGTATGTTTTGTGATGCTTCGGTTGCAATAGTGTGAGTGGACTAGGTGAATTCTATTGTTTGAAGCGAGTACCATAGCTCATTATAGGTTCGATATGTATCAAGAAGATGCAGGTCAGATGATTGGAAGATCAATGATGACATTGATGGTATGGGTGAGGTGCATGGATGCAGTCTCATATTTGATGGATGCTGGTGTGTTTCGATGTATGATGTGATACATGGTTTGTGCGTCATCAATTTTGTTTTATTTGTTGGTCACGATGATTAAACTACAAGTGGAGCATGTTATAGTGATCGTAATGATCAAGGACATGCCATGAAAGCATCATGAGTGCTTAGTTTGAATTAAGGTGGAACATGATATAGTGGTTGTGATTATTTGGGACGTGACATGAGAGCGGTTATGAGTAATCGGTTGGATATTTTGATGAGTGTAAGTGATGTTTCTGAGGTGGAGAATGGTGTATGTGTGAATTTTCATGTAAAGCGAATAACAAGAACAATGGTATATCTCTCGCTTGTGTGTATCATTAAATATGAGTTAAGATAGAGTTGTGATTTTATCTTGCATCTAGGGTATTGCATCTTAAGGGGTTTTGTGTATTAGTATCAATGTACACGAGAGTTTGAATACGATTCAGTTTATCTATTGGAATCTGGATCATATTCAAGAAAAGGAATCAGATTTTGGTTAGAATGTTTTATTGGGTTTAAAGCTTTGGTTGTTTAGTTGTATGGGTTATAAATAAATAAGAGTTATATTAGATTAGTGTTTTCTTGTATTATATATATCTCTTATTGTTTGCTGATATGTATGGCTGGTGGAGGCTTTTTGGAGTCCTCCCTTTCATGGTTGGTTGAGAGAAAGCTTCCGGACAAAGAGTTATTGTCTGTGGGAAAGTGAGAGATTATTAGTGAAATGATGGGTCACCTTGTACTATTGTATTCCCTTCACATTGTAGATTTCTTAATCAATGTCTCGACTGAATTACGTATATCTTGATGTTCTATTTCTTGATCTTATGTGTGGTTTCGTTCTATTACGTGCTTTGTTTTTCTAGGGGGTCTCGAAATCTTAACATTTCTGATGACCCAGTAGTAAAGTGTTTTCTACGACTAAGTAATGAACTTCAAGCTTTAAATTTACATTGTTTGGGTATAATTGGATTGTTGCCTTTTGTTTTTGCCATATGATCAGCTGATTCCCAACAGTTGAGCTTCTATGTGTGTGTGTGTGTGTGTGTGTGTGTGTATCTCTGTAATTGCAATCAAATTTTCCACGGAACTTGAGCTGAATTCACGTATGGATATTTGCATTTCCAATCTGCCATTTTCTCAATAGTATTTGGTCCTCTGACTTCAATTTTTTTTATTTCTCAACAGTATGATATGATTGAAATGTTTTTTATGGTCACACTTTTGCATGATGTTGTGAATTTTATCCATTCATTTGAGTGCTTCCTCTTTGCAAATCGAAGGTAACATTGGGCGGAATGAGTGCCTTATCATTTTGCATTCTCATTAATCCATTTTACTTTTGTAATTAATGAGGGCATATGACATCCGTGTGACTATGAATTTGAGAGAGATTCCACCGTACTGACACCTTGAGCAGGAATGGGAATAATCCGTGGAGAAGGAATAATCACACTGATAGTTAGGCAAAACTTAATGCATGGTTATGGTTATTCTTTGGTATTACAGTCTTTACACTATCATCGAAATATCATAGAAATCTCTTTATGTTGCTTTAAGCTAGTCATTTGCAGGACTCATCAGAATAGCAAATATCGATGATATTAGACCTATCGATGATGATTTTGTTGACACATGAATTGTTTCAAACATTGTCAATATCTGTGTTAGAATTTGATTCAAAAATCTAATTCACATTCTAATTGAGTCAGGTTTCTTTTTTTTTACGTTTTTCTTTTTTGAGTCTTACATTATTTAGTATTCTAATTTGGATTACAATTATAAACCGTAGTTTAATTTGGTTTAGGAGTTTATGAATTGATATGAATAAGGGAGTTTGTATCTAATTGTGTTAATGAGTCTGTGAAATTGTAAGAGTTTATTATGTGGTCTATGAGAGTTTTCGAGAGATTTTGAGAGTATTTGTGGAAACTTACATTGCTTAGGGGTGAAATAAAAATAATAAAAAATTTCCTTAAATTATTTGTTTTGTCGTAACAAATTGGTATCAGAACTAAGGGTGCATCAATCGGGTTATTATGTCAATGGAGAAAACGATTTCAACATGAAATTTGATGTGAAGAAATTTTATGAAAGAAACAATTTTCATTTGTGCCAAGTAAAAGCTTGCAATTTTCTTACCGACAAGTTTATCATACTGCATTGAAATGCAAATCGGCAAAAGGTATATCAATGATAGAAGCGTATTGGATAGAGTTTGATTTGAAGGTCGTAAGCACAATTCAGTTCTACTTGGCTGATGAGGTCTTGTTTTAATTCAATAATAGAACTATGGAAGAGACTTGAAGCTTTTTACATGTGAAAATCTCTAACAAATCGATTGTTTTTAGCAGTTATATAAGTTATTGATGAAGATATGTCAATTCATAAGCATCTCAACTTAGTTAATGGATTAATTCATGAATTGCTAAATATTGATATCAAATTGAAGAAGAGAATAAAGCTTTAATTTTACTTGTTTTTATCATCTTTTTTGCATCTTGTTACAATCTTATTTTATGGAAGTGATTATATAAAGTTAAACAATGTCACTTTTGTACTTCTTTCAAACGAGATGAGAAAGAAAACTGTTGATAAAGAATTAATACATAAATCACATGACATGCTTGCAAGAGGAAAAGAAACAAGAGGCTAGACTTCATAAGAAAATGTCTTTCAAGTATAGAATACCACTTTTGTGAGGAGAAATGACATACAATCAGTTTTTACGGATAGTTACATGAGAAGTTACAGAAAATTAGAGAAGTTAAACGAATATTAAGTTCATGAAGCAGTGATATCATTTGAAGATCAAACAAAATTTTATTATCCATGATTGAAAGTCACTCATCAAGTTGGTGGATTTTTTTCATGTGCTTCATAATATGTGTGTCCCAACAAGAAATTTTTTGTGATATATGAGTCGACTTATGAGGATTCCTTGTTTACAATAAAAGATAAGTTTTGTAAGGTTGTCGGAGTATGAACAATTAAAATTAATATATTAAATGGAATCATAAGAACGTTATCAGGTTGTTAGGAACTAACAAAGATGAAATTTTTATTAGAAAACAAATACGAAGAACTAGATAATTGAGCACAAAAGAGGTGTGCTCTCCTCCCAAGACGCCGAGGAGGACATCTGCACTCGTCTACCTATGGAAATCACACAATAACAATAGTCAAAAGCATAGCCCTTAGGTGACGGCTACCCCCCTTTAAATAATAATAATTAGGTCAAGGGGGGCTTGCGGCATGGGTTAGGTCGGCAAAAAGGGGGCCGCCCCTGTGGCTTGCGCGCGCGGGCCTTTCCTACGGGTGTAAACCCACAGGGGCACAGTAAGCCCGTCAATACTCCCCCCCAAGAGCCACCTTGTCCTCAAGGTGGAAGTCTGGAAAGCTCGCCATCATGTCACCCATGTCCTCCCACGTGCTTTCGTGCTCTGGTAAGCCCCTCCACTGCAACATCACCTGCCTTTCCCCGGTGACGCTCTGCCGCACCCCTTTCAGCACCTCGGGCTCCATCCGCACCTCCATATTAGCAGTAAGGGTCTTCGGTAATATAGGAGAAGAGGTGTGGTTGCCAATGGCCTGGCGCAACTATGAGACATGGAAGACAGGGTGAATGGTGGATCCTGGAGGTAAGCGCAATCTGTAGGCCACCTGTCCCACCTTCGCCTCGACCTCGAAAGGCCCAAAATACCGCGGTGCCAGCTTTTCATTCCTCCTATGAGCCACCGAGCGTTGCCTGTAGGGCCTCAGCTTCAGATACACCATGTCTCCTACCCCAAAGTGTATGTCTCGACGGTGTAGGTCTGCCTGTGCCTTCATCACCTGCTGAGCCCTCGCCAAATGGAGCTTCAGCTCCTCTAGAATCTGGTCCCTCTCCGCCAGGTACTGCTCCACATCTGACACGGGAGTCGTCTCCTGACCATAATGAAGTGTGGAGGATCTCTGCCATACAAAATCCTGAAAGTTGTAGTCTGTACCGCCGTGTGATATGAAGTGTTGAACCAATATTCCGCCCACGGTAACCAACGTGCCCACTCCTTAGGATTCTCTGAAATAAAACGTCGTAGGTAAGTCTCCACACTCCTATTTACCACCTCCGTATGACCGTCAGTCTGTGGATGGTAAGCTGTGCTCCACTTTAAGGTCGTTTCCTGTAGTCTGAAAAGCTCCTGCCAAAATTTGCTCTGGAATACCTTGTCTCGATCCGAGACTATGGACTATGGCGGTCCACGTAAACGAACGACCTCTCTCACAAAAACCTCCGCCACAGAAACTGCGCTGTAAGGATGCCTAAGCGGGACGAAATGTGCATATTTACTGAGGCGGTCTACCACAACAAAAATGACGATGTATCCACCCGACTTTGGCAATCCATGGATGAAGTCCATATAGAGATCCTCCCAAACTCGGTCTGGTAAGGATAGTTGCTGTAGTAGTCCCCCTGGAGACATAGCTTAATACTTGTGACGCTGGCACATGTCACACTCTGCCACCATTCTCGCCACCTCCTTCTTCAGCCCCTTCCAGTAGACCTCCCTCGCCAGCCGCTGGTAGGTCTTGAGGACCCCAGAATGTCCTCCAATCGCACTGCCGTGGAACTCCCTAAATATGGCCGGTATACATGCAGAGGTCCTCGGTATCGCGAGCCTCCCCCAGTAAAGTAGCCACCCGTCCTGAAGAGAATACCCTGGGTACTCAGTCGACCCTTGTAGAAGGGCCTCTCGTATAGCTGCCAACTCCGGGTCCTGCTCCACATCCTGCTATAGAGGGCCCCAATCCTCCAGAATAGACACTGCAAGTGTCGCTAACTCTGCATCCTCCTCCCGCCGGGATAAAGCATCAGCCGGCTCGTTTTCCAATCCCGGGCGGTACTCAATCTCGAACCTGTACCCCATCAGCTTCAGCAGCCATTTCTGATGCTCCTCCGCTACCATCCGCTGCTCTAACAAGTACTTCAGGTTCCGCTGATCCGTGCGAACTATGAAGCTCCGTCCCAACAAATATGGTCTCCACTTCTGTATGGACAACACTATTGCCATCAGCTCTCTCTCATAGACCGATCGCAATCGGGCCCTCGCGGTCAACACCTGGCTGTAATAAGCTATGGGCCACTGCTCCTGCATTAGTACTGCTCCCAGCTCATGTCCTGATGCGTCTGCCTCTACTCGAAGGGTCTGGAGAAGTCGGGCAACGCCAATATGGGCACAGTGGTCATTGGCCAGGCAATCAGGTTACTATCAGCTGTCGTCGCCTCCCCTTAAGGGAACTGATCTTTCTTCAATAACTCCGTCAATGGCCAGGCAATCGTCTCATAACCCTCCACGAATCTGCGATAGTAACCTGTAAGCCCCAGGAAGCCCCGTAGCCCTCTGAGGGTAGTGGGGCGCGGCCAGTCCAGCATGGTCGCTATCTTAGCTCTATCTGCGGCCACCCCCTCCTGCTGATACCACGTGCCCCAAATATTCCACCTGTGGCTGCCCGAATAGACACTTCTTTCTGTTCAAATATAGCTGGTGGTACTGCAGCTCCTGAAATACCACCTGTAGGTGGTCCAAATGCTCCTCCAGAGTACGAATGTACACCAAAATATCATCGAAGAAAACTAGTACAAATCGCCTGAGATATGGACGGAATACCTTATTCATAAGAGCCTGAAAGGTGGCCGGGGCGTTGGTCAACCCAAATGGCATGACCAGAAACTCGTAGTGACCCTCATGCATCTTGAACGTCGTCTTGGGCACATCCTCCTGTCGCATCCTTATCTGGTGGTAGCCTGACTTGAGATCTAGCTTGCTGAACCAGGCTGTCCCGTGTAGCTCATCCAAGAGCTCGTCAATCACATGTATATGGAATTTATCTGAGACCGTCTCCTTGTTCAGCGCCAAGTAGTCCACGTAGAACCGTCAACTACCATCCTTCTTCTTCACTAATAATATTGAGCTGGAGAACGGGATCACACTCGGCTGGATCACCACTGCCTGCACCATCTCTGAAACCATCCTCTCTATCTCGTCCTTCTGATACTGGGGGTATCGGTAGGGCCGCACGCTAATGGGAGACACACCCTCTCGTAGAACAATGGCGTGCTCGTGGTCCCGCGGTGGTGGAAGACACCGAGGCTCCTGGAAGATCTCCTCAAATTGCTCCATCAGCTGCCGAACCTCTCCTGGAATGGGCTGCTCTGTACTGGTCTCTTTGCCTCCTGTACCTGTCAAAGAGTACAGCTCTACTAAATAACCTGCTCCCTCTGTCTGGATGGTCCTAAACATGGTCTTCAGAGAGACCAAAACCCTGCAGAGGCTGGGGTCTCCCTGGAGTATCACTGCTCTCCCCGCGTCCTGAAACTCCATCCGTAGCCAGTTCATGCCTAGAATGACGTTGGTGCTCCACAGGTCTAGAGGTAAAAAATCTGCAATAATCTGTATCCTCTGCATGGTCAGAACTAATCCCTTGCAAACTCTCCAGCTGCTCTCCTTCTTTCTCGTCCACATCATCACACTGAAGCTGCCGCAATCTGTCAGCTGAAGCCCCTGCTGTGTCACCACCCTCCTGAAAATGAAATTGTGGGTAGCCCTACTGTCAATAAACACAGTCACCTCCTGGTCACCGATCTCTCCCCTCAGCTTCATGGTATGGTTTGGTGTGAACCCTACCACGGAGTTGAGGGATGCCTCCACCACGTCCAACTGCTGGCCCTCCAGCTCCTCTGGCTCAGCTGCCTCCTCGACATCAGCCTCGTCGTCGTCGTCCTCCAACAGAATCACATGAAGCTTGCGCCCCGCGCACCGATGGCCTGGTGAAAATCGCTCATCGCACCTGAAATATAAACCCTTCTGCCTCTTTTCCCGCATCTCAGCGTCTGTCATGCGCCTGAACTGCCTCCAGCCAATGGTGTAGTACTCTTCTCCCCAGTCTTCTCCCTGCTCGTCTGGGCCGCTACCGTGGGGATACCTGCTCCTGCCCCAGACAGGGCGCCTCTCGATGTCTGACTACTGTAGCCGCTTCTGACCCGCCTATCCTTGGTCTGCGCATCCTCCACCATCTGGGTCATCCCTATGACCTCCGAAAGCCCCTGGGCTTGTAGGGTCTCACTGCGGCGTGGAGGCTGGGTCGCAGCCCCTTCAAGAAGGTGCCCTCCAGTGACTCATCAGACACGCCTGAGGGCATCCAGCTGCTCGTGTAGGTTCCCCAGACGGGGGTCTCTAAACTTCTCCAGCACTAGGTCCTTCAGGTCCTCCCAGC
Organism: Scilla litardierei; assembly: GCA_030789695.1. NCBI lineage: Eukaryota > Viridiplantae > Streptophyta > Magnoliopsida > Asparagales > Asparagaceae > Scilla > Scilla litardierei. The sequence continues at coordinate 556,551,866 of CM061142.1, forward strand.
TCCTGATCTGCTGCCTCCTCTCCTTCCACTAGAACCACCCTAAGGCTCTCCCCTCCATGCAAATAGCCGCCGCCTCCAGCTTCTGTGCCTCGGACATGTGGTGTGCTGCGAAGTATCTCTCTGCGGTGAACAGCCAGGCATGCAGATCCTCACCAGAAAATAGTGGCATCGTCAGCTTCCGTACCCTGCATTCTCCCCCAAAGTGCCTCTGTTCGGGCCTCCCCTCATCTTTGTGATGCGGACGGTAGTGTTGTCTCCTCCCGTCCTGAGTCTCGTATCGCCTCGGTGGCCCTCCTCTACGACCCCCGTAGTCTCCACGGTAATCTCCTCTTCGGCCCCCAAAATCGTCCTAACTTGCGTCATCACCGAACTCATCCTCGTAGCCACCCCTACCGTCAGAATAATAATCTCTCCCGCGTCCGTCGCCGTAGAATGGGTCCTCCGCTGCTGGTCGATGTCCCAAAGGGTCAAAAAATCCTCCCGAAATCTGTCCGCGACCCTCCACAGCTGCTGTCCGCTGCCCGGGGGTCGAAAAAACCCCCGGATGTTTGTCCGTGCCCGTCTCCCCTGCGGCTGCTGGGGGGTCCCATCCTTTGCGCAGGCCGGCAGGGGCCTGTCGGCCTTCAGGCAGGCTCGGCCGGCCCCTCCGGCCCGCTGTTAGGGTCGACAGACCTTGTCGGCATTCCGGCAGGGCCGACGGGCCCTGCCGGAGGTCCGGCAGGGTCGCCGGACCTCGGCGAGCCCAAGCAGGGTCCCGCCGCCCCTGTCTGGGCTCGCAGCTGGCCGGGGGGGTTCCCCGCCCTTCTCCAGCGGCGGCCGGCCCCCCAGTGGTCGTTGGGGGGGGGGGGGTCGGCCGCCCTTCCCCGATGCCGCGCGGCTCCCTCGCTGGGCGGCTAGGGCTGCCGACTTCCCTTTGGCTTTCTACCGCCTTCTGCCGCACCTCCTCGCGGTAGTCGACCCTCTATGGCTCCTCGTCGCCTTCCTCGTCCAATTTCTCCACGTAATAGGGTTGATTTTGGGTAAAAATCTCCTCTTTCTCCTTCTCCTTCTTCAAAGGTGTCGCTTTTGGTGTCGGATTAGGGTTCTCTTCCCCTTTGTTGTTTGTCACCAATTGATTTAGGGCTCCTATCAATTGTGCCAATTAATCATCATGCTTCGCTTGATTTGACGCCAATTGGGAGATGGAAGTAGTCAATTTCGCCATGGATTTATCGTTCCCCGCCAACGACTTTTTGATTGCCTCGATTTCGCTCGTGAACTTTGCCTCCAAAGCTTCAACTTTATCGTGTGATCTTGTCGACGCCGCCATGGATCGTCACGTGCTCTGATACCAAATTGTTAGGAACTAATAAAGATGAAATTTTTATTAGAAAACAAATACGAAGAACTAGATAATTGAGCACAAAAGAGGTGTGCTATCCTCCCAAGACGCTGAAGAGGACGTCCGCACTCGTCTACCTATGGAAATCACACAATAACAATAGTCAAAAGCATAGCCCTTAGGTGACGGCTACCCACCCCATTAAATAATAATAATTAGGCCAAGGGGGGGCTTGCGGCATGTGTTAGGTCGGCAAAAAGGGGGGCCGCCCCTGTGGATTGCGCGTCCGGGCCTTTCCTGCGGGTGTAAACCCGCAGGGGCCCAGTAAGCCCATCACCGGTGTACAACATGTACCTCATTTAAGGAAGAACATCATATCTCTGTGTGTTTTGGAATCTTATAACGATAAGTATTTAGTTGAAGGTGAAATTATTAATGCTCGAAATGTCAATTGCACAATCATCACATGTAAGAGAACAAGAAGAAACTTGTAAGCACTTCAAGGAAAGACGATGATAATAGGTTAACCAGTTTAGTTTTAGTGGCAACGCCATATATGATAAATTTTGAAGATATAAATAAGTGTCAAGAATTAAGGAGTCTTTGCTCAAGATGGAGTTACTAATAGTTCGTTGAAGGTATCAAAATGGGTGATTCGAGTTGAAGACTTTAATTGTCCATGGAGATGATCAATTTTAAGTCAAAGTAGTGACTCAAAATTTAATTTGAGCCCTAATTGAGTTAAGTTTCCTATTTTGTGTTCTTTTGTGTGAGTCCTAATTATTTAGGATTCTGATTTGAACTACAACTGAAGTTAGTAGTTTAATTCAGTTCAGAAGATTATGAATTAGTATAAACAAAGAATCTTAGGTCTAATTGTGTTAACGAGTTTTTGTTATTTGTGAGCATTTATTGTGGGCCTTTTTTGTGATTTGTGAGAGTTTATTGTGGGATTTATGAGAGTTTTTCTTGAGAGATTTTGAGAGATTTAGTGGAAATTTGGTTTGGTGCAGGGTGAAATAGAAAAAATTTCCTTCAATATTTCATTTGCTGTAACAGTCTATCATTAAGCGATCGGAAGTTATTCTTGTCTCAGCACTTGCGTAATCGCAGCCAAATAGTTTTTGCCTGTAAGTTTTTGATGGCATTTGCTCAGGAGGATGGGTTGTGTATTTCATTTAGGGCTAGTTTTAAGGGAACTTTTAACTTTCTGGTGATAATTTCAGGTCCTTGTTATCATGAGTTCATTTGCCCCTTGAAATATCTTTGCAAGATTGTGAAATAATTGAAACCTCCTTGTCAATAGAATTTATTTTTTCAATGAAGATCAAAGAGTTCTGGTGGAATGTGAGATGTCATCTGTCACAAACTCTGCATTCTACAAAACATTATGTCATTGATGGAACAGATTACCATGTTTTTTTAAAAAAAACCAGGAAATCAACATGACAAATAAATGAAAAGGCATATACATCTGAAAGCTGCTTATGATTTGCTCTAAAGTTGTAAGTATAAGCCATACGTTTGCATTACAAATACAAGTTTGCATTTACTAGTAATTCACTCAAATACAGATTGTAGTTATAAGTTATACAAGTAATCATCATCAGTTGCAGCTGTAAGTAGTTATAAGCAATTATCAGAGGTTTTAGTTAGTGACAAAAGAATTTTGTTTGGTTGGATTATTATTGTAAGGTGAGCGAGGAAACCAAAAACAAATGTTTGTAGGAATCAGGTAACAAATGCGTAGCATTTGAAAAGGTCAACATCGGGTTCATTCAATAATCGATTGATCATTCCTCAAAATGTGGTCTCTCATTTTTTTTAACATGGGCAAAATGTTCAAAGGCTCTATATGATGTTGAGATTAAATTTCAACAGCTTGGATGGCTGAAATGAGGAATGGTTAAATAAGAGTTTTATTGTTTCATAGTGGTGTCTTTTAGTTTTGCGTAGCAGCACATGATGGGCAAATAATTAATGGTTTGATAGTGTGAATTATAGTTCACGCAACCGATCAAAATCAAGCAATTTGTTGGAGCAACTAATCCTGTAATTACCTAACAGAAGCTTTTGATATACTAAGGAAATATAGTTGTTGCTTTCTATTTTTTAAGTGAAAAAGATGTGGTTGCAAACTCGCCCCTCGCATTCTATTTTATTGTTAAAGTTATTCCACATCTATATCACTAACTAATTGTAAGGAAACATCCGTAAATAAATCAGTTAACCCTTATGGACATGAACAAGTCCAAAAAATAATCCCAGCACATAACAAAATTGAAAAAACATTCACAGAATTAACAGAAAACAGTCATAACAAAGAAACAAAACATATATACTGTTTGACAATGGAAAAGGCTCAAGCTGCACCTAAATTGTAAAGAAGCTAATCCATTGAGTAGGTGAATTGTCAGAGCAACTGATCAGCTGAGCATCCTAGCATAAACGACAGTCTTTTTTAAGGTTAGCTATCTCTATTCCATCAGGATTCCTGGCTCGTAACGGTTTAGCTGCAGTAATCTGAATGAGCCCATGCTAGCTGTAGCTTCGGTAACTTCAGATTTGGTCTACTCTTCACATCCCATCACTGCAATGACCTCTCAAGTTTTCCATTGCTTCTCTTTGCAACCCCTTGAGATCCAAATCTTTTAGCAAATGTCATTCTCTGTTTACAGGACATATGACCTCACCAAAAAGCAACAAAGTTGCTAATTTTCTCAAGACCAGATAAAGAGTGTGAACTTTTGTTAATGAATATACGATTGTTCCTTTCATGCCAAATACTCCAGACAGTAGCTTTAGTTGACATGCCCCATTCCAAGCTGACTGTCATTGGCATATTATGATCCGTTCAATCTGTTCACAATGTATGAAAGCTTGAAGCTATAGATTTAATTTATAGATTGAAATTCAGTACGCAATAATAAAATACAGATCCAATGAAACAACACACGTTAATCAGAGACACACAAGACTTGGTAACACAGTTCGGTGCGCACACCTACATCTGCGGGGCCACGCCCAGAAAATAGAATACTCCACTAAAATAATCAAAGAGTACAAACTCTAATATCACGTTTTTACTAGGAGGAACGCATTCCCTCTTAATACAAACCGTGAAGGGTGACAACCGTCAACCCCGTGGAGTATTCTCTGCAAGCTCCCCTTGCCTGCAAGCTCCCCTTGCCTGCAAGCTCCCCTTGCACCACCGACTAGATCAACTCCCTTGATCCTACGTGCGTAGCCGTCGGCCTCCCTCCCGGAGTATCACAGAACTTTTTCCCAAAAGTCGTAACCTAGCCGTCGCTGCGCTCGAACCTAATAACCCACGCTTCCCCTACTTCCGCGGGTCAAACGGCAAATCTCCAATCAAAGCATCTCCAACACGGCAGTCCACAAAATCCGCAACCCTCAACAGCATGAGATCCCGCAAAATCCTCAAGAGCCCGTTACGAAAGATATTGTGCGCAAAGATCTCTTCAACCATCTTAACAGAATAACAAAGAGATGTAGACTTCCAAATAAATCTTTAACAGTATTCCATCAACATAAATACCGGATACCGTTAAAGATAGAAAGCTGAGATCACGAGTTACCGGAACGGGATACCATATACACATCGTACAAACATTTCCGCAAAAGACACAGCGTGTTGAACATTATGGTACAACATAATGTTCAACAATCCTTCCAACATAACAAAGCTGAGTCGTCTCTCTTCTTCAAGATAATTAAGAACAGATACAACATCATGTTCAACAATTGTTCCAACATCACCAAGGAAAGCCGTCTTTCTTCTTCAAGATATTTAAGAACAAACAGCAAGTATCATAGTGCCACTAATGACAACGAAGTCATGAACAAAACCTAACAATCTCCCCTTTTGGCATTTAGTGGCACAATAATATATGATATGAAGCTGATGAAAAATGAAGAAGATGGAACAGACACGGAATCAGAAATGAATCAGAAAATAGGGAACCACTTTCAAAATATGAGGAGGTCCGCAAGCAGAAAGGCACCCCCAAAACATCATCACATAGTCAACACCATATACAGCAGAACCATGTACCTTACCATTGTATCATGTTTAACATCACCAGAACAACATCATCTACACAGACAATAACCATCCCTCACCACGGACAGTATCATCAGCAGCAAAACATTATATCTCCCACTTTGGGCCACTAAAGGAAGAGACATACCTCAAAAAGAGAGTGGCACCAGAGCAGAAAGGTTGAACTATCACTGATCCTCAGCAAGTTTGGTCTTTAGAGCAGACAGTTTGCTCTGTAACATAAGTTTATGACCATCTAGAAGAGCTTTCTGACTTTGGAGCAACATCAACTGATCATCAACATTCTGAATCGCCCAATCAGATAACTGAATATCCTCCAACACCGATGAAGAAGAAGCTGTAGCAGCCTGTACAGGGGGAGAATGAGGAGACACATGATGCACAGAAGAAGTAAGATCAGCAACCGGAGGAGGTGAGGATGATGACGATGCACCATGAAGAGAGGGTATCAACTTGGAGATATCATCAAACTTTCCAACAACAGACTTTGCAGTGTACAATATGCTGTCGCAAGAGGTAGGCAAATCAGATGCAGACAAAGATACTTTTTGTGCCATAAGCATCATAAAGATGAGACAGGCATGGGGCGATGACGAAGCGGGAGAGGATGACTCTGATAAAGACAGAATAGAGTCAAAAATGATTCTTCCCAAGTTGAAAGGCTGCTTAGTTCCAGCTGAGAATAGAAGCTTGCACATATCTTTGGTGACCACTGAAATATTAGATGTGGGAAGCCAATTCCTCGTAGTAATCCTGCACAGGACAAAGTATTTAGATGTAAGAGCTGAGGAAGGAAATGTTGACGACTTTGGCCAGCACTTTAGTTTTCCTGCTGTCACTGCATGTATGAACTTGTTACAGTCGTCTCCTACTGACTCCCCAAAATCTGGCAATGACTGAGGATATTTCCACTCTAAAATTTTATTCAGCACAGAAGGAGAAAAAGAGAAGATCTTTCCTCTGACATATCATCTGAAACCCCAGCGAGAAGAGACAACACCCGTAGACTTCGATAGATTGCAGTAGAACTCACGAATCAAGACCGGATAAAAGGTTCAAAAGCACGAAGCGGCATGGACAACCCTAGGTCTTTCATAATAGAGACCATCTGAGTCTTGTCAAACAATGAAACATTCAAAACTTTCTCAGGGAGAATTGATCGTTCGGAATAGGAGACCCACCTATTCTTACCGGCTTTATCAAAGAAACCTTTACTGAAGGCGTCAGAAGATGTAAACAATGGGGAACGAGATGGACCTGTTGCAGAGGTAGAACCTTTGGACCTCTTAGAGGGGGATGCAGATGCATGACTTGATGGAGCAGTATGCTTTCTAGAGGCAGACCGGCCCTTCCGCACCGGAGAGGACAAATGGATATCTTCTAGAGAGATCTGGGTCGAGGTGTCAAGAGCAGCAGCTTCACAAGTTGAATCTAATGTTGCAACATTTTGTGCAACATTACTGACTTCATCTCCTGTCGGTAATGAATCAGACTTGACTGCTGCTTCAACATTAGCACCAACATCAGCTGTACCTGGCTCAGCAGGAACATCGGGCATCACACAACATTCAGTCTCGATAGGATGAGAAGGGGGATCCTGAGCACCCCCAACGTGTTCCACATCCACAGTACACTGAGCAGGCTCTTCTACACCACCATGTGACTGAAGCTTCTCAGGAGGGGCATCAACATGAGGCACATTCAACAAAGGGTCATCTCGATCCATGAGAGAGATATCTTCAGGGCAGACATTATGAGCACATTCATCTACATTAGATCCACTTAAGGAGCCATTACCACCCTCAGGCAAATTCTGAACACTTTCATCCACACACATGGGAGACGGTGTGACAGGATCACCCTCTTGGGAAGGAATATCACGTGCAGAATCAACATTGACCCTCTCCTCAGGATCAACACACACACCCGACTGCTCCGCATTGAGGCCACCTGATTCCTCGGTAACCTTAGGGCAAGATGAAGCTGCATCAACTCCCCCTGTCCTAGTCTTCTCAGCAGAAACAGATGAGTCTGAATCAGAAATTTCAACAATTTCAGAAATTTTCATGAAAATTTTCGGATTCCAGGTATGAACGACAATCTTGTTATCCCGAGGTACTTCTACACTCATTACTTTATCCAGAATCTTTTTTCGCATGAGTTGATCAAAGTGAATATCAGAAACATCAACCCAAGAGAGATTCAATCTCCGTCCAGTTCTCCGTAAGTGCCAGAACCAATCTTGAATAGTGACATGGGCATGATAAATGTCATCCTCACAAGAATCAGGCACCAAGGGTTCTCGCAGAAGAGGGATTTCTAAAATTGGGGAAAACCTCACAATCTCCAAATTCGAACCAACAGGAGAGTGCATGTCTTTGAGAGATAATGGAGATTGAAAAGAAGGAGAAATACCAATAGAAGAGGCACGCGAAGATCGTGGAACCACTCCCTTTCGCTTGGTTGGTGGAGGAGAAGACGAAGGAGCACTTTTCTGTGACGAGGAGGTTGGACGAGAGTAGCGCCGAGGGGGCTGAGATGATTTCGCCTTTCGATCTCTTGCCATTCCAGAAACAGAAGAGGAAATCCACACGAGAAAAACAAGAACCCTTGAAGAACTGCTCAAAGAATCTTGAATAAAAATTTGAGAGAGAAAATAGCGCCTAGGGTAGAGTGAGTGAAACAAGAGAGCATTAATAACAGGCATAAAAATATCTGTGAGATAACCAACCCAATAACAAGTGACCGCTCCGTTCCACCTTATGTTGCAACCTGATATTGCAACATTCTTCACAATAAAAAGATCAACATCAGATACGACACAGCCCTAGTGCTTGTCACAGTTCTTCAAACCTGCCAGAATCTAAAGGTTTCGTGAAAATGTCAGCTAGTTGATTAGCAGTAGCTACATATTCCATGATGAGAGACTTCTTCTCGACCAACTCTCTGATGAAGTGATGACGGATGTCGATGTGTTTGGTTCTGGAGTGCTGAACAAGGTTCTTGGAGATGTTTATAGCACTCTGATTATCACATAGGATAGTTAATATCCCTTGTTCCAACCCATAGTCTGTCAACATTTGCTTCATCCATAAGAGTTGAGTACAACAACTCCCTGCTGCGATATACTCAGCCTCTGCCGTAGATAACGAAATGGAGTTCTGTTTTTTGATGTACCAGTAGACTAGATTGTTGCCCACATAAAAGCATCCTCCTGTAGTGCTCTTTCTATCATCAGTATTCCCCGCCCAGTCAGCATCACTGTATCCTGAAATTAGGGTGTTAGTATCCTTAGTGTACCATATGCCATAATCTGCTATCCCACTGACATATCTGATGATCCTCTTTACAGCAGTGATATGAGATTCTTTAGGGCACGCTTGATAGCGAGCACAGACTCCTACACTGAAGCTGATCTACTGGCTGTCAAATACAAGAGACTACCTATCATACTTCTGTATAGAGTAACCTTAACTGAATATATAACTTATTACTTCATCTCTCCCTATCTATCAATCCTTCTGTATAGAGTAACTTCTGTATAGACTACTCTCGTCGAAAATTTTCAGGAGGTAAGACGAAGATTCGTTCATACGTCAAATACAAGAGACGAGGAGGTCCGGCGAGGAGGTAAGACGAAGGAGCACCATTCAGAATATAACTTCATCTCTCCCTATCTGTCAATCCTTTTATCTACAATCAAATAAACTTATTACTTGTATTATTCTGAATGGTCAACAAATCAATCAAACTTCTATTATTCTGAATGGTCAACAAATCAATCAAATTTCTATGCTAATGCTCCATGCTGTTTGAGGTTATAGTAATCCTTAAAAGTACATAACCAAAGCATGATAATTTAGTTAAAAACAAAATAAGTAATAAACAGACAATTGCATATTTTCAATGGGAAAAAAGTTCATATTGGGACTCATTACCCACTTTTGCTAAGTATCATTTTGTTTTTCCTTGTACGTAATCACGGCTATTATTATACTAATTTGTCACTTCATTTATTGTAGTTTAGTACACAAGTTTAAACAATTAAACACACAGGAACAATAGAGAACACAAGATGACACAAAGACATTGGTAACGCAGTTCGGTGCGCACACCTACATCTGCGGGGCCTCGTCCAGTAAATCAAATTACTCCACTAAAATATTGATAATTACAGTCACCAATATTACGTGATATTAGGGGGAACAGACTCCCCCTCAATACAAACCGCTAGGGTTGATCTCAATCAACCCCATGGAGTAATTTGCGCAAGATCCCCTTGCGAGCAAGATCCCATAGCAAAACTGACAAAGATCAACTCCCTTGATCCCCTACCTCTGTAGTAGTCAGCCTCCTCCAGGAGCTCCTTGTAGCTTTTGCAAAAGCTATATTTTCCAAGTCGTAACCCTAGCCACCAATCTCCTTCCTCCTTAAGTAAAAACTCCCCCTCAAAATATTGAGTTGTTAAAGAAGGTACATCCAATAAAATCTCAGAAGATTGGCCGTCCGCAACAAGCAAAGCTAGGCTAGGAAATATGGTTGTATTCGCCTCAACTGCCACACACAGCAATAACCAAATATTGAGCGAAACCCAACAACCTTCAACAACCGCCTCTAACAGAATATTGAATCTCAATCCAAACAAACACTGCATCTGTTCTTTAGTTGATGAAACACTCCCAATGACTTTGACGGCTACAGTCAACAGCCAAGACGGCGTCTTATCTTAATAACTGCAATACGATCAGCTTCATGAATCTACTTCAAAATTTGATCTCAAATGTTGAACATTATGTTCAACATAATATATGACATAATATCCAACATTACCAAAAGACCTATTGTGCCACTAATGACAAAATAAATAACCTAACAATCTCCCCCTTTGGCTTTTAGTGGCACAATCAAAAGGAATATAGACGAGATCAAACTGCAAAGAACATGCTGAAGTAGCAAGGGCACGTTGCAGACATACCAGTCATCCAGATGAACATCAGAGAGATAACATACAACATACTTCATCAAAGAGACCATACAGTATACCCCTCAAAACACCATCATACAGTTTCACAGAGTTTCAAAGGCCACCACCAAAAGCACCACCAAAAAGACATATACACCACCATCACTGACTGATACTATACCACTCTTCCCCTTTGGGACACAAAAAGACAAAGGACATACCTTATGGGGCACCTCTGTCAGAAGAGACTTTGGCCTTGAGCTGAGAAATCCTGTCCTGAAGCAGGACCTTATGAGATTCAAGTAAAACCCTCTGACCGTGAAGGAGGGCCAGTTGATCATCCACAGTTTTCACACCTCTTTCAAGCACTAGAATGTTGTCCAGAATGTCTTGCATGGAGACAGATGATGATGAAGGCCCTTTAACACCAGATACCGAGGCAGATTGAGGTGAAATAGGTGAAGTAGGCACAGTCGACATGGAGGAAGCAGGGACAACAGATATATCGTCAATTTTACTCACTACTGACTTGGCAGTAAAGCCGATCCCCTCACATGTCACGGCAAGCTCAATGTGTCAGGGACAATACCTTGAGAGAAAAGCACCATGGATATGAGGGAGGCATGAGGAAGAGAGGAAGATGGTGCAGAGGACTCAGAAAGAGAGAGGTGAAATAGGTGAAGTAGGCACAGTCGACATGAAGGAAGCAGGGACAACAGATATATCGTCAATTTTGCTCACTACTGACTTGGCAGTAAAGCTGATCCCCTCACATGTCACGGCAAGCTCAATGTGTCAGGGACAATACCTTGAGAGAAAAGCACCATGGATATGAGGGAGGCATGAGGAAGAGAGGAAGATGGTGCAGATGACTCAGAAAGAGAGAGGATGGAGTCAAATATGATTCGACCCAGATTGAAGGGCTTCTTTCTTTCGGCAGCAAAAAGCAGTTTACACATGGTCTTGGTGACAATAGACATATTTGAAGTAGGAAGCCAATTCGAGTTGCAATGCGATAGAGCAAGAAGAATTTGGGAGTCAGAGCTGAGGAAGGGAAGGAAAATGATTTTGGCCAACATTTGTACTGCCCTCCTGTGACAATCTTTATAAACAAATTAAAGTCGTCACCAACCGAAATACCATAGGCAGGAAGATTCTGAGCGCATGGCCACTTCAGAAGTTTGTTGATCACAGAAGGGGAGAACGGAACTACTTTGCCCCTAATGAATGTCCGGAAAGCCCATTTAGAGGCAGAATCCCAAAAGGATTTGTATAGATTGCAGTAAAATTCTCGAACTAATACAGGATAAAACGTCTTAAAACAGCATGCTGCTTGAAATAGGTCATTCTCCTTGAGAAAAGATATGAAATGAGTCTTGGCAAATGAAGAAATAGCAAGAGATTTTTCTCCTAGAATAGACCTCTCAGAGTATGAGGGCCATCTTTTCTGGCAGGACTTGTCAAAGAATTGTTTTGACAAGGCATTGGAAGCAGAAATAGTAGAAACACCAGAACCTTTGGATTTCTTAGGAGGAGAAGGGGTACACAACCTGGATGAGGCAGCATGCGTGTGGGATCCAGACCTGGTTTTGCGGGATGAGATAGAAATGGATCCACACTAGGAGGATCAGCTACTGAGAATTCTTCTTCTTGAGCAGCCACAGAAGGTCTGACATCAGATGCAACATTAGGACTAGGTTCAACATTAACACATGGAGTAGAAACATAATCAGCAGAGTGATCAATCTCCTCTACATGTACGATCACAGATACTCCAACATGAGCATCTTCTTCAGGAGCAGAAATCACATATGACTCAGATTGAAAGGCTGGAGTCACCATCACTGGGATTTCCTCAGGGATAATATCAACAATCACAACATTTGATTGTCATGCACCTAAATCCATCTCAGACAAAACCTCCTTTTCTGGAGCAATAAGATTGTCATTCTCCACATCATTTGAGATAGGATCATCATCTAAATCAGCCAATGTACCAACCTTTCCATCAATATACGTATCTGAAATACTCATGTCATCACTACCACCATCATTGTGAGCATCACCATGAGCTCCACAGGCACCCTGATCTTCAGTACACACATTATCATGACTAGATACAACACCCTTATCAATATCTATATTGGGGATATTTGTAGACATAGAAGATTCTGAGTCAGAGCTATCCAAAACAACAATTTCTGAGATTTTCACTGATGATTCACATGGATTCCAGGTTTTAAGAATGATCAAGTCATCAAAAGGCACTTGCACGCTCACCAATTTTCCATCCACGTCTTTAAGTTCCAGAGAGCCAAAACGAACTCGAGATAAATCCAACCAAGAAACATCCAATTTGCGCCCAGTTCACCGGAGATACCAGAACCAATCTTGAACAGTTACAGGATGAGGAACCCTATCATCTTCTTCAGATTCAGACATTGAGGGATTTATCCGTAAAAAGGAATATCAAGAATTGGGGAGAAGACCATCAAAGCCGAATTCGAAATGGAACAAGGATGCATGTTATCATATGACATTGAGGACGAGGTAAGTGGAGAAATACCAAATGGGGAAGCCCTAGGGACACGAGGAACCGTCCCCTTTCTTTTAGAACGAGACGACGAAGACGACGCAGAAGCACTCTGAGAAGATGCAGCCTGACGAGAGGAGCGACGAGAATTTGGTGAGGGTTTCTGACTTTGTGCACGCCCCATTCTTCAAGAAAAACAAGAATTCCCTTTGCCAAAAGAAAAAATCAAGAACCCTAAGAACACTTAGCAGCCCCCTTTTGGAATGCTCTAGAGAAGTGAAGAGTGCTGAGAGAAACAACCAGGAATAATAAATGCAAGAAAAGTAAGGGAATAATCAGAAAATACCAATAAAAGACACTCGGACCCCTCTCTAAGTTGCAACATAAAGTGCAACATTATGTACAACATTATGTACAACATTATATACGACACAGCCCAAGAGCTTGTCGTAATTCTTCAAATATGCTGGAGTCCAAGGGTTTTGTAAAGATATCAGTTAATTGACTTGACTGGTAGTAGCTATATATTCCATGACAAGAACCTTCTTTTCCACCAGTTCTCTGATGATATGATGTCGAATGTTGATATGCTTGGTCCTGGAATGTTGAATGGGATTCTTGGATATATTTATGACGCTCTGGTTGTCACACAGAATAGTCAAGACACCTTGCTCTACACCGTAGTCTGTCAGCATCTGTTTCATCCACAGAAGTTGAGTACAACAGGCCGCAATATATTCGGCCTCAGCAGTGGATTGGGAAATAGAATTCTGCTTCTTGCTGTACCAGGAGACTAAGTTGTTTCCAACGTAGAAACATTCTCCTGTGGTACTTTTTCTATCATCTGCATTTCCTGCCCAATCAGCATCACTGTAGCCCAAGAGTAAGGTATTACTGTCTTTTGAATACCAAATACCATAGTCAGCAGTTCCGCTTATATATCTGATTATACGTTTCACAGCAGTGATGTGAGATTCTTTAGGACAAGCTTGGTAGCGAGCACATACCCCAACACTAAAACTGATGTTTGGCCTAATCGCTGTCAGATACAGTAAACTTCCTATCATACTTCTGTACAGTGTGACCTCTACTTGTTTCCCACCATCATCCTTAGATAGCTTCTCAGTTGTGGCCATAGGGGTGCGAACTTGTCAAGCATTTTCCAGGTCGAACCTCTTAACAAGGTTTTTAGCATACTTACTTTGAGATATAAACAATCCATCACTAGATTGCTTTACTTGAAAACCAAGAAACATGTTTAATTCACCAACCATACTCATTTCAAACCCTTTCTGCATAAGGACAATGAATTCACGTACCAGTTGTTGTGAAGTGGAGCCGAAAACTATATCGTCCACATAAATCTGAGCAACAATAACCGTTGATCTGGTTCTTTGGACATATAATGTTTTATCTGCTCCCCCTCGTTCATACCCTTTTTGGAGAAGATATTTGGTCAACCTCTCATACCATGCTCTTGGTACTTGTTTTAGACCATAGAGAGCTTTCTTCAGTCGGTAGACATGGTTGGGCAGAAATGGATCTTCAAATCCCTTCGGCTGTTCGACATACACCTCTTCATTTAATATCCCATTCAGAAACGCACTCTTCACATCCATCTGATGGAGATTGAAATTGAAGCTGCAGGCCACTGCTAGAAGTAATCTGATAGATTCCAGTCGAGCTATAGGTGCAAACGTCTCATCAAAGTCAATACCCTCAATCTAAGTGTAGCCTTAAGCCACCAGACGAGCCTTGTTACGCGTGACATTGCTCTTCTCATCGGTTTTATTCTTGAATATCCACTTTGTCCCAATGACATTCAACCCTTTCGGTCTCTCTTCTAGACTCCAGACATCATTACGCTGAAATTGATTCAGCTCTTCTTGCATGGCTAACTCCCAGAAATCGTCAAGTAGTGCTTCCTTTACATTATGTGGCTCAACACTCGAAAGAAAAGAGACATACCTGGCAAGATCACGATAGTTGACTTGACTAGTACCTCTTGTTCGAAGACCATCTTGAACATTGCCAATAACAAGTTAGAGAGGGTGATCGCGTATGACTTTCGTGATCCCTCTTGAGGAATGAATTTCATTTCCCTAAGACAGTGGTTCCTCTATGGATGTTGACCCCTGTGGGACAGCATTCCGTTCAACATTACATTGTGTTGTATCCAATGTCGTAACATTTTGTTCAACACAATCTTCTTTTTCATTACCTTCTTCCTAAGGAACATGCCCTCCATTTATAACAGCTTCACCCTGCTCAAAGTCATCGACAACAACATTGATAGACTCCATCAGGACATTAGTGCGATGATTTAGCATCCTGAAGGCACGGCTGGTAGTCGAGTATCCAAGGAATATCCCTCTATCACTCTTAGCATCAACTTTCCTTTAGGGGTCCGATCCTGCAAAATGTAACATTTGCTTCCAAAGACATGAAAATAAGATACATCAGGTTTTTTACCTTTCCAGATCTCATAAGGTGTTTCTCCGTTCTGGGTCTTAGATACACTATATTTATGGTGTAGCATGCAGTGCTGACAGTCTCTGCCCACCATTTAATACTAACATTCCTGGCATTTAGCATCACACGAGCCATTTCTTGTAGAGTACGATTTTTCCTCTCAACAATTCCATTCTGTTGAGGAGTCTTAGGAGCTGAAACTCATGAGCGATTCCCTGTGCTTCACAAAAATCAGCAAAGAAATGATTCTCAAATTCCTTACCATGGTCACTTCGAATTCTGGTAATCTTTCCAATGGTGTCTCCTTTCTCAGTCTTAAGACGGGTGCATAGCTTCTTGAATGCGTCAAATGCGTTTGACTACTCCTTGAGAAAATCTACCCAAGTAAAGCGTGAGAAATCATCAACACAAACGTAGATGTATTTCTTACCTCCCACGCTGACTTCTGTTATGTGCCCGATCAGATCCATGTGTAGCAGCTCCATGTTCTTAGATGTGGTGATGGTCTGAAGTTGTCTATGACTAGTCTTCTTTTGTTTTCCCAGTTGACAGGGACCACGAACACCTTCTATTCTCTTGCTTATAGCAGGTATCTCTCGAACTGCTCCCACTCTGGATATCTCCATCAACGTCTTGTAGTTGATATGCCCCAACTTTTGGTGCCATTGTTCAGAGACATCAACACTAACATTGAGACAACTGTTAGCTTCCTGAAGTAAATAGCAGGTGTCGACAGATCTTTTCCCAGTCAGGATGCAGGTTCCTGCTTCAATGAGAACCACAAACTTGTTTTTGGTGAACTGAACAAACAGACATTGGTCTCACAATTGGCTTATGCTAATCAGATTAGCCTTCAAATCTTCTACATGCATCACATCCTTCAGAGTAATAGATCCAGTCATCTTCAGCTCTCCCTTCCCAATGACTTTGCTCCTTTGACCATCACCAAAGGTAACATGGCCTTTATTGCCCACAGTATATTCAGTTAGAAGACTTCGATTACCTATTGTTACGAGGTGGAACTCGCGTACAATGAATTTGTATTATGGAGAACCAAGGGCACGGTGGTTATATGGAGAAGAGGGTTTGGGTAGGCTGTTTTACTAGTGATTGGTGGGGTGAAGAAGTTGGACTTGTCGCCGTTGGTGATCACGGGGTCGAATCTCACCAGATGCGGCTGAGGCAGGTTGGATGACAGGAGGCCGAAGCTGACGTTGGCCAAGGGGCGAGCTTTCCTGCAGCACGAACAACTCGTCAGAAGGGCGGGGTTGGGGTTCAACCCTTAGCCCCTCCGATGCCTAAGTCAGTAATAGGACTTAAAATGGGGGCTAGACACGCCGGTCGGACTAACGGTGTGTTGACCGCTCGTGGCGAGCTATAAGTGGGAGAACAAAGATATGGACGACCTTTGTTCTCGTGTGTGAATGAGAGATTGAGAGAGAATTTTCCAACCCCCTCTCCGTAGGTGGCGAGGGGGTATTTATATCTGACGGGTGGTGACTAGATAGGGGCTGATCTGGCATGCTGACTAAACGTGCTGAGCTGGCTCGGTTGTCAGGGGAAGCTTCAGACTAGGACGTCGGGAACAGGAGTGTCTAACCTGCCTTTGTCAGGCGACGCAACGGCCAGGGGGTGCTTTTGTCGGGATGTCAGGGCCAAAAGCATTAACTGTCAGTCGGCTCAACCGTCAGGGGGCGCTTTTGTCGGGATGTCAGGGCCGAAAGCATTAACTGTCAGTCGGCTCAACCGTCAGGGGGCGCTTTGTCAGACGGTCGGGTGACGTATGTGTCAGTCGTGCCCTTATCCTAGGTCGTTTGTCGTTGGTGGAGAACTATATAGGTCTGGCTATGTCATTCTAGGCGCCGCGGTTCATGGGGGCCGGCCAGGTCGACCGGCTCGAGGGCTGTTTGGCCCGGCCGCGCCTCCTTGTCGATCGCGGGTTATGGGCCGCTGGAACGGTGGGATACGCACATGACCATGTCAGCCTGTCCGGCGGTACTGTCCGGGGGCTACCCAAGCGCTTTGCTCCCGGCGGGCCGAGCAACTGCGGTTGCGCGCCTCGGCCGGGTGGGGGGAGTGCTGCGAGGCACGCCCGTTCCTGCATAGCCTCGGTCTTCCGGGGTGGGGGCCCTTTCACCCAGGGGAGTCAATGGGGTATACCAGCGGATCCGGGTGGGGAGCCAGAACAATGACGCCCTCGTCGTCGAGGCTCGGATCGGGGCGGTTGCCGTTGGCCGGCTCCTAATTGACACCGGTAGCTCCTGCGACATCCTGTTCCTGTCAACGGTCGAGAAGATGGGGTGGGGGGCGTGCAGACCTAGAGCCCTGCGCGGGCCCCGTTGCTGGCTTCACCGGCCATACGATCCCCACCGTGGGGACGATCACCCTGCCCATGACTCTGGGGGAGGAACCGAGGGTCGTCACCAGGGGGACACGTTTCGTCATCGTCGACTTCGCGTCGGCGTATAACGGAATCATAGGGCGTCCATACATGACGGCCATCGAGGCGCTCCCCAGCCTGCAACACCAGATGATGAAGTTCTGGACCCCGCGAGGGGTGGGACAGGTGCGGGGAGGCCGGGAGGTGCCCGGGGACCACGACCGTACGCCATCCCAGCGTAAGAGCCCGAGGCGGGCCCTGACGGCTCTCATCCCTGACGAGAGGGAGGACTTCTGCGACCAGCGGCCGACCCCGGCCGAGGAAGTGGAAGAGGTCCCAGTGGCCTCGGATGAAGAGAGAACCGTCTCCATCGGGACAAAACTCCCGGCCGCCTTGAGGACGGCCCTCGTCGCCTTGCTCCGGGAAAATGCGGACATATTCGCATGGTCACCTGCCGACATGCCTGGGGTTGACCCGACGGTAATCTCCCACAGGTTGAATGCGGACCCAGAAGCCCGACCTGTCCGACAGAAGAAGAGAAGTGCTGGGGGGGGCGAAAAGAAGAGGGCAGCCGAGGAAGAAGTAGAGCGGCTCCTCGAAGCCAAATTTGTTCGGCCGGTGGACTACCCCGACTGGCTCGCCAACGTCGTTCTGGTGAAGAAGCCCAGTGGAAAGTGGCGCATGTGCGTCGACTTCACCGACCTCAACAAGGTATGCCCGAAGGACAGCTTCCCCCTACCCAGGATCGACCACTTGGTGGACCAGGCGTCCGGCTATGAGTTGTTAAGCTTTATGGACGCCTTCTCGGGATACAACCAGATACCGATGGCGGAGGAGGATGAGGAGAAGACGTCTTTTGTCACCGATAAGGGCACCTTCTGTTACACCAAGATGCCCTTTGGACTGAAGAATGCCGGGGCGACCTATCAACGGATGGTAGACCGAATATTCGGCCCTCAGGTGGGGCGGAACTTGGAGGTCTACATCGACGACATGTTGGTGAAGAGTAGAAGGGCCCCCGACCACCTCGCCGACTTGCAGGAAACTTTCCAAAGGGTCCGCCGGTACAACCTGAGGCTAAACCCCGCGAAGTGTATCTTTGGCGTGCAGTCGGGAAAATTCCTGGGCTTCATGATAACGAAGCGAGGGATCGAGGTGAACCCCGACAAGGTGACGACCCTCATCGATATGGCGGAGCCCCGGACGATCCGGGACTTGCAGCGACTGAACGGCTGGATCGCTGCTCTGGGGCGATTCCTGTCAAAATCTGCGGAGAAATCGATCCCCTTCTTCAGGGTCTTGCGCACAGCCTTTGGTGAAGCTAAAGACAAAAGGAAGGTGATCCCGTGGGACGACGACTGTGCGCGGGCGTTCGCGGAGCTGAGAGCTTACCTACAGAGCCCACCGCTCCTCGCACGGCCGGAGGAAGGCGAACCCCTAGGGTTGTACTTGGCGACCAACGAGGAGGCCGTTAGCTCCGTCCTAATCAAGGAGGAAGGAGGGGTGCAGCGCCCTGTTTACTATGCCAGCCGGATCCTCCGGGAGGCGGAGACTCGTTACAGCCCTATCGAGAAAGCCACCTACTGCCTAATCACCACAGCCCGGAAGCTCCGACCCTACTTCCAGGCCCACCCCATAACCGTCCACACCGACATGCCCCTCGAAAAGAACCTGAAAAGACTGGAGCGGTCGGGGAGGATGCTCAACTGGAGCGTCGAGCTCAGCGAGTTCGACATAACGTACAAAGCCCGGACGGCAATCAAAGGCCAGGCGCTGGCCGACTTCGTGGTGGAATGCACCACGGAAGTCCTGCCGGGGGACCGGACAGAGCTCCCATCCGCGACCGCGTCCCCGCGGGGGATCGAGGTGGGCGAACCCTCAGTGCCCTCCCAGATGACCGCGGGCAAATTATGGACCATCCACGTCGACGGCTCCGCGACGGGGTCCGAGATAGGAGCGGGTATCGTCATTCAGACCCCTGACGGATGCTCGTTGGAATACGCCCTACGCTTCAGCTTCCCGGCAACCAACAATGTCGCGGAGTATGAAGCCACGGTTAACGGGTTAAAACTCGCTAGGGCGGTGGGGGCGACGAACGTGTTGCTCCTAAGCAACTCCCGTCTCGTCATCCAACAGATCCTGGGGAGCTTCGAGGCCCGAGAGGAGACAATGAAGCGGTACCTGAGGCGCATCCAGATCGAACTCCGTAAGTTCAAGAAAGCGAACGTCCGGCACCTACCCCGCTCCAACAACCTCCGGGCGGACGCCCTGTCTAAGCTGGCTTCCTCCTCGGCGACCGAGATCGGGAAGGCCATCTACGTCGAAAGCCTGTTGACGCCAACCATTGACGAAGGAGAACTGATGTGCACGGGCACGATGACGTCATGGATGACCCCCATTATGAAGTACTTGGAGACGGGGGAACTACCCGAGGAGCGGATGCTGGCTAAACAGGTGGAAAGGCGGGCCCTGTCATTCGTGCTCCTCGACGGAGTGCTGTACCGCCACCGCCGCGCCAATTTCGACGTCCTGCCCTACCTGAAATGCTTGGGCCCGGAGCAGGCTGAGCAAGTCATCCGCGAGGTACACGAAGGCTTCTGCGGAAACCACCATGGCGGGCGCACCATCGCCCACAAAATAATGCGCCAAGGGTACTACTGGCCGACGATGATCCGGGATGCAGTACAGTACGTCAAAAAGTGCGAGGCGTGCCAGAAGTTCTGCCGACGGACGACTGCACCTCCGGCCAACCTGATGCCCATCGTGAGCCCGATCCCCTTCGCCAAGTGGGGACTCGACATCCTGGGGCCTTTCCCCAAGGCCTCCGGGGAAGGAAATATCTAGTCGTCGTCGTGGACTACTTCACAAAGTGGGTAGAAGCAGAGCCGCTGGCACGAATCGCGTGGACGGACATGAAGGGCTTCATCTGGCAATCCATCATATGCCGCTTCGGGATTCCCCGCTCCATAGTCACGGATAACGGAAAGCAGTTCGATTGCGAAGGCTTCCGCGACTTCTGCTCGGGCTGGGGGATCAAACTCCAGTTCGCGTCAGTTGCCCACCCACAGTGCAACGGAATGGCGGAGGCCATGAATAAATGTATCTTGAACCCAATGAAGAAGAAGGTGGACGCCGCCCTGGGGGCATGGGTCGACGAGCTGCCAGGAATCCTATGGTCCTATCGTACCACCCACAAGGCCTCGACCGGAGAAAGTCCCTTCATGCTAGCATACGGATCGGAGGCGGTCGTTCCTGTGGAGATCGGCGAAGAGACACTCCGACTAAAGCTCTTCGACGAAGAAATCAACGGAGAAGGACTCGGCCTCAGTCTTGAGTTGATAGACGAGGTAAGAGACCGGGCCCTGACCTGCCTCGTCAAACACAGCCAGAGGATGGCACGGTATTACGACTCCCGGGTGAAGCCGCGGACTTTCAGGATCGGCGATTTGGTCCTCAGAGATGCCACCTTCCGCCCCGAGACTGCACAGCGGGGAAAGCTGGCCGCTAAATGGGAAGGGCCCTACACGGTCGTCGATATTGTCGGACCAGCCACATACATCCTGGCTACCCCCGAAGGGAGCGAACTGGCCCACCCTTGGAACGCAAAGCATCTGCTAAAATTCTACCAATAGTTGTGAGTTTTTCTTTTTTTACGTGCAATATACACATCTACCCGTTTTTCCCAACATTGTTGTTCCTACACAAGTTTTGTAGTTCGCAAAACCTCCGAACCTCTGGGGCAGGGCCAACCCTAGCCACCCAAACCAGAGAAGGGCACGGGCCGGGCTACGCGCCCGCTCCCCCCCCCCTCAAGACCTCTGGGGCAGGGCCAACCCTAGCCACCCAAACCAGAGAAGGGCACGGGCCGGGCTACGCGCCCGCTCCCCCCCTCAAGACCTCTGGGGCAGGGCCAACCCTAGCCACCCAAACCAGAGAAGGGCACGGGCCGGGCTACGCGCCCGCTCCCTCCCTCAAGACCTCTGGGGCAGGGCCAACCCTAGCCACCCAAACCAGAGAATGGCACGGGCCGGGCTACGCACCTGCTCCCCCCCTCAAGACCTCTGGGGCAGGGCCAACCCTAGCCACCCAAACCAGAGAAGGGCACGGGCCGGGCTACACGCCCGCTCCCCCCCTCAAGACCTCTGGGGCAGGGCCAACCCTAGCCACCCAAACCAGAGAAGGGCACGGGCCGGGCTACGAGCCCGCTCCCCCCTCAAGACCTCTGGGGCAGGGCCAACCCTAGCCACCCAAACCAGAGAAGGGCACGGGCACGGGCTACGCGCCCGCTCCCCCCTCAAGACCTCTGGGGCAGGGCCAACCCTAGCCACCCAAACCAGAGAAGGGCACGGGCCGGGCTACGCGCCCGCTCCCCCCTCAAGACCTCTGGGGCAGGGCCAACCCTAGCCACCCAACCCCGAGAAGGACCACGCGCCCGTGACCCTCGAAAAACCGAAATAAGGCAGAGGCACACAAACTGGGACGAAATGGCGTCAGTCCCCGGGTAGGCGGCCCCGATATGACACGACGAAACGAAAGGACGCTCGAGAAATACGCCGCCATTAATGATACACTCCAAAAGAGGACCCGTAAGAGCCACCTGGCAAAAGCGGTTTCCCATGGGCATGAATTCTAGGAGCCCATTAATAAGGACAACTCAGTGCAATAAATATGGGAGAAACCGTCAGCGAGAACTCCCTATAAAGACGCCACTCACCCTTCCGAAAGAAAGAGAACCAAGAGTCGGAAGACATGAGAAACCGCCACTTGACCCCCCCACCCACTGGGAAACGGGCCGGGATACAACGCCCTAACAAAAGAGAAGTCACCGGCCATCAGTGGCTCCCACCGCCCAGGGCGGCGGTTCCCGCACCTCCAGAATCTCCGACAGGATATTCCTCTTACAAACGGATCGCTAACAGGATATTCCACTTACACAAGGGAAATCCGCATTTCACGCCTCCGTCTGCCCTAAACAAGGACGAGTCGGAGAAAGGTTGGCATCCTATCCCCGCCGGCTGGACAGGCGAGAGCCCCCAGTGCTTGCCGGCCAGTACCTCCTCGCCGTCGACCTCCGGACGAGGACCTCGGAAAGGCTGCATCCCTGACGAGCCCAAAAGGCAAGTCATGGCGTGTCAGCCCGCCCCTGCACAATCGGGACCGAACCCTGCACAATCGGGACCGAACCCCGCCCTCAAACCCAAACCGCGAGGCGCGGAGGGAGATGACAAAGCAATGGAGAGGGCGCGACCCGATCATCAAGACCCCCCCAGGACGAAAGCCACGGAAAGGCGGCTTCCCTGGTGAACCTCCCCAGTGCGTCTGTCGGGCCGAAGAGACCTTGCAACACTTCAGCACAGGAGGCGGTCGCTCACCTCTGCGCCAAGAACAACTCGAATTAAAAAGGCCCACCCGGCACAGGGTGACCCCTAGATCCAGAGGTCTTTAACTGCGGGCGAGGACAGCTCTATAGCCCCTCCTAGGGCCGGATCCAACCCCACAACGGGCGATAATCTAAGAACTCTTGTACAAGCTATAGATCAGTTCTTATAAATTTAAATGAAAACATTCTTCCTTGTCAGACATGCTCAGATTTTCGGAGAATACCATAGCATGAAGCTCTCCCCCCGCCCAGTGCCGGGCTAGCTCGCCACCCCTCACGGCGTGAAAAGTAGGAAGGGCGCAACGCGCCCACCGAACTAGCTTAGGACGCCTAGGAAGTCTACCCCCGCAGCTCGAACCCCGCGATACTACGCTTCGAACCCAGACCCCTTGCTCACCGAAAGTTAACGACAACTTTCGCTCAAAGGGGAAAGAGGTGAACTGAGGCCCCCCCCCCCTGCGTAGTCATTTCTGCCCGAGATCAAATCGTGATATGGCAGCATGTCTCATCCAAAACCTCTTCGACGACTCCCCGCCCCGCCCAAAGACAACACAAACCGTCAACATCCCCTTCCCCCAGAACTCGCGATCGGGGACAAGGGCATGTTGGGGGCATAATTGGTATATTGTGTGACTCACGCAAGAAGCCAGGACACGTGACTCGGAACGGACTGGTCGCGAGTCAGAAGCCGCGAAATAGGCGCCCAGTCCAGACAAGGCAGCGGCCCAGTCTCGTCAAAGCAGCGCCACGATGCGACTTGACATAACGAAAGGACGCTTGGACAACACGCCATCAACAGCAACACGCCCCCCGAGAGGCCAGAGCAGGCCACCCGTGTCGGATACCGCCAGGGAAAAGCGCTTCCCAAAGCGCATGATTCAGCGGAGCCCCATTAATGGCACCCGTCACTCACATTATCAAAAAAAACCCCTTCCACAGAATCCCGTTATAAATACCCCCCTCCAGAAGTCAGGGGAGAAGGGGAGAGAGACACATGGGATTCGCATCCCCTCACACCGGGCATAAAATGGCCCCGAACGCCCCACCGAGCTACGAAGAAAGCCGATAGCCACCGACGGGCCTCACTTCCGCCGACGATGGCCGCCATAGCCCCACCACCTCCAATAGGATATTCCCCTTACACATGGGAGGCACCGCCCGCCAGCTTTCCTCCTGCCCGTTACTGGATCAAAAGGCAGGTCCAGAAGGCTAGCCGCGGGCCGCAACACCCCAATTAACACCCGGCCGACGGCGATCCCCACAGGGTGTCAGGGGGGAACCCCCAACGGCTCTCCCAGCGGCGCCACCACCGTCACCTTGTCCTCCGCCTCCCCGGGGTTCCCCCTCGGTGCGCGGGATCCCCGGCGAGGCTGGGCAACCCTCCAGCACGACGACAGCAAGGCAGAACGCGAGGAAGAGAGGAAAGGGAAAGAAAGAGGGTCCCCTCCGACGACCGAGGGTCAGCCCCCCCGAAGGGTGAACCGCCACAGGGCGGCACCCCTGATTAAAAAACCAAACATTGGTTCCCGGCGCGTCGGCCCGCCCCCGGACAATGAGGCGGTAGGAATTTGGCAGTCGATATAAGGGAAGACCGCCCCGACGCAGGGATCTGCTCCCCCCGACAGAGCGAACGACAAATGTGGACAACCATCCGTCCCAACCGCCGGTTGGGCCACATCTTCTCTATTGTTGTAAATATCATCTAGATCCCCGAATAAGGGTTGATGAATAACACTCCCCCTTACGAACCCCTCCCCTTGAGCCCAAGCGCACGACTACGGGGCGGTCCGCCGGGTGCGGAACGGCCAAAGCCCCGCGGAAATTACAAACCCGACCCAGTAACCACTTACGACGGCACGTCGTTATAAGGCGACGCCCCGCGTGGCACCACTCGGGATGAGACCTCGCAATCCCGCTATAGCGGGACACACCCCACGGGAGCGGCGTCGCCCCTTTCCCCCCTCCGAGCGGGGATCCCTATCCAAGTCGGGATAGAAGGCGGCGTTACGCCATCCGAGCCGAGCCGGGCTTCCACCTCACTCTCGGATGCCGGGGGCAATTGTTACGACCTAAAGATCGTAAGAGTCCGACTCCCACCCGGATCCGCTGATATACCCCATTGACTCCCCTGGGTGAAAGGGCCCCCACCCCGGAAGACCGAGGCTATGCAGGAACGGGCGTGCCTCGCAGTACTCCCCCCACCCGGCCGAGGCGCGCAACCGCAGTTGCTCGGCCCGCCGGGAGCAAAGCGCTTGGGTAGCCCCCGGACAGTACCGCCGGACAGGCTGACATGGTCATGTGCGTATCCCACCGTTCCAGCGGCCCATAACCCGCGATCGACAAGGAGGCGCGACCGGGCCAAACAGCCCTCGAGCCGGTCGACCTGGCCGGCCCCCATGAACCGCGGCGCCTAGAATGACATAGCCAGACCTATATAGTTCTCCACCAACGACAAACGACCTAGGATAAGGGCACGACTGACACATACGTCACCCGACCGTCTGACAAAGCGCCCCCTGACGGTTGAGCCGACTGACAGTTAATGCTTTCGGCCCTGACATCCCGACAAAAGCGCCCCCTGACGGTTGAGCCGACTGACAGTTAATGCTTTCGGCCCTGACATCCCGACAAAAGCACCCCCTGGCCGTTGCGCCGCCTGACAAAGGCAGGTTAGACACTCCTGTTCCCGACGTCCTATTCTGAAGCTTCCCCTGACAACCGAGCCAGCTCAGCACGTTTAGTCAGCATGCCAGATCAGCCCCCGTCTAGTCACCACCCGTCAGGTATAAATACCCCCTTACCACCTACGGAGAGGGGGTTGGAAAATTCTCTCTCAATCTCTCATTCACACACGAGAACAAAGGTCGTCCATATCTTTGTTCTCCCACTTATAGCTCGCCACGAGCGGTCGACACACCGTTAGTCCGACCGGCGTGTCTAGCCCCCGTTTTAAGTCCTATTACTGACTTAGGCATCGGAGGGGCTAAGGGTTGAACCCCAACCCCGCCCTTCTGACGAGTTGTTCGTGCTGCAGGAAAGCTCGCCCCTTGGCCAACGTCAGCTTCGGCCTCCTGTCATCCAACCTGCCTCAGCCGCATCCGGTGAGATTCGACCCCGTGATCACCAACAGCGACAAGTCCAACTTCTTCACCCCACCAATCACTTGTAAACCAGCCTACCCAAACCCTCTTCTCCATATAACCACTGTGCCCTTGGTTCTCCATAATACAAATTCATTGTACGCGAGTTCCACCTCATAACACCTGTCATGTGTCGGGAACACCCACTGTTGAAGTAACACATGTTTTCTGAAAAAGCAACCATAGAGGTGTAGGCAACCAAACTGAGAATTTCAGATTTCCTAACCCACTTTTTCGTGAGCCTTTTCCCCGGATGTCCAGTGTCTCTTCCTTCACGCTGGTGTCTTTTACGACTAAAACAATTCCTGTCAGAGTGACATTTAAGCTGACAGTAATTACACACGGAATGCCAGGATGTAGCACTCCTCTTACGTTCCTTCTTCTGACCACATTGCTTGAAGTGCCTCTTCTTCTTCTGACCTTCAGTAATGCGAACCTATCTTTCCTTGGATGTGTGAAGGTAGCCTCCTCTATTGTACCCTACACCTGTACGATCTCCAGATACTTTTCCCATGATCAGTATGTCATCGAGCTTTGCCTTTCCAGAGTTCCACTTGTTGAGGATGCTTTCTACCTTCTCGGCTCTAAGAAGAGTTCTCCTGAGTTGGCTTTCGAGATTTCTGAAATTGATCTCGGTCTTTAATAGTTGAGCACTAACCTCATCCTTTTCTCCTTTCGGTCTGACATTTTCTTTCTTTAATGATTTATTGATCTCACAAATCTTCATCCAATTTGTGAACATAGTTTGGTAAGTAGACTGAATATCAACTTCATCAACTTCCTCATCGTCACCCAAATCTGAGCTAGATTCACTCTCAGATGTTGTACTATATGTTATAACATTCTTCTTGACATTTCCAAGTTTATTCTCCAATGTTGTACAAATTGTGGCAACACTTGGTCCAACATGACTAGAGGTGTCACAATCGGATTGATCATTCAAAATGGCAGTGAACGCAACGTAATTGCTGATGATATCCTCATCTCCAGCACTACCTTCGGACTCCTCATTACTCCAGGAACTGGCTAGAGATTTTCCTTTTTTGTTTCTTGAGAGTATTTGCACATTCGGCTTGTATATGACCAAAACCCTCACATTCTCTGCATTGTATTCCATTGCCTTGGCTCTTAGATTCATACTTTTGTGTAGGGCGGCTGACACCCTTTCCTACAGTGTGAGAACTTGGACGCACTTCCTTGTTGACACTTCTGAAATTCCGGTCCCTATTACTGATCTTCCTCATCATCTTGCTAAAGTTTTTAGTTAACAGGGCGATGTCATCTTCAAGTTCAGTGTCATTTTCTGTTTTTGATACTTCAGTAGCTTCCACCTTTAGGTCCACTCCTTTTTCCCTTTTATTTTGCTTCAAATTCATTTCGTAGGTCTGAAGAGACCCCATCAGCTCATCCAATCTCATATTGGATGTGTTTCTCACCTCTTCGATAGCTACAATCTTTGCTGAAAATTTGTTCGGTAGAGATCTCAGAGTTTTCTCTACTAACTTCTTTTGGGAGTTCCTTTTCCCTAATTGAAATGCCTGATTAGCTATATCATGTAATCTTCCATTGAATTCAGCCACAGATTCATCATCATTCATTCTAAGATTTTCAAATTGAGAGGCTAGTATTTGAAGTTTAGAAGCTCTTACAGTACTTGTCCCTTCATGGATGTTTTGAAGAATGTCCCACGCTTCCTTTGCATATTCACATGTAGAGATTAACTTGAACTGCTCCTCATCTACTGCAGTAAAGATAGCATTCACAGCCTTTGAATTTTCCAGTGCCACACGTTCTTCTTCGGGACTCCAGTCTTTAGCCGGCTTGAGGTATTCATTTCCTTCTTTGTCATCTTCAATTGGAGGAGTCCATCCTTCTATAGTTGCCACCCAAGCCTTCTCATCAAGAGACTTTATAAACGCACGCTTCCGAGACTTCCAGTACATGTAGTTAGTACCAGTGAGCAGCGGAGGCCTGGTCACAGAAGCTCCTTCCTTCATATTCATGGATGACGTACTAAATAGCAGAATCACACCCACTTTGACAAGCAAAGTAACACGGATGACCTGCTCTGATACCAATTGTAGTTTAGTATGCAAGCTTAAACAATTAAACACACAGGAACAATAGAGAACACAAGATGACACAAAGACACGGGTAACGCAGTTCGGTGCGCACACCTACATCTGCGGGGCCTCGCCCAGTAAATTAAATTACCCCACTAAAATATTGATAAGTACAGTCACCAATACTATGTGATATTAGGGGAAACAGACTCCCCCTCAATACAAACCGCTAGGGTTGATCTCAATCAACCCCATGGAGTAATTTGCGCAAGTTCCCCTAGCGAGCAAGATCCCCTTGCAAAACTGACAAATATCAACTCTTTTGATCCCCTACCTCTGTAGTAGTCAGCCTCCTCCAGGAGCTCCTTGTAGCTTTTGCAATAGCTATATTTTCCAAGTCGTAACCCTAGCCGCCAATCTCCTTCCTCCTTAAGTAAAAAACTCCCCCTCAAAATATTGAGTTGTTAAAGAAAGTACATCCAATAAAATCTCAGAAGATTGGCCGTCCGCAACAAGCGAAGCCAGGCTAGGAAATATGGTTGTATTCGCCTCAATTGCCACACACAGCAATAACCAAATATTGAGGGAAACCCAAAAACCTTCAACAACCGCCTCTAACAGAATATTGAATCTCAATCCAAACAGACACTGCATCGGTTCTTTAGTTGATGAAACACTCCCAGCGACTTTGACGGTTACATTCAACAGCCAAGACGGCGTATTATCTTCAATAACTGCAATACGATCAGCTTCATGAAACTACTTCAAAATTTGATCTCAAATGTTGAACATTATGTTCAACATAATATATGACATAATATCCAACGTTACCAAAAGACCCATTGTGCCTTAATGACAAAATAAATAACCTAACATTTATGAATCTAATCTAGATTTCTTATAAACTGAAATTGACCTTTGTATCGGAAGATCTCAACACATATAAGGGGTTGGGGGTGTCGTACAATGGGAAGGCGCTGAGAAGCCATCTTATCATATCCATGTTTACGGATCAAGGAGCACTGCGTATCGGTATTTGGCTACAAGAAGGTCCCATTTTGTAAAACCAACCCGAACATATACTTCTTGTGCCGCCTTTTTAAGAGAAAAAGATCTCAACTCAGTAGTTAATCTAGAAATTTCATGTTCCAGCCATCCTTAATATAGTAACTACCATGTTTCAAAAAAAACTGAGTTATTTCTCAAAAAAAAATTCATTGCACTTGTGTCAAAATGGTACCGTGACATCGGTCATTAGTAGTAATCCTTGCAAATAAAGTCCATGGTTCAATACAATTGAAAACGAAAGGAGGTTGAAGCCTTATAATCAACACCCATACAATTTATATACATACTAGTCTATAACCCGTGCCCGAGGGCACGGTTCAATTTAGATATTTCCCACTTAAAATCTTAGTTCCCCAGAAAATGTGGGCACGATTCATTGTAGATATTCCCCCCTAAAAATCTTAGTTCCCCCGAAAATGTGGGCATGATTCATTGTAGATATTCCCCCCCACAAAATCTTAGTTCCCCCGAAAATGTGGGCACGATTTATTGTAGATATTCCCCCCCCCCCTCAAAATCTTAGTTCCCCTGAAATTGTGTATATGATTCTTTTTAGAAATACCCCCTCAAAATCTTAGTTCTCCTGAAATTGTGTATATGATTCTTTTTAGAAATACCCCCTCAAAATCTTAGTTCCCCTGAAATTGTGTATATGATTCTTTTTAGAAATACCCCCTCAAAATCTTAGTTCCCCAATCAAAGTCTTAGTTCCCCAAAATTTAGGTCACCTCAAGAGATTTTAGTTCTCACATTGCTTAATTACTCAAAAAAATTTTAATTACTGACAAAAATGTTTGTCCCACACTATGTATTTCGTTTATAAATTTTTTTGTAAAGTTAGCTGCATTTTTCCCACATTTTTTAGACATCTATTCTATAAATATGGGAGCTAAAACACATGTTACAGTATTAAGATACATGAACAAACATAAAAATAGAGATGGATGTAAAAATTAGTCATGTCACCAAAACCTAGGAGTGCGAAAGTTAGCAGCATTGATCAAATTATGTGTATTAGCCATGTCACCACGTTCCCCCCAATCACATCCAACCATGAAAACAATTGAAATTGGTGAAGTAAAAAACCATGCAAGCAACTATTGAACTTTACATTTCTAACATCAAAAAGTAACACCTTAATAATGTTACACAAAAGTAATGTAGATCCAGTTCTAGTAGTCTAAGCCAAGTAACACCATAATAATATTTACATTTGTTACATCAAAAATACATCTGTTACATCAACGCTGTTAATACGCAATCCATCATGGTTCAACAGGAAACTTCCTCTTCATTACAATATAAAAGAAATGTGTGTCAATCTCAATCCAACAGCGTGTGTCATCTGGATGCACAATAACCTAGGTAATTACAAACGTAAATTGGTTAGAGAAATAAAGAAATATGTGATAACATTAATATTTAAACTTAAAACGCTTTTACCTTATGCGGGGGAGCATATGTGGACGTGCTTTACGGACCCAATCAAGCTCCTTAAGAACTAACTTCCAATTCTATAACACAAACGATATTATGTTGATATTCAATGAAAATGATAGTGTGGGAATAAAATTCTAATAGTTTTTTACATTACCTCCATAACACATTTTTCGGGTGCATCAATATTCCCTGTCACCCGTGCACTACAATTCTTTTTTGCTTCTTGCTGTTAATAATAATAATAATAATAATTTACTAACTTAAAAAGTCGTAATATGAAAATGATAACTTATTTATTGATCAGCATACCTTGTCCCACCAAATTCTTTTATAATCACGCAACTTAACAGCTATATTATTAGCAGCAAGTAACACAACCTATAAGAACAAAAAATATTAAGAAATCAAATGAAATGAAATAAAATAAAATAATAAAAAGTTATGATTAAAGACTTACAGTTTTAAACAAATCTGCATCCACCTGTATATAAAAATACAAACAAATATTTTAGCTAACCATTCATATTGAAAGATTCAAATTGAAACAAATAATAAGGCAAAAATGATTTTTACTTAAGTTAAAAATTTCTTACATCGCCATATATAGTGACGCAAATCCACATTATGCAGCTAGTGGTTATATGATAATGGTGTACCTGTATGGTAGACAACAGTCGATAAATAATTTTGTTAAAGAATGACTAAATGAATAAAATAAATAGAACTATTTACAAAAAAATTAAACTACTAACTTACAATATTAATCATATAGTGGAATTCATAGCAAAACATCTGGATAAATGATGTTTAATGTTTTATTTGAATCGGCCGGAAGGACACATACACGATCAAAAGATGTGCACCGTGAAAGTGCCACATAAAGATGTCCATGACTGAAAACTGGGGTTCGCAAATACACTCCAACAAACTTTACAGATTGTCCCTGAGCTTTATTAATTGTCATGGCATAAGTTACACGGACAGGAAACTGCCGTCTTGTCATATGAAATGGTAATGTTGTAGCCGATGGTGACAAAGATATTCTTGGAATAAACACAAAACTACCGGCTTTATCCCCATTTAAAATTTGAGCTTCAATGACACGTGATGCACATCTGACAACCATCAATCGAGTGCCATTGCAGAGCCCATCTTTTGGTGCAATATTTCGTAATAAAATAATAGGACAACCTACCTTAAGATCAAGTTTAAATTGTGGCAACCCAGGAAGATCCAAAGAGTTTATGTACTCAGTTGGAAATCGATTTATAATGGTTGGGTCTGTTTCATCATTTTCAGATAGGCTGTCTGCAGCTAGATACGTAATCTTTTGTCCCGGAAAAATGTGTAATGCAGCAGCATTTATAAAAGCAACATCATCATTCCGTGCAGAAAGAATTATTCGTTCAGTCAGGTATGCCGGAGTCACTGCACCCTCAATATCAAGCTGCGGATAAATTCGAAGTAATAACTCGTTTAAATCCTTGCACCTGAATATGTGAGAAGGAAGTTCTACCACCTCTGTAGGATTTGTGCCAACCTAATACATTATATAGATAAAATTTAAGTTAAGGAATGGCTAAGATAAAAATAGTAAGTAAAATTAAATTAGGCATGAAATAAAATACCTCCAAAATGAATTTTGCAAAATTTGCATTCTCAACCGATGAGTTATTTAACCGCATATTTTGATCCAAGATCAAAACTTGTACAGAGCACCATAATACAGATCGTCTCAATGAGGCACCAACAATTTCTTCTCGAACCCCCTTTGGTATGACGGGCAAGATTTGTCGGAAATCCCCACCAAGAACAACAGTAATACCACCAAATGCTCTGGGGTTATCACAAATATCTTGTAATGATCGATCCACTGCCTCAACACAGTGCCGATGTTGCATAAGTACTTCATCCCATATTATAAGTTTTGCTTTTCTGAATAATTGAGCTTGCATAGATTGCTTGCTAAAATTACAAATTGAAGTATCATGCACATCTAACGGGATACGAAATGTGGAATGTGCAGTCCGGCCTCCGCTAAGCAGCAATGATGCAATACCGGATGACGCGACGGTGATAACTATATGTCCAAGACTACGCAACATTGTTGCAAGTGCATTGTACAAAAAAGACTTTCCAGTTCCAGCACCGCCGCTCAAGAAGAATGTAGTACCTTTATTTTCAAATACAGATGAAGTAATTGTCGAGTAAGCATGGCGTTGTGCATCATTGAGGCAATCAATGTCTTTTTGAGCATCCATTTGTTTAGCCTTATTTATAAGTTCCTGATGTTCATACAACAATCTATTGCCAACAATTGCATTCCAATCTCCAGCAGGAAGTGGCATTGGTGGGAAGTCAGATAGACACTTACCGTACTCCTGAAGAAATTCATTGATAAGGAATAATCCATAATCTTCAAGTTAGCATTGAGATGGGAAAGAAATTGCAAATAAAGTTTGCAATTTATGTTGAAGATCATCGTAAATGTGCATTGAAAATTCATTCCATAATGCAAGGGGGTCGATCGACAAACATTCGATAAGAATAATGCAAAACAGTCTTCGTAATTGATATCCTGTTTTCATAATTGAAGCCTCGGAAAGACATTGTCTCCACTCGGAATCATCTTCAAGAAGACCTCTTGCAATACATGTTGCTTTGAATGTAGGGTACTCGATAGAATTGAATGTGCGTAAATTTTCCCACGATGTTGGCCCTTTAACAACTGTTAGTAGCAACAGTAGATAAAATCTCTCACCAGAATTAGGGGAGGCAAAATACATTCGGCCAATTGCATATCCAGATTGTCTTGGAGTCCAGACCTTTGTTGACGAATGCCACACAAACTTTTGAGGAAATTCTTGATATGTGAGATCATGTGCAGACTCATGTAAAGCGCAACATGTAAAAAAATTCAGTCAAAGTTGTCTTATCATTTTCAGCCCTAGACCTTATTGCATCTACATCTTCATCTGGATCAAAAATAACACGGTGTTGCCCTGGTAAATGAAGTATCAATCTTTGAACTGACGGAATCTCTTGATGCAAAGGATGCTCGAATATTCGCCAAGCTGCCTCAGGTGGTCCAATATATCTTGCATCAAGGTATTGTTGGATCTCATTTACTGCGTCCAATACCATTGTGGTCCGATCATGACCTTTATAAATATACTTATGAATGTACTTCACACATCTTACCCCAGCACAAACTTCGACATTAATGTGGCAGTTAAAGCGCCTTAAGAGATACCTGTTGTGCGGCACAACATCGTGGTTATCAACCTGATGCCCCCTTACAGTATATAGATGCCCATTACTACGACGACGGTAAATAGGATATCCATCACGATCCAAGGTTGTTGCATCTGCATAATTTCAAGGGTATTTCTTAGTACACTTACCATTTTCCATGCATGAAGCATTTGAATTTCGAGCACCACATGGTCCATGTACCATACATTTTGACACAGTATCGAATAATGCAGGATCTTGAGCAGGATCAGGAAATTCAGCACATACAATTCTATCCACTTGATCACATGTATGAATCTTATCGGGTCCACGAAGAAAGAAAAGAGCATGCATATGTGGAAGACCCCGTTTCTAAAATTCAATTGTAAATACATGTGCTACTTTCTTTCCAAATACATTATTGCCATCAATCTCCTTCATCAAAGCCTTTCTTTTTAACTCAAATACACGTGCAACTAAATCTGGACGGTCGGTAGCCTTTTGATTGGGCAGTAGAGCCGAAGTAATTTCTGGCCACTTTGGATTTGCGGTCATGGTAAGAAAAATATCCGGGTGCTGGTTATAACGTGTGATAGCCATCGAGTCTTGAAATATTTCAAACATGTGACGTGCACTGCCAGTGAAAGATGAAGGAACTATCATGCGCTGTCCAATTTGGTCGCATCTGGTATATGCATCGATATCTGCAAGACCCTGATAGAGCTCTGAGCGGAGTTTTCGTTGATTAAGTTTGATGAATGTCAAACGATGTTGCTCAATTGCTGCCTAAGCATCAACTATGAACTCCTGGAATAACTTTCCAGCTCTCAAAATTGAAGAATGCTCGTTCTGTCTTTCAAACAGACGGTAGCTGTAAAACTCACACATGGTCAGGCGTCTACTTGATGCTATGTTTTGAACTGGATCCCACTGCTTCAACTCAGGTTCCCATCCAAGCTGACCATCAGGAAATAATAAGACGTAGTGTAATGGTAAGTATGCAGGATGAGTCTCATTGATTTGCATTAATTGATGATTTCCTCGAAGATGTAAAACTATATCTCGCATCCCGGAAGGTCGATAGCCATCACCAGGTAAAATAACCGCAATCTCATCTACAGTTGGGAGGTTATAACGGCGACGATCCTTGTTTGAATTGTAATGCAGATATACAAGAAGATCATGACCACCTAAATCTGCTTGAGATAAAACAGAATACGCCTGAAAATATAGTTTGATGAATGGATTTATGCCCGATAGACAATTTTGAATAATTTGTAAGACATCCTTGCTCAAATGTGGATTTCTATTACTTCGTAACTCCATAGCAGAATCTGGATCATATATGTAAAGTTGACAATAACTGGCTGTTTGATACGGTTGGGGCAGAAGTGATCCTGTTCGATGGCGTAATTCTCCATGAATTGTAAATATGTTCGGGCCTCTGCCAGCAATCAATCTTTGATCCATTGTCACACCAAGGCTAGTAAATGCATTAGCTGTATTATACTCCCGAGTATACTTTCGAAATGATTTTGATGCTTCACTGTCACCATCATATAATTCTCTAAGTGCTGGAGGGGGTTCATTAAGTTTCGACAATTTTACTTTTCCTTGCAAACAACATGTGCCAAAAAGACGTGTTGTCAAAGTTGACCTCGTTAACCATTCATCCAACCAGTGTAAGGCTGAACAATGAGGGCATGGAATGTTCATTAATCCAAGATGGTGCCGACCAAAATCAACCTGAGTTGGTGGACCAGAGCCATGATGAGTTGACCTACAAACTAACATCGAAGCTATGCCAGCATCTTCTTGTTCAGATTGAGAAGTTGCGACTGGAGGTATTATGTGAGGTGTATTAAGTGATCCTGTAGCTAAACACCTATCCAATATAAAACCAACATTAAATAAATTTACATTACATTAAAGTAGATAGATTCTATAGATAATAACCTGGAAGATGGTTCAGCATCTTGGGCTGAGACCTCATCTTCATGTTCAACAGTAGAAGTTGGTAATGCATGTGTGCTTTGAGGTATATCAAGTACACTGTTAGGAGTCATATATCGAGATATGTTTCCTTGTTTTTGTTCTCGATCTCTCCTTTTGTGTTGAGCTAAAGCCCTATCAAAAATAAACCCAAAACTAAATACAAATACAATACATGAGTAGAATTGATTTTTTGTACAGTCAGGTGGATAATAACCTGACAGATGGTCCAGGTACTTGTCCAGAAATCATATCGTTACGCAAGGCTGAGACAGCATCTTCTTGTTCAAACGGGGAAGTTGTCATCGCTGGTGTTAAATGAGGCATATCAAGGACACTGTCAGAAGTCAAAGCGTGAGATATGTTTCGGTGTTCTTGTTCACGCTCTCGATCTCGCCTTCTGCGTTGAGCTAAAGACCTCTCCAAATTACACCTAAACTAATTACAGTTAAAATACATGATAGTAGTAAAGATTTTATGTTTACTCGGGTGATAATAACCTGACAGATGGTCCAGGTACTTGTCCGAAATTCATAGCGTTACGTGAGGCTGCGACAGCATCTTCTTGTTCAACTGGGGAAATTGTCATTGCTGGTGGTATATGAGGCATATCAAGGACACTATTAGATGTCAGAGCGTGAGATATGTTTCGGTGTTCTTGTTCACACTCTCGAGCTCGCCTTCTGCGTTGAGCTAAAGACCTATCCAAATAACACCCAAACTAATTACAATTAAAATACATGATAGTAGTATAGATTTTATGTTTAGTCAGGTGATAATAACCTAACAGATGGTCCAGGTACTTGTCCAGAATTCATAGTGTTCCGCGAGGCTGAGACAGCATCTTCTTGTTCAACCGGGGAAGTTGTGAGTGCTGGTGTTATATGAGGCATATCAAGGACACTGTCAGCGTCAGAGCGTGAGATATGTTTCGTTGTTCTTATTCACGCTCTCGATCTCGCCTTCTGCGTTGAGCTAAAGACCTATCCAAATTACACCCAAACTAATTACAATTAAAATACAGTAGAGTATATTTGATTTTTGGCACATTCAAATGGAAATAACCTGGCAGATGGTGCTGCGTCGTGTTCAAAAATTGTGTCATTATGATTCCTTTTATGTTGCCATTGTCGCAAGGGTGAAATGCGACGAACACTTGGTATTGAAGAACTAATCATAGGCTCAGTGAGAGAGCTATGTTGTTCTTGTCCTTTCCGTGAGGCTGATACGTCACTATCAACAGATGCCTAAATTGAGTGCATAGCATAACCTTGATTAATGATGATCAATCAAGCATGAATATAGTAGTTTATACTAACAAATTCCATACCGTTCGCATGTTGGTGTGAAGCAAATAGGAATGCGAAAATCCGTAGGCTGGTCAAAGAATGCCAACGTATAACTGAATCATTTAAACTTAGTGTTAACATAATTTTATCACAGATGAATATTTATTCTGAGCGAATGAGTGAATTTGACATATTCAAATGAGTTTGAAGGTTGACATATTCAAATTTTATCACAGTTTATAAAATTTGAAGTGAATTTGACATATTCATTTGAAGTTTATCACTCATTTGAATAAATTTTTCAAATTTAAACTCCATATGTCAAACTGTGACATATTCATTTGCGTAGTTTCTGGGCATCAAGACCCTAATCCAAATAGCAAAATATGCAAATGACAGGATGTGTTGAGACAATTAGCATATTCATATTTTGATACAATTAGCATATTGTTGCTAAAATGCATACGCACACCATTTTATCAAATTGCACCAGTAAATTCTCCAAATGCAACAACATTTGTTTCAAGAACTCATTTCAAAAAATAATGTTTTTATCAACTCAAAACATATAATTTTTGAAAGGTCTGATACATTAACTTGAAATATGTTTCAAACATAACTTGAAATATGTTTGAAATTTGAAATTTGATTTCACAGGATTTTCGCCTTTCAAACATATTTCAAAATTAGAAATTTCTGATACATTCACATGATTTTTGAAAATTTGAGTGCATATCCAATTTTCAAATTCAAAAATTTGAGTTCATATCAAGTTTTCAAATTTTGTGAATGAAGTATATCAAATTTCTGATACATTCCCCTGATGTTACATGAAGGGTTATAGCAAATTTGAAATTTGTGAATGATGTATCTCAAATCAATTTTTGAATCTGTGAATGAGTTGATGATTTTCATATCTGTGAAAAATCTGTGAATGAAATATATCAAATTTCTGATATACTTCATTAACTAAAATAACCTGAAGATTTTTGAAGTTTTGACTATATTCACAAAATTTGAAATCTGTGAATTCACTAAAGTATTCAAATCTGTGAATTTAGTTGAATTCACTAAAATTTGATATCAACAGAGTTGAAATTTATGAAGTATGAGTTTGAGTGTATATTCAGTTTGAGTGTATATTCACTAAAGTATGAGTTGAGTTGAAATCAACTCATTCAGTTGAAATCTTCAGGTGAATTCACTAAAAAGCTTCAGTTTAATTCACTAAAAATCACCTAGTCAACCCTATTCACTAAAGTATGAGTTGATGCTTTTAGTTGATTTCAAATCTGTGAATTTAGTTGATTTCAATGAAGAACTCAGTTCAAATTGATACTTCAAATAAACCTGTGAAGCACAGTCAATTGAACTCATTTCACTCATTTCAATGAAAAACTCATTTCAGCAGGATATTCACAAAATCTGTGAAGTACATTCAAGTATGAGTTGATGCTTTTAGTCAATGAATCTTCAAGTGATTTCAAATGAGTTAAAAATCTCTGAATGAAAATTTTCCTTCTAATGCTTTTAGTTCTGTAAATATACTTCTGCTATTTGTGAATGAAGTATATCAAAAATCATACTAAAGTATGAAAGCTATTTGTGAATG
Source organism: Scilla litardierei (assembly GCA_030789695.1). Taxonomy (NCBI): domain Eukaryota; kingdom Viridiplantae; phylum Streptophyta; class Magnoliopsida; order Asparagales; family Asparagaceae; genus Scilla; species Scilla litardierei. Next base: position 556,590,837 of record CM061142.1, read on the forward strand.
AAGTATTTGTGAATGAGTTGATGCTTTCAAATACTTTTGCTATTCTAATCCTGATGTTGAAATGAAAGGAAAATTGATGTTGCAAATTATCAACTCATTCAAAACTGAAATCATGATTTTGCATATCCTTCACCTGAAGTGAAAATTCAATTTGAAATCAAATTTTGAAATCTTATGTGAACATTCAAAATTGGTGTGATATGAAATGTTATGTGAACTTTAACATTCAATGTGAATTTGCAACATTAAACATCAACTCATTCAAGTGAACTTTACCATTCAAAACACCAACCTGAAGTGAACATTCAGGAAATCTTATGTGACTTGAATGTTAACATTTCATATCAAACTCCAACTTGAATGTTAAAGTTCACATATCACTTGAAGTGAATACCAGGTTGAAGTTTGGGTGAAGGATATGCAAAATCATGATTTGTGAATGTGATGTGAATGTGTTTTGAATGTGAATGTGAATGTTGCAAATTGTCAAAATTTGATTTCAAAATTTTAACCAGTGTTATGTGAAACTGGTATTCACCTGAATGTGATTTCAAAATCAAACTTCAAAACACCAGTGTTAAACTTTAACCAGTGTTTTGAATGTGAATGTGAATGTGATGTGTTTTGAAGTGAATACCAGGTTTTAACATTCACATATCACTGGTGTTTTGAAGTGATATGTGAATGTGAACTTTAACACCAGTGTTTTGAAGTGAACTTGGTATTCACTTCAAGAAAATTTCAAACACGAACTTGAATGTTAAAGTTCAGGAAAATTTCATATCAAACACCAACATTCAAGTTCAGGTTAGTGTGATATGAAATGTTAAACTTGATAACTCACAGGACATTTAATAACTCAATCTTGATAACTCAAATTATCAAACTTGGTATCCTTGGATGTTGGTGTTTGATATGAAATTTCACAGGACATTCACAGCAAAATTTCTTAACTTGATATGTTGGTGTTTCATATTAAAGATAACTTGATAACTCACATGACATTTAATGTTGGTAACTTGATATGTCATGTTATTAAATTTCCTGTGAATGTCATGTGCTTGATAACTCATTTAATAACTTGAATATCAAACACTCATTTATTAAATGTCTTGTGAATAATAGGATATCAAACACTCATTTATTAAATAACAGGATATCAAACACTCCTGTGAATAACTTGATTTAACACTCTTGTGAATGTCTTGTTGGTGTTTCATATCACAGGACATTCATATATAACACTCATTTAATATCCTGATAAATTTCAAACACCAAATTATTAAATTTAATGTTGATAACTCACAGGAAAATTTCATATTAAATGTCCTCAGTTATTAATTTAATAACTCACAGGAAAATTTCATATCAAACACTCATTTAATAACTCACATGAAAATTTCATATCAAACACCAACACTCATTTAATAACTCAGATTGATAATTTGCAACTTGGTTATCAAGATACTTCACAGGACATTCACAGGACATTTAATCTTGATAACTCAAATTGAAACTCCACCTTTAATCATGATAAAATATAAAATGTTAAACTTCAGGAAATCTTATGTGAACTTATTTGAACTTATGAGATATGATTTTGCATATCCTTCACCCAAAGTTAAAGTTAACAGGATATCAAAAATTTCACATATAATTTTGCATATGAGAAATTTCACATATAATTTCACATATAACATTCAAAAATACTTCACTGATTTTGAATAATTCACAGGACATTCACCCATATCTCTTATGAATTTGACCCATATCTCACAGGATACTTCACAGGATACTTCACAGGACATTCACAGGACATTTAATAATCACAGGACATTTAATCTTGATAACTCAAAAACTGATATTCATATATTCAAAAACTTGATATACTTGTGAAAAATTTGATAAAACTTGTGAAAAATACTTCATTCAATTCACAGGACATATAATCTTGATAACTCAATTTGATTCACTTCATTCACAGGACATATACTTGTGAAAAATTTTTGAGGTTATTTTAATAAATGAAGTATATCAAGATTTCAACTTGTGAAAAATT